>OY540809.1:5286858-6607948 GCA_961205875.1 Sialis fuliginosa
CTCACATAATAATGTATTACTTAAAAGCTTTTTTAGATTCCTTTTTTTCTATGTTTATTATTTATTTTTATATTGACTTTTTGTTATTATTTTTGACGTATATATTATAAGCCTATGCTAAATAAATACCTTTTTGCTGCCTTATGAAAAATAATGTTAGAAATGGCCAAGACAATCTTAAGAACAAGAATTGTTATATTTATTATTAAGATAGGATCCCTGGTTAAAAAAAAAAAATTCGATTTTTTTTTCCATAAATGTTGTCTAAATATCATCAAAAATCATCCCCTAAAAGGATTTTTCGAAATTCGAATTATCACATCACAGATGATAATAATTGATTTATTTAAAAATAATGTAAAACATTTGAATACAAAAACTTTAAATGCATTTTTCTCGAAATGACTTTTTTTGAACTGAGTGACTACATAACTCAAAAACGAGAAGTCGTATCGAGATGGGGTTTGATTCATTTTGTTCATTATACTTAGGGGCAGGTCCCCTCGTACGGATTTTTTCCTAACTTCATTTCCGGGGGGGAGGGGGGGGGGGGTAAACCGCCGGTGTGTGGAAAAACGCCCTTATGAATTCATTCCATTAAAATCAAGAAAATGTCACTTATTAATATGTACATTTTTCTATTTCTAGGACAATTACAACTGTCTTCATCTATCGTCTATGTTCTCCAGAGAAGATGTCGTTAAACTTTTACTTTCAAAAAAAGGAGTTGACCCATATTCAACTGGAGGAGTAAGTATAAATTACCATACATTTTATTGTTTTTTTTTCAATTCTAACAAAGCGAAATAAAATCATAAAACATGTACAGAATAAACGCTCACGATTAGGGGAAATTTATTTATTTCGTTACCAGAATTTACTACGCTATATTCCTTTTTAATATTTGTCAATTGTGTGTTTATTTGTTTGATCAATACTCAATACAGTGATTGCATTTAATGTTATCTAACACTTGCTATCTGTAAAAGAATAAATCCGTTCTTTCGTGACGATGTCGCTGGTTAAACTTTCCTGTAGAAAATACTTACTACAAATTCCTGTATAGATTATTTAGTCTCGTGAAGGATTCACTTATGTACATAGTTTTGTTGTGAATAGTTTAGTGGTGAATGTACACGTGTTTTTAATCATCAGTTTGTTGTTGAGGTATTTAGAATATATGATATTAATTACTTGTCGAATATTTTGATTTGAACACATGTAACTATATTAATTGAATTTAAAAAAAATTAATTCCGGTAACGTAACTTACTAGTCTATTTGGGAAACTAGTTTACTTATTGAAAACGCATGTAGTTTAACTTTATCTTCTTTAAAAGTTCCAATCTATTATGACTTATGGATGCAAGCCGTGCAATTTTGTTATTATCGCGGCTAAAATTTTCATCACACTGTATCCAGTACATTTTCCAGTTAACAAATAATGTTTCTGCTTGGAAGAATAACGTTACCTAAACCTCAGTTATCACAACGCTTCCTCCAAACTTCGTTACCCTGTTTGTAAAAACCTGTTATGATTGGCCCATAACCAACATCCTAATGTCCGGTATCATAAAGGAGCTAGCAATCACTCTCAAATGAGGTATTAAACTTATATGACAGTTCTCTTTGAGTTTTTAACAGATATTTGCATGTGCAGTAAGTTGGTTTTTACCGTTTTTACTCAAAGTTAGTAAATACACTTTAGTAAATATACTTTATATACTATATGTCAAAAACTCCAAGAAAATTGTCATATAAGTTTGATACCCATTTGAGAGTGCTTGCTAGCTAGCTCCTTTATCATACCGGGCATAATTCTTCTTGTGTAAAAAGTGAAAATTTTGTCAAGTATAAAGAAAATATTGTTTTCGGTATCTAATAGACTAAACCAGTCCTTATAAACTAAGGAATAAGATATCTTATTTTGCAATTGTTGCATGTTTTTTAGTTTAGTAATTTAATAACGTATTTTTTACATCTAACGTTTAATTTGTACTTTTGTTTTCAAGTTTTGGGTTTCAAATAATATATTATTATCTTATATTTCATATACTACTTAAATAAAAGTTGACAATTAAAACAATTACAAATCAAATAATTTTAAACTCGGATCACTGTGTCACGGTATTTGAAGTGTTGATTGAAAATGACTGTTTGTGTTTTTAGTCGAGACAGCAGACGGCCGTGCACTTGGTGGCGTCACGACAAACCGGGACTGCTACGTCTATTCTGCGGGCGCTCCTCGCGGCTGCTGGCAAGGACATCCGTCTCAAGTCAGACGGCGTGAGTATTTCAATTAATTATTTTGTTCATTTATTATTTCAGTTTTTATTGTAATATATAGTATTTTTTATTTATGATATTGTATTGGAACATTTCGTGGAATGAATGATTGAAATGAAGTTTTTTTTTGATGTGCATAATATTTTTATAATAATAATAATTCTTTATTCGTTGACGCATTGCATGGTATTATTATAGGAATAAAATATAATTATTTATAAAAATAAAATAATGAATAAGGCTAAGCAGACAAGAATGCATTAAAAAGAAAAAGAATAATAATAATAAAAATAAATAAATACTAGTAATCAAGTAAAAAAAGAGAAAAAAATAAAACACTCTAAACTAAAATCAAGAAAGAAAAATAATTAATAATTGGTTACAATCACCTCTTTTATGTATTGTACTATTAATATTTTTCAAATATTTTAATTTTTTAATTAATATTTGATGCAACTTAATTACTAATAGCATATTAAATACAATGCTCCTCCATTTTCTTTGCCATGTTAATTTTAACAATTTCTTAAAAAATAAATTTAAAAAACTACTTTTCGAGATATAATATACTTTCCTCTAATTGAATTTTGAAGTTCTTAAAGTATTTAAAGCCTCGAATTCTGTTTCATGAATTAATAAAAATTTTATAAATAGAATAAAAATGATATCTACACATATCTAAAAATATATTTTCGAGCTTATGTATACACTGTAATTTTTATTTTTCAGACTAAGAAGAAACATATTTAGAAACATATAATTCTAAATTTATTCTAAGATAATAATAATTGTTAATTAGTACAGATTTTAGTGCACACAATTTCAAATTAATGTAATAATAAACACGTAAATGTAATTTATAGTCATATAAAATTATTTATTTATTTTCATATCTAAAAATACCTACATAGATTAGGTACTATATTACATTTTCTGTTTATATCTGAAATATGTGATTATTATTCAATATTTATATTTTGTATTTACGAACAGCACTGTGAGTTTTAAATAAATTTACAAGTTAGATTTATTTAATCGCAACAATGCACTTTCCGTTTGTATTTATTATGTGCATATAAAATTTTCCATAGAATATATTTTTGTTGCATTAGCTTATAAAACTGCATAGTATTATCTACTTTTGTCACTATCTCAATTGGATTAAAAATAATCAAAGGAATGTTATAAATAGAATTTTAAATTTAATTATCCTCAGAATACTTTATATTATAAATTTGTCTTATAATAAACTTCCTTTTTCAATTATAAATTTTTGATGGAAAATGTCAGCGTTTCTTAAAACATTATCCTCAGAATAATTTATGGATGTCCAAAGTTGAGTAAATTTTGATTTAATATAGTTTTACTTACATAATTTATGTAATTATAATATTCCATCTTTCATCGAAATTATTTAATACCACAGTTATACAAAAAAGTGCTGAGCCAAAAAAACGACCTATATAGCATTATAGTATTGGTCGAGCATAGTCGAAATCCTTTTTGGAATCTTTTGCTTACCAGTTTTTTTTTTAATGAGCTTGAATTTTGGGTTTTGGTTGAATTTTTCCAAGTTGGCTAAACCCAAAATTCAAGCTCAAATAATAAAAAACTAGTAAGTCGAAAATTCAAAAACTATGCTCGACTACAATACTATATAGGTCGCTTTTTTGGCTCTGCATTTTTTTTGTGCAACTGTATAGTTTAAATGACTAATCTAGATATTTTAACATAATAATATCAAAATTCAATTATTTAAAATTAAATTTGCATAAAATTACTTTTTTCAATTTGTTCAGATTCAACTGCAATATATGATTAATGTAATTTGTTTCAAATTACCTCTGACTTAAAACAGCAATTCCTAATCCAATGTAATCAATCTTAATCAATCAACGTAATTAAAAGAGGCATTTCTACGTTATTCCTAAAAATAGACCTCGCCCATTATTGCATACATAAAATCACAGTCATGCTACATAAGAATAATCACATACAACATTCTAAACGATACCTATATCAAAGATATACACATGCAGTACAATATGAATGTGACACAATTAACAATTATATATGCGACACATTCTAAGTGACATATGTATATGAATATGCATACGATCGGGTATATGAATGTGAGTCACTTGTAACAATTTGACAAATGTTTCAGGCAATGCATTCCGAGATATAGCATTGTCATCCCTAAATCATATATTCATAAAGAGACGTCAATGGGAATCGAATAATGGGGATTTTCGCGTGTCTTGTATTGCGTTCATGCGGTGATACGGAATGGTACAATGTTTCGATATTTTCCGATTTTGGGCATGTTTTTCATCTTTCAGTTTCACCCCGGTATAAAATAGACACTTATTTACATGTTGCCAGAGGCGAAGTAGGTGTTTTTGTATATATTTTATTTATGCACATATTTAATGCATTATTAAATATAAATTAATAAAATATGTATCAACATTTTTTGTAATTGTATATTTTTTCTTCAAGCTTTTTGGGTATATTTTTAATTTTTCTGTTTCACCCCGGTATAAAATAGACACTTATTTACATGTTATCAGGGGCGAAGTAGGTGTTTTTGATATATATTTTATTTCTGCACATATTTAATGCATTATTAAATATAAATTAATAAAATATTTATCAACATTTTTTTAAATTGTATATTTTTTCTTCAAGCTTTTTTTGGGCATGTTTTTCATCTTTCTGAGTCACCCCGGTATAAAATAGACACTTATTTACATGTTGCTAGGGGCGAAGTAGGTGTTTTTGTATATATTTTATCTCTGCACATATTTAATAGATTACCTATTAAATATAAATTGAATAAAATATGTATCAACATTTTTTGTAATTGTATATTTTTTCTTCAAGCTTTTTGTGCATATTTATAATTTTTCTGTTTCACCCCGGTATAAAATAGACACTTATTTACATGTTATCAGGGGCGAAGTAGGCATTTTTGTATATATTTTATTTCTGCACGTATTAATTAAATATAAATTGAATAAAATATGTATCGATATTTTCTTTAAGCTATGTTAATTACAAAATTAGATTCGTTATTAATTATTACTATTAAGAAATTAAACTCCTATCCAAAGTGGACTAAACAAAATATATATTTTCGACATATAATAACAATATTATAAATTCAGAATGTTATTAAAATAGTTTTTTAACTATTGCGAAAAGTGTTCTATTGTAATTTTCCATACATATCTCCATTGATTTCACAAAATGAAGTTAATTGAAACCAATTTTATTTGTAATTATTTGACGTTCCTACAACTGTTCCTAATTGTTTTTTAAGCATTTTTCTTCGTTTACATTCTGCATTAGTTATGCTAAAAAATCAATTACTCTAATTGTTGAAATTTGAATTAAAAATAAATAAAATTAGTGAAAAATTATTTTCGATATTTATACTAACTATTTCTGTGTTGTGCTTTTTCTTTCTTGCACGTAATAGTAACTATTTTTATTTTATTTTTTGTGCGTGCTCTTAGTTACATTTCAACGCTAACAACAAATAAAAAAGTTAAATCCAGACGTTGAAAAGCACTAAAAGTCAACCTGGCAATCATTTGCTTTTATTTCCTAACGCCCTTGAAAAAATACACAAAACTGACTGACAAGTATTATAAATAAATATTTATATTATAAACACATCAAAAATATTCCCAATTTTTACGAATTTCCTGTGCATGATTTGACAGAATTAACTTTGTCTGGTACATATGAACCAAAATATCTATCTACATTGAACATTGCGTGTGAGTTATTGATAGGTAATAAAAAAATGTGAAAATGTGTCAGTATGATACCTTTTTTGACGTTGAGATTCTAGTAGTAATCGGCAGGTTGCGAGCGGTAACAGTATTTTTAAATATTTTGTGTTGCATTGTTCAAGAAAGAATTTAATATGAAATATGTGTCATTGCCGTTCGGGAAGGGTAATTAAAACTTTATTATAGAATCTTTACTCTGGAAATCTTATAGATACATAATAACAGATATCAAGTTAATTGTGCACAAAAAGTTTTTGTAGTAGAAATCGATATATATTTTAAATAAATCATTTAAATTGAGCCGTTTAAAAACCAATGTGATTAATTCTATATTATAAATATCCGGTTCTAATAATTTATGCATGTATTGAAATATAACAAAAGTTAGTTGAATTGGCTTTGGAACGGTTCAAGATATTAAATATAGGAATCATATAGAAATACGTAGATGTATTATGTGCCCACGCATACATTATAATATAATACAAATAATAAATGATAATATAACTAATGTAGTAATAATATAATATATGATATCTATATTCCGGTTAAAATGTCAGAAGTCATGTTAAGAAACACATTAAGGAGAAAAATTGATTTATAAGGTAGGTGATTTAGATGTCATTCTGTGAATCTATTTTGTGTTCAATTGATCCAAACTATTCATTTTTTATACTATTATAAATACAAATTTAGTTGAATCAGCTAGAGAGTAGAAAAAAACATATTGTTTTAAATAATGAAACACCTTCGCATCTGTTATAATTTTATCAGTTGAAAAATCTCACTTTGAGATTGAAAATTAAATTTTAGTAAACCTGCTTTAAAAATTTCGTTAAAACATTCGCAAAGCGAATAATCGTCACAACCCTAGTATAAATAGATTCGTGATTTCTGAGTGTAAAGATGTTCTGGTCGGTAATTTGGTCAACGTTTTTTTACTAAGTAATTTAGATTCGTATTGAATGTTACAATTATTGAATAAAATTTATGTTGGAGATATTTAAAAATATATAAGAAAAATAAACAGCATTATTTGTTAACACATAGCGTGGAAAAATACCGTTGCTCCTGGCGGTGGAGGCTGGCAATCAGTCGATGTGTCGCGAGCTGTTGGGCGCGCAGACCACGGAGCAGCTGCGCACGGTGACAGATCGCGGCGACACTGCGCTACATCTCGCAGCACGACGCAAGGATGTCGACATGGCGAGAATACTTGTCGACTACGGCATCAATGTCGACGTGCAGAACGGCGAAGGCCAGACTGCGCTGCACATTGCTGCTTCCGAAGGCGATGATGCACTTGTTAAATATTTCTACAGTGTGCGGGCTACTGCCAGTGTTGCTGACAAACAAGGTTTGTACGCTATAATATTTTAGCGTATTTATTATTTGAAAAATCTAAAAAATAAAAACTAATTGAATTAAGTAAATAGAAAGAGTTTTGAAATTGCATATATTGTTTTTCTTTTAATTATTAGTCTAAATATATATAATTCATGAAAATATTGTATGTTTGACAAGCGTCAAAAAGAATCATAGAATAGGGAAATAGATATATTAATATACATATTTAAGGCATGTATTATTAACACAGATAAACATTTTTATATTTGTTGAATAAACAGAATGAAAATGTTTCATGTTACTATAACAAACAAAGATAATTATAATATACGAGAACAAACATTTAAAAACAAGTATATGCATTTCCCTTATTACTCCAATCGCAAATAACTTACGTAAATGTTCGTGATGTTTAACAGATCGTACGCCAATGCACTTGGCAGCAGAACATGGTCATGCAAACGTCATTGAATTGCTAGCTGATAAATTCAAAGCCAGTATTTTTGAACGTACAAAAGATGGATCTACGCTTATGCATATTGCTTCGCTCAACGGTCATTCCGATTGTGCGACTATGCTGTTCAAAAAGGGTGTATATCTACACATGCCTAATAAGGTAAATCTCATATGACATAATTTGAGTTTCAGAGTATTTTGCACCGATACCTATCCTATAGTACATCCATCCTATTATACAATAAACAACTATTTTATGGTTAATCCAGGTCTGCGTACACTTGATTATAATAAAATTTTAAAAATTTATTGGTAAATAATTTTCTGTGTAATTAAATACAATTATAGAAAGGAGCTCGAAGTATTCACACAGCTGCAAGATACGGACACGTAGGAATTATAACAACATTGATTCAAAAAGGAGAACGAGTTGATGTACCAACGAATGTAAGTATTTTACAAAAATACTTACATTCAAAAAATACCTACAGTAATCTCTTCTATAGGATAACTACACTGCCCTTCATATAGCTGTCGAATCTGCAAAACCTTTAGTTGTAGAAACGTTATTAGGTTTCGGTGCTGATGTTCATGTGAGAGGTAAGTATGGGTGTTGTAAAAATTGTTTGACAATGTAATCAATACGATTTATTTTATTATTAGGTGGAAAACTTAGAGAGACGCCACTACACATTGCTTCCAGAACGCCCGATGGAGATCGCTGTGCGCTTATGTTGTTAAAATCAGGAGCAAGTCCAAATTTAACAACTGATGATGGTGAAACACCTGTTCATGTATCAGCTAAGCATGGAAACCTTACAACGTTTACTTTATTACTCGAAGACAGAGGGGATCCCTTTATCAAAAACAAAGTATGTGTTGTAGTCAATTTTAAATAAAATTGAATGAACTAATAGTTAGAAATAATAGATAACATAGGCAATATTAGATTCATAATCATTATTAGTTCTTCCTTTTGAAACAATTAAGCTTATATTATATAGATTAAATATTTTTATTTTTTTAGTATTGATCATATAGTAACTTTTCACAATTTCTTTTACATTGCCTTTCATTAAACTTTGTAGTGCCACACATATCATAAAAATATTAGGTCAAATATTGTAACAACAAAATTTCAGTTAAAATAAAGAAATTATTTACATTACACGTGGTTCTACAGAAACTATTCTATAAGTTCACTGTTGTTACGAAATTTCACCCTTCCAATTTATTCCCAGCTAGCAAATGTCTCCTCCGTTGCAACTACAAGCAAGGTAAAATATATAATGATAATATTTTGGTGTTGTTTAATTTTCCATATTGTGTGTATTTACAATGAGCATGGTATTTTTAATACTGTATATACGTTCGTTTTTACAGTTGTTTTAAAATAATCAATACATGTGTGTTAATACTCATTATGTATTATAGGCTGGTGAAACACCTCTCCATCTTGCATGCAGAGGCAGCAGAGCAGATATTGTAAGGCATTTGATCAAATTTGTAAAGGAAGAGTATGGTGTTGATAAACTGACCTCATACATCAATTCAGTCACGGAAGATGGTTGCAGTGCATTACATTATGCTTGTATGGTTACTAAAGAAGAAGTTGAAATACCGGGTAGCGATAGAGAGGTTGTCAAAATGCTGGTCGAAAATGATGCAGATATTGGTATTCAGACAAAACAAGCACACGAAACAGCATTGCATTATATTTCAATGGCAGGAAACAATGAAATTATGAATGAGATAATATCTCATATGACTGCTACTGAGGTACAAAAAGCTATGAACAGACAATCTGCAATTGGATGGACACCTTTGTTAATAGCTAGTAATCGCGGGCATATGGAACTGATTACATCTTTATTAGCTAATCATGCTCGTGTTGACGTGTTTGATTCAGAAGGTAGATCTGCTTTGCATTTGGCATCCGAAAAAGGTTTCTTGCAAGTTTGTGATGCTCTTTTAACGCACAAAGCATTTATTAACTCGAAATCAAGAGTAGGTCGAACTGCTCTGCATTTAGCTGCCATGAACGGATTTTCGCATTTAGTTAAATTTCTTATTAAAGATCATAATGCTGTTATCGATATTTTAACTTTAAAGAAACAGACACCACTTCATCTCGCTGCCGGAAGTGGGCAGCTAGAAGTTTGTAAACTTTTGCTTGAACTGGGTGCTAATATAGATGCAACAGATGACATGGGACAAAAACCAATTCATGCAGCAGCACAAAATAATTTTTCGGATGTAGCGCAGTTATTCTTACAACAACACCCAAGTCTTGTAATGGCAACATCCAAAGATGGAAACACATGTGCCCATATTGCAGCTATGCAAGGTTCAGTAAAAGTAATAGAAGAATTGATGAAGTTCGATAGACAAGGGGTAATATCTGCAAGAAATAAATTAACTGATGCTACGCCATTGCAACTAGCTGCTGAAGGTGGTCATGCTGAAGTTGTTAGAGTATTAGTGCGAGCTGGGGCATCATGTACAGAAGAAAATAAATCTGGTTTCACTGCTGTTCATTTAGCGGCACAAAATGGCCATGGGCCAGTATTAGAAGTAATGAGATCATCAAACTCATTGAGAGTTTCCAGTAAAAAACTTGGTATTACTGTTCTCCACGTAGCTGCTTACTTTGGACAAGCAGGTATGTAATAAACAAATTATACTGGATAAATTAATTAAACTAATTTAATAAAATTTCTTTTAGATACTGTACGAGAACTTTTGTCATATGTACCTGGTACCGTAAAGTCGGACCCACCCAGTGGAGAATCTTTAGTTAAGGCGTTAGGAAATGAATCTGGCATGACACCATTACATTTAGCTGCTTATTCTGGAAATGAAAACGTAGTACGATTACTGTTGAATTCTGCTGGTGTACAAGCAGATGCAGCTACATCAGAAAATGTAAGTAAGAGTTATTTAAGTGTATTAAAATCGATTTAACAAAATAAATACACATATGACTGTTTTATAGGGTTACAATCCACTACATTTAGCATGTTTTGGTGGACACATGTCTGTTGTGGGGTTGTTGCTCAGCAGATCGGCAGAATTGTTACAAAGTACTGATCGTCATGGAAAGACTGGATTGCATATAGCAGCTACACATGGACATTATCAAATGGTTGAAGGATTGTTGGGTCAGGGAGCAGAAATAAACGGCACCGATAGAAATGGTTGGACTCCTTTACATTGTGCATCAAAAGCAGGATGTTTTGATGTTGTTAAATTACTGTCAGAATCTGGAGCATCGCCAAAATCAGAAACAAATTTAGGATGTGCTCCAATTTGGTTTGCCGCATCTGAAGGTCATAATGATGTTTTAGAATATTTAATGCATCGTGAACATGACACATACTCATTAATGGAAGACAGAAGATTTGTATATAATCTAATGGTGTGTTCTAAAAATCATAATAATAAGCCAATACAAGAATTTGTGTTAGTGTCCCCTGCTCCAGTAGATACAGCAGCCAAGCTTTCTAATATTTTAATTACACTATCTACAAAAGAAAAAGAACGAGCAAAGGATTTAATTGAAGCAGGAAAACAATGCGAAACGATGGCAACTGAATTACTAGCGTTAGCAGCTGGAGCTGATTCAGCTGGTAGAATATTAACAGCAACAGATAGAAGAAATGTCGAGTTTCTGGATGTTCTCATTGAAAACGAACAGAAGGAAGTAATTGCGCACACTGTTGTACAAAGGTATCTTCAGGTAATTTATCGTTATATTGTACAGGTTTGACATTTGTTTATTAATTATCAAATTACTATTTTAGGAGCTATGGAGAGGATCATTGAATTGGGCAGGATGGAAACTAATGCTTTTATTCTTCTCCTTTATAATATGTCCTCCGTGTTGGATAGCTTTTACTTTACCCTTAGGTCATAAGTATAATAAGATTCCCATTATTCGTTTCATGTCTTCTCTAACATCTCATGTATATTTAATGATATTTTTATTAATAGCTGGTATTACTCCTTTATACCCAGTTGTGAGAGCTAGTTTAGTTCCGTATTGGTATGAGTGGGCGTTGTTGGTTTGGCTTAGTGGATTGCTTTTGTTTGAATTAACAAATCCGAGTGATAAATCTGGTTTAGGATGGATTAAATTAGCGGTATTATTGTTTGGTATAATGGGTGTTGCCGCCCATCTTGTAGGTATATTTTTCATAAGAAAAAATGACTGGCCAACGTTAATGTATTGTAGAAATCAATTTTTCGCTGTTTCATTTCTGTTAGCTTGTGTACAAATTTTAGACTTTCTTTCATTCCATCATTTGTTTGGTCCTTGGGCTATTATTATTGGTAATTTAATGAAAGATCTTGCGCGGTTCTTGGCGGTGCTCGCTATATTCGTATTTGGATTTTCCATGCATTTTGTAGCATTGAACCAACCTTTTAAAAATTTCTCCAATGAAGAAGTGAGAAGACTTTCGAAACTTGGCGGTGGATATTTCAAAGACGGTAAGTTATATTTTTATTTTTCACATGCACAATACACAACACATACATAAGAAAAAACGAATTTTAAGAAACCACAATAAACACATACAATATACATATATTAGGTACCTACCATATTCAAATATTAAGTAAAATACTGATGACACGGCAAAAATCTAACTTTGTTGGTTTAACTAAGGTACAATAGATCGCCCCACATTCGATGACAGTACAGTTGCACCAGACTCTGAATGGATAGTTCCAGAAACCCCTTCTCATACTCACCGTCACCACGAAGGGTTTCCTCATCACCACGCGACCCTTAAACGACGGCATAGTGCACCAGCGGGGAGTAAGATAACAATTGACAAAAACGTTTTTTGTGTGATTTGTCCACGTTTTTGTTTGGCAGCATATAGAATTATAGACAGAGTCTATTACGTGTTCCCTGTCTGTAATGTTTTGTCTTTGTTTCCTTCTTGCATTTCTCGTGCTCTTGTTGACCATTTTGTCCAGTGTATACATGTTTGTTTGTTTGTTGTGAACATTCTGAGCATAAATGTGGACCTTGTGTTTGTACGATGTTTGTTGGATAACCTTCCCTAATCGTCTTTGTATTTTGTTTTGTACAACAATAATGCATTTGATTTCAATGAACCGTAAGTTTATGCATTTATCATAGCGGTAATCGTTAACATACCGTTATTGAAATCGAATGCGAGTGTCCATACGTGTTCGTGACGTCGCAGCGGCTGAGTTGGCGTGTTCGTTTGTCTCCGTCGTTTGCACAATTGCAAGCAAAGAGCACTATTAGGTAATGCGACAGTAGTATGAATTGTTGACATTGCCTGTTCTCAGTGATGATGAATCCTCTGGTCGCATTCGAGCTATTGTTTTTCGCCGTATTCGGACAGACCACGTATGAGGACCTGACCGTGAAACCTGCCGAGAACCAACCACCGTACCGTCCAGACTGGACTCAGAACTTGTTCAAAGTCGTATTCGGGGTGTACATGCTGGTGGCTGTCATCGTATTAATTAACCTGCTGATTGCTATGATGTCTGATACCTATCAGAGAATCCAGGTAATTGATCAATCTCTTTGTTTTCTTTTTGTGATTGCAGTACAAAAGGATCCGATTCAAGCATTCGAGTTGCTGTTTTTTGCTGTATTCGGTCAAACCTCTACGAACCAACTTAAAACTGATAACTGGGAAAAGACACAAAATAACCAACCGCCCTGGACAGAAGTCCTGTTCAAAATCGTGTTCGGAGTGTATATGTTGGTTTCGGTTGTAGTACTTATTAACCTGCTCATTGCTATGATGTCAGACACATATCAAAGGATTCAGGTAATGGTTGTGGTTTACGAGGTAACGACCACCCTCATTTCAACTGCATGGAGCATGCGCTCGCCAATTTGTGCTCGTTCCGACCGAAGACTTTGGTTCACACGTATCTTGCTGTAATTTGATCGTCTGGCCAGCAACTCCAATGTTATATACTCCCAGCATGATGGTATCTATCATGTAACTACATAATGTATATATTGAGGCTTTGTGATCATGTATCACGGTGGAACCAACTAATCCAACATTTATTATCATACACTATACTGTAGATTGTTGGTTTGTGTCATCGATATGTGTAAATACGTATATTATAATAGTAAAGCTACAAGTAATTGTTTATAAACATCAATTGTTTCGAAATTCATATATAACCATTTCAGGTATCTTTATTCCATAAGAATCAAATAAATACAATCCTTTATTAATTTGAAGCAATTGATGTTTCTTTATCCTCCAGTTGGTTCGTAGAAATAATTGGAGTTTGTACAGAATATATGTATATAGCAGTTATTTACTGTTCTATTTTGCCATTTGATAATCTGTAGAAGTGTTTTTATAGACATGCTTAAATTTGAACTTATACTGTTTTGTATTTTAAAGTGTTGATTTGTTTTTTGGTATTACCTTAAAACATATTTTGTTAATTGTTTTTTGTATACTATGCTTTTGTTGCATTTGATAACTTGCCTTGCACGTAAGAATTTGAGTTGGTTCCATCAGTAATATTGGTAATATTTGTAAATATGTTACAGTTGGTTTTGATCGCTTTGTATTTATTGACTCAAATCGACTGTTTTTTTATCTATTCTTAAGTATGTTTTTTTTAATATAATGAATTAATTTTTTATGTAAGTAATTTTTACTCAATTATTTATTACTGTAATTTCAATTAATAATATTATTTTAACAAGTATAAAAATATAGTATATATTATATACATAATAAAAATATTATCAAAGCGACTTTTTAAAATATTTCTATGAATTCCATAGGCACAATCAGATATCGAATGGAAGTTCGGTTTGTCCAAGCTGATTCGTTCGATGCATCGTACAACGACAGCTCCATCTCCTATCAATCTCGTCACCACCTGGCTCGTATATCTTGTAGCCATTTGCAGGGCTAAATGTAAGAAATATATTAATCTTTTGTTTCAGTTAGATGGTTGTTTAATACAATTTATAATTTAAATAGTAAGAACAAGAAAACGTCCAAGCCTCGTTCAAATGGTGGGAGGTTTCCAACGCAACCAGATGAGCGCTCGCACGAAAGCTGGAGCAAAATGGCTATCTAAAGTGAAGAAAGGCAGTCAAGTAGGGCCTAAAGATTCTGTAGCACTATCAGTCGTACATCTAAGTCCCTTAGGATCTCAGTTGAGTTTCAGCCAATCGACAACCCGTATTGAAAACATTGTCGATTGGGAAGTGATCGCTAAGAAGTACCGCGTTCTCAGCGGCGATGCTGAGGAAGTCCGCGAGACTAGCGATGACAATGATGAGAACGGAGACGATGATGCAACTGCTGGGGATGCAGCTAATACAGCTGCAGCTGTCGGAGCTGCGTCATCAGGCGCTACTGGAGTGCAGTTGTAAATTGTTACGCAGAATTCATAGAATAATTTCTTTTTTCTTTTTTGGTTGACAGCGTTTTTGTACAATTTATTTTATAAATTTTATATCATTAGATGACAAGTATTATTCTATGATGCATGCTGTATGTAAAATATAAACAAAAACATTTGTACTAAAAATTCTTAAAATGAGAATGCCAAATAAAAATATTATAGAAAACTTAATCTAATGTAAGAATGAAATGTGTGTTTTCTGGAAGTAAAATATTTTGCTTCTGTTTTAAGTTTTTAAAAAGCATGCTTAAATTTATGCTTACTATAAATACATTATTGAAAATAAAATACTCCAAAGTAAATCGATGTCTTCTAAATAAAGTTTATCAAGTTCTAGTCCAATTGTGCAGTACATAAAATCAATAGAAAGTTCTATAAATATAAACTAGTTTAAAGGATATATAAAATTGAAATAATATTCTAGAATACTCTGTTGTCGTAGTGTATAATTTTAGCAACATTCGATTCAATTTCTTCCATTTTGAAATGTATATTTGAATTTCAAATTACATAGAATAGAAATCGATGTAAAGTGTCAATAATTATCAATTATCATACATCTTTTCATGGATTAGTCTCCAAATAGAAAGATAAAGCAATCCATTTTATAAATAATCTTAGTAAAACCTAACTACTTTTGTAATATTTATAGTATGAATAAATTCATGGTACATTTTATATATTAAATTTCATAAAAATTTCTAGTATATTTCGTATTTTAGCCTAATCTATGATGAGGTATATGATAATTGACTAATATATGATTTGACTGAATAAAGTCTGATCCATATTTAACTAACGCGGATTTTTTTTGTTTTAATAACTACCGACCTATTTAAAAAATACATCATACATGAGTAATCTATTTTTATAGAAAACGTAAATTAAGATTTGACATTTAATATTAACACGTATATTGCCACACATCTTATAAAACAGATAACATTTTTTATTATTTACACAGTTTGTTTCAAAAAGTTACTTTATGAAAATTAAATCAATGGAGAAATATAACTTAATAAAATTTGATGGCAAAATATGTTTTATTATATGTAATTTAAGATATTCATTAGTTTAATAATAGGATACCTAAATATACTTATATAAATATAAATGTTGTAAATTGTTTTTAATATACTGTTTGTAAAATTACATTTCAAATGTATTTTTTACGATGCAATTAAAAATCGTTATTGTAATATTATGATTATTTAAAATTGTGATTTCACTAAAAATAATAACTGTACATACAAAGGTATATCGATCAGATTTTTATTCATTTAGCGTTGATATTAAAAATGCCCGAAAGGACTATGTAAATTATATTAATTGTTATAGTATTTATTGTTAGGGTTTAAGTAAAAAGATTCCTTTTGTACTATTGTTAATACTATCTAATGAAATACATAAATATACCTAACATAAAAATAATATTAATTTTTGATGACACACCATCTAACTAGATAATTTTTTCTAAATTTAATT
This sequence comes from Sialis fuliginosa, assembly GCA_961205875.1. NCBI lineage: Eukaryota > Metazoa > Arthropoda > Insecta > Megaloptera > Sialidae > Sialis > Sialis fuliginosa. The sequence goes on from OY540809.1 coordinate 5,303,682, forward strand.
TAATATCACTTTTAACAAAGAATAATAAGCATTTTGTTAAAATCAATTTAATTTAAATTTAAATAAGTATTTTAAATGAAATAAAAATAGTTAACTCAAAATTTAATATTATTTTTTTTTTAATTTATTTGTACAGATATTGTGAACTTAGAATATTTGTAAAATAAAACGAATTTAATGTATACCTAATATTTATTTTATTACTGACACACATAAAGTTTTTACAAACATTCTTAAAAAATTAAAACTATTTCTAATTAACATTTTTGGATAACCAAGTATTATTATTTTGTTTTATAAAATCACTCTAAAAAACAATTTTCTGAAACTTTATCAACACCATACGGAGAACGTTCGTTTGTATATAAATAATAATCCCCTCTAGTTGTTATAGGAGTAGGATCACCCATAGCAACTAGTTCACTATCATTGCATTTATTTTCTTTAAAGTTTGACCACGAATCACATTTCTTAGACATGAAAGTACCTGGACACAGAATAGATTCGACGTAGTATTCCCAAGAACGGCCATGACTACAGCCCTCTGTAAATTCGAAATATATGTTGTAATAAAGCAAAAGTTATAAAATGAATATGAGTACGTTTACACAGCGCTGTTGTTCCGGTTCTACTGTAACCGATGTAGTTAAACCGTTTTAACCGATGCTGTTTATACATACGAGAATAAGTAACGTCAGCTGGAATTATAATTCCGATTTGAAGTACGCTATAATTACGATGGCGTACCAACAAGAAATTCCAAAAATACTTTGTCTCCTCTACGTTCCACGAATCACGTTTTCTTTTGTTTTCAATCTATTCGTTTCAGGTGTTTTAACCATGTTTTAACTGACAACGTTTTTCAAATGTTAATGCAAAGTGCATTACGATTAAATCCCTACACTCCGTAGATACTTATATTTTTTGGGGTTGGCTAAATAGATATAATAATGTCCATGCAGTTTATACGCGTTTTTAATTCGGCTCTATTCCGGTTTAGCATCTACACGAACTTTTACACCCGGTTTTACTACATCGGTTACAGTAAACGTACTCAATGTTACTTTACCTACAAACTCTGCTAAACAACAACATCCTGGTTGAGATGGTGTTCCACCATTTGGATAGAAATCTGCATGACCGGCTGAGCTACCGTACCCCAAAACTCCACCACACGTATGAATTATATCAATAAAATCTGCATCTGAGTTATCTAATCGTTTCTCCTTGTCATGTATGTAAATAAATCCAGGAAGAGCTGGATCGAGTCCTGAATAATACAATGCATAATTTACAAATTTTATTTTGTTATTAAACATATTTACATACAAATTTGAAAATTCTTACCGGTGACTCTACCAACTCGTCCTTTGGTAATTAACGCTCCAGCATTGCCACTGATCTGTGCTCCAAGACTATGACCTATCAAATGGATATCACTTAATTGTGCCCCTTGATCGCCTAAGAACGCAACCATCTTGGAAACATGCCTACCAACTGCAACTGTCGATAACATCGGGGCGAAGTAGTTATAGTTTGTTGAATGTTTTCCCCAGTCAACAACTATAACATTCACGTCTTGTGTCTTGAGGTAAGCGTTTTTAACACTTTGGGAAAACAAGCCATCTCCAGATGACAACCAACCGTGGGTAACGAATTTAGTTTTCTTCGTAAAATCGATGTTAGACTGTTGTAGGATTTCTACGTCATCCAGTTCCAAGCTATACGATTCGTTTATGTTCTTTCTGTAATTATAACAAGAAACATTAACAACACCATATTCGCTTTCCCATCTTTATTTTATTTTCTTTCAATATTTACTGTTTTACTAAAGATACCTCGTGTATAAATTAAAATGAATAAATTCTTCTAGCGCACTTCTAGGCCTTGCATACATTTTATTCGTAGAATTAGCATCTAATAAGATAATTGAAGGTTTTCCATCACCGTCTGGGAAGAACATCCATTTCACTCCATAGTCAGGATATAGAATTCGTAGATCATTTGCATTGTAAGTATCATTAGATATTTCACAATTCACTAAAAACCGATTTATCTTAAATAAGAAATTGATGACATTTTTTATCGAAACTTTCAAATATGTTTTCGTATTTAACTAATTATTATTAAATATTAGTACCAAAGATAATGTATATTTATGGGTCTAAAATTGAATTACTTAAATTCTTTATGTTAATTTGAAATATACAGCTTACCAAAATAACTTATGAACACAGTATATAAAACTATATATGTGTACATCTTGAAAAATAGAAAATATAAATTTATATAATTGTTTCATTTGTATTTAAATAAATACAGTAAAAAACCACATAGTTTAATTTATACATTCGTAATATTTACCATATATCAATACTATCTGACATACCAGTGCAATAATTGGAGAGATGCATATATTCTGAAATAAATATATTTGCATCAAATTTCGTGGAAGTCAGGGTGGAATTCTAGTTATTGTTAAAAAATAACCGAATTATAGTAGAATGAGAAAAATAAATATATTTATTTTTACCTTTATCATTTCTTCTTGCTTGCTGTAATTTTTTTCTTCAATAAATTCTTGACGTTTAGACAATAAAGATATTATTATAATATCTACATACTTGTAATTTTTAATGATAATATGTTAATATTTATTTTGATCTGGTTTTATGGTATACGACGAGACAGAATTTAAATATAATGTACACATATAATAAAACAATATCACTCGACACGTATTTCCACAAGATATCCTCATCATAAATACGCCTCTGTCATAAAGTTTATATGTAAATTTAATATTATATCGCATGATAGGTATTCGTACACACGTCAAATTAAAAATAAAATGTATTTGATATATAAACGTCCAATTATAAATTAAACAGAGTGTTTAAAAATATTTTTTTTGTATTGTAACCATGTACTAAGTGAATGTACTTGAAGTAAAGTCGCTGACAACATATATTACATTAAATTTAAAATTTTTGCACTTGCTCAAAATTTCAAGTAATTTTTTTAGACAAAAGTTGATAAAAAACCATGTTATCGACCCGAGCGCAACTTCTTATGGGCATATTTGGAAACAGGGTACCCTAATACATACGATAGCGTCTATAACTCGGCAAACAATTTTGAACACAAAAAAAACTAAGGTATATCTACTTGTTTTTTTAATCTTTAAAACCTATTTTCGATTTTCAAGTAATTAGATACGTTTTCATATGTAAAGGGATACGCTGATTTGACTTTTCGCATCAGTTCAAAAGTTACAGCGATTTTTCTACGAAAAATTGTTGTTGATAAAAAATTTTATACCTATTAAGGTAAAATTTGATATCCGGACGTAGATTGATGACACAAAAACAAAAAATGAGATTAAAAAAATTATTTTGGACCCCCTTCGTATTAACTGAAAAGTATATCTCATTGAGAGGGGTCTTTAGATAGGTCTCCTGAAATGCAACAAAAACTTTTGATTTTTGGTTATCAGAGCGTCACCCCCCTCTATCGATACAAAGGAATAATTAAAATACAATAGATAATTTATAAAATCATGTATTAAAATTTTCAACAATTATTATCGACATGTTCTCTGCATTAATATGATTAAAGTAACAAATAAATTAATGTAATAAATAATAGCAATTATATTAAACTATCCATGTATCCGAAAATTCATATACTCCGAATGACTTCCATGGCCCACTTCATTGTTCGCGAGATTAATCGTTTCAGTAATATCTCCCTTTACTGTCCCATTCATAAACTTTTTAATATTTTTGAGTATTAGACTATCCCTATACATCTGCTGTTGTACTTTAGTATTATTTCTAATTATTTCTATTAGGGGTCCATTAAAACGCCCAACAGCAAAAGGAGCTATTGATCCAGTAATAATGAGATGTATTCCTTTCGCTGTAGTACTGTCGACGTATTCTCCAGCAAGGATTTGGGGGTCCTTGGGAGGACATAGACCTATTAGGTACATGAAGTAGTTTCTACAAGGCCACCCCCAGAATCCTTGAGACGATGTGATTGATTCGGCGAAGTATAGAGGTGCTCTGTGGTGGTTGCAAGCGAAAAAACCTGGAAGAAATACAATTACTCTTATTGTTTTCTTGAAAATTTACATTTATACGTATAAATGATGTATAAGTTTAAAAAAGTAAAAGCTTAGGGTACAGTTAAATTAGCTGAAACTGAAGTATAATTTAATTTGTGACTTGCTGAATAGTTTCCATGGGCTCAAAGTCTAAAATTGGACAGTTTTTTCGATCTAAACATAAAACTTTGATCCTGTATAACTAAAAAAAGGTCATTTTCTGATTTTGCGTCCATTGAAACGTTTGATCAGCAAGTGACAAGTAGGGTTTTTCGGGTCTGAGCACATCAACAAATTCCAAACGAATTTTTTTTGTAGCATCTAACTTCTGTACGAAAATTCGTGTTAGATTATCAGATAATTCATTAAGTTTTTTTTAAGTTTTATTTTTTAAGTAAAAAATACTTGTATCTATTAAATACCTATATAGGTACGATTGGAATTTTTTATTTATCATTAGACTCGGATTCGTAGACTTTATCCTAATGTAAATTTGTTTTGTGCGGGGTAATTTCATAAAATAAACTTTTTCCTCGAATATCGCAGAAAAGCGATAATTCAGCAGAATTTCAGAAAGGCTACATTAGTGAGTTAGAAATAATTTCTTGTGGAGTATATTCAAAGTAATATATGTACATCACCGTAGATACTTACGTTCTTCCGCCCAACACCCAGGCTGAGATATTCCACCGTTCATGTAAAAGTCCACATGTCCCGATGTCTCCACGGTTCCTTGAACGAATGCATTTGTGTGGTATACATCCACGAATTCTGCGTCAGACGAGTCTAATTTGTTAGCTCTGCTCACGAGTGTGAACAACGGCATCGCAGGATCCAAACCTAAATAATAATTGCAAGTGATAATGATACGATAGATAGGTTCTGTAAAATTACTATATCGAGATTGATGCAAACTGTAACAATATTATATTATAGCCGCTTGGGTTATTATATCATGATTTGTAGAAATTAGTTGTAAGATTAGGTAATCCTTTTTGTGGAGAGACCTTGAAAAATATGTATTGGGTCAGTTGTTAGCACAGAGTCATGAGAAACACAATAATTTATAAAGTGCCGAAAGTGTTAAAATAAATCTAAGAAAAAGTATAGCTACCTTAGCCCTGTAATGCAAGCTAAGGAGAATTAAGGCTCTGTGGTAGTGACCACCATTTTATATTCAAATTAGTGCAAGTTTTGTGAAATAGACATAGTGAAAGATTTTGTATTTGAAATAGTTTTTTGTATTTGAAATAGTTATAGTTTTTTTTGTAATCGCCAAAAGGCCCGATTGTGTATTCGAAATAGTGAAAGTTTTGTAAAGGCATATTGTAAGGTAGTTAAAATTAAATTTATTTAGCTAGTATAACAGTGTTTACGTTTCCGAGTACCTACAGGTCATTCTACCGAACCAATTAAAGGTTAAATGAAATTATTAAAGTCAGTTGAATCCAAAAACGTTACATTTTGGCGCCCGAGCAGGGACTGGAAACGTATACACGATATAGTTGTACATATTGCAATAATATAAAATTTTCTTAAACTCCATAATATGTCTGTTCGTCCAAATACTAATATACCGTCATCACCCGGAGATACAGATGACGCCTTCTCCAGGATACAAACTAGGTCTAGAGCTCGTGTCGCGCAGGGTAATTTAAGATGTAGAGAAATAAACCGCGTTGAAAATCATTTAAATGCTTCATTGCCAACTTTGCCGATTCACGTTAACACGGGTTTAGCTGCCGCGTCTGCAAATGCTTTTGGGGATCGTGTAACCGATCAGTTACAAAATCAACCATTAGTTATAGAGGCACCTAGAACTACAACTGCGGCATCAAATCATATTTCACCTATGTATCAGAATTTTATACCACCACCTGGCTTCACAAATTTGCCACCATTTAACTTTTCCGCTCCTCCACCTGTTCAAGTGCCGGTTCCTTATATGTTTCCCCCAGAAATGCTCCATATACCATATTTTGCGGGAAACGCTGAAGAAAACGTATTAGAATTCTTTAAAAATCTGGAACAGCAGTTCATTTATAGAAATGTACCTAATAATTATAAGGTCTTATTTGCTGTAGGCTGTTTAAAAGATCAAGCGCAGCGGTGGGCGCATATGTTTGCCAATAACATATCGGATTTTGAAACTTTTAAAAATATCCTCATTAAAGTCAGTTGAACCCAAAAACGTTACAAAACTAAAAGAAAAATTAAGGTAACTGCATTTTTTTCGAAAAAAATTAATCATACACACCAGTTATTCTAGGCAACTTATAATCCGGTTCCAAATTGTTAGCTGCGAAGGCGGCTACATGTGCACCGAGACTGAACCCTACCACGTGCAGATTGGGTGGCTTCGTCTCCGGCGATATGTCTAGCAGACGCCGTACTAGTTGGGCAGTACATGCTCCAACGTGTCGTGCGTTGTATACAGCGGTCGGGTAACAAGGCGCGGGCGCCAATGGGCCCCAGTTCACGGTGAAGATGTTATAGTTGCCATGTAGTAAGTATTCTACATAGATGGAATATGTATTATTACTATACCTATATATTCAGGCCCTGAGAGAGCTTCAATGGGGCTCACGCCAAACAACTTTTCGGGGGGGGGGGGGGGGGCATATCTCTACTTTTTGCAAGCCTAAGGAAATTCCTAACAAATTCCCAATTATCCTTATACTTATATAACTTTTTAATATTATTTTAGTACTAGAAATAGTATTAAAAAAATGTGTAAAATATAATTTTCAGGGAGCCCCCCTTCCCCCCCAAAGACCACAGAGGCCTGCTTATATCCTATATTTAAGATAACTGGTGTTTTCTGAAACCATATTTTTTCGACATGAAAATTTTTTAGAATAGACTATGCATGCATGCTGTCTATACTTTTATAAAGCTATGCGAGCGCCCTTTTATTTTTTACTTGAATACGCCACTGATTGGAATTTAATTTATTTAATAAAAATAAATTTCTATAACTTATTTACTCTGAATATCTTTCGGGAAATTTAAAAATTGGCATTTAATTGATTTATCTTTTGGGAAATTTAAAATGTTCATAAACAATATGAATATATTGGGTAACCTATGCAAATAAAACAATACATACGAGTATGTATTGTGTAATAATATTATAGACAGATACCGGTACATTGTAACGTTCATGTATAATTAGTTGCATATGAAAATTACTTGCTATCATAATGATTCATTTTTAGTTTCAAATATGCTATTATTTGTTTTTATGATTAAACATAAAGTAAATATCTACGAGTAACTAGCTTTTTTTATGTACCTATGCATTAAATTTTCTAAACAATAGTATTTTATAAATTATTGTATAAAAATATTCATTTGATAACTAATATTATTATTTACATGTATTATTACAGTATGTCTTATATTTTATTAATAATCTCCTAACAAATGTAATGGTGTTTCGTTAAATGAAAACAAGGAAATAAAAATAATTGTTTCATACTGATTTTAAATCGATAGCAGAAAGTGTGAAATAGGTGACAATAACACGGTAGGTCAGTTATCTGTAATTAATTCAATAAATTATATAGTTTTATTTTTTCTCTATATTCATAAATGAATGATTATTTTGAAAATTATAAAATTAAAAAAAGTAAATATGTCATGTTATTTTTAATCCCATTATTAATCATGCGGTTTATTTTAGGAATTGTTTTTATCTATTTTAAATTATATTATCTAATCTAAATAATGATACTTACGATGCTTAACTTCAACGAGAGCACTGAGAGTCATATCCGAATTATATCCATGGATAATTATCTTCGTTGGTATATTCGAATCGTAGAACGAATCGGTGATATTCGATTCCTCGAGCGAATTTCCAATATCAATCGGTTGCGGCTCTTTCGTGTTGTTCCGCGTGTAGAGAAAGAACGTAACATCCGGATCCGGGCATTGCCGCGCCAACACAAGCGTGCAAGAACCGAAACTCAGACTCTCCTGCCGTTCTTTCTTGTAGATCACATCAGCTGCCCGAGTTGTCAGCAAAAAAACTACCACCAATGTTAAAATAGTCAATATGAGAAAACATTTTAACTTTACACGATTCGGGCATATTTTATGTCTTTTTGTGAACCCGCACGTTTTGCATCTATGAGTTAAACGCAAACAACGAATTAAAAACATTTAGTATTGCTATACATTACAATTATTGTTTTGGAATTGACATTATTATTAGAATATTTGATTTAAAATTATCGAGCGGTTTCCGGTAGATTTGGTATCATATATTATTTATATACGAACGACTAATACATTTGATATACATAGTTTTATTATTGCTTCTGTCCATGTTATGATTTTTAACAACAATCAAAGTTTCACATTTGTTTTTACTAGAAATGCACAGCACTCTCTTTACACTACTGAATTTTTATATGATAAACAGAAAATGATATCTTATCTATACAACTACGATATGTATTCATAGGATGATCTTGATGTTATCATAAACCTATTTTAAATATTTAAAATATATTATTTAGATTTTATTAGGAAAATAATTTAAATTTTTTTTTAAACATGTTAAAAACTTGAGATATTTTTAACTGTATACAATTTATTAAGTGTAAAAAAATCGGACGAATGTATGCCATTAGAGTTACAAATATACCTATATACCTAGGTATGAAAATAAAAATAAATTAACTCTATGAGGCCCCCCTATTTTTCTAAAATTTGCAATGGTAGACATTATTTTTTGTCGTTGGCAGTATACCCAAAGCTCTGTTACTAAAAATGTGTCAGATTTCAGAGGGGATCTTATTTACTGTTTGGTGCCCCTTACAGACGCTATTTTTGAGTTAGAATATTTAAAAAATGGGTCAAATTTTATTGATGGAGTTCTACATTTTGACATCCCACATGCCTCGGTATACCTTTTTTGGCTTGCTTTGGAACTACTTGTAGCATAACCCAAAAAATTCAGGGTCTGTACCCAACTTTAGTTTAGAGTAGCAATTGTAATAATATTCTGTAAAAAGTATATGGTACACCTGTGTAAATATCGAATCTATGTATAGTTACATGGACAATTGATTTGCAGATAGTATTGTATTATTAATTTTTATAGTTTGAATATATAAAATAATGTCGTTTACCTAGTTTAAAAATAAAAAGTGTGCATATGTATATATAAATAAAATAAAAATGTAGGTTTTAATTTTTTGTATATGAATTATAATTCATCATGGTCCTTTTATTTTATATTGTAATTATATGTTTTTTTAAAATTTTATTAAAAATTATGTAGAATACATTTTAATTTAAATAAAAAATAACTTACTTGTAACAACAAAATACGAGATTTTCATCACATATGTCACACAACATCCAACACAATTTTTACAACAATTATGCATTGTTGAACACGCTCCAGGTTTAACTTCCGCTTCCCTATCGTCACTTCCTGTCTGGAGACATCTATCCACAACAATCTCGTCTAGAACACTATCTTCATTACTTATTCTTTGGCTGTAGTTATTATCACAATCCTCACTTTCATGCTCTATCACATTCTTTCTAATACAGTTTAATGGTCTTTTGTTTTTACTAATTATTGTACTATTATTACATTTGTTTTTAACCAGCTCCTCAGCATGTTCTGTATCAGTTATTTCTACACAAACTTGAACAGAGTTTTGTTCAGATTGAATATTTGAATTTAATTGTTGGTCGTTTGTGTAGTACACTTCTTGTTCTTCAATATTAATTACGGTTATATTTGTATTAATTCTGCTTTCTTTGTCGGTTTCATTTAGTATACAAACCGTGTCTTGGGTATACGATTGACCCTTAAAATGTTCACTATTTTCTGGGTCATCAGGCGATGTCTGCATTCTTATACATTGGGTATTGTTTTTGTGAATGGAAGTGGGTTTGAAGTTATTGGAAATGGATATGTTTTGAAATTATTATTTTTAAAATTAGTTTTAGTAATTAAGGCCACAATTCAAATAATATTTAAAAAAATTTATTTATTATAAATATATAGTATGATTATTAAGTAAATTATCTTTATTTCAAGAATAGTCAGTCTTCTATATTTTTTAATTAATCAGCCTAAAGCGAATGGAGGAGCATCATTGGTTCTGACGATAAATACGCCAACAGTGCTAAAAATATAAAAACAATATCAATTATTATCTTATAAAAAACATATTCATATATACTACATAAATGGTTTTATAACTTAATGTATATTTAGATTACAATAAATTTTTTTTTACTTTACTTTTCATAGAAAAACTTGAGATTTTAACGGGATTATACTTTTTAAGAGGTAACACCACATTAGTAATAAAAGGAATGGAATAATTTGTTTATTATTATTTTTATAAATAGCGGCGAAAGAGCCAATCTTTGAAATGATCTTTTTAAAAAACACCTCCATTTCTCGTGGAATATAAGAACTCAAACGAAAAACAAAACAAAAATTAAAATCCATATACTACTGGCTATAGAAGTATGTAGGTTTTTTTAATTTAATTAAATTTTGTAGAAATTGTGCACTTCGCGCGTACCTTAGTGATATTTTGAGTAACCTTACTTAACTGTTTTTTTTTTTACTATAGATCCAAGTGCATATTGTTTTTTTGATATTAAAGTAACAATCGATTTTTTCAAAATCCTAGAGTGGTGTTACCCCTTAGTCAGTCTGTCTGTCTGTGAACGTTTTATTCATGAAGTTTTAAATTTTAAAACATCTAATATTATATACTAATTTCTTATTATTTTTGAAACAGTGTGAACTAGAAAAAATATTTTGAATACAAGTTGTAGATAGTATTATTGTCTATGATTAATATTGGTTTTTGTATAATAATTTTAAAAAGTCTTGCGGTGGCCTTGCCGTTTATTTTAAACTATCTCTATGACATAAATTAAATTAAATTTAAAAAGTACCAACTCTTTTTTAATCTTTATAATCAATAAAATACATAATGTTAGGTACAAACAATTAAAATTTACGTTACTACCTAATAACAATTTTAGTTTGCAATATACATTTAATTAATTATATTAAAATAAAAATCTATTTTATAAAAATTAAATTTATTATCTACTATTTTAAAATAATGATTAGGTACAATTAAAAAATTCTATATGTTCTATTATAATATACCTAACTCAGTTGTTCAGCCAATATCTTAACTATATGTCATAAAATCCGAACCATAGACATAGAGAATGGACCACGCATCTGACTCGAAAACGTCGTATCAAAAGAAAGAGATAGAAACAGGTTTGGAATATACTTGTCATTTTTTTAATTTAATTTAATTCTTGGCCCCGAACATTAAAAATATTCATAGATATATATATGTATATAAAGAGGTTAAAAAACAAAAAATAATTAACGTTTTAAAAAAATTTTATTTAAAAAAAAACAATTATTGATTTCTAAATAATATAAGTTTCGAAATTTTTGACCCAATTTTAATATCTTGTTCTTCCTTTTTAGTTTCATAATGTAACCTAATATCAAAAATTGATTTAAGACTATTTTTTATTAATATTTAATATTTTTGGTAGTAAAAATGTTATTTTCCCGGAATATCCGTTCATAATTTTGCAAATTTCTATCAGATCAATTGATGTTTTTTTTTCTCGCTGAAATATGAACCATTATAGTATGTTTATTGTTTATATTATTTACTTTTCTAATAAAAAACTTATTGCACAAAAATCACAAGATGATATACAAAAATATATCTGACAGAAATACTACCCTGAACTATAATAAACTACCAATCAGATTCTTAGAAAAAGAGATAGATATATTCCAAACTACACTGCATCTCACTCTCACTTTTTTAACAGATGTGTTAATACAGAATGCACTGTCCATTCTCTATGTCTATGACCCGAACATTTATTTTAATATAAGCATATTAATATAAGGTTATGTAACTTACCTAGTGTCAACATACTCCCCCATGAGCGCTCTTTGGTGATGGTTTGTACGAGATACAGGACACCAACCGAACAGGTAGTGGAAATATCCGGGACACGCAACTCCCCAGAAACCGGTGGTGGACGTTATTGATTCGGCGAAGTAAAGCGGTGCCATCAGATGGCTGCACAAGCGTGGGCCTGAAGTTCAAATTTATTCGATTTTAATTTCATATAGTAAAATATAACTGTATACGTATTTTATATCGTCTTCGTTTGTTAATGCGTTTAAAATATGACGCATTTTATTATATGAGTATTTTTTACTTTAAGTATTTGTTTATAAAATATTCAAATTGATAAAAAAGATTGAAAATTAAAATTTATACAGTGTTGTGTATTCCCATATTTATTAAATTATTTGACGAATCATTAAGTAAATCAACTACATTTTTAAAATCTCTTTTATACCTGATAATTAGAGATTGGAAAAATAGTTGTTATTTTCAATGAAATAGTTACTAGTTCAATTTTTTTTCGGAAAATAGTTTTTTTTCCGATTTAATAATAATTAGTGCAAACGAAGAAGTAAAGTGTCGCAAATAGTTTTAAAATAGTTGGAAAGGTAGTTGCAAATAGTTGATTTCAAATTGTGTTGAATCAAACCAGTTTTCTGAAAACGGTGGAGGTATGTAATAAAAATGACAATAAATGCATTTTTACGCAATAGTTGAAAAACTATTTTTCCAATCTCTACTGATAATACAACAGATAATACGTATTATGTGATATTATACAGAGTAGAAATAGAGGGAATGTATTTTGGAAAGCTTTGTGAACGTTTTAAAATGAGAAAAAAATATTATCCAATTTCAAAATTTTAATTTGATGTTTCCGTTTCAGGTCAAGACAAATACTTTTCGTTCCGTGTGTGTTTGTCTGTATGTCTGTGTGTCTGTGTGTCTGTCGAGTGCATCCTTGTCACACACATAACTCATGAACCATTAAACTGATATTAATTACGTGAAAATTGTGTAGATTCCTTTTTGTAAAGCATTCAATTTCCTATAATATAGGTCACCTACGTTTGTTGTAAAATATTCCCTTCCAAAAGATTTATCTCAATTTGCTTTAAAAAACCGTCCTTTGTTTTTTTAAATTGCTATTTACTTTGACATATTAAATGTAACTCTGACGTTTCAAATGTCATTTTGACGTTTGCATTTTAAGATTTAGATTAAAATTGCCAAAAAATTAAAAATATACGAAAAAATAATTTTGAATTAAATTATTTAGTAAAATTGTATAAAACTTAAATGGTTAACCAATGCCAGGGAATTTATCGGCTTTTATTTAAACTGTTCAATAATTAACTACCTTTGGTAAATTTAACACGAGGAAGCACTTGGCAGATATTTTTTAACTTAATATTTACTTTGTGAATTGTGACAGACAGGTTGCGAGGATCCTCCATTGACATAGAAATCCGAATGTCCTGTTGCTTCTATTTTACCGTAAATTCCCGCGTTAGAGTGAATGATATCCACATAATCGGCGTCATTACGGCTCAGTCTCAACGACGGTACCAAACTTAAAGTAGCGAAAAGGGGAAGAGCGGGATCAAGACCTAAAAATTAACAAAAATATTGTTGTATTATGATAAAAGCTATAAAAAAGTGATCTACTATAAGTTTTGTCCCATTAATTTTTACTTTCTTATACCATGTATATGAAATATACATTAGTATAAGTAAGATATATAAGATTTTGACGGAATTATCTATTTTGACCTTCCCTGAATCCATTCTGACTATTTTCGCCATGATGTCTGTCTGTCTGTCTGTAAGCGCTGTAACTCAAATACGACAAATCGAAGAAGGGTGATATTTTATATTTAAGATTAATTTTTGGCTGGGAAGAAAACGTCTTATTTTTTAAAACGATCTTTCAACCGGATACAGATGTTTACCTACGTCGATTTTTTAATTTTTCGAATTACTCTGAAACAGTGCGAAATAGAGAAAAATGGTCAAGTTAAAAAATGTAGGTAATATCTATATCTATAATTTATGTTCTATTCATTTTTTTGTAAAAACGAATTTTTGAAAAAAAAAAAATAATTCAAATGGTTCATAACAGAGAAAAAATGTATGGGGAATAAATTATAGATAATAACATACTCGACATTTTTTATCTAAAACATTTTTTTCTTATTTCAAAAATAATTCAAAAATCCAAAAATTTACAAGAGTAAACATCCGTTTTCAGTTATTACGTTTAAAAAAATCACTTGTTATATAAATATAAAATTATTCATTTTGTTCATTCTTGTTAGTTTGTTAGAAATGTTTTAATAAACAAAGAATCACGTATACAATTCACTGTTAGTTTAATATTTGTTTTATAAAAATAGATACAAGCACTCAGTTTATTTTCAGTACTATGTATAAGAAAGTCTCGTGGCACCCATGGCAGATATTTTAGTCGGTTTAAAGAAGTTTCATTTTTTTTATACATACATGAAATGTACTGTATAAATAAATTATAGTGATCATGAAAAAATTCGAACTCGAGATTTTAACGAAATTACACGTCTTGAGGGTCCCTGAATCACGTACGACTATTATCTCAATGACGTCTGTGTGTGTGTGTGTCTGTGAACGCTCTACAGTCAAAACGGTAAGACTTACAGACATGAAATTTTAAACTTAAGGTTCTTCTATACTCTAGATGTGCACCTCCTATTATTGGAAACCATAACTAAACTGGAAACGGATGTTTACTGATGTCAATTTTTGAATTTTTCGAATTATTTTTGAAACGGTGCGCAGTAGAAAAAAATGTTTTGAATTAAAGTTATAGAAAATGCTCTTCTTCCCCCCCCCCCAAATTTTTTACCTTATTTTCTAAATTTTAGATTACATAAATCAATTCTTTTCATAATGAAAATAATAATAATACCAGTTATTCTTCCGATATTGAATCCGACAATTGTCCTGAATATATTTCCAGCGTAACTTGCCACGTGAGCTCCAAGAGAGAACCCCACCATATGTATTAAGGAAGGATGGACTCCTCTTGCGACTAAACTCGTCAGCATGATCGAAGCGCATTTGCCCACTTGCCACGTGTTGATTACCGCTGTAGGGTAACATGGGATGTTGGATAGGGAACTCCATTCTACGTAAATTATGTTCAGGTTTGGTATATTTAAATATGCTGTAATTAAATAGTGTTATTTATATTATTTGTAATTTACAGGTTGAGTCAATAGTGCACATTTCTTTAAGAATTGTATTTTTAAATGATATTATAAGTAAAAATGTACATTTTATGACTATATTGAAATATATAGTATGGCCCTGAAGAGAGTGTATTATAAATGATATTTTTTAAATGGAAAGGCTCATTTATCTTTACTTTATTTAATTTCTGTTAAGTAAGTCTTCAGTGGTACATTTTTTGGAAAATTGTAGGGCGTTGAGATAAACAAGTTTTTCCACATTATTTTGAAAACCCATTTGTGTTTCTGTGTGGCAGTAGTATAAACTAGCACCTACAATTAATGTAGAACTTAATTATTTATTATTATAACTGCAAAATTTAAAAATACAAAAAAGTTTATTAACAATATTTAATGTGTAACAAAAAATACATTCATTGTGGGTGGTAGAAACAAAAATGACATTTCACAACACATACTAAAATATCAGCTTTAAAACTTTTATGTTTATAAGAAGTTAAATATAAATTAAAAACATTTAACATCATTTTTAGATAAAGCAAATCTAACTCGAGTGAATAATATAGACATTATAATATGTACAAACCTCTTAATATTTCAGGCGTTGAAGTATCAACTATTCCTCCATATCCGTGGATAATAAATTTAGTTGTGTAGTTCAAGTTAACAGTCAAAGGTATAGCTGGATCGTACGGGTCTAAGTAAAGAGGCTGATCAATGTTAGATGAACTCGAGTATAGCAGGAACTTTATGTAACCAGAATTACAAGGTTCGTCTATTTGTACTATACATTCCTTCACTTTTATACCAAATCCTTGAACTGCTAGGAAGCTCTTGAATATTATGAACAATGTGCCTAAAATATAAAAAATTATAATTATTATACTAAATATTAAGGATCTATACTATTTTAATCTAATGCCGTGTTTAGACCGAAAAAAACAAAACAGCAACATCGTGTATTTTAGACAAAAGTGCAACAAATCTTATACATTTTCGGTCTAAACACGGCATAAGAATAATTGCTTTTCGTGACATTAGACCTTCAATATCTCGCAACGCCGGCATGATATCGTTGGGGACTTTTTATACGTTATTTAAAACATCGTAACGAAGGTGTATACAAAAATTCAGCAAACTGCTATTTTTTCGTAGTTGAAATCTAATTTATTGGACTATATAGAAGGTAAAATTTTAAGTCGATATTTTTAAGTTCAAGTCCGTATTAAGTAGTTCGATCAGGCACGTATTAAAATTACATTACATTATATTTAAATGAATATAAAAAATCAAAGAAAGTACATGGAATAAGGTAGTAGGTACTTATATAATTGAAAAAAAAATGACAGTTGTATATTGATGTAATTATTTTAAAATAAACGCGAAAGATGTCGCGGGGAAATTTCAATTTCATATGTAATAATAATGACTTTATCTTATTAAAAACAAGTAAAATATTAAAGAAATGATAGGTATATATTACATAATATATATGTATAGTAATTGTTTCTGCATAAATATTTTTAATTGTTACGGAAATCACCAAATAATAAAAGCCAATACTACGTATAAATGAAATATATTCAATTAAGATCTTAATGAGATTTATGTACATATAATATAACATATGTACTTAATCTGGATTTATTTTACATCTATGAGGGGAAACATAAGCGCGTATCTAATTAGCCATATGTCACTTAAAAATTAGCATGATTTAAAAACTTTTATATACTTATATATTATTATCAATGTAATATTTATACATCTTAGTTTCTTATATTAGTTTCTTAGTTGATGACTCATTAACACGGTTTGAATTTTTGAGTTACAGCGTTGTCTTATTTGCCAAGGATTTAAGGTACAACAAAATCCTCACCCTTGTTTTTTAAAAGAATGAATACTTTTAACATATAGAAACATTAACCTTGGATTGCATAAAGCAAAATTAATCACAATTAGTTAATCAATTGTTTTAAAACCATTATTACATCAATTCTATAAAACAATCACGGTTATGATAGTTTTTATCTAGTGAATTGTTCATTTACAAATTGAGATTATGTTTAAAATTAACATTAATCATGATTTGATAACAACTGATTAACTAATCGTGGTTAATTTTGCTTTATGCAACCCAAAGTGAATAATTAACTAACTATGAGTAAAAATCGTTGTTATTTTATACAAACATATGTATACATATAAAGTGTAAAGGAAGATAGTTATAAACAATTTTTATTGGCAAATAAAGCGAGAACAAGCACATCATTTAACAACTGTACCTCTTAATTTTTTTGGTGTGTATATCAATATTTAAAATATGATAAAAATAACTATCAATTGTCAAATATTATTACTGTTACAGTTATGGCTAATTTATTATTATGTCTTTTATATTTATGTAAATCTGTACATGCCCACATGGAGCTCAATTTGTTTGCATTTATTTAACATATATATTTTTTGTCAATTTGTAGGAAGAGTGTTAATCTTTGTAAATGCCAAAGAATTTTGTTAAAACATATTACGGTATAATATGTTTAAAAAAGAACCCGTCATTCCTCATAAAAAATGGCTTTCAGCTAAATTGGTTATTTTTCTTAAATGCTGTATAAGTTCATGCGATGCATATTTAAATGTATCATTGCCTTAATCTCAAAAAATAACTCGTATATAATCACGAAAAATAAAGTTTATAATGAAATATTATAGGTAGATATTTATAGGTCAAAATTTAATGTTTTTAATATTCAAACAAATTACATTTATAATATAGAAAATGTTCCATTAAAATATGCTGTTACTAACGCCACAACTATTAAATATTACGTGTTGATGTGTTAGAAAAGACCTAACCTAACCTAACCTAACAAAAACTAATCAACTCGATTTCGCCCCAATAGATTACCTTAACCAACAAGAGATCAGCTCTCTACGATTTATAAAATATTATATAAATACATGATATTGGTCATTTAGTATAAATCTCACCAACCTAATACTCATTTAGCTATTTTGAGAAGTATTTTTTTTCTATGTTTCATTTTATTTTTTTAATAATCAAAACGTATTTTCTCAACGCTAGTTTATGTTAATTATTGATAAAATATTCTTCAATACTGTTTACAAATATTATAATAGTTTATTTTCATTTAAAATATATTTAATTTAAAATAATGCGCGTTTAATTTATTCCCAATTATATTGTATAGGTATTATCCATGGGCGTAGCCAGGGTGGGGCAGAGGGGGGGGCGCTTGCCCTCCCCTAGCTTGTGGACAAAAAGTAATAAGTAAATCAGTATTATTGTCCAAACAGGGATATTTCTAGACTTCTATGATGTCCATTGAATTTTTGAACGTAAATTTATATTTTGGATCCAGAAAATAAAATATCAAAGTTTTTTTTAATCACAATCTTTTAATTTTACATGTAAACTAAAATATCAGGGAAAATTAAAAATAAAATAAAAACACCTAAAGGCAAAGGTCGCAGTATTGGCAACAGTGAAAACTGTGTTTTGTGTTACAATAACTACCCACAAAAGCATGGGCAAGGGGGGACGCTTGCCCCTCCCCCTAGCTCGTGAAGTAAGAGTAACAAATTAATCAGTTCATTGGCTAAATATTGACATTTTTAGATTCGAAAATTTAAATTTCATTGTTTTTTTTATTGTAAAGTTTTTTTTAAGTATATTATCAATTCAAATTAGATCGATTTTTTACATTAAATAAAAAAAACACCAAAATAGCAACGTAGGGTACATTTTTGTAGAGGATTTTGTATTCAAAAAGATATGCACATACATATAAATTTAATTGATTGCAAAAAATGTGGCGAAAATAAAAGAAGAAATGAAAAAAATAATGACTTTTCATTGTTACTTTTTGCGCACCTATCTAGAGATATAATAAATAATGAAAATGTTAATTTTTTCAATACTAGGCAAAACACGCCGATCAATCGGTTTCAAAAAAAAAATTTGCCCCCCCCTGAACAAAATCCTGGCTACGCCCATGGTATTATCTGATAGAAATTTACATGTATTTAATATCAGGCTATTCAGAAGATTTATTAACGATACAAATCACCTATTAAATTGATTTATATAATAGCAGACTTAGAATTTAAATCATATATAAAAAAATGTTTGCCAAAATTTACTAATAGCCATATCCTCAATTATTGCACAATATTTCCTGGAAGTTATTTACTCTTTAGTATAAATGACATTACTGAATATCCGATAAAACTAAATATTCCAGTGAAAGTAGAAGCATATTAAATGTAAAGATGTAATATAATATATGTAACTGTATTACAGGTACAAAAAAATCAAGTATGTTAATCATGTTCAATATTGTATTTAAATTTATTGAATACCTACTATTGCAAATATTAATAATTGTTGCTTTCTGAATAGCATGTTTCGTTTGTATATGAAATTTTCGCTTGTACTTTACCGATAATACCTATATAAATATACAATTCAGTTTTAAGTAATATTGACACTTGGTTTATGGGTGTAACCATACAAGTATTCTTGGGTGTTCCAACTTCGAAGGACCAAGCAAATTTTCGAAATCAGTTCATTGTTCATAATAGGGTTGGCAGTTTCAAATCGGATATATCTATTTTCTCACCAATTCTTGAAACCAACATTTTTTATCATTTTATCCTTAGACAAACACGCTCCCTAGCGTTGTTACCAATGTGCTCCGCAATAATTTGCTCCGTAAAGTCAGTGGCGTATCATTTTCAAAATAAATATCAATTGTTTGATTTTGCCTTTTAAGTGATAATTCATTAACAAAGAAACATCTATTTTGTTGTTTTTTAATAAAAAATCAATTTTTCAACAACGTATAAAAATTAATAAAGTTAAATTAAAACAAGCCGTGGGTTTTTTTTATTTTTACCCACACAAATTTTTACACCTCTTTTTACCCCCTTAGGGGTTGAATTTTGAAAAATCCTTTCTTTCAGATCATATTTACGTAAATACGCTTTGATTGGTACCCCAATGAAGCTAACAGCATTTTTTATTTGCGAGATTTCGTACACGTTAAAAATGACACACATACATCTTTCTGAAAATAATGTAAATGAAACATTGTTGAAATTTTTGATTTTGATTTTCGGACCGATTACAATAACTTTATGTTCTATATTATATATATGTATTTAGAAACCAAAATGATTTAACTCACTTAAAAAATGGCGAAACAATAATATTTTATTAATTAAGTTATGTCATAATAAATCAATAGGCAAAAATGGACGTTATACTTTTGGTGACTGACAATGAGCTCTTTATAAGGTAATTTATTACTTAACAAGAAGTCACATTACAAGTAGTATATCACAGCGGAAACTTTTAAAATTTCAAAATTTCAATCTAGATAGTCAATTAAATATGTACACTTTTAGAATGTGCCCATAGCATTTAATATGTGATCAATATAAATAATACAATTACAGTATGCTGGTTTGCACATCCATAATTATGTAAATTAAGACCTGTAGTATATTGTATAAAAAAAATTGCAGTTTTCCGCTAAGTAAATATTGTGAACGCAAATGCTACACTTATTTACAATGTTAATTATTATATATTATAATAGATCCACAGCTAATTAGTTGTGTATATTTTTATATTTAAGACAATCATTCATTTATGATAAATGGTTTAATTTAAACGTACTACAATTGTGTTGCTTCCATGGACTTGAACTTGAACCTGAACCCAAAAGAATCCATATTTTCTATTAAACTGAACCCAAACGGAACTGTTATATTTCAAAGTAAACTAACCTGAATCTGAATCCGAACCGTTTCTTGGATAACGGGCAACCATATATTTTTAAAAGGTTCAATTAATTATATTTTCAATTTTAATATTTTCCTAATGATTTTTAAAACAGATTATAACATTTCTACACGGAAAATTTGTTTGAATTTTATGGTATGATATGACTTATCAAGTCCACTATTATAATTTATATATATATTTTTTTAAATTCTATAACTGAATTACATTTCTGTTTGCAAAAAAATATCTGTAAAGTAGAGATTTCAATTTTTGAAATGTGATTTATTTTTATTTTTTAAGCTATATTTTAAAAACGATCTATGTTTTTTTCTTCTTCAGAAAATGTTTTATTTGTTAATTATAATTTTTTTTTCGAACAAAATCATTTTCTTTCAACTACAAAATTGAATCTGAACCCGAACTCGAACCTGAACCCTGAAAAAATAACTGTTTTTGAACCTTGCTGAACCCAAACCCGAATCAAAATTTATATTTGAACCCGAACCATAAATAAATTCCAGTTCAAGTTCCTGATTCTAACCTAACCTAACTCTGCTGTACTATTTGTTTATTCCTGCCCTAGTAAACACATATGTAACTTCCTATCATCGTCGGATGCATACAATTCATGGCTGAATTTGTACAACAAATATGCCAAGAAACAGAAATAAAAACAATACTTATTAATAAAAATAAACTATTATAGTAATGATAGCCGATAGCAATTTTAGGAATTAATATTAATAGCTACCCAAAATGTGTTAATAAAATATTGTTAATTGTTTTTATTTTGTCATTTAAATGAAATATTATGTAGATATTAGTTACAGAAAAAATATAGTACAATAGAAAATTTCAAAAAAGTATATCTCGAATATTTTTAATTTTACCAGAACTAAAAAAAATAAAATAAATTCTATACACACTAGTGATAACAAAAATAGTTATTTCCACGAAACCATTTTTTTCTAAAGTTCCTATTCTATTATTTTTAAATTTAAGTTGTAAGTAGACTGTACTTAAATATAATATTAATTTACAAGCAAGGGTATTATTGCACCATGCAAGCCCCATCCCTTTCTGGTTACACCCCTTGAATAAAATAAAATACATTTCTTGTAATTAAAATACTTACCATAGATAATAAACAACTGTTGACAATGCCACATTTTTTAAATCAAATAATTATATATTTAAAAAAACTTCATACGATAACATTCCCGCATTTTTCCTCCTTCGCTGCAAATAAAATAAGATATTAAACAACTGATAAATGAAGTATTTTATTTTAATTACAAATAAAATAACTACATATAAAAAATAGTATTTTTTCAAGGCGTCGCCTTATCTATTGTATAATAAAATATTCTTTGTTACGGTTTAGTGTACCAAAAGTTTTATTTTGGACATGGCACGAATTTAAATCAGTAGAAACGTAAAAACCGCACCGCACCTATAACACTATTTGTATATGTGTTATCTGTGATTTTGTACATCTTTTTTATTCGGACGAAATAGGGCAATTACATAACAATAGGTATAATGGTTGTATATGTACGATACATTTTAATAAGGAATTGAACATTTAAATAAAACGACCAAATGCGTGTTCTTCTTAGAACTTTGGAATTTTCAGAATTATTAATTGATACGTTTGAGATAATAATTGTTCAGAAACAAGTGGTTATCTCGACGAACACAAAATAAAACGGCCAAGTTGAGCACGCACATGATAGGGTTCCGTAGTCATTCTCACTACGATTTATAAAAAAAAGTTATTCAAAATTTTTCATAAACTATTCTTGCTACAGTTATAATTTTCATTGAACGTACTAATTAAGCTACGTTCTGATTTTTTTTCAAATTTTTTGCATCGGTATTTTAGAAATTAGAAGGGGGACGCTCTGATAACTACATTGAAAATCAAATATATCGTGACTGAAGGGTTAAAATCAAAAGGTCTTATGACATTTTTTGTTGCATTTTTTTGAATATATTTTTCAGTTTATAAATAAGGAGGTTCAAAAAAAATTTTCCTTTCAAAAATCTCATTTCTGTTTAGGGTCATCAATCTACGTCCGTATACCAAATTTCATTTTAATTGGTATAAAATTTTTATAGAGTTCCTAGTTTTCTACGGAACTTTAAAAATACTTTGTATTTTTTTAGTTTTGCAATGAATTATGTCAATAATATCTAAAATTAAATAAAAATAATGCAATATTTATATTCAAATAAGATAAGAATTGACAATATTGGGTTTAAAAAATGTTTTGCAATTTATTTAATTTAAAAAATTATTTTTTTAATTAACTATTATAATAAAATTATTCGTGTATAAATATTATTGAATAGAAATTATTTATTTGGGAAAATATAAATTTGCAAAAACATGCATTAAAAAAAACACATTTACAATGAAGTATTTTAGAAAGGTGTAGCCAACAAAATTTTTTCTTCAAAATATAGCACTATTATTATTAAAAAAAAAAAACTATTTATAAAAAACTAATTATTCAAAATGAAAATAAAAATTACCTTTAATCTTCATATTCCATCTGGTTCCTTTTCATATATAGTTAATATTTATATTCCTTCTGATACAAAACACACATGTCCACGTGGTATGTCCAACAAACACAAAACAAAGTTACGAAGTGCGAACCGATTATGTCGCGCGATTTCAAACACCGCAACAGTCGAGCGTGGCGCATGCGCGACAACGGACGTGATAACGCCAAAGTGTGTCAATAGCGAGCACAGCTTTGGTCACTATTGTTTCGATTTTTTAGGGTTCCGTGACTCGAAAACTGAGTCGTGTCAAAAGAAAGAGATAGAAACAGGTTTGGAATATACTTATCCTTTTTTTAAACAGGAGTGTAACTATTTTATTCTTGGCCCCGAACATTGAAAATATTCATAGATATATATGTATAAAGAGGTTAAAAACAAAATATAATTAATTAACAATTATTGATTTCTAAATAATATAAGTTTCGAATTTTTTTACCCAATTTTAATATCTTGTTCTTCCTTTTTCGTAGCTTCGTAATGTAACCTAATATCAAAAAAAATATTTAATTTTGTTAAGTAAATCTTGTTTGTAAGTGCAATCCACCTCATCATTTTGTAGCAACCACATGGGAATTGATTTAAAACTATTTTTTATTAATATATATTTAATATTTTTGGTAGCAAAAATGTTATTTTCCCGGAATATCCGTTCATAATTTTACAAATTTCTATCAAATCAATTGATGTTTTTTTTTTAATTTCCTCGATGAAATATGAACCATTATAGTATGTTTATTGTTTATATGTATTATTTACTTTTCTAATAAAAAACTTATTGCACAAAAATCACAAAATAGATATACAAAAATATATCGGACCGAAATACTACCCAGAACTATAGTAAGCTACCAATCAGATTCTTAGAAAAAGAGATAGATATATTCCAAACTACACTGCATCTCTCTTTCACTTTTTGAACAGATGTTACACCATTGTGTTAATACAGAAATCACTGTCCATTCTCTATGTATGTCTATGGGTTCCGTAGAAAACTAGGAGTCCTTATAGTTTCGCCCTGTTCATCCGTCTGTCTTCCAGCTAACGCTATCTGATAGGTATTAAATATAAATGACAACACACTCACAGATGTAGCGAATGAAATCGTACATATCATAACCTTGACGCATACGTGATAAATACAATCAGCGACTTAAAATAAGTCTGCCGAGTGTACCTCATAAAATTTATAGTATTTACTTTATTATACATTTAGTACCACTGCTTTAAAATATCAAGCAATTTCATAACAATTTGACACCTAGCAGATAGCGTTTGCTGGAAGCTAATTTGCATTTGCACTTAAGCAAATTCTTTATAATACCGGACATCAGAGAATGTAACACCAATAATTTTATATAGGTATTATTTGCTGAAAAATAATGAAAATGTTTAATACTTCTCTTGAATTTTTGCAGAGTAGTCACAGACAGTTGATAAAGAGATTTTATTTTTAATTTACTTATATAATATTTAATTTAATGTTTTACTTTTTCTGATTTTCATCAGCTACTTGATAAGCCAGTTTGTTTCAAAATATCCGAAAAAACGTAATTAAAAAAAATACAAAATCTTTATTCCTTTTACACTTTCTCTTGACATTGTACTGATTTTGTATGCATCAAAGTTGCAATTAATGATTTATATCATTTTGTCCCCCACAACAATGAGCAGGTTTACATGTGTATTTAAATGACTTACACCAGTTGAAATGACACATCGCTAATTTGTCGTTTTCACAATTATATAATCAGATCTGATTGTTATTCAGCACACCTCCATTTTACCGACATTGAAATTTTACTAATACTCCAGTTTTGGAAGCTATAATTATATGGAATTATAGCAAATTTGCTCTCTCATTGTTTTGACATATTGAAGGGATTATCGAGAAAGTATATAGACTTAATTTGTTTTGCTGAGAAAGAATTTGGTTAACACTATAAAATGTATATTAAATATACTAATATGAATATATTTTAGATTTATTTAGAAAAATTAATCCAAACTAGTATCGCCTATGGTCAAAATTCGACCAATATATTACCTGCCTTAACGGCAACATACACACATGATTTTTTTGTGCACATCTATGGCACAGTACCTTTCGAATGATATAAGTTTCATTTACCTCCTTTTATAATAAATATTTAAAAAAGTATTTTCATATATTAATACAACGTTTCTCAACCTTTTAGTATTTGCGACCCAATTTTCAAATTCCACAGCTGCAGGTTTGAAAATGCCCCATTTTTAAGAATTTTCGCAAATAAAAAAGGTGTTCAACTCGTCAAAACGAAGTTTTAGAAGTATGATAATAAATTTACAAAAGAGTTGAGGTACTGAACACTAATACTTTTGGGGGTATAATTATAACATTATAAAAATAAACAGAACCCGTTTTCAGTGGAACCCATTTTGGGAAACGCTGTATTTAAAAATTAAAAAAAAAATCACAAAAATATAAAATCCATAAAAATTTATTATTCTTAAAAATTAACATAATATAAATATACATAAAAACAGACTAAAATGCCCGGTATTATCAACCAATTTAAAGCTCCTTTAGCGCTAAATGCTCTTTTAACCTAAATTTTGTATATTACAAACGTGATTTAAATCAATATTTACGCTATCAATTAAAAATTGACATAATATGCGTTGTAAAAACATAGCGCAGAAAATTAAAAATCCATTTAATTAAATATATTATTCTTGGTTCTGTAGAAAATATGACAGTTAGTTAAAGGAGCATTTAGTTAAACTTGATAATACCGGGCGTACATATTATTATTTAACATCAATCACACCGTCAGAACTTGTTGGTTTGTTATTCTCTATGCAGCATCTTACGTCACCGATACCGTTGTTAAATTTCGGGCAGAATGGAGGATATTCGTTGTCGACACAGTATGATCCAGAAGACCTGCAATTATATACACATTAACATTCACATGTTGCATAAAACTGTGGTGACAAAAGGGTATTGTTAGCGACAAGTGGAAGATGACACACTCTGATGGTTGTAAATGAATTAAAAGGAATTCGGACACCGTGACAGTATCATTTAAAGGTCGTGTATTTTAATGAAATTTTGTGTGGTTTTAAAATTTGCAATTGCAGTATCCTGTTTTTTAATTTTTTGCTATTGTTTCAAAACTCTTAAGACATATTGATATTATGTATTGTATATTATTGTACAGTACAGTGCTATTTTGTTTTGTTACCCGGGTTAATATCCACTAAATTATAATATTCAACATGCCCACCCAACATGCCCATAACACACGGTTCAGTTGTTTTTTTCTGACTTCAATCTCTTTTTCAATTTTCAATCAATATATTTCAAAATATTTAATTGTTAACAGGTATCAAAAATCATCCAATTGTTCGACAAAATATTTGAAAGAGACGTGATCATAGTGACCTAAATTAATAAAATATTCAAACCGTAAATTATAGAATTCTTTATTCCATGGCTACTATGTTTTTGTGATGTTATGTTTGCTGTGACATCATGAAAACAAAACACGACTTGATAAAGATTTTTTATACTGCACAGAAAAATTATCTAGCTATTGATGAAAACCTCATTGAAATCGGTTCAATAATTCCCGAATCTATAATCCCATCAAATTAATTTTAAATAACAAACCATGTAGGAGTGTTTTGTCCCATAACAACAGGGACTCCAAAGACTGGTGTTGAGTGTCTAGGTCCCGATGGACAACGTCTTCCACAGGGTTCTGCCATCCGTGAAAAGTTTCCATAAATACTTTCAGCCATGTAGCAAATAGACCACACATGACTGCACAGGCGTTCATCTAAAGCAGAAAGAAATCATTTTACCTTATAAATATACATAAAATAAATGACAACAAATCATTTTTATAAAAAGTCACAATATATAGATACCAAAAATATATACATAGTTATTCAGAAGCATATGTGCCTAACTTCACATTAAGTAGCTATTTTCGAGGCAGTAAAAAAATGTAAATATTAAATATTGGAATTTTTAGAATTATATTTATGGAACGCTAGTTTTGTAAAATATCTTAAAAAAAATAAAAAAAATATTTTCTAGGAAAACAATAAAAAAAATAGAGTAGAAAACTAAATGCATTTTATCCAGTGAGCTAAAAAACATAATTAAATTCTCATTATTATATAGAAACTTCTATTACATTTTATAATCATTTATAATAATAAATTGCAATTTGATCTTAATAACTAGTATTAATAAAAAATAACAGTAACGTACTGTGCGTTTTTTCGCAAAACGGTTGCATTCTTCCGCCATTGACACAGAAATCTACTGTACCGACCCGACCTGTCTCACCGTAATGACCGGCGTTAGTGTGAATTACTACCACGCTTAGAGCGTCGCCACTGTCGAGACGGTTAGAGTTTCCTGACTTGATCAGCGGTTTAGCAGGATCTAAACCTATAGAAATATAAACATACATGTATTAGGTACATACTTATTAAGTAATTTTACAACAGTGATGCCAGGTTTCAATAACAATGTTTATCTATAACTCACCATAAATTGTTAAGTAATTACGGATTTTAACAATTAGAGTCCGAGAGTAGATAACTTTTGTTGCTGAAACCGGAATAAACCTGTATAACATATTAAGGTAACCTATTCTTACAATTTTTTGGAATACTTTTTAGAAAAAATTTTTTTTTTCTTTTCAAGTTGTGGTAAAAACGTGAAAATAAAACTAATATTGATAAACTAACAAATTCATAATTGAAAATTTTGATATTAAAAAGTAAAAGTTTCAAAAAATTAAAGGGTTTTTTTTATTATAAAAAATATATTTTTTGAATGGTTAAGTTGTGACTGAATATAAACTTACTTTAATATTAATTTATTATTATTCAGTTAAATTGATATGAACACCTACTTAAAAGTAATAATCTTTACTCTAATTACAAAGCAGATGTTAATTGTATTTGTTATATATTATGAAAATAATACCTTTGTATATTCATATCAACCATATGGATATACCTACTATCACTTTTTATATAGAGCACGCAAAAATCAATAAACGAAACTTTCTTTTATAATCCGTTATATTTTACACACATGTTGTTTTTGCGAAATGTAAATTGATTTCAATTAACTAATTGGTAAAACTATTTTTAAATGCAATCATAGTTTGTGTGTATATTCGAATCTTATAGAAAATAGTCAACTATGGGTACGTTTACACAGCGCTGTTATTCCGGTTTTACTGTAACCGATGTAGTACAACCGAGTGTAAAAGTTCGTGTAGATGGCGTTTTACACCTGACATAACAAATCAGGTTTAGTTATGCTATTCCTCTTGATCTACAGGCATAGCATAACTAAACCGGAATAGAGCCGGAATAAAAAACATGTAAACTGCATGGACATAGTTATATCTATTTAGCCAACCCCAAAAAATAGAAGTATCTACGGAATGTAGGGATTTCATCATAATGAACTTCGCATTAACAATTGAAAAAGCGTCGTCAGTTAAAACATGGTTAAAACACCTGAGACGAAGAGATGGAAAACAAAACAAAAGGTGATTCGTGGAACGTAGATGAGACAAAGAATTTTTGGGATTTCTTATTGGTACGCCATCGAACTTCAAACCAGAATTACAATTCATACAGCATCGTTTAAAACGGTTACAGTAAAACCGGAACAACTAAATCAGAACTTCCCAACCTTTTTTGGAATATGTTATGTTTTATGTACCAATTTGAACATTATTAACACGTTGTGGGTCACTATTCAATAAAAACAAATTATTTTACATCATTTTTGTACTAAACTAAAATTATACACCTTAACCACAATAAAACAATGTCACTCGACACGTGTTTCGACTTTACAAGAAGTCCTCATCAGGAGCCTAACAGTTCCAGAAACACGTGTCGAATGACATTGTTTTATTGTGGTTAAGGTGTATAATTTTAGTTTAAGTGACTAGAAACCACAGTTTATTCGTTTTTTCAGTAGTAATTTTTGTACTAATTTATTTTGGGTTGGGATTTTAAATTCTAACTACCTATTTAAATTATTAAAATACATTTTTTTCGCCATCTTACCAATGATTCTATGCATTCGGAACATCATATAATCTGCAGTCATTCCGCATATGTGAGCTCCAAGAGAATGTCCAACGCACGTCGTTCGCTCGACGGTGACCCCCAGGTTGCGTAAAGTTGTCATGAACTCTCCGACGCATCTGGCCACGGAATGAGTGTTGTGAACGGCCGCGGGGTAGCATGGGGGACGAGCGAGAGGACCCCAATCAACCAACCACACGTTGTAACTACCGTTGCTGATATACGCTGTTTAAGAAATTGTTTTTATTTCAATACTGTATTCATTTTGAAGGTTTTTTTTTACAGATTTTAAGAAAATCAAAGTTGTATAGAAATTAAATCTAATGGTGCCATTTTTCTGAATTACTAATATAGGATTTCCAAGATAAACGTGAACTGTATGGGGATTTTCTAAACGGTAAAGAAGGGGTGAGTATTCTTACATCAAAAAATATTAATTCTATGTGGTTTAAATGGCTATAATATTATTGTCAATGTAAATAGGTATGCAGTTAAAAAAAATTGTTAAACAAAAATTACAAAAACAACAATATTTGAAAATAATAAACTATTACAAAAAAATGTCCTTACTTTTTTTCGATAATAACTATGACAAGTTACATATCGTTGTAGAGTAAAAAAACACGTTCAAATATGCTATAACCAACTTAGCGGCCCTTAAGAAAAACTAAAGTTAGAGCTTGTAACTCGAAAACTAAAAGTGATATAAACATTATAAATACACCAATCAATTCTACACAAAAAGTGCTTTAAGAAACTACAAACAAAAAGTACCTATTCACTTTGACAAAAAAGTTATAGCCATTTAAAAAATTTCCGAATTTTCAGTGTTTTGGTTATACTGCCTAAACTTCATAGAATTAATAATATTTTTTGATGTAGTAACACTCACCCTTTCCTTACAAATAATTTATCTCATTTAATCGAATCTGTATCTCTTACCATTTAAGAAATCCTCATGCATTTCACGCTTATCTTGGACACCCTGTATATAATAACAATAATAATAATACCATCTCTTAACACAGCAATAGGCAACGTATCATCTCCCCCAGCATATCCATGTATGATGACCACATCGTCACGTTCCCCGTTCCATCCACTGAATCTGAGAAAGTCGGCATCTTCACGTACCATCTCTCTGACGAGCTCCCCTTTCTCGCCAGGGGTGTACAGCACAAACTTCACCGAACCCTTGGCGCGCATGCACCTGTCACCCCGTACCCACTCGCAGTCATCGCGGGTTGCGTTGGTCGCACCGCCCAGTGATAGCGCGTTCTTGATTGGCCCGTTTCCTAGGATCTGTCTGTGGCGTTTGAATACATGGGATTCTGTGAATAACATTTTGGAAGAAAAATTATTTAAAAAAATTTCTAGTTCGCGCAATTTCAAAAAACAAGTCGTGGGTTCAACCCTTGAGGTCCACACAACCAACTTCTCAACATCGTATAACTATAAATACTTGAATACTAATTTTTTATTGTTTTCATATATTTTTATTTTATTATATGAAAAATTTTAATGAAGATGTTAATCTAAAAATGTGTATTATAAATTATAATATTGACATTAGGATATACAAAGGTGAGTTTTATTTCTGACAAATTCCATTAAAATTTTTCATATACATATTAAAAACAAAATATTTGTTAAGGAAAATGACCATTTTCTTCTTATGTACTGTACTTGAAATTGGGATAAAGGCCAAATAAATGTTGTTTTTTATATTTGCATAAATAATATTTATTTAATTTTTTTTTTTACTTAAGATTCCGAAAAAGTTTAAATAAATAACGCTACATTTTATACAAATATAAAAAAAACAAGTACTGTACATTAACAAAAATATTCACATAAACAATAAATAATCAGTATTCAAGTATTTATAATCATATCATATTGGGAAGTTGGTTGCGAGGACCTCAAAGGTCGAACCCATGGCTTGTTTATTTTGATTTTTGGACCAATTACAATAACTTCCTATTGGTAACTTAAAAATAAGAAGTTTTCTTTCTTATAAAAATAAATATAAAATTTCACCTTTTTGACGCTCTTGAGTTACAGCGTCCTAAGACCGAGAGACTGATACATACAGACAGATAGACAGATGAAAATAGAATGGATTGAGAGAAAGTCAAAATGTATATTTCCATTCAAATTTCGACTTCGAAAAAAAATCGGCTTAAAAATACATTTATACATATGGCCGTATAAGAAAGTAAAATCAGTTATTATTATTATTTAAAAACAGTAATTACAGACCACATAAATACCTGTCCATTTTTTATAAAATATATACATATACCTACACATTTCAGGTATAAGTATAATTTACGACCTGTAGATATTGTAAACGTCAAAAATAAAAAGTACCATGTATAAAACGATCGCTTATTTGATTGCAGTATAACTGGATTTTAGTGAAAGAATTCATAAACCCCGATGTAATTAGTATGCACGCAACGCGCGATGATGTCCATTGCTACAGTAAATAACGAAGCATACCTGTCACATACAATATAAGAGGTGGCATTCACCTCCTCTGCATTCCGATTAATTTATCAGGAAAGGATGTGTTGCCGTATTATTATGGTGATGTTAATGTAGGATTATTAAACTCTTTGGGGAAGGCGTCATCATACATAAGTATATTTAAATGATAATAATTATTTTGTTTGTTCTTATTGTTGTAAACGTTTTATTCCCGTTGTCGTAGATCTTTTCCGAGTCGCGAAACGCTTTCAATTATATAAAAAAAATGTTTATATAGTGTATTCCAAGTTGATTAAGAGATAGGTTTAACATGGGGACAATTAGAAGTGTTGTAGTAACATTTGGTCAAATTTAACGATGTGTGATTGGTGTATTTTGAAATGCCACCTCGAAACTAACTGATAATTTTTAAATTAATCAACAGTATTTTGTTTTCAACTTAAAGTAAACATCCTAGATAAACTTATAATAATATTTTTGGTAGATATAAATTTGAAAACAAAATACTAATTACTATTTTATTAAATTTTGTGGCGGCATTTCAAAATGCACCAATCACACATTGTTAAATTTTATCAAAGGCTACTACAACATTTCTAATTGCCGCCATGTTAAATTTCCTATGTCTTAATCAACTTGGAATACACTGTATAAATAATATTAATAGTACACGGTAATGAGATTAAAATTTGGGAAATAGAAGAAAAAAATTAAAAAGTTTTGATACTTTGTCCACGAACTCTCAGTAGGGTTCGGAATAAGAATCTGAAAAGTTCCCATTTATATCGTGGATGGAACATCCCTTTTCACTTGAAAAACTAATTTATCATAGTTTTTCTCAATTTTCATACGAACCATTTTTCAGAGAAAAAAATATAACATCATTATTTAATAATTTTATTGGATTTGACGATTTTATGTATAGAATCAGACAAACTTCGAAATTCACCATTCAATGAGATAAAGCAAAGTACAGCTTTGTGATTTATTTTGTTCTTAAAAATTAAGAATCTTTTGTTAATTTTCCATACTTGAAAAAATAAATACCTTAAAAAATATGGATCTTGGCTTCTGGGTGTAGGCCGCATCGATTTGGTCGTGTTATCGGCTTCTAATAGACGAAACGTTCGTCTTTTAGAAGAGCTCTGAAGATATCCACTGTAATGTGTAACGAAACATTGGCCGGTAACACAACCAAATCGACGCGGCTTACACCCAGAAGCCAAGATCTATATCAAGATCACCGCGGAAGCCTCAAGACTTGTACCTCGAAAAATAATTTATGTAAAATTATTTAATTCTCCGATTTCCTTAGCTAAGGTTGCATTATTTCTGAGGTTAAGGGCCCCTCCTATGACTACTGCTTATAGTCCTTAAAAATATAAATCCAGCCCTGATTATTACTATTTTATCAATTAGATGCAGCAATAAAATACTTATATGCATACAAATAAATAATAAAAAAGAAATCAAACCCTAGTTGTATCACATATCAAGAAATCTACATACTAATTAATTTTGTCATCAACTTAACTATTTTCCTGCAGCTACGGTCGATAAACACAACGTATTACAACATAGAGATTACATCTATATGTAATAATTGACAATACACATTATAATCTATCGTTCAAGTTTAACGCAAGGCCTTGTCTAAACGCTTTTTATGTATATGTATTCATTAAAGTGTAGTATAATATTAAATGCGCTACCTTGAAAATGAAAGTAACATTAGAGTGTAAAGTAAAATTATCTACTTTCTTGATTTATAGCCATTAGAACAGTTGAAAGTGAATCTTGTTTATTTGGAAGTTGGTTATAAAAATTAAATTGAAATGCTTTTTTTAATAGTTTTTTAAAACTTTTTTAAAGAATGATTATGTAATATTTATGGCTTCACCAGAGTTTGCTAGTTATGAATAAATATATTTTGTTATGTCCGGTATTATAAAGGAGCTCGTAAAATTTCTTAGCTTGCAAGCACTTTCAAATGGGGTATTAATTCTGTACTAGTATCTATGGAATTTAGAGCAGTGATACTTCAACTAATTGTAACACAGTTGGAATTTTTGACCGTACAAAATAATTTTCATAATATCACCACTGTTTTAATACCGTTGGTGTTTACCTACAACGCGTGCGCAAAACTTGTCAAAGTCTTCAATATCCTCCAAGAGAACTGTCATATAAGTTTGATTCCTGATTTGTGAGTGTTTGCAAGCTAGCAAATTTGCGAGCTCCATTATAATATAGCAAAAATGGTGTTTTTTTAAATATGTACATTCTTTCACAGATAAAAATCTAGGTCTGGAGTATGTTTAAGAAAATTCAAAAATTACTTTTTTATACCTATATTAGGTAAAATCGAACATTACAAAAAAAATTTAAATTTTTTTGCAATGAAAGAAAATTAATACAAATTATACAATATATGTTTATTTTTCAAGGCCTTTTCAAAAAATAAATTTTACTGATTTCGTTCAATTAAATCAAGCCATTAATAAGAAATAATTTTTTTCGTTTAATTAAGAAGAACTAAAATAATTTTCCGATTTATTTCAAATTTCTGGAAATATTTTTCAGGTAAAGTGCATTAACAAAAAAAAACATTGGAGCTAATACATGTTGCCCCTTCTTCTCCTATTATGGCCTTTATTTTATCTCTATATCGTTGTAATTAGATAATAATATGTATAAGTCACTAAAAATATTATTAAATTTTTTTAAATTCAATTGTAAATTATTTCTTAGATATTTCAGTATGTTCCCATATTTATAAAGAAAGCAAAGTTTATATTTGTGTACGTTTTTTTTATATTTACATTTTTTAATTGTTGTATTTATAATTAGGTTCATACAAAATATATTAAAAAATAGAAAACACTGCAGTTTCTATTCGAAATTAAAACGTAATTTATTAAAATTTTTGCGTGTGCAACAATTAAATGACTAATTTAGAAAGTCTGGTATTACTGTTCTGGTAGAACAAAATTTGCTAATCTATACATTTTTGCAAAACACAAAAAGTGTAAATATAAAAAACAAATATTTGATCAAATACTGAATACATTATTATTCTCTGTATTATCACTTACATATATATTCATTTATTTACTTTATAATAAATTTGTTGGTTTTTAAGACAAAACAAATTGTATTTCATGTAGGTATTATCATTTTTAACCCATTTTTCATAATACCACAACAATAGTTATTGCAGTACAATGACTTTATAATAACATAATTTATTGTGGAATTGCCGCATTTAAAATAAATATACATGTACATCTGAAAAAGAGGACGTTTAATCTAAATATGATAATAAAAATGAAAGCGGTTCACTTCTCTTCACCGGACTTTCTTATACGTAATCGTGACAGTGAACAGTGTACGTGATTCTTATTTTATTAAAACATATTTCTGACAAACTAATAAAAGATAGAATAAAATGAATAGGACATAAACTATAGATTGCTTCTTTGTTATGAACCATTTGAATTATAATTAATTTTTTTTTCGAAAAAATGAATAGAACATAAATTATAAATAATAATTTTACCCACAATTTTTAACATGACTATTTTTCTGTAATTTGGACTGTTTCAAAGTAATTCGAAAAATTCAAAAATCGACGTCAGTAAACATCCGTATCTGGTTGAAAGATCGTTTTCAAAAATATGAGGTTTTCTTCCCAGACAAAAATTAATCTAAAATATAAAATTTTACCATTCTACGATTTGTCGTATTTGAGTTACAGCGCTTACAGACAGACCGACCGACAGACAGACAGACACACAGAAATCATGGCTAAAATACTCAGAAAAGATTCAGGGAAGGATTTTCGAAAAAATCCGACTTCACAATACTTATACTATATTTACTTATGTATATTTTTTATACATATAGGTATTTGATTTTTTATCTTTACATTTACATATCACTATCGTTATATAAAAAATCACTGGCCCTTTTTGTTAATTTTACCATTTTCCACTATGTTATTGCCCAAACAGTAATTTAGATATTGAAAAATAAAAATAAGCCGGGTTTATACCTTCCCTTCCCCTTTTTATGAAAGCGAAACATATGTGTTCAATCAATTTAATTTTTAGACTTTTTTTCATTAAACGACATACAATATAAATGGCTGATTCTCAAAAAAAGTAGAAAAATGATTTTGTTATATTGTGTTTTTTTTTTTAATAATGTACAATTTCTTTCGTAAATATAATAAAACATAGGGTAATTTTCTGAAGGGTTATAGTGGTCCCCAATATTTTTGACTTTAAAGGGGGTTAAAACAAAAATTCAAAAGTGAGGATATGATAGCTTAGTGTATTAGTGAGGGAATGATAACTTAGTGAGGGAATGACAAGCGAAAATGTAAATTTGGATAATAATACATTTAAAACAATTTCAACAATACAGTTCAACACTCACAGCCATTTCGCCATATTTATTTTTTAATGTCAGTATTGCCACATTAAAAACAATAACGCTGCGTTCAGATAGATTTAAAATTACGGTCTAATTTCACTGTTACTTACTGTTGTACATTTTTAAATAGCGAATATTGTTATAAATGAATAAATAATAAGTTATTAAACACATTCTAGAAAACTTTTCGAAACAAATTAGAAATGTATTTAAATTTGGTGGTTGGGACACAGTGAGGGAATGATTTTTGAGGTATAAATTTCAATATATTTTTACAATTTATAATAACTGAAATAAAATTAATATACAATTTGGTACACTTAGTGATGTAGTTTCATAAGAGAATCTCCTTAACTTTAATTTTCGATCTCGTTTTATAGAAATCAGAAAGGACAACAATTTAGATTTTTTTTGAGAATCAGCCAAATATAGTTAATAAAAAGTGTTAATTAAATAAAACGATACATTAAATTAAACACTCACATACAAATAACAAGTAAAAAATACACTAATTTACTAGCAAATGTAATTCTGGGTCAGTATCGCAACTGGTAATAAAAACACACGATATAAATTTAAAAAAAAACCTACCTGCCTCCGGTCCAAAAACAAGTGCAACAAACAGGCACAAATACACGATCAAGTTCATGGCGTTCAGAGAAAATAGCAGCCGGTTACTGCGACAATGGAACTGTCAATGAATGCTCGAGCGAGTGTGTGTGTGTATGTACGTGTGTGCGAATGCGTGCCGCCCATCCGCCCCTATATGAGGACGTATAACCGTATATCGTTACTCATGTCTATTGTCTTTCCTTGAGTATAGCTCTTTGATTTACATAAAATAGCAATAATAATAAGGAAAATTATTATTTTTAAAGTCGTTTTAATTATGAAAAAAATGCGGAACATGAAAATTAAGGTGGCACCGTCAATTATTAAAAAAACATCTGCCAAGTAAATGCACAGTGCTTCCTCGTGCTAAATTCACTAAAACCGATAGTGTTCAGATAAATTGCCTGGCATTGGTTAATCATTTAATTTTTATACAAATTTTACTAAAAAATCTTATTAGTTTTTCTTAATTAAAACGCACCTGAATATTTTTTCATATATTTTTAATTTTTTGACAATTTCAATCTAAATCTAAATTTATGCAAATGTCAAAATGACATTTAAAACTTCAAAGTGACATTTAAAACGCCAAAATGACATTTAATATATCCAATCAAATATCAATTTAGAAAAACAAAACACGAATTTTTAAAATAAATTGAGATAAATCTTTGTAAGGGAATATTTTACAACAAACATAGTAGACCCATATTATAGGAAATTTAATGCTCTACAAAAAATATTCTATAAAATTTTCTCGTAACATGTGTCGTTCTTGAGATATCTTGAAAAAAGAAATATTTTTGGGAGTCACCCCTCCCCCTTACACACGATTTTGATGATTTTGAAATGGGACCGTCCTCAAACCAAACCCAACCATCTGACCAAGTTTCAATAATATCGGTTCAGTAGTTCATGATTTATGCGTGTGACAAGGAGTCAGGGGACAG
This sequence comes from Sialis fuliginosa, assembly GCA_961205875.1. Classification (NCBI taxonomy): domain Eukaryota; kingdom Metazoa; phylum Arthropoda; class Insecta; order Megaloptera; family Sialidae; genus Sialis; species Sialis fuliginosa. The sequence goes on from OY540809.1 coordinate 5,341,964, forward strand.
ACGGACGGACGGACGGACAGACAGACAGACAGACACGGAACGAAAAGTGTTTGTCTTGACGTGAAACGGATAAATCAATTTAAAATTTTGAAATTGGAGAACTTTTTTTTTGTCTCAATCTGAAACGATCACATAGCTTCTCGTATCTTCGATATTGCGAGGAAGCAATAATAATTTATAATAGGAGTGATACAAATGTATTTCAATACGATTCTAGCTTCGTCAGATGTAATATTTATCATTTGATTAATTTTTTTTAAATAATTGTCAAGTGCGAGTCTAGCGACGTGTACAGGTGTCCCGTACCGCATAGTTTCCCAATTTATTCGGTTATTTATTTTGAATTGCACTTGTGAACACTACTTTACAGATTAGAATTTTTAACAAAATTTGAATCAATTTAAAATAGTGTAATAAGTATCACATAAGCTTATGAATTATACAGCTAAATAATTTCAATTATGAATCAATTTAAAATAATAATTAATTTAACAAATGATAAAAGAGATTCCGACAAACTTTGAATACTTAATAATACATTAAAAAGCATAATATAACAATGTGATGAATTAATAATAACCAATGATAAATAGGGTAAAGTCACCAAATTTCTTCCTCGAGCCTATAATTTCGTCACCTTTTCTATCTAGTGTCATCAAAAATCAATTTCTGGTACTTAAAATATTTGATTTTTCACGGCTATTTTGGTAATTTAGAAGATGACAGTTCAAATCTTTTTTGCGTTTTTAAGAAAAAAGGTACAAGGTATGTTAGAAACCATTGTTATCGATACCGTTTGATCGTTTGTAACATTTGTTTTCAATAAATGTGTTTTATTTTCAAGTAGACTTGAAATAAGTGCACATCCTGGAACCATCAACAAAGTAGAAAATCCGGGTCCTAAATTTATGTGATCTACCTGATCATAAGTATATTTTTCATAATAGTTTCTATAGTTTTGTGATGATAATGATACAATGATTATGTAACAAAATGTAGGTACATACATAACCCAAATATTATTTGAGAAATATGACTTGTTTTTGTTTAAGCTCAGCTTACAAAGTATAGCCAAACTCATTGGTAAGTTTAATAACAATTTCAAATAAAGGTATAAATCGTTGATAATACTATCTATTAATTTTTGATATATGTATCTCTGAAAATATGGAAATTATATAGGATTTAAAAAAAAGAGGATGGTATTTGGTGACTATACCTTACTAATGTTTAAAAATTAATTCGCAATTATGACAAATGAAATGTAATTACTGAGAAAATGCATATGTGACATAACTATATTTCAGTCGCAAATAAAAATCCAATCAGATTATTTGATTTCTTTTCTAATAAGACACACATTGCTATAATTATAATATTATAAAAATGGATTTAATAAGCGGAAGATTCAAACAACGCAAAAACAGCATCACGAGGGATATTTACCCTAAAGATTACTTCATCTTCAGCAGGATTCTTTTAACATTAAGTGGCGCTTGGCCAGTAAACATCAAACACTATTTATTGAGGCTTTTATACAAACTGTACACTAGAATTGTGATCATCTTTGTTGTTATTTACTTCGCGGCAGCACAGTTCATCTCCCTGAAAGACACGTGGACCGATGTAGAAGTGTTTATAAAGAACCTGAGCATGGCTTTGACCCACGGTATCGGAATCTTCAAGGCTGTTGTGTGGTAAGATATAGACAATTAGAAATGCGTCGTGATTGTTTTAATGAAGCAGTAGTAAATACATTTTACGGCTTGAAGGGTTTTAAAAATGTATACTTCGTGAAAATATTATTTGATGTTGTACGAGTATAATAATGTTAATGAAAGGAAAGTTATGAGAAAAACTATAACTATACTCTGTTTCCTGTTTTCAGAAGAAATATAGAAACGTGATATTCAATTTTGATGTGTGGTAAGGCAAAAACATAAGCTAGAGTGAATTTGTCAAATGTAACGCTTCTTCTGGATCTATAATCTTTAATAAATATAAATCTCAACGTCTCTCTGTCTGTCTGTCTGTCCGTTTGTGAGTTTATAACTCGAGAACCACTTATCCGATTTACGTGTGTTTTTTTTAATCCATAGATATGTTTTCTGGCCAGGTGATAGGATATATTTTGTTACGTAAGGTAACATAAGGAATAAGCAGTGACGATAATAGTAAATCAAGCCGGAAAAAAGTTTGCCGCCAGCGCGCTCTTTTGCATACGCTGTCTAAACATTTAAATATTGAACAAAATAAAAAATAAATAAATTTAAAAAAAATTTATACAAAATGCGGGCAACGTAGTAATGGCTTAAACAACATGCGGTTTTTAGATTTAAATAGTACATTCATCATGGATGTTTTTAATGTGCAAAACAAATGCAGAAAATATGTTTATTCATCACAGTACAAGTGCCCGACTGTCACTAATTTTTTTAAGTTTAGAGAGGCACATTTAGGTTCTGTATTATAACAATAAAATTTAATTTAGTCAAAAGCAGGAATTACTGAAATATTTATATGATAGACAAATAATTTCACTTATTACATAAATTATTTACTCTAAATATTTAGTTTAATATTTCATTAGCCAGATAATTGTGAGAAAACTAGCAGAAGGTCTATTAGGACAAATTTAAAATTTAAAAAAAAATCCACCTGATGGGTTTTAATAAAACTTGATGAATACAATCATTATGATGTCTAATTTTTACTGCTAATCGACTTTTTGTATTTTGTATATTAAAATTAATATAAGTTACTATACAGTGTATTCCAAGTTGATTAAGACATAGGAAATTTAACATGGGAACAATTAGAAATGTTGTATTGTGTGATTGGTGCATTTTGAACATTAATCAACAGTATTTTGTTTTCAACTTTGATAAAGAATAAAATACATTAATGAAATTAAAGTAAGCACCCTAGATAAAATTATAATAATATTTTTTGGCAGATATAAATTTGAAAACAAAATTCTAATTACTATTTTATTAAATTTTGTGGCGTTAAATTTGACCAAAGGTTACTACAACACTTCTAATTGCCCTTAATCAACTTGGAATACACTGTATAAGTAACTCTCTAAAAAGATCGTTAATTATTTTAAAGGTTTGTATACAAGAAACGAATCCTCTACATAATATCAACATTGGAACACGAAGACCTCCATTACGAACCATGCACTGTCCCAAAACTCTCATCAGAAACAAACGACTACAAGTTCCGCCCAGGTGAGATCATGGCCAAGGCTCGTACCAGGAGTAATTTCTTCGGCTTCGTCCTTCTAGTTCTGTGCAAATGGACCTTACTGTCGGCGTATGTTCCGCAGATCTCCCGCGTTATCTGGAACCCCGTGTACGTGTACCAGAACGGCACAGATGGAGGGAAATGGGTATACGAGCAGAACTTACCGTATTATAGTTGGTACGTATAGACTAGATCTAGATATACATGTCTTGTTTTTATTAAGTATTATACAATATTATATTTTTATTATGTATGTGAGTGCCCATGCGAACGTCAGCTCCAAATACGTAAGTAACATATCCCCACAGCAGTAACCAATGGCACACCCACGTAGGGGATTAAGGGTTAAACTCTTTCTCCCGAATTTGTCAATATACATTATTTAATTTAAATAATTACAACAAGAAAAAATTAAACCCCTCCCCGATTTTTTCTAGGTACGTCACTGGCTGTGACCTTCTCTCTACCGAGTTATTCACGTATATTACTACTCAAACCCTTGATGAAATAGCGTAATAAATTCTAGTTTAAAATTATTCTAGGATCTTATGCTTCGTAACAGTGAAAGGCTTATTTGTTATGTTTATGTAAATAAAAAAAGTGACAAACAGCAGTTTTCTGTCACATTATTGATGTATGTGCATTCACCTGTCCTCCTATGTATGTAAATAAACCATGACATATACGAGTAGTCTAAATCTACCTTTTAAAATTATAAATATTCATATATGATTGCTTATTTTGGTATGTTCCATTTGAAATATCAATTAAATATCAAAAAACAATTTCTTTCAGGTACCCGTTCGAGTTAAGAACCCGAGAATTGTACGCGTTCGCTATTATTACCCAGATGTTATCAATTTTCATCTACGCTTACATTATCATCGCTATAGATACAATGTTTATGTGCATGCTGTATTATGTAAGCGCCCATTTAGCGGTCTTGCGTGGGGCGATTCGCAGTATCAAAACGCGAGCTTTGCTACGAGTGTCTGAAAATGAAGTGGATCAAGAAATGCAATATCAGTTGAAGAAGAATATTATCCATCTCGAAATTATTTTCAGGTAAGAATTCATGTAGGGAAATTACAAAGAGGCCACGGTTGTCCCACTCTTGCGCCAACACTGGGCTAAGATAAAATGATAACTTCGTTCAAGACTCGGACAAGGATTGTCGTACCAAGGCTAGCCCAGAGTTGGTCAAATCTTGGGTACAGAATAGGTAACCCGAAGCTCTGTATCTCAATATTTATTTGGGCCCATCGTCAAGGCTGGCATTTCGAACATGGGAAGTACCAATTTATGATGTAATAGATTTGTAAATTTAAGAATTTCAATATATATATTTTTATTTCAGAACATGCAAAGACATTGAAAATCTATTTTGTTTTCTAACTCTTGGCCAAGTGTTAACAACTTTATTTATATTATGCACTTGTCTATATTTAGTTTCTTCTGTAAGTAATTTCATGTTAATTATAATTGAATCCATATTTAATCAATGCAATACATTTTTGCAGACACCAATTAAAAGTACCAGATTTTTGGTTGAACTAGCTTACATGACTGCAATGCTTTATGAGTTAGTTATGTATTGTTGGTATGGAAATGAAGTATATTTAGAGGTAGGTAATCGGAACACGCTTAGACAAGGAAAGATAAAGGACAAATAACACATAACCTAGCGTTGTTACCATATCGCTCCACGAGTCATTGACGTATCATTCAGATTTTAAAATAAATATCAATTGTTTTGAATTATAAAATTAATTAATAATAAATTTTTTATATTGTCTTTAAAAGTATTTCAGTGATAATTGATTAACAGATAAATGTCTATTTGGAACTATCATCTCTCATACATTGTAATTTAAAGCATATTTGCATATTATAAATTTTCAACTGACACCTTTGGCATAATATGCATGGAAATGACGATAGTGGCATTTAAGAAAAGATGACCACCGTAAAATTTTTGTAACAGTTTCATATACGGACTAGCACTGATTGTTATGTATCCATAGTCTTTCCTAATCTAATCTAACTTAATGTTTAATATTTCTTCTCTATACAATTTTTTAATTTATCAATTCCATTTTTGCAATTTTGCATGGTTTAAAAACATATTAAGTGATTGAAATTAAAGAAAAGTTTGGTACCACTGGTTTAGTAAATAGTATTCTTTTAAATAAAACGTGCTAATTTAAGAGCATATTTGGCAGCAACACGGAAGCTTTTTTATGTAAGTATATTGTTATTCAATGTTTTATTACAGAGTTCTAATATACCATTGGCGGTTTACGAATGCGATTGGTCTGGTGCCAGTAAATGTCTGAAGAGCATGTTACTTGTGCTCATGACAAGAATGAACATTCCGATTTACATGACAGTGGGAAAATTCGCACCGCTTACTCTTAGTACGTTTGTATCGGTAAGAATGCTTATTGCAAATTTTATAATTTACTGATACAATAAAATAGTTTATTGGAATTTACATTAGACAACTCACAACATGTAGTTATGTAATCCAGACAATACAATAGCGGTGTGTAGTATAACTTCAGAGAAAGCACAACTGATACAGAGTTTTGATAGATGTAACGAAAATGTTGTTATCAAAAATAGTTAGCATTTTCCTCTGAAGTTAAGTCACCCATTATCACTATTATAATACAGGCCCACAAAATAAAAAAAAGTGGTCTGAACTTTACATGTGAATAGGCTACCCTTATGGATTTTGAGCCACTGAATCCGAATCCGACCTCAGAATTTCCTCTAGACCCCACAATTTTCCCTTAACCTAGGGAAAAAGTATATAATTGACAAGGAAACATCACCAGATAAAATAACATAAATGTGGTACCTCCTATAATTTTTATTGGGGGGGGGGGGGTATAATGGACACCCCTCAACTTTTTTCAAAAATGATTATTTTTTCTTCCATAAATCAATAGAGTGTAGTATTCTGAATACAATAATATAAAATTTCAAAATAACCTGATTAATTTGGTAATTTTTTCCCTAGGTTAGGGGATAATTGTGGGGTCTAGGGAAAATTATGAGGTCGGATTCGGATTCTGCGGCTCAAAATCCATAAGGGTAGCCTATTCACATGTAAAGTTCAGACCATTTTTTTATTTTGTGGGCCTGTGTAATATAATTTTATATTTCATTTTTAGATTATTCGTGCTTCATACTCATTATTTGCCGTTTTGAAGAGCATGAATGATCCATCAAAATAAATGTTATTTTTAAATATTTAAATCACTGCAGGGGGAGAATTTTCTACTAAAAATTACCCTGTGTTTCAATGTAAGTTTTGGAACAACGTGCGCATTCGTCGGGGCACAATTGTCCGGGGCCCTTTTGTCGGTGTACCGTTATTGTCTTAAGACAGTATGGCTATTTTTTATTTTTCCATACACCGTCAAATGCTACCGGCGTTGAACTCGACTTACAGTCAACTGATGATGTACCCAATACTGCCTTTTTTATATTTGCGATTTATTTACGTCCTTCTGAGGTATAATAACCCAAGAAGATAACGCTTGCTGAGCACTGCAATGTTTCTATCACCACAGATAGAACCCAACTGCACTATATATACTATATCATGTAGTACATGAGTACACATATTTAATTGCACCAGTCTTAGACGTCATTAAATGCACTTTCTTGTAGTCAATAAAGTTATAATAAATATGTATTGTTTTATGAACAATTAAAACTTTTATGTCATCAATATGCTTGCCCGATTTTATTATTATGTTTTACATATATATTTCAACAAAACATTTGCTTTTTATTTAATATATCTTCTTGCTGAATAAAATTGAGGAAATGGAATATAATAAATTACACTTTAATTTTATTTCTTTACTATAATACATTTCTTATATACAAATTCGGACAAACAGCAAATTCACCTATGTAAGGGGTGTTTAAAATTAAATAGAAGTAATTTTTTGTTTATAAAATTATTATAAAATACAATGTATAAAAATGCAGTTATATTTATTTAGGTACAATGGATAACTTCAACACCCCTTTTAATTAATTAACAAAAATAAATACATATTTTCCAAGTATAAAAAATTACCTACTTATATTAATTGTACTTGTCATAATGTGACACAGTCAAAAATAAATACTTTAAAGAAATATATTAGACAAAATCTATAAGCTATGAGGCTTTTGCGGTGATCTTGTTATGAATCTTAGATTCTGGGTAGGTATTTTTTTTTAGATCTCTAATGTCTATATACTGTACACTGGTAGAAAGGTTGATTTGGGCTAAGAAATCCTTGTTTTCTATATAACGAAAAAAATATTTTCTTAATTTAAGAATATACTCTTAATCCAGAAAATTGTTGTTTCCATTTAAAGAAATATTGTTGAACGAAAACAATAATATACTTGGATTAAGAATAAATTCTTATATTAAGATAATATTGTTTTCGTTATATATAAAACAAGATTTTCTTGACCCAAGTCACTTTTTTACCTGTGTAATGTGCGACGAAACGATCAGCCAAGATTCATATCAAAATCTATAAGTTATTTTCTTCAAATGTATCACTTCAATATAATATCAATTAATTACCTAATACTGTATGGTTTGAAGCCATCAATCAAAAGGGCAGTCTTTGTTATGATTTATATGAACACAATATGTCCCCGAGGCACTGAAAAATAGAAATTTAAGTATGAAAAAAATTTCATCTACTTCAATTTTCATAATTAAAATATTTTTTAAAATTACCTACTGAAATGGAAGCCAATACCTTGTCTGTCTGGCTGGCTGTTTATTCAAACGATAATATAAAGCGTGAAAAATATAATATTTACACGAAAATAAATACACTGTAAGAATAACAGTTTTTCTTGTCTATCCCGGATAGTAAGCGAAAACAAATAATATTTTACTCTCTGAAACTGTAATAATATAATTTTAGACTGAAATGTAATATAATACTAAATATAAATTGATGGATAAACTGTAAACATTACAGGCCTAAAATAATATTATTACAGTTTCAAATAGTAAAATATTATATGTTTTCATTTCTATCCGGGATAAAAATTCATAGGGTTTATTGCACTTTTGTCAAAAAGATACGATGTTGCTGTTTTGTTTTTTCAATCTAAACACGGCATTACAGTGTATTTTTTTCCGTGTATAAATGAATGTTATTTTTTTAATAACTCACTTTCTCGGGGTGTTGATTCCCATTGGAACAGCTTCTCCTGGAAGACGTTTAACGCGACCTCTCGAAGGACATTTTGCTGTGCATGGATATCCCTTCAAGGAGTTAAAATTACGTACTGCGGCTGCTAAGTAACAAGCACTTTGAAAATGACTACATCTAGCTCGTCCTGAAAAAAAAAATACGAAATTGATTAAATGTTACATAATATAGCTAATAAAAAAATGATCTGATGAAACAATATAAAGAAAGTCATGAAATGATTTTCTTCTAACAAATACAAGATTAAATCAGTGTCAGATAAATGATAAATTAGATTTCAACTCTAGATATAATATTTAGTTGTAAACAAAAATTGCAAATCAAGAAATACATATCTTTAACTTTAGTTATTGATAACCAATCTCACGATCAATCAACATTGAAAGAAAGGAAAGCTAATAAAGAATTTACAAAATTGTAATCATGATTGTAGTACATATAAATGAACATCGAAAATTGTCGTACGTTTTTTTTAGTATTTATTATAAAATGAGGTGAATGAAACTTATATCATTCGAAAGGTACTGCGCCATAGATGATATAGATGTACACAAAAAAAATCATGTGTGTATGTTGCCGTTAAGGCAGGTAAAATGAAGTTAACATACACATATGATTTCCCCTCGCTGTTTGTTTATTTGCCCTCACATCGTTCAACAGCATGCAATACTCCTATCACCACCAAGCGGCAAAAATAAATAGTTTTGGGTTTCTGTCAAACGTAGAGAATGCGTATAGATTTCGATTCGCGTTCAATTGCAGTGTTTTTATTTAGAAATTTTTGTTGTAAAAGCAGGTTAGATTAGGTTAGCTACTGTGCTATAGATGCTAAATCATGTGTGTATGTTGTCGTTAAGGCAGGTAAAATATTGATCGAATTTCGACCATAAATTCACTTAAGAAAGTCATTCGAAACTGGTAAGTCCTTAATTATAAATATAGATAGGTAGTGGATGATTAAAATTTGTTGTATTATTGTCTAATTATTACAAATATATAAGATTTTTTTGGAATTTACAATGATTAAAAATGTTCATCTTGATTTTTGGTTCATTACGTTATATCTTTAATCAAAATAATTGCTTTAAAAAAAAGATAAGTCAAGTAATATACTCACTGAGACTGTGTCCTTTGCAGCCAGGCTGTTGCCGGCCGCCGTTGACACAAAAATCAACGTGTCCTACTTGATCTATCTCCCCCAGGAATCCGGCGTTCGTGTGGATGATCTGCACGTGGTAAGCGTCATCGCGAGTTAACTTGAACGCGTTTGACGCGTATTGGTCCACTAACGGTCTCGCTGGATCTAAACCTATTACAAAAATATACTCATTTTAATATAGCTAATTTATTATATCATTCTAAAAAAATCGAATAAACATTTCGTTTAAAATACATATAATGCGATACGAATACAATTTTACTTAGGGCCGATCCACACTATTGTGCCGGTTTCGGTACGGTCTCGCTCAAGTCAAATATTCACCTTGGGTTGCAAAAAGCAAAATTAACCACAATTAGTTAATCAATTATTTTTAAACCATGATTAATGTGAATTCTAAACTTAATTTCAATTTGTTAATGAAAAATTCACTAAATATGATAATTTTTCCTTATAAAATTTATCATAACTGTGATTGTTTTTTAGAATTGACGTAATAATGGTTTTAAAACAACTGATTAACTAATTGTGATTAATTTTGCTTTGTGCACGATACCTATAAATAGTGTGGATGCTTTCATTGTTTATTGTTTATTTATATTTGATTGAAACGAGACCGGACCGGACCAGCACGATAGTGTGGATTGACCCTTATCTCTATTTGGTAGCTCCCTTGTAATTTGAACGTCATTTTCAATACCTTAATATATGTATAAAAACGTTGGTGCATATGTAAGTATATAACGTCTTTACGCCCAAACCACTGGACGTAGTGAAGCCACATTCACACCATATATTCGTTTGGTAGTTCCGATAAGTTCTTTTTTTTAACCAGATAGGTGGCGTTGGAGTCGAGATATTTCGATAAATTGTATTTATGGTCCGATTTTGCTCATATTTAGAATATAATAATATGTTAGTTACGTGCAAAAAATATTTTTATAAAAAATGGACTGAATTTGAGATATTTACGAAAATGTGTATTTTTGGTCTGATTTTTAAACAAATTATTTTTGGGCAGAACAACGTTTGCCATGTCAGCTAGTTTAGCATATAAAACATTCAAAACCCTGCAAGTTTTAAAATGAATGAGATAAATGAAATATGCACATACCAATAATCCTATATTGCCTTTTATCAAGATGTTTGCTCATCATGCCGCATATGTGTGCCCCTAGCGAGTGTCCCACACAGTGGGTTCGGTACGCCGAGCCCCCCAGGCTCATGATGAATGAGTACAGCTGCGCCGAGCACTGGGCCACGATCCTCGTATTCGACAGCGACGATAAGTAACATGGGAAAAACGTCAAGGGTTCCCAATCTACCGTGAACACGTTAAACTCACCATGCTTTAAGTAGGCTGTGAAATAAAAATGTAATCGTTAATCTTTCAAAATAACTATACTGTGTATCTAATTACTGGAAAATGGAGAAACTGTGGATACATAATAACCAATACTAGTCCGTATATGAAACTGTTACCAAGCCATATTTTCTTAAATGTCACAATCGTCATTTCCATGCATATTATCCCAGAGGCGTCAGTTGAAAATTTATAATGTGTAAATATGCTTTAAATTACAATTAAATTTAGTATTAGTTCCAAATAGACATTTCTCTGTTAATCATTTATCACTGAAATACTTTTAAAGACAATAACATTAATTTTATAATTCAAAACAATTAATATTTATTTTAAAAACTGAATGATACGCCAATGACTAGTGGAGCGATAAGGTAACAACTCTAGGTAATGTGTTATTTGTCCTTAATGGAGAAAATGTGGTTTCTTGGTTACTACAATTAAATATACACCCCTTAAGGCGGTGTGATGCCTAAAATTTTAGCTTATTTCAGGATTTTTTTTCATAAGAAAATAAAATATAATCTCTTCAGTATTTTTAAATGTTAATGTAAATGTTAAATTATACAAAAAATTTTTTTTTATAAATTTTGTTATACTTTGTCTGTGTTTTTGGGTTCAATGCGGACTCATCGAAAAAAAGGTGGGAAGCACATCTCCATTTGTAGTGATTTGAAACAAAAAAATCAAATATAATTTTCATATTATAGACTTGTCTATTGTCTATATCGTATTTCCTAGAATCAGACATTTATATTAATAAAAAAGAAAATTTTTACTTTCAAAATATGTATTTAAAAAAATCGAAAATTTTAAATCGTCACACCGCAATACTCGACACGTGTTTCGATTTCACAAGAAGTCCTCATCATGAAAAAATAAATTTGAAATCACACGAGACCGATACTTTTCTTGGTCTCAATTTCGTTCCCGTGTAATAGAGCAAAATGTGACCCCTTAAATTTCGACGAGGCTTAATTTGCAAACTAAGTCAAGACTGTAAGTTAAAAATCCTAGATGAGACGAGAATAACATGGTTATATTTTAATATTGTTCACTTAAAAGCTAATGGCTATATGAGATTTAAACAATAAATTATCTTTACATCACGATAAAAATCTAAATATTATACGCCAGTCGCCAGCAATTATAAAAACCTAAATCTCATTATATACATATACGTGCATATATGCATAGATGTGGGCTTATGGACAACGTCATTTAATTTAAATCTGGTATCTAGATTCCCGTTAATGCACGGCACGAGCATTTCTCAACTTTTAACGGACCATAGAATACCTAAGGCCGGTTATATTAATACCTTTTGGACGCTTTTACATTATGTAACAAAGTGCCATTTGACGAATTTCGATATAAATATTGTGCAAAATACTTTTAAAATAATTGTATTAAAAGAAATAATTAATTTAAATGGGTTTGAAATTTACACCATGCGAAATAACGGTGTCATATTTTAACACTACTTATATAACAAATAAAAACATAAAATCAAGCAGACGAGAAAATTGACGTTATATGATAAAAAAAAAATCTGTATAAATGCACATTTACCAAGGTAGTTTATAATTAACAATTTAAATAAAAACCGATAAAGTGTTTAGATAAATTAACTGGCATTGGTTAACCATTTAATTTTTATACAATTTTACTAAAAAATATTAGTTAGAAATTTTTCTTAAGACGCACCTGATTATTTTTTCGTATATTTTTTATTTTTTGACAATTTCAATCTAAATCTAAAATGCAAACGTGAAAATGACATTTAATATGTCAAAATAAACATCAATTAAAAAAAAACGCGTTTTTATAAAGCAAATTGAGATAAATCTTTGTAAAAGAATATTTTACAACAAACGTTATAGTCTTTTATTGGAAATTGAATGATCTACAAAAAAGATTCTATAAATTTTCACGTAACAAGTGCCGTTCTTGAGATATCTTGAAAAAATAAATATTTTAGGATGTCACCCCTCCTCCTTACACACGATTTTGATGATTTTAAAATGTAACCGTTTTCAGGCCAAACCCAACCATCCAACCATTGATATCAAGGATAATGACAAAGATTCAGGGGATAGACAGACACAGAACGAAAAGTATTTGTCTTGGCCTGAAACGGAAAGATCAATTTAAAATTTAAAAATCGGAGAACAATTTTTTTGTCTTCTACTAGGAATTCGTTTTGAAAAATATTTAGTATGATTAGAATCACCAACTGTGTTTTATTCAATACAGAGAATGTAACAGAATTGATACCCTGTTCAAAGTGCTTGCAAACTATCAAATGTTATTCTATTTTTTTTTATAATACCGGATGTAAGTAGTTAGTTTTGGATATTGAATATCAGTGACATTTTTAATATGAAATACAGTTGTACAGAACTATTGAAAAGTGTTTTTTAACACCTGAGTGGATATTTAAATATCTGTTGAAAAGTCGCTTTTCAAAGAATCTACGGAGCGTATCGTAGTAAAAATGTTTATAAAATATAATTTTCTAATTAATACAAAAACGTTATTATTTGCAAATAGTCGGTACACTGATTTAGAAAAAAATTTACATCAGCCTTACCAATTACAATCTTATATTATATCTGCAATTATAAACAGATATTTTGTATAAAATAATAAGTTTCCCTTAATTATAAATTTTCATAATTATGTATAATGTGAATAATAATCTAGAATTTGCTTTAACTATATATGCAGTATCAGTAAAAGTAATTACTATTGATGTACGCTTTTTCTTTCAGCATTTACTGGAGCTAGAGAAATGCTACCAAGTATATAATGTACAATTGCCTGCAGAACTCGTCTGGCACCCTAAAGGCTAGAATCGCTTACAACAGATTTCAAATTTAAAGACAAACATCATAGGTTATCTTTTTCTATCAAGTTTAATATATTTAAATACTAAAATTCGGAATATCAAATATTTATTGCCACAAAATTTACGTATACAATTTTCAATAGATTACATAATAATTTAATTGCACAAATATATATGAGTACTATAAACGAAGAGTAATTCTTTATCTAGCAAATGAATTTCAAAATATCTGTCTTTGTTTGTTACATGGAGAAATGATTTAAATATTATAACAATCAAATGGGAGGAGCCTATTAATTTTGTGATAAACGAAAATGAATACAAACTGCAAGACCATTAATGCAGGCGACTGTATACCTACTTAATTTCAGTGACAATAAATTGACAAAAAATTGAAAATATATGAACACTTACAGTTTCTCAAAATGCTCATAGGAGTTTTACTTTCAGTTCCATTGAATCCATGAATAATTATAACATTGTGATATTCTGGATTCCATCCTGCATATTTCAGTGAATTTGGGTTTCTTACATCAATCTGTTTTCTTCTTCTGCCATTTTCTCTAAAATTAAGTTTACAAATATTTACATTAATAAAAATATTAATTGCAGATAGGTATTATTATTTATTTATTTATTTATTTATTTATTATCTATACAATAATTTTAAAAAACAAAAATTTCATAAAAGTTTTGGCTAGTCATTGAAACTATATCCTTAAGAAAACTGTCGGTATAATAATGTACCTTTAAAGGATTTATTTAATTAATTAAATTGTATATTACAACACAAAAATATACACCTAAAAGTAGGAACAAAAGAATAAATAACTTGTATTTCATAAAATACATTCAAATTAATTTTTTTATATCACAAACTTTCCTTTTTTAATTTTCACATAATCAAAACTATCACCCACAAATATTATAATAAAAATATATAAAATATCTTAACTGCTTAATACTTTTATACACACACTTAATTACACTTTAACGTGATATACATCACACGTCAACACATTTAAAAACAATTACCCACTTATCTTAATTGTTCAAGCCTTGTTACTGTACTTAATATTAAAATACATTAAGCTATGCACTTACGGTGTGTATAAAAAAAATTTAATGTCATCATCTGGACAATGATTGGTTTTCTTGTAAACACATCTCCAGTATTTGATGTCGAACATATTGAATAAGTTAGCCAGGATTCCTGAAATTGAAATAGATAATTACAGAAAATAAAAATAAAATAATTTTATTCTCAATACACATTTTGTAATTAAACCGATAACAAAATAATTAGTACATTTTTGGGGTCGCTCGAAGAGCCTAAATAGATCACAAACAAGTCAGTTTATTGGGTTAGGTAACTTTTTATTATAAATGAAACGCCAAGAAGTTACTAACAACAGTTACAGAAAATTGGTACACCTACAAAAATGCCCTTTACAAAATTTTTGTCAGACTCTCAGTTACGGAGATAAACAAAAAACGAATTGCAAGTCCTGAAAACTCAGTATTTGACTTACGATCGACCCCCCTACAAAACTCCCTTAAAAATCGCTGCCTACCCAAAATGCACAGTTGCCCTATTTTTTACGATGCTTTGACTATACTAAAAATATTCTTATAAATAATTACATGTACAGTCACCTGCATTAATGGTCTTGCAGTTTGTATTCATTTTCCTTTATCACAAACTTAGTAGGCTCCTCCCATTTGATTATTATAATATTTAAATCATTTCTCCATGTATCAAACAAAGACAGATATTTTGAAATTCATTTGCTAGATAAAGAACTACTCTTCGTTTATAGTACTCATATATATTTGTGCAATTAAATTATTATTTAATCTATTGAAAATTGTATACGTAAATTTTGTAGCAATAAATATTTGATATTCCGAATTTTAGTATTTAAATATATTAAACTTGATAGAAAAAGATAACCGATGATGTTTGTCTTTAAATTTGGAATCTGTTGAAAGCGATTCTAGCCTTTAGGGTGCCAGACGAGTTCTGCAGGCGACTGTACAATCTGTAACAATACCTATATCAATCATGTAAATAAATAGATACTTATTAATTAAATTACAATAATAATACTACTACATTTTATAAAGTAAACGATGAAAAAAATCGAAAGCAATAAAACTATCAAAGACAATCATGAAAAGAGCAAGTAGAGCGTAACTAAATTGCAAATTAAACCATAGCGATTTTACTCATAATTCTGTTAAAAAAATACCTTTTACACTTAATTCTGCAAGGTATTTCGGTACTTTGCATATTTCGAAAGCGAGAGGAAAATGCTAATAAAGACACAATACTATATAATTACTTTTAATGCGTGTTTTTATTATTAAAAATATTAATTATGAAATCAGAAATTTGCGTGAAACTTAAAAATAAAATCATTTCAAGTGAAACGAATTATAAGTAATCTAATACATTTTATTTATTTTCTATACTTGTAATAGAATTTTAAGGCTTATATTTATTATTAAAAATATTTATTTTTCATTTTGGTCGACATATTTGAAATCAGTGTATAAAAATCTATATAATAAACACATGTACTTGTAACGAAATCTAAAATGAAAAATTATTTTGTAGTAACAGTTTTTTTCAAAATTTTGAAGAAAAATCGCCGTAACTTTTGAACGGGTGATCGGATTTGATTTTGGTCGACATATTTCAAATCAGCGTGTAAAAATCTATATAATAAACATATTTTTATTGAAATCTAAAATTAATATTTTTTTATATATTATTTATTAATTAGGTATAATAATTTTAGTAACCGATAAAGATTTTTTTATATTTTGATGTTAAATCTTAGGTTTTCAAGAAGTTGCACAGAAAAATGACCTAACTATTAGTGAAAACCGCATTGAAATCGGTTCAGTAGTTCCCGATAAGCAGTTTTAACACCCTTTTACCCCTTAGTTTGTGCTTACGCCATAAAAGGAAAACTTCTTTTTTATTATACACAAATAAGATAATCATCAAAAATATAACACATGACGTTTTTTGTGGCGTATAATTTCGTAATAAATAATTACAATTGATTTTTATAAAAACAATTCACGGTCAATGTTAATGTTTTTCCTTAATCTCAATTGTATCAAATTGTAAATACACAAAAAAAATCAATGCCACCAGAAATAAAGTTTTTTTTAGTTACTGCACTTAAATGTAGTTACTTTCTACAACTTACATGGCCAATGTCAAACGTGACTGAAATGTTTCTTACTAAAGTTAATTCGCAAAGAACCGACATCACACAATAGAAAAGAAATCTAGAATTTGTTTTAATATAGACATAAGTATGCATTTCATCCAGGTAGCCCGAGGAATAAAACAATCTACATATGAAACTCCCTTTCAAAAACTAACATAGAACATTAGAGATTATGTTTATTTTTAGCTATTGAATCATTAATCATTTTGTAGAATACTCAGATGAATTTATATTTTTATTTTAAAAATATTTATTTTAGAATGACCGAAATGTTATAGAATTTTCATTTTTACTGTATATACTTATATATATAAAAAAAACCTTATTTGTAACTTATTGGTCAGAGGTATAAAAAAATATAGAAAATATCGTTCTCTAGAATTTTTATTTAAAAAAAAATCTGTTATGAACCATTCTAAATGTAATTTTCTTAAATACATTATGTCCTTTAAAAATTAAAAGAATAGAACATATTATTATGTGCGTATAGTGAAATGCAGAAGCGGTCGTCTAGTTTTCATTGAAATTCGCTTATCACAAACTTAGTAGGCTCCTCCCATTTGATAATTATAATATTTAAATCATTTCTCCATGTACCAAACAAAGACAGATATTTTGAAACTCATTTGCTAGATAAAGAAATTTATAGTACATATACTATAACTAACTATATTACATACATAAATCATGTAATTTTTTATTTAATTTATTATTATTTCTACTCATTGCAAGTGTTTTGATAACATGGGCCCCTGAGAGCACATTTGACTTGTGATGTCTACAAGGGATTCTCAAAAAAAATTTTTTTTAAATAACAAAAATTGAAAGTAACTTTTGGCAAGAGGGGCCCTTAATTCCTTCCGTCGGAGGCCCAGTGGGCAAATGCTCCTTTGCCCACCTGTTAAATCCGCCACTGTTATTTTTATTGATATATAATTGTACATATATTAATAAGTATAATAATAAAAATACCCACACGTACATACATAATACTTTAGTATTACTGAACCATGAAACATTGTTTTTTCGTATATTTCACTCGCAAATAATAATACATAAATTAGCAGCTATAAAAACTACGTGTAGCCAAAAATCGAGAGTGACTTCAACGATCGCGAAAGCTTGAAACCTGCATAAGATTTATCAAGATGTAAGTGAGCGGTAACAACACAGATTCCTAATAAGCGGCCTACTTAAAATATATGCGAAGGAGAAATATGAAAATGAAATTTAACAACAAAAAATATTATACCGGTTTTTGTATTTTTCAAATTTTATTCACTTACTTAATGTGTGTATAATGAATATTTTGCACTTTTATTGTTAATCAAAGACAAGCATGATTCCATTATTAACAATTAAATGAAACAAAAACAATTGAAGATATCAGGTCCTAATTTTCAGTGAATGTTCTGTACTACAGAATGTTTATTTTCCAAGGGTATCAACTTAAAAAACGTTAAACTTTATTAGTTATTACAGCTTAAAAAAAAGGTGTGTCTTCAGCCATTTTAATCAGCGTAGCAGATAAACAAAATAATTTTTTTTAAATGGAGGTTGTAGGAAATTTTATAGCGAATAACTTTTATCTGAAACTTTTTTTTTATAATACTTATTTAGGCCGCTATTTAGCAAAAATCAGAAAATCTGAAGAATTTTGCAATTGAACTATGATTAACCCCTATCGCGGACAACCAAAATCGGAGCAAACTTAGGCATAGGGTATTATTCTAAACCACATTTGTAACATATCCTGTAAGTAGCAAAACTGTATCTAAAAATTCCTATTTTAGGTACTTTTTTGCCTAGACAGCCTGAACTATAAATACATTTTTATAGTTTTTGCGCAAAGAATATAGAACAGTTTATTAATGCAATAAACTACAGGTGTTGTTACACCCAACGTCTAAATTATTCATTTATTTCAATTACTAAATATTTATTAAACATCAAAAAAAAAATGTGCATATTTCTAAACATAAAAAATGCAAGGAACCATCCATGAGTAAATAAAATATTCAGACATTTATAATTAACAAGTATAAAACTAATAATATTATTCTTGTTTCACGATGTGTGTAAACTATTGCAAATATTATATCAAAACATAATACCTGCTTGCTCTATTGCCAAAAAAATTAATTATCATTTAATTAGCACTAAGTAGTGACTGTGATATTAGAAACATTGACTGTCAGACCACTTTCATCGCTACTGTTATATTTTTATAAAAATTAGTTTTGCTTCTTCGCAATATCGAAGATACGAAAAACTTTGTGATTGTTTTAAAATGAGACAAAAAAAATGTCCTCCGATTTCAAAATGTTAAATTGATCTTTCTGTTTCAGGTCAAGACAAACACTATTCGTTCCGTGTCTGTCCCTTGAATCCTTGTCACACGCATAACTCATGAACCACTGAACCGATATTAATGAAACTTGGTTGGATGGTTGGGTCTGGCTTGAGGACGGTCCTATTTCAAAATCATCAAAATCGTGTGTAAGGGGTGGGTTGACATACCAAAATATTTATTTTTTCAAGATATCACAACACATGTTACGTGAAAATTTTATAGAATCTTTTTTGTAGAGCATTCAATGTCCTATAATATAGGTCTACAACATTTGTTGTAAAATATTCCCTTACAAAGATTTATCTAAATTTGCTTTAGAAAATCGTGTTTTTTTTAAATTGATATTTAATATCATTTTGACGTTTGCATAAATTTAGATTTGAAATTGTCAAAAAATTTAAAATATACGAAAATAATCAGATGCATCTTAAGAAAAATTTCGAACTAATATTTTTTAGTAAAATTGTATTATAAACATTAAATAGTTAACCAATACCAGGCAATTTATTTGTTTTTATTTAAATTGTTCAATAATTAACTACCTTTGGTGAATTTATCACGAGGAAGCACTGTGCATTTACTTGGCAGATGTTTATTATTTTTATTAGTTTTAACGCCTAGTACATTGTAAATTACGTCATATTAATACTTTGATGTCATTAATATAATTTATATAAGTATTAAAAAAAATTAATGCATATATATTTTTTCCAGTACCTAATTAATTATTCTTGAAGGTGTAAAATTATTAGCGAACTTTATGACAGCAAACTAATTTATTACATCTAATGATTTAATTAGTTATATCTGTACAATAAACGTTTAATAGAGTACATAGTACATTGTTACATTGGTAATTAATGTATCATATTTTATTTAATTACCTCTCTTAAATATAAAGTTAATGTATTTTTTATTAATATTCATTTGATTTTAAATTTATTATTGTTACACATACTATTTGATAATGTTTACAATAGATAGGTTCTCCCTATTTTATGTATAATATCTCACCATTTATAAATTTCAAATATATGCCCCATAAAACATATTATAATTTAAGCTTAATACCATATGTAAATAATATAGAAAATATAATTCTTAAAAACAAATAAATAAATAATAGAAAGGAGTTTAGTTGTAAGAAATAAATGTATTTATTTGACTTTTCAAAAAAATTGGTTAGTTATTAAAAAATTAAATAAATGTTATTAATTAGATATTTGGTAGCAACACAACGATATAGCTCCAACATGGGATCTATTAACAGTAACTAAATATTGTGTTCATCATTAGCAACAGGAGATTTGTTAACAATAACGAAATCTCGTTATCTATAAATAATTTCTTTTCTCAGTGAAGAGATCAAAAAGATTCATAGACAAGATAACCCTCTATACCATTTTTATGGAGATTAATTTTCATAAAAAAAACATCTGCCAAGTAAATGCACAGTGCTTCCTCGTGCTAAATTCATCAAAGGTAGTTAATTATTCAACAATTTAAATAAAAACCGATAGTGTTATTATATTATAGAAAATTTAATGCTCTACAAAAAATATTCTATAAAATTTTCACCTAATATGTGTCGTTCTTGAGATATCTTGAAAAAATAAATATTTTGGGATGTCACCTTTCCCCCCTACACACGATTTTTATGATTTTGAAATGGGACCATTCCCAAGCCAGACCCAACCATCCGACCAAGTTTCAATAATATCGGTTCAGTGGTTCATGAGTTATGCATGTGACAAGGATTCAGGGTACAGACGGACAGACAGCCAGACACGGAACAAAAAGTGTTTGTCTTGACGTGAAACGAATAAATCAATTTAAAATTTTGAAATCGGAGAATATTTTTTTGTTTCAATCTGAAACGATATTCGATATTGGGATGAAGCAAAATTAACTATGAATTTTTTAAATTTTGAAAATAGTACATAAATATATCTTCTATTTTCTTAATACAACTATTTTATTAATTTTCACTATTTGCTACCAACCTTGTTTTTTTTTCAAATAATTTTAAAAAAATCACCTATGCATGTAAGTTTATTTAGAAAAAAATAATTTTTAAAATAAAATTAATCGTTTTAGATTCTGAATATCTCTCAGCCGCCGCAAACTTATCAAATTAAAAAATGCACTAATCAACCTACCTGGCATAAGACACACAACAATCACAGCACCAACAAAAGCACTGTCCACTCGGATGTTCATTATTGCAACTAGTTACATCTATCTACCTAACAAGTTTTGATGTAGATAACCGAATAAAAACTGCATCTAGTAGCCTGGGTGCATCACAACACACTCACACGACCGTTCTACAAACCAAGTCGGGCGAAATAGTTCACTCACTGATATCTGTTTGGTTCTTTATAATATATACATACCTACGTATTATACCTTCACTAGAATGTCTTCGGTTGTGGCGTGTAATGGACCTTATAATAAAAGTGATTTTTTTGCCATTTGTACGCATGGTTCATGGAATTCGGATAATGAAAACGGTAGAGTTTAGAAGTCTTATTGGTTTTGTACTTTATTGTCAACAGTGGTGGACTGGGGAAATTGATTTTATTGCGAGTAAACGGTTTCATATAATTTGATATACGGGTACCATTTCAATGTACTAATTATTAATAACAAATCCAATGTTTCGATGGCGTAGTAACGGGAAGGGGGGGGGGGGG
This sequence comes from Sialis fuliginosa, assembly GCA_961205875.1. Lineage (NCBI taxonomy): Eukaryota > Metazoa > Arthropoda > Insecta > Megaloptera > Sialidae > Sialis > Sialis fuliginosa. The sequence continues at coordinate 5,364,132 of OY540809.1, forward strand.
ACGAAACCCTTCCCGAAATACTCACCTCTGGTTGCATAAAGCCAAATTAGTTAATCAGTTGTTTTCAAACCAAGATTAATATTAAATCTAAACTTAATCTGAATTTGTAAATGAACAATTCACTAAAAATGATAATTTTTTACCTTATAAAATATATCATAACCGTGATTGCTTTTTAATTAACGTAATAATGGTTTTAAAACAACTGATTAACTAATTGTGATTAATTTTGCTTTATGCAACCCGAGGTCAGTGTTAAAAAAAAAACGTATGTTTTGAGAAAACATCAGTTCGAAATACCTTAAAAATTTTTACTCATTTGTGTTACCCTCCCCCACCCGATTTTTTTAACTACGCCACTGAATGGTAGTATATAATATAAGTGATGTATTTGTAGTTTTATTAGTGAAGACAACTGTTAGGATTGTCTACATAGAGATCTTTAGAAAAAATAATAAATAAATATTTTCAAAAACAAAAATTTAATAAGTACTAGAAAAATATACGAAAAAAGTTGTAAGATCTTTATTGTAGGTAATTTTCTAAACTTTATATTTGATAATAACTATTTTAGTCATAGAACCAATAGATACAATAATATTTACTTAAAACTAATTGTTGGCACCTTTTGTGGGCTGTAAAAAAGTATGCTCGCATGGGATTGTTGGGGACTTTTGGTACCTTATTTATAAAGACAAAATGAAGGTGTATACAAAAATTCAGCTCATTGCGAATTTTTCCTCAGACACATCTATTTTTCGTCTAAATGTACTGGACTATAGTATCTTCTTCGATTTTTTTAGTTTCTTATACTCATGTATATAAAATATACATATATTATAAGTATTGTTAAGCTGATTTTTTTCGTATTCCGGATTTTTATGGCATTATCAATTTTGACCTTCCCTGAATCCATTCTGACTATTTTCGCCATGATGTCTGTGTAACAGTCTATAGACGCTGTAATTCAAATACGACAAATTGTATAAAGGTGAAATTTTATATTTAAGATTAATTTTTATCTGGGAAGAAAACTTCATATTTTTTAAAACGATCTTTCAACCGGATACGGATTTTTACATACGTTGATTTTTGAATTTTTCGAATTACTTTGAAACAGTGCGAATTAGAGAAAAATGATCAAATTAAAAATTTTAAGTAATATTATTATTTATAATTTATGTTCTACTTATTCAATTTTTTTTAATGTATTCATATAAAAAACAATTCCAGTTTGGGGGCCCGTGATAAAATGTGTGGGTCATGATGCGAGTAGTAAGTCATACAGTAGTTCATAAGAAATCCTCATCAGATGTTTAATAAATAGTAGCAGATTAGATTGCTCTCATGATTAATGTATTTTTGTGTTGTATTTGTTTCAATTATCTTATGTGGGTTTAAGATAACGCGCCACTGATGTAGGTTACTTGAAATTACATAAAAAATCACATGCAAAAAGTAAAAAGCAAGATTCTTCGTAAAAAACGTAAGTATAATAATTATTTGTTAGGTCCCTACATATTTAAATAAATTTATTAGAGTAAAATTTTTCATAACTTTTTTTAACATAGGTAAATATTAACAATCTCAGACTCAATGTTTTTATTATTTTTTTGTAAATTGTGATAAAATATGCGCCAATTTTGATTCATTGAAGGCAAAGCCGGACCTTGGAATTCCTGAAATATGAAAACTATGTTCATACAAGAAAATCTATTATTTTTTTCAAAAATAATATTTATAATGCAGGCAATTTTTTTACCGTCATTTTATTTGTATCTGTATTTTGCACCCTATGCAAGTATCCAGTTAAATTGTAATTGAGGTTGACACTGAAGGTAGAAGTCAGTTTTTGACCCCCCCCTCCCCCTGTTCTATAATAATTAGGTACACATGATATAATAAAAATTACAAAATAACAATTTAATTATAAACAATACAATTTTATTTTAATAAAAATTATTACAATACTTAAAGTCCTTTATTATCTAACCAAGCTTTTATATTATTTACATGATCTCCTTTAAACTCTATGTGTCCACAAACTTCATGTACACTTGTTAAGACTCGACGATTATTTATCTTTTCAAGATACTTCCGGAGTTCATCTTCTAGTTTCCATATATCCCCTTCAACTCTTCTTAATTGTGTTATTCTTCTCATGCCACGAAATGTTCTATGTAAATATACGGGTTGCATATGGTTTTTTGTACGGCAAACAAAATAAGGTAAATTTTTAGCATTATCTAAAAAATGATTATATAATTTAGTGTTTTTTAGTACTGCATGTTTAATTAAGTAAATTTACCATCTTGAGGTTTCCATCCAGATAAATATTCAGACTTTGGTTTTGGATGGGGGACTATTTTAGGACCTAGTAACTGTTCTACATACTTCCATTCTTCTGGTGATTGGGTTATTTCGAATTTATCTGTGTATTTACTTAAATCTCCAACAGGATGAGAACTTGTGTAACTTGAACATCTAAATGGAACCTGAAATCATAAAGAGTAATTATGGAATAACATAACCTCATATAATTACATTTCGATTCAGTTCATATTTTATTACTCACGTTTGTATTAGCAGCTCCTGCATACCGAGACAAAATTTTTATATTTACATTACATTTGCTTAATTGTTTTAGTAAATTAGTCAAACTCATTATTCTAGGTTATATTTATTTTGACAAGCAAATCTCTATGCAAGCAAATGTATGATTAGTACACATAATATTTTATAGATGGCGCCTACTAAAATGAATTAAACACGCGCGAATACAATTTAAATTTGAATAATTTAATACAAGTTTACTTTTACATTTAAATTATATAGACATATATTAAGAAATTACTCTCTTTTTAACTTAATACGTGTGTATATTTTTTATATAATAAATACATAAATTAACCTCAATATAATATAATTATATACGCCTTTATCAAGATTGTTTTTTTTGAAATATGTGTTATCAAACCTTAGCAGCTAGTAGGACAAACAACCACAAACCAATATTATTGATAAACAAAGTTCAAAGAGATATATAAAACAATTTTATATGCTTAGTTATTATTCGTTATTTTTTCCTTTAACAGAAATTCGATACTATTATATTGATAGATTTTAAAATACTTATAAAATTGCATTAAAATAATTCAAAATGGATAAAAAATTTTATAAGAGTCAAAATGTTATACTCGGAAATGAAATGAAAAAAGCTGGAATATTAATTAATAGTTTGGGAAAAATAGAAAGTATTTTAATTGATGAAGCATGTGACAACTTTTCTGATGAAAATACTGAGGTAGTATATTTATATATATTTTTTATAGTTATATAATATGTTATAACACACACTCAATTTTGTTATTGCCTATATTTATTAGATTATTGATGTAAATGAATTACTAATAATGCCAGGCGTTGTTGATTCTCATGTTCATGTGAATGAACCTGGCCGAACAGATTGGGAAGGATATGAAACAGCTACTAAAGCAGCTGCGGCAGGTGGGATAACAACAATTGTTGATATGCCGTTGTAAGTTATTTTTTATATAAAATAAATAATTATGATATTACAAAAATAAAATCATTTTCAGGAATTCTAATCCTCCAACTATTTCTGTAAAAAACCTCGAAACGAAAATTGAATCGACTAAAAATAAAATCTATGTTGATGTTGCATTTTGGGGCGGTGCTGTACCTGGAAACGAAGTATGTTAAGTACTCGAAAGAAATTAAAGCAATTTTATAATTATTATAAATTAATTAACAATTTTTTAAGGAAACTTTAAAAGAAATGGTAGAGAAAGGTGTTATCGGTTTCAAATGTTTTACCTGCCCTAGTGGAATAGATGAGTTTCCAAATGTTAGCGAGGAAAATGTAGAGAAAATATTAAAAAATTTACAAGGCACTGATGCGGTTTTTGCTGTAAGAAAATTATTTATAAATTATTTTTAAAAGATATAAATTTATTATTAATGTTCTATTTTAGTTTCACGCTGAAGTAGTAAGTACAATTCCTGAATCAGAAGGTAATTTAATATTTAAACTCGAACCAAAATATAATTTATAAATAATATAATTTAATTTTTTAGATTCTCAGTTCAAATACGAAACGTTTTTAAAATCTAGACCAGAAGAATTTGAAATCGAAGCAATTCGTATGATTATTCGGAAATGCCAGAAATACAAGTAAAATTTTAAAAAATTACTAAATACACCTATAACAAAATTTCTATTAATATATCTATTTTTAGAGTTCATTGTCATATTGTACATTTGTCAGCTGCAAACGCTATACCTTTAATAGAAGAATACAAATCGCATCATTCTAATCTGACCGTTGAAACTTGTCATCATTATTTGACTTTATCTGCAGAAAATGTACCCGATAAAGCAACCCAATATAAATGTTGTCCTCCTATACGAAATTCCACTAATAAGGTAAGAATATTCTTTTCAGTCAATAACGGAAATATATTTCAATGCTAATCAACAAGTTAATTTGTTTGTTTGTTGTATGTAGGAAAAACTTTGGACTGGATTAAAGAACAAAGTAATAGATATGGTTGTATCCGATCATTCTCCTTGTACGCCAGATTTAAAATATTTAGATGATCCAAACCATTTAGATTATGGTAACTTTATGAAAGCTTGGGGTGGAATATCTTCAGTTCAGTTTGGTAATAATAATTTTTACTAAAGTAAATAAGTTTACTACATTTAAAACATATTTTTTAGGTTTATCATTGTTTTGGACAGAAGCACGAAAACGAAATATGACTGTTTTTGATGTTGTTCATTACCTATGTGAAAAGCCAGCTGAAGTGTGCAGCCTTAATAAAATTAAAGGAAAAATAGCAGTTGGATTGGATGGAGATCTTGTTATATGGGATCCAAACTCGACTATAACAATCAAAGAAAGCAATATTTATCATAAAAATAAGGTGGGATATTTATTTACATTTTTTTGTATAGGTATGTTTATTTATGATTGTTTTAGATAACACCTTATATGGGAATGACTTTACATGGAAAAGTGGAGAAAACTGTATCCCGAGGAAAAATTATTTATGATGGAGAATTTAAGGGACCCTTTGGAAAACTCATTTTAAAATAATCTAATTATTTTACTGTATTTTATTAATAAATATTATACCTTAAGCCTATTATAAAAAAAATTTTTTTGAAAGACTAGTCTTTTTTTTATCAAGAAATTTTGTTTTTTTAAAGGAATTAATTATTAAAGAAGAAGGCCCCAAACTATTTTTTGCCTGACTCTGTTAATGTATATAAAAAAAAACAACTACATAAAAATAACATAAGAAAGTATTTAATAAACAGAATCTCAATATGTGTACAATTTATAACTTAAATTAAAATAATAATAACTTAATCGCTATCAGACGCTTCACTTTCAGTTGGAGAACTCAAGATCTCTTCTTCATCCTCAACAGATTCTTCATCCGACTCATCTTTCTTTTTAGCTTTCTTTTCAGGCTAAACATTAACACATTATTCATAAGAATTACGGTTACCACACCAAAGCAATTTTATAATACATACCTTCTTTTTCTCTGTCTTTTCTGCCTTCTCTGGTTTACTTTCCGTCTTGGTTTTCTTTTTCACTGGTTTATTAGATCCGTCTGAACTGCTATCATCATCACTAACATATTCTTTACTCTTAAATGATCCTGTTTTAACAGGTGATGCGGGAGCTTTCTTTGCCGATGATGTTGACTTCTTCTCAGATTTCTCACTTCCACCACCTCCTCCACTACTTTTACCTCCACCAGAAGCTTCGTATTCCTTCATCGCCTTGTTATATTCTTCTTTAGCTTCTTTTGCTTTATTTTCCCACTCCTAAATAAATAAAAAATTCGGTCAAGATATTCACGGGTGTGATTTTTGGATTTGCTTTAAAGCCCTCTGCAGGCACTATTTTTTATTTAGAAAAAAATAAGAAAGAGGGTCAAATTCCACTGGTTTGGTTATACATTTTGCTGAATTTTTTTTACCTAGTTTTAACTCTTTAGCCCCCCCCCACCCTAAAATAATTTTTTTTACATCTTTTACTAGAGGGCATCATTTTACATGTTCAGTAAAAATTTCAAGTTTCTAGCTAATATAGTTTACGAGATATTTTGCTTTGACTGAAAAGGACAGACGGATGGATAACAAAGTGAGATTAATAGGATTTCTTCGGAATTTATTTCACAATATTTCAAAATGTACTTACAGATTTATCTTTCATCTCTTTCCAAAGTTCTCCGGCTTTTTTAGCGATCTCTGTAACTTTTAATCCTGGATTGTCGGCTTTAATACTCTCTCGCGTTTCATTCATCCATATCATAAATGCCGTTGTTGGCCGTTTTGGTTTATTTTCATCTCGATCTTTCTTTCCTTTCTTCTTACGAGGTTTTTCTGACTGTAAAATTGTTTGATTTAATATCATGAGAACTACCAATTTACGTTAATACTTACGACTGTCTTTGCAGACTTTGGTTTCTCTTTTCTTTCTTTCTTCTCTTTACTTTCCTTCTTTTCTTTTTTCTTTGAATCAGATTCATCCGAATCACCTTCGGAATCAGAATCTGTATGGTTGCTATCGTATCTGCAAATTAAAACTTATTAACATTCGCTCTCATTACAAAAAAAAACTACTTACTCTTCAGCCACATCACTTTCAACTTGATTCGGATTGAAATCTTCATCTTCACTTTCATCTGAGTCTGGCGCATCATCATCATCATCTCGTTCTTTGGCCTCTGCTTTGACACGTTCCAAATATGCATCGGGCTCAGCTTCATTATCAGAATCACCGAAATCTTCTTTATAATTACTCTTATCCTAAAAAAACATTTTGAATAAATAATTCATTAAAACAATAATCAAGTTACTGATGCTTACAGTTTTTCCTCTGTTTTTAACATTTAACTTCTTAGCGCTGATAAAATCAAATAATTTCCCGTACTCTTCCTTTTCAATACTGCTGAATGTATGTGTTGTACCTGACTTTAATTCAATTTCAAAATCGAATGATCGGGTACTACCACCACTTCGGGCAAAGTTAACAGAACTTATTTCTTCAAATCTAATATGAATCGGAGGTTTGTGGACATATATGAAACCTCGCTCTAGAGGATATAAATAACCAGCTGCTGCTTTGAAAGAACATCCAACAGCTGGTGTTCCAGTGTGTCTGAAAATAAACAAAACTTGTCTTAATTCAACATTCTCGGTTGACAATAACAGCGCCATCTACCGTATACAAATATGATATTTATAACTTACCCTAGGAAATTTCCAGGCCCTGTTAATTTTCTATTAATGATAACTTTCATAACTTTTCCTAAGACTTCGTAAGTTGGCCCAGATAACTCTTTAGTTAATTTATTTTCATACTTTTCTTTCAACTCTTCACTAAAAAAAGGTATATAAATACATAGAATATTATTACTTATATTAAGTTGAAATACATACTCAGTGAAAGGTAATTCAATTGAAGTTTCTTCTTCTTGGTTGAACAGTAGTACCAAGAAATGGTATCTTGTTTGACCTTGTTTAATCGGAGGATCCAAACTTACAACAAAAAACATCTGTCGACTGTCTTTATGAGGTAAAAGGAATAGCCGAAGTACGGTAGACATTGGGATTTTATAATCGAATGTTTTACCGTGGAGTTGAAAGAACGATTGGAACAATTTAATATCGTAACGACCACTGAAACATTAAACTAATGTTGACTATGAACAATTCAGTGAATAATAAAAACTTACCGAGGTGTAAGACAATGTATTTCTCTGAAAATAGCTATAGCGTCGCCTGAAACACTAATAACACTAGCTTTGTTCATTACGTTTTTGTGGAACGCTTCAACTGGATCCATATCACTAGCCATTTCACTTGTTGGAATATGAAAACGGATTTCTGTTAAGCTGACCGGTGCGTCATCGTTCTAGGGAATTAATATTTCATTATAATAAATAAAGAAAAATAATTTTATGTATATTTTAATAATACCTGATGAAATTCCATGGTAATTTCGTTCTTTCCTGTAACGCATTGCGACACGTGATTTAAAGGTATTTCAAATCCAGTGTGGCTACCGATATCAAAACTTAAAACTGATCCAGTAAATTTTGCTGTTCCCCAGTTCCACCCTTTTAAACTGAGTTCTTTTTCTAACATATCTTTTTTATAATTTGAAGAAAAAAATTTTGCTATTTTTTCTTGTTCCTGAAACCGATTAAAATTATAATAAAAATGTTTACATAATATTTTGAAAAACTTACACCTTCTTTAAATCCACTGAAACGATGTAAAACACCGCTTTTTAAGAAAATTCGCAATCCCCACGATGATACGAATTTTTGATAATTAACTAAGTCGATGTCACTCCCAGAAATTTGTTCAACTTTGCCAGTTTTACTATTCTTAAAAACTATATTTTGGTCTGTCATTTTCAATCGCCCAGGTGTCTAAAACGAAATTATAAGCGTTACACATTATTATAGTAGTGAATTTTGTAATTAATATTAATTAAATAAATATATAAATATGAAATACAATAAATATAACCTTACCATGTTTCCTTTTATCTCTGCAGAAATGTCTGAATATTCCAAAAAATCCATTATGACAAGTTATTATAAACAAACTTGTAGATCAAATAATACTGAATTTATTTATCAGATAACAAAGTTTCCTTTTTTAATGTAATAAAAATAAAGCATTTATATACTTTTTTATGGCGCCTTTTCTTTTGACACAAGCGACGCAAAAGCCGGATCAAGTCGCCGCGTATAGACAGAAAATATGAAAAGAAGAATAAGAAATGGAAGTACTGATACCAACATATATAAAATTTTACTAGGAAAACATTCTTATCATAGACAATTCTTATTCTTTATGATTCAACTGTCATGTGTTTACATGGCATTTTCTTTAAATTTGTTTAGTTAAAATTTTTGTTTTATCTGAAATTTTCAATTTAAATTTAAATAAAAATGGCGGTTCTAGCTGCTGCTCAACTTCTTGATGAGTTGATGGGAAGAAATAGAAATATAGCTCCTAATGAAAAACCTAGAGAGTTAAATTGGGAGGATTCAGAGGTGAATATTAGTCTTATTTTAAAATCTGTATTTTATTGAATAAGTACTTGTTTTGTTTTAGTATTGTAAATACTACATGGTCAAGTTTTGTCCACATGACTTATTTGTGAATACAAGAGCTGATCTTGGAACTTGCCCAAAAGTCCATGATGATGAAGTAAAAAAACAATTTTCCGAAGCAAAAAATACTCGTAAACTCATGTACATGGAAGAGTTTGTAAGATTTTGTTCAGCAATGGTAAACGAAGTTGAAAGTAAGTTTATTTATTTGTAATTTTGAACAAAACTATATATTTTCCATTCTTGCAGGAAAAATTGTTAAAGGGAGACAACGGCTTGCATTGTCTGGAAAAGGTGTAAATCCTGCAAATGCTGGAGGTGAAAACTCAAGTTCACAAATGTCAGCAGCGCAAACGCAACGAAATAATGAACAAATTCAACTTTTATCTGAACGAATTAACGGCCTTGTAGCAGAAGCAGAGAAAGCTGGAACTGAAGGAAGTGTGGAGCAAGCTCAGGGACTTATGAAGTTGTGTGATCAGTTAAAAGAAGAACGAGAGCAACTAAGGAAACAAAATGAGAACAGGTATTTTGTAATTGTTTTTTACAACGTGACATTTATTGAAATAATTTTTTTAATTTCAGCCATTGGAATGCGACTGCTGAATTAGCAGCTGCTCAAGAAAAGCAAATGGAAGTGTGTGAAGTTTGTGGTGCTTTTCTTATTGTTGGAGATGCTCCACAACGTATTGATGATCATTTAATGGGAAAACAGCATATGGGGTAAATATTCACATATCAAAATTACACATTTGTTAACAAATAAATAATATATATTTACATTTTTAGTTATGCTCGTTTGAAAATAGCTGTTGAGGAAATAACAAGTGAAATTGAGAAATGGCGCGAAGAACGGCGTCACCCTCGCAGCAGTGGACTGGGATCGAGTAACGGAGGTGGTCTCGGTTCAGATGATCGCAGACGTGACCGTGGTCGTGATAATGACCGAGAGCGCGAACGTGACCGGGAAAGAGAATTCAGAGGAGACAGGGAACGCAAGGAGCGGGATCGTCATGGAGAGAAACGGGAGCGGGATAGGAGAGATCGAAAGGATAGAAGTCGCGAGAGACACCACCATGGCGGCGAGAGGAGACATCGGGAGAGAGAAACCGGTAAGTTTATAATAAGATAATTTTTAGATTTATTTTTTCAATGTTTGAATAAGATTTTTGGAATAACCCATTAACAATTAATATTTGTGATATTTCAGAACACTATGGACACCACAATTCATCCCGCAGTCATTCTCGGCGCTAGTTGCATCTATAACCAGTAAGAGACCTCCAACTCAGGTATGTATATCGTCTGTTAGTACATTACATAAATAATATTCTATTTCAGATCATCGGCAGGTTAGTACCATCAATGTTCGAGTATAATTTATTCTGATTAAAACAAAGTATATAAATATTGATATTGAGATTCTCTTAGAAAAGTACTTTACAAAGCTATCATGATATACTCTCTCTTCAACATTTTGTTTCTCAACTGTACTAACTAATATTATTTGTTTTTAATTTTTTATCGGAACATCGATAATGGTGTGGCGAATCACAGTTATTAATCTCATGTTAGTTCTCTGTGGAATATCAACATATAGAGGTATTTTTACGAATAATTCATAACAAAGAACTTTCAGTTTATAATTTAGTTAACTAAAAAGTAACAAATTCAAAATGACATTTTATCTGAATTAATTAAAGTCAAAACAAATTATAAAGAATAGTGATATTGTGCCTAAATCCAAGTGTCGTAAATTATGGAGATGAATCTGTAGGGTTGCCAACTAAAGACATTTGTATAATAATATGTACAATACCGGATTTATAGATGAGATTACTACGAAATATTACAGGAAGATGTAATGAAGACTTTATACAATGCTGGGTTGTCTAATACTAAATATTTGTTTTATTTGTCATTTTAATTATTATTACCATAAATTTCCACTTTATAAATTCAACATTGATAATTTATTTTTGGAGCAGGGAAGTTAGCAAAAATTCAAGCGTTAAATAAAAAAAATAAATAAAATAGAATTCAGTTGAAAGTTAGACTATCGTCTGGTAAAAAAAGAAAATGACAAATTAATAAACGAAAATAAATAGTGAAAAATCTGTGTGTTTATTATTTATAAAGACCTTTGAACTACGACTGTCCTGGGTCCCATCTCATTACTTAACGGCATATTTTTTACTGTTTTGTATTATGAATTATAAAAATAAAAATAAAGTAAATTTCACTTACAAATTCGATTATATCTGAGAAAAGGACAAAATATGTCTTTCTAGTTAGTAAAAGGACAGATGCTTCCAAAAAAGGACTGGGGTCAGTTGGCAACCCTAAATAAAATTTTGGTTATAAGAAATTACATTTTATTTTTTGTTTGGGAGGTTATAGTTTCAAAATGTTTGATTGGTGGCTGTTTATTGTAATTGTTTATATTATCGGCCATCGATCTTGTAAATTCTTATCACCAAAATGAATACATTCTTGTATTGATAATAACAAATGCATTTAATGTATGGAAAGTGAATGGCTCGTATTAAAACTAGGTCCAGTTTATAAATTTCAGCGAAGCAGCAGTGTTTTCAACACTTTGTTTTGTTATTATCTCATCGTCTTATTCTACCACCGATGATACACAAAATTTTGGCTGATCTCTGAGCTCTATCTCACTCAGTTGTTTTGAGGTATTTATAATACATACGGCTATCGTACATAAATATTACATATGTCCTCTGCTGTATAGGTTGCATTTATACCACCGTTGTATTTATGAGGTATTTATATTTCTGTTTGTACCTTTGTGTTGTGTTTTTAATTTTTTAAACTTTATCTGGCATGAAAATGTACACGCGTCGAAACAATTTTGTGATTAAAATATTGATAGAAAAAGAGAGCAATATCACACATAAATAAGATTGAAAATCTTTACTTTTCACAGGTTTTTGCAAATTGAAATTTAATCATTTTTTTTTCAGAAAGCAAAAAATGTAGTTTTCTTTGTAAAATTTGGAATCATAGTTACAGCTTCAAAATGTTTTTTATGGTGAAAAAAAAATCGAGCTCAGATCTAATATAATATAAGAATTATTTTGATTAGTGTGTTTTTGAAAGCTGAGAATAAATTAACGGATTTGATATATTATGAATGAATTTCATCTCTGATAAAGATTAAAAGAAAAATAATATTTATATCCATGTCAGATATTTTTATAAATACCAACCGAGTTAAAAATATATGTAGAATAATCTACAAAATACTATAAAATGAAAATACTGATAATTTTTAATTCATTGTCCGTAATTTTTATTTTTTATTTAAGAACCTGAGTTTTATATTAACCTATGTATAACTAATTTTTAAAATTTAATACAGTTGTTTTTTATGTTTAATTAATTTTATAATTATATATAATAAGGGTCGCAATTGTTTAGCTCTGTTTCAGACAAACATGAAAACAACTAAGGTCTAATTTTGAACATAGATATGTATTGGTTAATATATATTGGTTTGATTAGTTTTGCTTCAAGAAGCAATTATTAAAAACACAGCACAGAGTAATAACCGAGGCCCGCCCATATGCCAGAATTCGGCACCGTGGAATTATTTGATTCGGATCTTTCCAGCTGCGAAAAACAGGTGAGCCCCTCCAAGTTATCAGATCACCCATGAGAAGCCATGGTCTCGGGACATTCCACGTTAACCGATCATCGAAAACCGTTTTCAATGGGATCAACAGTCAAGATATCAAGGTGAACAAAATAATTCTCGATTCACTGTTATTTTATAAGTACTCGATATAATCATAGCGGTAAAAATAACTGTTGTAACTATATAAAAATTAGAATCGTGTATAGATTTGTAATGTAAATATATAAAATTACTGTGAATAATGAAAAAAATCAATTTAACAATAAGAATTAATATTTCTTTAAGTTTTATTAAAATAATGTATTATTTTTGTTTTTTTGTTATATTGTAGAACTATATGAAATTAGTTTTCATTTTCACTAAATTAATACAATTACAATCTCTTATAAAGTGAATTGAGAAATATTTTTTGTCTTTAGATTATTAATACTTATTAATAATATTTTAATTAAATACATAAACACTAATATCCTTAACTAGTATAAATTATTGTTAATTTTGTGCTATAGAATTTGTAGATGTTGATATATAGTGCATAATGAATATGTTTTTCCAATATTTGGTATGAAATAAATGAACAATTAAATACACTTTTGATTTTTATTTATTTTCCTAACATAATCTGTACATTATTTAATAATCAATAAACAAATGAGCCAGTGGTGGATGGTGACCTATCTTCAGAGGAGGCAAGTTAATGATCTAGGTTAAACCTAATACGTTGCATTTGTAATCTGGTTTGAAGTATAAGTATCAAATATTCAGTAAAATAACTTTCAAGTACTCACAGAAAGTACTTGAAGTATCAAGTAATGTACTTATAGTACTTTACTTGTTAAATTCAAGTATTAAGAAAAACTACATGAAGTATTAAGTATATTCAGCTATTTTTAAATGTGAAGTATTTTAATTAAGTACTTTATTCAAGTATTGCATTTAAAAAGTACTTGTTCAAATATTTTATTTGAAATATAAGTTGATGAAAACTCAAGATGAACGAGTCATGATTTAAGCTTGGTCTCTCAGTACCTCCTTTGAAGTTGGTGCATCAATCGCCGCTGAAATGAACTATGGACATATCTAATACAGTCTGTAACAATTACTAATTTACATTAGGTCAGTAATTTCTTTTTAATCTATATATTCAATGAGTTATTTATTTGATTTATTTTTGGGGAAGAAGAGGAGTCAATGCTGGTCTAACTTCTATTTTGTCATTTTTGTCAGTCTACTGAAGCATGCAACATTAACATTGACAGTGTCTTCAAAATGATTTAAGCGCTGGCACTTAACAAAAACGGAAACCGTTACTGTATCATTTGTATAAAATCCATAGACTTACAATTAGTAAATACATAGGTTGCCTCAGTAGCTTTTGTCCAATCAGCTTGGGCACCCAGATGACGTATTTCCCCTTCTCGCGCCGAGTTACAAAGCTATATTTGCTATGATTGGACACATCATTCCCCCTCTTCAAACTTTGGCACCCCAGATGACGTATTTCCCTCTCTCGCCCCGAGCTACTAATGCAACCTTGTACTTTACATACCTTGGGATGGACTGAGAAATAATAGCCTCACAAAATTGGCCACTCTCTTGAAAGAGACAGAGCGACTGTTCGGCCAATACTCTTTTCTATAGGTCAATTAGAATTCTTAGAACAGTCGCTTTGTCTTTCACACTTTTTCGCCAGTATTTACTTCACAGCTGGATAGGGAATACTGAGTCCATTCTATAAGTCTATGATAAAATCCAAATGGACAGATTTCCAACACTTGATGGACACCGTTTTTTCTTAAATGCCAGTCTGATTGAATTCAATAATACAGATCTTCGAGGTCACGACGGCCGTCGTTCTTACACGTCAGCAAAGCGTTTTTTTTAAACGCCCGCCGAGCCGTTTCGACGGAGCTAAAATGCCACTCGTATTAAATCACATTTAACAGATTTTCATAATTGATACGGTGACGATCTCCGTTTTTGCTTTAAAGGTTAATATTATTGTGACGTAAGTAGCAGGAAATCAAAAAAATATTTGATTGACTTTCATGTATACAAGTGTTTTTGTTTTTTTTTTAGAAATGTAACTACACATATTCTAATTTTTTAATTATAAATTTGTCTACACTATCTTTGGAATATTTCTGTTTTGTAAAGACAGTAAATTTTAGATTACTACAAAAGTCAATCTAATAAATATTGTAGATTAATTTATTTGTAATTTAATTTAACAAGATCACAATGTAACAATCGAGAATATGTTTTATTATTCTTTTAGATTGGATATTATGTTACTTGCAATCTTGATATGAATATGAATTTGAGATAAAGTTAATGCTGCTTCATGCATTTGTATAGAATGACATTTATTGTTCAGATATTTGATAAACAATGTTTTCAATTTGGTATTTTACAAACATCGAAAAGACTGCGTAGGACTAAAAAGGCTATAAAAGGCACAGGTAGAAATGTCTACTCGCTACTAGGAAAAAGAGTGTAGTGTTACTTTGGAATATTATTTTTAGTTTATATCTCAAAATAAATATTTAATTTCAGATTCAAAATGTTCTTATTTTATAGTAGGTCTTCTTGATAGAAAAAAATAATATTCCAAATTTGAAAAAGAGTTAGCAGATTTCATTTGTTCTAATAAATTTATATAATTCGGGTTCTTTTTTAATTAATAAAGATGACATATCAGGACTTAGAATATCACAGACTGTCCTGCTAATTTTAATATAAAGTTGTGAAAATAATAAACAGTTTTTTAATATCTAGATTCTAGAAGGAAGACCTATAGACTAGTTAGTTGTTTATAATAATCGAAATAAACATTATAGTAGAATTAAAAATAGCCTTCAATCCGAAAAGGCGTCAAGATTGTCATTTTATTCAGAGAATTACTTGATCAAGAAATTCCCAATTTATTTCTAAAAGATTCGTACTAATTACATAATTTTCAATTGTTTTGTTATTGATCTACCAAATTTAATTAATTAATCATAACTAAGTGGATGGCTTCTTCTATAAAATTAGTTGTTCTAACATCCCTGTATATTTATTCTTATATATATGTTCAATTTAAAATTGTTTTAAATTTAATCCATTTTTTTAATGAAGTATTTGTGAAACTTCATTATTTATTTATTAACTTGATTCAATTTTACCCAAATTTCAGAATGATATTATATTATATTATATCATTATGAAAATCTTGCTGTCTAGTTCAGGCCTGGCCAACCTAAATTGCTCCGCGGGCCGCATAGACAACCTAAAATTATTCGAGGGCCGTACATAAATAATAACATAAAAAATAATTTCACTTTGGATTAAGTTGGGCGTGTGAGTAATTTTTGCTCTAATTTCAAATTCGTTAACTAAAATCAATTCTGACGACGCGTTCAAAAGTTACGGCTATTTTTCCCCAAAATT
Organism: Sialis fuliginosa; assembly: GCA_961205875.1. Lineage (NCBI taxonomy): Eukaryota > Metazoa > Arthropoda > Insecta > Megaloptera > Sialidae > Sialis > Sialis fuliginosa. The sequence goes on from OY540809.1 coordinate 5,380,399, forward strand.
TTGAAAAAACTGAAACTTTGAGAGACCATATCTCGAAAACGTTTTGAGATACAGACCTGCACTTTGAAAATTTAAACTTTTCTCATCATTTTCTATACAAAAAACGTACTTTTAACGAAATCTAAAATTAACATTTTTTTAGTCATATTTCATGCTTCAAATTTAAACTTTCCATAGAAAAATCAATTTTAAGATAAGAAAATTAAAAGTAACATCATAACTTACATTATAAATAATAATTTTCATTATATTTCATGTAATGCGAATATCAAAAAAAGAAAATAGCTCACGTTCACGTCGGATCACAATCGTGACCCGAAAAATTCAAGACCCGCACCCCCTATATACCCTAAATTCAACGCAAATGCACACAAAATATAACAAATTAAGAAAAATATGGCAATTATAACGAAAATTTTTTAACAACTAAAACTTTTAGTTAAGCTATAATACATAAATAAAACAATATTTTAAATGTTATTTTAAAGAAAACAATGGGAAAATAAAACCAGTTTCAGGCATTTTAAATAACCCTCTACTTAAAAAAACGTTACTAAATATAATTCGTTCAAATAAGGCCGCGGGCCGCATAAAAGGGCCCGTCGGGCCGCATGCGGCCGCGGGCCGAAAGTTGGCCAGCCCTGGTCTAGTTTACAGTTGCTTCACAATATTCTGAGGGTGTTGTCATAATATTGTATTTATTACACATAAACAAAATTTCAAGAATATGTTATAAATGACTTAAATTTATTAAAAATAAATAATTATAATTTTTGTATATAATTATATCATTAAAATATTATACAGACATGTGTTAAATAAATTAAGTCATTTGTAATAAATTGTTTCGTTACATTTAGTTATACAGTTAAATCATAATTTATTTTTTTACTTTTCATAATATTATAATACTAAACGTTTTGGTAATTCCCAAATTTCATAGTGAACTGAATATAACAACAAATGTTTATTTCTTATTAAACAGATATTTTATATATCATACTTTACATATTTTTATGATATATTTTTTACATGTTAGGTAAAAGTAATACGACAAATATATGTTATAAAAGTAAAACTGTAATGGCGTAACTAATTAAAAATTAATTAAAGTAACGATAACATAAAAATACATATTAATAATTATGATTTGTAGACCAGGTGCTAAGTATTTTGTAGTTTAAGAAATTCAGACTGGATATATATTTTTTTATATTCTTCTCTCAACGAGGGATTAAAATCAGTTTTTAATGATTTCACGGCTTTCTTTCAACATTACAGCAAAAATAGTTATATATTTAATTAAAGCTAATTAAAATCTCGATAAAAAAAGTTCTATACATTTTTTTTTCAAATTCGAACTTCACCGAGTAATGACCGTCTGATTTTAGTAAAATTATTATCTAATATTGTCTTCCCATTTAAAATACTCTTTCAATTTTAATAAATTCAGGTCATTATTTGGCGAAGTACAAATCAGATGAAAAAAATATATGCAACATTTATTGTAGAGAGTCTAATTTGGTAAATAACTATTTTTGCATTAAAGTTGAAAGTAAGTTAAGAAATCGGCAAAAAATTTTCTTGATGCCTCTCTTTGGAGGGAGGAAACTTCAGAATTTCCAAAGAATCATTATATGAAAATAAATATCCAGTCAGAATTATTTCTGAATTTTGTAAATTTTTCTTACTTGGCACTTGCCCTTTTATAGAATTCATAAATATAAAAAAAAATTACGTATACATATATAATTTTAATTTCACATATAATAAGTATTTGATTGTTGATGTAATGTGCAAAAGAGTTGAATGAAATATTTAGTTTTTAATTATGAATAACAATTAATTCTATACACCATTAATTTTTTATGTTTATTTTTGAAATTTTATTTAATTGTATTACATTTTATTGTAATAAAATAACAGTAATTGATTTCTTATAGTTTATATCTATTTAGTTGCGCCATTTAATCTATAGATCACACATTTTTAAAAAGAATATACACAAAAATGTACACGTAATGATATTTACCACTAAATCGGTACAATTTGATACATACATTATCATAAAACAATATATTTTCTTGAAATATTTACATCTATTGTAGCACATTATTTAACAGTTTTTTCAACCTTAAATGTAGAGTATATAAATAAATGTCATTGATTTATGTACTAGCTATAGCTCATTTTTTTCACTTTTACAAGAATCTTTATCTGAAGAGTAAGTCGTTACACAGACACTAAATTCACTATCACAAAATGTTTCTTTGTCTTTCTCGCCACTGTCAACATAGATGTTTTTACAGGTGTCTTCGGTCAAAGGGATGACTGCAGTGCATTTGGTTGGAGTGGAAGATTCAAATATGTCAAAAAATTCAATATCTTTAAAGCGATCCATTTGCCTTCGCTCAGAGATTATTTTCTGAATATCTTCCTGAGATTGTTTTTGTGAACCGACTCTTTTGCTGGTTGATTCTATAGTACTGTTCAAAGAAATATTACTTGATGGAACTCCTATTGATATTATTGATAGGCTATCATCTGGTTTTTTAAAACGATCTACGTTTGTTGATATTGAATAAGGCTTTGAATATCTAAATGCATCTATGTTCGGCTTAAGCAAAATCGAATCACTAGTTTGCTTCTTGCCAATATTTTCTGGTGTTGGGAGAAGTAAAGTGTCACTGCTGGACTTTTTAGTTATGGTAGGGACAGGTAAAGAAGTATCTGATATTTTTGGTGCAGTGAGTAATAAACCGTCACTTTGCCTTTTTGTTCCGTTGTACTGAACAGATAGAAATGGTGAATCTTCTATGGTATCGATTTCAATTGCTTTTTGTTTAAATAAGTGTTTGGTGCTTCCATATAATTTGTGCATTTGGCCTTCAGATGGTATATTCAAAAACGTCGACTTTTCTTCATACGGTTTTGATTCATTGATTGTTTTTATAGTGATCTCTGTCGGTGGCTTATATGTTTCTTCTTGAAATTCTGTTTGTACTTGTAATGGTTCATTATTTCTTAAAATCTTTCTACTTCTTTCTATATTCTCTTTTTTTAGAGGCATAGTGATTTCATGGGTTCGTGGTTTCTCATATACAATTTCATCATTAAGATTGAAATCATGGTTTTCATATTTGTGAGGGTACATTTCAATCTTATCTCCAACTATGTTTGGTAAAAGTGGTTGCTGTGAGTGTAAGGTCTGTCGACGGCGTTTTAGGTTCATTGGAAAGTATGTAGATGATCGTCTGCTTCGTGTAATGGGATTACTGCCGGTATCAGGAGGGTTGTATGTGAAATTTGCTGGCAAAGATAATACCTGTACATAAAAAAAATAAAACATAAGAATCTGTTTATATCGATAACGTTGAGTAGTTCAGATCTTTTGTTGGGAATACTAGTGTGAAATAAAATTAAATCCTTAATATATATAAAGCTCAACGTCTCTCTGTCTGTCTGTCTGTCTGTCCGTTAGTTACCTTATCACTCGAGAACCACTTATCCGATTTACGTGTTTTTTTTTTAATTCATAGGTACGTTCTCTGGCCAGGTTATAGGCTATATTTTTTTACGTTAGGTAACATAACAACTAAGCAGTGACGATAATAGTAAATCAAGTCGGAAAAAATTTGCCGTCGGCGCGCTGTTTTGTAATACGCTGCCTAAACCGTTCAATATAGAACAAAATTATGTGTTAAAGAATTGTGTAGAATCAAAAGTTCTACAATAAAGTCCGCGACACGATATGTCTAACTTTTATATTTAAGCCACAATGACTGCTTTTATGTTACAAAGAAAACATAAAATATTTGGGTTCTGTTTATATGGACTTATGACCTGCAAAACATTAATCCTTATCAAAATAAATGATTTCATCGTCATAAGTACTTAATGTAGATATAATTTGCCATTTACAGCATCCAATTTGGTCGTATAGTTTAGAAAATATCGAAATATACATATTGGAACATATTATTCGCGCGATTGTGACCGTGCGCAGGGAGCGGCGAAGGAACGTGCCAACACGCTGGGCAGAACAGGCCGGTATTCTATTGATTGTCAATTGTTTATTTTGTTTTCAATAATTAACTTTTAAATTTAAATAGAACAAAAATAATTTTTACTTTTTGTTCTGATTCGTTTTTGTTAGGTAGGTAATTAAAGTGTTATTTGGTTTTTATTACTTTTAATAACTAATCGTGTTTGTAATTAATTCAACTATATATTTTTTAAATCCTAAACAATAATTCCGTAGTCCACGCGAGCGAAGCCGCGTGGGCCCAGCTAGTCTATCATAAAAATATTATATTTTAATAATAAATATAAAAATGAACTGACTTTAGTCAATGGTTTCTTAGTTTGTGGAGCAGTAGTGATTCCTTCAGTAGTATCTGCTTCCATTTGAAGTGCAAGACATAGTTCACGTTCTTCTTGCTCTGCTTGTTGCTCTTGCATTTCTTGCTCTATCTGCGTGTCCATATCCAATTCATCTTCTAAATGCTTATGCGATTCTTCTAGGTGTTTCATTAAAACCTGTGTATAAAGTTAAGAATATAACTACATTTGTCAAAAGATGAATTAAGATGTAGTACTTACGGCAACAACCACATTGACGAGGACAAACTGTGCCATGAGTACAAAAATAACAAAGAATATCGGTGCAATTATAGTGGATACACAACAATTGCGCACACAATCCGCCGAATCATCACACTTATCTCGTAAAGTGTCTTTCATTATTCCGTTCCAGTTGTCACCGGTAGCTACTCGGAATAATGTTAAGAATGCCATACCGAAATTATTGAAATGCGCGTGTTCACCAAGACCTGTATAAATAATAAAATTAAATAATCACTCTGTATAACTTATTTGAATAGTTGAATCCAGAGCTTCAAACCGTTATTTTTTTCGTTTCGGTTTTCGTTCCGGTTCAAGTAAAAACATATATTTCGGTTTGGTTCCGGTTTTCGTTCCGAAAATAATAATGGTTTTTCCGGTTTTTTCGGGTTTCGGTTCAGCTCTGAGTAATTTAATTTTTTTATTTGAATTAAAAATTTATTTTCTACCATAATTTAAAACATTTTATGGTACTTGTATGATAATCCAGAACAACTGAAGTGGGGAGTAAGATCATGTAAACGTGCATACTTTAACATGTACCAAACCGAAAAAAAACGATATTTTTTTTCGGTTCGGTTCCGGTTTTCGTTCCGGTAAAAAATAACGGTTTTTCCGGTTTTTGGTTCAGTTCCGGTTCGAAGCCCTGGTTGAATCTCTTACCTTGACATGGTTTTTCATCTGAACATTCTAATCTTCCAAATAATTCTACACCGAGTGCAGCAAATATAAAGAATAATAGAAAAAACAGTAACCCCAAATTTCCCACTTGCGGTAACGCCTGCATTACGGTATCCAATAGAGCTCGGATACCTTTTGCCATTTTTAACAGCTTTAAAACTCTAGCAATTCGTAAAACTCTCATTACACGTAATACTGTTGGATTAATAGGGATAATTTTTGATTTTAGTTCTTCTAAAACGATTCCAACTACTGATAAGATTACAATCATAACATCAAGTTGATTCCATTTATCTTTTAAATATAACATAGCACCCAAGGCGAGTAATTTCATTAAAGATTCTAGGATAAATACAGCCGTGAAGAAATAATTAAATATCTTAAGAGCATATTCTAAAGCATCAGGCATCATGTAGCATTCCATAGCCATAGTGACAACATTTAAACCAATAACCGCAGCTATTGCCAAGTCAAAATATTTTGATGTTACAACATTGTGGATAAATAATCTCCATTTTGAATAGTTAGTATAGTAAGGAGGTTCATTCATTTCTGTAATTAAAAATATTGTATTAAAATGTATTTGAAATAATATACGCACCGCTTTACTTACTTCTTCGCCTTTTTTCCATTTGTAGTGCTCTTTTTGCAGCTCTTCTGACTCTTTCTTCTTTTTCTTGTTCTTCTCTACATCTGTGAAAATTTTCAACAACGACCCCAACAAACATGTTTAAGACAAAAAATCCAACAAGTAATATAAAAGAAATAAAATACAATAGGCGCCATTCAGAATAATTGACAATTGGCTGAAAAATAAAAATACATCAATCAGTCATGGTTTACACAAAGAAATAAGATAAGTGAAATTAAAAATCAAATACCTGTTGGTCGACTCCTACAGCATCTAAACCAGTGTACATGATGTTTACCCATCCATCACGAGAACTTAAAACAAATAATGACATTAATGCTTTCCCTAAATCATCGAAATTGTACTTCTGATTGACCCATTCATTTCCTTTTTCTTCACAGTCAGTCTTATTTCTCACTCCTTTGGTAAATTCTCCTTTGCAGTAGAAAAACGTTCCTTTAAATAACTAAAAAATAAATTAACATTTTATATAGTGCAATATGATTATTATTACTAAAATCTTACCTGTACACCTAGAATTCCAAATATTATAAAAAAAGTACAGCATATAAGTACAATATTACCAATGGGTCTTAACGATGATAATAAAGTTTGAACGACCAGTTTAAGCCCTGGTGCTCTGTTAATAACTCGAAGTGGTCTTAGCGATCGTAATAAACGAAATACCTATTAAATTTTAAAATATATGAGTATAATTAATATATGTTATGAAAACAATTTAAATATTATCTTACTCGTAATATTCCAAATATTCTAGGACTAGATTCACTAATAAGTGACATAAGTAAATCGATAATTGAGATTATAACAAGTGCTCCATCCATTATATTCCAACCAGATGTAAAATAAGCATCTGGTCCATAACACATCCCAGTTGCTACTACCTGTAATAATATTATGTTATATTTAGGGATTCGAACCGTTATTTTATTCGTTTCGGTTTTCGATCCGGTTCGAGTAAAAAAATATATTTCGGTTCGGTTCCGGTTGATTAATTAAAAAAAAAAATTATTTGCATTAAAAAAAATGTTCTACCATAATTTAGAACATTTTATGGTACTTGTATGATAGCCCGAACGACAATTGAAGTGGGAAATAAGATCATGTTAACGCGTGTATTTTAACATGTACTGAACCGTAAAAACCGATATTTTTATTTCGGTTCTGTTCCGGTTTTCGTTCCGGCAAAAAATAACGGTTTTTCCGGTTTTCGGTTCAGTTCCGGTTCGAAGCCCTGGTTATATGTATGTATAATACGTTAATAAATTGACTGTTTATAAAAATAATTTACCTTAACAAACATTTCAATTGCAAACACAAATGTAAAAACATAATTGGCAGTCGATAGAAATAACCGTTCAGGAGAGTGGGGAGGAATATTAGGCCGTTCCATTGCGAGTGTTATACAGTTGAGAGCGATAAATAAAAGTACAAGATTGTCAAACCATTTCTGAGTAACAAACCAGCAACACATTTGACGAAATCTGTAAGAAAAATAAAACATTATAAATACAATTTAAAGATGATCAAGGAAAAAATGATCAAACCCAATTGGATCAATATTTCTTAAGCTGTTCAGATCTCGAAAATGGTCTGATCTAACCAGATCTAGTTGGATCCAATCAGCATATCTAATTAGATTTAGCTAGTGTCCATGAAATATCCAGATGTAATTAGATGTGACATCAGATTCAAACATATATGATTAGATTGGATTGGATATAATCAAATCTAATCATATCTAGACATACTTGATTAAGTGACATCAGATCTAAGTAAATCCAATCAGATTCAAATAGATCTAATTAGATATAGATCTAGTTAGATCAAATTGGATCAGATATTTTTATTTTTTCCTGGGAATGTCATGAATAAAAATAAAAATAAATAATATTTACCTATTCTCTTCTGGAAATATATACAGTGAAAATTCATCTCTTCCTTTCAAACAACCTTTTGGTTCAAAAAACTTAAATAGTTTTCTTAATTTTGTGCGTGAATCTGAGTTAGTATGTTCGGTGGTATCGTTATCGACAATTACAAATGCTCCACTATTGGGGTCATCTTGTTTAACAACAGCATCTAGTATTAAATTATTTATAGCTTTCGAGCCTTCGGGTGTTAGTGATAACCGATGTGCTTGCTGATACCACAGAAGTTGTGCTTCATAAGGCGAGAGTTTTTGTTGTGAAACAATTGAATCTCTATGACTATGACCGTGTTGTTGCCATGCCATCTGAAAACATTTTTTTTTCATTGTACCAATAAAAAAATTTGTCAATTTATTTTTTTAAATATGTATACCTGAGGTACAGCGCTATAAATAGAAGTTCTACTACGAACTGAATTTTGTGGGCTAATTCCTTTCAAATTTCGGTTATTCGGTGTTCCGCTTTGGGTATCATTTTGTATTCTAATAGCAGCAGCGCTTAGATTGTCAGCACCACGAGAAGCTGGCGTAGAATTGCTTCCATCATCCCCCCGTGTCAACTTTTCTCTCCCGTTGTTTAATAAAGTATCAGAATTGGATTGAGCTTTTTGCATTGAGTGTTTACGCCTCAAACTAGGACGAGAGAGTTTCCAAGAATAACCCCTGCTAATTTTACATTTTTCTTTCTGTTCGGCTACCGGATTTTCAATGACCGTTGCTACAGCAGTTCCGTTGTTTTTCTCGACGCTTAACTTTTGGTTGCTTTTATCATTATGTGATTTTTTTGTGCTGTTTTTGTCTGTTCCTAGACTGTATATTGATTTGTCAGCTGTCTGTAGCGTAGGAACTCCTAACGTTGAGTGATCGTTTAGGGATGGTGGTTTCAGTAGCCCAGGAATACTGTTACACTGTTAATGGTAACGTATATTATTAAATAAACAATTCCTTAGAATATGATTTCTTTTTAGGAATTACATGCTTTCTGGTTAACCTTTTTCATCTTTTTTAAAATATTGTTCACACAAATATTTAATTTATTAATTAAGTTATTATATACAGGTATATACAGTGATATATTACATTGCAGTGATAAAAGTTGTATAGAATAAAGCATAAGAAGAATTCTACCAAGACATGATAAGAATCTATTGCTGTTGTGATTAAAATCAGTGCTTGAAATATATCAGAATGTTATTTTAGTTTTTCATTTCAATAGATTGTGTTTCGTTCAAATAAAAAATTTGAATTAGTGCATTTTAAAATATGTTAATGTTCTTGCTCAAGTTGACGTTATTAAAAAAAGTTTAGCTTCAATAGTAACTAAACAAAAAATATATTTACATTTTTATAATGTATATCATGCAGACCTATACAAAAACTTGCAAAATAAATAAATGCTAATGTAAATAAAATTACTTAAAAAAATAAAGCCATGTTTTTCAGTAGGTACTTAAAAAAAAATTAAATCATACCGAGCTTTTGTCGATGGATTCTAAGCTATCAATTAGTGCCGAATGATTAAGCGAGTAACAGAATTCTTTGAAAGTGGTTCCAGGTTCCAGTGTTGTATTTGGTGAATCTTGTGGTGTTGCGGCTGTGTGTGTTATTTTAGGGGGTCTCGGTGTTGAAGCCCGATATTCAATCTAACGTTAAACCAAAAAAAATAACGATTCATTATATATGAAACGTAAAACTGATTTGCTCGTATTTAGCAAAAAATAGATAATTAAATAATATTAAAAATAATTATACTTAAAGTAATCATCGTGTTCATTAAAAAAAAATTAAGTGTTTATTCTATAGCGTGTCCAAGATAAGCGTGAAATGCATGGGGATTTCCTAAACGGTAAGAGATACAAATTCGGTTGAATGAGATGAATTATTTGTAAGGAAGGAGTGAATATTACTACATCAAAAAATATTAATAATTTTAAGCGGTAAACTAAAACACTGAAAATTCGGAAATTCTTTAAATATGTAGAATTGATTGGTGTGATTAGAATTTTTATATCACGTTTAGTTTTTGAGTTACAAGCTATCGTTGTAAAGCAGAGTAAAAAACACGTTTAAATATACTATAGCCAACTTATTGGCCCATAAGAAAAACTAAAGTTAGGGCTTGATATAATTTTTTTTTTAATACACTAATCAATTCTACACAAAAAGTGCTTTAAGAAACCGCAAACAAAAAGTACCTATCTACTTTGACAAAAAAGTTATAGCCATTTAAATAATTTCCGAATTTTCAGATTTTTGGGTATACCGCCTAAACCACATACAATTATTAATATTTTTTGGTGTAGTAATAATCACCTCTTTCTTAAAAATAATTCATCCCATTTAACCGAATCTCTTACGCTTATCTTGGACATACTGTATATTACGTATGTTGCTACCTATACTAAATTCTAATAAAATTGCACATATGTATATTTAACAAAATATATAAATGGCAAATGTTGATATCAATTTCAATATTTTTACACAACTCTACTTATGTGAATGCAATCTACAAAAACTATTTTTATCTCTGGACCTTAATAAAAGCTCAATCCAGCACTGGTAAGAACAATTGCACTAAATCAATGTATAATTAAATATCTGTACACTGAAAACATAAAAAAACTGTACAAAATTCCTATTAATATAAATTGGGTTGCCAGTTGGAAAACTGGAAAAGTAGTAGTAGGCCCCCTTTTAAACACACAATTTCTATTTTGAAGTAAAAAAAAATCGCACAATACTCTTGGGTCGTAAATTATCCATCGCATTCTTATCCAATATATTTTTAACTCTGTAGATCTATATCCTTAAATATAACAGTTTTCAAATACTATACCTACCAGAAAAGTTATTTTTTGTGTGAATTTTCCTCAACACATTTTGAGAACTGCTGCTCCTATATAAAGTTTAATAATATGCACTATACCAATTTAAAAAAAATTAAATACAAACCTGCAAGTTTCCAGGCTGTTGCATCATCTTATTTTCTTTCTGGATATTACATTTCGGTTCTTCGGAACACTCCTGATGGTGTCTTTTCCACCGTTCATTGCTGATATGTTCATGTGCGCACCGATGTTGGGAAACTTTGTGTAAGTTTCGACGTCCATTTGAATCCTTTATTTTATTACAACGTACATCTTCAGCCGAACGCCAAGTGTTTCTTAAACCCTAATATTTAGTTTGTATAAGAATATTTAATTACTCGTATTTACATAGATTTCATTTTACTTAAATGCAACCTATGAAAAAAAAAGTTAAATTGATTCAATGGCACGGCTACAACCTCTATATTTTATCTTTGTCAGGCCATGGGCCCCGTTAAATTTCCGGTATACCTCCGGGTTATTCCAGCCCTGTTTAGCAACAAATTAGAGACACTTGCACTCTTTAGAGTCCGCCCACCGCGTTTATTTTTCTGGTTTACTATATGTACAGAGGACCTTTATAATATACTACAAACGCCATTAAATTCGGTTGACAGATTATCAAAAAAAGTGTTTTTGAAAAATTGAAAAAAAATTATATTTGGTCAGGTTGAAAATTACATAAAAAAATCAGCTAAATTTATGCAAAGGCATGTTTTGCATGCTTATCCGGCAATAGTCTTAAACGAGATCAGATATATTTGCTTTGATTCAGCACATTAGAATTAGCTAAGAGCAAAATATAATACTTACAGTCGGCGGTAAACTATCGCTATCATCAGATCTCGAAGTCGAGGAGTCCTCGCAACCCATAAACTCCTGATGCTGTTGCTGCAGTAACAGTCGTTCTTGCGTCAACTGTTTGCACTTGTTAGCGAGCTCGCGTTGTTCTCTTTCGCGGCGCTCGTTCCGCTCAGAGCTGAACCCTTCGACGAGGATAGCGACCAGTAGATTGAACAACACATAGTTACCAAATGTCATCAGTGCTACGAAGTACAACGCTGCCCAGTGGCTGGTCTTAGCCATTCCGTTAGATAATACCATATTCCAATCTTCTTGGGTAAGTATCTGTGTAAATATAACAATGATGTAATTTTACGTTTATGGGGATATTGAAAATATTCAGATTTTTTAATGAGTAAGCAAGAACTGGCTAATTAGCTTTTCTTTGTAATAGAATCTAATCAGTTCGCATCCAATGAAGAAGTTTTAAAGATCCTGACAAGTTTTTTTTTAAATTGGGACCAAAACGTTTCTTATACATACATTCAATTATTGTCTGTAGAACAATTATATCGAATTTAAAAATCAGACTACCGGGAAATTTTTTAGATTTGAAGTAATCAAATCAGATTTTGATAGATCTGTATTTTGAGACAAAATCATATTTGTTTACTAGTTTTTTATCTGTGAAGACCTGTAAAGATCGTTGTAACGTTGAAAATTCATGAATTTTCAACGTTTAAATCTCTAACACGATCTACAACAATCTTTAGAGATATTTGTAGATCGTTGGAGGTCTACACAGATCAAAAACCAGTGAAAAAAATTATTTTGTCTCAAAATGTAGATATATCCCAGATCTAATTTGATCACTTCAGATCTGAAATTTTTTTCCTGAGCTCTTATTTTTATGATCATTAATATCGAAATATTATTATTTATTTGGACTTTACTTTTTGTCAGAAGCTTTCAAACATTATTATAAAAATGAATCAATGATTTAAGAAAAAAATTCCTTTTCTACACACACACGATTACAAAAAACTGAATCAAAGCTTTTTTAATTAACACATTCAAATGTGACTACATAATAAATATTTTTATTATATTAATTAACTATGATTCAATTTTTTATAGCTATTTAAAACCAATCCATTATCATTAGCATATTATTAAAGCATACACATTAAAACTTTTAAAAATTGCATGCATTAAATAAATATGCAAAACAAAGTGCTTTTAACGTACATTTTTCCTTCAAACAAAACATTTGTTTTAATATTACCAAAACCGTTCCATTAACAAATTGATTAGTAACTCCTAGGTAAAGCCATCTATAGATAACACATATAAAGAAATACTGAAAAGTGATTATTCCTATGTACTATCTACGTAAATAATCTACAACATTCTTCTACGTATTTTAAAAATTAATGCTTATCGTTTTTGATAGGTATATAAATAATATCGATCTGCCTATTTTTGCAAGGAGTAACCCTGAATGATTTTTGGATTCCTTATTTGATATTTAATAATTTAATATATGAATGTACAGTGGGTGATCATATTTTAGAATCGCCTTCGATTTTTTATAATTTTTGTAATTTTCAAATAAAATATTAAGACAAAATGAAGTCCCTGGATATGGATTTACCTTGTCCCTGAGAGATTAATTGATTTTTGTTGGTCACCATTTTCCTGGAAATTCCAAGCTTCATGAGCATATAGGGTTGTATCTGATAAATTTCCAGGACAAGATAACACTAATTTTTTTATCCTCCAAGAATTTTTTTCTTACTTAAACTAAAAATATACACCATGACCACAATAAAATAATGTCATTCGATACGAGTTTTATCGTAGTTAAGGTGTATATTTTTAGTTTAAGTGACTAAGAAACCACAGTTTTTTTCCGTTTTTCCAGTAGTTTTTTTTAGTCTTCTGGTATTTCTCCAAGTCAATCCCGAAATAAAAACTTTTTACGAAAATATTGTTCGTGATTCTAATAATTTGATCACCTATTGTAACTAACATAAGTATAAAAATTAACACGAATGTTATAATTTTGATTTAAATAAATTGTAAAATTTTTTTTTTACCGAATATAGGTATCATCTTTTTGGAACTTAATTGTTTCTTTCTAAAAAACGACGCAAAAAATGTTTGAAGTTAGGATATTTTATTTACATCAATATATTTCTGTATGGTGAAAATAAACTAAATAATTATTGCGATAAAATAATCTGAACTAACATTTAGTATCTTTTGATAAAATGAAAATTTAAATAAATGTAACTTAATATCGAGGTTAAATGTAATATGATTCATAAGATTGCTTGGTTGATATAAGCACGAGGAATCAGTGAGGATTAAAGGCAGGGTCGGACTGAATAAAAAAGGACATAGTAAAAAAATTTCATCAATAAATCAATTTTTTGTATTGAAATAGATATTCATAAGTTAAGTATGATATTGATAAAGTTCTCAATATCCTGATTGTTCAGTCCAACTCTACTTGAAGGTTTTTAAAATAATGATTGCAATGACTGTAAAGCGGATATATTAAAGCTTAAAAAAATTTCTTACCTGAAATTGAATCTAATGTAAAATAGTTATAATCTAGATATTAAAATATAATTTCAATAATTATTAAAATATATATTGCTTGAATCCTTGGATGAAATAATTCCACTAGGTCGTAACCCTTTATAAATTAATAAATTAAAAATAATACGGTATTGTAAAATTACGCTTTTTTGAGATACTCAATTCATTCTTAGCACTTATTTTGATATAATTTACACACGTCACCATTTTACTCACAATTAACTGAAAGTAAAATAGTTCTTGGTTTCTGAGTACAAGTTTGTGTTGATTCTGATTTTATTTAAAAAAATGTAAATTGCCTTAAAAATTATATTTCAACTAAAAAATAAAATCAATTTTTTTAGGTTTACGATCGATTAGAATTAGTCTATCAAAATATATGCATGTATCAATAAAGAATCGATATTTTTTTATCGATGTTAAATTTCTAATTATTCGACCATTTAACATATTTTAAACAACATCAATTTTGTTATTTGTAGTATCTATCTACAGTTATTGTATTTCAACGCATAAATGTACGTATTCTTGCAATGGTTGTTGATAAAATAAATAAATGCTTAAACTTCTTAAGGAAACTTTTCTGAATAAAAGAGACTTATTTTTTGCTTAAAAAAATTATTTCGTCGTATTTAGGTATAGGTCCATTCTGCGGGCTATCTGAATACTATACAGATTGTAAAGTTATATCAGAATATAACCCTATTAAGAAGATTCAACGAACTTCATTCGATAACTCATAATAGGAATTATTAAATTTCATTTAAAATGTGCCGAACATTACATTTTATCGTATGCTTATTAATAATTTACACCCAAAAATATGAGATGGGTGTATTTTTTGGTTTGCCAACCTATTCCATTTTATTGTTATACAACAGGGGTGGCCAACGTATCGGTCATGGCTTTAATTTTGATCGATCACAATGAATATTAAATAAAAATTTTAGATTTCAAAACAAATGAAAAATAATTTTCAAGAAATACTTTTTAAATAATGTGTAACGAAATTCAGAAGATCATAGATCACATCGCCAATTTAGTTGGATTTCTCTGTTGTATGTAGTTACAACATTCGAGGAAATCGCCTCCTGAATTTCATTGCATATTATTAAAAATACTTTTATATAAAAAAAATGTTGTTTTATTTATTTCAAAATCTTGAATTTTTATTAAACTATAGTTAATTAAATTTAAAATAATAATAAATATTTCCAATATTATTCAAGAATAAATTATTTATTGAGCCAATAGTCTAAAACTAAATGTGTGGTAGTTTTTTCAGCTAGTAACACAGGACTACAAAAAGTAATTGTACCGGAGACAAGACTAAAAACTGAATCTGATATCCAAATGTAATATAACGTCAAATTTTTATGTTACATAGGGTAAAAAATCACAATAAAATCATTTTTATCAATGTTACCCCGTGCAACATCAAAACTTTACGAGATATGTATATTTTGATATCAGATTCAGTTTTATCACGTCAACATACATATAGAAGTGAGTCTGAATTTTTTTTGTACTTAAAAAAATTATATAAAAACATTTTACTTCTCAACAGTTGCAATTCATTTATAAAAAACCATCAAAATAAGAAAAAGGAGAACGTAATAACATTAGATTAGGAAAGACTATGGATACATAACAACCAATGCTAGTCCATATATGAAACTGTTACAAAAATTTTACGGTCATTTCCATGCATATTATCCCAGAGGATTTAGTTGAAAATTTATAATATGCAAATATGCCTTAAATTACAATATGAGAGATGATAGTTTCAAATAGACGTTTATCTGTTAATCAATACCTTTAAAGACAATATAAAACATTTATTATTAATTAAATATAATTCAAAATAATTGATATTAATTTTAAAATCTGAATGATACGCCAATGACTCGTGGAGCGATAAGGTAATAAAGCTAGGTAATGTGTTATTTGTTCTCTATCTTTCCTTGTCTAAGGTAATAACACCCAACATAAACATTAAAACATAAACGAATGGATCAAGCAATCTTATGTCTTCATATAACCTGAACACTCGAGTATTAAAATCGACATTATGATGTGGAACACACATGGAAAAGCGGGTTTAAGCACTGGGTGTCGAGAGTTTTAGGATTGTGTACAGCTGATATCACATCAAACATCAAAACATGCTTGGGGCAGTGATTCACAACCTTTACAGTCGTACAATTTAAGCATATTATTAATAATATTTGTCAGACAAGTTGGTGTTGATGTAAAAGTTGGGAATCACTGGTAAGGAGGACAAAACAAAGAATGAGAGTGTAAGTGTATGCGTGTTGCGTGTGTTAAGTTTGTGTGTGTGTGTGTGTGAAAGCGAATGTGTGGTATAGTAGTTCGACAATGTTGGTTTCGGACGGTTGTTTCTAAAAACTAATCCCGTTATTTAGAAAATGAATCTTATGTATTATTATGGTCCGGTTTAGGATACAGATATCTTAGGAGCTGATTCCTTGGTTCATTGTGAGTAAAAAATTGTACGGAAAGGGGGAGGGGGTTATCTTCAACACCCTCTGAGATACAGGATGTTTAAAAAGGTTCTACATGGTAGTACTTATAAACAAATATTATCTCATAATTTCCAAAGTAACGTAACTAGAGCACCCACAATTTGGATGACTGTTTCATTTAATAGGGTAGGTAGCAAAATAGTCACTTTGGGGATTAATTTAGATAAATTTATAACTGGAAAACTGTAAGACCCAGGTACAAACTTTGCAGAGTGAATTTGTAGATAACATTATGACTAGAGATTGGAAAAATAGTTGTTATTTTCAATGAAATAGTTACTAGTGGAAATTTTCCGAAAAATAGTTGGTAAATAGTTTTTTTACGATTTAATAATAATTAGTGCAAACGAAGCAGTAAAAAGTGTCGCAAATAGTTTTAAAATAGTTGGAAAGGTAGTTGCAAATAGTTGATTTCAAATTGTGTTCAATCAAACCAGTTTTCTGAAAACGGTGGAGATATGTAATAAAAATGACAATAAATGCATTTTTACGCAATAGTTGAAAAACTATTTTTCCAATCTCTAATTATGACGCACCAAAATAATGATAAAAAACATCACATATTATAGGTACTTTGGTAGCAAAATGTCAACTTCATATTTTTTTTTACTTTGTTGAGCAATAACTCTGAACTGGAAACACGGTTAGCAATAACGCTAATACTGAAAAATATGTTAGTTAATTATCTATGAAACTGAATCATTGTGATTGCTCTAGTTACGTTATTTTGGAAGTTATGAGAAAATTTTTGTTTGTAAATATTACTCTGAAGGAATTTTTTAAACACCCTGTAGCCCCCCCCCTCTTCCCGTACATTTTTTTACTCACAATGAATCAGGAAATCAGCTCCTAAAATATCTGTATCCCAAACCAGACCATCCTGTATATATTTATAAAAAATATTGGAGGATAAATACATTTTAAATATTTTTAATAAATATGGGTTATATTTTGCATAAAAATGTATATCTCTATTTTACAAAAAAAATAATTAAAAAACATTATTTTCGACTTTGAGGCGAGATTTTTTTTAGACTCGTCTCGTTTATAAAACCTATAGATCTATGTATTTCAGGATTATCTCCTGTAACTAATTTATTTACCAATAATGACTACCAGTTTCAATCTAATTGTAAGTACCTTACCTATTATTCTATTATTCAGAAATAAAAAAATTCAACATTTAATTTCTTCGCCCATAAATTAAATTTATTTTTAGATTCGTAATAAAATTGAACGTAAAGTCAAGTGGGGTACCTGCAATAGCTGGGTAAAAGTAATCAATTATGTTTTTCCTATATAAGCGAAGCAATATCTTGAAAACTTTAAGTACTTATTTTACTACCTGTTAACTAGCTCATAACTCAGAAAGTTCCTATTTGATCTCAATGAAATAAAAAGCAAAGTTGATTAAAATTTGTGAAGTTTATTTATTTTACTCATAATACTTTAAAACAGGGGTCGACAATATTTTTGTCTATATGGGTACAATATAAGATTTGAAAATTACCGAGGGCGCATATTTTATAGATAATCGATAGATATATGCATTAAAAAAAATGTAAATGGGTGTAGGTAGGTACTTAATAATCTCCCAACCTTTAGTCCAGTGAGGGTGCATTAGGGCGTCACGGCGCCCGCAGGCGCTGGGTTGCCGAACCCTGCTCTAAAATATAATTCACTAGTAAATGTTACTGTACTGTTACATTAGCCCTAATTGTTGGGGTACATGTAATACGATGCCACTTTATTTTCATTTGTGGTTTGAATATTTGGAAACTAGAAATTAAAAATAAATGTGTACTTGTTGAGATAGTTTAATAAAAGGTTATTCCACCACAGCATAAAGTAGAATATACAATATAAGCGATAATACTTGCATTTACCCCACTGACTAATCTATACATCAATGTTTTTTTCAACTGGATTTGTAATTCAACTAAAGCATTGTATTTTATATTCTCATACGGAGGAAGCACTGTGACGAGTAAAAAAATTGTCAATGTTTGGGAATTTTTTTCACAGGTATAACTAATTATTTTAGGATCAGGTAAAGGACATTTTATTAAGTATATATTCAACTTATTCAATGCCGGTTTTTATTGAAAAATATTAAAAATTTAGTTATGAGCCTTGATGGTACGAAAAAAAAATTTTTTTTCTTCATGGTTCCATCGAAATTTTGGGGTTTGAATTTTTTTTCATTTTTAACACCTATTTTTTAATTCAAGTGTAAAAATGGTTCATTAGTCTTTGAAGAGTCGAAAAAAGTCGTTTCGAGAAAAACGCGTTTAAAAGTTTTCGAAAGGTATAACCAACACATCTGATCTCACTAAATTGGCTGTAATTCAGGTAATTTTCAGAATTTTAACTTAAATCTTTTTTTTTACATATTTTTGAATATGTATACTTTAAAAACATGCATAAAAATCGATTTTTCCGTCACAGTGGTTTCTCCTCTTAAATAAAATAGTGCGGGATAAACCAATCAAACATTTAATTTTTGACAACAATCAAAATTTGAATCCAGTTCACATTATTGGTAAATTCATAAACCAACAGTCCGAAGCTAGCATCGGTCTACTACTATTACCACCACGACCAATAACTGCACGTGTGTGTGTGTGTGTCGACACGGAATATTGTTGATGATGATGGTAGTTCGGTGTTCTTGTATCTCACTTGGAACACGGTGACTGTCGCCCAGAGGAAGTTGTTGAAGTGTTTTCTGTCGCACTCGCAGGGCGCCGTGCCGGATATGATCTCTGCACAGGTGCACTCGCGACTCGAATTCCCGTCCTCGTCGTCGAGGTACTTGCAAAATTTACCACCGAACAGGATCATCCCCAGGATGCTGGCGAGGTGCAATATCACACACATATTACATCATCATCAGTGTGCCAGTGTATTCTTCGCATTCCCTTATATATCTATATATATGTCATTTTATACCCCCCACCCACCCCTAATACTATCCATCCCAACCATTTTCACTGACTGTTCTGTATTTAATATTTATACCGAGAAAGTCGTTTAAAAAATTGGCGTTTTTAGTTGTTCCATGTTTTATGTTTGAATTCATTTCAACCAATCTTACCATATTGTTTTAAAGGTCTATAAAATTATACCTACTTACCATCCTTAACATGAATTTTGAAAATTTCTTTATTTCTCTGCTGTAATATCAATGAAAAAATCAGTTATTGTTTCAAAATAGTTGAAGAAATCCATATATGTCGTTAGTCAACTACTGTTTCCGCAATTTTTGATAAGTTATATTATACAGATAAAAATAACAAAATGTACCTGTAAAACAAGCTTCATCATTAGGTATAAAACACACTTTCATTTTGAAAAAAGTTTAAAGCCAGATAAACATAACACCAGAAGGAGAACGATGACAACACACAGTGAAGAAACTAAAATCGCCAAGTTTAGAAAGGACTTTAAAATAAAACTTTTTCGGAATTGAAAAAATACATACATTATGTCCTAATATTCTAGAAACGTTTAAATATCTCAAAGGGGTAAAAATGTATCAGGGTTTAAAAAGATGATATTTATTTGACCATGGAATGGCCTAGAAAGGTCTCGTCAAAGTTAACTATATTAAAAAAAAAAAATAGGATTATTATATTACGAAATTTTATTTTTCGTAAAATAACAATTTGAGGCTTCCGCGGTGACATTGGTATATATATTGGTTTCTGGGTGTAAGCCGTGTCGATTTGGTCGTGTTATCGGCTAACGTTTCGTCACACATTGCAGTAGACATCTTCGGGGTTTTTCAAAAAGTTCCAAGAGCCCTAAAGATGTCCACTGCAATGTGTGATGAAAGGTTGGTCGATATAACGACTTAATCGACGCGGCTTACACCCAAAAACCAAGATAAAAAAATATATTTATTTTCCATTAAAAACAAAAAATAAATTTACATTTTTAAGCCCTGAAGCATTGGTATGAAACTTTTTTTTACAAGAAACTAAACCCCTTTGAGATATCTGACCGTTTCCAGACTATTGGGGCACACTGTATATAACAAACACATTTTATTGTAAAATGAAATGGATACATTTTCAATTTGTTTTGTTACTGCGTTTGATAAGGGATGACATATATTTTATAATAAATTATAGTCAGTAAGGCTGCGGCACCGAAGACACAATAAAAATAGGCACATGACTTATTTTCGTACAGAATTGATAATAACTTGTATATTATCGATCGGTAATTGTAGTGTTGATAGTTTTAAATCGTTGGCAGGTTATACAGACGGCAAAATATTTAACTCTCAACACAATGTGCGATTTAGTACAGCTAAGAAACATTATTAAATAATCTAACTACTGCATAAGACGTAAAAATCTCTATCTACTGTGATATCAGTTAAAATACTGTTGTTACTTTATGATAGTACAGTGTAAGCATGGCTTTATTTTGTGTCGTCAATAATAATGCCTACAAATCTACTATTATATTTTTACTTTGGGGATTAACTAACAAATGAGAGGGATTTGATGTGGTTGGAAAAGGATGAAATGGGAAACTGAGAATAGAATGAGAAACTGTTACTTAAAAAACAGAACACGGGAGTGAAGAAGAGAATGAAGAAAAAAGCTTTACTTTTGCATATATTTTGTGATGCTGCTGCATTCAAAGTGACACACAGAATGAGTGAAAGGCAGTTTTATGCTGTCATTAGTAACAGAAACGAACCAGCATATAAAGTATTTTATAAAATGCTGCTAAAAACAAAATCGTAAAAAAGAAACGCCACCATGATGCACAAAAATCAAACTTCAAACGATCGCAAAGATGGGCACGTGAGTGAAATGCTGCACAATTTACTTGTAAAGTTCACTCACGAAACCCATCTCTAATAAATATGATAAACGCTAACAGAAGATTTAAATACAGATTCCTATCCCACACTCGGTTATTTATATTTTCTAATCAAGTAAATTGAAAGATTATTTAAACACAGTGTGGAATATTATCTAAATTACTTGTGCATTAAAATTTCAAATTCTCATAAAAAATAATCTACATGCATATGCGTCGCAATTTTTAACCACCATGCCTATTTCACGTGACAAGATAATAAATAGTGTTTTTTATCAAAAATAAAATCTTCGCTTAGAATATAGTTGCATACCCACCTTCAATTTTATGAGAGGAAAATTAAATGTATTCAGACGATTTCAACGCATGCAATTACTTATAACGGTGTGAAAAAAGTAATAATAATAACTATTGGATAGTATCGTCTGATTTAGGTGTTACTGGTTATGTAATGTTAGCTAAGAACTTAAAAAAACTAATTTAAGAAGCGATAAAAAGCAAAATTAAATTATTTTATGTTCAATTGGAGGTGATCATAAAACTACAATGAAATTTAAATAATATAATTATTTAGCTTATTTATAAAATTTAAAAATATTGCTCTATGGATTTCCAAATAATTTTGATAGCATAATAGCATTTATATGTTTTGCAGTTAGCATGATTGTTGTAATGTGAAGATCTTCAATTAACAATGAGTTTTATATCACCTCCTTCAAAAATCTATAAGCGCTATTATAAAGCACTATTCATTCAGAAGATATCGAGATGAAAGCGCGAAGAACAGGTTGTTTTTTGATTCGAAAGTTAATTAAGATCTGCTTTCACAGAAATCTTTTTGTGTTTATTTGAACCAATGCAATGTGAAACAATTTCAATGGAACCGAAACTAGATTGTATAAGTTTTAATCAGAGTCACATTACATTCGTATGGAAACTTTGTATTGAAACAGCCAGTTTTAATTTTGTATCAAAGAGATTTGAGCTCGGTTTTATTAAACTGAAACTTACGTTCGCTTTAATTTTACTTTTACTTAATTTCAATTTGTTTGGGTATCTTTATCTTTATATCGTTGCTAAGATTGTTGATAAATATATAAGAACAAAGGTGTGAATTAAGGAATTTGGTCGATTGAGATGGTTTAATCATGAGAATTTTAAAGACCAAAATTATTAGCAAAAATATTAAAATCATTTGTATTACCATAATATTCCTTGCAGGGAAAAAATATTAATACAGAGGTAATTTAAGGAGGTTGTTCTAGTAATTATGAGTCAAGTGTTGGTATATATTGAAAAATTAATATAAGCATGAAAACGTTTGTATTTGATGTATAAAAAATTTAATAATACATTCAGATAAGTAATATTATTTTAATGATTATTTAAAAAAAGTTAATAAATGATGCTCTCAATCGTTCATTTGACTCTAGTACCAAAGTGGTACCAACCTAAATTTTTCGTCAAAAATATTTAAAATTTTTTATTTACTATTTATTATTTTCAAATTTCGCGCTCAATTTCTAGTAGTGTAGGTAGGTTTAGACGTGCATACTTATAACTTATAACTCTTATTCGATTTTAGCAATAATCATTTGTGATTTAGTTACCAAAAATTAATTATTACAAAAAAACGATGCGGTAAAAGTGTTTATAATTTTGTTGATATGACAGCAATTGTTTTTCGAGCTATTTAAACTATTTTTCGAAAATTAAACTTCCGTATATTGGCTATACTAAAAATTTAATATTTTCATAACGACGTGGTAAAAAAAATTAAATTAAACAATAATATTAATCTATCATATAAAATAATTATTAAAATTTAATCTTCTTAAGAAAGGACGATTACGAGAGCAGAATTTTGGAAAATGTTTGCTTATCAAAAATTATTATTAAATTAATTTTCATATCAAGTCAATTTGTACAAGTTTGGATAAATATTATTATAATCTTCTTTAATGTAGATATTATTATCCCTTGTACAAAATTAAAGAACTGTTCAAAGTTTATATGAATTTAAGCGTTATGAATTGGGATTCAGAAAAATACATTTTTTTCATTTTGAACACAATTATTTTTTTTAAACTCGAGTAAAATAATAGATAAAAACTGACAATATGAAAAAAAATTAATTAAAAAACTGTGTTCAGAACTTTTTCTCTTCATCTGAATCTTAAAAACGACTTGTCAGTTCGTGAAAAATGTCATCTCTAACATTTAAAATTAATTTGTAATGAAAACTTTCATACAACAAGAGAAACTTTATGTTCTGAATACGGATAAAACGAAACGAAAAAACAAGCAGTAAACAAAACAAGGGTGAGTTGCAACTAAGCGATAATATAATACAATAATAATAATAATAATGTAAAATATTTTTTTGTATGTTACAATTAGGGTTTGCAATCCCGCAGACTTTTTTTTCCCGCGGGATTTTTGCGGGAAATTCTCAAATCCCGCGGGATCCCGCGGGATCCCGCAGTTTTTCCAAAAATTTTGTTATTCATATTTAAAGTTACTATTATTTAGTTAACATGACAATTGACATGAAAAATATTTTCATAGTGGTAACATATGATACGTAAACGTAACTCGTACCGTATAGACCGTTGTAAAATCCATAAAATACACCTGTAAATAGGAGGTTGTCTAATATGTTAGGTACAAGAACAAGATGCTTCTAACTACTTTTGTCTTTTTGTTCGATTATCCATTTCAATTTTTTTAACTCCTTCGTTGCGTATAAATTAGCCCTTGTTTCCCGCAGGCATATGTTTTAGATTTGGATCAAAAGTTAATTGTCCCAAAATTTCAAACTCATAGATCAAACCTGTGGACGGCGCAAACCGAGTCTTTTTCCCATTTGATTAACATAGGAAAAATTACTTTTTTACTTTCGCGTGAATATCTCGTTGAAAACAATTTTTTTTGAAAATTTTTCAAGAGAATATTTTGTAGAGAATTAAGTGCTCAATTCATAAATCCAATAAATTTTAAGAAATGTTTGTTTAAAAATTATCATAAAAATTGGATTTTACTTTTTATGATAATGTTTAAACGAACATATCTTTAAAAATATTCGATCTATGATTTGAGCACTTGGGATCTTTTTTGTAAGAAATTTAATTCTCTATGATATGCTGCTGTAAGAAATTAAAATAAATAAATTTTTTAACGAGATATTCACGCATAAGTAAAAAAGTAATTCTTCCCATGTTAATCAAATGGGAAAATGACTCGGTTTGCGCTGTCCACAGGTTTGATCTATGAGTCTGAAATATTGGGACAATTAACTTTTGATCCAAAACTAAAACATAGGCTAGCGGCACCGAAAAAAAATATTAAAAAACACCCTAGTATATACGGTATGTCACGTAAAACTAAACCACTAAATATCATTATTTACGGTTGTATTTTAGGGACAATACTAAAATATCGTGTACATCGAATTTTGTGTATTAAATTTTTGTGGTTAACTTTCATTTAATCTGCTATTCTTCTTCTACATTTTTGTATTTTTTATGTTTTTTTTTTGTAATCTGTGGGCTGTTCGAGCTTCTTTCGTCGCCTGAGTCGCACTCAGTGTAACCACTTAACTAATCGTGAACAAGAGATATAATTTACTTCACTATTTTCATATTCAGTCATCTCAACCTTAATTTTTTTTTTCAAAATTGTTACCTTTTTTTATTCATATTTACGCTTTACAAGTATTCAAAACGCATGCGACATACAAATTCAATGTTCAAAAAATTCCGCGCGGATCCCGCACTGAAAGTGCGGGATCCGCAGATCTCCAAAACGTGCGGGATCCCGCGGGAATGCGGGATCCCGCATTCCCGCGGGATTGCAAACCCTAGTTACAATGGTGGCTGTGAAAGATGATGATGAAATTGTCACCTGAAAAACAGTGACGAGGGCCCAAAGAAGAGAATCAAAGTTTTTTCTATCGCACTCCCCTTCGAGTGTCTCGGGCGTTCCCTCACAGAATTTGCAACCGAATAGGTTCATGCCCAGGATACTGCGAGACAGATCATAACAGAAAAACAAAAATGATAAACGCGAGGGCCGAAGATAAGTGTCCAACTGACCACAGCAAAACTCTCAACTATTCTCTCTCACCAATTTATCTACTCTGATATATTGTTGTATACGGTTTCGTTACCAACTTTGACAAGTTTAAACTATACATGATATTTTATAAATTATACGTTATATGAGTAATCAACTACCTACAAGTTAAACTTTGTTTTCATCATATTGCGCTAACGTTATTGAATTTTAACACATAACATTATCATGATATTTTTATTTTATTTTTCAATACCAAGTAAAATACATTTAATTTCGTTGTTAGTATATACGCGCCTGCATGAGGTACGTACGCTTTTGCATAGCAAATAAATACACCTGTCTCGGGTACAGAACGCACCCGCAGCAGGTATGAACACAGAATTGTACTAATTCTTCGTTCTTGCATGCTACAGGTGTATTTTTTCACTATATAAGAGTACGTACTCCGTGTGGGTGTGTGTAAGCTAGCTACGAAATTTAGTGTTCGTAACTTTTGATTATACAGGGTGATTCAGCAATCCCGTGCCAAACTTGAACAGTAAATTGAAAAAAATATTTTAAACAAAAAACATTTTATGAACATGTGCCCGGAAATTTTTCGTGAGGGGGCTACAGCCCTCCAAAGATTTTACTAAAAATTAATATTTATTTAATATTTTGAGAACCCATTGTGACACAGTTATGAAATTTGATACAGGGTTTAGTATTAATTACTGTTATCTATTTTCAGTATCAGCCAATAGTAATTTAGACCAGGGCTGTATGGGGCCAGAAGGTTTAATTTTTTTTTACTTTTAATCATAGAACAAGAATATAAATTTATTTTGTCTAATTTGAAGCATCCGTATTAAGTAAATTTCTGCATGCTTTCTTTTGCATAATTATTTTTCATAAAAGGTTTATCCTATGATAAATGATCAAGGTATATTTTTGTGTAGTTTGTGTCATACAATCTTATATAAGTGCCCAACTAAGGAAAAAATTAAAGAACAAAAATATACTAGATAAAAATCGATGGGCTCACTGGCCCCATACAGCCCTGGTCCAAATTACTATTAGTTAATAATACTAACCCCTGTAGCAAATGTCATAACTGTAGTACAATGGTTCTCAAGATATTAAATAAAAATTAATTTTGAGTAAAATCTTTGGAGGGCTGTAGCACCTTCACGAAAAATTACTGAACACATGTTCATAATGTACTGTTTTTTGCTTAAAATATTTTTCTCAGTTTACTGTTCAAATTTGGCACGACAGTACTGAATCAGCCTGTATATAAATTTAAATAATGGTAGTTTTTACATCTAATAATTATATGATCGATAATTAATTATTATGAAAATACATAATACGCTACCTTCTATATTTTTTACAACGTGCCTCTTGCTTGTCATATTTCGATATTTTTCAAAAATGTCCGTCGATAAATCAAGTTATAATAAATTTCAACATCAAATTAAAATAATTATTTAAAATATATTGATAGATATGTGCTGAATGATATTATTTGCAGAAGAATTTTGGAAACAAGTTCTTATTATAAATAATAAAATACAAGCAAATGAATAAATTTTCCTTCCGAGAGAGATCCCGAGAGCTTTGCCATTTATACTTGGACACATATCTCTTCACACTTTAACCCTAGACAACTAACAATCCTTATGAGTTACGACCTATATATTATACAATGAACTACGTCTGTCTCATTTCAGCACACATCTGTAACTTTACCGTACGTCTTTGTCTTGAACAATAGGTACATGTTAGTAATCTAGGGTTAAATGGGATAGCGGATGACTTTACACATTGTTTTTATCGGTGTTGGTTTGATATTGCAGTGAGTTTTTTATGTTGTTGTAGTAGTGTATTTGTACAGTTAAGCGCTGGCTATTAACAAAAACGGAGAACGTTACTATATCATTTAAATAAAATCCAAATGAACAGATTTCCACCGTTTTTTCTATATTGAATTCAATAATACAGATCTTCGAGGTCACGACGGCCGTCGTTCTTACATGCCAGCAAACATTTTTTTTTAAATGGAGTTATAATCCACTCGTATTAAATTACATATAACAGGTTTTCAAGGTCGTTACGGTGACGGTCTCCGTTTCTGTTAAGTGCCACTGCTTTATTTATGTGATTTGTATTGTTTATAGAATATATAGAATGTTCATAAATTATTATTTTTGTGAAAACTGAATATTCATACATAATGGTTTCATTATTTAACTTTATTATAGTGCATCAAAATTTGACGTTTCTGTAATATAACTGAACACATTTAATTTTCAAAATGTAATTTAAGATTAAAAACAGTACTAATTTATTATATTTGATCTATTACTCATAAAAAGTATTTTAATTGTTTAGTTCAATAAAATATATCTCACATGTTAAGATTTTAAACAAAATGAATAGAATTATGGCGTAGGCGCTGGGTACTAATTATTAGGAATTAGGATCACATCAAAAAAGTTCAAATAAGAAATATCTATGATTTTTTAATCTGAAGAGGAATATGGCATTCAAATTCATAAACCTTCGCTCGCATCGCGCGTTTGGTAGGCAACTTTTTTTTATTAAATAGAATGGTGTATTTTTTATTTTATAGAACTATAAAACATGTTGTTCTGGATAACTTTTGTATATATATAATTTTTTTCTTAAGGCAATAATTTAGACGTCATTTAATATTTAAAAAATTGTATTTATGAATTTTGTAATTGTTTTATAATAAAAAATACATCATTCTATTTAGTAAAAATAATTTGCCTACCAATAAAATAAATAAATTTTGATCAAATTAAAAAAACCAGAAGTTTTTTGATATTATCAATAGTAACATAAATAAATGCCTGGTCCTATAATAATTATACAGCCTGTATATTTCATTTCAAAATTCGTATTTATGAAAAAACCTTATAGATTCATTTTAGTAGTAAATTGTATTATATTTTATGATAAAAACCGAACTCAGAGAATCCGTGTTGTCCTCATCTAAAATTTTTCGTCAACGACTGGGTCAGGTAGAAAAGCATTGTAAGGTTTATATACAAATGTCTGTATATAACGTAACAAAAGATAATTGAAATATAATGTTTATTTTATGCAGTATTATCATACTGTGGTTATAATAAACATAATGCAATTTACGTTTCGTATTATATTTGAGTAAATGAAAATTTGGTAATTAAGTAAATTTAATTAACAGTTTTGTATGAATATTTACATTTGTAGAAAATAAATGATAACATTGTTTACTTGTTACAGTAAAACATACTGTACATATACCAGTGGCGGGCTACTGAAGAATTACACATCTCCACAAAAAATAGAAAATTTATATTAATTTTCTCTATAGACGGTGATATTTTTTTAAGATCATACTTTTCTTTTCGAGTAGCTACGACCGTTTTTAACCAAGACCTTGAATTTTTTTACAATCATTTATTTCCTAGTGATAGGCACTAGAAATTGAAAATAAGTGTTTCTTTTGTTTTCGATTAAAAATGATTTTACAAAAAATTTGGCAAAAAAATTGTTTTATTTATTTTTTTGCATTTCTTATAATAGCAAAAAATTATAGAAGTCAGTGCTCAAAAATACGTAAGAATACATTGTCCGGTTAATTTGTGGAGCTGTATAATAGTAACTTGAGACATTTATCCTATATAATTTTGTGAGATGTATTTTATTAAGATGTATAGAGTGAAAATATTGTTAGTATATTTAATGTTTCAGTGTTTGAAAACTATGCATTATTTGATTGCCTTGTGAAAATCAAAACTTAAATACATTGCAGTTTTTTATACGTACAAATAATACATAATTTAAATATTTTATCCTGGTAAATATTGTCTGTCACGGATACACATTATTTAAAAATTGAATATAATTGATGCTTTAAAACATGAAAATAACGAAATTAAATTACTATATGAGTATAACAATATGTACAAAATAAACTGCTGAAAATAACGGTTATTATGTACAAGTGTGTATAATATATATATTCAGTAGCTAAAATGGTAATCTAAACATCTAGACAGAAAAAAATTAGATAATTGTTTCTAAGGGTACCGAATTTTTCATTTCGGAACGACATATTGTTCTTTTACCACCTTTACAATGATGATATGTAAATAAAAAGAATATTCTAGAAAAAAATATTTACTCGAAATTGAAAGTTTAATTATTTCGAAAAAAGATAGAAAATATAAATATGCTTGAAAAATTGTACGTGAACCAATAGTAGAATTACTCACAAAAATGCACCGAAATATGTAATTTAAAAATATATATATTTTCCTGCATTTCGTATATTTTAAATACACGGAAAATAAATTTTTATACATATTACATTTCTAATATTAATATAATAGTAGTGACGTTAAAAGTAAACAATAACAGCTTTATTGCGTAAACGTCAGAAATTTATTTAAAGAAAAAGTAATAGCAAGCTTTCGAATCACAGATTCATCCTCAGGCTTATAGAAAATAAAATTGAGACAAATGTCGTAATCAAACAACATCTGTCTCAATTTTATTTTATTTTCTATAAGCCTGAGGATGAATCTGTGATTCGAAAGCTTGTCATTAAATATGTATATACATATGTATACAGAGTATACACATATATGTCTCACTTATAAGTGAGACATATATGTGTATACTCTGTAATTATTAGCGCGAACTAGAACTGTTTATCGGCTTGACCTGGCTAACTCATTTGATTTGTTTTCCACCTCCACTAAAAATGTTAAATAACTAACGAAATATTAATTAATTTTGAATGCGAAAATAGATTAATTCCAGATCATGTAATAATTGCAAATACACTTCGTCAGCGAGAGAGAAATGCCAAAATACAGGGTGAGGCATTTATCTTGAGACTACTTAATATCTGGAAAACTATCTATCTATTTTTTTGCAGATTTGAATTTTGCAGAAAAAATGAAACAACTATTGCCTGAAAAGTTTTTAAAAAAACTTCAATTTTAACTTAATTTTTGTTTGTTTTTTTTACATAAAATTTTTTTTTTGCGATCCTGAAACTTTTGTACTAAATATTTTCCGTAAAAATTCGTAGTTTTACTCACCCTGTACATGCTTAGATTCGTGTACGCTGTACAAGTAACGTATATTCCACATATTATACGAAAAACACAAAATATACGTCGTACTTATATATTTTTATATACTTGGCGTATACATTTTTCCGTTCGAGTATTTTATATGGTTTCTATATGTTCCTCCGTTAAAGTAAGTATTAATTTTATTTTTATTGAATAGTAGATTGTAAAAATGGTTTCTATCCGATCATTCGAATATATTTATTTACTAAAAATGAATAAGAAGCGATGTATGCAATGCATGTAAGGTACATTACCACAAAAGTTCTGTGAAGTTATATTGAAAAGTGCAGTAGAATTCTTAATGCAAATAAATGTAGAAAAGTTCCATGAAAGAATTCCATCTAATAATGGATTATGTAGGTACATATATTATAATTCAAAGAATATACAAAGAAATATGTCTTAATGTCTATCAAACATTTGTGTACAAAAATAAAAGATTTCAGATTTTTTATAATTACAATCTAGAAATGTCTAGATAGAAAACCTTTTAATAAATTTAATGGGAACAGTAATAAAGTTTTATTTAGTTCTTCGCATGTTGTAAAAAATGACTTTTTGAATATTTTAGATAATTATACAAAGTTTAATTTTGTAGAACTAATTAAAAATTATATAATAAAGTGATAAAAAATAAATAACGTTTTAATAAAAAATCGGTACGAATAAAAAACAATAGTGTATTTTTTTATATACAAGGTGGTAAAAAAGAACATCTCTACGTTGTCGTGCGTTCCGAGACGAAAACACTGAAACGGATTTGAGAAAATAAATATAGAGGGAAGTGACGTCACTAGCTGACATCGCGCATGCGTGGTGTGGTATCCATGAATGGCAGAGTAAGTTTATGGTTCGGTGCCAATGAAGCATGTGATATTCATGTGCATATTTGTACATGTGAGGTATGGTTCTGTTTTACCCTGTTTATTAATAAAGGTATAGCGAACAGAGTATATTTTCA
Organism: Sialis fuliginosa; assembly: GCA_961205875.1. NCBI lineage: Eukaryota > Metazoa > Arthropoda > Insecta > Megaloptera > Sialidae > Sialis > Sialis fuliginosa. The sequence goes on from OY540809.1 coordinate 5,412,109, forward strand.
TTTTCTATATGACAGAGCCGTAATTGCGGGGAAATTACTAACCAGGGAAAAAATTTCAGATCTTGATAGATCTGCATTTTGAGACAACATCATATTTTCGATCTGTGGAGACCTCCAAAGATCTACAATGATCTACAAAGATTTCTAAAGATCGTCGAAGATCGTGATAGAGATTGAAATGTTGAAAATTTTCAACATTACAACGATCTTCAGATATCTTTGTAAATCATTGTAGATTTTTGCACGTCTCCACATATCAAAAAATATGATCTTGATCACTTCAGATCTGAATTTTTTTCCCGGGAACAAAGTTATTTACATAATTATTATTTTTATATAATAAATTTCGGAAAAGTAGTTTATATACAGGCTATTCTATTTTAATCACCCCAGACTAATATTTCGAAAAATGTTTCGGACAAAAGTTAAAATACTTTCAAAACTATTTTTGATTTTTTAAAATGAAAGCTCCTATTTTTTTATTGCAGAATCGTATTTTTCGTGAAAAAAGAAATATCTTTCGTTTGAAAATTTTAGTTTTTTTATATTATATAATTACGGCCCTGTTTAATAGTATAAAGTGAGAGAGGTTGGTGTGTTTATAATGGATCCAATGAGGACAAGTATAATTGTGGCTGTTAGAGAGGATCAGGTGGTACTGAGTAATGTGTCTATTATAATCTTCTTTTTAATAATTCATTTATTCCGTTTCTGTATTGTAAAAGTCATCAGAGTGTAAATTCGGTGTAGAAAAAGCAATAAACGATTTAGTAATTTTTTATAATATTTCGACCGACGACGTTTTTAAAAATATAACATTATAAAATAAGCATCATTTATTGATTTTTCAGTTAAACTTTGGTTATATATTTTCAATCAATTACCTCTATAGTAAATCGCCCTAAATAAAACCTTTTCAAGCTAAAAAGATAATAGTTATTTCCTAAATACAATATTTCACTCATATTATTTTTATGGTATTTTGAACTAAATTAATATAACTATGCAAAAAGGTACTATAATTTTTTTCAATCAATATTTTAACAATAGGGTGGAGCAAAATATATATTTTTGAAAGCACTTTTAAATCAGGTTTCTAACCTATCTGACAGTTCTCTTTAAGTTTCATGAAGTGTTTGATAATTTTCACGCACGCTTGGTAAATAAACACCAACGGTATTCAAACAGAGTCGCCAACTGTGTTATAATAAGTTTAAGAATCATTGCTCTAAATTTCATAGCTCATCCATAGATACTATCACATAATTAATACCCCATTTGAAAGTGCTTGTAGCTAGCAAATTTGCTAGCTCCTTTACAATAATTAGAACGCCTATAAACGCAATATTTGCTTGTATATAGCGCATTAAAATATCTTTCTTCGTTACCGAAATATAATGCCCTAAAATAATATCTGCTAATTTCTTATGAAGATGATCATGAGGCAGCTGAAGATTATATTCAATTACAAATTCCTTTTTTAAACCATGAATAGGCAATTATTGCGCAAACAGGTGTTCAAAGAATCTTAAATCTACTAGAATTATAAAGTAATCGTTTTAAATTTTCATCTTGCATTATTGAAGCCAACTATAAGTTTCCAACTTTAAACATAAATCCATAAACACTAATTTATGAGTAAGTTCCTTTTCGCATAGCTATATCAAAAAATATATGGAGTAATCATTAATAACTAACAAAACTGAAATGAGTAAATACCTGAATATGAAGATAAACAGAATAAGAAGTGAAAAGAAGACGGCGACGTTGTCCATAGTACGCAACATTACGAATAACTGTCTGCGGAGATTAGGCATAAACCGGACCAGCTTCAAGATCCGGAGTAAGCGAAATGTGCGGAGCACAGAAAGTCCGGAACTTCCGCTACCTTCACCGTAGAACTGCTGGCATAACTCGACGGCGCTGTAAACATAAAGTTGTTGCAATATTCAATACTGACATTTAAATATCGATGGTTGTTGTAGGATAAATGTAGATTTTGTATACAGTATGTTTTTTAAGTTGTTACAAGTTAATATCTTGAGAACAAACCATTTTTAGGAAAAATGTCTCAGATAAAAGAGGAGGACATTTAATGGTGATAAAACTTTTGACTTCAATAAAAAATTGCGACCTATAGGAGTACGGTAATAATCATTCTATTAATAGTATGGCCTCTTTCAGTTTGTTCCTGTGTAATATAAGGTAGTGGCTCCAGTCTTGGCAAGGACCCCAGTAATGGCAAATTTTTAATTAAATGTACTGAATTAGAAATATGTGTTGATATTTAATTACTATCATTTCTGAATATTAATCTACATACATTTAACTATCTAACAGCGTGATTTGATGAAAATTAGTCAATAGATGTCAAAATGGTGGACATTTAAATTAATTATTAATATAATTTATCATAACAACTGCTTTACATTGTTTCAAATTTGACGATTCTTTCTTTTATATCTATTGTGTCGTAATACTTATCATTTTGTAATCAATAGCAAGTGTCCATCACTGCGTGTTCATTACTGGTTTTACCTTTGCCATTACTGGAGAAAAAACATAAACAAAATAAAAGGTTATAATTTAAAAAACAAATTATATTTGCGGTATTTGGTAATTAAATTGATTAAATAAAGAGTTACTTGTTTTATTAGTAACATGAGTTTATGAGAATTACAAAACACAAGCCCTTTAATCCAAAAAAACGAAAACTTGCTCTTATAGTGGCCATAACTGGTGCCTTTACCTTATATATATTTTTATTTTTTTAACATTCATAAACTGTATTAAAGTTTGTGAAATTTATGTAAACGAGCTTGAATAAAATTTCTATATAGCTAATGAGATTAAGAAAACATTATAAATCAATTCTAATTCTAGTTATTATTTTTTGTCAAGAATCATAAACCACATAGTATCAAAAATACACAAATTTTAACCAGAAGGTACATAAATCATTTTCGTAATTTATGACTATATTGAATAAATTTAATCTCGCTAAGAAGTCACGTCTGCAAAATACAACGACTTTTTCTCAGAACGTTATGGAATGTTTTTACGTACATTTTTTGTGTACACAAGTTCTCACGGAATGTGAATTTAAACTTATTGGAATTCTCAGTGGTAAACCATGAAAATAAATAGTCTTTTTGACGTTAAATTCTCAATAATGTAATAAGTCCATCTGAAGATTACAGTTTATTAACTACTGAAAATAATTTAAACAAAAAATACCTTTAATGTTTGTAAATATGATAGCAAATATTACTACTGTGTACTAGGTAAGAGATGTCGAAATTTGATTATGAATAAGATATATATTTTATTTTCATTTTCTGTTTATTCTGATTAAATTATAGATCAGCGACTGTTAATTTCGAGTTTTCATTTTCATGTAGTTACATACGTTTATATAAATTATACACATACATAACTATAAACAGAAATACAGAATGTTTTCCAGTATTACAATAGCATAGCAAAAAAATATTTTCAAAATAAAACTGTTTTGTTTACATTCTACTGGTGTAGATAATCCGATATTGTCTACACTAGTAAGATTGGCAATGATAATTTTTTCTAATAAAATTAATAGAGCATTGTAATTATTTTAACTTACCTTAAAATAACTATAACACCATCAAATACGTTGAACCCATTTGCAATATACCCAAATGGCCCTTCTGCAATAACTTTCAGCAACATTTCAACAGCAAAGATAGCGGAGAATACGATATTGCTGATCTCAACACCATACGTCAAGAAATCTGGTTGGTCATGATACTCAATTCCCATCGACAAAGTGTTGATCAAGATAGCTAACAAAATCCCCTGTTGGAAAAATTTGCTTTCTACTAACTTCTGGACTAATTTTCTAAGAAAAGAACAAATCTTATCGATTATTCTATACGTTGATTTCAAACAAGCGATGTATTTATTGGAAGAAGCTTTTCTCTTAGCTTCATCTCTTTCGTAAAGCTCTTGGCAACAAGTAAATGTTTCATCTACAGTTGCCCATTGCGATGGGATGTTGCTGTCTTCGTTCATTGGACGACTGTTGACTATGATTCCTTTAGTCAGAGATGAGAAGAATGAGTCGATGGCTATTTGGCCAGTTGGTAACGCAGCACTCAAGGCTCCCGAAAGAGCTAACAGTTCTTGGCATGTCATTGTTTCGCCATTTTTTAACTCGCAGAATTCTTGGGCTGATTGCTGGGTTTGGGAGTGTTGTTGAGTATTTGGTAAAGATGTTGGTTGCCAAATATTGCCGTCTCCTGTTAGTTAATAAATCATTTGTTAAATTTTAAATTATAAAATTAAACTAATATATAAAAATTCGTAAGGGCGCTAAAATGTCTTAAGATGGCACTAGATTGGTTTTGATACACTTTATATAAAACGGCCAAGTGCGTGTTGGGTACGCACATGATAGGGTTCCGTAGTAATTTTCATTACGATTTATAAAAAAACACATTTCAAAACTTTGCACAAACTATTTTTTGTTACAGTGTTCGTTATAATTTTACTAATTAATAGCTACATTCTGGATTTTTGTCAGATTTTTTGAATTTATAGTTTGAAATTAGGGGGGACGCTTTGTTAACGACATTTAAATTTTTTAAAATATATCGTGACTGAAGGATTAAAATCAAAGATCATACATTATTTTTGTTGCATTTTAGGAGACCTATCTAAAGACACCCTACTCAATGGGGTAAGTGAAAAAAAAATGTGAGTACAGTTTTCAGTCTATGGGGGGGGGGGGGGTCTAAATTTTTTTTGACAGTATTCGTTATAGTTTTCGTAGAAAGTACTAATTAAAAGCTAAGTTTTAGAAAATTTTCAGATTTTTTGAATCGATAGTTTAGAAATTAGAAAGAGGTGGACTCTCTGATAACGACATTTAAAAGCAAATATATCGTGACTGAAGGGTTAAAATCAAAAGGTCCTTAAATATTTTGTGTTGCATTTGAAGAGACCCGTCTAAAGACACCCACACTCAATGGATTAAGTGATTTTTTTTTAAATATACTTTTCAGTCGATGGGAAGGTTGTCCAAAAAAAAATTTTTTTTTCAAAAATATCATCATTTCTGTTTTTTGGTTATCAATCTACGTGAGTATACCAAATTTCATCTTAATCGGCATAAAATTTTTATAGACAGACCGACGGGCATAGCGAAACTAAGGGTTCCTAGTTTTCTACGGAATCTATTCAGGTATAAAAATTTCAAACCGATAGTAAAAATTAAGTAAATCGCTTTGGGTTCGGACAAATTAAAACTAACCTGTTTGCGTCATCTTCTCACTGGAACACACGTTCTTCTCGGCCGTATTAGACGAGCTGGTACCGCTATTAGAGATATACGCGGCAGCCGCGGCTGCTCCAGCCGTCGCCGCGGGATACATCGGTCCCGGGATAGAGAGGATAGTTTGAGAAGTCGGTGTTGGGGGCGGCGGAGGTGGCGGTAGAGCTGCAGGTGTCATGCTGCCGTGTAGTGTCACGATATCGCTGAACATCACAGATGATCGACGTCGTGGACCGATACCTGATGCGGGAGATAGTAGCTGCAGGGTGTTCTGTAAATTAGTTGCGTTCAATTTTAGTTGTTTGAAGACGTAAATGCGTTCCAGGATAATTTGTCTAATGAATTTCATCCTTAAGTTATTCTGTCCATACAATTTTTTGGTCTAATGTTACAACATTATTCTACTTTTATTTTACTTTTAAACAAGCTATTTGCCACTACAAGAAGAAGAAATACAGGAGACAATAGTTTTCTTTAAGGATTACTACCATTCAGGTGATAAACAATTAATTAGAAAATATAGGCGATCTAATGACAGGACCACGTTCAATATTCATACATAATTACTGTTTATAGGTGTTCGAAAAAAGGGTACGAATTTTTATTTCGAAAATTAAGTTGCTTATGGACAAATTTCTCAATCAATAGTTAGTCAGTTTGGAGGGGGATATTACATGATATTTTTTATTTATATTTTTTATGGTTCTTTAAATAGTTACTGTTATTTTTAAATGATACCTGTATTTTTATTTTAAGGATTATTACGTAGCAAATGAGTTATTTAAAATAAACTAGTTTAAATAAAAACTATAACGGAAAGAATTTTGTTTTAAATTGAGGTGGTGAATTCCAAAACTCGTTCGTAATGTAAAGTATCGAGCGAACGGAAGTAAAATCACAGCTCAGCAAAAATACCACATTCTTTAAAATTACCTACTCAAGTAACTAACGTAATGATTAAATGTTTTAAGTAATCTTAGGAATGTAGAAAATGTGCATTTTTGCTTGGTTGTGATGATTTGCAGTTCAATTGGGGCCAGCGAGGCAACTATATAAAGTAAACGCGTTTAATATTAAAAAAGACAGATTTTAAGTCTGATTCACGGGGGAGACTTTAAGCCGGGTTTTGGGCGTGTAACAATGAGATACTCCTGCGACGTAAGTGCAATGTAAAATAACGCACAATAGAAGGGGGGGGGGGGGGTAATGGTCAAATTCTAAATTTATAGTTTAAGTGTGCTGCCGAGCTAGGACATGTAAGTTTGTAATTGCTTTATTATTTTAATTATATGTGAAAATAATATTTTATTCTAGAGTATCAAGTTCAGTAAATGTTATGTAATTCAATATCGCTATGCATGTACCTTTCGTCAGCAAACTTAAGTCTATTATTATAATTGTTTTGGGGTTTTTATTTTTATCTTAGTTGAATTTCGTATTGAGTATATTTTATTATTCTGGAGTAAATTGTTTATTGTTGATTTTCATAAGTAGGGATTCAAATATAACTGTTTAAATAGGGGTTGAGTCAATTTAAATCTATTTTTGTTTTGTTTAATTAATATATAAATTGTGTAGTTTCTGTTATTAAATATAATATAATTTAACAGTTTGTTAATTTGGTTGTCATTGTTGAAATCCACATAGTACGTATCCCGGTTTCCCCTGAACATTCCTACAAAGTAGGTATTCCAACTGGACGGCTATATGCCGGGTTCAGTTGTACGACTATTAGGCTCGTAATTGCTGAATGGACCCCAAAACAAGCGACCCCACCCTGTATATTTTCCAACTTTTTTACGCTACCATATAAATACAGGGTGGGCGAGCAACAGTAATGTCAGTTTTGAGCAAAATTCGCTGAATCATACAATGATAAGCGAGTTTTTAAAATGGAATAAACGTGTTTTGGAACTCACTTCCTCAGTTACAAGAATTAGAAAATTATTTAATTTTTTTATTTTTAAACTTAAAAAAAATTTTTTTTGAGTAACTATTGATTGAAAAGTTTTTCTGTAAGCAGCTTAATTTTTGAAATAAAAATTCTTTATGTTTTATTATGAAAACCCAGTAGGTATTTATAATAATGAGAATAATAGCGAAGTTATATATTTTTTGTTATTGTATTTTTTGGAATAATAATATTTATTGCACAATACAAATATAGGGATTTTGACAAAATAACTTATGGGCAAAATATCATTAGACCAAATCAATCAATAATAGACAAAATATTTTCTGAGATTATCCAATTTAAAACGTTGATATTTAATAAAAAGGCTTGAATACTGTCTATAATACTCACTTGGGAAATAAATATAGGTTCATGCATCTCAAATAAATAAATGGATTTTTTTCTTGGGCGGGGGATTATTTTGAAGTGATAAATTGTTCCTTTTTTGGGGATAGACGTATGATAATGAAATATCATTTTTAGAGTATGATGCTCATATGGAATTGTTATAATTTACTAATCATAGTCGCTCCAAAAGCAAAAAAATTATAATATTTTTATAATCTTCGTTTTCGATGATTTTCTTGATTCACATATCCAATTAATTATGATACTTTAAAAATGTATTGTATTTTATTTATCTAAGGCACTCAACATCTAAACTCAAACTGAACAAATATAAATAATAACTTGACTGAACTCTTATTGTACACTTTAACTAACTTATATACTAATTAATTGTACTTTTAATCTAACAAAAATATAAATAAAAATATAAACTTAACTCTAAAAATTTATATTTTTATAGGTATATTAATATTGGTAAAATACTGATATGAATAACTTTTATATATATGTATGTACCTACTTAAGTTCGCAGATATCAAAATTACCTATAAAACCGCCAAACGTTTTTTTAAATATAACATAGCTCAAATTCTAATAAATCTCCTCTAAAGTAATGGCAGATTAGGTCTGTATCGTAGATTATATAAGAGTTAAATCAAATTAAACCATGTAAAATGAACAAACAAACACTAGAGAGTATTTAAACGATTAATCTCCGGCATGCGATTAACTTTTTGCCCTATAGAGTTTAATTAAAAAACATATGGTTACGTGTAAATGATTGGGATATAGAGAATGCAATTAAACAATTGAAACTTTATCAATAAAACATGATAGATTGAGTACAAATAAAGATATTCATGTATATTATACAATTTTACTTTTTTTATTAAAAAATGTAAAAATGATACAGAAAAAAAGATTAGAATTAATATTCAAACTATTTAGTTTGAATATTTTAGAAATGAAAAAATAAATAAAATATTTCATATTCGCGTTATAAATATCTAATCACGATTTTAAATCGGTTTTTGTATTGCTAAAAAGTATAAAACATAATTAATATGGATGATATATTGTATAATATGATTAGATAATATTTATTAATAGGCTTCGCCCGCGTTGTATCCATTTTTATGAATATTTTTATAATTTAATTAAAATTTATTTATTGATTATATTAATTATTGTATTTTAACCTCAATTAGATTATTTAAAGGCGAAAAATTGCGATTTTTAAATTCGCCTTTATAATATCAGTAGATATGCAGATAAACGTATTGAAAAAAAAGTTTGACGCATTGCTCCCACGTTAGGGAATTTCGGAAAATCGTTTTTTAGTGGAGGCATACGTCATAAAAAGAAGATTTTACGTTTCTAGGTTTAGGGGTTTTGGGTTGGGAATTGCTTATGTACCACACATTACAACTAGGTAGTAAAAAAACTGTTTCTTGAAAATAATTTGATTCTTCATCCGTTTCTATCTATTATATATATTATGTAGTTTGTTTTACATATTATATTGTTATTAAAATATAAATATTATTGAATAAATATATTTTATTTTTAAAATAATTTTCAAATTTTCTTTTTAGTCAAAACTAAAAATTACACACCTACAAAAAATGACTAAGCAGAAACAATAGTGTTTTCAATTGATATAAATCCTTATAAATTACAAACTAAAAAATAAGAAACTAATATATGTGTATACGATCTATATGTACCTATATTAATATACAGGGTGTCCGGTAAACATACCGACAAACTTTCAGGAGATTGTCGAAGACATTAAAACAATCGCTTTTTGTCAATAAATCTATGTTTGCAAATGAGCCGTTTCAGCAGAGCAAAAGAAAGGATCCCGCAAAAAAGCAATGAATATTGCCTTTTTGTAAAAAAAATTTGTGAAAATTATAGTTCAAAGTGTGCTGATCAAAAGTTGTAAAGGGCGCTACCCACAAAAATCTATAAGTACTGCTGAAGCTGGCATCGAAACATTTTATGTTTAATACATGATTTTATTTTTATCTCCTAAAGGATCAACTTTTAGAAAAAATTGGAAGGTAAAAGAATTGCTTCGAATTAGTCAATGAATACGAAGAATTTTTTATAAAACATTTGGTGACAGTTTTTTGGTTAGGCATGTTTTAAAAAAATTAAAAAATATGTTTTTTATTGTCTGATTAGTTTTAAAAACTTTTTATTTTTTGCAAATTTTTTTAAAAGTTGATCCTTTAGTAGATAAACATAAAAATATACATAAACTTATAATGTTTAGAGCAAAAATTATGGATTTTCGTCGGTTGCACCCATTACAACTTTTGATCAACACACTTTGAACTATAATTTCCCTAAATTACAAAAAACCAACTAAAAGGCAATATTTATTGCTTTTGTGGGGGGGAGGGTCATTTCTTTTGATCTACTGCTGAAACGGCTCGTTTTTGGGCATAGGTTTATAGATAAAAAAACGATTATTTTAATGTTCTCGACAACCCCTCCAAGTTTGTCGGTATGTTTACGGGACACCCTGTATAATAAGTGATTATAACATCTATATCTAAAATTGTATTATAATACGTCTGTTAATTAAAAAATTGTTGTTTAATTAATAGAAACAAAAAGTTTATTCTACGTTACTCTACGAATACATATATAGTAAATAACACTGGGTATGGTTTCTATGTAAACACAAATGATATATATCAGGGGTCACCAAAATTTTCGAGAAACAAAATTTCTTTTAAACATGGGGGGCCCGACGAAAAATATTCTTGTTGGAATCCTATTAGAACATTTATTTACATGTGCAATTAGCTATGTAAATAATATAATATATCGTTTATAATGGAAAATATCAATTCAAATGTAGATAAATATACATATTTATATCAAATCCTTAAATTATATAAAATTAATATTTCTAATATGTATAAAAAATATTTATATATAAAAATCAGGGGTCGGATCCAGCCCGCGGGCCGTAGTTTGGTGACCGCTGATATACATGATGCAGTCAATACATAAATAGGTACATTTATGAATACTTCCAGTATTTTCTTCTACATTGGATATCTAAAGGTTCAAATACTCATTTAAAATTACTCTCGATGCTTCTGTAAAATAAACATATAGATAATTAATGGAGACTGTGCCACATCATTCAATTGATTACAAGTAGAGCAGTGTTCCTCAACATTTCATTATTGTACATTAAATCAATTACAATCATTAGTTATTAAAAATGGAGTCTTGTTTTACAGTTCTAATGTTCTTATATAGTTTAAATTAAAGTTAAGCATGAGAAAAATTCGTGATAAAAATACTGAAGTCAAGTATACAAATAAAATTCACAAACACAATATACAAGATATACATCCTTTTTTCGTGCATGTATTTTTTTCAGACTTTAAATTTCTGTCCGGGCGATTTAAAAAAAATCACGTAATTAATTAGTCCTTTAGCGCTAAATGCTCCTTTAAAGAAGATTTAAAGTATTACTAACGTGATTCAAATCAATATTTAGGCTATTAATGAAAAATGTATAAGGTAGTGGCACCAGTCTTGGCAAGGACCCCAGTAATGGCAAATTTTTAATTAAATGTACTGAATTAGAAACGTGTTGATATTTGATTACTACCATTTCTGAATATTAATCTATATACATTTAACTGTATTACAGCGTGATTTGATGACAATCGGCCAATAGGTGTCAAAATGGTGGACATTTAAACTAATTATTAGTATAATTAATTAATGAATTATTATATTATAATAGAAACTGCTTTACATTGTTTCAAATTTGACGATTCTTTCTTTTACATCTTTTGTGTCGTAGTACTTATCATTTTGTAATCATTAGCAAGTGTTCATCACTGCGTGCTCATTACTGGTTTTACTTTATCCATTACTGGAGAAAAAACATGAACAAAATAAAAGGCTATAATTTTAAAAACAAACTATATTTGCGGACTTTGGTAATTAAATTGATTAAATAAAGAGTTAATTATTTTAATAGTAACATGAGTTCATGAGTATTACAACAAACAAGCCCAAAATCCAAAAAAAAAGAAAACTTGCTCTTATAGTGGCGATGACTAGTGCCTTTACCTTATAATATGTGTTGTAAAAATATAGTGTAGAAAATAAAAAATCCCTTTTAATTAAATATTATGCTTGGTCCTGTTGATAATACGACAGTTAGTTAAGGGGTAACGCCATTTTAGGATTTTGAAAAAATCGATTTTTTTTTGCTGAAATAATGCTTTAATATCATAAAAACATTATGCATTTGGTTCTATAGTAAACAAGTGGAGAAGGTGCTTAAGGTTATTCAAAAGGTTACCAAGGTAGGCTACGTAAAACTTTACTGTTGCAAAACTTTAAACGCGTTTTTCTCGTAACCGCTTTTTTAAATCTTGGCGAACACATTACTTCAACACGGTTGCATGGATCAGTTTGGAATTTTAACTGTAGCTTCACAATTAGATCCTTTATAGAAGTACATTGGGGTTTTTCGATTCGATGTAAACTATTTATTTTATAAATAATTTACTGCTTATTTTTTTGGTAAAAAATCAGTTTTTTTTTCAAAACTGCACCATTTCAACAAAATTTGATTAAATAAAATATCCCTACGTACTTCTATAGCCAGTAGTATACAGATTTTAATGTTTTTTTGGCCGCTACTGGAGATGTTTTAAAAAAATATCATTTAGAAGACTGGCTCTCTCGTCGCCATTTTGTACAAAAATAATAATAAAAAATATATACACCCTCTAAAAAGAATTTTCATTTCTTTTAATATACTCCTAAAAAAATCGTCAAAGTTAAGACCTTTTTAATTTGGGTGTTATTTCATATCATAATAATAATTAAAAATATTATACGATTTTATTTAAAAAATAAAACTTAAGATTGTTAGAGAAAACACATATAAGAACTTCACTGTAACGTGTAAAAAAAACCACTGAAACTCGTATATAACATTCACTTACTGTAAAACATTGAAAGCAAAATGAAATAAAGGCAATACGTATTGTTATTCAGAATAGATGCAGTTTCTAGAATAAACAATTTGTGGTAGATAAGCTCATTACATTTGTTCCACAAATTGACAACATGTTGAGAAACACTGACGTAGAGCATGCACAGAAAGTAACGCAACTGAAAAGTACAAATATAAGCGCCGTAATAAAATACAATTTAAAAGGAATTAAGTACCTTCAGCAACATCAATATTGCAAACAGCTGATAGCAGAGGAAAAATAAAATTATTGAAATAAGTTATAGCAGAGTTGTATGGAGCAACACATCTATTTGAAAGAGAATTCTTTAAAATTCTGTACAGCAAATTCTTGTCCTTTTTGTGTTTGCTTATTTAATTTTCCCGCCATAGATGTGGCTAGAGTGGTATGTATATGTGGTGTAAAAGAGGGTTGTAATATATTTAGCCCTTGTATGAATCACCAGCTGAATTATAATTTTACAGAGAGACATTTTATATTTTTTTATAGAAAAATATGTCATTTTGCAAACTTTTTAAAATGTTTTTTTTTGACGTGAATAACGTCTAGTGTTTCAGGTCAGAAACTGGGTGGACATTTAAAAAATTTGATGTAACGGGCAGTGATCAGTTTTGCGCGCTAGCGTAAATTTAAAATCAGTATATCTCGACACTCAGAGCAGCTACAACGCAGGTTTTGGTCTCAAATTATAGATCTCGATTAGATCTAAGAGGAATAAGTAAAAATTAAAACATTTAACCAGTTTTAATGAGTGAAAAACATATTATAAAAAACAACAAAAAATTAAATTTTGAATTTCCACGATTGCGCTTGTAAATATTAATTAATCAAATTTAAAAAATAACTGATTATATATATTAGAATATATTCTCTACGCAGTAACGTTTTTAATTTTTTTTATTAAAGTATTTTTTGAATTAAATAAAAAAATAAAAAGTGAATTTCGTATTTCCACGATTTCGCTTGTAAATATTAATTAATTGAATTAAAACAAAACAACAGTATATTAGAATATATTCTCTATGCAGGTACGTTTTTAATTTTTTGATTAAAATTTTTTTAAATTGAATAAAAAAATAAAAATTGAATATCGTATTTCCATGATTTCGCTTGCAAATATTAATTACAATACTGGTAATATATTTCTTTATTTAGACTAAGCTTACGGCAACATTTTATGTCCATTTTAGAAACATTCAAACATTTCTGTGTAACATAAAAAAATTAAAGATGTATCAATCCATTAGTCTGAGTTTTATTTAACCCCACCCACGTATTCACGTCAATCCCTCGACTGTGCATCCCGACACAGTCACACCAATTTTTTAATATTATTTTCTTGCCAAGGATAGAATATTAAATAAATATTATTGATTTATGAATATAATTGATTGCTTTTTGAATAATTAATTAGATATGTTTGGACCATTATATATATTACAACGTGCAATATGAATTTGTTTTGTGCATTTCAAAAGTGAAAGTAAGCAAGTCATCCCTTTGTCCTATGTGTAATTATAGTAATATATAATAATCTGTGTAAAAATTGAAGAAAGAAATAATTCATATTTAGATTATCGATATGGATGTTGATGATTTAAATTAGGTAATTAAATGTGTTCACTATGTACATATTTATCTGGTGTTTTTATGAAATAAGTCTAGTACCATCCATATGAATATTCTTTGCATTATAATATAATAGTATACAACATTTTGTATTTACATTTAAAATATAATTTTTTTTCATTGCAAAATTTACGCTTATTTAAACATTTGTAGTTATATTTCTCGTATTTTACATTTACTAAAAGTTCTATTATATACAGAGTAACAGAAGTATAGCTAAGGATCCTCCCTCCCCAAGGAAAGGATCATATTCAGAAAAATATTTGAGTTTGTTTTACTATATTGCTTCCTCGCAATATCGAAGATACGAGAAGCTATGTGATCGTTTCAGATTGAGACAAAAAAAAAGTTCTCCAATTTCAAAATTTTAAATTTATTTATCCGTTTCACGTCAAAACAAACACTTTTCGTTCCGTGTCTGTCTGTCTGTCCGTGTGTCCGTGTGTCCGTCCGTCCGTCTGTCCCCTGAATCCTTGTCACACGCATACCGACCGTCACACTGAACCGATATTATTGAAACTTGGTCGGATGGTTGGGTTTGGTTTGAGGACGGTCCCATTTCAAAATCATCAAAATCGTGTGTAAGGGGGAGGGGTGACACCCCAAAATATTTATCTTTTCAAGATATCTCAAGAACGACACATGTTACGAGAAAATTTTATAGAATATTTTTTGTAGAGAATTAAATTTCCTATAATATGGGTCTACTACGTTTGTTGTAAAATATTCCCTTACAAAGATTTATCTAAATTAATTTTAAAAATTCGTGTTTTGTTTTTCTAAATTGATATTTGATTGGATATATTAAGTGTCATTTTGACGTTTTAAATGTCACTTTGGCGTTTTAAATGCCACTTTGACGTTTTAAATGTCATTTTGACATTTGCATAAATTTAGATTTAGATTGAAATTGTCAAAAAATTAAAAATATATGAAAAAATATTCAGGTGCGTTTTAAGAAAAAATTCGAACTAAGATTTTTTAGTAAAATTTGTATAAAAATTAAATGGTTAACCAATGCCAGGCAATTTATCTGAACACTATCGGTTTTAGTGAATTTAGCACGAGGAAGCACTGTGCATTTACTTGGCAGATGTTTTTTATAAGGCTTTACGCATCGGGCGAGGGCCGGTTTCGTCAACCCTAAGCTATATCTTTAGCAGAGATTACTTTTAACCTTTTTAGTAGGAAAAAATGTATCACGCAGTACCGAAGAGAAAAGAGACATTCTTTAGAAGTTTTATTTTAATAAAAGTGAACTTTTCTTAAGTACATTGAGTTATTTTTTATCCAAAATATGTAAACCTACTTACCAAACAAATTATATGTAAAAAATACTTTTTACAAACAAGTTTTTATTATTTAGGTCCGCCATATTGGTTTTATCATATTCAACTCGTCAAACCCTTTCATTTAATATCCATGTCGAGGGGGTAGTGAAGAAAAAGGTAATTAAGCAACGTGTGGAAAATTTCAAAGTTCTAACTTAATTAGAACTACCTAGTCGAAATTTTGATTGCAATATTTAATTTATAATTAAGCTTGTAATAATGTTATTCCCGGCAATGAATGTAATTACAAAAGTTGTAAATCAAGATACACATTATAAAATCTAACAAATATTTAAAACTAGTATGTTAAATGTATATTTATAATATGACATATTAATTAATAATCAATTTAAAAGAACAGAAATAATTACTCACACCCACCTCGCTGATACCGCCGTCCAGGAAAGACGGAACACGGAGCAGGCCCGGACGCCGCGTGTTATTTGAGTTGACGACATCGAGCACGACAGTCGCGCTTACCGCTCCATTCCCGCCGTTGGATGAGGTAGGTGGTGCTGTTATTGGTGGTTGGGCGACTACGGTGTCGGTAGCGGAGCTCCGTCGGCTGCTCTCGTTGAGAATGTCGCCTGTGCCGATGGTGTTGTCGTTCGAGATGAAGTTCTCGGAGGTCGGGTGGTGGTAGATGTTTGTGTTGATATGCTGTAATAAAAAAAAGTTTTACATTCACTCAGGATTAAAATAATTATCTTTATAATTTTTTACTCGAAAACTATTAATTTTCAAAAATAATCATAAGAGGTAAAAAGTGCTTAAATTTAGGCAATGATTCTTAGCGATTTTTATTTTAATTGTTTTAATTTTTTTCTTCAAAATTCCAAAAAAATTACTTTATTAAAAAGTTGCATAAAAAGTTCATATTAAAAAATTCTCTGAGAATCCTTGCTTAAATCTAAATACTTTTTCCTCTTGATTTTTCTTAAAAATGTATAGTTTTCGATTAAAAAATGGACATTTTCAAAAAAAATGTTTCAGGTAAAAGTTTCTTATTTTTCCTCGTAAATTACGAATCTGCAATAAAAAAATAGGTTTAGATTTTAAAAAGAAAAGTTGAACCTGAAAACCCATAAAGATAACCTTTTCAGTATTGAGCCCTCTCGAAACCATGAAACTTTTGTATGAAATATTGTCTCTGAAAATTCGTTATTTTGGAAATAATCCGCTGGAAAATTAAAAAAAAATACCAGGTATATAAAAATGAATGTTCGTTTGTATGAGACTTATAGACTCTAGAATTACTGAACCGATTTCAATGCGGTTTTCACAAATAGTTAGATAATTTTTCTGTGCAAATTCGTCGCTATAAATATTTTATGAAAACCTAAGATTTTATCAAGTCGTGTTTTGTTTCCATGATGTAACAGCATACAATTGTCATTTATGTAAAATCTACAGAATAAAGAAAAAAATAGTAACCATTGAATAAAAAATTATATAATTACGGTTTGAATATTTTATTAATTTAGGTCACTATGATCACGTTCCTTTCAAATATTTTCCGAACAATTAATTGGATGATTTTTGACACATTTTAACAATAACATTTTTTTTTCAAAAACAAAAGTTATGTGACTTAAGCCTAAAATTCTTCTTCAAAAGTTGTAGTAAGAGAAGAGGTATTGTTTGTAAAAAAAAACTAATAATTGAATTAAATAATTGCGGTGTAGGTTTTCCCATTGGGTTGAAACCTTTCCCCATTTTATTGAATTCGGAAGGTACCAAAATAAAAAAAGTCTTAGAACTATACAAAATAACACCGGCAATTATTAAATTAGAACAGGAAAAATGTTTGCCATTTCAGTAAAGTGGATTATTTGTTGTCGCCACAGAAACATATAAAAAGAAGGTAAAATGAAATTTAAATTGCGGTTTAGATATCCACTATTTACGACTAAGGTAGTTTGATAGGCTATAAATATATATGACAACACCGGGTGGTGACATCTGTCGTTGGAAACTGCAAGCTCACGGGAACGAGTGCAAGAAAATATTGGCAAAAAATCAAATAACTCGGTAGGTATATGTGATATTGCAACCGTGGTAAAAAGAACATGATATAGAATGATATAAAAAGAATTTTCCTAGAAGTTAACTGCATATACACCACTTTTTAAGTACCGGGTGCTCCATTTCAATTTCCCCAGGCCAATATCTCGAAAAGTAAACAAATGGTAGAAAATGTGTTGGACAAAAGTTGTAGCATTTCGAGGGAGACATTTAGGTTTTTAAAATTTATCGGATTTTATGGGGTAACATTTTTTTTTCAAATAGTAGCCTGTATTTTTTATTACAAATTCGTAATTTACGGGAAAATATGCGTAACTTCTCTAGGAAACATTTTTTTACAATTTTAAGGCTTTTAAATCTAAAAAGTATATTAAATGATTTTTAAATCAAATCAAATTAATTTTAATAAAAAAATGTTAGAGATAAAAGATGTTTTTTTTTTCATGATAGATAATTTAAAAAAAATATTTTACCAACTTTTTTTCGAGTTGATTAAGTTCATCATTGAAAAACGAAAAAAAATTCTCTTATTTCTTACAAATTTTTAAGAATCCTTGTCTAAATTCTAGCACTTTTTTAAGTTTTTGAGTAAAAAATTATTGAAAATCCAGAAATTTCTGTTAGATTTGCTTAGTCTCATTCAAAAACGATCACAAAGCTTTTCGTATCTTCCATATTGCGAGGAAGCAATTAACCACGATTAGTTAATTAGTTAATTATGTTAATTCTAAACTTAATCTCAATTTGTAAATGGACAATTCACTAAACATGATAATTGTTTACCTTATAAAATATATCATAACCGTGATTTTTTTTAGAATTGGCGTAATATTGGTTTTAAAACAACTCATTAACTGATCGTGATTAATTTTGCTTTATACAACCCAAGGTAAATGTCATTTTGACGTTTTCATAAATTAAAATTTTGATTGAAATTGTCAAAAAATTAGAAATATACGAAAAAATAATCAGGTGCGTAAAATTGTATAAAAATAAAATAGTTAACTAATGCCAAGCTGTTTATCTGAACACTTTATCGGTTTTTATTTAAATTGTTCAATAATTATCTACCTTTTGTGAATTTAGCACGAGGAAGCACTGTGCATTTACTTTTTTTTTCATACGATGAAATATGAAATATGAATTTATGTCGCACTATTTCTAACAAGTACGCACGTATATTTCTGTTTTATTGATAAACCTATAGTAATAATTAAATAATTTTATCGTTATACTAAAATATTTAGATATTCTAGTTTTAATAATTGAAACTTAAAATACTGATTAAATTTTCATTACAACATAAATATGTACATAATTACATGTATGATTTCATTTTGATATAGGTTATTTCCACTTTAAATAACATACAAACATTACTAACAAATAATATAATTGTTATGTTTAAAATTCTAAACAAATGTTTCAATGGAAATCGTTATGTTTGAATTAATAACAATGCATTTTTGTTTATTATTTGGTATATAATAACATGACAATTATCGATATTTACTAAAACTAGGGTTTAAATTATTATATACATTGGTGAATCAAATATACCTAAACGAGACTTATTTAAAAAAAATTATTTGACATTAAAATGTACAAGTGCAGGTCATTTTTCCACATAGTCTCCTGATTTCGAAACACATTTTCCCCAACGAATAGGTAACTTTGATATCCCGTCTTCGTAAATGAAGTCGGTCGTATCTGTAGCTTCAACCCTAGCGTCATCGTTGAACCTTTGACCTTCCAGAAGTTCTTTGAGTGGACCAAAGACATGAAAGTCGCAGGGAGATAGGTCTGGGCTATAGGGAGGATGTTCAAGTGTTACCCAGCTGAGTTACTCCAATTTTTGTTTGGTCAGGGCTGCTGCGAGGAACCCACCTGATAATGGCAAAAGTGCTGCTCCCAAAGTCACCAAATATGTTTTGTTTTTTTAAATTATAGCCTTTTATTTTGTTCATGTTTTTTCTCCAGTAATGGCAAAGGTAAAACCAGTAAGAGCACGTAGTGATGGACACTTGCGAATGATTAAAAAATTATTAGTATTACGTCACAAAAGAAAGAATTGTCAAATTTGAAACAATGTAAAGCAGTTGCTATGTTAATATAATAATTAATAAATAAATTATACTAATAATTAGTTTAAATGTCCATCATTTTGACACCTATTGGCCGATTGTCATCAAATCAGACAGTTAAATGTATATAGATTAATATTCAGAAATGGTAGTAATCAAATATCAACACGTGTTTCTAATTCAGTAGGTACATTTAATTAAAAATTTGCCATTACTGGGGTCCTTACCAAGACTGGTGCCACTATCTTAAATTCGTAATCTCATACATGTATTAGAAATGGTTGATCGTGAAAGTTCCATCGAAATCGGATCAGTGTTTGTTAAATCAGTACAAACAAATACAAACAAAAGTTGTCAATGTAAAACATTATATAGATTCAAAAAGCCGACAATATATACCACTGTATGGATAGATTTATAAATGTCATAAATATTTTTTTCATTTTGTAAATATAATAGGTACTTTCCTACTGTTAATACATTTTATTAATTAATTAGGTATTTAAATTTGTGATTGGTCACATTACACATTGTGTATATACTGTATCTGTATATTATGTATATACATATATTATGGTAGAATTCACCAAATGGGACTGAATTAATAAAACCGGTAGATTATCCAGCAATCATTATAATTTTAATGAAGGAACATCAATTAATGTATAATTTAATATAGAATATAAACATAATATTAATATATTCATGAACTCTGTGAATTTTTCATTTTATAAATGATTTCGTTAAACGAAAGTCACTTTTGGCTTTGATTAAAAATATACAGGCAGCTTAAAATCAACTAATTGATCAGGGCTTGAGAATTTATAAACTAACTTTATTTTAATATAATAAAAATGTTTTAAGCTCTACTCATGAACTGTTGAATGTAAAAATAGGGAAAAAACATTTGCCAAGTAAATTCACAGTACTTTTTCGTGCTAAATTCACCAAATTTAGTTAGTTATTTAACAATTTTAAATCAAAAAATTGCCTAGCATTGGTCAACCATTTAATTTTATATTTTTAATTTTTTGACAATTTCAATCTAAATCTAAATTTATTCAAACGTCAAATTGACATTTAAAACGTCAAAATGACATTTAATATGTCATTTAAAAAAAAATTAAAAAAATGACGATTTTTTAAAGTAAATTGAGATAAATCTTTGTAAGGGAATATTTTACAATAAACGTTGTCAACTTGTATTATAGAAAATTAAATGCTGTACAAAAAATATTCTATAAAATTTTCACGTAACATGTGTCGTTTTTGAGAAATCTTGAAAAAATTGGGATGTCAACCATTCAACCAAGTTTCATTAATATCAGTTCAGTGGTTCATGAGTTATACATGTAACAAGGATTCAGGGGACAGATACACACACACAGACAGACAGACACGGAACGAAAAGTGTTTGTCTTGACCTGAATCAGAAAGATCAATTTAAAATTTTGAAATCGGAGAACAATTTTTTCGTCTCATTCTAAAACGATTACAAAGCTTCTCGTATCTTCGCAATTGCGAGGAAGTAAAAAATAAGTAAAATTAATGAATTTACCTTGACATCGTGGCCTATGGGCGGTCTGCGCTTGGGGCACTCGGGGTGGTGGCGGGTGATGCGGTTAGCGTCCTCCTCAGCCTGCCTCTGTCTACGTCTGTATCGCCACAACCGCAGCTTCTTGGCTACTCTCCGACGGGCTCTTCGCCATAGGTGGGCCACGTATCTTAGTATTGACAAAACACATTATGAAACGACACTATATTTACTTATTGTTTCGTAGCAAGATTTGAAGATAGCCGTTTGGAAATTATACACGCAGAATAATGATATTATTTTCTCTATAAAGATTGTGTTACGAAATTTAATTAAATTGAAACACGTGGTTGATTTGCTGTAAACTATACAGCCAAATGGTTGAAATTTTCTGCTTACCATTTTTTTTTATTTGTGCTTGAATTATGGGTTAAGATTGAATTTTTCTAAGTTGTCTTAACCCAAAATTCAAGCTCAAATACAAAAAACCGGTAAAATTCTAAAAATTTGGATTTCAACTATGCTCGACCAATATTATAAATATGTCGCTTTTTTGGTATCGCATACTTTTTTGTGTGGCTGTGTTATTTATAAGCCATTAATATTTTTTAAATGTTTGTATAACCTGAAATATATAAATATATTGCAAATATGTCGATTTGAATTTACGACCATAGACATAAATACATGTAGGTACTGCGTATTTTGTATTAACATGAAATGCAGAATTTGGTTCACAAAAGTGAAGAAAAAGATATATCCCAACCAATATTCTATCTTTTTACACTCATGTTTAAATAAAGACAAGCATAGACACAATATATCTTTAATTTTTTTTTGAAGACTCGATTTTCGAATCAGATGTACAGTCCATGCTTTATATCTATGGTTAAGACTGTAAATTAAAAAAATATGGCAGATTGTGGTAAGTTCAAAATGCTATTGCTCGATTAAAAATGACCAATACAAAAAATAATATATAAAATAATTTTTGTATTTTTTCTGGGACCCGATGTATAATCGGTGTTCAAATGCGTTGAAACAGCTGCACCCACTCTGTGACCAGCTTTGTTCACGACATCTTCTATTAAAGTATAAAATCTTATAAACGATCAAATATAAAATAAATCCATACCTACTGAAAAATGAAACGAAGAAAAATGCTTTTAACAGGAATTATCCCTAATCGCACAAATTTAAATATATATTACACTAAGATCCTGACCTGACAATTTCGGCGTAGCACGTGCTAGGCTCATTGCCACCACCGCTGCCGGTGTTAACGCTACTCGCGAGAGTGCTGGTAGACTGGAACCGCGCCCTCTCCAACCGCATACGCTCCATCTCGCGCTTCTTGGTCTCCGAGAATTGTGTCGCGATTACGACCAGGCACAGATTAATCATGAAGAATGAGCCGATCTGGAAATAATGTGTATATGTTATCACTACGAGTATTATTGATGCCAAAAGTTTTATGAGAATGTACGCAAGACTATAATAAATTAACGAAAAAAATTATTGGTTTTGGTACAGTAGAGGAAATTTTAAATTTTATATTTTTTCACACACATAATATTCTAGGGGTGTACCGGAATTCATAATTTTATTTCGGTTTCGGTTCTGCCGGAACTGGTAAATTCCGGCCTGATTTTACCGAAATTTTGAAATTATATTATTACAAAAAAAAGTTTGAGTCACATTTATAATTTGACACTAGAAATGTAATTCTATTGAATTATTATTATTAAAAAAGTAGAAATAAAAAAAATCCGGTTCATGATTTTTTTCTGAATTTCGATAATTTCGATTCCGGCCGAAATTGAAAATTTAAGTTCCGGTACACCTCTACTGTATCCATAATAAAGTATAGTAGATAATCAATGAAATTATATTCAATTACGTCTGTATGTCTGTCTGTAAACGCTCTAGATCCAAACATGGCAGTTATATTTAAAATTTTTGGATTATGAACATTGTGCATATCTTATATTTGAAGTTGTAGAGAATTTTATTATATCTGTATATTGTTTATTTTTATATAATTTATCATAAAAAATATTTTTTTCAATTTTGAAATAGTTGGTAATTGCAAAAAATGCAAAATCTTGATTCTGTTCCAGTTATTATTTTATAAACGTAACTTTGAACAATGGCAGTATTAGAAATGCACGTAAATGTAAAACGACGTAAGTCGTAGAGCCTTAACTTGAGGTATAACTGTGTTTAAAAAAATGTAAATTTAAAATTTTGATTCAAACTACATATTAGAGAATTTAAGGCTCACAATCTAAAATACCTATAACTACAAATTGATGTTGAGATGGATACCTACTTCGAAGTTCAACGATACATATGTAGTGTATATCCGAAAGATCAACAAATTGATAGAAATTTGTCTGGCTGTGCACTTAGCTGGGAGAAGCACATTATCCAATCTACAGTAGCGTTACTTGGAGAGAATATATGGGGGTCTTGCAACGTATAAGATATTGTTATATTAAAAAAAGTATACGTTGCACTTGCTTCATTGGTATGAAATATTAAAACTTTTTCAAATTTCTTTACAGGATTGGAGTTCTTTACACGAGGAGGTGTTTCAAAACTCGTTCATTCCATTTAAAAAAATAATCGAGTTGCAGTGGATTTTGAAAGAATTTTTGGCATTCTTTCAAAATCCACTGCAACTCGATTTTTTTTGATAATGGAACGAACGAGTTTTGGAACTCACCTCCTCAGATATATTTTACGGATGAGTTAATTAGTTATTTCTCAAATATTAATTATATTAACATCTGAAATAATATTTACTGTGGGAGTCATAGTATTATGATTTTTCAGTATATAATTTTTTTTAAAGTTGTAATTTCTTTCGAAACTTATACAGTAGAGCAGTGATTCTCAACCTGTGAGGCGCGCCCTCTTAAAACTAAATGGGGGGCGCGAGCATAAATAATTATTAGTGATTCCCTGTCTTGCAGTTTTTCGAAAGAAGGTTTAATATTAGAAATTGACACTCTAAGCTATTTTTCTATATTTAGCTGAGATTTTCAGTGAAAATTATTGTATGAGGGGGGGAGGGCGATGAGAGTTGTGATTGAAAATTGGGTCGCAAGTATTAAAAGGTTGGGAACCGCTGCAGTAGAAAAAAAACTTCGATTAAAATTGTTACCCTTTCCATTTTATACATGAAGCACCAATGCACTTCGGATCAGAACAGATCAAGTCAGTATTGGAATGTTGTGGCGATGTTTGATCGAAAATCTATCAGACATTAATAATTCAACATCCAAGAGTGTATGCAAATTCTGTGTGCAACTGAATTGTAAGGTATTATCAATTGCATCTGTTGAATATTGCTATAGTTATATACATAGATTAATACTTTATGTGAAAATTGCAACAGATAATGTGCTTTAGAAAGTATGTAAGATAGCAGTGGCGAAGCGTTCATGGAAGCTTCCCTTACTTTATGGGTAAATTAATACAAATCTGTGTTTTCAGTTAATAAATAATTTAAATATATTATTAGAATATTCATCTTTATGCGCAACTCAAACATTTAAACCAATAATAGTATTTAATATTAATTTACACGCTCAATTATAAAACTATAATACCTCTACGTCTTACTTTTTTGTATTTTAATAGATATTTGTATGACGAATTTGAAGTTCACTGCAGGAAATTTCACTAAAAAATTTCGAATTTTTGATTTCGTTAAAAGTATATTTATTGTATAGAAAATGGCGTGAAAAGTTGAACTGTTTAAACCGCAGGTCTGTATCTCAAACCGTTCTTGAGATATAGCCTCTCAAAGTTTCAGATTTTTCAAAAATTTGAAGAAAAATGGCTGTAACTTTTGAACGGAGGGTCGGAATTGATTTTAGTTGACGGATTTGGAATTAGCGTGTCAAAATCTATATAGTAACATGTATTATACCTTAAAACACGAAAAAAAATTTTTTGCGAAAAATCGAAAAAATTCAAAGGGGTATACCTTAAAAAAAGATCGATTTTTGACAAAAAATTTTTTGTCGGATTTTAAAGTATTATACATGTCATTATATAGATTTTGACACGCTGATTTCAAATCCGTCGACTAAAATCAATTCCGACCACCCATTCAAAAGTTATGGCCTTTTTTCTCCAACAATTTGAAAAAACGAAAACTTTGAGAGGCTATATCTCGAGAACAATTTGAGATATAGACCTGCGGTTTGAAAATATCAACTTTTCACGTTTTTTTCTATACAATAAACATACTTTGAACGAAATCAAAAATTCGAAATTTTTTTGTGAAATTTCCTGCAGTAAACTTCAACTTGTCATACAAATATCGACTAAAATACAAAAAAATAAGACGTAGAATCATTTAGTTACTTTATAAATATATATGAATTTAAAAAAAAAAGTAAAAGCTTGAACTTAGGTGTTTCATAACTAGTTTTTTTTGCTAATAGGAGGGGGAGGATTGACAAAACATGCTTCCCTTATTAAAAATTTTACGCCTCGTCACTGTTAGATAGGAATGTTGAATATTTTAGGTAGCTATGATTTTGTGAATATTAACCTGGGTAACACCGGGTCTAATGCGCTAGTACATAATAAAATTAGGTAGCTTATTTATTCAACATTAAGAAATCTATATACATACCTAATAATTTTAAACAACCGTAGAGATCTTACTCAGCAAGTTCATGTTATGGGTTTATTTAGACCAAGTTTCAATTTCCTGGCAATAAACAGATTTTCGAAACAGAACTGAATTACTATTACGATTTTCGGCCAGTTCGTTTTATCTATATTCGTAAGCTTCGTGTAAAATTAAATGGCGTATAACATATATGTAGTAGGAAAAGGTTATATTGGAAAATTAAATCAGTTCATATGTTATTATAAATTGTAAATGGATTTTGTGTTATAATTTTAGTTAATTTAATTTATATTTATGTATATTTATCTATAAATACTTATTTATGTGTCTCTATATTACCGAATTTGTTCAGGGTAGTGGCAACATTGGGTGAGAATTAAACATAATTTTAACTAAAATAATCAATAAACTATTTTTTTATCATTGAGTACGTTTACACAGCGCTGTTATTCCGATTTTACTGTAACCGATGTAATAAAACCAGGTGTAAAAGATCGTGTAGATGGCGCTTTACACCTGACCTAACTAATCAAGTTTAGTTATGCTATTCCTTTTGGTCTACAGGAATAGCATAACTAAACCGAAATAGAGCAAGAATAAAAAAGCGTGTAAACTGCATGGACATAGTTATATCTACTTAGTCAACTCCAAAAAATATAAGTACCTACGAAGTGTAAGAATTTCATCGTAATGCACTTCGCATTAACATTTGAAAAGCGTCGTCAGTTAAAACATGGTTAAACACCTGAGACGAAGAGATTGGAAACAAAAGAAAGCGTGATTCGTGGAACGTAGAAGAATTTTTGAAATTTCTTGTTGGTACACCATCGAACTTATAGCGTACTTCAAATCGGAATTATAATTCCAGCTGACGTTATTTATCCTCGTATGTGTAAACAATATCACTTAAAACGGTTTAACTACATCGGTTATAGTAAAACTGAAACAACAGCGCTGTGTAAACGTACTCATTGATCTTTGCTGAGATAGAGTCTATTAAACGATTGGCGTCGGTTAATTTTAAACAATATAAAAATTTTAAGACAATATAAAACATTTATTATTAATCAATTTTATAATTCCAAACAACTGATATTTATTTTAAGACCCTAATGAAATATTTATAATAAGTTCACGTAATATTAAATGTTGACTTTTTGCCTATAGATTTAGGAATAATTTGATAAAAAAAACTAATAAATATAACTTAAAGTGAAAAGAAGATACCTATTTGATCTAAATTACAAAGAGAATACACTAAAATCTATTATATTTCAACACATGCCTTTTAAATCTAAACAAACTGTATTTTCTTTCAACTACACAAATATGCTGAATCCTTTGAAATCATATCGCGACATTTCCTTTGCAGTTTTAAAAAATTCATAGATAATGCGATCACACAAAAGATAACGCTTCAAACGTTGTACATGAATCCATGTCAATAAAATATGTGTTTTTTTACATCCGCCTGCTTCCGACAGCTTTTTTTTCAATGTCGGGTAAAATAATTAGCACAAAAGTCACCGCAAAAATCCACAACGATTTATGAAATCTCTGTAGGTGATATGCGTAAAAAAAGCTAGTAAGTTCATTTTTTATATTTTATTGAAGTGAAGTTTAGTTTTGTGTGATCAGTGGCGTAGTAACGTGGGGGGGGGGGTTGGGGACTAAACTCCTCCCGAAATATTCAGTGTTTAAAAAAACTGTATGTTTTGAGAAAATATCAGTTCAAAATACCTTCAAAAATTTTTACTCATATGTAATTATCCCCCCCCCCCCCGAAAATATTTTATACTACGCGACTGTGTGTGATTAGTTAAGAGAGTGGAGAATATGCATTATGATAATGCTTACATATTTAATGTATTTTTTTGTGCCCGCGGCTTCGTTAGCGGGACTACGGAATTATTGTTTATAGGGTTTTTGAAAAATATAGTAGAATTATTTTAGATTTCTTTATTCTACACAGTTCTTTACTACATTATATTGTTCAATATTTAACAGTTTACGAAGCGTGTTGTAAAAGAGCGCACTGGTGAGAAACCTGGGCAAAGAACATGTTTATGAATTAAAAAAAAAGTGGTTCTCAAGTGATAAGCGCAGTAACGGATAGACAGACAGATAGAGAGACGTTGTGTTTTATAACATACATATTATAGTTATAGATATAGTCAGATGAATATAATTTTGATAATTGAGTACAGAGAAACCTAAATGTAAGAAGAGAGTATTGATAATAGGTACTTACAACTATGAGAAGAACGAAGTAAATCCAATCCCAGAAGCTGTGAGCATCTTGGACATAGTACATGATATCGGACCAACCTTCTAATGATATGACCTGAAAAATAAAAATTATTGTAAAAATAAAATCAAAAAAATATTTTTTTAATCGATAAATTATGTTTTATTTGGAGGTAAACATAATAAAAGAAATGCATTATTGCTTTTAAATAAACTAACCCCCCCCCTCATTGTATAAAAATTTTAATCAATGTCCGGTATTATAAAGGAGCTAGCAAAATTTGCTAGCTAGCAAGCACTTTTAAATGAGGTTTCTAACCTATATGACAATTCTCCTTTAGTTTCATGAAATGTTTGACAATTCTCGCGCACGCGTTGTATGTAAACACCAACAGTATTAAAACAGTGGCGATATTATGAAAATTATTTTGTACGGTCAGAGTCGCCAACTTTGTTACAATACTCTAAATTTCATAACTAATACATAGATACTATCGCAAATTTGCTAGCTCCTTTATAATGCCGGATATTAGAGTGATAAAAAAATTAATTTCATTTTTGTTTTTTATTATTGATGTTCATATATGTATTTGCTATATCATCGTGATCTCCAGGCCAATTAATTAAGGGTCAATGTACACATAACTTTCGAAAGAGAAAATATTGTAAGAGCTATTTTAGGATATAACAATAACGAAACTTAATTAATTTTTTGGTCGTCATGAAGAATTGAGTGTAAAAGAAAAACGAAAAGAATTATGTAGAGATGGCCGGAAGGAATAAAAACAAGGTGAAAACTGCTTAGGACGACAGTAAAAGATATTATTATAGTGGCGAAAAAAAGGGAAAATCTTTGTATAAACTTGTGATAGTACTTTTGGTTTTAGTATAAATGAAATTAATATTCTATTTTTACAAGAAGGTACTTAATTTTAATAACAAACTAATTTAAGGTACAAAAATAACATTTTTTGCAAGAAAATTAAGAAGAAAAAAGTTTTATTTTTAAATAGTTAATTATAATAATTTCAATACTTGAAAATGCCATTTTCCATTTTTCACCCCTCCAAGGGTTGCACAATGTTTCTATTCTTTGGGCTATGACCACATTAATGATTTATCTAAATTTTCATATTAATATGACAATTTTTAACAAAACTATGTTACATTGAAAAAGTGTCCCATTAATTATGACAAGCAGTGTATAATAAAAATAAAAATTAACTAGGTACTAATTAATATTTCACATTTTAGAATTTATTACCAATACTGTCAAATACCATATTGGAAACATAAATAGGTACAAAAAAAAATTAATATCCGATATTATAAACACAATAAAATAACTAAATTTGTAAGCTAATAAGCACCCACAATCAAATGGGTATTAACCTACATGACAGTTCCCTTGAAGTATCATGAAGTGTTTTACAAGTTTCTCGCATGCGCAGTAAGTAAACACTAATGGTATTAAAACAGTGGTGATATGAAAATTATCTTGTACAATAAGTTGAAGTATCACTAATCTAAATTCCAAAACATATCACATAATTAATACCCCGTTGAAAGTGCTTGTTAATTAAAAATTAATATTTTCTTTTAACTTTTTTAGAGGTGTACCGGAATTCCGGCCGGAATTCACGTCTAACGTCACTGTTATTATATTTTAAATATTAATACATAGATTATTATCTTAAATTAATATAACATTGTTCTATATGGTATTTCTTTAAGAAAATAGGTACATTAAATTATAAAAATTGTGTTTTCTACATATTCTGCAATTTTTTACAGCTTCGTAAAACTATTTGTTTAGCATACGTTCTTTTCAATAATAATATAATATAAAAATAATAATAGTGACGTTAAAATATTCACTTTAAATCTACATCGTGAGTTCCGGCCGGAATTCCGGTACACCTCTAAATTTTTTATTGTGTAATTTTAAACAAATTATAATCGTTATAATTTTTCTCTAAAAACTAATACAACTCACAAGAAATATGGCAACCCACGCCAATCCTATGTTATCGAAGCTGATTGTCCCCTGGAATGGGTTGTCTCCGTTGCCGAGGCACTCGGTGTAGTACTGGTTCCAGTTGACGCACGACTTGTTAGTCGGGTGGTTGGGGCTTCCTGTGACGGCGCTAGCGTTACAGATCATGTCACCATGACGGTACGGCGGCAAGTTGTGGCACGCGTGCATGCCCGAGTTGTCGCCACGCGTGCAGATGTACTCCTGCTCCTGGGAGAACGTGTAGTACCGTGACAGGTCCCTGCAAAGTACTGGCTTAATGGTTGTCCGCTTTTTAAATGCGGGTAGGTTGTTATCTTTGATATGTGTATTAGATTTCGGTATTTAAAAAAAATTATATTATAAAGATTCATTTTATTGTATATTTTGTTTAATTTAAATATGATATATCTACATAATAGACCAACTAATAAGAAAATGATAAAAGAAAATATACGGATGCAAATTTTATGTTGACATTATGAAAAGATTCAAAAGTTTGCATTTTGGAAAAAAACTCACTAACGCGGTGTTTAAAATCTTTTCAATTATTTTTATGTAGTATTAGAACTATCAAAAAATGGGGGTCTGTAGGTCGTAGTCCAGCGAGAATAAATTAAAAAAGCAATTTTGTAAAACAACAAATTATTGTATATTTTTAATAAATACTTTTGATACTCTTGTCTTAAAAAAATAATTTTGCGATTTTATTTGTAGAAGAAAGTTATGTGTTGTCCACATTAAATATTTAGATTGTAGAATGATATTTCAAGATTTTATATGAACTATCGAATGTATTATAAAAACAATTAGAAACATTTTAATGAATTTTAGATTATGTTGTTTAATTTGACCTTTAGTTGAAACATGTTCCAATGGACAGGAAATATTTTTTTGATATTGAAAAAACATTTTTTTCGCTGAATGATAATGAACTAATGCGTTCTGTAGGCGTAAGTGATATTTTGTTTTCATGGAATAAATCTCACGATAATGCTGCTGTAAAAATTGTGATATCGGATTTGTTGTGTAAACAGAGTATGTTCATTCTTGTACAAAAATAAAAATTAATATAAAATTGAACAGGTGTAGTATTTTATTCAATATTTAAAAATTTTTTTCCTAAAATATTTTTTAAATAAAATAGCATATACAGGGTTATGTATGGGTTTGCTATATTTTAATAAATTTCAATGGAAAATACAAGGGTATTTAAAGCAGTAATTTTTTTCTCTTCATAAATAAGACGTTTTAGCGAGATTTAAGCAAGTATGAAGAAAAAAAGCATTTTTCAGTGATTTGGATCGTTAAAAGTCAAATTTTGATTGACCATATCTTCGAAAAAATTAGCGTAGTGAGTTCATTTAATGGCTATTTTTAAATTAAATGTAGTGAATTAGAAATATTTGTTGATATTTAAAGACTACCATTTTTGAATATAAATTTATATATACATTTAACTGTCTTACAGCGTGATTTGATGACAATCGGCCAATAGGTGTCATAATGGTGAACATTTAAACTAATTAAATATTTTTGTAGTACTTATCATTTTGAAATCATTAGCAATTGTCCATCACCGCGTGCTCATTACTGGTTTTACTTTATCCATTACTGGAGAAAAAACACACACAAAATATATTTGCGGATTTTCGTAACTAAATTGATTAGATAAAGAGTTACTTGTTTTATTAGTAACAGGAGTAAACCTCTTATAGTGGCGCCAGTATCTTATATATTTTCAAAAACTACAATATATTTAATTTAGTACATAAAATTTGTTGTATAATAGTTTGTGACCCCCCTCCCATAAAAAAATGTGTACGTGCTTTTACAACATTTATGAACATACATACCTATATAATATAAAATACAAAAAAATGGTTATGTGAGTAAAACGTGTTTCTCAACAATTTTAAAAACGATTTTTTTGCGTTGAAAAATGTAAGTGAACATTTCTTATTAAATGAATCGTATCGAAGAATTGAGGGCAAATTGAAAATAGCCGTTTTTCAATTTGTTACACTCACCACGCCAATTTAAATTTCATGTACCGTTTGATCTGACAATGCTGAACGTCGTTAAATTATTTATTATAATAATAAAAGAGCTCAGTAATATTTAATGTGTTCATTTACAGCAATATAAATTCTCCTTGTTCCATAATTCTAATAAAGAATTATTTAAAATTGACAAAACTATTTTTTTTATATTCATTAAAATATTTATTTGAACATAAATTGGTTAGACATGAATATGTAATATGTAGAGTCACATGCAGAAGTGGTCGTCCAGTTTTCATTGAAATTCGCTTATCCCATTTGATTATTATAATATTTAAATCATTTCTACATGTACCAAACAAAGACAGTTATTTTAAAAATCATTTACTAGATAAAGAATTACTCTTCGATTATAGTACTCATATATATTTGTTCGATTAAATTATTACGTAATCTATTGAAAAAATTAAATTTTGTGTCAATAAATATTTGATATTTCGAATTTTAATATTTAAAGTTAAACTTGATATAAAATTAATTAATGAAATGGACGTTTATTTGTGTTTTTATTTAAAATTATGTTACTATATAAACCCCACTCTATAAAAAGATAACCTAAGATGTTTGTCTTAATATTTTGGAATCTGTTGTAAACGGTTCTGACCTTTACGGTGGCAGACGACTTCTGAAGCCCATAGTACATACAATAATTTTTTTTTTTGGATAATATATTTATTTGTAATGTGTATACCAAAATCTAATACAATACCAAATTTATTTTGAGTTAATATATATTATTATGTATTATATTTACAAACTGAATTGGTACATTTTTTTTTAATTTTTATGTATTTACAATAAGTATAATAAATGTTAGATTGAAATTATTTTATCGGAAAAAATTATAATACCAATTCAATGTAATATAACAAATCATTAGTAAAAAAAAACTTGGAAATATATTACAGTAGAATAATCAACTGAAAATTGATCAATGCATTATTACATATGTTAATTTATGCAATATTAATAATAATATTTGTGTAGTGGGAAGCATACTATTTTAATGCATGATTTATTTAATTTAATTTATTACAAACAGATTTATCAATTTTAATTTTGGAATAGTTTTTAATTTTAAATTAAATTTTAGTGAATGAATTAAATCAACATGTAATTAATTAAAATATTTAGTTAGTTTTTGTTTTGTGATTAGTACGTTTTGTGATAAAAAATTGTAAAGGTGTTTTATTTTTTTAAATAAATTAAAATAGCGAACTAAAAAATCTAACTAATTTAATATAATTTATGATTTTCTTATGTATGTAGATTTTATTATTATTATTTTTTTATAACCAACAATTGTATAAATGTAATATGAAAGGAAAAAATGCAACATCTATGTAATACTTATTTATGAAAACATATGCCATTTGTACTGTTATGTCCGGTATTATAAAGGAGCTAGCAAAATTTGCTAGCTAGCAAGCACTTTCAAATGGGGTATTAATTCTGAACTAGTATCTATGGATTAGCTATGGAATTTAGAGCAGTGACACTTCAACTAATTTTAACACAGTTGGCAACTTTCACCGTACAAAATAATTTTCATAATATCAAGTCTGTTTTAATACCGTTGGTATTTACCTACAACGCGTGCGCGAAACTTGTCAAAGTCTTTAACAAACTCCAAAAGAACTGTCATATGTTTGATATCTCATTTTAAAGTGCTTGCTAGCTATTTGCTTGGAACAATATTTATAATATAAGAACAATTTTTCAGATAAAATAAAATTAATAGTATTAAATTTAAAATAAATAAAGCTAAACAATCTTCTCCTTTTTTGGGTAGAATTTTAGAAAACTTATTTTAGAGGGTGCTTACGTCATAAAATAAAAAAAACCTATAAACGGTCCAGAGGTTTGGGCCGTGCGTTGATGAGTTAGTGAGTGAATGAGGAAAAACTCTTTAGAACAATTTTTTATTCCCTTTTGGGTTGAACTTTGAAAAATCATATACATGTATATTTTTATTTTAATAGAAGAATTGTGATTTAATTTATTATGCCATAAAAGAAAACACTCCTAAAATTTCATGTTTGTAGGTCTAGGACCCTTGTGTAACAAACAAAAAACTAAAAAACGAAAACAACTAAGAACTTCCATAAATAAAACTGACACCTACATAAATACAAACCCCCAAAACAACCCCTTATTTTATTTAAAAAATAAAATAAAAAACAAACCGGTGAAACACCCATTTTTACCGCACTATTTTCTTAAATGCTAAAGGGAACAAAAAGCATTGTATTTTCCAGCATGCATTTATCTCAGATGCAACCTCCACCATTACAAGTGTTTGTAGTCACATCGTCTGTTCTTATTCTTCTCCGCCGTATTCTATTTCCAAGCCGAACAATAGACCGAGTCTGTGCCTGCTAGCGTTCATTGTTGACGCCCGTTTTGGTGACATTATTGTACCAGTTGGTAGACGTGAGATCAACTGTTGGGGAAATATGTTGCCGCGAGATGGTGTTGTTTATTTTAGTTAGCAGACGGTCTAGGCAAAGTTCCGGAAATGAATATGGATTCATGTTATTCGGTATTTTGTTTGTTGATATTAAGATTGTATGGCACGTACAGTCTCAGTCAAAAATAATGTAAATCTAGATGCAATGAACGATCAAAATCAAATTATCAATTATTTACTTTAAATGCTTATAAGAAAGTCAAATTGGTTTTTAACAATACATAATCTATAAAAATACTTTTGTTTAAAACCTTATTTCCCATTATTAACTGTTATTTTAG
Source organism: Sialis fuliginosa (assembly GCA_961205875.1). Taxonomy (NCBI): domain Eukaryota; kingdom Metazoa; phylum Arthropoda; class Insecta; order Megaloptera; family Sialidae; genus Sialis; species Sialis fuliginosa. Next base: position 5,447,084 of record OY540809.1, read on the forward strand.
AATTTTAGCCAAAAAATTAATATTTGTGTTGATATACGAAAAAATTTTATTCTGAATTCATCTGTCAGATATAAAAACAAAAGAAGTATTTTATTGTTATAAATGGCAAAAATTAAAATATTTTTAAATAACACTATTTAGAACATGTGTGGAACATACAAATGTAATGAAAATAACAATATTAATACTTCATATGCTTACATATATGAAAAAATATGTAATAAAAACAAATAATTTTTTGGTTTTTTAAAATATTTTTCACCAATAATTATTTTTTTCTCACAATTTAGTTCTGTATGTGTATAATTTTTTTTTATGAAACTTGTTGCTAAATATGTAAGTGACGTGTTGTGAAAATTTCAGATTTTTCTCGATGCAAATACACCATTCTGCCATAAGAGCCCATGTTAATTTATAAAAATAATAACTTTGAAACTATAATGTAAAACCTTTTGCAATTTTGTGTGGGTACTTAAGATTTATAAAGGAGTAACTTCTCCAAATTTCAACTATTTCTCGTTGAAATTAGATATCTGCCATACATCCTTAAACTAAAGATTTTATATTCTTATATACAGAGTGTTCCATTTTAATCGCTTCTGGCTAATATTTCAAAAACAAAGCAAGAAAGACTCAAAGATGGTGTTATCAAAATAATTTTTGGTGGAGGTCATATTTATTTATTTTTTTAAAAGAAAACAACATTCATTATAACTTTTTTACAAGACATTTAACAAAAGATATTTAAACTTTTAAGAATTTTTTAAACTTGGAAAAATATTTGGTTTTCATTTTTTTCAATTTAAATTTCTGAAACTTTTATTTTAAAATTTACTTTCTCCCTAATCTTATGAACTATTCAATTTTTATTTTTTGAAAGGTATTAATTAAGTATTCTGGTATGTAGTAAATTCACTAAATCGATAAAATGTGAACTCAACTCTTTTTATAACTAAATTAAGTAGGCAATTACTACGGAAATTGTATACGAATGTGGTTCATATTAATGAAGAAAGGAAATTCACTTTTTATAGAAATTCTATTCTACGTAGTATTTTTTGTTTAGTTTGGCCGAAAAATTAATTACACATACTTAAGCATTTTTCCTTTTTTTGCTAACTGTAATTTTTCTAATGAAATCAAAGTTTTATATTCATATTTCTGACGATTAACATTTCAACAAAGTGAAATCGATGATTACAAAATTAATGGAAGTAAATCAAATATCTGATGCTCATGATTTGGTTTCATAATCACTGTTTTAATCATATTTAATCATGTATGAGTGATTAATTGCATGGACAGTGGCGTCACATAATAAAAAACTTGGCTTAATATTTATTATTTACTTTAATACTTTTTAACGAACAACAAAATTTTTCTTGCTTTTCGAGTTTTTACAAATTATTAATTGATAACACAGGTTAACAATTTTTTTTTACAAATTATATTAAATTTATATTTTTTTAGTGTACTGAACCCGAAATCATTCAAATTGCTCCATCACATAAGGTTTCCAAGATATTCTAACCTACAAGTGCAAAAATGACTATTTTTTGCCATATTTTTAAATATATTACCAAACAGAAATTTTATTCTTATGTTTTTTTACAGAAACAGACAGTAGGTACTGACTTTTCTCTTTAAAATAAACTTTTACTTTTAAATGTGTGATTTTTTTTCGTCGAGCTACATTAGTTTAAAGATTTTGTTATATTTGCGTCAGGCCTGTAATCTTTTTTTTTAAATATCATATCTTTAAACTAGTACAACAATAATAAACAATGTCAAGTGACACGTGTTTAGCCTTATAGATACAATCTAAAACTAATAGTTTTGGATATTACTTCAAATTTACAAGAAAAATGTATTTACAAATTTCTCGTAATATTAACAATAAATTAATATACACATATATAATAGTATAATAATTACAATAGGCCTATTCTTCGTATATTGATTATATATAATTTAGAATTCATCATTCAAATCTGAAATCAAATGGAACGATCACCTTTTGTCTAATGTTTAGATAATACTCTATTTAATTCAGCTTATTGATACGATTATTTTACATTTATGGTATGTACTATAGTTTCTATAGAATATACATACAATATCTGAATTATTATTACGTATGTATGGATATTTAATATATGCAGGCCCGGATTTAGAAATTTGCCGCCCCTAGGCAGTTGCGAAAATTGCCCCCCCCCCCCCTCCTCGAAACTAACAGTTTAAGTCATAGATGTCAAAATATAAAACTCAGGATCTTTTTTTTTATATATTTTTATTTTTATAAATTTTTATAAAGTTACATTAGGAAACATAAAAACTGAAGACCTTTTTTTTGTCATGCTTGAGTTACATGTATAGAGAAATTATTGCTTATGGGTTGAAATTTTTACGTCTCGATTTTCGGATGGCAAACTCATCGATAATGGAATCAAAATCAAATTCAATTCCCACGAATATAACAAGTTTTCAAAGTTTCCACCAAAATTTGCCGCCCTTCAATTCTTGCCGCCCTAGGCAGCTGCCTACTCTGCCTGCATGGTAAATCCGGGCCTGAATATATGTATATAAAAGAGTATTCAATATTTTGTATAATATATATATTATATTATGTTTATCTTTGATTTATGTATGTACAGTCAACTGCATTAATGGTCTTGCATTTTGTATTCATTTTCGTTTATCACAAACTTAGTAGGCTCCTCCCATTTGATTATAATAATATTTCAATCATTTCTCCATGTATCAAACAAAGACAGATATTTTGAAATTCATTTGCTAGATAAAGAACTACTCTTCGTTTATAGTACTCATATATATTTGTGCAATTAAATTATTATGTAATCTATTGAAAATTGTATATGTAAATTTTGTGGAAATAAATATTTGATATTCCGAATTTTAGTATTTAAATATATTAAACTTGATATAAAATAAATATATGTCTCATTAATATGGATAAAGTGAAGATTAAAACGTTTTGAAGGGGGGGTAGGAGTATGTAAGCCCCCCCCCCACTGAAAGGCGAAGAATATTCGTTGAATGTTATGCTCCCCTTAAAGAAACTTATAAATTTAAAGCAATAAAGGGGGTGGGATCATAGGGGTCATACCCCATAAGAAACAACATATGTAAAACTATAGCAAATCAAATAAAAATTTCTTAATTTAATATACTACAATTCTTTTGCTTCGAACTTCAAAACTTGTTTTGTCTACCCCCCTTTGAAATTTAAAGTTAGTATTGTTAAACCAATTTTTTCAATTTCGGATTTTGATGGCAATATCCATTTTAACCTTCTCTGAATCCATTCTGATTATTTTCGACTTGATGGCTATGTGCCGATCTGTAGTCGTTAAAAAACGACAAAGAAAGTCCAGTGATAGTCATTGCACCTTTTTAAATGTAATTTAAAAATTTATAAATTTTAAACTAGCCATTAAAATGCCTAATTGAAATTTTTATATTTTGTTAAATATGTATACCTACGAGTGGGTTAAAATTAACGCATGTGTTATTGCAAAAGTAATGATTTTAATCTTTATATTTATATTACAAGAAACGCAAATTATTATTGCAAATAAACTGCCCTGATCGACACAAGACTTTTTTATACATCATGATACAGATGAAAATTACATTAGTTAATACTTTCTGCTAAGAAATTGAATATAAACTACATTACATTAATTGTTGTTTTTGTTAATGTTCGAGATAATATATTTTAATTCTATTCTGTGATTTTATTTCAAATGTTTTTATTATAAATCGGTATAATAATTTTTATGTTTAAAAAAATGTTGTTTTGTCAATGGCTTCTTATTTATTTAATATTTCAACAGTTTGGCACGTTTTAGATATTATTATTTCTATACATCTATTTAATTGACAGTTATAATAATAAATGATTTTATTTTCATAGATAACTATACAGATTTCATATTATTAAAATTAATTTTAAATAAAAACTAAATTATTATTTTTGGTCAATTCATAAAAGATACAAAAAAAGAATAGAACATAAATTATAGAAAATAATGTTCTCTACAACTTTTATAGTCCAGGCTGTGGAGGCTAAAATAGATTATTTTGGGTACAGTTTTAATACTAACAGCATTTGTTACAAATATGGTGTAGAATAATACCCTAAGTTTGCTTCGAATTTGGTTGTCCGCGACAGGAATTATCCATGGTTCATTTGCAAAATTCTTAAGATTTTCTGATTTTTGGTAAATAGCGGTCTAAATAAGTATTATACAAAAAAAATTTCATGTAAAATTTTGAAATTTTTTTTTTAAAATGATTTTATCCGTTACGCTGATTAAAATGGCTGAAAACACAAGCTGTAATAACTAATAAAGTTGAACGTTTTTTAAGTTGATATCCCTGGAAAATAAACATTGTGTAGTACAGAACATTAACTGAAAATAAGGACTTGATATTTTCAATTGTTTTTGTTTAGTTAAATTATTAATAATGGAATCATGCTTGTTTATGATTCACAATACAAATTTTTGTAAAACTGTTTGTATGTGTTTCCAAAGACTTATATAATCGATTGTCGCCATAAAAAAGTAAAATTTACCAATATGGCAAATAGTGGCATTGAAATCTTATAGTCGAGTCTTTTTTATTATAAACGAATACAGTTGTTTCATAGAACCAGCAACATTAAAAAAATAATAGCCAAAAACCTGCTCCGAACAATTATTTATCTATTAGTGAAAGCCGCATAAAAATCGGTTCAGTAGTTTTTTAATTATTTTATTGTATATTACACACTACACAATTTTTATGAAAATTGATTGTTTATACAATTAATTAATTTACTCTACCTAAATAAAAAAAGCTTATTTTTGTATCTTTTACCGCTTATCTCGAAAAATATGATGTGTAAAACGTAAAATGTAATAGCAAAAAATAATATATTAATATTTAATTGTTAAAATGTATAAAATAATATCCAAATCCAATATAAATTGTAGATACATATTAGATTTAAAATATACATAAGTAAATAACTATAATAAATATAAGAAATTAGGTAACAAAAGCAAAATTTGTAATAATAAATCATTATTTGAAATGGACGTATATTTATTGTTTTTATTTAAAATGTTATAACTGCAAGTGTAAGCTCCGCCCTAGAAAAAGATAACCGATGATGTTTGTCTTTAAATTTGAAATCTGTTGTAAGCGACTATAGCCTTTAGGGTGGCAGACGAGTTCTGCAGGTGACTGTACATATTCGTTATTATTTGTATAAAATTATTTTGGTTGAAATGATCAATTTTATAATGGGGTAGCTGTGAACTATTTACCGGATGTTGAAATTTATAGATTGGGATTTCGATGTTATTTTAAATACATCCAAATATCTGCTGGTAACTACATTTTTCTTGTAAATTCAATCCTTGATTCGAAATTGTATGGTACGGAACACTTATAGCACGAGTCCAGCTCGCACTTGACTATTTTAAATAAAAATGATTATCAAGATAATTATCATTTTGCACTCAGCTAAAAAGACCTATTTTTCCATCTCTAACATAAATACAATTGGTGTGGTAAACTTAAAAGTTTTGAACATCGAAAGCTACAAATATAATGTAACACATTGTAAATAACATATGTTGAATAAAAGAGCTTGTTCCATTTTTTATTTTAAAACAAAACCCATGTTCTGCGGTTTTAAAATTAAAAACAATTAAACAAAAGCGATACCAATACAGAGAATATTAACACATTACATTGTTGTAAGTTTTTATACATTTGTGAGCTTTTAACACCGTATAAAAACTAATAGGAAATAGAAAAAGGATACAAATTACACTCAGAGTTACAATCTGGTGACAGTTCAGACGCAACAGACCATTAAATTTTATGTCTCGGTACCAGAAAATGCTTTTATCTACTTGATTTAACAATGATACATAGCGTTATAAAATAAATTATTTAGTTGTTAACTGTATTAGAATTGTTCTTTAGTAATTGATAACTGTCAGAGTGGTCACATGGCAAAATAATTATACATTATTTTATCGATATTTAATTAGTGAGGTTATGTACAATGGTTTTTGTATAGATATGTAATTTTCTGTGAACATACAGGGTGATATTTATTAAAAAAATAAAAATTGCGTTGAAAAGAGGAGAGTCTGCAATTTTATTCGGGCTATGGAAGAAACAAATACTTGAACGTCAAAATCTGACTTTTACCCTCGAAAAGTGCTTCATTTCTAGAGGAAAAGTGTATGACAGTTCTTGAAGGGGGTTTCGTATCAAATACGGAAAACAATGTTAAGAGTAAAACCACACTAAAAATGTTATAACTCATTATTTATTTAAACTTATGCGTTACGTAGCTACATTTTTGGGCAATAAATCCGCACTAAAATAATTTTTTGTGTTATTTTTAATTATCGATAATTTTAACATATTTTTATGAATAAACATTTTATTAAATTTTATTTATACCCATTAAAACTGCAGACTTTTTTTCTTTTCGACGTTTTTTTTTTTTTTTAATAACAGCAGATTAGTTTCAACACCTTCCCGTGGAACACCCTGTATATTTGTTCAATTACTTTATTTTTATTACGTATAGATGCTGCATTTGTTCACATTGTTCTGATATTATTATTATTTTTCCGATAAAGTATTAAATATTTTGTTTTAAGATGAACGAAAAGTTCACTTAAATAATTTCACTAGTTTTCCTGGTAAAGAGAAAATCTTAAATACCGTTTAGAAAATCTTTTTTCTTGCTGTTGCTTTTTGCTATTATATATTTTTTAAATTGTGTGAGTATTTGTGAATACATATGTATAAGTTATGTTAAAAGTAACGTAAATTTTTTTAATTTAACGAAATAATAATTTTTTTTATGTATTTGATTTTAAATATAATTATTTGAATATTATTATGGCTATTGTTTTAAAGTTTCTTCTAGTTAGATTAAAGTTTCATTAAATATACATTATTTCCCACGTTGGTTAGTTATTAGTAGTTAAATAAAAATTTAACAAAATCAACAAAACAAAAAAAATATTTAACAACCATATTATTATATCGATACATTTAAAACATCAATATTAAGATACATGTTAATTTATACATAACATTACAACACCAAAAAAGATTTTAATTTTACCTTAAATGAATTCATATTGAGGTTTTATTCAACTAGTTTAAAGTTTAATATTAATTAAATATAATATGTAATTTCATTTTTTACTTTGACCAAAATTACATTTCTAGCAGCCTAAAATGGGCCAATGAGAACCCAGCATTCAGCTTCTAAATATCCAGGCTTTTAGAAAAAAAACAGATTTTGATAAAACCGTACATAAAAGTATTTATTTAAGTTAATTGTCCACGTATTTTTGGGATTTGAAAATAAGTTTGATAAATATAAAAGCTCATTTATTTTTTTCTACCGTAAAAGTAAAAACAAATGGAAAATTTACATTTATTTGAAGACCCCCCTGGGGCGTGATAAATTTTGTTAACCAAATCTTATGAATGAGTTTTGTAGATTATTTTCAATTTTTCTTTTTTATATCGTACGACCATTTTTGATCGAGTTACGAAGAAGCGACATTCAGCATTCCAAATATCTCTTTTGATTTTTTTAGATTGTTTCCTAGTTGCGCTCAAAGTTAAAAATGTGGTTTTTGCTTTGGAGGCGAGCTTTTTTATTATCAAACTTGTTTTCACCACTTAAAAGAAAATTATAGTCCGGTTAAGAGTACAAAATATTTGTTGGGCCTGTGTAGTTATAGTTACAATATAACAAGTAAAGTAGTGTACTAAATTAAGAAATTCATTTAAGGTATATATTTTAATCATACATTTTTAAAGAGGTTTAATGGAGAAAAGCTAGAGTTATTGAAATATTTAGCATTCCATGTCTACCCACAATTTAGTTAATATATATTTTTACATAAGAAATGTCACACTGTATATAATATATATAATAGGTATATAATATAAATTTGTACATATTAGTGTGTTAGTGAGAAATGTGAGAGATGCATTATAGGATGTCTCTTTTCCGCATCCAAGTCCGCGCATGCGTATCTACTAGAGAGAGTGACAGAGAACATAACATGTGGTTATTTTTAGCAGACACGACTTATGTACAGAGTGTCCCGAAAAATTTCACTCACCGTTTTTAAAAGTGGATGATTTTTATTCTCAATAGAAATACATTTTTAACGGGCAAAGGATTTACAAAGAAAAAGAGAAAATAAAGAAAGAGGGTTTTAGAATAAAAAATAAGTTGAGAATAAAATCATTTTTCGATTGAACAAATCTGTTGTTTTATACATTCTAATAAAAACTAAATTTTGTTTACAATCAGGTGTGCGAAATTTTTGAACAACTGTAAATAATGCCTATACTGATGAACCAAATTAAGTCTAGGATTACGTTACTTCAATTATTTAAAATAAAAGAAACAAGACAAAATTTAGTTTTCATTATAATATAATTTCATTTATATTTATGTTTTTGTATGTATGCATATATATCCACATCATCATAATAATTACTTTTCTTAAAAAAAGACAAGAATATATTAAGAGAATTGAAAAAAAATGTAAAAAATAAATTTTTTAATATTAAAGTTTTATATTTTCTTTTGTGAAGAAATCTGAACACCAGTTTTATAGGACAATGCGATTTTTTGAAGTAGAGAAATTAAACTTTTGAATACAGATATGGATTTAATTTCAAATAACACTTTTTACACTAGTGTGGTTAAAAATAAATTTGTCTCATGAATTGTGGAAAAAATATATTTGTATTTTGTTCTATTCAACTAAAAATGCAATAGAGTGCGAATTGAAAAAAAAGTTGATTTATGAAACCGAAAACAAAAAGTACCTATCTACTTTGACAAAAAAGTTATAGCTATTTAAAAAAATTCCGAAATTTCAGAGTTTTTGGTGTACCGCCTAAACCACACATTTTTTGATGTAATAATACTCATCCTTTTTCATACAAATAAATATATCTCATAAAATATAAAAAATAATATATCTCATTTAATTAACCGAATCTGTATCTTAGCTCTCGCTTAGAAAATAACCGCAGACTCTTTTTCAGATACATCATTCTGTACATCCCTAACCTAAAACATCCACCCATTACCAAACCAAAAAAAAACCCACTTTACATACACATACAATACAAAAACATGTGAAAACAAAACACTACATATGTCTTTGTTCAATCGTTTCCACATAAAGTAACGCAACCCTGTTTGTTTGTATATTCTAGTGTAAATGTGGTTAGTACTAATTTTGGTTCACGTTGTACAGGAAACAGGAAGTAACACGGAAGCACGACATACACAGACAGAGACGCTTACGTCATACGGACTCGGACTGTGTACTCATCTTGCAGCATACTGTAAAACAAACCACCCTGTGTATCATTCAGTGTCAATATGTACTCGGTATATGTGTATCAATAACTCATATCAATATATGCCTACATTTTGGTATATTCATGTTTGAAGAGTATTCGATTTTAACTAACCAAAAAATTGTTAATTAAATCAAATTATATATATTATTATAGCCGATAGCCATGTTATCATCAAAATTGTACGACTAATTATATATTTAATATAGGTAGGAGTTGTATTTAAATTGTAACAGGATTGTAAAAAAATAAATCATACTAAATACATGAGCTGAAAAGTCAAATGGCAACATAAACATAAAATCCTTATAGTTCCCATAGAGTACCAACCTTAACTATGTACACTCATCCAAACAATTAAAGGAACAAGAAATTAAACATTTTTTTTGGGTGTAAATTGAGTGACACCAAAAAAAAAAAACAAATTAAAGGTGAATAAATAAGTTAACTGACCAATGCATTGGTTTAACTGAAAAAAAATTTGCCGAGTCCGCGGACCCATAAAAAAAACAGGAAAATTTTTGTGTCTCACTATTTCTTATAATTGCGCTAAAAAATCTCAAAACTAGAAACTTGAAGCTTTAAAATGCTTTTTTTATTTATTTCGATGCGACTATTATTCAGAAAGATACATCACTTCAAAAAACACCCAAAAAAATGTTTAATTTCTTGTTCCTTTAATTGTTTGGATGAGTGAAGAATAATAAAATCATACTACATGAGCTGAAGTCTTTGGCCTGACATACAAATGGCGACATAAACAAAAAATCCTTATGCTTCCCATAGAGTACAAACCTTAACTAGAACACTGTCAAAATTGCATGGCATTTCATGTACTCTTGTTCAAGTTACAGCTTTCGAAGTGACGCTACTTTTGTAATTTCTTACAATCATTTTCAGCCCTTATAACCTTTTTTGTAGAAATTTTATTTAACTATTTTTGTCGAAAAGTTGAAAAACATATTTTTGTCCTTTCCCACATCTTGAAGGTGAAAAACTTCAGCATTATATAGAAAATAATAACCAATCAGAATTATTTCTGAATTTAGGAACTTTTTCCGACTTGATAAATAATATATTAATTAACACTTTTTTGGTTATTTAAAAAAATTAACTCGCTCAACCAAAATAAATCATTGGTTGTTACAACAATATTCCAGAAAAATTAAATAAAAAGGTATTTTTTTAAGTTCACAATTTTGTTATTAATTAATTCCTGTATAGTCCACGGTATTTAGATTAAAATTTGCCAAATAGAAGAAAAAAATTATAAAGTTTTGATACTTTGTCCACAAACTCTCAGTAAGGTTCGGAATAAGAGCCCGAAAAGTTCCCACCTAAATCGTGGATGGAACATCCCCTTTCACGTAAAAAACTACCCCCGGAATGAAATTTATTCCAGTTTTTCCCATTTTGCATCCGAACCACTGTTCGGAGAAAAAAATATTACAGGAATTAAAGATTCCACATAAAATTCTACGTAAAAAATGTCATGTGCACTATTCGGTTAATTCCCAGCCTACTCTCGCAATCGTTGCTCAAAGTGAAGGGTAGTTTTGGGAACGCAGCGAAAAATCGACGTAACAATAGTTTTCAACATACATATTTCCAAAACGGCTGATTTTAAGTAAAAAATGATTATGATAAAAATTATGGAACTTTATCTTCTCTATGAGATCCATGCACCACGAATTTTTTCAAACGTTTTTTATTGATTTTTTTGCCCATTTTTCACAAACGAGCATTCTATTATTTTACATGAAGATGATTTTTTAGTAAAAATTATCATCAAAATATGGTAAAATATGTTGTCTATATGTGTGCGTATGTGTATGTGTGCCTGTCCCTTGAATTTTTGTCGCACGCTTAACTCAAGAACCACTGGACCGATTTTAATGAAACTTTCTTTGTTGGTTCTGACAAGTAGATGATCCCATATAAAAATCATCAAAATCGTGGGGAAGGTAAGGAGGTAGTACCTCAAAATCGGTATTTTTTCAAAATATCTCAAAAGGACGCATCGTTTGTTTAAATTGTATTATATTTTGTAAAAAAAAATGGAGTGTACAATGTACATTTGTGAAAAAAGGCCAAAAAATCAATGAAAAACGTTTGAAATAAAAATCGTAGCACATGAATCTCATAGAAGAGATTCAGTTCTGTAATTTTCATAATAATAATTTTTTACGTTAAGTTCACCGTTACGAAAATATTTACGGTGAAAAATCTTGTTATGCAAATTTTTCGCTTCGTTCTCAAAACTTCCCTTCACTTTGAGCTTCAATTGCGAGAGTAGGTTGGGGATTAGCCGAATAGAGCATATCACATTTTTTACGCAGAATTTTATATAGAATATTTAATTCTTACTATATTTTTTTCTTCGAATGACGGTTCGGAAGAAAAATATTGTAGAAAGTTTCACGAAAGGAAATATATTTAAATCCACAAAAAATTAGTTCGTTTCATAAGTTGGTTGTCCAATGGAAATATGTCATAATTTTATCTCATCGATACATGCAGTTTATCAACAACGTTCCTATTGGATATTTTACCAAACTAAATCTTGACAGACAGTTATCATAGGTGCTACAAAATGGGGTTAAAATGAAAACGAACAACATTTTATCATTTATTTTCACTACAGAGGCACAATGTCTACCTTACATCTTAAAAATTTTAAACCAGAACTGTCAAGTGGGTTGCTGGAAACGATCCGGCTGTATTAAAATTGGTTTGCGCTGCTTAACCATGTATTTCAACTACCATAAAGAAGGTTGTCTAAATTCGTCAACCGAAGAGGAATTAATCCAAGAAGCCAACATAAAATCAATAAAAATATACAAAACTTAGTGGAATAGACTTACCAGGGTAAACCACTAAATTAAAGTTTGTTAAAAGCTGTACTTAATGGGTTGTATCGAAAAGAGCTCAAAATATGAAATGTACGTTTGTGAAAAAGAGCAAAAAAAGTCAATGAAAAACGTTTGAAAAAAATTCGTGGTACATGGATCTCATAGAGAAGATAAAGTTCCATAATTTTTATCATAATTATTTTTTACGTAAAATCAGCCGTTTTGGAAATATGTATGTTGAAAACTATTGTTACGCCGATTTTTCGCTGCGTTCCCAAAACTACCCTTCACTTTGAGCAACGATTGCGAGAGTAGGCTGGGAATTAACTGAATAGTGCACATGACATTTTTTACGTAGAATTTTATGTGGAATCTTTAATTCCTGTAATATTTTTTTCTCAGAACAGTGGTTCGGATGAAAAATGGGAAAAACTGGAATAAATTTCATTCCGGGGGTAGTTTTTTACGTGAAAGGGGATGTTTCATCCACGATTTAGGTGGGAACTTTTCGGGCTCTTATTTCAAACCCTACTAAGAGTTCGTGGACAAAGTATCAAAACTTTATGAATTTGTTCTTCTAAAATATCTAATTTACTTGGACTAGTATTTTAAATATTTCATGTGTAAATCAACACAAAAAGACAGCATATTTTACTCTTGAATTTACAGGAAAAGTAAACATTTTTCACTAAATTAGAGTTGCAAATGTTCAGTGGCAGCAATGTTGTTCACATGAATTTTTAAACTGTGGTTAAAATACCAACGTTTGATCTTCATATTTAGGTACATATTTACTATATTATTAATATCTTCGCACTGTATTCTGTATTCAATATTTGTAAACGCTAACGTACAGTTTCCTATAAATGCTATGCTTACACCTGGAATAAATATCACGTTATTTTATTTATATAAATGTCTGAAATGCACAATACATGGTCGACCAGTTTTCATTCAAATTCGCTTATCACAAACTTAGTAAGCTCCTCTCATTTGAATATTATAATATTTAAATCATTTATTCATGTACCAAACTAAGACAGACTCATTTGCTAGATAAAGAAGTACTCTTCGTTTATAGTACTCATATATTTGTGCGATTAAATTATTATGAAAATTATATAAGTAAATTTTTGATATTCTGAATTTTAGTATTTAAATATATGTTAAACTTGATATAAAATTAATTAATGGATAGACGTATACTTGTGTTTTTATTTAAAATGATGTAACCGATGATGTTTGTCTTAATATTTCAAAACTGTGGCAGTTACTTCGGAAGTCGAAATCTAACGAAAAGATGTAACCTTATATCTCCGGAACTAATAACCGTAGAGCAATAAATAAAACAAAGATATATGCTTATATAGTCCAATTTATAAAAAAAAATTATAATAAAATAAGTTTTAATCAATTTAAAAAAAGTTTAATCAAAAAATTAAAAAAGTTACTGCGTAGAGAATATATTCTAGTATTGAAATAATTATTTTCAAAATACAGATAGACAGTAGGAGACTATTTGAAATCTGTTTTGATTCTTTCCTATATATTATTTAAAATATTATATTGTGCATTTCAGAGTTTTCAGTAAAATAATATTTATAGTCTAAAAATGTAATTAAAAATTGGCAATATAGAATTTGAGTTTGACGAAAAATTAATGTCAATTCTAAATAAAATTTTAACTATACTCTATTTCATTTAAGAATGCAGTAGTTGCCGTGGTTTTTGACGGTAAAAAGCACGATTCGTACCGTCAAAACCCCGGCAACCACTGCATTCTTAAATGAAATAGAGTATTGATCAACATTCGACCAGTATAATTTGCTATTTTGTCAAACTGATTATTTATTTTGTCAACTTTTAATTTGTAAATTTTTATTTAAAAATTAATAAAGATATCAAGAAGTATTAATATCCATACCTGGGATAAGAGAAGTTATCGATCGGACGAAGATAACATCTCTGTCTCAGAATCCCCTGCCACAGTTGCACGCCGACGATACCGAAGATGAAGAACACGAAGAAACAGAGCAGCAAAACATTACCGAGCATCGGCAGCGTGTCCAGCAGAAGCATCACCAGAATACGCATACCTGAAATAATAACATATATTATATATGTTTCGTTTTTATATACAAAAAATTAGTATTATATAACTGTAATTTTAAAATAGTAATTTTAACATTTATAATTTTAAAACTATTGTCTTGTTTTTAATTTTGGTAATGTGTTTTATAGATACTGAAGAAGTCTGAAATATGACGAAACGTTTATATTAATAAATAATGTTATAACACATATAACAATTTTATTGACCTAAAACTTCGAAGCAAAACAAAATAAAATATGTAAATAAATATACACATATATGAGGAACTAGGAAACCAAAGAGATTAACTACACATTTTTCATTTAGTGTTATGTCCAGTATCTCTATACATATATGTATAAAAATGAATGTTCGTTTGTATGAAGCTTATAAACTCGGGAATTACTGAACCGATTTCAATGTGATTTTCACCAATAGTTAGATAATTTTTCTGTGCATGTTTATGGCTATTAATATTTTATAAAAACCTAATATTTAACAACAAAAGATTAAGAAAATCTTCGTCGTGTTTTGTTTCCATGATGTCACAGCAAACAACTGTTATAGTCCGAGAGGTGAGCAACAAAAATTGCAACTACTTTACAAAGGCTTCAAAATCTTGCAATCGGGCGCGTCAGCAGCGCGTTAAACTCGTTAAGTTAAACGCGCTGCTGACGTGCCCGGTTGCAAGATTTTGAAGGCTGATTATGTTAAAAGGGGTTCTTACTTAGTATACTGCTTACAAATAAATTTTCAGATTTTATAAAGTAGTTGCAACATTTTTACAAAAATAAAGCCGCCCCTGCGCCAAATGCTAACGAAACTAGCTGACTGACGGTAGGCTGTATCTCTACACCACAAATGTAACGTAATATCAAAAAACCAGCCTTTATAAAGTAGTTGCAATTTTTGTCGCTCACCTCTCGGACTATTAATATATATATGTCCCTATTAAATAAATCGTCCACCAAATTAAAAATTAATTATACCATTTTGTTTCTCCCTCAAAACCATACAACTTTTATTATTATTATTTTTTAATTTATAGCTCTTTAAATAATTCGTTGTCATTTTAAAATTTGCACCCTGTACCTATAAGTTGAAGTGTTAAAAGCTCATGGAAACACGTAAAGTTTGAGTGATTTATTATAAAGTTTAACAACAAACTCACGTTTTTAAAAGTAGAATAATAATCCAATTAATTTATAAAAAAGATAAACTTGTTAATATTCTACTACATAGCTTACGAAATAGATATGCAAATAATATCTTCTCAAAAAATGAATCAAATTTTTTAAACAGTAATAAAAATAAATGAACCCAAATAACAAAAAAAAATTCAATTAATTTCTTAATAAAATTTAACTTGCAAAACATACAACATTATACAATACAACGCATTTATACATAAAACTATTAAACAAATTTTCATAAAATAACTGAATAAAAGAGATTAACGTGGTAAGCTCGTATTAAAAGAGTAAAACTAAGTTATCCAATTAAATCTCGAATGAAAATTCCGTATAATGGTTGTATGAGATATCGCTAAGAAGAATTAGACATCATTTTGTTCACTACTTATTCATTTACATAAAATTTACATTTTAACAAAAGAGTCTGATTTTGTCAAAAATACAATTTTAATGCCGTAAAAAGTTTTTGCATCTAGTAGTGCAGAATGAAACTTGCAAATTGAATTGTTTTCACCTTATTTTGTTCGTTAAACTTTATGTTGTATTTGAAGCGGTTTGCTCATTTTGCAGAAAAAAACTTTTGTTTTGTAACATCTGTTTAATTTATTAAAACTAATTATATTTAATTGTTGCAGTAAGTTTAGTACATGTTTGAATAGTTTTTAACGACGTAATAGTTTTGTAGTTTAAGAATCAATACTTTGTTACGAAAGCACACCAAAGTCTGTTTTTACACGATCTTGAAAATAACAATAAAATATTTGATTTTACACGATTAATTTTTTAGAGTTCCCTATGCATTTCAATTTTTTCATATAAAATTAAAATGTTTTATTTGTAAAAATTTCTTTTTACGTTTTTTTGTATATCATATCTTTTTTTTTACACGGTGATAGGCTGTAAGTATCTACCGTGCAAAAATAGAATTGGGTATAGTTTTATTAATTATTTAATAAATTCAATCACCAGCTAGGCCTAGTGCTGATTTTATGTTATACAATGTATTATTTTATTCAATATTTAACGTTTTAGGTAGCGTATTTCACTAGAGCGCGCTAACGGCAAACTTTTTTCTGACTTGATTTACTATTATTGTCACTGCTTATTCCTTATGTTACCTAACGTAACAAAATATATTCTAAAACTTAGGCAAAAAAACACGTAAATCGGATAAGTGGTTTTCGAGTAATAAACGCACTAACGGACCGATAGACAGAGAGACGTTGCGTTTTATAATATGTAAGGATTATACAAAATAATTATATTTATAGGGCTGATGTTAATCTAACTTCAAAATGAGATATATGGATATTCTAAGGTCGAATACATCCAACTTTAGTCTATTATTTTGGTCATATCTATAGATTATAATAGGTACTAGTAGACAAGAATAATGATTGTAATTTTAGTTCGCTCTCTACGTACACTATTCTGAAATTAGTCTACCTACCACCATCTGAAACAAAACAACTTTGAACAAATATCTTAAATAAATAAATAAACTTTGTAAAAATCAATATGTATATAATTTTATAATTTAACTGTTAGTGTTTTATGTTCTACTATATTTATGTATTTTTACGATTTAAAAAAAAATCAATTTATGACATGTTTATTATATATATATTTGTGTATTTCCTCTCTGACACTATTAATCTTTTATACACAAGGCAATAATAAAGCAATTTATTTATCTATTTATCTAATTTAAACTTTAAATAGGAAATAGTTTTTAATTTACTTGTAGGATACGGTTTGACAATCAAATATGAATAAAATATAACACCTTATAGCAAAGCATTTTAAATTCTTTGTTTTGTAAATTTCAAATAACAAAGAACAAAGATATTTTTATATTGGTACATCAATTGCCATTGATTTTCCGCCAAAGCAAATTAAAAGTTGTAATTACTCTCGTAACTTTAGAAGTGAAATCAAAGAATAAAAGATTCGAGTGGTAAAAGTTTCTCTGCAACTGATTGAATATATATTATTTTGTAAAAACGTGCTCCTTTTTTAGACGGTTCATATTTTACTAATTCTTAACCCTGGAGGGATCGCGGGACGGCCCACAGGCTCCTAGCAATCTTAATTTGTGTTCCCTTTATGTCCGGTATTATAAAAAACCTAGCGAATTTGCTAGCTAGCAAGCACTTTCAAATAAGGTATTAATTATGTGATAGTATTTATGGATTAACAGCCATTTAGTCGCAATCAATGATCACGTTCACGACTGACCAAAAACAGTGAACAACGAGCTTTGATTGGTTGATTTATGGAATTTTTGGTGGATTGTACCAGAAATTTAAAGAATGTCATTTTTTAAGCGTGTAAGGAAGTGAGACAGAAGTAGATTGATTGTAATTATTCTATGATTTTATTGGTGATCTAGATGTTATTTTGTTATTTAATTAACGATCTTTAAAAGAAATAATTTATTACTTTATTTTGGTTACTTTATTTTTTGTTCACGAGGTTAATTTTGATTCCTAATAACTTTCAAAAATGTGAGTGTGATTTTTTATTAATAAATATTTTATTGGAAGAATATTTTTGCACATTTAATTATTCCAATTTTATCAAAAAAAAACCAAAAAAATAAAATTATAGCGAAAAATAGGCATGACGCATGTGATGCGCCACGCGACCTACTATGCTATTATAGGAGACGCGAGGTTAAAAGTTACTAAAACGAGTATGTAACATAATATGTATGATACATTTACATACAGTTTTAAGAAATTGTAAACGTACATATATAAACTTTGTAATCGTATTATGCTTTGTTATCTTGTTAAAATATTCCAAACACACTCCTTGTATACTATACACGAAAACTACTCTGACAAGTTTCATATTTACGTTCTCTAATTGATAAAGTTAAACTTACTAAAACTGAATTCCCTTTTACATATTACATATAGGTTACACTCAAGGTATATAAAAACAAGGTAGTCTCAATAATTCCTTGACCAATCAGCGTTGGCGCGGGAATTGACGTCATCTGGGGGATGTATTCAAATGCTATAAATGTATAATCATATTGTAATGTAAGTTTTGCTCAAAATTGACATTACCATATGAAAGAATGCAAAAAATTATTTCAAAATTCACTGCATCTCGATTATTTTTTAAAATGGAACGAAAGAGTTTTTGGAACTCACTTTCTCATATACTCTCGAGCTGTTCCAATTTAAATTTTATCAGAATTTGACCATAGACTAAAAAAGGACGGGTTTTAAATTTTTCTGTATATTTTTTTATTTTCCGTGAAACTTTTTTTTGTTTGAAAGAGTAAACTTTCAAAGTGCTACCATATAAATTTCATCGGAATCTGACCAGGTTTCTTACAATTAGATACGTTATTCAAACAAAATGGAAAAAATAAAGAACTTTTGAAAAAAATAAAATTCACTTAAAAAAAACCTTAAAAACACTAAAAAGTATATGTAAAGTAATTAAATTTAAAAGGTATTGAAGTAGATGCTTTTAAGAAAAAAAACAGACTTCAAAAACTAATATGTTTTATTAATTATAATATACTTTTCAGTGTTTTTAGTTTTTTGTTTAAGTTTTTTTGTTTGTTTATTTTTAATTGTTAGCTTGTTATACATTTATTTGGGCCAATTGTTTCTTATAATTTCAGCACCACTTTTTTAAAAAACCTTTGTTACTTTATATAATACTGTTTTTATACTATAATCAATACAGCATCCTGTGCGTAGACTAATTTTAAATTCATACAACTCCTAGCGTATCGCCTGGTTAATAAAAAAAATCTCCAGTCAACAACAGCATTCTTACAAGTAATCCTTCACAGACTCGATCGGCTTTCCTTTCACACTTTTGTGAACCAGTGAAGCGTTGTTATTAGCCCTCGCGAAAGCATCATCTCCTTTCTGAAATCTCTACGATATTCAGGTAACAAAGCGACGCATTTATTCTCCAACAAGCGTTGTCGTGATAAAGTACCAACATTCCATCATATACAAGAAAGCAACAAGGTGAAATTTATTTGAACTTGCAAAACTTGCACCGCACTGAGGTTATTTGTCAAAGACATTTTGACACTCATCAGTATGTGAATTTTGTGAAATGGCGTAGTGTTTCTAGCACGTTGTTTTATGTTAGGGTGGAAATTTAAACAACAACCATAAAGATTTCATTTTATGTCCTAAAGTTTTGTAATGCAAAATTTAAGATTTAATATTTCTGTTATTTCTAGGGTTTAGCTATAAATTATACATTTTTGATTTCCTCCTAGTCTGTAGGATTTCGAGCCCATTGTCCATATTAATTAAAAAAAAACTTTTTGGGGTGAACTGGGGTAAATGCAATATCGTGGTAAAAGTAATAACACTTTATTTATTTTTTCTTTGTAGGCAATCGAAACAGAACTAATAAGTTCATACCTCAGAAAGTCTTTATATATAAATCAAAATTTACGTTTATTTAAACTTAAATATTACTCCTAATGCTATTGAAAACATTCACTAGTTTTAATAAATATTTGAATGAAATATTTAGTAAACAATTTGTAATATTTATTACGATTTACAAATTTTTAAAGGTAGTAACTATTTAAGCGCGCAATATTTTATATACTTTGAGCATTAAATATATTGTATTTGAGCAATAACATTTTGACCTAACTCGATTTCGCCCCAATAGATTGCGCTAACCAAGGACAGTTAACTTGTATTTTATTAGAACATCAACTCTGTACGATTTATAAAATATATAAATAACCTAATATTCGTTTAGCCATTTAAAGGAGCAATTTTTTTTTCTATGTGTCATTTTATTTGAACAAAAAGTATTTTCTCAACACTAGTTTATATTAACTATTGCTAAAACACAAAAAATACTGTTCAATATTTTTTACAAATGCTATAATAGTTTATTAGTGTTAGAATAGTTTATTTAATGCTCTTCACTATTTCTCACTTCATTTAAAATAGTACGCGTTTAATTTGTTTCCATTTTAAATTTTACATATAGTTCTTAAACGCGTTAAGGCCTATGTTTTTATATATTGATAAATAAAATAAATATATAAAAAATTAATTTGAATAAACAGCATGTTTGGAAAATCAAATGGGTAATGGTATATCCACAGTAATTATTAATTTACAAATCATTTTGCCTTAATATATCTGGCGCTTCATGGGTCTAAGATAGTTGACACTCGATCTACAGTAGAACAATTGTTTTAAATATATATTTGTGACGTATACACACTTTATAACTTGATTGTCATCTTCAACCATCATGCACGTCCAATCATTTCATCTCCGTATAACGCGTTGCAAGAACAATGAGGTTCAACTATAAAACTATCTGTGATACGATCTGAACGACAAAAACTTTCAACGGAGCTTGATAAGTGTAAAAGTTGTAGTACTTATTGTTACTAAGGAATTGTTAGTTTAGTTTTTATGACGTACTCGGAAATAGGTACTGAAAAGTTTCAGTGATCTGATGTATATATTTAATAAATAAGGGGAACAAATTAAATTAAATGTTGAGTAAGTTTATTAAATGAAATACAATGTTTTACAAGGTTTTGTTGCGCGAAGATTTATACGAAATTAGTAAATTGTGTTTAAAAGTTTACTTAATGTAAATTTCCTGTTTTCGTTTCTTAAATCCAATATAACATAAAAACTAACTAATAATTACGTCTACATATTATAACTTTTTTTTTTGTAAATATTTCGATTTCTATGCAAAATACTGGGTAGATTTTTTCCCATCCGATCAAATGAGACTAATTACAACCCTTTATCTGTGATAGGAGGTAAAATACTGAAGGTCGACTATATTATATACAAAACTTTAAAAATTAGCTTTTAAATTTTATATGCTATTGTATTTAAGGGTTGATGGATGGAGGGTTAATCTATATATGGGACTATACGAGCTATCTCTTGGCATTTTATTTATTGTTCTACCTATATTAATTCCGGAGATATAAGATTCCAAAACTGTACTTCCGAGATTACCCTTGTATTACGGTCAATAATCAACTTAAAAGTATTAGCTATGGATAATTTTATTAAACTTAAAGGTTTATTATAGGTACTTGTCCCTACTAAATATCTATATTTGTACAAAACGAAAATTTCATTAAAACTTTAATACATTGTAAGAATAAAGTTTAACAAAAAATAAGATCGGATAAAATTTTATAGTGCCATAAGAGTTTAATGCAAACGCTAAATATTTTAAGAGAAAATGATTCCTTTGTCTTTATGTAAAATCCGATAAGTATATTTCTTAGAATATATCCATAAATGGTTTTTATTCTTTTATGTCAAAATATCAAATACAACTACATCAAAAAGTTTTGATGGTCGAATTCTAAGAAATGTTTTTCTTTCAAGAAAGAAAACATCTGAAATAATGTATATATATGTAGTTTTTCTTTATTTTCTTATTTTGAGTACGTATGTATATATTACAGTATTTAAAAATTTAAGTTGTGGAATTTTAACAAAGTTAAGATAGAATTCTTAATTCATAAGTTTTATTTAAAAAATAAAAAAAATAAAAAATTACACTAAGCTTTCGGTGTAAGTCGTGTCATTTGATAGAGATAAAGACTAGGTTAACAACTAGAAGCCAAGATTAATTTCAAAATCACAGTGAAAATCTCAATGTTAATAATAAATAACGTGTATATGGATATACATTTCTTTTTAAAATGAACAACAAAATGAAAAATATATTTCACCATTATCAACAAGTGGAAATACATGTTTCCAAGTACAAACTTTTTCTTAAAACTGCAGTTTCAGTACAGATACTTTCGCATTCAAGTAGTGTATAGAAACCATCTGTTATCTCCAGATATTTGTAGACGGATTCAGCTGAAAACCTATGGGGTTTTTTATGGATTTTTATCTAATATCAACCATTTAGTAGGGTTGACTTGAAAAAACTTGAGTACTCTGTACATAACACGTCTTTGTAAGCTGGTAATGGATTTTTGATGGCTTTATATCTTCCATATTATGATATAAATATATATTTAAGATGTTTTATATGTATTTATGAATGTTCAATAATTGAATTCAATATTATTACCTATTTCATTGTCATGTGTGCAAATATTATTTAAATATTTTTATTATGTTTGTGATATAATATTTCTATATTCTTATTAACTGTAAGTGAGAAAAATATAATGAAGTTACATTCACTTATAATGTATTCTACATATACAAAGGAGAGGGGGCAGGACTCTAGCCTGGGGGTCTGGCGTGGTGAATAAAATTTTTGTCAAATTAAAAAAAAAATTCTTAGCAGGAAGGAGCCCGCTAAACTTCTAGCTTGGGGGCTCGCGATAGGGGGCTATGACTCTACAAAATATGCACTGTTATATAAATTGATCTCACA
The DNA here is from genome assembly GCA_961205875.1 of Sialis fuliginosa. Taxonomy (NCBI): domain Eukaryota; kingdom Metazoa; phylum Arthropoda; class Insecta; order Megaloptera; family Sialidae; genus Sialis; species Sialis fuliginosa. The sequence goes on from OY540809.1 coordinate 5,470,069, forward strand.
TCCTAACAAGGGCTTCTAGGGCTCTGTCAGTCTCCCTCCCCTCTTATGGGGGCCTTGGATATATTTCTATATTTTATGATTTGTAAGAGTAATGACTAATTAAGGTATGTTTTTATGAATTTTTTGCAAAATGATTGAACTTATATGCTTGGTTTTTAAACGAATGATTTACTAACCATCTCTCTACGTAAATTATAACAGTAGCTACTTTCGTGCCAAGCAATTTAAATATACTTAAAAATAAACCATTGCTGCTTGGTATTATAAAAAATTTGCTTGAGTGCAAATGCAAATAATAATCTTCCAGCTAACGCTATCTACTAGGCATCAAATTGTTATGAAATTGCTCGATATTTTAAAGCAGTGGTAATAAATGTATAATAATGTAACATTTATTGTACTTATCGCGCATGCGTCAAAGTTATCATTTAAACGATTTTATTCACTGCATCTGTGAGTGTGTTGTCATTTATATTTAATATCTAGCAGATAGCGTTAGCTGGAAGTTAATTTGTTTTTGCACAAAAACAAAATCTTTATAATATCAGGTATGAAACAGACATTTCAATAAGAATATAATAGAGTTATTAACTTACTTGGTATACGATTGATTGCCCTGAGCGGCCTCAACACTCGAATGGTTCTAATGGCCGACAAGTTCATGTTCTCCACGTTGAGGCAGTACTCGAGCGCGCCGGCTGCTACGATGAAGAAGTCCAACCGGTTCCACGAGTCTGCCAGGTACGTCCCCTTGCCGTACACGCCCATCGCGACCATCTTGATCGTCATCTCCAGAGAGAAGAACGCGAAGATGAAATCGTCGAATATCTAAACAATAATTCATATCGTTATACAAATCTTGATATGGATCTTGGCTTCTGTTATCGGTCAATGTTTCGTCACACATTGCAGTGGACATCTTCAGGGCTCTTCTCCACTGCAATGTGTGACGAACCAAATCGACGGGGCTTACACCCAGAAACTAAGATCCACAATAATTCATATAGTTGTTTATTTTTAAATGAAAGATTGGATTTTTGTATTTACCTGTAAAATCTTGCAGCGGTTGGTGACACATTCGTCGTCCATACATGGCTGGTACATCCCCAGCGTGACGCAGTTCAGCAGGATCACCATCATAGACACTCGTTCGAACCACGTATAACAGTACGTTAAGGAAATATCTTAATACAGTTGTACCTATATTGCTTATAAATATTATACTGGGTGTTTTTTAAAAGACTTTCCAGCGGATTATTTCCAAAATAATGAATTTTCAGAAAAAATCTTTCAGGCAAAAGTTTCATGGTTTCGAGGGGGCTTAATATTGACATTATGGGGTGACCTTGTAACGGTCACATTTATGGGTTTTCAGGTTCAGCTTTTCTTATTTAAATCTAAATCGATATTTTTTGTTGCAGAATCGTAATTTAAAATATAAACTAAACAAATTTTGTTTGAAACTTTTTTTCTGAAAATGTCAATTTTTTATGATGAGGAGCAAACTAAATAGATATTTCTGGATTTTCTATAATTTTTTTATTCAAAAATTATTAATTTTAAAAATAATCACAAGAAATAAAAAGATTAAAAAAGTACTTTTTTAATTTTTCTTAAAAGTTTATAGTTTTCGAGTAAAAAATTATGGAAAATCCTACAATTTCTATTTGGTTTGCTCCATATCATAAAAAATGTTTCAAACAAAAGTTTTTTATTTTATCTCTTAAATTATGAATCTGTCACAAAAAATATAGGTTTAGATTCGAAAAAGAAAAGTTGAACCTGAAAACCCATCAAAGTGAACTTTCTAAGATAACCCCATAATGTAAATATTTAGCCTCCTCGAAACCATGAAATTTTTGTCTGAAATTTTTTTTCTGAAAATTCGTTGGAAATAATCCGCTGGAAAGTCTTAAAGAAAACACCCGATATACATCGTTTATAATATTATTAATAATAAGTCTGTTTTTTGTACAATGGTGATCCATTATTTTCATATTGTTTACCATATGCTGTTTTATAGTTAAATACGAAAAATTAAGAATTTAAAGATTTGAAATAAACATTCAGGGTCAAAGTGAAAAGGATTACAATTGAATATTTAATACGTTTTTAAAATGTTTTATAATATTTCAACACTGGAAATATCACAATCATTATTTTTTTAGTATTTTCTCCTTTCTCAATTCTATACTTCACAACTGAATTTTTAAATTACAGATAAATAAAATAAGTTTCTCTTTCTTCTTCAATTGATAAATAAGAGAGATATACATTTTCTACATTCCTCTACGTTTTTATTATTTGACGTTCTATGAAAAATGTTATGACAAATTTGAATATATATTTATTTTTAGTTATCTCTATAAAAACCTGAATTCATTATGGCAACAACAAACGAAATTCTATGACTGATTATTAAGAGAACACAGATGGGATATTTGAGTAAAAAAAAAACGTTACGTCTACACTGAAAAACAGGACGAAAAAAATGAATAAATTATTGAAAAATGTTTTAAAAATGAAGTAGTAAAAAAACGTTAAGCCAGAGACGACGAGAAAGTAGTACATTTTACGCATACAAACTGTGTGAACGTTATTTAACAATGGAGTTTTCAGAAAACGAACCTGTTAATTTTCAATGAGATAAATAGTTTATTTTCCAATATCAGTTTGTGAGTTCACTCTTGTTTAACAAATAATACTTATTTAAATATTTTCTTTTCACTTTCTAAAAATACTTATTTTTCTGAATGAATACAATTTTTGAACTGAAAATTATTTTTATTTTAGATTTTGTAGTTTTTTCACTCTGAATATTATATTAGATTGACAAGACCCCCCACCTTTGTGACACCTCTTAAAATTTAACTAAAGGATAATCCTTGCAAGGGGATTTATTTTGGGTCATAAACTACCATATTTCGTAAAGAGAGCGAGGAAAAAAATATCGATTTTTTTGGCACACTATAATATTGTATATATTATTGCAACACAACATCATTTTAAAATTAAAAGTATTGTAGAGTAGAGCGGGGTAAATATGAAACACCAAAAAAATGGGGTAAAAGTGAAACAAGCTTGCAAATAAAAAACTAATTTCTTTATAGGAGAATTATAAAAACTGACATCATCGTTAAAGGTTTGTTAAAGCGATCTGAAAGTATGAATCGCCTAATAAGTGATGTGTCACCCCTACTGATTTCCCTGTTAATCGATGTCAAAACGTGTGAATTAAATTTTAATTCTTTGCACATAACTTTCTGTACAGCTCAGATATTAATTAAAGTTACAATTTCACATTGATATGCCACAAAGAAGATAAATCAAAGTTGCCTTTGTAGCTTTTCTTTTAATTTTTCGAGAAATATTTTCCATTGGAGGCCTGTTTCACTTTTTCCCTTACCTGTTTCACTTTTTCCCAAATTAGAGGTTAAAAATGAAACACACTTTTTTAATTTTTAAAGTCCGTGTTGTATCGTACAGTTCAAATGACGTAAGTATTTAAAATGGTTATTCATAAGCGCATCTAGTAAAAAAAATTAAAGTATGAATTTGTATCGTTAACTGTCAAAAAACATGAAAGATTTGTATTTTGTTTAACTTTTACCCCAGTTGACCCTATACATATGTATCTTTTTTTATTAAAGCGAAAATTATTATTTATTATAACCAGAATGTAAGTAGGTAAATTCTAATATTCAGAAAACAGATAAAATCCTTACGTGGCTCCTTTGACGTAGATAAATATAAAATACATCAAAAACTTTATTTAACAAAACAATATACCTAACTCGCAAACATTTAACGATTAAAATTTAATTAAATATGCAACGCAATTAAACACTTTCAACATGTCATTGAATTATTTGTACCTTTATTCATAATAAATAACAACAACGGCAATCTCAGTGTACAAGTTTGCCGCTTATCGTCCTCATTTTATTCATATCCTGTTTACAATTAGTTCCAGAACTTCGGATAGTTGTCGCTGCGCTGCCGACATGTGGCGCTAGTGTAGTTGTGCAAGAAAATACCGCCCTCTCTCGTGTTGTTTACATTAAACCAATAAATGGCAAGGTGTATAATGTTTGTTTGTCTATTACACGTTGTATGATGTGTAAGTTGATATTCAAGTATGGTTTTTCATTGAATTTCTTGATTATTTATAAATAAGTAATGCGATATTATTTATAACAGAGAAGGGGGGAAATGCAATATTCATAGCAAATATTGTATATTCTATAAAAGTTGATATTCAAGTATAGTTTTTCATTGAATTTCTTGATTATACATATATAAATGAGTATTGCGATATTATTTATAACAGTGAAGGGAGGAAATGCAATCTTCATAGCAAATATTGTATACTAGCTGCTACCCGCGGCTTCGCTCGCGTGGATTTCGAAATTTTTTCCGCCGGATCGAATAAAACTAATTACAACCTTTCATATGTGACAGGGGGTGAAATATTTATTACTAAAAAAAATTCTCCATATAAATTTTTCAACCCTTTTGCAATCCCGTAAGGGTTCAAATTTCAGAATGCGAAGTAGTCTATGCCCTTCTTCGGGATACAAGCTATCTCACTGCTAAATTTCATTAAAATCCGTAAAGCGGTTTAGCCGTAAACAGGTAACAAATATACAGACTGAGAGATACACTTTCGCATTTATAAGTCTCGACTCCTATGTAAGATAAGGGGTTGTTTTGTTCCCCTAATAACCCCTCTTCCGTAGTATTTTTCCCGCCAGATCGAATGTAATTAATTACAACCCTTCATATGTGACAGGGGGTGAAATATTAAATTTTTCTTATTTTTAGTTTTCTTTCCATTATACTAAATCGTAAATATCTCGGCTCCTATGCGAGATAGAGGGTTGTTTTCCCCCCTAAAACCCCCGCCCCCGTAATATTTTTCTCGCCGGATCTAATAAAACCACTTACAACCCTTCATATGTAACGGGGGGTAAAATTTTAATTACTAAAAAAAATTAAAAAATTTTCCACCCCCTTGCAATTCATTAGGGGTTATAAATCAGTTTATAAAAAAAATCCCTTCCCCCTCTAAACAAAATCCTGGCTACGCCCCTGATTAACTCTCGTCTCGTATGCGACCCTATTCATAACAATGAAACGAATATACCCATTTCAACAATTCTTAATTACAATTCACCTTAGCAACACCATTTCTAAGAAGAATCTAAACAATAAAAAACAACAGATAATTCAATATCCTGAACTCCTACAAACGTAGCCCCATAATTGTTTTCAACAATGCAATCACGATTGAAATGCATTTGCATACATCATACATGCATATAATGTAAATACGTGTATGTATGTATGGCTGAAAGCATTGAGTGTGATAATATGTGTATGTTAATCGCATTGCCATCGTCCGATAGCGGTATGTACCAGGTTCGCCGCGTACTTGTTGAAAATGTAATTTATGGCGTGCTGCAGCAGATATTGTCTGCAAATAAATTGATATTGTTTTATCGCAGTATTATACATAATAGTTAATGCAACTTCAAATACATAGTTTAGATTAGTTATAGTTCCAGCCGATATTTTATGATCAGTAGTACTGTAGCTATTAATAAAATTTTCAATAGTTTAGCTTGTCTTATGTCCGGTATTATAAAGGACCTAGCAAATTTGTTAGCTAACAAGCACTTTCAAGTGAGATATCAAACTTATATGACAGTTCTTTTGGAGTTTGTTGAAGACTTTGACAAGTTTCGCGCACGCGTTGTAGGTAAATACCAACGGTATTAAAACAGTGATGATATTATAAAAATTATTTTGTACGGTTAAAGATGCCAACTGTGTTACAATTACTTGAAGTGTCACTGCTCTAAATTCCATAGCTAATCCATAGATACTAGTATAAAATTAATACCCCATTAGAAAGTGCTTACTAGCTAACAAAATTTGCTAGCTCCTTTATATAATACAACTGAATACAAGTCTATGATGACAAGTATTAGGAGGTATATTCTTATTGACTTTTTATCTTATTTTTAATCATATAACAAGAATTCAAGCTTAATTTGTGTAGTATCCGTATTACGTAAAATTCTGCAATACTATCTTTACTATAGTATTTCTTGTAAACAGTTGATCTTATGATAAATTAACAAAGAATATTTTTGTGTCATATAATCTTCTACTAGAACCCAACTCGGGAAAAAATTAAAGAACAAAAAAATACTTGATTAAAATTGGTGGGCTGACTGGCCCTATACATCTAAATTATTATTCTTTGATACTGAAAATCTATAACACTTATTAATAATAAAATGTTATTAAATTCCACTATGGGTTCTCTAGATATTAAATAAACACACGTTCAGATAAAGTTTTTTGCTTAAAATTACATCCTCGATTGTAGAATTTTTTTACACTATAGTTGTAAATCATTCTATATATTTAATAGATTTTGTAAAAAATACGTTTCTTTAATCAAAAATTCATTTGTGTCGGAGCTTTCATAGCTAAAAATTGTATTATTACTAAACGGTATATATTTTATTTGTTGTACTTTTGATTTAATTCGCTCCAAGTTTTGGCATTATCATTTGTTGGGAAATATAATTCAATTTTCTTCATTACTTCAAGCCTTGCTTTGACTCTCGTCTTCCTTCGCTCAAAATAAAATAAAGTATGATGTAATAAGATTGATCATTCTAATGAATAATGTTTTCGTAATCTTTTACGTGGATGTTGTTATTTGTTTGTTTTCTGTGTTTTATGGAGTTACTGACGGGCATTTGTTACACCAAAATTCAATTTGTGGATGAAAAATACTCTGGCTTGTACAAAGTTATAGGTAGAAAATATCAGAAAGAAAATTAATTCTTTGAATTTAAATACCATTTGAGTACCTATTTCTATAGTTCTTTGATAAAAGCAGATTTACCACGTTTCCTAATATTTCAAGAAGATGAAAATTCAAGCTTGCTGGCTCAAATTTAGAGAATTGGTAAAACTGTTCATTTAATTAATTAACTGACAATGCATAATTTGTATAATCAAAACTGTTTGAAGACCAAACACTCCATTTTAACTAATAGTAATATTTTATAAAACATAACCGCTGACATTTCGGAGCACATTATTTCGGAGCGTATCGGTTTCAAATTTAGGTAGTGTATTATGAGTCCTATACATTGCTTGCCAACTTAATGGAATTGTTAAGAATTATATAAATAAATCTTGTCGAGAAGAAAATTTATATTTTATATACATATACCCAGGCCGGGATTTAGAAATTTGCCACCCCTAGGCAGTTGTAAAAATTGCCGACCCTCCCCCTCGACACTAACAGTTTAAGTCATAGATGTCAAAATATAAAACTCAGAATCTTTTTTTTTTGGTTGCGTCAGTTTCAAATTTTATAAATTTTTATAGTTACATTAGGAAACATAAAAACTGAAGACCTTTTTTTTAGTCATGCTTGAGAAATTATTGCTTTTCAATTCCCACAAATATAACAAGTTTTCAAAGTTTCCACCAAAATTTGCCGCCCTAGGCAGCTGCCTACTCTGCCTGCATGGTAAATCCGGGCCTGCATATACCTACTTACAATTTCTTTCTAGAAACTTTGAAAATATTAATTAATAATATAATTATAAAAGAGGTACACGATGAAATATGTTACAAATAAAGCAAAAAGAAAAATGCGACTCTATTGATAAAATGAATAAACTGTTTCAAATAGAAAACTTCTATCAAACGAATATTTTAATATAAAAGTTTTCTCTATTCATTAGTTTTATCATAAAAATTTTAAAGTCCACAATAGCACTGTCAGAAACAATAAAGTCTTGGTAAATACATTGTCTACGTGACTGTCTATGCAGTAGGTATCTGTTTTATTGTAAAATAAACTTTATTAGATCAACTTTATGTAGTTGGTACAAAGATAAAGTTAAAGTATTTCAAAATACAAATAAAATTGATTTAGCTTCGAGTATAAGTGAATTTACCTTTTTAAAAATTTTACTTAATTTCTGCTAGATTTAATTATCAGATATTCGAGATTTAAGAAAACTTATTTTACTTCCATGTTCTGAAAGAAATGGAAGTATTGTAATACCGTCGAAAAATCGGTCCGAGATAAGAGTATATTTTTATTGTACTACCTTCAAAACTTAAAGAAAAGTTGATTTCCGCATGGCGGCTGTGCGTGTGGCTGTGTGTGTCTGGATATAGAATTTTCTTTCGTTCACGATATTTGAGAGTAATTTGTTTTTGGAAAAATTGTAAATTTCGAAAAAATAATATGAAAAATATGAAAAAAACGTAATATTTTACCTAAAAAATATGTTTTCCTAAATACTGACATTAAAAAAATAAAATAAATAGTTTATGATTAAAATTGAGTATTTAGGGTTTTCATTATCTAAAAAATCTATTCTATCTAGCCCTCCTCCCCAATTAGATCGGGGTTTTAGGCAGTTGCCTTATTTGCCTATAGTAAAACATCTATCAATATAATAAAAAAATTCTTACTCTGTACTTCGTACATACATTTTATGAAACCTGCAAATTGTGATAAAATATTTTATAAACAAAATAGCAACATCATCGCTGAAAGTTATTACAATATATCTCACAAAATGGAGATAATTTCTCATAGTCTCCACTATATGAACTTTTATTACAACCTAGATATAATTTAAAGCTGCACACATGGTAAGCATATTAAAATTAATTTTAATAGGTAGGTACTAATATAACTCGAATATATTGTTATAATTAAAATCCTTATTATGTATATGTATTTTTCAAATAATGTTCTTCAATATATATAATCCATTTTAATTTGCAAATATAAACTGGGTGGCCCATAAGTTTGTTCATATGTTGTTTTTGCAAAAAAATATAGAAAAATAAAACAAATTTTGATAATAACAAAACAAACTTTAATATTTCTAAGATTTAAATTATTTTAAATTATGACCTTGAATTTAAGTAAAACTTTGGGTCTATATAGAATCAAATTCACCTTATTCTAACGTTACAATACTATCTTTATATTTTTTCAAAGATTATTTTAAATTGGTATGTAAGTAATAATTTCAAAACTTATTTTCTAAAATGTTGCAATTTTGTATAATAACGGCAACATGAGTAAAGTTTATTAGACCATTTTTACTCATTAGCTGATTATTATTTGTTAATATTGTATTAAGTACTATAATTAAAACTTTATAGCACTTAACACTTTGTTTATGAAGCACATTTATAACAGTAATCAAATTTAAGTTTAGATAGATCTTTGATATTGCAGTAGACATATTTCAAACTAATAACTTGCAAACTTACAATTGATAAAATTTTAATGTGATGAAATTAAAATTACAAATTATTTAGAAGTCCGGATATTTGGATCAAAACATATTTTGTATAGATTATAATTGTTTTGGATTAAGTTTTGATATATAAAATTTGTAAATAAATTCGTTATTATACAAGAGTATGTCATTGAGAGCAATTTAATGAAATTTTCTATTTTTAATTATTTTTGTTAAGATAAGTTCGTTAAAATTTGTATTGTATTAAATTGTTTAAATTGTTTATATTGCTCTTTGAAAATGCAGGTATAGGGTTTAGTGCTTTTAATCCACATAATTATTTTTGCCTTGGCAATAACATTTTTTTTTAAATACATGTGGATGCGGGTATTATGGAGTACGACTATGAAGTGTAATAATAATTAACCAGAATCGTGGCGAGGCAAATAGTGTGAAAAGTATATTAATCGTCCAGTACTTCACAACTATCCACTTCTGCAAAAATATTTTTTTTAGTACAAATCTTCATGATAGTTCCCACTAAATGGGATGTTTATTTTGTTTTCATTTAATAATTCTATTTTTGCCTGCTCGATCTCGTTAAAAGATTAAATTCTCTATCCAATGAAATGATAAGGGCTGATTTTAAATAATATAATTATAGTTTTCTTACTTAAAACATAAATGGTGTTCCATATATACCGACTTTACTCTATACATGTATCATTTAGAGACGTACTAGAGAAAATACGAAGCGCGATGTTCTGTTTCAGCAACCACATCGTTTTGTTCGAGACATGTACACGCATGGGCGTAGCCAGGGTGGGGCAGGGGGGGGCGCTTGCCCCCCCCTAGCTTGTGGACAAAAAGTAATAAGTAAATCAGTATTATTGTTCAAACAGGGATATTTCTAGACTTCTATGATGTCCATTGGATTTTTGAACGTAAATTTATATTTTGGATCCAGAAAATCAAATATCAAAGTTTTTTTAATCACAATCCTTTATTTTTATATGTAAACTTATCAATATATCAGGGAAAATTAAAAATAAAATAAAAACACCTATAGGCAAAGGTCGCAGTTTTGGCAACAGTGAAAACTTTGTTTTGTGTTAAAATAACTACCCACAAAGCATGGGCAAGGAGGGACACGCTTGCCCCTCCCCCTAGCTCGTGAACTAAGAGTAACAAATGAATCAGTTCATTGGCTAAATATTGACATTTTTAGATTCGAAAATTTAAATATCATTGTTTTTTTATTGCAATCTCTTGTTATGGCGGGTAAACTATTCATGTCATTGCTTTTACATCCTTTTTATACAAAAAAATTTTTTTTTGATATTTCAACTATACATGTGTATTATCAATTCAAATTAGATCGATTTTTTACATTAAATAAAAAAATTATAAATAAAAATAAAAACACCAAAATAGCAACGTAGAGTATATTTTTGTAAAGGATTTTGTCTTCAAAAAGATTTGCACATACATATAAATTTAATTGATTGAAAAAAATGTGGCGAAAATAAAAGAAGAATTGAAAAAAAGAATGACTTTTCATTGTTACTTTTTGCGCACTTATCTAGATATATAATAAATAATAAAAATGTTAATTTTTTCATAGCTCTTTTATAATTCCTCGATAATAATCAAGAACACACCAAAAAATTGATTTATTAAGTTAATGAAAATCACGGATTTTCACGAACCAAAGTTCCAAGTTGCGAAACGATAGAATTTAATTTAAGAAAAATAGGATTTACCAAATTTTGTTTACATTAATGGCCATTTATCAGAGTCGTTCTTACACATTTCGAGGTCCCAGACGCCAAAAATTTGATGCCCATTGAAAATATTTTTATTAAAATTTTTTTTATAAAATTTTTTAGGTACGGTTACCATAATAATATGAGAGCTTTTTTTGCTCACCCCTCTCTTATTACCTCGGGGTACTAGGCAAAACACGCCGACCAATCGGTTTCAAAAAAAAAATTTTTGCCCCCCCCTAAACAAAATCCTGGCTACGCCCATGTGTACACGTTATACGACACTTTTATTTTCTGACGATATCTACTTTACTGAAGCTGAGTTATATGTGCCTGTCGCTAAACGGATGGTTTCACGAACGTTGGAATTCCAAAGCCAAACCTTAGTTATTCACACTACTGCTTACAGATGCTAGTAATGTATATAACGTACGTGAACTTTCAATATACTGCCGCTTGTTTCTATGATTCGAATGTTTTATGTTTTATAGTTTCATAAATTCATAAGGTACTGGCACCAGTAATGGTTATTTTTAATTAAATGTTCTGAATTATAAATATTTGTTGATATTTCATTACTACCATTTCTGAATATTAATCTATATATTATATTTAACTGTCTTACAGCGTGATTTGATGACAATCGGCCAATAGGTGTCAAATAATTTATTTATTAATTATTATATTATCATAGCAACTGCTTTACATTGTTTCAAAGACGATTCTTTCTTTTATATCTTTTGTGTCGTAGTACTTATCATTTCGTAATCATTAGCAAGTGTCCATCACTGCGTGCTCATTACTGGTTTTACTTTATAACATAAACAAAATAAAAGGTTATAATTAAAAAAAAAACTATATTTGCGTACTTTGGTAGTTAAATTGATTAAATAAATAGTTACTTGTTTTATTAGTAACACGAGTTCATGAGAATTACAAAAAAGAAACCCGACAATCACAAAAACAGTAAACCTGCCATAACTGGTGCTAGTACCTTATATAGTTTTTGTTTTTATTCTTTTTTAAGTAAATGTGTATAGATCTTGGCTTCTAGGTACAAGCTACAGCTATTTGATCATTCTATCGGCCAACGTTTTGTCACATATTGCAGAGGAAATCTTCAGGGCTCTAAATTAGGGTGTATCTATGTATTTATTCTACTATTTTCTGAAAACGCTTTGACAACTGAACAGATTGAATTACATTATAAAATTTTAGTAGTGAATAACACAAAAACCAATTAAATAACACGAAGGAGCTGTCAGAAAAGGAGAAAATCCACTTGACACAAAACCCATGAAGAAGAAGAAGAAGTAGTGAATACATAATTATGAGCAAAAAAGGTAACTCACATATTACTTATTAAAAATTCTCATATAGGTATAGTGAAATATTATAAATACTTATTAATTCAAATAATCTCACCGTAGAACTGGCTATTTCCAAATTGGGTGATATGTAGAGATTGGAAAAATAGTTGTTATTTTCAATGAAATATTTACTAGTTGAATTTTTTTTCGAAAAATAATTGGTAAATAGTTTTTTTTTACGATTTGATAATAATTAGTGTAAACGAAGCAGTAAAAAGTGTCGCAAATAGTTTTAAAATAGTTGGAAAGGTAGTTGCAAATAGTTGATTTCAAACCAGTTGTCTGAAAACGGTGGAGATATGTAATAAAAATTACAATAAATGCATTTCTATGCAATAGTTGAAAAACTATTTTTCCAATCTCTAGTGATATGTACAAAAAAACTTTCAAGGAATAAGGATATTAAACTAACATATTTTACTTATATTACGTAATTGTATATTTTAGCATCTCTGTTCAAATAAAGGAGATACTATAAACAGTTAAGACACCTCAGACAAAACATTAGACTTGAAAACAAACGGATAATCCGTATTTAGAGTGCAACGCGTTATCTGATCAGAGCTGTGCATATCTTAATTACCTTGCAGTCTATTAATGCAAGAGGTTGACACTAGTTTTACTGTTTCTGCGAGGGTATCACAATTACATTACGGTTAAGAGCACGGAAGAGCGCTTTAAACTTTCAAACCAGATAGTTGTAATTAATTGTATGCAAATGAACTATACAGTAGTACCTCGTAATAACGGCTACTCGCTTAACGGCGCTCTTAAATTTTATATTTATATTTATTTTTCAGTTGTAAATCATGTATTCTTTTCTATCATTGTTTTATAGTTAGTGTTATAATACATTTATTATACAGGATGATTTACAACTAATGTAAAAAAAAATTACAGTAGATCGAGTTATTTTTAGCAAAAAACATGTATCCAGAAATTATTTAAGAGGGAGCTACAGCATCCCAAAAATTTTGGCCAAATTAGTGCATTTTTAATATCTAGAGAACCCATTGTGACACAGTTATGAAATTTTATAACCGATTTATTATGTATAAGTGTTATCGATTTCAAATATCAAACAATAATAATGCGAGGCCCGCCGATTTTTATCAAGTATTTTTGTTCATTAATTTTTTTCCAAGTTGAATTCTTGTAAAAGATTATTTAACACAAAATAAACAAAAATATACTTTATTCATTTGTTATAGGATCAACCGTTTGAGAAATATCGATAATAAGAAAGTATTGCAGAATTTTACTTAATACGGATGCTTAAAATTACTTAAAACAAGCTTATATTCTTGTTCTATGATTAAAAATAAGATAAAAAAATAATATTAATATACAAACTGCATTTTTATCAACAAATTGCCATTTATAGTTTCGTTTTTTAGTCATATTCTTCTAAAAAGTTTGTGTATCAGTAATACAACTGGCTATAAGTCTATGATGACAAGTATAAAAAGGTATATTTATATTAACTTTTCATCTTTTTTTTAATCATAGAACAATAATATAAATTTATCCGTATTAAGTAAAATTCTGTAATACTTTCTTTTTATCGATATTTCTCGAAAAATGTTGATCCTATTTAGTTAGAAGGATTAAATTTATATAAATGATAAAATGTAATGAATAAAAACCCCTTTATCTTTACGTTGTTCATAATACCAAGAGTATATTTGAAATACTTAATTTGTACTCGTTTAAAGTTATCAGTCTTGTTGAAAAATATCATCCTGTTAAATGAAACCGAGTAGTTTTAGTTTAATTAGTATGGAAGTTTTTTTTACTCTTTACCATTTAATTTGTAAAATGTATTTGCATATTTTAAGAGACTGGTTAAAAGTATGCTTTACATTAAGATGAAATCTTCATTTAATATTTAAAAAAATATCTTATCTTGCTATTAATACATTAAATATAAACGTATTTTTACTTTCTTATACCATGTATATGAAATAAAAATTAGTATAAGTAAGTATAGTGAAGCCGATTTTTTTCGAACTCCGGATTTTGACGGAATTATCTATTTTGACCTTCCCTGAATCCATTCTGACTATTTTCGCCATGATGTCTGTGTGTCCGTCTGTCTGTCTGTCTGTAAGCGCTGCAACTCAAATACGACAAATTGTAGAAGGGTGATATTTTATATTTAAGATTAATTTTTGGCTGGGAAGAAAACGTCCTATTTTTGAAAACTACGTCGATTTTTTAATTTTTCGAATTACTCTGAAACAGTGCAAAATAGAGAAAAATGGTCAAGTTAAAAAATGTAGGTAATATCTATATCTATAATTTATGTTCTATTCATTTTTTTGTAAAAACGAATTTTTGAAGAAAAAAAAATTATTATAATTCAAATGGTTCATAACAGAGAAAAAAATGTATGGGGAATAAATTATAGATAATAACATACTCGACATTTTTTAACAAAAACATTTTTTTCTTATTTCAAAAATAATTCAAAAATCCAAAAATTTACAAGAGTAAACATCCGTTTTCAGTTATTACGTTAAAAAAATCACTTGTTATATAAATATAAAATTATTCATTTTGTTCTTTCTTGTAAGTTTGTTAGAAATGTTTTAATAAACAAAGAATCACGTATACAATTCACTGTTAGGTTAGGTTAGGTTAGGTATAAGAAAGTCCCGTGGTTCCCAAGGCAGATATTTTATTCTAAATAGAATTTTTAATTTTTACTTTTAATAGTGTAATATTTCTAAAATAAATAGCAGTATTTCTTTGGCCTAATATATAATTAGTAAATAACTATCAGATTTGAAACTGGGCACATGAATAATATTTTTTGTGAGATTAATCGGTATTAAAAATAATTAAAAATTACAGAGACAAGTAGACAATCATTAAAACTAAACGAGAAGATACATCACAACAAAACATTGACTGGTGATATATGGGTTCTGAGTTCTGGAGTAGTGAGGTTTAGCAGAGAGCGAGAGAGAAAGGAACATAGGATGTAGCGAATTTGTGAGGAAGATGCTGCCGAACAAAACATCTCATATCTATAATTAACACGTCAGTGTGGATGTTCCATAATGAAGCCGACGACCTCAGGTTTCCGGGATTCGGGAATCACTGCGGACCTTCTTTCCCCTACCAACAATGCTACAGGCCTGCTAACGTGACGATGTGATGAAGAGCAACGCTGACCGCAATTTCTTACACTAGTGTTTGGATGGATTAGGGATGGAAATTATTACTTGTTATGAAATAAGAAAAATTATTTTGGTATTCTAGAAAAATAATAATATTTAAATATTTTTAATGAGGTGGTAAAAGAATTTGGAGTTATATCGCCAAAAATATAGACAGTTCTTTAAAAACAACATTATTTGGAAAGATGTTAATAACACAAGCCCACATAAAAGGTTATAATTTGGTAATTGGGGCGCTGAAAAATTTTAGCGATCAAAGCAAAAACCATAATCGCTTAACTTTAAACGACTGTAACTAGGAAACAAATGACCGTAAAAAATTCCAAGGACAAATTAGGAAAGCTTAAAGTCTTTTTTTAATAACTAACTCAATTTAAAATGACCGTACGCAACGATACAGGAAAAAACAATTGAAGAGAAACGTCTGATCTACAAATGTCATTTATTAGATTTGCTTAAAAAAATTATTTAGTGAAAGTTTCATGAAAATCGGT
Organism: Sialis fuliginosa; assembly: GCA_961205875.1. Classification (NCBI taxonomy): domain Eukaryota; kingdom Metazoa; phylum Arthropoda; class Insecta; order Megaloptera; family Sialidae; genus Sialis; species Sialis fuliginosa. Next base: position 5,486,189 of record OY540809.1, read on the forward strand.
CCAGTAATTTTTAATATCATCGAACATAAGTGTAGATTGCACAGGCCCACAAAATAAAAAAAAGTGGTCTGAACTTTACATGTGAATAGGCTACCCTTATGGATTTTGAGCCATTGAATCCAAATCTGACCTCAGAATTTCCCTTAGACCCTACAAATTTCCTAGGGAAAAAAGTGTATAGTTGACAAGGAAACATCCCCAAATGCCACTCTCGGATTTTAATGAAACTTGGTAAAAATGTTAATCAGGTAACAATTAAGGACACTTATTTTTTTATACGTGCCCGTTTTTAAGTTTAGAGGGTAAAATCGACCCTTGAAAATGAGGGTAAAATTTTAAATTTGTAAATAGCTCGTAAACCGCTTAGAACAGTGGCTTGTGTGTAATACAAAATATGTTTGGTATTACAAGTGCTATAAAATAGCATAAATATGGTACCCCCTATAATTTTTATTTGGGGGGTATAATGGACACCCCTCAACTTTCTTCAAAAATTATTATTTTTTCTTCCATACATCATAGAGTGTAGTATTCTAAATACAATGATGTAAAATTTCAAAATAATTTCAAACTTCGGAAATATCGGCACTTTTGTAGTATTCCGTCATATATCCATAACATTCACATTCACATGTAAAGTTCAGACCACTTTTTTTTATTTTGTAGGCCTGTGTTATAAATCAAGATAAACATAATTGCAAAATATCGATAGAAATTTAATAAAAAATTAAAATATGATGCGGAGCAAAAAACAAAACATATATATGCATGTGTCAAGAAGAGTTTTGTCATCCCTGGTTGACGCATGACGTGATGATGATCATAATGATGATGGAGAACAATGGCGACCGACCACAATTTCTTGTGTCTCGCGTTATAAACGAAGCCTGTGTGCTAATATTCTCGTCTAGGATGTTTATGTTTTTGCACAGCAACCGTTGATGTGGTGACCAAACTGCGTATTATCATTGTTAGAGAGGTTCAATTTTTTGTTATTGTTTTGGTTTATTTCGTGCGTGCATTACAATCATGACTTGTAAAATAAAATACGCAATGCGATGAAGTATTTAAATTGTATCTTATTTCAAAACGGATACGGTAGAGAAGAATAAAAAAAAATATATTTTTAATTAACAATGTATCTACTCATTAATCCATTAATTCAAATGATTTAAAATTTATTTTCAAGAATAAAATATATATTTTGTAAAAGACTTATAATCATAAGAAGAAAACAAAGCGTTTTAAGAGAAAAAATACTCTTTTTGCATTAGATAAAAAGAAAATGACAAAAACACTCGTCGAGTTAAATCCCCATTACCACCGAACAAAACTTTTCTACACGAATAGAATTATATAATATTCTACTATACTCTCTTCTTGTAATGAAATGTATTCAAACAAAATATGTCATTATCATATTCCACTTTTCATTGTTTCATATTCACATAGTTTGTTTACTTAGAATTACATGACTCATAATCAGAACCGTCTTAAACATACACTTAAGAAAAATAACATGGACTGACTTAAAAGTTATCATTAAAAAAACATAAAAAATATTACTCCCATTGTTTCGAAATACTGTTCCGATTTCACATTTTTTTTTTACTAGAAAAAATCAAATATCTTTAGTAAAATGACTTTTTTAGAAAATAATAATTATATTATATAAAAACGTGTTTAATTAACAACATAATTTATTTTCAATAATTCTTTACGTTGAATGCAATTAGGAACAGTATTTCGTATGATAATGCCCCTCCAACAGTTTCAACCTAAGTAGCTTTTTTTGCTCTCCAAATTATTTTGTGACCATATCAAAGCCAAATAAGGTTTTCATTGCCAAAATTATTCCAAAGGTATAAAAAAATAACTTTTTTTTCTGCCCGGTTTAAATTAATTATTAGTGTAATTAGTGTAATCTATAATAAATTTTATGATTTTTTATTGTATAACTTTTGTATCGTAGTACATTTTGTAATCATTAGCACGTGACCATCACTGGGTATCCATTACTGGTTCTACTTTATCCATTACTGAAGAAAAAACATAAACAAAATAAGAGTCTATAATTTAAAAAACAAACTATATTTGCTGACTTTGGTAATTAAATTGATTTAATAAAAAGGTACTTATAAGTTGATGAGAATTACAAAAAAGCCCATTAATCCCCCCCAAAAAACAGTAAATCTTGCTCTTAAAGTGCCAGGATTCATGCCAGTACCTTATAATATATTTTTCATACTATGGAAGTTTTGGTCTTATATGTCCTTGATCAATACAGCCCTGATAGAACCATCTTTAAAATGTCTATAAATTCTTATTTGGGTTGGGATAACATGAACGAGTAATTGTCCTCATTATAAAAAGCAATTCCATGTAAAGATATGATACGTTTTGAGTGTCATTGATCATTCTTTATATATTTATCACTCTTGGAACTGGATAACTTTGAGAAATCGGATTACTATTTTTTCTTTTCAATGCCATTCTTACAGTTTGTATGTCGAACACAAAAACAAATAAAAATATCGTATTTCTGTTTTTATGTATATTTGTTTATTTTTTATTCATATGAAGTTTTATAAGATTAGTAAACATTTTTTTCTGATTATTAGGTATTGTTGAAAAACCTTTTTATTTAGCTTCCTCGCTATATCCAAAAGATGAGGAAGATAAGTGATCATTTCTGAAAGCAGAAAAAAAATTCTCCAATTTCAAAATTTCAAGGGTTTTTATTTAAAATGATATAACTATATAAAAATCTAACCGATGATGGTTGTTTTAATATTTTAAATCTGCTGTAAGTGATTCTGACCTTTAGGATGGCAGACGACTTTTAAAGTCCATAGTACATTTTTTATAAAAAACCACCTGAATTATGAATTTATTTTATGTGTTTTTCTTTAAGTTAATAGGGTAAGGTTGCTTAAGTCGTACTACCGCCTAAATCGTACCCCGTCAATATCTCAGCATATTTAATAACAACAGCGCTTATAGTAGTTTTAAAGTGTATTTCCCAGTAAACATTAAAATTCGTTCAGTTGGTGTGTTGAAAAATATTTAAAGTTTTTTTACAAACTTGTTATTTTTTAACTAGATTCAGTAGAGTTTTTACTAGATAATATGGTGATAAATACATTTTTAATGTTCGCTCCGGATTTTGTAGCATTTAGTGAGTTATTTATATAAAACGAATCGACTTGCAGATTTTAGGTTATGTGTTTTTTCATATAAATGTAAAATATAATAAATATTATATGCTATTTACTTTATAAGGGTACGACTTAAGCTATAGGTAGTACGACTTAGGACACTGGTATTTTTAAAAAAATTAATTAAATTATTATCAAAATGATAAAAAATTCGTTCTTTGTTGTAACAAATAGATACCTAAATAATCATTTTTTTTTATCAATTCTTCAATCTATAAGTATCCATTTTCCCTTACGGGGTACGACTTGAGCAACTTTACCCTACATACAACTGAATTTCATCAATTTACACTTATTCATTGCTCATGTAAAATTTATATTTAAAATAAAAATTCGTCTTGCATTAAACATTTAAATAAAGTCATTCAAAAGTGTACTACATATAAGTATGTATAGAATACTTGAGGACCACTTATGTGTAAACATTATACATACACATACATATATACATATTTTATTTTATAGTTCGTTTCATTTCCTCAACGACGATATGGCATCTATAAAAATACCAATAAAATACATAGCATGGAATAACTGATGTTGGATTTACGAAGTACTTAACGAGATAAGAATGCTTGAGTTAATTTATCAAAATGAGATGAATTTCATTTCTCTTTAGATGTACAAGAATTACATCTTGAGTTGATATTTCACTGTAATGGGTTTATTTGTTTTTTGATTATTTTGTCAACACAAACATAAATGTTGATGCGATATTTAGTGTTGGTCGTTTTTATTAACATTATTAGTACTCGTGCGTTTTATATTTTCATCTTTAGTACTCATTCACATTATATAAGCGATTCTGTATATCAAACTACATACATTATTTAATTATTGTATTTAAGAAGGCTAGTAAACAAATAAAAATTCAGTAACAGCTTTTCTCTATCTATGGATAAGTAAAACTATTTTATGTTAAGTTAAACAGTTTAGAACAATAATTGTGTACGAGATATAATATATTAGAATTTCAACACGATTTCGCCCGTGTGTATTTTAAATCGATGAATTCCCGCAAATATAGAGTTGCCAGATGTCAACACTCACTTATATTTCTGTTTAAATTAATTATTAACCTAAGGTACTGGCACCAGTCTTGAACAATACCCCAGTGTTGAACATTTTTAAATTAAATGTACTGAATTAGAAATATTTGTTGATTTTTGATTACTGTCATTACTGGATATTAATCTATATACAATTAATTTATTTAAAAAATATTTTTTATTTTATTTATTTTATTTTAATTGTATTAAAAAACTATATACATACATTGCTTTTAACGCGTTCAGGACTAGTGCCAGTTCCTTATTTATTTATTTATTTTATCACACGTTTTTATCAAAAACTACTGAACGGATTTTATTCCGATTTTCACTAATGGATGGGTAATATTTAGGTGTTAATTTTTGTATATTTTGTGGAAATTTCATGAAGTCAGAAAAAAAACAATTCGTGGTGAATCGTGTTTTGTGGGCATGTTGGGTGGGCATGTTTAATTGAATTAATATCCCCGGGTAACACCGGGTCCAATTCGCTAGTAATTAATAAATAAAAAAATTAAACTGGGTTATATTATAATAGTTTTTAAAATACCAAAATATTTACAAACATTCTATAGAAATAAGTGTAGATAGTATTGATAAATGAAGTTAGTGTCTAAAAAAGTTATCATGATTGATTGAACACATATATGTACATATGTATATTAAAAATTACCAATGTGTGTTGTTATTGTAATATATTCTCGTATTTCTGGGTCTATCGAGATAAAATAGAAAAATGTACATTTCCAAAAGCAGAATAAACAGTCTGCTTTATAAGATATTCGTTCATTGAAATTCATTCTTGGTTCAGGGAATTATTTTTTTCCATGCTAAATGTGGTGTTTTCCTCTTCACGTCAGTTGAATTCAACAAAAGAGAATATATTTGATGAAATTATGTAAAATATGAAATATTCAGTGAGTAGAAAGAACACTTTTCATATAAAAATCGTTTTTTTGTATTTGTACACATATCGTTATTTTTAATATAAATGGAAAATTTATATTTAAAGTTTTGATTTGTTATTTTCTATGTATACTAAACTGAAAGTATGCAAATTATAAATTGAATTTGCCCAATTCATAAACAATGAATAAAAAGTATGTTGATTCATGTACTATAAATATGCAAAATATCTCAAAATCTATATAGAAAAATTCTTGACGAATCTTTACTGGCATCCATTTACAACAATAATTCATATAAATAACCTCTTACATTAGTTCCGAAACAAAAACGAACCACTGCATTAATCATATATTGGAAAATTAGATATTTTTATATTGTGTTAATTTTTTTCAATTTGTTAGCAAATAAATGAGATTTTTATTTAGAAAAGTATTTTAATCAAGTTCATAATTTTAATTTAGATTTTACATTTTTAGTATAAATAATATTTTTTCATCAAGATCTTCTTAGATAACATATATTTACTTACTTATTATTGGTTTTTGAACAACTTATTTCAAACTAATAGGAAGTTTTATATCTTAAGGATTAGTTTCTGTCATGTATAATCAAGTAGTTTTAAAGTTTTATGATATTAATATAAATAGAAGTTTATTATTAATTTGTAACATGAATTACTTTAAGTATTTAAGATGATTGGTTTTGATGGCGTTTTTCTAATAATGATTATAGCTCTTGATTAATTCTTAATTGCCATATTTATCATTGAAAAAAGAAACCCATGGGTAAACAAGGATACACTCATTGCTACAATAATTTAAGTATATACATTATATAATACATGAGTATTACTTATAATTATAATTAACTTTTTAAAATATAAGAGTAACACATGGCAGATGTGTGATAATAAACTATTAAAAAAAGTTCCATCAATCTTGCTGTGGCATTATCATACAGATTTTATGAATGACGTGATAATACAAGTGTTTCTTATCGAATATAATGCATCACAAACTTTGAAAGATATTTTTTTGAAAATTCATAATTTTACATTTTAATTTTTTTTCCAAAGTATTTCATTTGGCTTGGAATTTTTTCGTAAAAATGCTTCTTAACCCAATCGTGCCCAGCGTTACATATATGGGTCATTTCAAAATTTGTTGCAGATAAACTTGTCTCAGAAGAAAAAACATTGATTATTGTTAGTTACTTTCAAACTTAAGATAATATTTTGGAATCAATAAACAAAGCACCGTATTATTAAACATCTTTTATAAAAAGAAATAAATCCCACTTAAAATTTTCCATTTTTCTTTATATAGAAGATAACTTTGTTACCTTTATTGACCACTATGTTACTTTAAAAAAGTAATTTTAAGTGGGATTTATTTCTTTTTATAAAAGATGTTTAATAATACGGTGCTTTGTTTATTCATTCCAAAATATTATCTAAGTTTGAATGTAACTAACAAAAATCTTCTGAGACAAGTTAGGTTAGGTTTATCTGCAACAAATTTTGAAACGACCCATATGTAACAGAGCGCTTTTGTTAAGATTTTGCGTTTGATGTAAGATTATTTTAATTCGAATGGGTTTGAAATCATACTTATTTTCGAGTATTGGACTGAATACATCAACAATGCAATTATCAACGTTCTGGAGTTTTAGTATACATAGATAGGTATTAATTGATGACAGAAAAATCAGCAATATCGGTAACAAAAAAAAATCTCGGGAACGATTGAGTTAATTAAAACCATTTTCATTTTAATTTATCACATTAAGTAATCCTATATAAAACAAAGGACACAATGGATTGCAAAATATACGAAAATACCTTTGCCTACAATCTGTCAAGTTCTGGACACAATAGCGGCGTGCAGAGAAGGGTTAAGCAACGACGGGTTCGGTACGTACGTGGCCTTTTGGCGCACGTACTCCAGACAAGATTAACAGTGGTCGCGCGGCGCGGGCGGTCTAACGTCACGTGGAATTGTGGCGACGATCCTAGCAGATTGTTTGAATTGTAATAAATGGAGATCTGCATACAACAATGTATTTTGTATTAAGGGAGTTGGAATTCTATAAATTTTAAGAAGTTGTAATTTTAAATAATATTTAGCATTGCGTATTAACGACAATGAAAATAAATAATAAATAATTAACCTTGTAAGTAATCAGTAGTAAAACAAGACTGACCAAAAACAGTTAACAACGAGCTTTGATTGGTTGATTTATGGAATTGCTGGTGGATTGTACCAGAAATTTAAAGAATGTCATTTTTTAAGCGTGTAAGGAAGTGGGACAGAAATAACCATAAAGAAATAGAAACTAGTGTTCTGACAGAAACGCTCAACATGAAGTGAACATAAAAGTTCTTTGGTTAGCCTGGTCACTTCTTTCTCATTTCCTTCCACGCTTAAAAAATGATATTCTTTAAATTTCTGGTACATTCCATCAGAAATTCTATGAATCAACCAATCAAATCTCGTTGTTCACTGTTTTTGGTCAGTCGTAAACGTAACCATTTATGAAAAGATTGAGATTCCATAGAATGTATTAGAAAAATGTACAGATCAAAAACTACCATCCCTCCAAAATTCATCAATGCTCAAATGGGGTAATTTAAAAAAAAAATTGCATCTTTGAGTGCGTCTGCCTAATTTAACTTTTCGGGCTGTTGTCCACGTTGTCGTATTTTTAAACTTGACGTTTCGACTCTCATGTCGGAATCTTCTTCAGAAGTGATTCTGAAACTGGTGTCTTCATCCTGTGTCGGTCCTTATATACCTGTGTTGTCTGTGGTCATGCGTGACGTTCCAGATGACTGGTAACCACGCCTTCGCTAGTTCAATCCCCTTGTCGCGGTTGAAGTTGTCGGAATGCTTTTGAATCTCGATGGCTTCCTTATACAGTCTGGGCCAAAATCTTGATTCCCTAGCGAGTATTTTTGTGTCCTAGAATTTGATGGTATGTCCTGTGTGGGTTGACCACAGACAACACAGGTATATAAGGACCGACACAGGATGAAGACACCAGTTTCAGAATCACTTCTGAAGAAGACTCCGACATGAGAGTCGAAACGTCAAGTTTAAAAATACGACAACGTGGACAACAGCCCGAAAAGTTAGCTACTATCGACAACGGCCGCGAAAGCCTACAGAAGAAAATTGTTTCTAAATAAATAATAAAGTCCATTTAAATTATGTACAATAACACCTTCTGTAAATTATTTGCGTATAAATGTTTGAGTACACCTTCCATGACCTACTATAACTCTGTCTATACACAAGTATAAATACATACATACAAACATATGTATACGTAGGTATGTGTAACACATATGTATATACATACACACAAGTATACCTACGTGATCCATCTAGATCCACTTATACGGTAGATTTAACAACCTGGCTGTGGACCAAACTTTACAATCAACCGTATTAATTGATTAATTGAAATATGCTGTCTCAATTGGATTGGGAGCAATGCAGTGAGGTATCAAACAACGCCTGTTGCAGTCTATATTGTAGGATTACATATATACACTATTCCCGTAGGTCGGGAAAGCTTTCAACGTTCGAACACAATATTACAGTTTTTTTTTCAGTTTTATTTCTTTCCTTTAAACATAGGTATATTTATGTTATAGCTAAAGGAACGAAAGGAATTATATATACTTAAATAAGAATTTAGATGCTTTTAAGAATTGTTAGCTCTCTTGCCGGTATTGAATAAATTTTTTTTAGGCATCCATTTGCATATGTCAAATCATAGCTTCCTAGGTTAAACAATTCAGTAGCAAGAAGGCTATGACAGACAAGGAGACAAACAAACACAGTGTTATTCTACAAGTGTTTTCCTTTATTTCGACTTTTCGAAGGCTGTTAGTAGTAAAATAAAAAAATAAATAAAAAAAGCTGTAGAACTTTCTGTTAAATCAAAAAGAATGTAAAATTTTAAAAACAAGTTAATTCATATAATTACGAGTATTATTTAAGCGTCTAATTGTTAATTAATGGAATCAATTAAAAGTTACCAAGAAATAAAGGCTTATAATTACGCGATTCATTTTTTAAAGATAAAACTTTTAGTAAAAACAAATAATACATAAAGAGTTGAGATTTCGACAGTGAAAAAAGATAAAATTCGTAAATTTTTATTTTCTATGTTGACAGTTACAATATAATTTATATATGAATTGTACTTAAAGACAAAGAAAGCTTTTGACGTGTTGTTGAATAGTTTTGATATATTGAAAGAATAATTTCTACAAAAAAGCACTATAAAAACTCTTTGCTTTTCTATATGTGTATGACAGTTTAAAAATAAAAACAAATATTAAATTAAGAGAGTATTTTTATTTTTGTTTAGTTTTAGTTCTAAAAACAGTTTTTCTTTGAAATAATTGTAATATATTGATTGATATCTTTGACAATTTTAACAAATAATTTATTAGATAAATTTTCAGATACTTTTTTCTTGAGTTGATTTATATTAAACACTTTTTGATATCTGGCCTTTTTTTGAAAGATTTATGTTTTATATATAGGTACTACCTACAAAGAATGGCTGATACGGTATATAACTTTGCTCTTAGGAATATCTTAAAACGATTTTTATTAATTCATTTATTAATAAATAAATATATATACGATATATGTATATACGAAATATCGAAAAATTGCACACCTAAATCAAATCTATCCGTTAGTGAAAACCGGAATAAAATCCGTTTAGTAGTTACTGATAAAATCGTGTAAAATTATATTTTCAAACTTCCAGGAAACACCAGGTCTTGTCTTATAATTTGTATGAAAATAAAAAAAATAAAAATAAATAGGTTAGCAACAATCATAATCAATCGATATTTTACCTTTCTTGGAAGTGGAATGTTTTTTTATATTTCAATTTTCAATCAATATATTTCAAAATATTTAATTGTTAGCATGTGTCAAAAATCATAATGACCTAAATTAATAAAATACTACGGTAAATTATAGAATTCAGTATTCCATGGCTAGGTACTATGTTTTTATATACCTAAAATATGCTGTGACATTGTGGAAACAAAACATGACTTGATAAAGTTTTTTTTTTTTTTTTGATATTAAATCTTAGATTTTCATAAAATATTAATAGTCACAATACTGTACAGAAAAATTATGTTACTATTGGTGAAAACCGCATTGTAATCGGTTTAGTAATTCCCGAGTCTATAAACCTCGTCCAAACGAATATTCGTTTTTATATATAGAGATTAATTTATGTAAATAAACTTTTAAATCATCCTTTCTCATCGATTATCTAAAATTTAAATTCATACACGAATAATCATTCAGAGTATGTGTATTTAATACTCTATAAAAATTTAAAACGGGACACAGACAAATCACAGTACTTAATTTTGATCCGTCCTTGTTTTTGTTCCTCCCCTCTTCGCAATTTTTCATCGATTTTCATTAAGCCTGATGCTGTAATTATTCGTGCTGTAAATGATACAATGCAACAACGTTCATGCACGCTTAATATTTTATCTTTCTCCCCATTTGCTTACTTTAATCAACCGAATTCCTGAGGATTTGAAAAAGTTATTTACATTTGTCCCATTCTGAATATTTTATTATAATTAAAATGAAGAACATACGATAGTTATGGGTTTCACATTATATAATGCAGAAATATATTATATATATATAATCAACACTTTTCTTTCAAGAAAGTACTGCGTGCACATAATTTTTTTTAACTATTCAAATTCTTACTATTGTATATTTTGCTTTCTCGCCATGTTGAAGAAACGAGAAGCTTTGTGATCGTTTAAAATGAGAAAAATTTTTTACTCAATCTCTTCGTTTCAGGTCAAGATTAAGACTTTTCGTTCCATGTCTGTCTGTCTGTGTGTGCATGTAAACCACTGAACAGATAGTAATGAAACTTGGTTGGTTGGTTAGGTCTTTCTTCAAAATCATCAAAATCGTGTGTAAGTAGGAGAGGTGACATCCAAAAATATCTATTTTTGCAAGATATCTTAAGAACGACACATGTTACGTGAAAATTAGATAGGTTGTTTTTTTAATAACATTCAATTTCCTATAATATAGGTCTACAACGTTTGTTGTAAAATATTCCCTTACAAAGATTTATCTCAATTTGCTTTGAAAAATTCTCATTTTTTTTTATTAATTGCTATATACAACATATTAAATGCATTTTGACGTTTGGAGAGCATAAAAATTTAGATTTAAATTGTTAAAAATTTTAATTAAATTTCGCACGAGGAAGCACTATGTGCATTTACTTAGCAGATTTTTGTAATGTTAAATATACAATTTGCTATTTGAGAGTCTATAGGGGGGGGGGGGGGTGAGTTACAGCATCTGAAGAGAACCCGACAGAGAGACACACAGACATCATGGTCAAAATCAAAATAATTCAGGGAAGGTGAAAATTGATATTGTCATCAAAATCTTTAATAACCGTATAAGAAAGTAATATCTTTGGACTATTTACAATAAATTTTGGCACGCAGTTCCAGAAGATGGCAGTAAAGATCGAAGTAAATAACATATGAGTCTAATTTTCAGTTGGCTGATTCACAGACTCTTCGATCTACATTTATTTTTAATAAAGCAGTTTGGAACACATAAAAATTACAAGAGCGGCGCGAATGAAAAACGACGCAAGCTGCTACAGCCGCTGCACAAACATTGTTTACTGTAAATAATTCATGTTTCAGTGTCCAGTCAGTCGGGTTGCCCCCCATCGCGGCTTCTCCGCCCCTCCCGTTGGGTTTTTGTTGCGAAGCGAGCAATCTATCAAACTCTGTCTTCCTGCTTAGGAAGTTACGTCGGAAAACAGAGCCCTATTCTTATACCAAAACAGTTTTTTGTCATTTTTTACAACCACCGAATGCTGGGCGTTTTAAATTTTAGCGCCGGGTTTTCAGATGATAATTTATTACTCGTTTAATTTTCATATGTGCATGTTATTTTCCCACAATACAGATTGTTTTAGGTTTTTAAGTTTTAATGGAGTGAATATGGTTATGTGTAAAATTAAGTCAAATTAATAGATACCTGAAACTTTCAAATATCTCAAAAAATAGGCACTCTACGGAAAAAACGGCAATAATCAAAATTTAATCATTCCACGGGGGAAATAAATTAATGCAAAAAAATAGTCCCATACCCCCCTCTTTGTAGGCTGGTAACTTTGAATCTTAAATAGAAACCTCAATTTTTTTATTACAAATACGGATTCTACGGCTAAAATTACGTACGATTTGACTGAAATATTTTGTTTGATTCATGATAGATGGCGCTGTAATCGATGAAATTCATTTTTTTTCGATTTTTTCTAACAAGGGGACAACCAGATATCAGACGCATCGATTTGTTTAAAAAAAAAATAGGGTTGTAATAGTGGCACAGACAAACCTACACACCAAGCCGGTTGACCGGAAACTCGTAAACAATCGAGAAAAAAATTTATGAAATTCCTTTGTAAATTCTCATAACTTATGTACTAATTCAGTTGAAAACTAACATATCACTTACTGTAGACGGTGGTTTGCGCTACGGACCAACAACCGTGAATGGCCAGGGTCAATCCTATATAGGTGCGATCGATTTTTTTTTAATTTCTTCCTCGCAATATCGAAGATACGAAAAGCTTTGTGATCGTTTTAGAATGAGACAAAAAAATTGTTCTCCGATTTCAAAATTTTAAATTGATCTTTCCGTTTCAGATCAAGACAAACACTTTTCGTTCCGTGTCTGTCTGTCTGTGTGTGTGTCTGTTCCCTGAATCCTTGTCACACGCATAACTCATGAACCACTGCACCGATATTAATGAAACTTGGTGAGATGGTTAGGTCTGGCTTGAGGCCAATACCATTTCAAAATCATTAAAATCGTGTGTAAAGGGGAGGAGTGACATGTTACGTGAAAATTTCAGAACAAAATACAAATTTTCTCGTTCTTTACATGAGTTTTTCCATCGAAGTACACACGATTATTAAAAAATATCGATTTTTGCAAATTTTGTATCACTTTGAACAAAAATCGAGTTTTTGATGAATAAAACGACCTAAAATTGTTTATAAAAACCGTAATTGTTAACCAATCATAAAAATTATACGTGTTTCGATGTAAAATCTATCTAAGAAGTTAGAGTCGATACGTTTTCAGCAGTTTTTAAAAACGCGGTTTCGATTAAAATGAGTTTAAAGTTTGAAAACTGTTTTACTACATGCAAACGTCGACGTAAGTTCCGACTTTTTTTCGAGACTATGTCGGTTTGGTGGTTTTCGATTGCTTATTTTGCTTTTGTTTAGGCTTGAGACCGAATTACGGTGCCCCTTTACATTATCACTCATTTTTCACCATATAGGTTGTTTCGTTCGTTCAGAGATACTTTGGAAAGTGAGCTCTAAAAATTAAAAAAAAATGTTTTTTTTGCTTATATTCCCATTTGAATATCATTTTTAAGATGTTTATACATCATTTAAGACAATAAAAAAAATGTCAAAAATAAATTAATACATTAAATGCAACCCCATAATGCAGAGTGATTTCATAATTTTTAGAACACTAGTGTCAAGTTTGAAGTTAATAACTACTGTGCTAAAGTAAATACACATTCATTTTTATAAATGATATTCGAATTGGTTTCGTAATGTAGTATTGGTGTTCTATGTACATATCTTTTATTTTTCCATTTAGTTTTTAGTTTGTAAAGTTCAACATATAACAACAAAACGTACAAGAAGTACTTGGAACCTGCAATGTACGGTATTATAACTGGCGAAGTTTATTTTATACAATTTTGTTATTACTACTTCTGTTGTAAAGTTTTTGTCTGCAGCTTACATACTTGCAAGATTATGCTTACATTGTAACATTTTTAATAACTCAAGTTTATATAGAGAAAAGTCAACTTCTATAATTTCTTAAATAGATGTAATTTGCATGTCCAAGGACGTATTTACTATTTTATTTAGGGGAGGCGGGAAAAAATTACATGTTATACTAAAACGTATAAGTCGGTTTGTTTACCATCATATTATTATATAAATAAATATTTAGTTTTGTATTAAAAATTAATAGCCACGGTTAATTTCAGAAAGTTTAATTTTTGTAGAGATAAGTTTTAGTGAATTTTTTATTTATTATTGAATTTAGGGGAGGCGGGAAAAATTATATGTTATACTAAAATGTATTTTGTTTTTTATAAGTATTAAAAATTAATAACCACGGTTAATTTTAGAAAGTTTTTGTAGATACAATTTTTAGTGAATTTTCCAGCAGGTAGGTAGATGTAAGTGGAATTTATTGATCAACGCTGTATTCATGAAGTTTAAAGGTCAGACATTTGAAGCTCTAGTAGGCTCTTTGACATTGTCTAGAGTTTTATAATGATTCTTTTTAAGCGTTTAAAAATAGTATCTTATCTAACAAATCTTTCGATGATAAATATGTATATAGTTTTTCTTTGACGTAACTCTTTTCAATTCTTTTGATACGGTTTAGTTCTATTTTTTTAATCGGTAAATGAAATTTTGAAACGTTTTATTTTTATTAATTTATATACGTAGACATAGTCAAATATTTGAACACTGTTATGCACTGATATATCAACTCACAAAATAAGAAATAGCTCATGGCTATTTAAATTATAATTTAACAAAAATATTAAAGCACTGCAAAAAAAAATTATTGCGGTTTGGTTGAAAAGAGAATGATTATAAATAAATAAAAATGTTTTTCAGATTTTGTTGGAAGATGTATCAAAGACGCATTAAAAACGTTGATATTTCAAAATGAACTGTACATCGGTTAGTACATTACATTAGTGCATTGTAGTGCTCATTTAGATGAAAAAAATCCGAAAATTTTAATACATATCTAGAAAAAATAAATGTACTTAAATCACCAAATCGATAAAAAGTAAACTCTGAAGTATTTAATTACTACGGAAATTAAACAGACCTGGAAATTGTATACGAATGTGGTTTATATTAATGAAGAAAGGAAATTCACTTTTTATGGAAATTCTATTCTACGTATAATTTTTGTTCAGTTTGACCGATTAATAATTACACATACTTAAGCATTTTTTTGCTAACTGTATTTTCTCTAATCAAATTAAAGTTTTACATTCATATTTCTGACGATTAACATTTCAAAAATGTGAAATCTTATATCTATAAATAATATCTTATAAATAATTTTGAACTTGATCGTATTAAAGCAAATTATTTCGATCAAATTTTGCCCTAATACGAAATTATTGGCTGCTGCAAAAATTACTTGAATCAATTAACATTTATTTGTTCTCAGCAAATGTTTTTTTCAGTGTAGAAATAATCCGATCTTTGACAATATAAAATGCAGAGTAGAATTACACATGTAAGTCATTTACAGTGTCCATTTTAAATTGATAAGGGTATAAAGGATACACGAATTAGCATATCTCTTTGTGTAACACATCCATAAATGTTTCAAGAACCTGGTAATCGTTTTATTTTATGCCTGAACAATTTCACTTTCATTGTAGAACCACAAATGTACTCCGGACATAGATACATGGACTGAAAGTCGTCTTTGCATTGTACTTCTGTCAAAAAAAAAATCATTTTATCAACTAATTCGTTTCAGATCGGAAAAATGGAAAGGTCTTTTAAAAATCGAAATATAAACTTATTTACTATTTTTTTTAGATGAAAAATGAATCAAAAACTGAAAATAACATTCATATTATTTTCAAATCCAAGTACTTACTTATATATTTTATTTAAAAAATAGACTTCTTTATTTATTTAAAAATTTAAGTGAAAATGAGAACAAAATAGCAACTGTTTTGAAGGTTACATATTAAAGAAATGGAGTCTGTTTTCATTTCAAAATTTACAGCGTTTTTTTGCTGTTTTGTTTCTATTTCTGAAAACAAAACTGTTATTATATGTATACTTGTAATAGAGAATACTGTAAATTAAGTGTCAATGAACCGATGTAAAAAAAAGCATTTTAATGTTGTTTATGTTTCCATGCTACATTTTTGTAGTAATAAAAAACTCATATAGTACTTCGCATCATAAAATTTTTATTTGAATTTTTAAATACTAAAAATTTCACGAGTTAACCGTTTTTTTGATTAAATATGAATTATGTTAGTGAATTGTATTATAATAATAATAATATTGCGCTAACGTTGTATTGAAACTAAAACAAAATTATTGCATACATATCCTACATACAAGGATAAGAATTTATAAAAAAAATAATAACGTTCAATATAATATAAAAATATTTACTAAATTAAAAATTAATTTTGGTAAGAAAATGTTTATTTCATTACGAAAAGGGTTAAATGTTCTCGTACTAAAACATAGATAATCCAAACTTATACATTTATAATTTAAAAAAAAATGTTTCAAACACGAATTCTGAAACAACTTTAAAATCATTTTTTATAACTTCTAACTAGAAGTAATATACATTTGAAATGAGGTTCATTTTAACAATTACTTTATAAAATATTCAATTTGTGTTTAAATTGTGGATCATTTACTTTGCATCACTGTACATTTTGTGAGAAAGTGAAGTAGAAGCAGTTACGTGATTTTAGTTGAACGAGATCTCTGTACTGAATACAAATATCACTGTTTTCGTTTATGACTCTATAATCCACAGCTCACTGACGTGTTTTACATTTACAGATTGGCATTATTGAAGTAGGATGAAAACGACTACATTTGTGCTAAACCCACTAAGAAAGGATTTTTCGATAATCAACCCCTAAGGGGGTAAAAGAGGGTGTAAAAGTTTGTATGGAAAAAATATTTTTTGGTCCTAGAATCGTGAAATTTTAAGGGTATCTTCCTTTTATGACGTAACCACCCAATAAGAAAGGATTTTTCGATAATCAACCCTTAAAGAGAGTGTAAAAGTTTTTATGGGAAAAATATTTTTTCGTCGGATTTACTTGAAACTTAAAATAAATACTCCTCAATACAAACAATCAAACACGTATTTCAAGCTTTTCCAAAATTACATCCTTAAGGGGGTGCAAGGGGGTGGATAAATTTGTATAGGAAAAATATTTTTTGGTCAGATTTACTTGAAATATAAAATAAATACTCTTCAATACAAACAATGAAACACGTATTTTAGCATTTTCCAAAATTAAACACTTAAAGGGGGTTGCAAGGGGGTGAAAAAGTTTGTACGAGAAAAACATTTTTTTTGTATTCACTCGAATGAAACTAGGCACAGATACTTTTTTCGATGTTTTTATACTGTAGGTTATAACTATCTTGCATAGAAGCCGATATATTTACGATTTTGTATAATCAATAAAAAACAAATAAAGGAAAAATTAAATATTTCAGCCCATGTCACGTATGGAGGGTTGTAATTAGTTTCGAAATCCATGCGAGCGAAGCCGCGGGTAGCAGCTAGTAATTAATAAATAAATTATACTAATAATTAATTTAAATGTTCACCATTTTGACACCTATTGGCCGATTGTCATCAAATCACGCTATAAGACAGTTAAATGTATACCTATAGATGAATATTCAGAAATGGTAGTAGTCAAATATCAACACATATTTCTAATTCAGTACATTTAATTTAAAAATAGCCATTACTGGGGTCATGTCAAAGACTGGTGCCAATAGGTACCTTATACAAAAATTAAGTTTTAAAAGTTAATTTTATAATTTATAGAAAGAATTCATATTTTGAATTGTAATAAATTTTATACGCAATATAAATTCAAAATTCAAATTCTTTAAAATATGCCATGCATAAAATCCAAACGTTAATTTTATTTATTCTATTCCACACAGGCACAAAATGTCAAATCTATTTACTTTCGGTCTGATAAGAATCGTATAAAAGTTAATATCACAAATTTGTTCGTAAAAAAGTCGAACAAATCCTTGAGGTATTTTGTGTAAAAATCCGATAGAGCGTTTTTCCGGTATGAATGATAGAGCTGGAGCGTGGCGGAGTCAGCGGTTAGCAAATAGAGGCCGTTGTCATTTCTCCACACGAACACTCCGTACTCGATGTTGGGTGGGTCGAGGGTGTAGACGGTTTTAAAAAGCGGCAGGGTTGAACTTTTACGTATGGTATTTTTTTATCGCACTTTATTACACGGAATTTAATAAAATATGTTTCTTTTAAGGGGTCATCCATAAATACGTCACACGTTTAGGGGGAGGGGGTCTACAAAGTGTGATAAGTGGAGGATAGGAGTCACAAACTTCGTGACGTCACATCTAAAAAATTTAATATGAGTTCTTAGAGCAATAATTTGAGGAAAAATGACTAGTAACTCGAAACCGGTAATTATTGAGGAATTTTCAAACGTGCTTGGTAAAATTTCATATAATTTTTATTAATAAACGAATAAATTTTATATAAATAAAAATAATATTAACAGTCAAGGACAATGAAAGAATATTTATTTAGTTTTTTGTTCGTTGATTTTGAGTAGGTACCTACTTATTGTTTCGAAACTTGTGTGACGTCACAACAGGGGAAGGAGAGGGGGGTTAAAAAATGAAATTTGTATGACGTAATTTATGGATGATCCCAAAGTTCTATCTCGCATCTTTTTATTATTCTTGATTAGGCTAAAATTTACCTTTTAAACAATTGATGGAATAATTTTTTACGTTTCAAAATAGAAACTTTTAAAGCTATATATTTCTATTTACAATTTTTTATTCCAATGCCAATTCTCATGGGTTTCTTCTGCTTAATATAAATAATATAATAAATAATAATATAAAAATAAAAATATATCTTTTTCAGAATTTAGAAGTATATTGCATTTTTATAATATATTCGAAAACATTATCAAAATAATTAACAATAATAATAAAAGTATTCTTTCCAAATAGGCAAAAACTGGTTAAGAATGAATAAAACCCGTGAGGATTAGGTTAAAAATTGTTTCCATATACTGGGAAATTGTAAATTATATTAAAAGAAATTATAATGGATTTTTAAACGTTGCAAAAAGAAGTTTGAATCGTAAAAAATTGAAAAATTTATATTTGATGACGATTCGGCTCTGAATGAACATGCAAAAGGGCAAGAGATAAAGTTGTGTAATATGACGTAGATACGTTCGCTATGTAGATATATACACACATATAAAACGTGTGCGTGACTGCCATCGAAGAGTTATTGTTCTATTTTTGAAAAAAGTAAATTTTTTCGCCATGAAAAAATTGTTTTATTTGAAATTTTTTTTTTTTCCTATCAAAATCGTTTTATGCGTATTCTTTTTGCCAGCATGATAAAATTATAGTATTAACTCGAAAATTCTACCTACCAAATATGTGTTGAAAAAATAGGGGTTCTAAATCTTTTAAAAGTTGTGAAACACTAATTTATTGAATAAGTCGATGGTAGCGACGTCTTCAGTGGTGAAAATTGAAACTAACCTGATGTAACCTAACTTATAAATTACAATTGAATATAGTATGTATGAGATATGATAGTTCCAAATAGACATTTATCTGTTAATCAATTATCACTGAAATACTTTTAAGACAATATAAAATATTTATTATTAATTAATTTTATAATTCAAAATAATTTATTTTAAAATCTGAATGATACGCCAATGACTCGTGGAGCGATATGGTAACAGCGCTAGGTAATATGTTATTTGTCCTTTATCTTTCCTTGTCTAATGATTATTCAAACCATGTCGACAAATTTGCCGAAATAGTTGTATATTTCAAACAATGTCATTTTAATTTTGGAATAATAAAACAAATCCTGAAATCTACCATCAACAAATTAGAAAGAAGTCAATTTTATCATAATTTAAATTTGATATAAGCAGGTTTGATCTTAGTCAGTTATTAAAATTTTTAGTTTGTTTTGTTGAGGCTAAAATTACCCTTTATATGTGATCAATAAAAAAAATACTCTCTTATATGTTGGTAGTATGAAATAAATTTACTTAACGCATATGTACGTCAAGAGAGCAGAAAACAGAAATGTCAATAAAATAAAAGGATATCCTATCTTCAAATATATGTAACGGTGTGAGAATCTGTCAACAAGGAAATTTAGACTAAAGAAATAAAATAAAAATAGTTGACAGTAGAATGATTTTTTTTATAATATATTTAAAAGTAATACTTACATCTATATTTGTTTAACGCCCAGTATTACCAAGTTTAACTAAATGCTCATTTAACCAATTGTCATATTATTAACAGAATCAAGCATAATACATTTACTTAAATGGATTTTTTAATTTTCTGCGCTATGTTTTTGCATCGAGAGAATAAATATTATTATATTGATTTAAATCACGTTTGTAATATACAAAATTTAGGTTAAAGGAACATTTAGCGCTAATGGAGCATTAAATTGGTTGATAATAACGGACATAAGTGTAATAATAATTTAATAATAATAAATATAATTCAAATGAATAAAACTTTTCTGTAAATTGCAAAACATATAAAAAATATGATTGATTTATCAAATTGTGTTAGTTTTATTTACTTTATGTGTACAATACAGTCAAAATACATTTCCTTAGGGTAAAATATCTGCCTACTACATATTTGTAAAGGTTCACTGAACGCAAATATTTGTCGTGAGAGTTGAAAAAAACGTATAACAATGCAAACAAAGTTTAAATTTACTAATATTTACTAAAAAATAGATAATATTTAATATAAATATTTGGTTAATAATGTATTAATACAATTTTTATCATTTCTTTGACTTAAAAAAATTAATTGATTTTTTGAAATTTTTTAGATCTGATGTGATCAAATCAGATATTAATAGATCTGCATTTTGAGATTTACAACGTTTGAAATCTCTATAACAATCTACAACAATCTTTAGAGATTGTTGTAGATCTTTGCAGGTTTCCACAGATCTATCAAGATCTGATTTGATCACTTAAATTTTTTCCCGGGTTATTCAACTTTAATTTTTAAGTAGAACTAATTCTTGATTAATTTATCAACCAAAAACTATTTTCGGATATGACAGTTGTATATGATATTTTTATGGTATTAATGAATGGCATAAATAGAAATCAGCAGTGGTGATTGGTGTACAACATAGGAAGGATAACAGCTTTATATTATTATAAAATTACCAATGCTCTAAAATCCAGACCAAACTAAAAAAGATTTGACAACTTGTAGATATAAATTAATTGGTTTTGTTTCGGTCACGACCAAATTCTTTATAATACCGGGCATAAGAGAAATAATACTAATTTACAAAAAAAGGACGTAGGTACGTATTTTTATACAAAGATCGGAAAATCGAACACATTACAAAAGAGAAAAACTAGCGTCGCCACTAAGTTTAATGTCGGTCATTATTGCTGTCCAGACCGTTAAGGATTGTTATAAAAAACAAACTTCGTCCATGACGTTCGAAATATTATTTTGAATAGCTAAGAATATCTAACAAAGAAGAAATTAACATATTTTAGTAGATATATATATTTGTAATTAAATTAAATTTATCAGGTACGTTATTTGTCGTATTACGAAAATAGATTAGATTTACTATTTTTGTATTTTAATTCGATTCATATTGAATAATTTTTATAGAATTATTTTCATTTTTATTAATTATCTTTTCCAACGATTTCCTGATATATATTGATATATGTATCGATGGTAGTGGTTTAGTAAACAATTAAATCAGTGATTAAATACGTTTAACAATTAGAGTATTTGATATCTTTTATAAATAAAATAACTATAACTAATAAAAATATGAAAAATAGTTTTTTTTTCAAAAAAACAACCAATAATTATTTTCTTATAAAACTAAAAGCCTTATTAGTATAATGCTTAGTTCATGATAACTGATTTAATTCTATAAACAAACATAAGAATATTATTCATACATAATACATAAATAGATACGATTTTCAATATATAAAAAAATAACAAAAAACTACAACCGAAGAAAATCTCTAAAGTCTTTTAGTTTAATAATAAATATGAACTTGTGATATGGAAATTGTAAATTATTTAAATAAACACGTTTTCCAAACTAACAATTGACAGCTCATCCGATAGGAATAGTTCAATTTTTCACCAAACCGTGGTGTACGATCTAAGACACAAATCAATAGTTTAGGTAGGTAGAGAAGAAATTTTGCTATATATATAATTAAAAAGGTTTAGTTGTTACTTGACAAGAAAATTACTAAATCGAGTTTGAAGATACTTTCATTTAAGTCAAGCAAGTATTAAGAAATGGATTTGATTTCGAAATAAATGCGAGCGAAGCCGTGGGAAACTTACAGTTAGGTAAAATAAGTTTTCGCAAAGTTCTATAAATCTTCTAACAATAAGATAAGATTCTACATATTTTTTTGTAGAACCATTAATTTCCATGAAAAACGTATTAACTATATAGCTTCTCTAAGTTTAGTTTCATTCTTCATCAACATTTTAATACAAACATGTGCATTTTTATCACCAAATTAATATTTTACATATATAAATCATCACTCACACCTTGGTGCATTCTAATATCTCCACGACTCAAGTGCATTTAAACCGTTTCTCGGAGTATTTTATAGACATATTCTCCAGTAAAAACAGCTGCAATCTGTCTCAGAAGCTGGTGCAACACTTGCAACGGCCACGGTCTTTAAGCAAGCTCAGGAAATTACTATTTTAATAGCATACCCGTTTAGTGCGGTCGTTAATAGATTTACCATCTAATGACGGTATCATATAGTAAGTACCTAGCTAGCAGTATTTTAGCATGTACAGTCGCCTGCAGAACTCGTTTGGCATCCTAAAGGCTAGAATCGCTTACAACAGATTTCAAATTTAAAGACAAACATCATCGGTTATCTTTTTCTATCAAGTTTAATATATTTAAATACTAAAATTCGGAATATCAAATATTTATTGTCACAAAATTTACTTATACAATTTTCAATAGATAATTTAATCGCACAAATATATATGAGTACTATAGACGAAGAGTAGTTCTTTATCTAGCAAATGAATTTCAAAATATTTGTCTTTGTTTGATACATGGAGAAATGATTTAAATATTATAATAACCAAATGGGACGAGTCTACTAATTGTAAGTTTGTGATAAACGAAAATGAATACAAACTGCAAGACCATTAATGCAGGTGACTGTACATAGTGTTTGGGTTTTCTAACTTTAACTATACTTAACCAGGTTGTAATATTGTATATTTATCGAACTGCCGCGTCAATTTGGTCGTGTTATCGGCCCACGTTTCATCATATATTGCAGTGGACATCTTCAAGACTCTTCTAAAAGTGCTTAAATGAGCCCTGAAGATGTCCACTGCAATATGCGACGAAACGTTGGCCAATGACACGATCAAATCGACGCGGCTCACACCCAGAAGTCAAGATCATACCAAGATCATCGCTGAAGATTCAAGACTTGTATTGTATATTTGTTCTCATGAAACTGAAGTATGACATCTTTTGTGACTTGCTGATCGAAAATTATCATGGGCTCAAATTCCAAAAATGGCTACTTTTTTTTAAATTTAGTGTAAAAGTTTAGGAATTAAGAACGAATCCAAATGAAACATTATCCTGGGTTTTGTCTGTACAGTATAGTTAGGTTATGTGGAGACTTACGTTTTTATTGTCTAGACTAGAATGTGTAAAAAAAGTTCACTGTGCCTGTTATACTTACAGGATAATTTACACTAGTTGTAATTTACTCTGTTTATAAATGTATTTTAAGTATTCATTGTTTGTGTTAATTTTTTATACGTGTAATATTTTATTTTTGTATGTAGCAGAACAATCTATTGTAACTGGTATTGTTACATTGATGTACTGCAGATTGTTTTCCTAACTGTGGTTCAATTATTTCATGCTTTTGTATAAATGGAAAGAACAAAATTGATTTTTAAGAACATAATAGCATTGCTTTTATATATACCGTTCTATTTTTATAATTGTTTTTTGTATTGCTGTAATCAATTTTTATTTTCCTATTTTTTAAATAGTTATAAACAACTCAATATTTATGATTTATATTACAATTTTTATTCCACGTTTAGATTTTGTAAGAAAAAGAACTACTGAATAAAAGTGAAATTTATAATAATATTTTAATATAAAAAATACCGTCAAGTCATGAAATTGTTTTATAAAATAAAAATAAATTAAATATTAAAAAAATTATCTTTATGCACTAATGGGTTAATTAATTATAGTGTATTTTGAGTCACTTGTTCTCTAATAGAAGTGCTATTAGTTTTAACTAGTGGTTCTTAACATTAGGTACTAAAATTAAATTAAATTAAAAACGGTACTTGATAAATTTTTAATATATTTAAGTGTAAGTACTTAAAATTGGAATAAAAATTATGAAAAAGTTGAACTCTTGACATACATATGGTGTACGGATATCATTTTAAACTATTTTACGTTAAAAAAGTTGCTCCACATACATATATTGTAAAATAAACATTCGATCAGTAAAATAATGCTATTTTATATATTCCGTTGTATGGTTTAACCATTTCATTCCGAATGATAACACATAATCAGCACGCTATTTCCAAGTATCCAGCCTAAATGACATTTCTACAATATTAAATGTTGCAGCTTTCGCGTTTAAAGCAAAACAATAACACATCAATCAGCGCGTACGTGTTAACAAAATTAAAAACTATTGTATCGGCCATTGTGTGTTAAAACTCATACCTTTTATACTGTGTTTGCATTGTATGGAATTAAACCCATGCAACGCGTATTTGATGCAATACTAATTAAATAGCTTGGTATCTGAAATTGAAATTCATGGATAGTTTTTATTGAACATATAGAAGCTAATTGCATGCCTGCATGACAAAAAGGACTCAATTATTAAAATTTATGTCGTTAAAATAGTACATAGAAAATTTTTTATGATTACGTTGATACATTTTTTTGGTATTATTTACCTATTGGTCAAATTATAGGTAAATTTATAAAAAAAAATTTTCAAAACAAAACACTGTTTTTGAATACAATTGTGATAATTATAATTTAAATTATGTGCTTTATATATTTACCTATAACATTACCAATTTAAAAGTAATCACAATCGGCTAGAAACCATTATTTAGGACATTAAATGTTCTATAGATCCCTAGCTGGATTTTATTTTATTCGGTGTAGAAGGTCTTCTTTTTGGTTGTCGAAATTTTTGTAATACTTAGAATTTTGAGTGCTTATAACTCAAATATTTTTCGAGATTTCGAGCATTATTTAGGGTACTCTTTTCTCTATTATAACTTAAAATTTCATTTTGAAATTTAATTAAAGACATATAAAACACAGCGGTTGAACGGAACTCTACATTTTAGGCGTGGGTTCCAAACTCGACTTCGCTAAATGATTTTTTCGTGGGCTCTATTTCAATAACTATTTATGACACATAATATTTAAAAACACCATTTTGTTCGAAATTTTATCAGCTTTAAGATTTATAAAACCTATTTTATCCTAAAACTGATAGCCCCAGTGTTATTCCCAAATAACTGATTTTGGATAACTTTGTAAGCCCCTAGAATATTTTTTAAATTAAAATCGATTGATATTTAGAGAACTGCTGTAGACGCTTATCGTCATCAGTGTATTTTTTCATGTTTTGTTTGTTTGTTATACGCAGTTGGCCCCCCTGCTGAATATAATGTCACCTAATTTTGTTCATTACATATAGAATGAACTTACAGTTAATACACAAGAAGACTACAGAAAAAAACTCATTTGAAAACGGAATTGAATGAAATGAAATGTGCTTCCATAAAAAAAAACTTCACACAGTTTTAATTTATAAAGAGAATTTTAATCCATTCACTGGCATATTTTTTAAAATTGTGAAATTTCAAAATATGTTAATTTTATTTTATATTATCAACTATGAATTATTATTATTATTGTATTTGTCCGCAAATATAGTGTTTTTTAATTATAGCTTTTTACTTTGTTTATGTTTTTTCTCCAGTATTAGATGACCGTCCACTATGTTTTATGCCCAAACTATTGAAGATAGAGTTTTATGATAAAAAATTTACTATATACATATATCGACCCTAAAAATTTCAGGAAAATATTGTCAACCCCCTAAAACTCCTCCTTGGGGGTAGTTTGAGAGGTACATGCCCGTTTTTCAGTAAAATCAAATAGAACAGTATATCCAAAAGTAGATAATTTTAAAGATCATAAAAAAGTAAGAAACTTTTGTAAAAAAAAAATTTTCTTACATTCAATTGTTTAGAAAATATGGCGCCTTGTTTCCAAATTTTAGGGTTTTACTAAAATTGCTCTAGTTTCGTTAAATATTAATGAAATTTTATTTTTAAAATTTATTTTGAAAGAAGAAATAATGAACTTTCTAATGACGTATGATTATTTGAGATTTGGATAATTTAAAGTGCTATACGCGATATATCAAAAATGCAAAAATTCAATTGGGGATAATTAAATTTTTTTAAATGGAATGATATATCAATTAGTACTTTATCTTAAAAAATATATTTGAATTAACAACTTTTGATAAGAAAATTTAAAATTTAAAATTATATATTTTTTTAGATAAAATTTAAAATATATATTATCTTCAATAGTTTGGGCGTAAAACATAGAGGATGGGTAGTCTGAAACACCCGGTATAATTAAATAAGAATCTAATAATGGGATCTGGTCCATGTCAGTACCTTATATTGATCGTAATTAAAAAATCCTAGTACATATACCATATATTCGTACTGCATGTTATTTTTCATGTTCACGATCTGGCGCAATTACGTAACATAGCTTCATTCACTGTACCGATGGTAATTGCAACAGTAATTTAAAACACTGCTTTGAATTTATATGTAACAATTGATTGCAAATAGTTGTATCAACCGCAATGTTGATTAGTTTTTATTTAACATGCTTTTTGGTGCAAATTGAAATCAAATGCCACTGGGTAAAACGAAAATTTTACCAGGAATATGAGCAGCAAGTTTTATCAGTATTAATTCTTAAATATGAAAGGTTAAAATGTACATTAATACAATATTATCTGTACACATTTGTTTGTATTTTGTTAATATATCGTAGATTAAAACCTTTAGTAAAGTTAAGAACCAATTTATTAGTTTAAATTATAACGAAATGTTTGCACTTTAAAATTCCTTGATTTGCCAGATTGCATTTGATACCACATTCGCCGATTAAATATTTATTTTTGGTAACCTAACCCCTCACCCTCTTAAAAACATCGACTTTTATTTTTATCACTCATGTCTTTATTATTTGTCTATTATATATTTACTATAATTAATTCAAATTTCAGTTTTCTGGTTTAAACGGTTCAGTAGCTAGAATTCAGGCAGACACAGTGTTGATTCCAAAAATCAAAAATCTATTCCAAACATGTGTTTTAAAAGACTACTATCCTCATCAATATCAATACCAAAATGACTAATTTAGAACAAAGAAAAACCAATCAAACAAGTTGTCATATTGCAACTAAAATTATTGATAACATCGCATCAGAATGATTGGTCGATATTTGTCAAATGACAATACATAGCAACCCATTTGTGATTAATTTTCGACGATTAATTGATACACGTGTGAAAGAGAGAGACTAACAAATATTTTCATCGCTCCTGATTGACCTAAGCTGTTTGCGATAGAGCACGGACAATTTATCTATGGCCACGAACAATTAACTAAACAACTTTGGGTCAACTTTCCACAAAAATTAATACAGGTGAGATAAAAGAGAATTATTGTATCATATTTAATATGATTCATAATTTATTATTTTATCATTTATATGTATAGAAAAATTCATTTCCTAAATAAGGTACTGACACCAATCTTGAATAATTACATGAATCTTGGCTTCTGGGTGTAAGCCGCGTCAATTTGGTCGTGTTATCGATCAACGTTTCATCACACATTGCAGTGGACATCTTCAGGGCTCTTCTAAAAGTCCTGAAGATGTCCACTGCAATGTGTGATGAAACGTTGGTCGATAACACGACCAAATTGACGCGGCTTACACCCAGAAGCTAAGATCCATATCAAGATCACCGCGGAAACCTCAAGACTTGGATAATAACATGTTTAATTAAATGTAATACATTTTATTTAAAATATTTGTTAATATTTAATTACTGTTATTACTGAATCATAATCTGTAGACACTTAACTGTAATACAGCTTGATTTGATGACAATTTGTCAATGGGTGTCAAAATAGTGGACATTTAAACTAATTATTAATATAATTAATTTTTTAATTATTATAGCATCTGATTTACCTTTTTTCAAATTTTACAATTCTTTATTTTATAACTTATCATTTTGTGTTCATTACTGGGTGCCCATTACTGGTTTTATTTTGTCCATTACTGGAGAAAAAACAAAAACAAAAATAAAAATTTTAAAAACAGATTATTTTTGCCCATCAATTCCAAAAAACAATATACCTTGCTCTTAAAGCGGCCAAGATTGGTGCCAGTATCTTAAATAATAATAATAATGAATGTTAGTTAGAAGTCTGTGACAGATAGACAGATAGCCAGACACAGTGTTAATTTTTTTCCGTTTTCAGTACGAAATACTAAATAAAATAAAACAGGTAATGTAGTCAGTTTTTGTAAAGAAATTTTTATTAAATACAACAAAAAAACAATTCTCATTGTAAAACAATATATTGTATTTTACGTATCCATACAGTATTCTGTATACATTTTGTTAATAATAAATGAGACATTAACAACAATATAGTACATTGTCATTGTTCAATACAAACATACCTTTATCGATCGCACTCATTCTACTACGAATTTTAGACACCTGAGGCAAGTGGGCTGTTTTTGATACACAATAAATATGCTTTCAAAAATAATAAAAATAAATCGCACTTCTTCCATTTGAAATCGATATTGCAAACCTTAGCTGACTCAAATAAATTTTTTTTTTAAATAAACCAAATTATTATATGTATATATTTTAAAATAATTCAGTAATTTATTTTTGTTCTTTCAAGTACTTTTCAGAAATGAAAATACATTATATATTTAACATACATGTACATATGTAAGTACATACATACATTAGCGTCCACATTGAGGGGGGGGGGGGTAAAACATCTCCGAAGGATATTTTTTTTGCCACCCACCACCTTGGAAATTTTTTATGGACATGAATTCATTCGACAAAAAATAAAGACAAAACATGATTTCATCCATAGATGGCAATATCTATTCTCGATTTTGTAACGTATGAGATTCGCATTTTATAACTCAAAATCTTTATTTTTAAATTACTTTCGAAGATCTAAGTTTCATTCGCTTTTCGCAAAGTTGTAAAAACATAAAAAAAACTGGTAGACTTTACTTGGTATTGAATTAAAGTTAGTATCAGCTTTCAAATATTTTTTTTAGAATTAGTTTGCCGTCTTTTTTAATTGAGTTATTTAACTTTATAAATGTACTGGATTGTTTCTATAACGATCACTTCTATGAGAAAATTTTACTGAACTTAAATATAATAATATTTTATCGAAACTAGCTGTTTATGATTTTTGAAATATATAGTTGAATTAAGTTCAAACACAATTAGTTATTTTTGTAATAATAACTAATCAACATCTAAATTACTTAACAAAAACGAACCTGAACAAAAAGTACAAATTATTTTTGTTCTGTTTAAATTTAAAAGTTAATTATAGAAAAACAAAATAAACAATTAACGATCAAAAACAAGAGCCGAGCCGAGGAAGTCCGAATTCTTCAGTTCGCGCGTTATTAATAATATTTTACCGTATATAATTTATTTAGAATTATTTCCTAAACTAAAAGACCAAATTGGATGCTTTATAAAGGGAAAATTATATCTACATTATGTGCTTATGACGATGAAATCATTTATTTCGAAAAGGATTAATGTTATGCAGGTCATAAGTCCACGTAAATAGAACCAAAACATTTTTAATTTTCTTTGTAACATAAAAGCAGTCATAGTGGCTTAAATATAAATGTTAGATATATGGTATCCCAGACTCTATTTAAGATATTTTGATTCTACACAATTCTTTACTACATTATTTTGTTCAATATTTAACGGTTTAAGCAGCGTATTGCAAAAGAGCGCGCTGGCGGCAAATTTTTTTCCGACTTGATTTACTATTATCGTCTTTAATTATTCGTTATGTAACCTAACGTAACACAAAATATATCCTTTAACTTGGCTATAGAATTAAAAAAAACACATAAATCGGATAAGTGGTTCTCGAGTTTTAAGCGTACTAACGGACAGACAGACAGAGAGACGTTGAACTTTATATACAGGATGGTCCGGTTTAGAATACAGATATTTTAAGAGCTGATTCCTTGGCTCATTGTGAGTAAAAAATTGTACGGGAAGGTAGGGTCTATCTTCAACACCCTCTGAGCTACAGGCTGTTTAAAAACTTTCTTCAGAGTAGTACTTACAAATAAAGATTATCTCATAACTTCCAAATAACGAACTAGAGTAACCACAATGAGTCAGTTTCATAGGTAATTAACTAACGTATCTTTAAGTATTAGCGTTATTGCTAGCCGTGTTTCCAGTTCAGAGTTATTGCTCATCAAAGTCAAAAAATATATTTATTTTTTTGAAAATTTTTATGAAAATGACATTTTTTTCCAAAAGTACCTATAATATGTGACATTTTTAATCATTATTTTGGTGTGTCATAATGTATATTAAGGATAATATTTATTTATATATACTGTCCTATAAGTTTGTTTATAAATTATTTTGTGGCGATCGTCTGATTGACTTCTAAACAGCTTCATTTAGGTACACGATTCGCTCTCCCCGTTTGTTACCGTCACGTTCCTGATTATAAATGATCGGCAGTGAACGCTTGTTATATTATCGCGGGTCAGGTTTAAATTGCGGATAATTAATTTACCAATGTTGTGACAAAATATTAAAATATATCTGATATGCAAACAACGGATGCGAAATTAAATTTTGGGGTTATCGAATTTTGATGTAAATATAATTTTGTAATTCGATATATGATTAGCAAATTTTGTGTATTTTAGTAAATAAATACACAGTAAGCTAACAGTATCGATTTTAGGATATAATTTGACAATAATGTGAAACGATATTTCAACAGACAATAATTTAATTTTTAAAATATTTTTTTCCTCTGGATGACATTCATAGTTTTGTAATTACTGGCACCAATTTTTGTTACTTTAAGAGCAAGGTATATTTGTTTTTTGGTATTAATGGGCTACTTTTTTGTAATTTACATGAACTCATGTTACCAATAAAACAAGTACCTAAAATACTAAAGTTCGCAAATATAGTTTGTTTTTTTAATTATAGCATTTTATTTTATTTATGTTTTTTCTTCAGTAATGGATAAAGTAAAATCAGTAATGGAACGCAGTCATGGACACTTGCTAATAATTACAAAATGATAAGTACTATGACAAAAAAGTTATTAAATTAAGAATCGTAAAATTTGAAACAATGTAAAGCAGATGCTATGATAATAACATAAATAATAAATAGATACACTAATAATTAGTTTAATTGTTCACCATTTTGACACAGTGGCGTAGATAGGGGGGGGGGGTTAAGATGATCAATCACCCCCCATGAGTTTACTTCATGAGAAAATTCAGACATTTTTTTTAAACTTTTCAAGTATGACAAAAATAGTAGAAGTAAATAGGAAAAATTAAGTAAATTAAGAGTAAAAAAAAGGTCTTCAGTTATTTTCAAATTGTGAATGACCTTTTTTTTAGTAATAAGAAGTAAACTAAATACAGTTTATATGATCAAAAAAAAAGGTCATTCAAGTTAAAATTACATTAATAATTTTTTTTATTGCCTCGAGGCCTGGTCATATCGCCCCCCCATCGCAAAAAGCTATCTACGCCACTGTTTTGACACCGATTGGTCGATTGTCATCAAATTAAGCTGTTTTACAGTTAAGTGTTTTAGATTATGATTCAATAATGACAGTAATCAAATATCAACAAATATTTCTAATTTAGTGCTGGGGTACGATTCAGTACCTTAGTCCTTTATAAGCCAACTTGACCTTTAATTGAATTCATCAAAATAAAACACTTAATACATAAAATAGCAGAGACGCAAATTGTATCAATTATTAATTATAAACAAAGCAGTTTTACATTGTATGTATATATATGTATGTTGAGTTGTTCTCGGTGAAAGTCAAATAATGTTTAAGCGACACTTATTTGCACTGTACATAGAATGTTTATCTTTGTATGGAGATCATTAGTTATTCAAAGGGTCCATGTCACTTACATTCCTCGCCCTTTGTGACGACGACAGCGGCTTCTTTTTGTTCTTTCGCAACTAATCTTGTCGACCCAATTAACTAACTACAGTATTACAATTATCTAGTCTGAATTCACGTTTTAGTTCTTGTAATTAAATATACGTATCTTTTGGTATATAGATATAAAATTATCCTATTTTTTAGTATTGAGGTAATTTTTTGTTTTCTGAAAGTTCTTTATTCATGAAATATTTTGGTTTCAAAATTAGAAAAAAATTAAGAACCAATTTGAACAGAGCAATTAAGCGGCTATTACACTATCAAATATCTTTGACAAAGATTTAGTCATATTTCTTTCATAAAATACGAGATTTTTTTCTATTACAATACATAAAATATTTGATAATATTATCTAGAGATATTTTTTCTTTTTTGATTTATTTTGATTATCAGTGCGTGGATGTTGTCAATTGTCGCGATCGAGGTTTGAATCGTTTGAATTTACAACCGTGTATTGCGATTATTCTAATCACGATTTTTTTTGCTGTTGAACTACATCAAATATTTTTGTATTTTATCTTTAAAATGGAGAAAGAAGGTTATTTGCTTGTACAGCAACAGCAGCAATGAGTGTAATTGTGATATGTGTGTTGTCAGTCGCTATTTTGATTTATCTGTCAAAAAACTTTGATCAAATATAAGAGACTGTCATTATCTACGATCATAGAAATTATATGAAGATAAATATTATAAAAGTTGACTTATTACACTGTCATATATCTTTGATTAATGAAATTTTATCACATTTCTTTGATAGTGTAATAGCCGCCGTAGTAGGGAAACAAATTTAAAAAAATGTTGTTGTAACCCATTAGTCCCCTTTTAAGAATATAAGAAAAAACATGCCAAGCGGTTCAGTAGTTAGAAGGCTATAACAAACAGGTTGATTTTATGTGTTTTTTTTTCTCCCTATTTCGATACGAAACACTAAAAACCATAATAAAATCATATTTATTTTAAATATTCATCATTTTGTGGTAGTTTCCATAAAACATAATGAGTTTGATATTATATATTATCAAAAATTAATATTTCTAATACAATTTCTTACTTTTCTATTTTTCAATGACAAACATTTAATTTCTTATAATTAATCTTAATTAATCACCTTCACGAGCCGCCACTGCACAGATGCAGACACATTTAATCGCGCGCACTAATACAAACGCACAGGTAATTTTCCTGAATGTCGTAGGTTTTCGAACGCTCTTATAAATTGGACCCTTTGTTTTAGGACCTATAATTAATTAAGTCTCCTGAAATCTGCTAACGATATTTTTGTGGATCAATTTCACTTTTATTGTATCTATTTTAAATGTATTAAACACTAGAAACTCCCCGCGGCTTCGCCCAAATATTTAATTACATACAAATAATTAATGTTAATTAATATTGTTTATACAATATTATATATTTGAAAATATCAGTTGTAAATTTTCATTTATACGGGCCTGTTTTAATTCTTTTATCATAATATAACCAAAACGAACTCTAGGGTCTTAGGCTTTCGAACGGTTAAAGTAGGTTAATTAATTTTCCTGTAAAGCTCAAATAATTAGACAGGCTGGCACAAATTCTAAAAAAAATATTAAAATTCTAAATACCATAATATTTACATTATATAGACAAATAATGAAATAATTTTTTAAATAAATAATTTTATCAAAGTTTTTAAATGTTAAACTGCAGCCATTTTTTGTTTTTGTTATTCATAAATTTTATTTTGATCTGATAGTGTAGCATAGACATGTAAGTAATATAAAAATCATGTATGGAAAATATGGGCTCTTTAACTTTTGAACTTTTGTCATTTTTGTATAAATCACATATTCAATAGTTTTTAGTACATGAAAAACGTATATTTCATATCATATTTAAAAATCCTATTATTTTTGTTTATTTTAACATATTATAAAGAAAATATATTACGAAATAAAAACGTATATTACAATGTTTACAACAAGCAATATTTTACATATAAAAATAAAATATGTGTTATATTATACATAGAATGAACACTTTAAATAAAACTATAATAGTTATGAATGATATAGAACTCTAAACATATAAAGTCTTTTTTTTGCTTTTTCAAAATATACATACATATTTCACTCCATTTATACGAGAGTAAAAAATTACTTACTTTATATCGCTAGCATTTTTGATGATTTTTTAAAAGATGTACTTATATTTTATAACATTTTTATGCCCTCGTATTTTTGTTAAAATTTATTAACATATGTACATGTATATTTATTTAAAGATAAATTTCTGAAATATTTTTTACTTAATCGACGTATTAAAAAATTAACTGTTTAATTTATGAAATATTTAACTGATTGAAAAACAAATAGAATGGATTATTTTCTTGAATTTCATATCAAAAATGTACATTAAAGTCAAGTGATTCTGACAGATAGAATTTTGCCTTGAACTTGAAGTTTTGCGTTTAATTTATTTATCTTCGTGATATTTTGACAACTTGACAGTATTTACGATAGATACTACAGTATAAGTTGTAAAAAGTATCACAAATATATAGAAATATTGAAAGATAGAAACCAATCATGGTGTCAATCTAAACTTTATTAGATAAAATTCCAGCTCGATTTCTTTTTAATGCTGTTTTTAATTTGTATAAAATAATGTTTATCAGCTATGAATTTCTGTATTGCATTTATTTTATTTGACACATTATTTTGAAATAAGAAAATTTAAAAAATGCACCCAATAATAAAACAGGTTAAAAGGTTGGACATTTTTTTTCTCAAAGAATTTATGGTTATATGTACCTGAAGAGAAGATAACGGATATTTTCGATATCGAGGTTCTACTATATTAAGAATATTGCTTTTGTAATAAAGAACAGCTATTAAAAATTCATTCTGTGCATTTTGTAGATTTTCCGATGTTATTAATGATTGAATTTTTTTTGGTTCACGAATAATTTTATAAACATAAAACAACTCGAAAAGTTTGGTTATGTCTGAGTTACGACATTGTCTATATTCAACCTTTGAGTTAATTTGTCATATTTTTTATAAGAATTATTATTGTTATCCTTTGCCAAGAAAGTTTTACATTTAAAAAAACAGACCATTGATTTTGAGAAAAATGTTCAACATCAGTATAATGGCGGTAGTAAATTAAATCAAGTTTTAAGACCATTATTAGTTGTTTCTATTTTTAAACGTGTTTTATTACCATGTGATTCAGCTTTGCACCCTCTTTACGCACCGAAAACAATCGATATTTTTTCAATGTCTATGAGATTTTAAATCGAATAACTCCTAGTCCTCAATACCTCGACTCTTTTGAAAATTTATTACCATACTTCTGAAACTTCGTGAGTGACTTCTTTGTGACGAGTCTAACATTTGTGAAAATTCTTAAAAATTTTCCGTGCGCGGCGGACTGGAAAAACGGCCCAAGATATTTGTCGGACAAAATGACCATTGAAATGTAACTAAGATAATACGGTGAGAAAATCGAAAAAAAAAATTGTCGGACAAAAATATTGGAGGATCACCTAATCTGTCTCCTCCAACATGTCAAAATTACGAAGTTATTATAGTTTATTATTATACTAGTTACCTGAAATTTGTAGGATTATTAAATGATTATTTTTACAATCCATTGGTCATTTTGTCCGACAAATATCTTGGGCCGTTTTTCCAGTCCGCTGCCCGGAAAATTCCGCGACTGCATGGTCGAAAATACCCCATTTTTTTTAGAATTTTCGCAAATAAAAAAGTTGTTAGGCTCGTCAAAAAGAAGCCACTCACATGGTAATAAATTTACAAAAGGGTCGAGGTACTGAGGACTATTCCATCTGGTGAAAAGAGAAATTATATGTAAGTAAAATGTGTATAAATTAAGCAAAAAAATATTGGTCCTACTTTTTATACATAAATATAACATTGTTTTCAATTCATAACAAAGTTGATAAATTACCATGATTGCTAACGTTCTTATTACAAAAATAAACAAAGTAAAAACATATTATTTTATTTTGTTACAAACTGTCAACGCCTTTTCCATAAATAAGTAAATAGCAATATCAACAAGTTCCAATTATATTCTATAATTATTTAATGAGAAATATTCATGCGACACGTTCGACGACGCAGAAAGTAGACACGCGCTGCTTCAATTAATACCAACCTGGTAAATACCTAACGATATGTTACGTGGCGTGAACGTATTCATTGAGCACGATATTGATTTACTTAAAATGAATCATTTTAATGTTGACTGGTAATTTGTTTAATGATATAATTTATTGAGTTGTTTTAATGTTGACATTTTATACGATTTATTGTTGCATGTAGATATTCTCTCCTTGATGTAAGCATTGTCTTAATTATCTGAATAATAAATTTTAATTCAATTTCTATGCATTTCTAAGTGTTAAATATTATATATAATTTTGGGGCTGATAGACTTGTTTTATTTTAAAAGTTGGAGAGTTTTTTATTCAGCCTTCTAACGGTATAGTTAAAAAATTCAGTTTCTTTTGCGATCAAAAAATTCGCATTTTTAATGCTAAATTCTTTATCCAATAAAAAAGTCTTGTAGACCCTTTTTATTAATTAATGTTAAATAAAAGTCAAATGGCTTTAAAATAACGTATGTCATTGAACAAAAAGTTAACAATTAAATTGATTTGAAATATCATTTGCAATGAAAGACTTCCACTGACACTTGTCTACAAGCTGAAGTAAAAACAATTTCAAATAATGCAGTATTAAAAAGACAAATTTAACAAAATATAAGTAAGATTTCACATAAATTTTAGTAAACTCTCAGACTAATAAAAACAAATATTAAAATTAATTATACATACAAATTAAATATTTTCATTATTACAAATGTTTTTTTAGAAAAGTTTTTTTATATTTCAACTATAATTTGAATAATAAGTTCTGAACATCTAAAAAAATATAATTTTACGATCATCAAAAAAAAAATATTTTAAAGAAATAATATATTTAAACAAAAATAACAAAGACATAAATTTGCATCAAATTTAATAAAGAATAACAAAATATATTTAATTTTGTGAATCCTAATGAGGTAGTGGCACCAGTCTTGGCAAGGACACCAGTAATGGCGAATTTTTAATTAAATGTACTGAATTAGAAATATGTGTTGGTATTTGATTACTACCATTTCTGAATATTCATCTGTATACATTTAACTGTCTTACAGAGTGATTTGATGACAATCGGCCAGTTGGTGTCAAAATGGTGGACATTTAAACTAATTAATAGTTCAATTTATTTTTTAATTATTATATTATCATAGCAAATGCTTTACATTGTTTCAAATTTGACAATTCTTTCTTTTATATCTTTTCTGTTGTAGTACTTATCATTTTGTAATCATTAGCAAGTGTCCATCACTGCGTGCTCATTCCTGGTTTTACCTTTGCCATTACTGGAGAAAAAACATGAATAAAATAAAAGGCTATAGTTTAAAAAACAAACTATATTTGCGAACTTTGGTAATTAAATTGATTAAATAAAGAGTTAGTTGTTTTATTAGTAACATGAGTTCATGAGAATTACAAAAAACAAGCCCATTAATTAAAAAAAAAACGAAAACTTGCTCTTATAGTGACCATAACTGGTGCCTTTGTCTTACTCATCGTTAGATTAATATAAATGTTGACAGCAATCTTAATTTATAATTTTTCATTGTAAACGCCTCAATTAAACAGAAAAAGAAAAGTATGAATAAAATTTTCCTTCATTTGTTGATTTAATATTCAATGTCATTAATTAAACAACACGTACTAATACAAAACAAATATTTACAAAAAGTAGTAGATACAGAATCTGTTGAGCTATTCCCGTCATTTATAATTTGTTTAATTATTTTAAAGGCTGTCATGTCGTACCTCTCATTAATTTTATCATTATAAAGACCATTCTATTATAATTCATTTCATGCGACAGAAAACTCATTAGTGATTTTTATAAAGGATCTAATGTCTTAATTGGTGTGTCGACTAGATTTACATTTACCTCTATTAATCTTTTATACATTTATTTAAAAAGTACGTAGTTTACTTTAAGTATAAAATTATTTGTGTTTATTTAACAGAGTAAATTAATTCAAAGTACATAATATAGTACAGGTCTGGCCAACCCAAATTGCTCCATGGGCCGCATGGACAACCTAAAATTATTCGAGGGCCGCACATAAATAATAATTTAAAATTTTTTTCTCATAATTTTTTCGATATCTGGCTTTACAACGAATTTCATACTTATTGAATTCATTTTCTAGTCACCTTAATTTTTTTAAAGTAGAACTACTTATAAACCCGATAACCTCGGAAGTAATAAATGCAAAAAAATATGTCTTTTCTTTTGTATTTTTCCCCGCTGAACACGAATCCGTCGTCATAATTGAGGGTTGATGAACAAAATCACGAGAAAACCCAAAAAAACGATAAAAACCATAACATAGGTCTAAAAAAAAGTGGTGTGTGCTAGGGTACAAACCCAACTTTTTTTTTGTGTTTTTTACCGCTGAACACGAATCCGTCGTTATAATTGGGGGTTGATGAACAAAATCACGAGAAAACCTAAAAAAAACGATAAAAACCGGTTTCTCGTGATTTTGTTTATCAATCCCCAATTGTAAAGCGGGAAAAAATACAAAAGAAAAGTTGGGTCTGTACCCCAGCACAGACCACTTTTTTGTGGATCTATGTTATCATTATAAAATCACTAAAGTCTCTATAACAAATCACAATGTTATGGATCACAAAACTTTATAAATCTTTATTAAGTGACAAAAAATAAACTCATTCTGCATATAAAATTGTATTTTACAGTTTACATTATTCTACACAAAATGAATAAGACTACTGTAATGTTCTAAGCGCTTTAATAGACAAATAAATTTAAATAAAAAGGGAGACATTGCCGGCAATTCAGCAAATAACTATGTAGTGTCATTCACATGTTATGTACGAAAAGATAGTGTTCAAGGAAGACATTAGAGGGAAATAGAAAATAAAGGAAACATGGAGAACACAAATCTGTCTGAACACTTTTCATTCTGTATATATGTATGTGTGTGTTCACATATCCATTCGGCACTGTATAAAATTACCATTTTGTTTGAATTGTGCAATAAATATTTTAAAAGAATTGTCCTGACCCACCATTGCAATTATATGTTATTTAATATAAGGGGAATGTATATTTTCTTTTATTTGTTTATGGTAATTTTCGTTCTTGTCTTTTATTATGTATATTCGTAAATAAAATTGTTGAATTTGTTTTTCGGTGGTTCAAAAATAATCACATTTTAAATATTGACGAATTTTGTTTTGGGCTTAAACTAATAAAGCAAAAAATCTGAATTTTTATAAATTATTCAATATCAATAGAATAATCCGGAAATTTTTGATGTACTTTTTTTATTACTTAAGACGAAGATTAGGCTAAAAAAATAATAAAAGCATTGAAAAATTGTTTTTTTATTGCCCAATTTTAAATTATTCAATATTTAAAGACGTAAAAATCTGCTCGCATTTAAAACGCGACGTAATTGGTTGAAGTGTTTGTGACGTCATTACCCGTGTTCTATTCAGCTCAATGTTGTTTGTATATAAAGTTTCAACGCGTGAGATATAAAAACTAAAAAAATAATAAAAATGAGCCAAAATCCTCAAATTTGGGCTTATTGCTCTTAGAAAGGCATAATTTCTCGAGTATATTATTATTGTACACACTGCAACTATATAGAATAACCTTGCTTTTAACTTTTTTCTTATGTTTCCTTTTGGCACAGTTATAAATCTTTTTCAAGGAGATTTGTGAGTTGAATTATTACAACAAGGCTCGAAACAATATTTATAACTTATTATTTATCGTGCGTTTTCCATGTTTATTGTTGACAATTGTATATTTCAGCATTGACTGACTTTTCAACACTGGCTAATGACGTCACGCAACATTCTTTATTCAACGGATATTATGTTTTTAAATAAATGACATTTGTATGCTGTGATATTATGGAAATAAAACACAACTTTTTTAGTCTTTTGATGTTAAATCTTAAGTTTTTATAAAATATGAATTGCTAAGGCAGCTATTACACTATCAAATAAATATGTCAAAGATCTTTGACAAAGATTTGATCATATTTCTTTGATAAAATACGAGATTTTGTTTTATTACACTACATAAAATATTTGATAATATTTTCTCAATATTATCTAGGGATATTTTTTTCTTTTTTGGTGCTTTTTGAATATCAGTGCGTGGATGTTCGTCAATTGACGCGATCGAGGTTTGAATTTACAACCGTGTATTGTGGTTTTTATAATCAATAAAAAGATTATCATATAATACTGGATTTTGTTGATATTCATATATTAATAATTATATAACTGTAACTGTCAGTGATAACTTGGTAGTCGCCATTTTGTTTTTGACATCAAAAAACTTTGATCAAATATAAGAGACTGTCATTAACTATGATCATAGAAATATTATGAAGGTAAATATTATAAAAGTTGTCTTATTACACTGTCATATTTCTTTGATCAAAGAAATTTTATCATATTTCTTTGATAGTGTAATACCCACCTAAGAACGTCCACTGAAAAATTATCTAAGTATTGGTGAAAACCGCATTAAAATCGATTCAGTAGTTTTCGAGTTTATCTGTAACATGTAGAAAAATATAACTTCATTTTATAGAGGTTTAAAAATATATTACATAAGTAGGTAAACTCTAATAAAAATCATGCTCCATTATATTTAGAAACACTGACACACGCGTTTCTTTGTTATGCATATATTTGTACATCCAAAACATAAATGTCCAATGTTTACTTTTGTACGGTTCGCATCCATGAAAGGTCTTATTTATTTTATAATCGCGCATTAAATATTTATAAAACACACTTGCAAAAGGTAAAAAAATATAAATTGGACACAATGTCGAGTTGCGTAAACACGTTTCTTTCGTTCATATGCATTGTTTAGTGTCTTTGTTGTAATTTGAATTTAAATAAATTAATGTACTCTGTGAAATTTAAAACAGGGAATTATTTTCTCTAAAACATGTTAGTGTAAACGTATTTATTTTATTTTGTACATTTTATGTTTACCTTTTTTTTGTAGAAACTGTCGATTTTACTTTAAAATAAACGAATAGAATCAGTTGCGTAGTAACGGTGGGGAGGAGGGGAGGGGGGTTGAAGACATTCGCTCTCGTTACGAAATAAGTTAGTTTATGACCTAAAATAAATCCTCGCTGAAGGATTACCCTGTTGTTCAATTTTAAGAGGTGTCGCAAAGGGGAGTCCCGTTTCCCATTTAAATAACGTGGGGAAATGATTCTTTAGTACTAAAGTTGGTATTACTGATTCATGATAACTTGATAAATGAAAAATTTTTTTAAGAACATCATTTGTAGAAGATTCAACGTATCAAAAGTTACAGACATTCTAAGTGATTTCTTTGTTAAAATGAACGTCTAAAACTATTGTTTTAATAAAAATAACTTAAATGTTAGTTTTATGGGAAATTTAATTCTCTATAAAAATAGTCTAGAGAGGTATAAGTGTAAATGTAATGAGTTGAAACTAAGTGTTTTAAATATTTTTTTTTACAAAAATCAGCATTTTAATGTCAATATTTTATAAATATCAATTAAATAACAATATATAACCCTATTACTGTCGGAAAAAGAATGAACTGTAATTATAAGAAAATAATTTTATTCTCTACAAAATGACATTTTTTATCCATTATCATGAATCAGAAATACCAACTTTAGTACTAGACAATAATTTTTCAATGGTATTTAAATGCAGTGACGTAATAAGAAAAAAATTCGGGGGGAGTGAAATACATATGAGTTAATTTTTTTGAAGGTGTTTTGAACTGATTTTCTCTCAAAACATACGTTTTTTTAAAACACAGAATATTTCTGGGGGGGGGGGGGGGTCGGGGACGAACCTCCTCCCCCGTTACTACGCCACTGTTGAAATGGAAAACGGGACACCTCTTAAAATTGAACTTATTTCGCAATGAGAACGAAAAAAAAAAATTGTTTTTTTACACACCCTAATGTATATTTAATTATTTTCTTAATTACATATTCTTAATTAAACAAAGTTCATGATAGAAAAGTTCTACATGCATACATAGTAAATACTTATCCAAGCTTGATCATTATTTTTTAGTTTCGTTAAGCGGTCGATCCGCAGACTTGATCAGATTGCTAATTTCCTATATCCGGGAGAAGTACAAGTATATAAAGGGCCAGGCCTTTGCGATTGACTTGACCGAGGATACGGTCTAATGGCTT
Organism: Sialis fuliginosa; assembly: GCA_961205875.1. Lineage (NCBI taxonomy): Eukaryota > Metazoa > Arthropoda > Insecta > Megaloptera > Sialidae > Sialis > Sialis fuliginosa. Next base: position 5,529,128 of record OY540809.1, read on the forward strand.
TCACAGCGCCGACTTGGCTCCTTTACAGTTCTTTGCCGAACTTATCGAGTATAAAACTATTTCAATTGTGTAGTCAAGTATTCTTATTCGGTTTCGTTTAACCCTTTTAGACATGAAGTCCATTTAAATTGATTTTTTTATATTCGTATTCATTCGAATGGAAACTTTTGTTAAATGTTTCCTATTGTATTTAAATATAAATATTATTTATTTTTACTTATTTCTGGACCATAAATGAGGTGTAATAACTTATATACATTCATATACATACGAACAAAAGTAATGTAGATAATTTTTTTTCTGTCTTCCATAAATGTATGACAAGGGGAGGAGGAGGCACAAACTTTGTGACGTCACATGTAAAAAATCAGAACAATGAATTTTATATGACTTCTAAGAGCAAAATTGTGAATAAAAATTAATATGTTGTTAGTAACTCAAGACCGGTGAAGAGTTAGTGGGAAATTTTCAAACATGCTTGGTAAAATTTCATTTTTTTCAATAAAAATAATATAAACAACCAAGGAATTTTTTTTTCGTTGATTTTGAGTATCTAATTATTGTTTTGAAATTTGTGTGACGTTACAACAGTTGGGGGGTCACACGAATGTGACTACCTTTGACAAAGCAGGCGGGAGGGGGGGGGGGGTAAAAAACCATGAATTTTTTTTAAACAGTTTTAAAACCTTTCTGAAAGTTTCTAAAATAAATTATAAGCTGTACTCATTAAATTAAAAAAACTGACATGGGTGCTACGGCACTTTCTTATACGTAATACTGAATAAATGGAGAATGTGTATTGTGTATCTAATTATAAAACAAATATTTCTGGAGAACTGATGAAAAAAGCATAAATTATAGAAAAAACTGTACAGTTTTCATAATAAAAAAACATTTTTGTTTGTTTTGATCCATTTGAATTATTATTTTTAAAATATTAAATAAAGTAGGGTTAAAATTTGAGTTAATTTTTTTATTTCATAATTTGAAGTTGAAAGTGAAAAGGTTAAGTACTTTATTATCTGCAAGAATCTTACAAAGTGGTAGGTAGATAAAGAAAGATGGATGTCTTAGTATATATTTTATTGAATACCGACCATATTCTTTGTGATGTAAAGCACACTGTAGATATTTTTGTTGCTTTGTATATTTCGTTAGAAGTATGATCTAAGAAATGAATATTAAAACGGAAGCTTAATTTTAAAACCTCGATACTCCATAGACGAGATATGGTTGATAAAAATCTCATTTTGGCATGTACAGCCCTACTAACTAACCATTTTCAAAATATATTCTATGTTATTATGTATAAAAATAATTATGTGGGACCACAACAGTTTACTTTCATAATTAAAATTTCAAAATAGATATTACAATTAATCATCAAACTGTATTATGTTATTTATTACCTAAAAGTACAAAATTATCTTCGATAATGAAATAACCCCATTGCCCGCGCCAACCCCTTCGATTTATTGTAGTTTAATATTAATGGTTGTATACAGGGTGTATTTTTCGGCGATACGAATATTTTGAAGGAAGGTAGAATGAGTCATTTGGATGTGATTTAAGATATTTCTCGGGGAGAAACAAGGTACGCTATATGTTAAAAAAGGAAAAAAAAGTGTAGTATAAAATCAAGATAGCCATGGTATAAATTAAAATAAATTTTTTTTTATAATTAAGAAATAGTTTTTATTATTTTTATTATTCCTTGAAATTAAAAGAACAATATAATCAGCACGTACGATTTTTAAATACCGCGGCAATTGTCAATACTTTGCGGCGTTGTCATAACTAGTACCGTGATATTTTTTATCAGAAAAAAAGTTTTTATTTTACTTATAACTTAAAAACGGGGTGGTGAAAATACTTGAGATTTTTTATATTAATTTAGTTTTTCTCAAAATTTCATAAATTTCTTGATCTTCCTTCGCATAAAATTATTTACCTTTTCATTGAAAATCCGCTTAAAATATCGTAATCCCTATACTCGCAATGTTAAATTTTTGATTTTATTTTGACGATATCTTCGCTCACAGATGGTCAATCATTTTAAGATTTTGAATGGAGCTTCTAATAACCTTTTTTTAGATTTTTTTTACAAAATTTGAGCTTGCTCTTGAATCTTTTAATTTTTCCGAGAAATACCTTAAGCAAATATACCTATTTACATTTTGATCTGATAGTGTAGCATAAACATTTAAGTAATATAAAAATCATGTTTAAAAAATATCGGCTCTTTAGCTTTTGAACTTTTGCGATTAACATGTATAAATCTGTTTTTTTTTTAAATTTACTAAAATAGCCGATATAAAAAAAACTGTTGCACTTTGTATATAGGTCTAAATCACTTTCAAATGATCCATTCTACCTCCCTTCAAAATATTCGTATCGTCGAACCAAACACCCTGTATAAGTTAAGCCTGGTTTACACGCTACGATAAATCGTAACAATTCGATCGTTACGATAAATTGTTACGATAAATCGAAAGAGTGTGTACTGTTTATATGCAACGATTTCTTGTCCAATATTCATTGTCGACCGCGGTACACTCAGTTAGCTTTTGCCATAGAGGAAGTCCTGTTGTGGTCGTTATATATCGTTTGTTTAGCAAGAAAAGTGAAAAGGTCATGAAAACCAAGAAGAAAGTGGAGCCGCCAGTGGTTGCTGAAGAAAAGGGTATTTTCTCATATACAATTATTGAAAGAATTACGAAATGAATCCAATGACTGGCGGAATTATTTAAGAATGGATGAAGAGACTTATGTTGAGTTGTTAAGGTTAGTTTCTCCTTTTATTGTGAAAAATGATACTGTTATCGTAACAATGAATAGCTGCTACTTGTTTACACGTTCCAACTTATCGTTACGATTTGCAGAAATTGATGCCGGCCGGCATCAATCATCCAATCCAATTCCAATTCCAATAAATCACTACAATGTCCTGTTTACACGCAATGATAAATCGTAACAATTCGATTGCTACGATAAATTGTTACGATTTATCGTAGCGTGTAAACCAAGCTTTAGGTTTACTTGCACAGTTTTATGTAAATTATCAGTCGTAAACACACAAGTTATTCCTAGATAAATAGATATCACATGTAGGTGTGTATTAGTAAGTGACCCATTAAACTCGCCCTACGTTTTACTCCTCGCAATAATGATCCTGTAAACTTATTATAATGCTTATTTCGTCCGCAGCTGACACCATTGTTTACTTCAGATAATTTATTGCCTGTTTTAAACAGATAGAAACTTTATGTTTATTAATTTTTAAATACTGACTTGACATTTTAATTTAAAATGTTTCTTTTTGTTTTGTTAAAAAATGTGTTAACTTGTAAAGAAATATTGTTTTTATTTATTTTATTCTTGTTAGCTTGATTACAAGAAGTAGAGAAAAAATTATAATGTAACATTTTTATAATGGACAGATAAGAAATAAATAAAAAGGAATGCGATATCTATTTCGTTTAATTTTAACCTAATCGTGACCAGCGTTACATATATGTAACAGAGCGCTTTTGTTAAGATTTTGCGTTGATGTAAGATTATTTTAATTCGAATTGGTTTGATATCATACTTATTTTCGAGTATTGGACTGAATACATCAACAATGCAATTACCAACGTTCTGGAGTTTTAGTATACATACATAGATAGGTATGAATTGATGACAGAAAAATCAGCAATACCGGTAAAAAAAAACTCGGTCACGATTGGGTTAATAAATATACAAAGTTTTAGTTTTAATACTAGATTCATTAGAATATAATGCATCTATAAATGTGTTCAACTTCACTCATTGGTATGAAGCGAGCGACGAGTTGACTTGCTAACGCGATTACATTCAGCTAGTAGCTGGTAATCTCGCCTTGTCTAATCCTAGTTTATACATATAATACGTAATGTACCTAAAAATAAGCGAGGTGAGCAGATCAGGCATATTAATGGCTCTAGAGTTAATTCAAATTTAACAACATAGATACGAAAAATACTAATATTTATAAGTTATAAAAAAATATAAAATGACTGACAGTTCCAAATTTATTAATTTAGCGAAACCATAAAAAACGACCTTGAAAAAAATGGATTTAAAAACAGTAATTGAAACTAGTTAAATATTAAAAGTTATACATATGGTGTCGGGGACTTTATTTTAGATATTTTTATTGTACACAATTCTTTAATACATCATTTTGTTCAATATTGAACGGTTTAGGCAGCGTACTGCAAAAGAGCACGCTGGCGGCAAACTTTTTTCCGACTTGATTTACTATGATCGTCACTGCTTAGATGTTATGTTACCTAACGTAATAAAATATAGCCTATAACCTGGTCAGAGAACGTGCCTATGAATTAAAAAAGAAACCACGTAAATCGGATAAGTAGATCTCGAGTGATAAGCGCACTAAAGGACAGACAGACAGACAGAGACATGTTGAGCTTTCTATATATAGATTTGACATCTATGTAAATCATTAAAAACGGCACGTAGATAAGGTACTTAATAAAATAAATGTGACATTTATATATTTTTAATTTACACCTCGATGCAGCGAAGTGTATCGGTACGATAATGAACAATCATAATGAAGATTTATACCTATACATATAGTATAACAAACATAAGCTTTAGAGTATAAATGTCAAGTTAATACGCAGTGTTGCCAACGTTATAACTTAAAGTCGACTGTTTTGTTCGGGTAATTTGCTACGCCCAAGTTTCACGATCGGTTTTCTTACAGAACGGAGCTTATGTTGATTTAAAAGTTTGTGTAATTATGGAATACATTAAATTTTATTTGAATATAATATTTCATGGAAACTTAAATGGTTTTGTTTGATTAAACGATAATTAAGAAAAATAAATGTTGTGCGGTAAAATGTTAATGTATGTCTATATTAATATTTATAATCGTAATTATACTTAAATTTTGTTAATCTATTATTTAGAATTTAGAGCATAAGTTCCCAAATAAAAAATCTGGCTTCCCAACTACACCCAGAGTCACCAGGGCTTCCTTTGATTCACCCAATACCGCCAAAAGAGCCGAGGACCACAGTTTGGGAACCAGTGGTTTATAGATTCATATTTCCCGCCTTTACGAGTTGATTGCTTCCTAGCATTCGCTCGTAAAGCGGAAACGAAAAGAGAAATATAAATGTATTAATCTAGAAGAATTTAGTGATAAAATTACCTGAAGAATTTTTATTTTTATTTTGTAGATTAAAATAATACATTCTGTATTAAAATGCATCCTTGGAAAATGCTGCATTTCTATTTCAGAAAATAATTTCCATTAGGATTATTTGATGATCCACATAATATAACACACTAATGGAAATTAATAATTTATTATATTTGTCTCTGTAATGCTTGAATTACTGAAGGATTATTATATTATGTGATTAGATACTAATTAATAATTTAATTAATACGCGCGCGTGCCCTAAACTCTGAAGTATTTATATAAAAAATTCAAAACAAATGAAAATAAAATACACAATTTTAAAAATGTGAAAATTGATATTTTTAAATTAAGTTTAAGTATAATTTTTGGGATTATTTTGAATTAGCAATTTGTCGATAATTAATAACATAAATATTGATAATATATAAGAGTGAACCCCAAACCCTTGGACCTAGAAACATAATGACGTATGTAAACACCAACTTAAACGTTTTTTTTTTTGAAAATGCAACTCCTGAAGGAGAAAAAAGGTTGTTAAAGGTTTATGTACATATTCTTTAAAAAAATGTATATACACGTGCATCACGATATTTAAAAGTTCAATGAGTAAAAAGAGTTGGCCCTCATTTACTCACTGACTCATCAACGCTCAGTCTAAACGTAGACTTATTACTAGAAATATGAAATTTTATAGGTTAGAACGTTTGTATAAATATATTTTCTAAAATCGACATTTATAATAATTATACATAGATAATTGATAATATAATGTCTGATATTATAAAAGAACTAACAAAATTTGATAGTTAAACGGGGTATCAAACCTATATGACAGTTTCCTTGAAATGTCATGAAATGTATGACAAATTTCTTGCACGCGCGATAAGAAAACATCATCGGTATTAAAACAGTGGTGACATTATGAAAATTATCTTGTACGACCAGTCCCCATAATAAGTTAAATTACCACTGATTTAAATTTCAAAACTAACCCATAGATAATATCACAGAATTAATACCCCGTTGAAAGTATTTGTTAGTTAACAAATTTTGTTAACTCATTTATAATATCGGACATAAGACTATTTTAAGTTGAAGGATTAGTTAATCTTAACAGTATGAAAGATTAAAATATTTTATAATGGATTATAAACGAACATACATACGAACCTTTACATTATATTACAGTGCTGATGAGTACTTTTAACTGTTTTCCAATTTCCGTTTCTCGTTTATTTTTACCAGACTTATCTCTTTTTCCATTTTCGTTTTAACGACGACATAGATAAAAAATATCATACATTTAACAAACATCAGCTTTTTAGATAGTTATCCTAAACCAAAATTTAACGATACTCATGATTTTTTATGTCTGTAGTATTGCAGAACTTCATTATTTATGATACTATTATTAATTAAATAAAAATTAATTACCAGAGATAAAAAAGTAGATCATATGTAACAAGATATAGAATATGACTAAAGTCTGATTTTGTATAATTTGTTTTTATATATTTTTTAATTTTGTTTGCTGATAGCTTTTAAATGCTTCTCACATGAATTACGACTTAAAAAAATGTATTAAGCGGAGATTTTAATAATAACAAAACGTTTACAAATGTATTTAAAATCCTTGTAAATCTTGTCAGCTTTTGTTCGATACTCCACTCGTAAGGATTGAATAAAACATTTTTTTAATATCCCATTTACCCATTTTAAAAAACACAAAAAAATTCAAATTTTATTTTTATAACTAATATAACTGCGAAACAGAAAACTTTATCAACTAATACTTCATAATTTTATATAGTTTTTAAGAATAAACTTGAAAATTCCCTCAACTCCCCTAGGGTTTAAAAAAAACTAACCGTATTTTCAACTTTTTTTATTAAATCATTTATTTATAAACTACATCACTATTTTCGGTAAGAACGAACAAAAAAATTTAAGCCCAACTCAAAAGGCGAATAAAATACAACGAATTTTAAATGGAAAATAAGAAATTTATAAAAACGCAAAAAATCAACTTTTTTCAATTTAAAAAAGTTCTACGCAACCAAATTTAAAAAAAATTACATCAAAATGTAGGTCTAGGTACTAGCTATTGATTCCACCATGTCTAAGCCTGTATATATTTCGTTAGTCACAACTTCATTTCTAAGCATCTTTTTGGATCAAACCGCTCGCCAACTACAATTTACTATAATTATGCCAAATCACAGATTTTAAGGTCAAGTGATTCAGTAGTAAAAAGGTTCTGACAGTAACACAAAAAAAATATGGTAAATACAGTTAAAATACTTTTCATAATTTATTTTTTGTTTAAGTAGGTACATAATATTCCAATAAAAATACAAGCGATTGATGTTTAAAAATTCATATTCTACAATCTTGATTATATAAAATACTTTGATTGAAAAGTACCTCTTTATTACCCTTCTACCTCTTAACAACATTGAAAATCTTTAACACATCAAAAGAGTAAATAAAAATCAAATAACTAAGATTTGTCGTCGTTATTACTTCAATTCAAAATAAATTTTGTTTTCCAGAAAGAAATACCAACAATTCTCAATCGACATTTCGTGGAAATCAATAAATTCACAGTCTAAGCTCATAATCAGTTATTGTACAAAGGTTTTGTTACTAGTCAAAATGTTGATTTTTGATCGCTTGAAATATATTTTAAATCTATAATATTTATAGTTACGTTTATTTTAAAGATTCAGTAATAATAAAATTATTAATTGTAAAATGAAATATCAAAAATCTACAACTGTTTATAATATGTTTTTTTGAATCAAGACTGATTTGAAATTTTATTCAAAATATTTATTAACTAGGTATTAAAAAAAATCAAAAGTGATTCTTTATTATTATAATAATAATTTTAACTAAACTTTTATAATAATAAAAATTAATCTAGGTTTAAATATCTTCTGAAAGTCTTTGTTTTAAAACTACTTTCTGTTCTATAAATCCTAACGTTTAGACTGTGATACGTTTTACTTGTAAGATTTTCTCCGGTTACCATATTTATTATCTGATGAAGCGAGATCAGAATAACTTTTCAATGTATGAGATTTTCACGATTTCCTCTTCAATTTTCTTTGATAACCGTGTATTTTTTATATATAAAAACACGAGTCTGTGAAATTGTCAACCACATTTCCTGTATTATGTATGAGTTTCCAGAAGTTATTCTTTCATTGTGTTTATCTTTAAAGTGAATTTGCAAGCATTAAGAAAATCGTCAAAATGTTTTAAGATATAAATATTATAAATATAGTTGTTTTTTAATCTTATATAAAATGTTTTTTTGACTCCAAAAACAATTTTTTTCTGAGGTATGAGGGACAATAAAACAAATATAAAGAAATATTGTCTAAGCCAATTTTTTCGAATTCAAAATTTTGATGGAGATATCCATTTTGAATTTCCCTGAATCCATTCAGTGATGTCTGTGTGTCTGTCGGTCTGTAGACGCTATAACTAAAAATCAACAAGATATAAAAGAGTTAATGTTTTTATTTTTGAAAATCGTCATAATTTTTGAAAATCATTTTACAACTGGAAACGGATATTAGCAAAACATGTTTTAGATAAAAGTTGATAAGTATACAATTTATGTTCTATTCAATTTTGAAAAAATGGGGAAAAAATTATCGACTTTTTAAAATACAGAAAAAAATGTTCATAACAAAAATTCAATTCAATAAATTCACTTTGTTTGAAAACAAGAATACAAAAACGTGACAAATATATAATTCGAACAAAAAATGATTTCTTATTAAAATAATGAAATTGTTTTTTTATCATCCGAAACAATTTTTGATATTTACGTATATTACGTCATCAGTAACGACGTGCTCGTTGTAGTATCTGACACGTACACAAGTATACATACATAGTTTATATATGTATGAAAAATATGTAAATCGGCATTGTAGTGGAATACATTCAGAATAATGTCCTGAATTTACATTTTATGTTTCGGTTTTAAAGCTTTTAGTTGTAGAGGAATCTGGAATTGTTTTTTTATATTTCGTTGCCTTCTTGGTGCTATGTATTGACGAAATATATGAATGTTTTGTAATAAAAAAACGACATTTGCAAATTTGTAGATTTATTGTTTTTAATAGAAAAGACCTACGGTTCAACTAAACCCAAAAATTGTTTGAATTGTTTGAAAATTTCTTGGTTAGATTTCAAACTAAATATTTATAAAGCAATTTAGAACTATTATTATAAAAAATAATAAATAGATTGCAGAAAATAGTATGCCTTAGATTGTTTAAACTCAAGACGAAATTTTAAAGCCCTAAAATAAAAATAAAAGCATAATTACAAGTTTGGCGTAATATAATACAGATAACAGAGCCGTACTTATGAGCAGGCACATGAAGTGCTAGCTAGGGGCCTATTGATGAATTATTTTGAGCCTTTATATACATAGTTAAGTGCGGCTCTAATAGGAAAGAAAATTATTTGTATGTACTATGGGCTTTAGAAGTCGTCTGCCATCGTAAAAGTCAGAATCGTTTACAACATATTCGAAAATAATTAAGACAAACATCATCGGTTATCATTTTTAATAAAAACACAAATATACGTCCATTTTATTAATTAATTTTATATCAAGTTTAATATATTTAAATATCTACTAAAATTCAGAATATCAAATATTTATTGCCATTAAAAATTTACTCATACAATTTTCAATAGATTACTAAATAATTAAATTGTACAAATATATATTAGTACTATAAACGAAGAGTACTTTCAAAAGATTTGTCTTTGTTTAGTACATGGAGAAATGATTTAAATATTATATTAATCAAATGGGAGGAGCCTATTAAGAGTGTGGTAAACGAATTACAATGAAAACTAGACGACCATTTCTGCATTTTACTGTACATATATAACGAAAAAAAATGTTAACTAAAAAGAAAATTACATAAGTATTCCACTTTCTTAATACAACTGTTGAACTTTACATCAAAGTTCAACTCAAAGCCTTTAAACATATGCTTAGCTCTTATATTCCACTAAATCCAAAATTATTGTCAAACATTAAAACTGATAGAAACATTTACAAGAAATATTTAACACAATTAAACCTCCCAGAATACGATTTATAACAAAATCATCCACGTATCTTCTTGAGCTGTATGTGTTTGTATAATAAAATAAATTAATTAACTGAATTTTAACCACCTGTCAGAAATATAGAATCGTGCCGGGGTAATAAATCCAGTGTCAGACGCACACACACACTCGCAAATATCCACACGTGTGTGCAAAAACTGAGGGTGGGATGTTTTACTCGCAAATCTTAGGGTCGGTTCACACTGTGTGCAGTTTTTTGGTCGGCTGGAGTCAGTGGCGAGGCGTGAAACTTTTAAAAGGGAAGCATATTTTGTCAATCCTCCCCCTCCTATTAACAAAAAAAACTAGTTATGAAACAGCTTTAGTTCGTCTTTCTTTCTTGTATTTTAGTCGATATTTATATGACGAGTTGAAGTTCACTGCAGGAAATTTCACTAAAATTTTTCGAATTTTTGATTTCATTAAAAGTATGTTTATTGTATAGAAAATGACGTGAAAAGTTGTTTGTTTCAAACCGCAGGTCTGTATCTCAAACCGTTCTCGAGATATAGCCTCTCAAAGTTTTAGTTTTTTCAAATTTTTGGAGAAAAAAGGCCATAACTTTTGAACGTGTGGTCGGAATTGATTTTAGTTGACGGATTTGAAATCAGCGTGTCAGAATCTATATAATGACATGTATAATACTTTAAAATCAGACAAAAAAATTTTGGCCAAAAATCGACATTTTTTTAGTTTTTGAATTTTTTCGATTTTTCGCGAAATTTTTTTTTTAGAGTTTAAAGGTATTATACATGTAATTATATAGATTTTGACACGCTGATTCCAAATCCGTCAACTAAAATCAATTCCGATCACGCGTTCAAAAGTTATGGCCTTTTTTCTCCAAAAATTTGTAAAAACTAAAACTTTGAGAGACTATATCTCGAGAACGGTTTGAGATACAGACCTGCGGTTTGAAAATTTCAACTTTTCACGTCATTTTCTATACAATAAACATACTTTTAACGAAATCAAAAATTAGAAATTTTTTGTGAAATTTCCTGCAGTGAACTTCAACTCGTCATACAAATATCGACTAAAATACAAGAAAATAAGACGTAGAAGTATTATAGTTTTATAATTGAACGTGTAAATTAATATTAAATGTTATTTTTGACTTTTGGTTAAAATGTTTGGGTTGCGCATAAAGATGAATATTATTTTTAAATTATTTATTAACTGAAAACACAGATTTGTATTAATTTACCCACGAAGAAAGGGAAGCACTGCTTCCCCTGCTTCCATGGACGCTTCGCCACTGGCTGGAGTGTAGAAATGCAATCATATAACTCATATAATTAAATTTCAGAGGTGATTTACATTGTCGGCAGTTTTTTGGGGTCAGGAGGAGTCGAGAAATGCATAATGTAAAGCAGTGCTTCCCAAACGTTTTACTACCACGAACCATATAACTTTATCAAATAAAAAAAATAGTCCTTCATAAAAAATGTTTATTTATAATATATTATAACTTTTGAGATTGAACAATCCCCTTTTCAGTGATTTTTGCAAACATAACATTAATTTATTTTTAACAAAATTGAAGGGTTATGAAGCAAATTAAAAAATTATAAATTTTAGTAGGGTTATTAAAAAAAAAACATTGGAAAGCATGTTGTCAACTTCTTAACGTTTTTTTTTTATTTGATCTCTAATTTTTCAATAAGAATTATTTGAGATAAAGCAAAAAATCATTATTTAAATATTAAAAAACGGATATTTGACTCCTCTGACCACTGGTATATACTGAACGATAAAAAAAACCGGAATAAAATCCGTTTAGTAGTTACTGAGAAAATCGTGTAAAATTATATTTTTAAACTCCCAGGAAACACCAGGTCCCGTATTAGAATTTGTATTAAAATAAAAAAATAAAAATAATCAACTTCGATATTTTAACTTTCATGGAAGTAAATGTTTCTTTATATTTCAGTTTTCAATCAATTTCACAATATTTAATTGTTAACATGTGTCAAAAATCATCCAATTGTTCGACAAAATATTTGAAAGATACGTGATCATAGTGACCTAAATTAATAAAATACTAAAACCGTAAATTCTAGAATTCTGTATTCCATGGCTAGGTACTATGTTTTTATATACCTAAATGACAGTTGTATACTGTAGCATCAGAGAAACAAAACACAACTTGATAAAAAATGATGTTAAATCTTAGATTTTCATAAAATATTAATAGCCACGATGAAATCATCTAACTACTGATGAAAACTGCATTAAAATCGGTTCAGTAATTCCAGAGTCTATATGCCACATACAAACAAACATTCATATTTATAAATAGAAATGAAAGAAAACAATTGATCTATTTAATAAAATGTCAATTAAGTAGACCAACGAGACACAATTAGCGGCATGTGTAATGTGTAAGCCTGCCTTTCCGATACGTGTTAATTAAGACACAGTAGGCGGTGGTCGCTCGCCGCAGCTGTGTCGACTTCGGGAGCACTTTAATTGTCTGTATCCATCAATCTACAGGTAATTCAACACCGCTCACGTGGTTAGGGTTGTGAAAAACGATGTCACATGCTCGGTTATTTCCACTGTAAACGTTTTTATTCAAATTGTTTTTGTAATTTTAGTATAATCATTTAACTTTTACATTTTGGTCGGCATAAATGTACAGTGTATTCCAAGTTGATTAAGCCATAGGAAATTTTACATGGGGACAATTAGAAGTGTTGTAGTAGCCTTTGGTCAAATTTAACGATGTGTGATTGGTGCATTTTGAAATGCCGCCACAAAATTTAATAAAATGGTAATTAGTATTTTGTTTTCAAATTTATATCTGCAAAAAAATAGTATTATAATTTTATCTAGGATGTTTACTTTAATGTATTTTATTGTTGAAAACAAAATACTGTCGATTAATTAAAAATTTATCAGTTAGTTTCGAGGCGGCATTTCAAAATGCACCAATTACACATCGTTAAATTTGACTAAAGCTTACTACAACACTTCTAATTGCTCCCATGTTAAATTTCCTATTCTTAATCAACTAATACACTGTATATTGTATTAGTATTACACTGAAAGATTTTTTTTGTCACACTCAAAAATTAAATACATTTTTTAGTAAAATACAACATAATTTTTTTTACTATTAAAATATTTCTAGTACAAACCGTGGGGTGTGATCCTTGAGGTCCACACAACCAGCTTCCCAACATTCTATCACTATCAATACTTCAATACTGATAATTTATTGTTTCCATATTGTTTATATGAATATGATATACAGTAGGGGCCTAACATATCATTTAATACGCATCTGGACTATTTGTTTAGTAGCTTAAATAATGTATTTATTATTATATCTAAGATTTCAAAAATAAATTAGATTTGATAAATGTTTTCAAGAAATTCTGAAATCTACTTTTTTGCAGTCTTTTTGGTTTAACAAAAAAACGGCTGGACTGAATTCGATAAAATTTCTTTTAGATCATATTCACGTCAAGATGCTTCGATTAACTTTCCAAATAATAGTGTAAATATGCTATAGTGACCTTGAAATGTAAAAATATTTTGAAATTTTTAATTTCGATTTTCGGACCGATTATAATAACTTCCTCATGAGAAGTCAAAAATGTAAAATTAACAAAAGAATAGTAACCGAAATATCAACCGAATAATTTTATTTACCCTACTAAATCTTTAACTCACCTGGGGTAGATGTATATAATTCAAATTTGGAAATTAATACTGTAAATTAGTAACATTAACTTCATATGTATGCATGTATACAAATAATAACAATTTCAATATTTTTATAAATTACAAAAACAAAAATATATTTTTTAATGGCAGTGAAATAGAAACTCAAAAGAAATAAATTACCCCTTTTATATGTAACACAATTTACTTTAAACAACCAAAATTAATCCACCATCTCAATTTCAATTTAATTAATTTAATTTAGTCTGTGACACACGAACGCAAACAAATTAATGGAAAGTGAAAATTAATAAAAGATTTCTAAAATTTGATTACAATTTACATGAAAGGATAACAGCACTTTGCTTCTGGCGTGTTAGAATTGGTGTGAAAGAGGGCATTCAGCTAGACATATAGTTAATTAAAATAGTAAAAACTGCAAAAATAAATCATATATGTACATAATAATATGTATATTATACAGTGAAATTCAAAAGTGGTCGTCCAGTTTTCACTGAAATTCGCTTATCACAAATAACACCATTTGATTATTATAATAATTAAATCATTCTCCATGTACAAACACAGATATTTTAAAACTCATTTGCTAGATAAAGAAGTACTCTTCGTTTATAGTACTCATATATATTTGTGCGATTAAATTATTATGTAATCTATTGAAGTAAATTTTGTGGCAATAAATATTTGATATTCCGAGTTTTAATATTTAAATATGTTAAACTTGATATAAAATTAATTAATGAAATGGACGTATATTTGTGTTTTCATTTAAAATGATGTAACTATATAAGCTCCCTCCTAGAAAAAGATAACTGATGATGTTGGTCTTAATATTTTCGAATCTGTTGTAAGAGGTTTTGACCTTTAGGATGGCAGACGACTTCTGAAGCCCTATTACATATATACTTAAATATTATACAAAATAAAAGAATGGATAGGTTTTTCGTATGGATAAAATTAACGGACTTGTATGGAATTTATTTTAAAGTAGTATTTATTTTTAAATGAATAAAAATTAAAAAAATCTAGATCAAAGAGATTCTATTTCACTTCTTATATAAATACAATAACCTTTTAAAACATAAGTTTTCGCAATGTAGACGATGTTACTATATATATTTTTAACCTTGGTTTTTAATTTTAGAATGGTAAATTTTCATAATACGTAAAATAATAATTAGTCAAAATAATCGTAACAGTAACATAATATTTACCTGTTATAGCTGGGTGTAGACCATCATAATCCGAAAAATTTAAAAAATTTCATTGAAAATAACATTTAGGGAAAAAATATTTTAATTTAATTGTAAAATATTTAACCCTAAACATTTCAACTTTCCCATCAATAAGTCAATAATAATTTCGATGTTAAATGAAATTGCCTAACATGTCGAAAATACAAAACCTTAAATATCTCAACACTAAAACAAACAAAAAAGTTTAATAGAATATAGAAATACATATTAAAATATTTAGCAAAGCTCATTTTCATTTCATTCTATTCGTTTGAATGCAGCTAATTTGTATTGTGTAAATAATATTCGTTACATGTAAAGCTAATACAAAATCGATACATTTATTGAATGCCGCATCTAAACGCCATTTATTAATTTGCTGCGGTTGCCTACGTATACGCAAATGGATGTATTTGTGTGCATATGTGTTATCATGTTTACATACATATGTTCTCTATATATGTATGTATTAGACCGGGAGCCGTCAACCCCCAAAACATACGTCATCGAATTTCGGGCTGAATTATATACCAAATTAAAGCTATAACAATATACTTTTTAAATCTTTCAGTCGGCCATCTCATATCTTGGCAGTTTGGTCAGTCCGACCAAATTTATCTTTAAAAAAGTCCAATAACTAGAGATTGGAAAAATAGTTGTTATTTTAAATGAAATAGTTACTATATAGTTGATTTTTTTTCTGTAAAATAGTTGGCAAATAGTTTTTTTTAAATCAAAATAGTTACAATTTTTTTTACAATTAATCAATAATTAGTATGACATTAACGTATTAGTAAAAAGTGCAAAATCTGAAATTTTCGAGGAAAACATGTAATGCGAATCTCGATAGATTTTAGAAGTTAAAAAAAGGGAAAAACAAATAAATATGTAAAAACACAACATAAATATCTATAAAAATATCTGTATAATAGACGAAATGTATTTCTAAAAATATATAACTACAAAATTTTTAATGTTGCATAAAAAAAGGCAAATAGTTTAAAAATAGTTGGAAAGGTCAAATAGTTGATTTCAAATTGGGTTCAATCAAACCAGTTTTCTGAAATCGATGGAGATATATGTAATAAAAATTACAATAGTTACATTTTTCGCAATAGTTGAAAAACTATTTTTCCAATCTCTACTAATAACTCGCGAGGTGACCCTCACCCGATTTTGTTGCAATTTCGTATACTAATAGTCCAATCAATTCTAAGGGACATGTATTTTTTTATATGAGTAATAACGACCATTTAAGGGGTGAAAACCTCTCTCAAAATTTTTCATCTATAACGCAAAAACTGTATACCCTAGAAAAAAGTGTTACATACATAAAAACATTGTTTTTTTTATAAGCATTTCAATGATATAGTAAAAAAAAATCGTAAAATTTTGAGGGAGATTTTCACCCCTTAAATGGTCGTTATCACACATATAAAAAAATACGTGTCCCTTAGAATTGATTGGACTATTAGTATATGAAATTGCAACTAAAATTATCTCGAAACTCGATGAGGTATGTTTTGGGGGTTGATGGCTCCCGGTCTATATGTTTTTGAATACGTATTGTATTTGTTTGGGTGTATATATATGTACAAGTATATTTGCGAATGTGTGCGAGCCCTAATTTACGGACCTGCGTATATTTACTGTGCACTGTCAACCCTAGCTGTATGTGTATAACCCTCGTACTTTTTAACCAAGCCTAATTAACCGATATCTATGGGTAATATTCTGTGAAATTTGTAAATTATTATCAACAATACTGTTCTATGGTTCATAAACAAGAGATTTTATATTTTTTAGTACTTTTATGAAAAAACATTTATATTATATAGTAATGTAAGTTAATTTTTTTTAAGTTGATTGTGTTTTTGTTTTCATTAAAATTATGTTTATTATATAGAAAATGACGAGTGAACAGTTAAAATTGGTCTTTCAAAGTTTTATTTTATTTTTTTTAAATTAGAGACAACTGGTTGTAACTTTTGAACCGTTCGTACTAGGGTTTGCAATCCCGCAATGCGGGATCCCGCATTCCCGCGGGATCCCGCACGTTTTGGAGATCTGCGGATCCCGCACTGAAAATGCGGGATCCGCGCGGAATTTTTTGAACATTAAATTTATAGGTCGCGTGCGTTTTAAATACTTATAAAGCGTAAATATGGATAAAAAAGGTTACAATTTTGAAAAAAAAAATTAATGTTGAGATGACTGAATATGAAACTAGTGAAATAAATTATATCTTGTTCACGATTAGTTAAGTGGTTACATACCTCCAGAAATAAAAAAAAAACGTTCGAAAAATGTGACCACACAACCGATTAAAACATGCCAGGATTCGCGCGATTCAGGCGACGAAAGAAGCTCGAACAGCCCGCAGATTACAAAAAAAAAACATAAAAAATACGAAATACAAAAATTTAGAAGAAGAATGGCAGATTAAATGAAAGTTAACCACAAAAATTTAATACACAAAATTCGTGTTTTCTCAAAACTATCTTTTTCTATACGATCTACACGATATTTTTTTAACAGATTGTCCCTAAAATGCAACCGTAAATAATGATATTTAGTGGTTTAGTTTTACGTTACATACCGTATATACCAGCGCGTCGTAAAAGGCGACCTACGTATAAAACAAGGGCTAATTTATACGCAACGAAGGACTTAAAAAAATTGAAATGGATAATCGAACAAAAAGACAAAAGTAGTTAGAAGCATCTTGTACTTGTACCTAACCTAACATATTGTATTTTATGGATTTTACGTCGGTCTATACGGTACGTGTTACGTTTACGTATCATATGTTACCACTATGAAACTATTTTTCATTATTTAATTGTCATGTTAACTAAATAATAGTAATTTTAAGCATGAATAATAAAAATTTTGGAAAATTTTTGGAAAAACTGCGGGATCCCGCGGGATTTGAAGATTTCCCGCAAAATTCCCGCGGGAAAAAAAAGTCTGCGGGATTGCAAACCCTAGTTCGTACCGAGGTAGGCGACTGTTCCTATCATCTCGGAGTCGGCGCCTATAAGCAAAACAATAAATTTTACCCGGGCCGGTGTTGGAGCTCGTATTCGGCCCTGAGTGGACGTTTCTGTCATAAAAGAAACACATTTGACCTTTAACCCCCTATTCCCTCTTACCTATCCGCACACATAAGATCATGAGACCAAGCATGGTGTTTATTACGTGACTGGTGAGAAGCTTTCATTGTCTGTCAAAGTATTAATTGAGGCTTTCGTGTTCTACTCTGTCATTGTGTTTTCGTTCGATTGAATGAGAACACAGAATGCGTGTGAAGGCCTGTAGGCGTCTGTATGTGTGTAAGAGTAATTATCTTCATCATTAACAATCGTCAAGATCAATGGCGATGCAATGTTTATTTGTATAAGTCGAAAATTACATTTAAATTTCTTAATCAATAATTTAATTGGTCCAAATAGTATGACTTGGCCATAAAATGCACACCCCTTAAACTTTTTAAAATGTATTAATTAATAAGATTGTAAATTTATGTAAGAACATTAATTTGAAAACATAGTAAATAAATTACATAACCTCACTTAATAATTTTTTTAGATTGATTCGTCACAAAAGAATACATAAATACAAAAATTGAAAAAAGTATTCCACAAATAATAAATAATATTTACATTTGCCACAATACGTTAATAATTTTTAGGAATAAAAATATTCAATTTCAACAAAAAAAACTTACTTTATGTATGTCTGCAAACATACCAAATTTTATCGTGATTATAGATGTAACGTAATGAAACAGAACTCAAGATAAACATTCATTGTAATTTGCAAAAAAAGTCATACCTTTGAATAAAATAAATAAAAAATACAACAGATTATTATATGTCAATTATAAAGCTACTGTGGCATCTCGACGGATATTATTTTAACTATCAGAGTAACTAAATATTTCACAATCTATTTTTTCAGAAATATCGTTTTCCGTTTAAGTAAACTACAAATTTTCTTACTTCTAGTTATCCCATTTAATTTAAGAGGGTTCTATTCTGATAAAAGATGAAGTTAATTCAAAAGGATTTCTGTTATTTATTACGTTTTGCGACCTGTGGTGTGTTGCTGTCACTTAAAAATTTCAATTTGATGACAAATTGAACTTTGTTTATATTTTTATTAGAGAAAATTAAAACCAATCGATATTAAACTAAACAAATATGGAGACTGTAATGTTCTCTTTCAGAAAATGGGTTACTAAAGAAAAAAGAATCAATGTATGTACATACACCAAAAAAACACACTCCAATGTTGTTGAAAAATAAAAATACATAATGCAAAACTAATTAATTAAATTAATTAGCGCTCCTTTGATTTGCATTATCTTTGTTACTTTGTGAATTCCACTGCAGTGACAAGAGTGAGTCAGACTTTCCTAACTTCGATACAACAACTAAGTTTAACCCATAGCTTTGATAATTATTCACCCCACTCTTGTCTCTTAACCTCCACCAACATTTTTTGCTCATCAAACAAAAAAACACCGTCAACAAGTCGGGATTTTTTAATTATGAAAACTTGACTTCTTTTTCCTTTTTTAATATGTATACGTACCGTTTATTAAATTTGATTGTTGATTTAATGTTATTTTTGTTTTATATGAGCTTTTGACTTTATAAAAAAACAACGAATATTTTCTGTGAACGTATTCGTTTGTTTTCTTTTATTTGCAAAATAAGTACGAGTACATGTTTTGAATTTATTATGAATGTATTCTGGAAACAATAGTTACATTGAACAAAAATTGTTAAAATTCATATGTATAATAAAAATTTAAAACCAGTTATGTAATGTTTCAAATTAAGTACCTCGTTTGTGGATACAATAGTTTTGATTAAACAAAACTATAAATAGAATTTTTTGACAACACGAGCTAAGTTTTTGTATGTACAGTGAAATGTAGAAGTGGTCGTCCAGTTTTCATTGAAATTCGGTTATCACAAACTTAGTAGGCTCCTCCCATTTGATTATTATAGTATTTAAATCATTTCTCCATGTACCAAATAAAGACAGATATTTTGAAACTCATTTGCTAGATAAAGAAGTACTCTTCGTTTATAGTACTCATATATATTTAGCGATTAAATTATTATGTAATCTATTGAAAATTGTATACGTATTTAGATATGTTAAACTGGATATAAAATTAATTAACCAAATGGACGTACATTTGTGTTTTTATTTAAAATGATGTAACTTTATAAGCACCGCCCTAGTATTAATATTTCGAATCTGTTGTAAGCAGGTATAGTCCCGTTTCCAATTTATAATATGGGAAAACGATCCTTTAGTAATATTTGTATGACTGAATTATGAAAACTGATAAATAATGTTTTAAGACAATATTTTTTAGATAATTTAGTTATCTACAAAAGGGTCCCCAAAGTCCCGGATTTTAACGGCTCTCAAGGATACGTTGTGTTTACAAAAATTTGGAGTCTAGAGAGCTTAAGGGACGATCCAGACTAACGAGCCGATATCGGTCCGGTCTCCCTCCAATCAAATATAAATAAACAATACACAATTAAATTATTCACACTATAGGTATTGCTCAGGTCTCGGTCCAATCACGTTCCGATACAGTATTACTATACTGAATATTTGGAGTGAGATCGGACCGAAACTGGGCCGAGACCGGCTCGATAGTCTGGATCAACCCTAAAGCGTAAATATAAAAAGTTAAAACTTATAAACGTTTGAAATATAAATTGGTTATTAATTATCCCTAATAAAGAAAAACTTAAAAAATAACTTTGTTTTCCAATAAAATAAAACAAAAATCAGTCGGCATTTACAGAAAATATATACAATAATGTATATACATTAAGGAGTATATGTCTGATAAATTATAATTCAAAGTAAATCTCTCAGCTTTAAGATAATAGTAATTATCTAAACTAATAATAATCTATATATTGCAATATTCAGGAACCAATTACATAATTATCTAATTTACCTCTATAGATAACACCCATATATACCTGACACTTGAGATTTAAGATATTGAATCTTAATACGAAGGCATGTACGTATCAATGTGTTTACAATTTATATTTCTTTCTTTACTTTGTGTTTTCATTGTATTTCATAACATCTTATTTTTAAATAATGTATGTGGATTTTTTATTTATTAACTTTTTGATTACATTTTACGAAAAAAACTGCTATAGTTATAAAATTAAATGTTGAGAAATTTTTTGTGTGTAAAATTAATAATCTTTTATTTTCCGCAGATTTTTTTGCGTTTAACAACTGAATTTCACAACAGGACAGTATTTATAAAACTTTCAAAGATATTCGAAAAATAAGTTTTTTGGATCATTTTCAGAGGATAAGAGACCAAAAAAAACATTACACCCCTTTTTACCTCCTTAGGGGTTGAATTTCGAAAAATCCTTTTTTTCAAGACGCTTCGATGGGCACCCCAACGAAGTCAATAGCATTTTTTATTTACGAGAAACACACACATAAATCTTTCTGAAAATAGTGTAAATATACTATAGTGACCTTAAAACATATAATTATGTTGAAATTTTTGATTTTCGGACCGATTACAATAACTTCCAGTTGGGAAGTTAATATTATTTTAATAAATGCCTAGAAACTTTTGAACGGCAGTATATGTACATTCGAGTGTGCTAACAACTTTTACTAATTAGCGACTTTATAAGATGAAGCTCTTCGTCAGAGTTAACTAATATCAGAAGTCGTAACCGCAGTACACATACGTGCGTGCGTGTGTGTGTGCTTATATGTGCAAAGTTACATAAGTAGCTCTTTGATCTCGTGGTTTGAGTTAGTGTTCTCGCAACCTACAAAAAGAAATCCGACTTCATGGTCTGAAGAACTTTAAAGAATAAATATATATATCCTCGATATACACTCTACACTTCGTATATTGTGTGTACGTGAGTCAAGTTGTTATCGCATGTTAGTGGCTATTGTTATGATTTAGATACATATTTTATTTAAGCTAAAGCTAAAAGAATTTCTTTTTGATTTCTTGACTTTGATTCATAAGAAATAGTTAGTGAACTTAGAATTTAAATAGAATATATTAAATAATAACAAATTAATTGTCTAAATGTAAAAACTTAAAACAAATTCAATAATACAATGGAGGGGGGGTAATGAAATACCCCTCCCACCAATTATAAATGTATCAATAGATATAATATAATATAGTGACGTTAAATATATTAAATAATAACAAATTAATTGGCTAAACGTAAAAAATTAAAGAAATTCAATAATACAATAATTTTTTTTAAAGTAATAAAATTAAAGCAAATTAAATTATACAATAATAACGAACGCAAAACGGAAAATGTTATTGCTCAGAAAAATTATTTTTAATGTCACACTTTATCAGAAATCAAAATGGTATTGCCCAAATACAATGTATTTAATACTCAATGTATATAAAATATTGCGGGCTTAAATACTATCCATTTAAATGTATTTATTTTATTATGACAATCTTTGCTAACAGGATTTTGAATGTACCATTAGAAATCCAGAAAAAATATTCGATAAAAAAAAACGAACTACTCGTAATAATAATAATGTTATATTATTCTAGCATTCTACCAACACAAAGCAAAAAAAACTATTGTATACATTATACTGAATTGAGTTCAGCAACAAATACTTGACAAAACTTTTATATGTAATTTTATGCATATATTTTTGCAGTCATCTTTATTGAAAATAAAAAATGCACGAGCCAATATCGTATGTATAGAAGTTTTTCCACAATGCGTTTTATCGTATGTAGTTCAAGTATAGACCACCAGGCTACCATTACAACTGTGTGTTTACAATTCTGAATATTTATTGTACAGTAATTTCCCAAGCGTCTCTTTAAGCTAAATGTCCCAGTTGTTGTTTATAGAAACCACATTTGGGTATATTTCTTACTGGTTTATAATATAATTTCCAAAGATAATATTTGTTTTATAAAAAGATAAGGTACTGGCACCAGTCTTGGATATGACCCCAGTAATGATATTTGATTACTTCCATTTCTGAATATTAATTTATATATATTTGACTGTCTTACAGCGTGATTTGATGAAAAATCGGCCGATAGGTGTCAAAATGGTGGACATTTAAACTAATTTATTAATTAATAATTATAATATCATAGCAACTGCTTTACATTATTTCAAATTTGACGATTCTTTCTTTTATATCTTTTGTGTTGTATTACTTAACATTTTGTATTCATTAGCAAGTGTCCATCACTGCGTGCTCATTACTGGTTTTACTGTATCCATTACTGGAGAAAAAACATAAACAAAATAAAAGGCCATAATTAAAAAAAGAAAAACTATATTAGCGGACTTTAGTAATTAAATTGATTAAATAAAGAGCTACTTGTTTTATTAGTAACATGAGTTGATGAGAATTACAAAAAAGAAGTCCGTCAATCACAAAAACAGTAAACCTTGCTCTTATAGCAGCCATAACTGGTGCCAGTACCTTATCCGATGCAAATAATTTAGGATCATTTGGTATAACAATTATAATTGATTTATCAATTAAAATATTTTAATTGTTTGGTGATTTATGTGATGTGTGTGAACGATCAAATTGACATGGCGTATACCTAGAAGCGGAGACTCATATAAGATTTAATTAATAATGCATCAATAATATCGAATCCTTTCTAGCAAAAAATACAATACGATCATTATTTCAACCCAACTTTTTTTATTATAGTACGTTGTCGAACACAACGCGTAATATACAAAAGTTTTACTGCTTTAGCTAAAAGGGCCAAACATAAATGTTCCTAAAAGAACCCACCCTGGAATAAACTTGTGTATGTACAATGCCACTATAACCGATTGTTAAGTGCTTTCGAATAGCGTGTAACATGCATTTTTTCCGATTCTCTTTCCAGCTCGACAACAACAGTTTGTACGTAAACTGAATAGCTAACTAAGTAGCTATGTAGCTATATGGATATGTGTATTGTTCTATATACGTTTTTATAGAACAGTGAATTTAAAAATTGAAAGCATTACAACCGTAACTAAAAATGATAAAATGTTTTTTTTTATCGTTGAAAATAAATTATAGCATAACAGTGATAGTTCTATAATATCCCAAGCATGGCAGAATTATTGCTAGGTTAATATATTTTTAGATATTTTTTGTTTAATTTAGGGTTTAAAGATGAAGCGTAAAATTAATTTTATTAATTATATGTGACTATACAAGTTATCTATTGGTTTTGACGTAAATAACGTCTAGAGTTTCAGGCCAAATACTGGGTGAGCATTTCAGAAACTTGATGTAACGCGCAAAGATCAGTTTTACGCGTTAGCGTTAATTTAAAATCAGTATATCTCGGTACCCAGAGCAGCTACCACGCAGATTCTGATTTCAAATAGTAAAACAACAAAATAAACAAGTAAAAATCAAAACATTTAACCAGTTTTAATGAGTAATAAATTTAATATTATTAAAAAAATTGTATTTTTACGATTGCGCTTGTAAATATTAATTAATTGAATTGAAAAAACCAACAGTATAACAGAATATATCCACTACGACTTACCGTTTTTAATTTTTTGATTCAAGTTTTTTTAAATTGAATAAAAAAATAAAAAGTAAAATTCGTATTTTCACGATTTCGCTTGTAAATATTAATAAAATTAATTAAAAAATAATATCAGTATACTAGAATATATTCTCTATGCAGTAACGTGTTTAATTTTTTGATTAAAGATTTTTAAATTGAATAAAAAAATAAATTTCGTATTTCCACAATTTTGTTTGTAAATATTAATTAATTATTTTTATGTTCGTACAAATCATAAGAAATGACTACATTATACAATACTAACCTGAGTTTTATTTAACCCCACTGCTACGTATTCACGTCATTTCCTTGACTGTGCATCCCGACATAGCCACATCAATTTTTTTATTTATTATTTTACGATTATTAGTTCTGAAAATAAACGTTTTCAAAATGTGACATATTTTTTTAATTCTACGTCAAATATAGAATTATCATATAGGCATCTGTCTCCCTTAATATATAAACCAATTCCTAAAACACAAATACTTAATGTTTCTCAAGGGACATTTAAAAAAAAAATATAATATAGTTTCCCAATTAATTTTTTTCAAGGTATGACATATAAAAAACTGAATACAATTGTAGGTGCTTCTGACGTCAGAGAAGGAACTTTACACAGTGTATACCTATTAGTATAATATAAGAGCTCACATACATACATTATGTGTGCGCATACGTGTGTAGTAGTAGTAGTGAACTGTAGGCGGGTTCCGGACCGGGGGTAAAGCGCAACAGGCTATTGTGCTGCGCAGAACACAACGGGACGTTGAGCGCGGCGGTATGTTGGTAGAAAGGGAGTGGGGGTACATAGCTCGGTCCCGACCTGCCCTGCCAGCCGTGGTCGATGTGCATCAGGTGGATCGCAGTGAAACCAGAATGCGATACCGACCGTTACCGAATGGGGAAAATATAATGTTTATGTGTGATGCATACAAAATGCATGGTTTTATAGTTGGCATATTTTACAAACAAGAAATATTTCAATAAAATGGTATATTACAAAGAAACAGTTGAATTATGAATTTAGTTTGGTTTATTTTTTTTTCAATAAGGTACTGGCACCAGTTATGGCCGCTATAAGAGCAAGGTTTACTATTTTTGTGATTGACGGACTTCTTTTTTGTAACTATCATGAACTCATGTTACTAATAAAACAAGTAACTCAATTTAATTACCAAAGTTCGCAAATATTGTTTGTTTTTTAAATTTTGTTTATGTTTTTTCTCCAGTAATGAACACGCTGTGAAGAACACTTGCTAATGATTACAAAATGATAAGTACTTGACACAAATGAATCGTCAAATTTGAAACAATGTAGAGCAATTGCTTTGATAATATAATAATTAATAAATAAATTATACTAATAATTAGTTTAAATGTCCACCATTTTGATACCTTTTCGCCGATTCTCATCAAATCACGTAGTAAGACAGTTAAATGTATACAGATTAATATTCAAAAATGGTAGTAATCAAATATCAACACATATTTCTAATTCAGTATATTTAATTATTCCATTACTGGGGTCATATCTAAGACTGGTGCCAGTACCTTATTGATTATTTTAATACCAACGGAATTATTTGAGGGCATACAAATCTCTATACCTCAGTGACTGACTTATCAACCCCGTGGGAGGGGGTTTCCTTTCATATGACTCACTGAGAAAACAATTTTCAAAATTCAACCCCTAACGAGGCGGAAATGGTGTTTCTTTTTGTATTACTACGTTTATCTGCATAACAGTATATAATATTAAAATGAATTTTAGACAAAATAATCTATTAAAATTTTAAAAAAGTAAAGTAAAAAAAACATCTTACTATGATATTTCAAAGTTATAAGGATAAAAACTGATTTACTGATTCAACAACACGTAGCTCGTAATTTTAAGAGGTAAGCACTTATAAATTATTTTCCTAAATTCAACCACTAATGACGGGGAGGGATATTAAAATTTTTAATTCGTTTATTTACATAACTGCATATTTTGCATGTATTTTACATAAATATGAATTTAACGTAAAGTTTACTCTAATGGGGAAAAATATGTTCCAGACTAACAATACAGCAAGCGGGCTACTAGTTTTTAATAAATTAAACAAAAAGTTAATACACATATACTAGGTGGATTAAAAAAAACGTACCCTGTCTGTGTGATAAAGTATTCTGAAACTATAAAACATACAAACTTTGAAATGGCCATTAAATGTTTATTTTGATTAATCGTTTATTTGTTACAATTCTTTAAATAAACTTTTTATTTAAATCAGTGATTAATAGATTTTGATATTATTCTGTCACTGAAACATGACTTTTACTTAGTTTTCAGGCATAATTCTAACAATAGGTCGTTTTAGGTAAATAAATATTTTTAATTTTTTGCTTCCTCGCAATATCAAAAATACAAGAAGCTTTGTGATCGTTTTGGATTGAGACAAAAATATGTTCGCCGATTTCAAAATTTTAAATTGATCTATCCGTTTCACGTCAACGCAAACACTTTTCGTTGCATGTCTGTCTGTCTGTCCGTCCGTCTGTACCCTGAATCCTTATCACACGCATAACTCATAAACCATTGAACCGATATTATTGAAACTTGGTCAGATGGTTGGGTCTAGCTTGAGAACGGTCTCATTTCAAAATCATCAAAATCGTGTGTAAGGAGGAGGGGTGACATCCCAAAATACTTATTTTTTCAAAATATCTAGCATATTTAGCACGAGGAAGCACTGTGCATTTACTTGGTAGATGTTTTTTTTTAATTCGTTAGATTTTAAGTGAAGTCATTACATTGTTTTTCTAGTAAATTAACCCGCTTTACTAAAGTTCTATTTCGTCAAATAGGAGACGTAATTTTTTTATTATTATTTTATGGTATTAAAATATTTTATAAACCATAAAAATGAAATTTATTATTTTATTATGATATAAAATAAATATATTATACTGACATCAGCAGGACCAACTATTATACATATGATATCATTTGGGAAATGATTTTTGAACGTCGCATTAATAATTATTTCAAATTATAAAATTACAAAGAAAATCGATAGTGTTTCGTACCAAAGATAAAACATATTTTTTTATTATTATATAAAATTTTAATAACAACTGACTTTTCATATGTTCCTATACAATGAGATTCACAATATGCAAGCATTTGTGACAACATTCTTTTTATAACTTAACTGTCGTTTGCAATTTGTTCTAACACAGAGAACAATAAGTAAATATGATACGGTGAAAAGGTGTAGTTTTGACTTGATGAGATACAAAATTCTCATACGATGTCATCTTGGGAATGAAAACTATGTTTTTTTAAACACGTCTGATTGTGAATTATATTATAATAAAATATATATCAACACTTATTATTTAATTTTTATTGTTAAAATTTATAATACCCATTCTTCATTCAACAAAAAACGTGTGTGGAATATGTATAAATACATATAAATAGTAGTACGTGGGACGTTCATTGATTTTCTCTTGAACATCATTTCCAAATAAATGATCTCAAACCAAATAAGACAAGATTAATTTTACTTAAAATCACATCCCCTATTATGAAGAAATCCATTAGATATTTGAACATTTCAGCGTAGTAGAGTATAGAATTAAATCCGAACAAAGCAGTTCAAAGCTCCGGGCTAAACGTCAAACTAACAATTCAACTCCTGTGACGTCATATACCGCCATAGCCTACTTGAATAAGAACATAAACATCACAATGATTTGTTACTCAAATTAATTAAATATTGGTACTAAATTATTATTGTTGTAATAATGATTTAAATGCGGTCTTAACTTTACTAATGTTTATTTAGGATATTTTCTAGTAATTATTTAAAATATTATTGAGATACTGGTCGTATACAATTCAGGCACCCTCAAAACGTATAATATCGTTGAAATCTTGAGTTATATGAGAGTAAGATGTATTTAAATAAGTATATATTATTTAACTAAATTTTGTTAGTGAGTACAAAAAAACTACCCAGCGCCTCCACCATAATAAACAATATTTTTGTTTTAATTAAAAGGTAATATCTTTGAACCCGATGGTTTCTTTAGGCAGCCAATATATGTACCATAAAACATATATGTATAATAATAATATAATAGTAGTGACGTTAAATATAAATAGAAACAAATTTGTTTGTCTAAACATTAAAATTTTCCGTAGTCAGATGAATTTTATTAAGATACGACATTGTTCTCACATTTAAATCTTTATTAATAGCCTGGCGATGATTCTGTGAATCGAAAGCTTGCGATTACCTTTTCTTGAATAAATTTTGACGTTTAGACAAACAAATTTGTTTCTATGTATAATAATATATTCGTATTTAACGAATCGTTCTATTTAAGTTTAAGTTTCAATAGCTATAACAGTTGTTTGAATTTCGAGGTTAAAATAATCTAAGAATAAGTATACAGACCATTAAATAAATAATAATACTAATAGACTTTGCCATCCAGATATTTACTCTATAATTACAAGTATTTCCATTTATAATCCTCAATTGTACTGGGTAATTTATTAAAAACAACCTTTTATTACCTTATTTTTTTACAGCACCGACATGACATAATGTCAGTATTGATTTTTAAAATGAAAAAGCGCTATTTTTACCAGTATGTAAGCTAATAAAAACTTACTGTCCATTCATATATGATGATAATCATACGACTAGTTTACTTAAAGCCATAAAAATGATAAAATACTCTAATAACCATTAAAGTGAATTACAAACACTAATGGTATTTAATGTACACCATATTTATACTTTTAGCTGTACTTTAATATACATACATATGTAAATTCGAGGTTTATTGATTTATATCAATCCAATCATTTCATTTTACAGGAACGGATCAAGCATAAATTATAGAAATAATATTTCATTAATTTAAAAATTAATTTAATTAAATTAAAAATTAAAATAATAAACTCTCTAAAGTTACGTAATTCGGGAAAAATTTTAGATCTAAAGTGATCAAATCAGATCTGGGATCGATCTGCATTTTGAGACAAAATTATATTTATTCACTGGTTTTTGATCTGCAATGATCTACAAAGATCTCTAAAGATCAGAGATCTTTGTATATCATTATAGATATTTGTAGATCGTTATAGATCTTTGCAGGTCTCCACAGATCAAAAATCGGTGCTATTATTTTGTCTCAAAATGCAGATCTATCTATCACGATCTGATTTGATCACTTGTTCATGCAATTTTTCCGATATCTATATTTTTTTATATTTCAAATATTACTTTCGATTCTGGTGCCGGCCCTGTTATTACCTACAAAAAATATTCATATTTTATTTATTTTTTTAAATCGTCAATGTTTCAGTTTTCCTAGTTGATACATTTTTTAAGAAAACTGAGTTTACAAAAAAATATTTATCTATTGAATTCAGTTTAATTATAAAGTAATTTTGTAAAACCAGCGTGTTTCTAGTTAGGATAATAAGTTGTCAGAAAGTCTAATATAAAATAAGTTCTTAATTCACCTCTGTTGTTTGTATATTGTATATTTAATGTAGGTAAATACAATTTTATGGTCAAATATGTACGTATTATAAAAATATAAACCAACATTGTGGTTATGTTGATATGGTTTTGATTATAATTGTACCACGGATCAATTGAATTCGAGATTTATTTTATGAAGTATTTAATTGTTACATGATTTCTATATTCAATCGAATCCGTCCTACGTGGAATATGAGTTGTATAATTGATTTTTGTAATCAAGAGTTGATCTGTTCATATATTATTATACATAAAATAAATAAAGTAATAACTAACAATATCGAATATAGAGAGGAAATAATTATTTAGTAATAATATGTAGATAAAAATTTGTACATCAGAGTTTAGTAAATATCTTCAGTATACTTATTAGATAAAATTATTAAAACTAAAACGACTCAGTAACTTTAGAAGTCAAATTTCATAACAAAAGTATGCCGTTTATAAAATATTGACAAACCAGAAGAAAATGGTTGAAATTTTCTGCAAAAAAGTTAATATTGATTTGTTTAAATGCAGTTACGTTTTTTTATATACCGGGTGTTTTTTTAAGACTTTCTAGCTGATTATTTTCAAAATAACGAATTTTCAGAAAAAGTGTTTCAGACAAAAGTTTTATGGTTTAAAAAATATTGACATTATGGGGTGCCCTTAGAAAGGTCACCTTAATGGGTTTTCAGGTTCAACTTTTCTTTTTCAAATCTAATTTTGAAAAAGAAATTCAAAAATGTCTCTTTGGTTTGCTCCATATCATAAAAAATTAACATTTTCAGAAAAAATATTTCAAACAAAAGTTGTTTATTTTATCTCATAAATTATGAATCTGGAACAAAAAATAAATTTGGATTTGAAAAAGAAAAGTTGAACCTGAAAACTCATTAAGGTGTCCTTTCTATATAAGGTCACCCCCATAATGCCAATATTTAACCCCCTCGAAACCATAAAACATTTGTCTTAAACACTGAAAATTCGTTATTTTGGAAAGAATCTGCTGGAAAGTGTTTAAAAAAACACTCGGTATTAAACAACTTCAACATTAAATATTTTTTCAGACTTTTGGTATGTGAACGAAATGTCCAACGTTACTAGTATTATGAGCTATAAAACATGATACGTATATATCCATGTAATAAAGAATATTAATGTAAAAAAATATTGCTTTAATAATTTAGACGTAAATTATAAAAACAATATTATTATTTATAAAAAAAATTCTTTAATTAATTATTTTCATTCCGTTAGTAAATTTTTATAGAACCAATTGGAATGAATACAAGGTGAAATACAAAGCTATATTTCCCCATTTCTAATTTCAAGCATCGAATGAAAGTGTTTGAAAATGTATACAGATTTGCTTATGTATTGTGCAGAATATTTTGTGTCGTTAAGGAAAATTTCTGTGATCTTTCGAGTGTTGAATTTTTAAACAATATCTTTGATCATTCTAATTAACGAATTTCATAGCAAAATCATTTTATCACTACCGTTTTTTTTTTTTCATTTACGTGAATTTTGTTTTAATAAAAAGAGTTAATTTGTGATGAAATGACGAAGCTTTTTTACAGATCAAAGCTACGTGAGTTTTTTTGATTCATATTTTATGATTCTGAATTATAAAAAAGTAATGTGGATTTGAAAAATACACGGACAGTAATTAATTTATTAAATTTGAAATCTCTTTATAAAACTTAATAAAATTATAATTTAAGAAACACATCTTCTTTGAAATAGTTGAAACAATACATAGTAATGTAATTATAATACGGATTTTTATTAAATTGCAGATAAATTTTTAAGAGATTATTTAAAAAAAATTTCAACAATATCAGTTCAGTGGTTTATGAGTTATGCGTATGACAAGGATTTAGGGGACAGACACACATGGACACACGGACAGTCAGACAGACACGGAACGAAAAGTGTTTGTCTTGACGTGAAACGGAAAGATCAATTTAAAATTTTGAAATCGGAGAACATTTTTTTTGTTTCAACCTGAAACGATCACAAAGCTTCTCGTATCTTCGATATTGCGAGGAAGCAAAAGCTCTTGTTAATATTATCAAATTATCAAGTAAATTATGATAAACGATGAAGTATCAAAATTTATTAATTTAAGATACTGGCTATCATGATTTTAATTATTGGTTAAATTATATTACTAAAGTAAAACAACCATAATTATAATGAACTTGTCCCTTGCAGGCAATATTTCTAAACAATTTCCATTAAACTTTTCATATAAAGAAGAACTCGTAGAAAAAACATAACCATTAGCAGCTATCTTTTACAACACGTCTTGAGGAAAATAATTTCAGCTCAATTTATAGTGCAAGAAGTATGTTTATACACTCAAGTCACAACACATTAACTGCGAGAAACTGTTCCATCACGACAGTATTCTTTTGTCTGTCAAATTTCAGTAGAATACGGTTTGTTCGTTTCTCATATTATTTTGATTATACAGGGTAGTTCAATAGTGCGTCCGGCTTTCCAAGCACACTTCCCGTAGGTGATAGAAAAAAATTTTTGGTACATAATATTATTGGTTTGAAAAGATCAACGTCGTAAAATTATTTTCAACAATACAGGCTGACCCATTTTTGCGCTATAACAAATATAAGATTTTTTTAAATAGAACACCCAATAACGTTTTATGTCTTCCGAAGTCATTTTTTAACCTCTATATTATCGTTTGTTCATTTTTTGATTTAGTGACAGTGTTGCCAAATTATAATTTTTTTTCAAACCATAAAAAATCGTAGCGTTCTTGTATTTTTTGAAACGATTACTTTTTTAAGCAATAATGTTAGTTTTGGTAAAGAGTCACATTTTGATAATAAGAGAATTTAATTTAGTTATACAGGATGTTCATAAAAAATGTCAAAATTTGCAAACTTCAAAGTGATAAAACTCATTTTTTTCAAATGTGACTACCCTTTTTTTATTTCGATATTCGATGAGTTTTTTTTCTCCTTTTCAATTTGTAAATAAGACATGCTATGTCTAAACCTCATAGTTTCTGAGCTATTTAATACTTTTCACAAAAGTAACCATTTCATCACATTTTTATGCACCAAAGTAGGCCGTGCTGATGCAAAACAAATGCCGGTGAATTGATTTATATAGGGATGAAAATGGAAGACATTTCAAACATAAACGAACATAAATGTTATAGTAATATATTAATAATTGATAAGAACAAACATTTATTGTTTGACTAACTATAATAGGCATGATGACAGTAACAAAGTATCACTGAAATTATGATTTTAAATATAAGTTAAAAAGATTCTAAAAAATGTATTTTTTTTGTATTAAAAGCGAGATTAATATGATTTTTGTTAAAATAAAAACGCAAAATACAGCAATCCGCCATGTTTGATAAATCACGAGTCAGAGTGGATGACGTCACGGCTACGTAAACGTCATTTTTGTTTCATTAATACCTGCACTGTTTATAAATTATTTTGTGGTTTTAAATTATCATTTTGCCCAGTTTTGTGTTACCAAAAGTAAAACAGAGAAACATTAGCGATGGAACAAGGATTTATTATAGTTGACAAGGAGTGTTTACTATGACATCTGCGAGCGTTTTAGCGTCAAATTCAAAATTAGTTTTGAAAGGGTGTGATTAACCCTTTATTTTCTGCAGAAATAAGCATTTTTTTGGAAATAAGAGACACGTAAGATCAACATAAAATAGTTTTTAAAAATTAGGTATCATGCCTATCGTTAGCAATCAGTAATTTTATTGTTGTTTTTGATTTAACATAAAAAAATCGAGAAACGCGGAGAACAAACATAAGATAAAAATCAAGTACCTACATTGTTTTTACCGAGAAAAAAGAACAAACCTCACATACCGAAGACAAGTAAGTAGTCGGTAGCGATGGATGGTACTCGTACATGAAGACCGAGGGGAAGTTAAACTCCGTGGAGTAGAGAAAGTAGAACGAGAGTCGGTCCGTTAAATGGTCCATCCACATGACAAATGCGCACGGTTTACATACACGTCCGGGAGTATCCAAGCGCACGGCTGCTGAATGTTTAAGTGTCTCTGGAGCGTTCGAAGCACATACATATAAACATCGCTATCGGAAATATTTGAAAAATTTTCTTATTGTTTGCATTTAAACTGAAATATTCATAGATATGATTAGAGATTGGAAAATAGTTTTTCAACTATTGCGTAAAAATGCATTTATTGTAATTTTTATTACAAACATATCTCCACCGTTTTCAGAATACTCAATTTGAAATCAACTATTTGCAACTACCTTTCCAACTATTTTAAACTATTTGCAACAACTATTATTAAATCGTAAAAAAACTATTTTCCGAAAAAAAATTCAACTAGTAACTATTTCATTGAAAGTAACAACTATTTTTCCAATCTCTAGATATGATTCACTAGAGTTATATTTTGTGAAAAATGACAAATATTCTAACATCTACGAATAACAGAGTTATAATCTAACTTATTTTTTTAAATAAAACCTTTAATTCAAGTTATTTAAAAAAAAATAAGGTATTGGAACCAGTCTTGGATAATTGAACCTAAAAACGTAAAAAAAACGTTGGGGAAAACAATTGTTACAAACTAACAGTACAGACGGTATTAGATTAAATAAATGTTAATAAAAAATGTGTTAATTAAAATATAAATAATTGTTCAAAGCATGTAATGTATATAGATATATTTTTTAAAAGCTGTTATCTTTCGCAATCAAATAGAAAAATGTTTTAAGCAGAATTAAAAAAATTAAATTTTTCCGACAGAGAATATAATTATCAAATTCTCTTTGAAGAAAATGTAAATATTATTATAAATTTTCGTTGAATAAAGGGGAAATTAATGAAATAACAAATAACGAGGCCGAGAAAATAACAATTTGCCAATGTTGGTTTTTCTTCAACGTTTGTAATGATAATATCTTTTAAACGGTTGATACAACTACCTAAAGTAAATTTCAAATTTAAGTGCGCTATTAAAAATATCATTTACGAAATGAATGATCTTGTAATATTTTTTAAATGGTCGTGGTAAATTTTACTGTTCTTTTAATTTTACAAACATTTAATAAAAATGACAAAGATAGAGTGCACAGAAAATTTATGAATTAAGTTAATTTATTTATATACTTACTTCATTTTTATAACTATATTACACGGGGTGTTTTTGTTTTATTTGGATTTATATAGTACATAATTGTTTTGTTAAAATTGCTTTTTTATATGGCCATAAGTGTGATATATAATATAATATAATACAGTATTAGTAAGTATTATAAAGCCGATTTTTTTCAATTCCTGATTTTGATGAAATTATCAATTCTGACTGTTTTCGCCATGATATTTGTGTGTCTGTCTGTCTATCTGTAGACGCTGTAACTCAAATTGGTAAAAAGCGTGAAATTTTATATTAAGGATTAATTTTTTATGAGAAGAAATGTATATCCTATTTATTGTTTTTATTTTGTATTAATTCGCAAAATATTTTATGTATTAGGTACTTATAAAAAAACCCCGAGGCACTCATGGCAGTTTTTCTTTTTTTAAATGGATGTTTTTTTTTATAAAGTTGAATGAATATGTAAAGAAAATATCTGAATATTTTATTATTGAATTTTTATACTCTTATCATTGTTGAAAAACATTCAATTATTATTATTATAACTTATATTATTTTTATTCTTATTCTTAAAAAAAACTGAATAAAAAAGTAATGTCATGCCTCAAAACCCAAGTCCATTCAAAATGACAGCCACGAAAGAAAAAAATACATCCTACGCATATAAACAACAGTAAAATACAAGCGCCAAGAACAAATTTTCCCCCCGGTTAAGCGTGCCCTTTTGTCGCATAAACATATACCCCAAAATGATGTTCACGAAATCTTTATATGAATCTACCCCCGTGCTAAGAGGATTATGTTGTGAAAATTCCTATTTGTCTGTGTTGGACAAATATTATGTTCTGTTATTCCGATTCCGTATTATTTGTGTACAGCATCTGTGCTTGGATGCAGCATTAACAGTCATTTTGCAATTTACTGAGAGGGGATTAGAACAAATGGAGTCGTGAAAATTAACCGTTTGTATATAACTGTATAGTTTTAAATGATGCAGTTGTTTAACTATGCTTACGATATACATATGTATGTGTTACCTAATAGAGATATTATAATTTTCATATATACATATATTATAACATGCTTTTGTTTAAATAAATACATATATTATTTGATATATGTAGGTAAACTCACCATAATAGTAGTTTGAATATATGTATATTTACATATAATGTATATTGTAGAGGTAAAGGTGGTATTATGGGCACCCATTTTGTTTTTTTTACAATAAAGATGTACAATAACTTTTCAATCAATCTGAAAATTGAAAGAAAGCATACTGTGACATTTGGTTAACACATTATGTTGTTATTTATGTTAATGAGCTAAAATATTTATTTAATGAGCTAAAAAAATAATTAAACTAAGTACTCTGTATATTGGAATAGATTAAGGATTTTGTTATACAATGCAAATTAATCCACAAGCCTAAAAAAGGTTTTACATAACATATGCAATGTACAATAAAACAAAATATATAAAACATACCCCTTCATCCCAGCAAATCTACTATTCATTATTCAGACATGCATTTTTAAACAACATAGTACACATTGCTCTCTTATTTGCATCGCTTTTAAACACGTATATTAGAAGGAATATGCTTGAATAAATGCAGTACAGGTAGGTCGGGAGATCATTTCCAGAAAAATATACCGATATCAAAGAGATGCAGAGAATCCGAACAAAACCTTTCAGATGCACCAGTGTTCAAATCAAAACGAAACAGGGTCGTAGTATGTCATTTTGAAACTTTATGCAGTATTTAATACTGTCTTTAGATGTTAAATTTAAATTTATATTTTTTTAAATAAAATTTTCTTAACAAAAGTTGTTAATTTAAATATATTTATTAGAAATTTATTTTATTTAGAAATTTTGAATTATTCCCAATTGAACTTTTACATTTTTGATATGTCGCGTATAACACTTTAAACCAAGCCTGCATAACTCAAAATGTAAGGCGGGCCATAATACTTTATGAAAAACTGGTGCGGGCCGAAAAAAAAAGGACAAAAAATAATATTATTTAATTATTTAAAAATGAAATAAATATTTATATTGTTTTTCTGTACACCGGGTGTTTTTTAATCTTTCCAGCGGATTATTTCCAAAATAAGGAATTTTCAGAAAAAATATTTTGGACAAAAGTTTCATGGTTTTGAGGGGCCTAAAAACATTATGGGGTAACCTTAGAAAGGTCACTTTGATGGAGTTTCAGTTTTAACTTTTCTTTTTCAAATCTATACCTATATTTTTTTTGCAGATTTCTAATTTAAGAGATAATATAAACAACTTTTGTTTGATAAATTTTATTTGATATGTAGCAAATCAAAGAGAAATTTCTGGATTCTTGGAGAATTGTTTTTAAAATTTATTGTTAATTTTTTTATGCAACTTTTTTATTAAGAAAAAATTCTGAAAAAAATGAATTACATATTAAAAAAAAAATTGTGAGAATCTTTGCATAGATTTAAGTACATTTTACCTCTTGCAATTATTTATAAAAATTAGTAATTTTCGAGTAAAAAACTATGGAAAATCCAGGAAGTTTTCTTTGGTTTATTTCTTATAATAAAAAATTGACATTTTTAGAAAAAATGCTCCAAACAAAAGTTGTTCTTTAGTTTATCTCTTAAAAAGAAAAGTTGAACCTGAAAACCCATCAAAGTGACCTTTTTAAGCTCACCGCATATTGTCAATATTTAGCCCCCTCAAAACCATAAAACCTTTGTCTGATACATTTTTTTCTGAAAATTTATAATTTTCGAAATAATCCACTGGAAAGTCTTAAAAAAACATCCGGTGTATATACCTTTCATAATATTATAAATCAATAAGTTAGGGAATATTATTTTCAATTTAAAATATTATGCATTTTCACCAAAACCTTCGCGGACCGGAACGTGAGTGCTGGCGGGCCGCATGTGGCCCGCGGGCCGTATGTTGTGCAGGCCTGCTTTAAACTATCAAAATCTCAAATAATCATACATCATTAGAAAGTTTATTATTTCTACTTAAAAAAATTCACGAAACTAGAGCACTTTTAGTAAAACCCTAAAATATAGGAACAAGTTGCCATATTTTCTAAAGAATTTAACGTATGAAAAATTTTTTTTACAAAATTTTCTTACTTTTTTATGATCTTTAAAATTATGTACTTTTGAATATACCGTACAATTTGATTTTGCTGAGAAACTGGCATGTACCCCTCAAATTACCTCCGAGGGGAGAGAGTTAGGGGGTTGAAAATATTTTCCTGAAATTCTTTAGGATCGATATATATATAAAAATATTTTATCTTAAAACTCACTCTATCTTCAATAGTTTGGGCGTAAAACATAGTGGACGGTTTTATAAACACCAAATTATTAGACTACTATATTAATTTGGGTTTTTATTTTGTGACGTCACCTGAGACCTACATCGAACAGAGTGAAGTAAGTTGATATGCGCAATGCCATATCTTCTTATAATTGTATCATGAGTATCTTATACAGAAAATTTGAATACACCCCTGAAGATAGAAGGGGTCGAACGCAAGCTGGCAAATCTGCGCATACAGTTTGATTACGTTTGTAGGTATGTAGCTGCACAATACTGCACATATTTACAGAAAGTTTTGTTCTATTGTGCTACCGGTGCTAGTTGTATTTGTGGCGTATTTGCAATTCGCTGATTATACATAGGTGTTTATAGAATACATACATATAATGTGTATTCGTGCTCGTTTGAAAATAAAGAATTATTCGCAAACAAGATCAACACGCTGAATGGAATTACGGTCATATCTGTACAAATTATCCGAATAAATTAATATCTTGTGTATAATGTATGCAATTATTTGATACAGATCTTTATAGACAGTTAAATGGTTGAATAATTCTATTGGTCAGCAGATAATTGTTTTATGTGTAAGCCGTATTAGAAATATAAGAAAATACTCAACTTTTTTTATAGTTCTAATTATTGCACACTTCAAGCATGTGTTGATAAAATTAGCATTATATCTTAAATTTCTTTAGTAACCCACTTAAAAGTTTATATTTTCTGAAAGAGAACATATATATATATATCTACATTTACTTAATTTAATATCGATTGGTATTAATTTTCTGTCATAAAAATATAAACAAAGTTCAATTTGTCCGTTTTTATCTATTTTTACATTACAAAACGCTACAGGTCGCAAAACGCATTAAATTATCAGCAATCCTTTTGAATTCACTTCATCTATTTGCAGAATAGAACCCTATTAAAACTCAAAATTTTATTTTTGCAAAATTTAATCGTGAAATAGATAGTTACTCTGGAAGTTTCAAATTTTTGTGTTAAATGCCAACCTTATTAATTAATACATTTTAAAGAGTTTAAGAGGTGTGCATTTTATGGCCAAGACATATTATTTCTTTTTATATATCAATACTAATTTTGTATTATATGCAATGTATGAATTTTAGAATTTTTGTCTGTCTGTCTATTCTAAATATATCATTCTAGAAATATTTTTCAAACTACAACTTATCATGTTTGTAAGGTCAACAGCAATGTCTTTTGAGTATATCAAAATGATTATATTCTTCAAGAAGGAAAAGAAATATCGTAAAAAAGTAACGCCTATCACTTTTTATGGTCAGGTTTATTCGAAAATAATACGACGTTATTTTCCCTGATAGCAACCTAAACTTCTCATCATTTTTTTATACTGTTTTGTTTTAGTGGTGCAGCAATATAATAAAAAAATATAGCACTATGTGTTTATTGCATCTGGTAATTAAACTAAGTGAAAATAAGCTGCTAACCTTTCTTTATT
The DNA here is from genome assembly GCA_961205875.1 of Sialis fuliginosa. Classification (NCBI taxonomy): domain Eukaryota; kingdom Metazoa; phylum Arthropoda; class Insecta; order Megaloptera; family Sialidae; genus Sialis; species Sialis fuliginosa. The sequence continues at coordinate 5,569,537 of OY540809.1, forward strand.
TAAAAAAAAGAAGATTTTATGACTTATTGAACCATTTAACTATCCTATGTTTGTCTTCTTAAAAATAACATATAAAATCATATTATTGTATTTATTTTTGATTAAATAAATTAAATAGCATGTTAAAAAAAATCTGAAATAATTAAAAAATAATAATAATAATTCAAAAATTGTTAAATGTTTAGGAAAATTACAGTAGTTCAAAAAAACTAATTAAGATAATAAGTTACTTAACTTTAAATTGACCTTAAAAACGTCAACAAAATCAAAAACAAAGAATTCCATTTTGTTTCTGCTTCAAAAGACAAATATATATACAGTGTATTCCAAGTTGATTAAGACATAGGAAATTTAACATGGGGGCAATTAGAAATGTTGTAGTAACCTTTGGTCAAATTTAACGATGTGTCATTGGTGCATTTTGAAATGCCGTCACAAAATTTAATAAAATTGTAATTAGTATTTTGTTTTCAAATTTATATCTGCCAAAAAATATTATTATAATTTTATCTAGGATGCTTATTTTAATTTCATTAATGTATTTTAATCTTTATTAAAGTTGAAAACAAAATACTGTTGATTAATTTAAAATTTATCAGTTAGTTTCGAGGCGGCATTTCAAAATGCACCAATCACACTTCGTTAAATTTGACCAAAGATTACTACAACATTTCTAATTGTCCCCATGTTAAATTTCCTATATATTTATCAACTTGGAATACACTGTTATATAAATATAAAAAAAAATTAATTTCAGAAATATTCAGGTGGTAAGGTTTAAAATGAACACATATTTATGCCCAAAAATAAACAAATTATTAATATTACGTTTGAATAAATAATAACAGCACACTTTGTCAATTTGAACCAGCTCGACTAAAAATATCCTGATTTTATACCGTGTTGGAATACATTGGGATGCGATACAAAAAGCGCTTTTTTTTCTCTCCCGTATCAAGAATAAATTCAGCTCACGTTGCTTTATAGATTTAAATTATTACACATTCATGGATGCATTCGTGCCTGAGTTCACACATATAATTGGCTCTAGTTATATGGAAATATTTTTTTACAAAAATATTTATTGCATGTATGTACATACATTTATTTTTTTTAACATCTTCAAAGCATTCGCTTTATTTCACTTGATTATGTAAAAATCTTATAGATATTTATTATCGTCTTGAGAGCATTTTTACCTGTAAATTACGTATAAATCATATATATAGTAGAACCTCTTGAATACGAACTTCAAAAAGTTGAAATCTTGTATATCCAGGCCCCAAAACCTATATTACTTAAAGTAAGAACCCTCTATAATTTAAAGTTATCATTTTGCGATCATTACAAGTCGAAGTTATTTAACTATATTAATATTTCTCTTATAGAGGTTCTACTATATAAATATTATATCGATATATTTGTACTATAAATATTTATATTGATAAATTTTGTTCATTTTAAGACTTAATATAATTGTTTCAATTATTATTGACATATTTCAAAAATAGATCGACATTTGCGTCTATTATAAAAGGTCATCCTTCATTCATTTAAAAGAATAAAGAAATGAAATGTCGGCGAATATTTATAGATAAAACATGTTTAATAGAGTTTGTATAATCTTGAATATTTAACAGATTTTCAAAAAAGTAGCGAATTTTAAAATGGGGCATAAGCGTGTCATTATATTAGTTTCATTTCCATTTCTCATACGAAATATTATAATTATAATGTCAGAAATTCTTATCACCTCCACCTGCTAGTGTTCCTAATGAACAACTTTTCAGGGGAGCAGATTTGATCTATGACGAATTGAGAAGTCATTTGAATGGCGAAAAAGCTTAGGTAACATAACAACTAAGCAGTGACGATAATAGTAAATCAAGTCGGAAAAAAAATTCCGTCGGCGCGCTATTTTGCAATACGCTGCCTAAACCGTTCAATATTAACAAAATAATGTATTTAAGAACTGTGTAGAATCAAAAGATCTACAATAAAGTCCGCGACACCATATGTCTAACTTTTATATTTAAGCCACAATAACTGCTTTTATGTTACAAAGAAAATTTAAAATATTTGGGTTTTGTTTACGTGGACTTATGATCTGCAAAACATTAATCCTTATCGAAATAAATTATTTCATCGTCATAAGTACTTAATGTAACATAGATATAATTTTCTATTTACAGCATCCAATTTCAATTTTCATCCCTAGCGTAAAAGCGTTTATATTTTAGGAATCATTTCAAACCGTAACATTTAAAAACAGTTCTTCTATTTTCTACATCCATCACACAGCACGTTCCATACTTTTAATAACCCAAAACAAAACAACCAATCCAAAGTAATTCATAAAATTGTCAAAACCACAGAGCAATTCCGAGAATACGGTGGGATTTTAAGAGAATGCATTACGTGATCAAATATCTGAAAAGCTGCGCGAAATGGACGCCGATGCATAACGTTCCAATGAAGCACTCTCAATGAGTAAACATTTCAAATCTAGGATCGTGTGTCAAGATGCATTATGTTTACAATGTTCCAGTCTACTCTTGGTGCATCATGCAGTTTTAAATATTCATTACATGTTCTTGTCACTTGTCAATTGCTGTTTATGTTGCGATTTTACTTTCGTATAAGAAATATACATAATATAGTATAAAGTAAGTGTACTAAAGTAGATTTTTTTTCGAAATCCGGATTTTGATCGAATTATCCATTCTGACCTTTCCTGAATTCATTCTGACCATTTTTGTGTGTGTCTGTTTGTCGGTCTGTAAACGCTGTAACTCAAATAGATACGATAAATCGTAGAAGGTTGAAATTTTATATTTAAGATTAATTTTTTTCTGGGAAAAAAATCCTCCTATTTTTGGAAACGATCTTTAATTTTTCGAATTACATTGCAACAGTGCGAATTAGAGAATAATGGTCAAGTTAAAAATTGTAGTTAATATTATTATCTATAATTTATGTTCTATTATTTTTTTGAAAAACAAAATTTTTGAAAATTGATTCATAACAGTTGTCTATTTAAAAAAAATAAAATAATTTTCATTCTCAATCGGTTTATTCTATCAAGTGAATAATAGAGTTTAGAATATTTTTTACATATTTCATAAAAAAATAGAAGTTTATTTTGTATCCAAAGCTCAAATATTAATTTCCAAATGTTCAAATTTTGCTACTTACTTTGTGAAACTATGAAAACATACAAATTTCAAAACAAACTATCGATAAATGATGAAAGTTATTTTTTTAACATGGGGGAGACAAAATGCCGAAGGTCTGCATGTGTTTATCGCCAGTCAGTGAAAAACAGTGACCCCAAGCTGATATTGATAAAATTTTTATAAAATATACATTGATTATCTGATATTCAACAAATTTTCATTAAAACTATCGAACTATTTATATTTTAACTATCATAAATAGTTTTTTTTATATTGTATAGCTACACTTACATGTGCTTAAACCTTGTACCTACTTTAATATCAACACTTAATGAAGTATTTTAAAATTAGGTCGGAATCAGACAATATGCATGATGCCTAATTTTTAAAAACTATTTTATGATGATCTTACGTGTCTCTTATTTCCAAAAAAAATGCTTATTTCTGCAGAAAATAAAGGTTTAATCACAAAAATTGACCCTTTTAAAACTAATTTTGAATTTGACGCCAAAACGCTCGCGGGTGTCATGGCGCATTTTTGACGTCACACTTATGTAAACACTCCTTGTCAACTATAATAAATCCTTGTTCCATCGCTAATGTTTTTCGGTTTTACTTTTGGTAACACAAAACTGAACAAATTGATAATTTAAAACTACAAAATAATTTATAAACAGTGCAGATATTAATGAAACAAAAATGAAGTTTACGTAGCCGTGACGTCATCCACTCTGACTAGTGTTTTATCAAACATGGCGGATTGCTGTATTTAGCTTTTTTATTTTAACAAAAATCATATTAATCTCGCTATTAATATAAAATTAAATACATTTTTTTAAATCTTTTTAATTTATTTCATTATTTAAAATCATAATTTCAGTGATACTTTGTTATTGGCATCATGCCTATTGAATGTCTCATTTAAGAACAGCCTTGAAGATATCCACTGCTATGTGTGACAAAACGTTGGCCGATAACACCCAGAAGTCAAGATTCATATCCAGATCACCGAGAAAAGCCTCAAAAATAATATTTTAGAAAAATTATTTTTATCTGAAACTATTATACAGGGTGTTCGCCAGAATCAAGTGAAAAAATATTGATACTTCGCCCATTTAACCGATCTTCTAGCTCCAATAATAATAAAGTTAGCAATGATCAGCCGATATTGGCGAACAGCCTGTATAATGATACATTTTTGAATGAAGCACTATTACGTTTGCAAACTATTCATAGCAAGGAAGTTCAAGATCTTATTTAAAACTTTCCTAAAAACTTCAAGTTCTGCTTACTTGAACATTAATAGGGTAATAAACCTATTAGCAGTATATCAGTAGTTCGAGCTAGTTTAAACTAGTCATAAAAATAATGACGAAATCATGGTTATGATGGTTGTAAAAACATGTTTCAACGTTTGCATTTGATAGCATTTATTTATGGACTGTATATATGTTTCTATTTTTACTAAATTAACTGTTAACTACCATCTATAATAATTTTCTCTGATTTATATTAATTATCACGGCTGACTACTTTTTAAATGTTATGTAAAAATTAATTATATTTGTTTTGTATAATTTTTAAATTAGTCAATATTTTGTGTTGAAATAAATTTTATTTTTAAGCAAAATATCATTTAATTCAATAGACACACAACACCCAATTAAATAACACGGAGGACAGTCAGAAAAGGAGAAAATCTATTTGATATAAGACCCATGAAGAAGAAGAAGCGGTTGTTGTCATAAATACAGCCACTAAATGTCATTTTGATTCTATCAGACACAGCTATTTAAAAAAAATCATATAACTTTGTATATTTTTATTAAAAAAATCTATCTTCAAATACTGTCAAATACAAATTCAATTGAATAAAAAAAATTTATGTATAAAATTTAAAAAAAACTCTTAACAGTACCTGGTGTTACAGTATTATTGAAATTATCAAATTTTTATTATATTATCACGTTAAAACATACAAATAGAATTTTACAAAAATTTATTTTCACAATGATTATTTTTAAATTTCGCGAACGGGAAGTGCATATTAGTGAAAGGGTTAAGCCCGGATGTATTTTATAAACATATAAACACATAACCAGAGTGAACCAGTTAGGTTGAGTCGTAAAATTTCGCAAAGCCATGGCGTCGTCGCTAAAAGCATTCGAACGTTACAGAATTGCCAAAACATATTTTATAGACTGATAACACACGCATGCACTGCCTTACTAAATCATATACACTCTCAAACAACAAATATTTACTACAGACTTAAAATAGACGCATGCTCAGTGGCGACTCGCCAGGGTTAAATCTCATTATTATAAAAATTTGTATTTTTATCATTTAATAAAAAATATTATATAGTTAAGTATGCAGGGATTATACATGTGTTATCTACAATATCTACAAATAATGTATTTGTTATATTATGGCACTAAAGAATATGGGTATTAAATTATTAATACATGTGAGATATACAGGGTGATTTACAACTAATATAAAAAAAATGAACAGTATATCGAGGATGTTATTTTAAGCAAAAAATTTCATATTTACATGTATTCGGAAATTCTTTATAATTTTTTTTTATAGTTTGCCCAAAATTAGTGTTTATTTAATATCTAGAGAACCCATTGTGATGCAGTTATTAAATTTGATAACCGGTTTATTATTAATAAGTGTTATCGATTTTCTGTATCAAGCAATAATAATTTAGAACAGGGGTGTATGCAGCCAGTGGGCCACCAATTTTTATCAGTATTTTTTGTTCTCTAATTTTTTCCCGAGTTGAATTCTTGTAGAAGATTATTTTTTTGTTTATTTTTTATAGATATTTCTAGAAAACCGGTTGATCCTATGTCTAATGGACAAAGAATATTTTTGTGTATTTTGTGACATAATATTCTACAATAACCCAACTCAGGAAAAAAATTAAAGAACTTGATAAAAATCGACGGCCCTACTGTCCCCATACACCTCTGGTCTAAATTACTATTGTTTGATACTGAAAATCGATAACATTTATAAATAATAACCCGGTTATCAAATTTAATAACTTTACCACTATGTTATTAAATAAACACTTATTTTGGGCAAAATTTTTGGAAAGCTATAGCTCCCTCACGAAGAATTTCCGGACAAACATATGTTTAATTAAAGTTTTTTGCTTACGATGTACTATAAAAAAAATGTACACAAGTTGTAAATCACCCTGTATAATAAAATTTCGCAACGGCCATTAAGAAAATATTTTTTAAAACTTCTTGAAGAAAGAATTCAATACGAAACATGAACAAAGGAAGAAAAAAACACGCGTGGGTTCTGTTGCCCTTGAGGCTTTTTAAGTTTACTTTATCAAAAGTTAATATTTAACATGATAAAGTTAATAATTATCTGTTCATTGTTTTTTTTACAAGATATTTTGCTTGGCGTGTTCCCCATTCCTACCCCCCTTTCAAACTTGTAGTATTTATGCTTAGCACACTCCTCCCACATAATATCTACGCCACTGGTTGTTAACCTTCACTACATGGGCGCGTACTCACGTGGCCTGTGTACAGTTATTAAATAACATTTTTACGAGATAAATTCAGCGACTGTTTCTGGAACGTATATAATGCAACTGTGTTTTATGTATAGCTGCAGGTCAGTGTTAGTTTATAGAACACTTCATAAATATGTTACACATAGATTGGTTTGACCGCATTCATAGTTATCATAACAGATTAACTGTTGAATGAATAAATATTAATTTTCTTTGAAATATATTTTACTACATTGATAACATTCCAGACGTCAGAATATTTAGCCGGAGTTACCTAGAGGTTCCGGCCGGAACTCACGATGAAGAATTAAAGAAAATATTTTAACGTCACTCCTATTATATTATAAATGCTTTATACATATAGATTACTATCTTAAATGAATATAACATTATTTTATAAAAACAAACTTGTTTGTCTAAACGTCAAAATTTATTTAAGAAAAGGTAGTCGCAAGCTTTCGATTCACAGAATCATCGTCAGGCTATTAATAAAGATTTTTTGAGAACGATGTCGTTATCTCAATAATATTCATGTGACATGAATATTATTGAGATAACGACATAATTCTGTGAATCGAAAGCTTGCGATTACCTTTTCTTAAATAAATTTTGACGTTTAGACAAACAAGTTTTTATATTTAACGTCACTACTATTATATTAACATTATTTTATATGCTATTTCATTAAGAGAATACATTATATTATAAAAAATAGTCTTTTTCTACATTACCTGTAATTTTTACAGCTTCGTAATGTCGATCGTATTAAATTGTTTGCATAGCATACGTTCTTTTCCATCGAATTTAACATTTAGAAAAATATTCTAACTAATTCTACATCGTGAGTTCCGGCCGGAATTGCGGTACACCTCTACCGGAGTACGTTTTTTTCTTCGATATATAGATTTTGATACATTAAACACGATGATAAATTTTCCCCTTTACCAATTTATCGAAGAAAATATTTTTTACTAGTGCCCCTCTTACACAAAATTCTAAAATCAATTAATAAAATGTCGATTTGGCAAATATGTGACATTTTTATAATACAAAAATTAACTCGTAATGTGAAACATTTTTTTTGTCACGACTGACGTAAAAAGCGAAATATACAAGTGAATATTTTAGGTACTAGGATCTTCAAAAGTCGTCTGACACCCTAAAGGTCAGAATCGCTTACAACAAATTCAAAAATATTAAAACAAACATCATCGTTTTTTTTTCTAGGGCGAAGTTTATATAGTTACATCATTTTAAATATAAACACAAATATACGTCAATTTCATTAATTAATTTTATATCAATTTTAACATATTATTATTAAAATACTAAAATTCGGAATATCAAATATTTATTGCCACAAAATTTACATATATAATTTTCAATAGATTACAAAATAAATATATGAGTACTGTAAACGAAGAGTACTTCTTTATGTAGCAAATGGGTTTGTGGTAAGCGAGTTTGAATGAAAACTGGTCGACCACTTCTGCATGCGATTCTACTTACATACATTTCTATATATGTTTTATTACTTGTAGATAAAATATCATTATAACATATTAAAACGAGTTTTACTTAAAAAAACACTATACAAATATTTATAAAACTAATTTGATGAAAGTATATTTTTTTCATTACTTTGAGTTAAATAGAAGGCGGTTATCTATACTTTCAAGAATTATATTTTTCTATATCCGCTAATAAACCGGAAATAATTATTTCTATTGAAAACCCAATGAAACGGAATTAATAATACGATTCATGGCAGAGGGTGGATTATTCTGAATTTCGCTTCAAGCAGATTTGCATATTTTCATTTCAGATAAAGTTATAGAAGACAGATCCGTCAAAAAGACTTCATAATATATATAGGGTAATTAATATTGAAGCATTTATATGCCTTGAACTGAATGATGCGATGAATAAAAAGAAATTGTAGGAAATCTATAACCCAATTATATTCAAACATCAGATCAATGGCTTATTGAGAGGAATATGATGATAGGTTTGATCGTTTGAGACAAGTATTACATTATGTGTTTTTATATGTTTTTTTTTCAATAATGTTAATATTATGATACATTTTACCTTTTAAAGGGTTACATCTCCTGTATTAATTAATTTTTGACGATTTTTTTATTGACTTAAATGATCTATAAACAGCTTAAAAATGTTTTTCAAAAGGAATAACAAGCGAACATTTTTTTTTTAATTTTAGAACTCACTTTCCAAAGTGTCTCTGAACGAACTAAACAACCTAGTTGCTGAAAAATGAGTGATAATGAGTATATGGTAATGTAAAGGGACATCGTAATTCGGTCTCAAGCCAAAACAAAATCAAAATAAACAACCGAAAACCGCCAGACATAGTCTCGAAAAAAGTCACATTCTTTTATCTGTAAAAATTTATACCATCTTCTCTATTGTGAATATGTCTAGATGCTGTTTGTGATTTATCACATTTATAATTTGACACTAGAAATGTAATTAGATTCAATCAAGAAGAACGTATGATATACAAATAATTAAAACAATCGATCTTACGAAGCTGTAAAAATTATAAGATTTGTAAAATAATAATATTTTGTAGGACTCTACGCCTTCTCTATTTAAGAAATACCTAAGATAATAATCTATGTAGAAAGCATACATAATAATAATTAATAAATATAGAATTAAAAAAAAAATCCGTTTCCTGAATTCCCGCAATTCCGATTCCGGCCAGAATTGAAAATTCCTGTTCCGGTACATCCCTAATATTTAATATGTCGTTTATAATTGTGTGTTTCAGATAACTTCTAAAGAAGAATTAAAAAATAATTTAAATACAGTCGAAAATAGTAAACAAATGATTCTTCCGTTACAACGCAAATAAAAATAAACTGCTAAACGGTATACAAGAACACACAGACACACATAGGTCTACGTAGAAACAAATTTGAATATTCCACTAGTACGTACTGTTTCCGGCATGTTATCTTCTCAACAACTAAGGTTTATTTTTGCGCCAGAGGTAAAACGAGTCACTCGCAGGGAAAAACGGAACTGATATGAAAGGAAGCATCATCGTTATCTGACGCCATTTTCTGCTCCTCTCTTTATCCCATCTCTTGTAACTCATATATGTTCTATATTGTAGTCAAATTTGTGATATATTATGTGAAATATTAAAATAAAATTGTGTAATATATTTTGATACTTATAAATTTAACTTATTTGTTAAATTTAGTACCAGAGTCGTTATTACTTTCTAGGAAACCGATAAAATGTTTAATATTTCATATCTTTGACAATAATTCATATCTCTTAAATATATATGTCAAGCTAAACGTGTCTGTCTGTCTGTCCGTTAGTGCGCTCATCACTCGAGAACCGCTAATCCGATTTACGTGTTTTTTTATAGGTACGTTCTCTGGACAGATTATAGGCTATATTTTGTTACGTTAGGTAATATAACAACTAAGCAGTGATGATAATAGTAAATCAAGTCGGAAAAAAGTTTGCCACCAGCGCGCTATTTTACAGTACGCTGCCAAAACCATTGAATATTGAACAATATAATGTAGTAAAAAATTGTGTAGAATAAAAAGATCTAATATAAAGTCCGCGACACTATACATATGTCTACTTTTATATCTAATTGTAAGCCACAATAACTGCTTTTATGTTATATAGAAAATTAAAAATATTTGGGTTCTGTTTACGTGGACTTATGTCCAGCAAACCATTAATTCTTATCGAAATAAATGATTATATCGTCATAAGTACTTAATGTAGATATATTTCGCCCTTTACAGCATCCAATTTGGTAGTTTGGTTTAAGAAATAACTTAAAAAAAAATACGGAAACATATTATAAAATAAAATGAAATTTTACTTTTTGTTCTGATTCGTTTTTGTTAGGTAATTTAAGTGTTGTTTGGTTTTTATTACAATAATAACCAATCGTGTTTGTACTTAATTCAACTATAGGTACTTTTCAAAAATCCTAAACAATAATTCCGTAGTCCACGCGAGCGCTGGACTATTTTTTTATCAATAATTTGTCAATAATATGAAAAATCTTTTTATATCTTGAATATTGCTTCATAGTTTGATGTTATTCATTTTATAACTTGCTTCAATAATTTCATCGGCAAGAGGGATTTAATTATCTTACATATTCGGTAATAAACATATCCTATATAACATATATATGCACTGAGGTATCTTGGTTTCATTTCAAGTGATGAAACGTAATTTGCTATTTGCAATATTCGTAAGATGGCAGCTGTAACAATAATCCTAGAAATTATTTGATGCTGATATGAAAGGACGATTCCTTGAAGTCATACCTACATACCGGTGTATATAATCATATTAATTTCGTTAGTAAGTAACAAGTTAATAATAAAAGTAATGTAGATATATGTATTATATTATATAAAATTGCTCCATTAGAATATGAAATGTATATTTATAGTATATTAAAATAATTGCTTTCACTTAAAAAACGAACATTTTATGAATGAAATAAAAAATGATAAGCGACGTACTTCAAAGTGTAAAATAAATATTATTATAGACAATATATGTGTCAATATAAATTTTTATATGTGACAATATTAAAATTATTAACCGCACAGTTTCGCCAAGTTTTAGATGACTGTATCATATAAACATGAATTCAATTTATATGTTATGTTAATATAATTTTTTTAAGAAGAAAGATAGTGTTTAAATTTTAAACAAATTTAAAAATACTTATTTCGTTATTATAATATTCAATAATTTTAGCTATGTTTTTATTTGATTTTTTAGTTTAAAAGTCATTTTATAGAGAATATAAACCAATTTTTAAAATATTTATCTCTGTCTGTTTGTTCTAACTTGACACGATAAATTTTGATAGAACTTCAACTATTCGAAAACTATCCAAGAATTAGTTTATACTTTATTTATAATAATAATATTAGAGCAAAAAAGGTAGTTGCGTTATATGTAGAATAATTACGTCAGGCAACATAAAATATGTATTTTTTAATAATACTTACTTATGTATTAAAGATAAAATGGTATTATCGCTCCCCTTTCCCCAAATGGGAATTTCTACAAATAATATAGACCCCAAAAACCAGATATTACAAAAATAACAATGAAAATAATTGGTGTTATTTTATTAAACCATTGGGATTAGATCTAAATTGATATTAATAATTATGCGATATCTATCAAAAGAGGTCTCGATACCCTATTAATTCTAATTTTAATAGCCTATTCCCGAATAACCTGCTCGCGTGTAATTAATTGCACGGTACATATAATCTGACATATTAATTTATCGATTACAAGTTAATTGCAAAAACTATTAATTAATAGTCTAGCTAAAGTTACGAAATGTCCATAGAAACAACAGACTTTAGACTAATCTATTGTAGAATGTAAGGAATGCTAAATAATTAATATAGTTCACGAAATATTTCTATTATTAATTATGCTATTTATTATTATTTTTTTACACTGTATAATGATGCAGTGATCATGATAAAACTCAAATTCGACTTTTATAAGTTGTGTACGTAACAGAAAAAAAATAATTCTAAATAAAAATTGGAATAATTTATGTTTTTTCAATTTATTTAAAATATACAAAAAATTAGTTAAAACTACACATAACTTAAAATTTAACATTGTACCTATGCTTTTACTTTCATATATATATACATGTATATGAAATATATAATACATATAGTATAAGTAAATATAGTGAAGTCGATTTTTTCAAAAACCGGATGTTGAAGGACAATTACCCATTTTAACCTTCCCTGAATCCATTCTGACTATTTTCACTATGTTGTCTGTGTGTCTGTCTGTCGGTCTATCTGTAAGCGTAGTAACTCAAATACGACAAATCGTAGAAGGGTGAAATTTTTTATTCAATATAAAACTCACGTCGATTTTTGAATTTTTCAGTGCAAATTAGAGAAAAATGGTCAAGTTAAAAATTGTAAGTAATATTATTATTTATAATTTATGTTCTATTCATTTTTTAAAAAAAAAAAAAAACAAATTAAAAAAAAATTAATTATAATTCAAATGGTTCATAACAGAGAAGCAATCTATAATTTATGTCCTATTCATTTTATTCTATCTGTTATTAGTTTATCAGAAATACGTTTTAATATAATAAGAATCACGCACACTGTTCACTGCTAGGATTACGTATAAGAAAGTCCCGATATTTTTTTATCGTTAATAATTTCAAAGAAATTACAATGAGAAGTAATACTATAAAAATAAATTGGAAAAATGTTGATGATTTTTTAATGGATAAACAAATATTTTTAAAGTATACGCAAGACGTCTTACTGGAAATATTGGCTTTAAGGTATAAGGCATAACATCAGCATAAGCAATTCCATTCAAGTATGAAATTCTTACACAAGAGTGCTGCAAATATTTTCTCATCACGTGAAAAACTCCACAAATTTCTTGTACATGGCGAAAAATAAAAGGAATAGATGGTAACAACTGCATTTTATTTCGTAAACATATACCTTACCTGGGTAACGGTAATTCATATTGAATATTTTTTATTATTTTTCGACACATGTTTTTTACGATGTATATTTTATATTAAAGTTTGTAACTAGCGCATATTTTTATCCAAAATATATTCGTTTCAATATTATTATGTATTCTTTTTTTAGAACTGGCCGAATAATGTCGATTGTGTATCTTCTTATATAAAACAATTTTTTTTATAAAAAATAGTAGAACATATTTTTATTCTTAACATTATATACGAACCATTTCAAATACCTATTTATAAAAAAAATCGATTACTTCAATATTTTTTTAATAAATAAAAGATAAATTATAATTATAGATAATAATATTGTTTACTACTTTTATTGTTTCAAAAATTTCAAAATAGTGTGTAAGGAAGTGAGAAAGAAGTAACTAGAAAGAGATAAAAACTAGTGACCAGGCTAACCAAAGATCTTTTATGTTCACTTCATGTTGAGTGTTTCTGCCAGAACACTAGTTTATATCTCTTTCTGGTTACTTCTTTCTCACTTCCTTACACGCTTAAAAAATGACATTCTTTAAATTTTTGGTACATTCCACCAGAAATTCCATGAATCAACCAATCAAAAAAAGTTTTTGGTTAGTTGTGAACGTGACCAAAATGAATACTAGTAACAAATATATAATCCAGTTGAAGATTCGTTCATTTTAATAGCTAAGAATTACAAAGTTTATCTAGAACCACTCCAGAGTTGTACAGTTTTTGTGCACCTATGGATTTTATAAAGACTCCAGTGGCTCCAGTGTCATAAAGTTTATAACGTCGAGATAAAATTAACGAGAATATATAAAGGTTTAAATTACGTTACACATTATGAAGAGATGGTATTCACTCTTGACGAACTATAAAATTTTGATGAAGAATGCAAGATAGAGATTTATGTACAACGTCGACAAAATATATTCAAATATGTGATATTTTTTTCGAAACAATTCAAAATAATTTAGAGGTATTTATTCAGTTTAAGGCTGTATATTTAAATAATATTCTATACATGATTTGCATTTCAAAATCATTATAAGACCGGTATTTATTAACACGTACACACCAGATATGTCTCACTCACTCTACCGGACCAGCCACCCGCGTTACTGCTGTGCTTGTTTTGTCGAACGTACTACTCTGTTTTTTTTTTTTAAATTGTATGTATATAATTTAAACTAAAGGCACTATTCGACATTGTGGGAAAATACAAACCTCACTAATTAGTTTTCTAGTTTACTCGGAAAAAATAAATAGGTGCATAACTAATAATACTATCTTATATAGAAATAATAAAATTTGTTGAGGTTAGCTACCGAAACAAAAATGGACTGTTAAAATAATACTAGCAGTGGGTACAGAACAACATGTTAAAAGAAAAAATGGACTAAAGTATGGCTACAGAAAAGATATTATTACACACATTTGAATTTATTAAATGAAATAAGAGACTCAAAAAAGAGGACTACGAAAATTATTATCGAATGAAAAATGCATGTTTTGATGAATTGTTGGAAACGGTTAAGCCATATTTGTGTCAGTCGTACCGAAAAATATTAAAATATTTAAAAATCCGTCAGTTTAGTCAAAAAAAATATTTCTGAACAGTTGTTTTAGTAAAGGCCTTTTATGACTGCAACCAACTTCCTCCTTAATTGAAAATAAATAATAAAAATACAGTAATTTTTGAAGGCATGTATAAATTGCTGAAATGACGCATTCCGCTTTTCCACAAACCCAAATCCAATTAAACTACGTGTACAATGAATGTAGCTACTTCATTAAGAATACCTTTTCTAATTCATTCATACACGTAGGCCCATTTACTAAAATAACACGAACTACACATTATGTATTCATTTAAAACAAATCTTAAATAGAAATAACAGATAATTATAATTATAACAAACGCACACAATATGAATATTAAAACAACACTAGCATTATTTTAAACTAAAA
Organism: Sialis fuliginosa; assembly: GCA_961205875.1. NCBI lineage: Eukaryota > Metazoa > Arthropoda > Insecta > Megaloptera > Sialidae > Sialis > Sialis fuliginosa. Next base: position 5,584,775 of record OY540809.1, read on the forward strand.
TATAACGGATAGTATTTAAGCGTGCAATATTTTATATACTTTGAGCATTATATATTATGTATATGAGCAATAACATTTTGAATTTTCAGCATTATACTAAATATAAAGTGTGACATAACATTTTTCGTTTTGAGCATTAAAATTTTGTTTTGCGCAATAATATTTGCGTTCATTATTATTGTATAATTTAATTTGCTTTAGTTTTATAACTTTTAATTTTTGGGGGGATGTTCCAAATAAGGCAAACCTGAAGAATATATCGTTACCGACGTTACAACTATTAAATATCACATGTTGATGTGTGAGAATAGACCTAACCTAACCTAACCTAATGAAAACTAACCAACCCAAAACTAATCAACTCGATTTCGCTACAATAGATTGACCTAACGAAGGACAGTTAACTTGTATTTTATTAGAACATCAACTCTGTAGAATATAAATACATGATTTAATACAAATCTCACCAACCTAATAATCATTTAGCAATTTAAAGGAGCAATTTTTTTACGTGTCATTTTATTTCTTTAATGAACAAAAAGTATTTTCTTAACACTTAACGCTACCACGTGAGCATTGTAGACCTCTCTTCAAAAATCTAAATATTTTAACAGTTGTAGACCTTCATATATTGGAGTGTTCAGTATTTGTTAAAAACAATCCAGAATTCTTCAAAATTTATTTTCCTGACCATAACCATGATACAAGGAACAAACAAGATATGGTAATAAAACAAACAAAAAAATCAATAGTTTATAAAAATGTTATTAATAACTGTATCAAAATATTTAATAAAATACCGAAATACATAAAAGATCAACCCCCAAAGAAATTTAAAATATATTTAAAACGACACTTAATAAACAAATGTCATTATAGTGTCAATGAATTCTTTGAAGAGTAGAAATTCTACATGTATTATGTGCATTTGTGTTTTATGTCTATGTTATGTTTATATATTACCTACTCAGTCATGAATTTTTTCTTTCTTTTTACTTTGTTTAAAATTATTTATTATGAATTTACATTTACTTTCAGTTTGTAATTTCTCTGCTGACGTTTTTCTATGTACTATGTACCTTTTGAAATAAACATTTATTATTATTATTATTATTATTAACTACTAGCGCATTGGCCCGGTGTTACCCGGGGATATTAATTTAATTAAACATAAAGTAATCATGTTCACCCGACATGCCCACCCAACATGCTCAAATGCTAACAACACACAGATCACCATGAATTGTTTTTTTCCGACTTATTAAATACCCAAAATATCCACAAATTATACAACTAAACTTAACCTATCCATTAGTGAAAACCGGAATAAAATCCATTCAGTAGTTATTGAAAAAATCGTGTAAAATTATATTTTCTCCCAGGAAACACCAGGTCTTATCTTAGAATTTGTATGAAAATCTAAAATAAATAAATAGGTTACCTTTCTTGGAAGTTCTTTATTGTAATTTATAAAAATCCGTTTATTTATATTGTACAATGCATATTTTTTCATTCAAACTCATGGTGGAAAGATATATATTTGTAGGTATCATGATTCAAACTGACATTCACATACATATAGTAATTGTTTTCAGCGTCTTATATTCCATAGCTAGTGTGTTTTTCTATAAATGACAATTCTATGCTCTGACATCATAGAAACAAAAGACGCTGTGCAAAAGATTTCTTTTCATCTTTTGATGTTAAATTTTAGATTTTCATAAAATATTATTAGCCACGATACTGCTCGTAAAAATTATCTGACTATTGCTGAAAACCGCATTGAAATCGGTTCAGTAATTTCGGAGTCTATAAGCCACACACAAACGAACATTCATTTTTATATATATAGATTGCTTACATTATAATATTGTTTACAAATGCTATAATACTTTATTGAGTATTAGAATAGTTTATTTAATGTTCTTTACTATTTCTCATTTCATTTAAAAATTTGTTACCATATTAAAACAATACTAGCATTATTTTTAACTTAAATATAAACAGTATATAAATTTCAACGGAATCACTTCATAGGGAAATGTAGGTAAAGCAAGTCACCAAGTAAACGTTGTAGAAACTTTCCCAACTCAATGTCACACCCTCGTGGGACGCCTTCACCCCCCCCCCCCCCTCAAACCCTGCTTTGTGCTACTTAATTCTGTACCACTTACTTTTACTTGCTGAAACTTATCATCCCACGTAGAAATTTTATAATTTCAAATATTTAAATGGCATCCTTATAAAATGAAGTGTTAATTGTTCACGTGTCAAAATACCCTTATTTTAAATCTGCTTATTTATATACAATTTTGATACTGGCATATTTTAGAGATGTTTTATATTAAATTTTAATTTTAAATTAATGTATGAATTTAAATCAAAATGAATTTGATTATTTTTGTAGATAGAAACTTCTGGATGTGATAAATCGTATCTTTTGTATCCAGAAAGTGAATAATGTAAAAATATAAATATGATATGTTTTATGTAAATTGTAATTTATATGTTTAGCCATGTTTTTTTATGTTTTATGTGTATTGTTTCGAAGAATTGAAACTTGATATTAAAATGTTTATTACAAAATTTCCATTTCAGGATAATAAGATAAAAAGCGAATAAAAAAGCGAAACTACTCAAACGTCAAAATTAATTTTTATTCAAGAAACAACAAAAATCATTTGAGAATAAATTTATAACGGCAAAACCGCTGAACCGATCTTGGTGAATTTTGGCAGAGAGATAGCTTGCATCCCGAGGAAGAACATAAGCTACTTTGTATCCCGAACAATTTATTAGATTAAAAAAATGGTTGTGTGACATTTGTACGCGCGATAGATTTTACTAGGGACACTAATAATTTTGACATAGACATCTAGTGTACAAATATAAAACTAAAAACCTGTTATTGACTATCATAAATTTAACCTATCATAAAAACTAACTTAAATTCCAAACGAACGAAGTCGTGAGTAACAGCTAGTTCGATATAAAAAAAATGAAACTGCTGTGGTCACCACAAGATTTTTTTACACATTATTCAGGCTAGTATCACCATTTAGGCTGTAAAGACAAACAGACACAGGCAAAAACTTCCGTTTTTTCGACTTTTTCATCTTATACTATACTTTATTGTACAGTACGTATAACTTTCATTAATTTTCTAATGTAATGCTAATTTTCATAGCATGCTATTTATACGATTTTATAAATTAAAATTTGTGTTTTTGACTATTTAAAAAATAAATATCTAACAAAACTACACTTCGAATGTCGCACCTTACATAAAAAAATGTAAAATTTTATTCTCTACAACTTTTATACAGGACATTTGTCTCGATTATCAGTTCGTTTTTGGATTCACGGCGAATTCCCAGCAACTTATGTAGACACGTTAGAAAAACTTTTGAAATAAAGTTGTAAAGCAATTATTTTTGAAAATTTTAATGTAAGGCACATCTCGGTACCTTTATTTGTCTTGAAGTTATTCAATAAAAACTAAATTAAACTTCTACGGCTGTAATTTTTTTCCACAAAGGCTATAGATGGGGTACTTATGGGTACTATGTGGGTACCAAATTTCATCGCACTCCGAATTTGTTCTATTTAAATCCCTTCGTTACCTGTACATGTTTCAACCCTGTCACAGTGAAAAACAATAATTAATGGCATGTTAAAATAATCAATACAGTAATAAGTAAATCATTGCATGCAGATACCTACATCGTTAAATAATTAACATAATCCATGTTTGTAATATTTCAATCAAATACCAAACCACAGCAAACATTTTGTATAATTATTCTACACATCATACAACGGGGTCAAAATTGGCAGATGCCATTGGTGAAAAGTAGATTGACTGGGAATTCGGGCCCAGGTTTACGAGATTAATCGGCATAGAAATTGATTAACAATATATCAAAACACAACGTTAATATTTGAACACAGTCCTCGTGTACGAGCTTTTGTGTTTTGTGTTTTGTAATGCATGTTGGTGCAAACAGAAATACATATAAGTACATCAAATATGCTGTCGTTGATTATAACTGACCGAACATAAATATGGATGCAGATGTTTAGTAAAGTGCTGTCATCTGCGATTATTACGCGGAAATGTTCATTTTCCGTGTGAAATGTGTATCTCTGGACAAGTGGTAATAAATATTATTGTTTTGTTGCTCTGCAATTATATCTTACTAGCTGTGCCGGCGGCTTCGCTCGCGTGGAGTAAAGAATTATTGTGTGAAAATTATATACAGTTGAATTATTTTAAATCTTTTTATTCTACACAATTCTTAATTTTATTAAATTGTTCAATATTTAACGGTTTAGGCAGCGTATTACAAAAGAGCGCACTTTTTCCGACTTGATGTACTATTGTCGTCATTGCTTATTCCTTATGTTACATAACGTAACAAAATATATATTAAAACCTTGACAAAGAACATATCTATGAATAAAAAAAAAACGTAAATCGGATAAGTACAATAACGGAAAGACAAACAGAGAGGCGTTGCGTTTTATAATATTATAATATATAGTTTAGGTATTAACTAGATAAACAAAATTAAATGTAAGTTGTTCCAAAGAAGCTAATTATATTTTCTCCATAATATTTGTTTATAGAGAAGATATAGTTAATGTTTTGTTTATTTATGCACCTCTATCTGAAGAAGAATACCACAAAGTTGTAAAATTATTTTAGCAGAAATATTGAGCTTGACAAAAAATGTTTTAGTATTTCTTTTTCGTAGATCCGACTTTATTCAATTTTGACCGAACACAATCTTGATTTTTTTCTCAAAAGTCCTTTGAGAAGTAACTGTGTGGTAGAATATAGCTAAAAAGTTAACATATTAACTTATATACAGGCTGTCCGAAAAATCGCCTACTCCACTTTGGGAGGTGATTCAGGACCCAAAAATAAACAAAAAAGTTCATATAAACATAGGTCCAGAAATGAGTTGTTTTCGAGTTATAACCACTTTTATGTTCAAAAATCGTAATTTAGAATCCGCTTGGCATCCCTCTTTCTTAATTATTTCTTAAATAAAATTTTTTTTATTTGTTATATGTATAAAAATTTAAAAATAAAAATTAAAAATTAAATAAAAATAACTAATAAAAATAAAAAAAGTTTATTTAAGAAATAATTAAGAAAGAGGGATGCCAAGCGGATTCTAAATTACGATTTTTGAACATAAAAGTGGCTATAACTCGGAAACCTCTCATTTTCGGACCTATGTTTATATGAAGTTTTTTGCTTGTTTTTGGATCCCGAATCACCTCCCGAAGTGGAGTAGGCGATTTATTGGACACTTTGTAAAACTGCAAATAAATAGAAAATGAACTCGATTATTGGAAAAACGGAGAAACTGTGATTTCTTAGTCACTTAAACTAAAAATACACCTTAATCACAATTAAACACGTGTCGAGTGACATTGTTTTATTGTGGTAAAGTTGTATATTTTTAGTTTAAATGTCTATTATCGATGTTCAACAAGTTTCGAGAGATAAGAAACAAGTAATATATGTACCCGAAATAATAACATACCTATCAAGAAATCATCTCTCCCAATTAAGTATTCTATTACCCATTCTGAAAACCTATTCAGATCGATTAAGTGTTGCAGAGGTATTTGTATCCGCCGGCTCTCCGCCGATGTGTGTATCATACACATGGGGCGGTCACGTTCGCACATCCCCCGCGCACATTAACTCGGCACGGACACAACTGATAAGGGTTGTGTTTGACGCCGCCGTTGTCCTGATGACGCTGCATCTGTCGCTCATGTATACGCACTGTGCAGTGGCACCCGGTAACAAACAACTTATTGTTTTTTACGTGTTGTTATTTCAAGATATTACGATTGCTTCTCTTTGTTTTATAGATTGATTTTTTACGAACGTTTTTTTAAAATTAAATTTATTTAAACCTACTCTGAAGATAAAAACATCTGCCAAGTAAATGCACAGTGCTTCCTCGTGCTCAATTCACCAAAGGTAGTTAATTATTGAACAATATAAAAACTGATAGTATTGATAAATTGTCTGACATTTTTAATTTTTATACAATTTTACTAAAAATTATTAGTTCGAAATTTTTCTTAAGACGTACCTGATTAATTTTTCCTTAGATAAGGAAAGATAAGTCTTCCCTAATCTTCTTTTTTCCTATATTTTTAATTTTTGGACAGTTTTAATCTAAATCTAAATTTATGCAAACGTCAAAATGGCATTTAAATTAATATGTCAATGTAAGAATTAATTTAAAAAAACAAATTACGATTTTTTAAAGCAAACTGAAAGGGAATTTTTTTAAAACAAACGTTGTAAACTTATATTATAGGAAATTGAACATTCTACAAAAAAGACTCTATAAAATTTCCACGTAACATGTGTCGTTCTTGAGATATCTTGAAAAAAAATTGGTATGTCACCCCTCCCCCTTGCACACGATTTTGATGATATTGAAATGGAAAACCATCCCCAAGACAAACCCAACCATCCAACCAAGTTTCATTAATATCGCTTCAGTGATTCATGAGATATGCTTGTGACAAGGATTTAGGGGACAGACACACAGACAGACAGACAGACAGACACGAAACGAAAAGTATTTGTCTTGACCTGATACGGAAAGATCAATTTAAAATTTTTAAATCGGAGAACAATTTTTTTGTCTCATTCTAAAACGATCACAAAGCTTCTCGTATTATCGATATTGCGAGGAAGCAAAATCTAATATAAATTTTAAAAAAATACAGACAAATTATGCCACATCCTTTACAAACTTTAAATAGTTATAGGTAAATAATATAAAGAGACAGTGATACTTTTTTCTATTTCGGTATGGAACGCTAAAAAAATGTTTGTATATATTTTTTGAATTTTTATCCGACACTGAAGTACATATAGGCACACAAAAAATATATGAATGTATATTTTACATATGTGTATAGCCCTGCGTATGATATCAGTGTTTTGTTTTTAAAACGGTGTTTTAAAAATGTGTATAAAACGAGCGGTAACGCAACGTTAGTTCTACTTTCTGTTATGACCATGTATTCGTATGTATGTACCTGTTACGAGCACAGATAGTGTGCTATGAATTGTATAATATGCTATTACGAATTATCAAAATTTATTGCAAAGTGTAACCGATTAATCACAAATAAACATCATATAACTACCATCGAATTTGGCCTTAAGACTTAAAGAAGTTCTTGTAAATTCTTTTAATAATTATTTTTAGTTTTCATGTAGTTTTTATGTCAACTTAAAATGTATAAAACACTTAAGGGGGCAGACCCAGTTGGTACTTCCAAAAAAAGCTCTTTTTTAGGATTTTTTTTGGCCACGCATTAAAATAATTAATAACAAATGTTTTTCCACATGAAAGATATGTATTTACAGAAAATATTATAATTTTTTTTATGGCAAAATATTAACAAATGTGTTTTGCCGTGATCACTGCTGCTCGTCACTAGATCATCTGAAATAAAAAAAAAACCAAAAGGGATCATTAGCTAATGATATAATGCTCCGGATGGACGAAGGGATTTGAAAAATTTTGAATTTTCACAAAATGGCGGATGTTTAAAGGCAAAGTTCTTTATTCGACTAAAATTTCACTCGCATTTTCGGCAATAAAAAAAAAATAATCGTCCAAAAAAAATCCTTCGTTCATCCGGAGGACAATTATGTATAGAATAAGTGAAAAAAATTTCAAACCGATCGGCAACGCCGTTCTTAAGTTGATCACCGACTTCGAAAACATTCGTTTAAAGTTTTGAGTACGATCTGCATGCAGATAAAATAATTATTTTGGAACTTACACTTAATCGTCTATTCCAGGACATTTGTCTGAAATTTTCAGAAAATATTTTTGAAATATTTTACTTTCAGAAAATGCAAAAAAAGGGATTTTTTCAAAATTCTAATTGGGTCTGCCCCCTTAAATTCAACACAACATTCAAAATTCTTTTAGTATTTAAAGGACATTAAATCAATTTGAAATTTACAAATATTTGCATGTTTCAGAAATATCATTGATTTTCCTCCGTACAATCCAATACCATGTGTACTTATTGCTATAGAATATATAGACCGCAATTTGTATGTATGTAATACACAAACACTTGAAATTTGTGAATAAATTTGCTCGTAAAGCGGGAACATATGGCTTTTGTTGGTATCCCCAACATATAAATACGTAATGTATAAGTTAGACAGAGAGTTACATTGCAGGAAAGTTTATTTGAGTGGATCATAACAGAGAAAGCAGGATGGCATATGTGTAGACCCGACCGCATTCGGTTCACCGACGTATTTTTATTTCTGTATCAAATTCTGCAACAATATACACACGCTTGTGCGTAAACAATAATGCAAAACTGTTCTCGGAAACTCGGTATTTGCAATTCCGTAAAGGGGAGTTAGTGATTCAGATGTTTATAGCGTTGGTTCATTGGTTGTAAATTTAAATAAACATATGTTAAGTCCGTGTATCAATTTTTCCTTGTTTTCTTTCTTGTCTTGTTTTGTTGAGGTTAGTAATGAATTTTAAGTTAGTGTGCTATAAAAGAGAAGATTTTTCATTGTGATATGTGTTTATTTCATAAACGGTACTTGTCTATTATATTCCCGCCGGTTTGAAAAACTAAAATCACTGGGAACAAAAAATAATCAGTTCAACAGATAGGCAAGTTTTAAGGTATGTAAAGTAAAAGGTAGTCTCAGTAGCTCAGCGCGATAGGGAAATACGTCATCTGGGGTGCCCAAATGTGGAGAAGGGGAATGATGTGTCCAATCATAACAAATATAGCTTTGTAACTCGGCGTGAGAAGGGAAAAATACGTCATCTGGGGTACCCAAGTTGATTGGTCAAAAGCTATTGAGGCAATATGTGTATTTAATAACCTTGGGCAAACGATATGAGAAAAAAATATTTACACAAAAAAGAACCCAACCATTTTTTATGTATTCCTAATAAGAGGAAAGTTTGCAATGCGCAAATTCGTACTATGAGTGGAACCGAGATACACAGAGCGCGAAATATACCTTATTCATTTTAAAATATGTTTTTATATTGTCTTTCATTTTTAAGTTCTAAGCGAAAAATTCACTTTTTATTTTTTATTTCACCCTTCTTGGAGTTCTACGGATTGCGGTTTTAGGGATTGTTACTTGTTGCTTAAACATTTCTTTGTGCAAAAATGCAACTCTCTACCTCTTTTGTGTATTTCAGATCCTGTCTATTGAAAATATGCTTCCAGTAAAGTTACAAGATTTTAAAGGAGACATACACGTACAGATATCATTCTAAAAGTAGTTTAATATGGTTTGGGGAAGGGAGCACAACTTAATTTTTTGGGGTAATCATAATAACGTCCAAATCCTGTTGAAGAAAATATAAAAAATGGCAAATGAAATATCGTTTAAACGGCCATATTAAAATTTTGTATGAAAAAGGTACAATTAATAAGATCAAGGTAAAACGAGACTGGCTACTTTCCAACCCCCTACTTAATTATTTTTTCTTCTGTAAGTTTTTTACACTTCGCGAAACGTCATGCCGTTAAATGAAAAATTGATTGGTTTTTAGAGAGAAATGTCACAGGTTTTTTCAATCAACTTTCAGAGAATGGCGACGCATTTTTCACATTTTCATTAAAAGCTTCTGCTCGTGGAAGTTTGTTTTTACAAGAGAAACTGTCGTAGGTAAATGGGAACACAAACTTTGTAATGTAATTATATTGGGTAGCCTCAGATAATAAATATCTTGAACAACAATCGTGTGGATTCACTGTCTTTTTGAAACTTACATACATACATCACATATAAATTCACTTTCTTGATAATCGAAAAAATCCATCACATAAATAAACTGAAATTTAAATTAAGTAACGTAGAGTAAATTCAACCACCATCGCTAATTTGGCATATTCTTCTTTATACTATTTTTTTCTACATAGATTAGTAGACATTTATAATTGAAATTCTAATTTCGAAATTTTTCAATCACATGAAAAAAGTGGCGACGTATTACAGTAAGGTAGTGGCGCCAGTCTTGGCAAGGACTCCAGTAATGGCAATTTTTTAATTAAATGTAGAAAAACGCGTTGATATTTGATTACTACCATTTCTGAATATTAATCTATATACATTTAACTGTCTTACAGCGTGATTTGATGACAACAATATTTAAACTAATTATTAGTATAATTTATTTATTAATTATTATATTATCATAGAAACTGCTTTACATTGTTTCAAATTTAACGATTCTTTCTTTTATATCTTTTGTGTCGAAGTACTTATCATTTTGTAATCATTAGTAAGTGTCCATCACTGCGTGCTCATTACTGGTTTTACCTTTGCCGTTACTGGAGAAAAAAACATGAACAAAATTAAAGTTTATAATTTAAAAAAGAAACTATATTTGCGGACTTTGGTAATTAAATTGATTAAATAAAGAATTACTTGTTTTATTAGTAACATGAGTTCATGAGAATTACAAAAAAAAGCCCATAAATCCAAAAAAACCGAAAACTTGCTCTTATAGCGGCCATAACTGGTGCCTGTATCTTATAAGTGGTAAAAGAAATAAAAATCACAGTTTTTAATCAACTTTGGTTTTTATTTCATTGATATCACATAGGAACTCTCCGAGATATGATCTAGTTAATAGATAGTACTCAAAGTTTTCAAGAGATAGCAGACTGCTTCGATTACATAGGAAATAATAATAGACCGTTATTACTTTTACTATTGCAGTTACCTCACTTGACCCTACAGTAGAATTTCGGTAAATGACATCATTTTCGATAATAATACATTAGAAAAGTTTAAGCCAAATCAGCCCAACCCGTTTCCTATAACAATAGTTCGGAGTTTTTTTTTTTTAAATATAATAACCATTTACTTTTATAAAATCAATAGACAAACATTAAGTTTGCTTTAATCTATTGATAGTATCACGCCGAACATATAACTACCTGTATTTACAATATTATTAATTTTGTATATTTGGATGATTTTCACACACTCGTGTTATACCGGAAGTTTAAGATTTATACCACAACCACTTCCTGCATCAGAGAACATTCTAACTACAACAAAACATACACTTTGTAGTTATATACATAGTTGTACAGGAAGTAATGTATGTATGTATTACTATGTATATATAGGTACAGTCACCTGCATTCATGGTCTTGCAGTTTGTATTCATTTTCGTTTATCAAACTTAGTAGGCTCCTCCCATTTGATTATTATAATTATTAAATCATTTCTCCATGTATCAAACAAAGACAGATATTTTGAAATTTATTTGCTAGATAAAGAACTACTCTTCGCTTATAATAGGTACTCATATATATTTGTGCAATTAAATTATTATGTAATCTATTGAAAATTGTATACGTAAATTTTATGGCAATAAATATTTGATATTCCGAATTTTAGTATTTAAATATATTAAACGTGATAGAAAAAGATAACCGATGATGTGTGTCTTTAAATTTGGAATCTGTTGTAAGCGATTCTAGCCTTTAGGGTGCCAGACGAGTTCTGCAGGCGACTGTACCTACGAGTACTTCGAATATGAATCGATCTGAAAATTATTCATTAGATATCTGTAACTTGGTGTTGGTTATATTTAATAATTATTGTGTTCGCCCCCCCCCCCCCCACCCCCTATTTAATTTGATCACGTATCTTTGAAACATTCATTTGGATTAAAATTGATAAATTAACAAATAAGTTGAATAATTCATATCTCAGCTTGGCGCAATCCTACATTTTAAAATATAGCTTACATCATTAACTTTAAGACTATCAAATGCCCTAAGACCGTCGAGACCTTCTTCCCCTATTATAAACAAATTGAAATTGATAAATCAACAAATAAGTTGATTAGTTAGTATCTCAGCTAATACCTTATTAAAGCTTTTCTGGGTTGCCGAATAAGTATTTGTTAGTTAGCAGCTATCAAATAATCGTTTTTTTTTACAAATTAACATTGTTTATATTTAGCTATATTTTTTGCTTAATCGGGTTTAACTGATCGACAAAAAATTTAAAGGTATAAAAAAAGTTTACTCAAAAATTACAGCCTGTACACTGATTTGAACCAAAAAAGTGACTTATACTCCATTGTGTGCCGCCCCGGGCGGTTTCCCTGGTTTACCCCCCCCCCCTAAATCCGGTACTGATCAGAATGTAAGTGTAAAAGTGAACCTTAAATATACGCTTTGAATATGGCGTGTTTCACACGAAATTAGAATGTAAGTTTTTTTACAATCCACATAAAAAAGAATAATAAATAGAACAGTAATTATTCCTTGTACTGTTTTAAGTAACATATTATTTATTAGAGCGGATGATTAAACTAGAAACAAACACATAAACATACGTTATTATAATGTTTGTTTTTAGAAACACGCTGGTTATGTTAATTATGATTATTTAATTACGTACGCTCATTACTCAATATTTACACAAGGCAAATACCTAATTAGAAATAAATGGTCCGGGTTCTCTACTCCACTGATCGGATCTGATGAATTGAATGTTTTTTTATAAGTCTTTTTGATTTGTATTGTCATTTCAAAATAAAGAACGTTTGCTTCCTTTTATTTACTTTATACGTAAAATATGCTATGGTATCACGAAACTTTCTTATACGCTTTACTAAGTAGGTATTCAGTGTACGTGTTTTTAAGGCATATGTAACATGTATACATACATATATGTAAATTCATTTAAAATAATGTATAATGCGTCCACACAAAAAAAGGCAAATAAATTTATCGGAGACTACTGTATTTCTATATATTTTGAGGCGCTTAATTTGAATTTGAGGTCAGAATAGCATTTTCTTATCCGATTCATTTTGAAAATAATCTTGAAAAACCAAATTATGAAATAGTTTTTCGAGGTTATGTTCAAAATGAAACAGATAAGGTGCTATTTTGACCTTAAATTCGAATTCAGTGCCTCTAAATATGTAAGAATACAATGGTTTCCGAAAAAGGTCTTTACCTTTTTTGTGTGGCTGTGTAATTTATATCAATTTTTGTAAAATAAAATTAAAACAATTACATCTAAATATGGTATTTTCGTGTTTTTTTTGGTGGTATTTAACTTAATTTTTTTAATAGAAAATGTGCATCAACCAAGCGAATTTTTGTGGGTACTCAGTACTATATGTGTATATAATTTAGACATAAACAGCTTTCTCAGTTAAACCCGAAAGCCACAGAAAATTTTGAAAAATAGATTAAACAACTATTTTATTAATGAAATTGAAAAGCCTCTATCTACAACGATAATAATTTAAACTTAAATTGAGCTAGATCATTTGAAATTAGACCCTTTAAGCTTTTAAATGACACTAAGATCATTATAATTGTTTTATTAAAACACGTATTATAGCGAGCTAAAAAAAATGAAAATCTACGAAATCTTCATATCTTACGAGGATAAAGCTGTCACCACCCCCAACCTTTGATCATTAAAATTTTCTAATTACAGTTTCTGCTAACTAATACGTATAATAACAAGAGACAAAAATGCTACTTTTTTTATTTTGATTAAAGATTAAATGACTTCGTTTTAATATACGTAAAAAAATATACGTAAAAAAAATGATTTTTTGGCAACTTTCAGAATTTCATTCTTTACATCTTTCTAAATGTAAATTATTAACTCTTATGAATTCTAACGTTTTTGAAACGGAATTTTTCTTGGCGCCTGTACTATAATAAGTTAATATAAGACAGTGAAATGTAACCAATCGTATTATTTTCAGTTCACTATTCATGAAACCAACAACTATCCAAGGACTTCAACTTGAACCCTATCCCGAACCGTAAACTCGAAAAAAACTGTATTTTTCATTAACCTGAACCCGAACCATAAATAAATTCCGGTTCAAGTCCCTGCAAGTATCTAAAATTATTTTATATCGTTCAGTTATTTCTATTAATATTCGATAATCGTTTTAGTAAGAGTACGTGAATCCCAAAATTGACTGAATGGAAAACGTGACTGCTTTTCACTCGTCGGTTGGATTGTCATTACTTTTAAGTATTCATCCCTGAAAGAATATTCCGGAGTGAAATAAACTGTAACACACAGATATTTAGCTATAAAACCCTTTGTACAATGAATCACGTGTACGGAAAATGGTAGGGAGTAGTGATTGATGTGAAGAACGACTTGAGGGATTTATATTTGGCATTATAACAGTTTCTCCTTTGTATCTTGTATCATTGCATTAAATGAAAGTTTTGTATTGATTCATTTTTGCAAGATGTAAATAGTTTTCATTTAATATTCAAATATTAATAAATAACTAATTCGACGTTTTGATTAATTATATTTGTCTTATTGTTAGAAAAGATTTTATTTTTTCATAGGTACAATTTAGGGTACTTATGTCAAAAAAGCAATATATTTTTTTTCGCTATCATTACGAAATAAGTTATGTAGATTATGACCTAAAAAAAATCCTTGCCGAAGGATTTCCTTATAGTTCAATTTTAAGAGGTACCACAAAGGGGGGTTCCGTTTCTCATTTAAATAACAATGAAAAATCATTCTTAAGTAATAAAGTTGGTATTACTGATTCATGATAATTGATAAAAAAATTCAAGCCTTTGTCTAGACTAGAAGTATATATGCTATCAAAAATCTGGTATAACGAATAAATTAAATTTAAAGAATATTTATTAATTTAATTCAGATATGTAAAAAAATAAGTTATTTCAATATTCTATCATTAAAAATACATTAGTTTTCAGGCAGATAACATTCAAATTTAAACGGTTTAATTCGTTATTTTACATAAGTATTGATAAAAAAAGTATTTTATTTTTCTTGTTTTTTGGTATGTCGATATTTTAAATTCATGGAAAACAATAGTCGAATGGATTAAGGTTTAAATGATTGGAAAATGAATTTAAATTTTGTGGGCTTAAAACAATTCTATTATCAACACCAACATAGTAAATTATCCCATTTATTTTGAATGTTCTTTACTTTAAAGAGTTATTTTGATTAAACAATTCGTACTATTGGTTTTAAATTTTAAAACGTAAAACTAGAATAAGTATATTATTCTTTTTGTTTGCCCGATGTATTTTATAACTAATTTTTGTAAAGGTAAAATTAGTAGGTATATTTCATATTTAAAAAAATATTACATTTTTCTCAAAAACCATTAGTCGTTATTAACACCAATTGCAAAACATATCAATTACTAATTTTCAAAAATACCTCGCATCCTTTATATTTAACACATTACACATCTACCTTTAATGGAAAAATAACTGATATAGGTATTTTTTTTTTAAATAACACAAATCAGATTTATCCGTCGGACATACATTTGTTTGAAATTATAACAAAAACACTGGAATCATCAATCAACCCAAAATAATTACTGGTTCCAAACAGTTTTTGTTTCAGAAAGCGTTCCATCACGCAGTGTTCGTTAAACTCAATAGAAAGTAATGAACAGAGAGAGTCAATGATGTTTTTATTAACACACAGACGATATGGTACAATACAGAAAAAATAACTCTTTGTACTTATACAATAAGTTTATTTTTCATTATTTTTTTCAGATACAATATACACAAACATATCGTTTTTTCGATTTATTTTTCAGGATTGCATAAATATTGATATATGTATACTGACGTAGATTGATAACCCAAAAACAAAAATGATGATATTTTTGAAAAAAAAGAAAATCTTCCCATATATATACAAAAAAAATATTTCGCTTAATCTATTAGGTCTCCTAAATTGCAACAAAAAATGTTTTAACCCTTCAGTCACGATATATTTGCTTTTAACTGTCGTTATCAGAGTGTCCCCCTTCTTATTTCTAAACTATCAATTCAAAAAATCTTTTAAAAATTCCAGAATGTAACTTTTAATTAGTGCTTTCAATGAAAATTATAACGAACACTGTAGCAAAAATAATTTATAAAAATTTTTAAAATAATTATTTATTATAAATCGTAATGAAAATGACTATAGAACCCTATCATACGCTTGACTGTTTTATTTTAAAATTTAAATCTGTTTCCGACAAAGCCCAATACCGACTAAGTTCAAAGCAAATATCTGTTAACATTTTTTTCCTCTTGAATTACTTAACTACTTTCAGACTTTTAGGACAGCCTGTATATTTACAAGATGTTGATTACAGCAAGATAGACATATACAGAATGCCTTTGCGAGTAAATAGAATTAGCAGCATCACTTTGCGTGGACTGAATTATGAGAAATATAAACATTACGTCTGGATGAATTTTGAATTTCTGTATTTGATGAAAATCAACAACTTTAAAAGTATTGCTTCAATTCTGAATTTTCCTACATTAAATTAAGGAAAATAAAAAAAATATTTAAATATTCTTTTTTATTCGATACGAATAAATATATAAATATAAAAAAGTACAAAAAGATATTTCTTTTAATAAAATTATTATTGTATCAATAAGCTGAAATTACGTTTACGCAAATATATTAAAAATATCCCTCTGTAAAAGTAACTGTTTCAGAAAAAATACTGAAATTATTCAAGAATATTAAATTAAAAATGTATAATTAAAAAGTAATTGTTTTATCTTTTTGTATGATATTCTTAAACATATATTTAAAAACAGATGATGTACCTAATATATAATTTTATACGTAATTATCTTAATCTATAATTACCTATAAAATTATAACGAACTCCCTTACATTAAAATGAATTATCCTTTTATTTGCTAGAACTATAAATAGTAATGTACGTTCAAATGAAAAAAATTAAATAATATAGGTAAAAGTAAATTAAGAAGATGTAATCTACCACTAATTATAGGAAGACATATATACATCGCAAAAGATATATTATACAAAGATATACCGGGTGTTTTTTTAATGACTTCCCAGCGCATAATTTCCAAAATAACTAATTTTCAGAGAAAATGTTTCAGACAAAAGTTTCATCGTTTCGAGGAAGGCTAAATATTGACAATATGGGTTGACTTTGAAAAAGTCAACTTAATGGGTTTTCAGGTTCAAATTTTCTTTTTCAAATCTAAACTCTTATATTGCTTGTTGCAGACTCGTAATTTATGAAGTAAAACAAACAGAAAGTTTTGGATTTTCAATAATTTTTACAATTTTTAAAAATAATCGCAAGAGGTCAAAACTGCTTAGATCTACGCAATGATTCTCAGAGAATTTTGTTGCAAAAAAAGAGAATCCTTGCTTAATGTTTGAAACATTTGCTCTGAAAATTCGTTATTTTGGAAATAATCCGCTTGAAATTCTTTAAAAAAACACCCGGTATATTTGTTATACCTACATTACTATATAAAATATATAGTACACACTTTATAAAAACATCAAATTGAGATTACTTTGTTCACTTTGTTGTTACTCTACAACAAAAACTGTAGAAAATTTTTGTGTGTACCAATGTTTTAAAAAATTTACATGCATTTTTGTGGTGTTGACGTTTTTATGCCCAATTTTAACTACGGTACATTCTCTACACGTTCACAATGGCTAGCTGGGGAACCGTCAAAACTTAAGAATACTTGCTTGGATTACGTATCATTTTTTACAGACGAAAGTGAACGTGCTTTATAATTTACACTTGTATAATATTTATGTTTTTGTTTATTTAATAATTTACATAGATACTTATAAAAACCAATTCAGTAATTTTAATGACGTCACAATATGACGCTCTTTTTCTAACGAAGTTGTACAGTGTATTCCAAGTTGATTAAGACATAGGAAATTTAACATGGGGACAATTAGAAATGTTGTAGTAACCTTTGGTCAAATTTAACGATGTGTGATTGGTGTATTTTGAAATGCCGCCTCGAAACTAACTGATAAATTTTAAATTATTTATTTATTTTCTTTTCAACTTTAATTAATAAAGAATAAAATACATTAATGAAATTAAAGTAAGTATCCTAGATAAAATTATAATAATATTTTTTGGCTGATATAAATTTGAAAATAAAATACTAATTACTATTTTATTAAATTTTGTGGCGGCATAAAATAACTCTTTATTTAATCAATTTATTTACCAAAGTCAGCAAATATATACATATATATACATATAATATATATAATATAAATTAATATAATAATATATATAATATAATTTTAATTTAAATTTCTTAATAATAGCCGAAGGAGGTTACGATGGTCTTCGGGCATTAGATAGTCTTAAATATAATGGTGTAAGCTATATTTAAAAAAAAAACTGGAGTCTCCTCAATCGCCCCAAGCTGACATATTAACTATTCAACTTATTTGTTAAATTTTCAATTTAAATTTCTTAATAATAGCCGACGGAGGTTACGAAGGTCTTCGGGCATTAGATAGTCTTAAAGATAATGGTGTAAGCTATATTTAAAAAAAAAACTGGAGTCTCCTCGATCGCCCCAAGCTGACATATTAACTATTCAACTTATTTGTTAAATTTTCAATTTAAATTTCTTAATAATAGCCGAAGGAGGTTACGAAGGTTTTCGGGCATTAGATAGTCTTAAAGATAATGGTGTAAGCTATATTTAAAAAAAAAACTGGAGTCTCCTCGATCGCCCCAAGCTGACATATTAACTATTCAACTTATTTGTTAAATTTTCAATTTAAATTTCTTAATAATAGCCGAAGGAGGTTACGAAGGTCTTCGGGCATTAGATAGTCTTAAAGATAATGGTGTAAGCTATATTTGAAAAAAAACTGGAGTCTACTCGATCGCCCCAAGCTGACATATTAACTATTCAACTTATTTGTTAAATTTTCAATTTAAATTTCTTAATAATAGCCGAAGGAGGTTACGAAGGTCTTCGGGCATTAGATAGTCATAAAGATAATGGTGTAAGCTATATTTAAAAAAAAAACTGGAGTCTCCTCGATCGCTCCAAGCTGACATATTAACTGTTCAACTTATTTGTTAAATTTTCAATTTAAATTTCTTAATAATAGCCGAAGGAGGTTACGAAGGTCTTCGGGCATTAGATAGTCTTAAAGATAATGGTGTAAGCTATATTTAAAAAAAAACTGGAGTCTCCTCGATCGCCCCAAGCTGACATATTAACTATTCAACTTATTTGTTAAATTTTCAATTTAAATTTCTTAATAATAGCCGAAGGAGGTTACGAAGGTCTTCGGGCATTAGATAGTATATAAAAGTAATAATAAAGTAAAACCAGTAATAAGTACGCAGTGATGGACACTTACTAATGATTATAAAATGATGAGTACTACGACACAAAAGATATAAAAGAAAGAATCGTCAAATTTGAAACAATGTAAAGCAGTTTCTATGATAATATAATAATTAATTAATAAATTATACTAATAATTAGTTTAAATGTCCACCATTTTGACACCTATTGGCCGATTTTCATCAAATCACGCTGTAAGACAGTTAAATGTATATAGATTAATATTCAGAAACGATAGTAATCAAATATTAATTATTTAATTAAAAATTTGCTATTGCTGGTTCCAGTACCTTAGTGACTAATTCATTTAATTAAATAACTAATAATTCAGTTTTAGAGAGTGCACATCTGTAATAACAAATAAAAATAGTATATCTAATCTATCTGTTTGTACATAAAAAGCATAACTTTTCTCATCGTATTTGTTCTTGTGTAATACGATTGTATACATTATTGTACATACATTTCATAGTATAGAGGTAAATATATATACATTGTACATATATCAATATAAAATTCATTTCGATACAAAGCTAAAAGGCCATAGTCTATGTTATTCTTCGTAAACGGACAATATTCGTGCTCTCCTAATGTGTCCACAAAGTCAACTCTAACGTATTATCTGAAAGCCAACGTTCAGAAATCGATGAGTTCTGTTTATTGTTTACGAGGACGTCCGACCTCACTTTGATGATAAAGCGTTTTTACAACGAATATATAGGATTTATGTATTGTGGCTCGATAAAACTTCTGCGTTTTGTTTCTTCGTGAAATATTAACGGAAATTGCAGATATCAATTGAACAGTACATATTTGGCCTATGCTTTGTTTTTATGTATCGAAATAAAATATCTGAACAATTTTTTTTAAGAACTTACAGATGTCCAAAAAGTTTGCTCCCCTCCCCCCAAATGCATATTTTAAGTTAATTTTATGTGCAATCGTTTGATTGTTTGATAGTTATCGTTTGATAGTTATTACTTTAATTAGTATTAATTAAACAAATTTTATGAAAAAGTTAGCCCCCCCACATTTGATTAGTGTGTTCATTTTGGCTATACAAGATTCCTTTTTATTTAAAAATGTTTGATAGTACAAGATTATCGTTTGATAGTTGTTACCTTCGCAGATTTTTAACATTTTTGTTAAACAACAATTAAATATTCAAATTTTCCGCGTTTAAGTTTGGTTAGGTTAAAAACATGCTTTAATAATATACAAGTTAACTGTCCTTGATAAGATTGGTTAGTTTCTGTTAGGTTAGGTTAGATTAGGTTAACTAAATAAAGACAGTTAAACTAACCTAACAGAAATTATCCAAC
Source organism: Sialis fuliginosa (assembly GCA_961205875.1). Lineage (NCBI taxonomy): Eukaryota > Metazoa > Arthropoda > Insecta > Megaloptera > Sialidae > Sialis > Sialis fuliginosa. Next base: position 5,605,369 of record OY540809.1, read on the forward strand.
CTAAACAAGGACAGTAAACCTGTCCGTCTGTCACAGCTTTCTATAACTACTGCAAAAACCCTGACATTTGGCATAATTGTAATAAATGGTGGACCTATAAAAGGCCTGAGTTATAATATAAAATTTTAAGATTTTAGCACTTTTTTAAAGGGGGGAAATGAGTTACCAAAAAATGTTTTCAATCCTGACAAGTGGGGTATCAAATTAAAGCTGACAATTCAAATAATTTAAATATATATATAAACGTTTTATATTACACCAACATCAAAAAGATGTCTATTTTTTATATGCTGTGTAAAATAAAGTATGATACAATATAATAAAATATTAAAACATTATTTTACTAAGGAATACAAAATAAAAACTTCTCTTGACACGAGTACAACATAATAGAGGAAAAAGAACATAGTTACCTATATATATTTTTTTAAGCCAAACGTGGAATTTTTAAATACACGGACTGTACTTTGTAACACTAACGCGTTGTGTCGCCAATTTAATATTCTTTTAATACGTCTCTCAAAGTCAAACCAGCGAAATTAAAATTTTATTTTGATCGTGAACTCTAAAAATTTTATGAAAATAATTACCCTTTATATATTAAATATATTTTTATATTTTGTTTTCTGTTTGGTATGCATAGATGCACGTTTATGCTGTCGAAATTTATAGAATTTAAAACATATAGAAAATTATTTTACATAAAATATCATTTTATTTAAATAATACAAAAAAACAATATTCATATATTAAAGTGTAAGCTCTGTAATGAAAAAATATATTTGTTTTAATATAACGTGATTTTTTAAATAAATATATACAATATTATTATCATTTTTTTAAATCTGTTTGTAGGAAACAACTAAATCGATTTCAATTTTACTTTCTTTATGAGAAAATCTAAAGCGCTTGAATTAGTTTAACTTATATGATTATTAAATTAAGGACTATATAAGGGAAAATTTCATCGCAATGTTCCCTTTTAATGTCAGTTTAATATTAGTATTAATTGTTAACAAGATTTTACTTCGTAAAACGTAGTTTTGATAAATTCGCTAAAAAACGCACTGTTACAATTTTTTAAGTTATAAGAATTGAAATTGAATCAAGTATTAACCTAATTCTAGGGTCATTTTAACAAAAATATATATATTGTAGACAATCTACATATATTAATAAACGCAACGTCTCTCTGTCTGTCTGTCCGTTAGTGCGCTTATAACTCAAGAACCACTTCCCAGGTTTTAGTATATATTTTACTAGATTAGGTAACATAAGAATTAAGCAATGACGATAATAGTAAATCAAGTCGGAAAAAAATTTGCCGCCAATACCCTCTTTTACAGTACAAATAATATAATGTTGTAAAGAATTGTATAGAATAAAAAGATCTAAAATAATTCAACTATATTTTTCAAAAATCCTACACAATAATTCCGTAGTCCACGCAAGTGAAGCCGCGAGTACAACTAATTATAAAACAAAAATAAAATAAATACGTGAATTCAAATATGAATTTTAAGGTACCTACGTATAATATGTAACATATTGTACCTATTCATAAAATAATTTTAAATATGTTTGTATTTGAACACCGAATATGCGGTATCAGCTGATAGAAAATGAAACAAATTATGCAGATTTTGGGTGGATACATTTGAAGGTTGAATTTCAGATAATAAATCATGTATTCTTGTTCATGTTAATAAATTACAACCAATTAAATTTCAATAGCACTTTCCAGTTATCAATCCATCAAATTATAATTTTAAATGAACACCAGTTAGCGGCCAACAAAAATATTGTTTGAAGTACAATTGAATGTTTGTATGTGTAATCATTTATAAATAAAAGTTACGTTGATGTTTCTACATATCGATTTGAAACTGATTAATATTTAATTCTTTTTTTAGATAAGTCAACTGAAACACTAATGACCGGTATTATAAAGAATTTTCTTGAGTACAAATGCAAATTAACTTCCAGTTAACGTTATCTACTAGGTATTAAATATAAATGACAAACACTCACAGATGTAGCTAATGAAATCGTACATATCATAACCCTGAGGCATGCGCGATAAGTACAATCAGCAATTTAAAATAAGTGCTGCCAAGTGTACCTCATAAAATGCATAACATTTGCGTTATTATACATTTATTAGCACTGGTTTAAAATATCGAGCAATTTCATAACAATTTGACACCTAGCAGATAGCGTTAGCTGGAAGCTAATTTGTATTTGCACTCTTGCAAATTCTTTATAATACCAAGCATATGGAATTTAATCAATAACCTTTTGGCTTGTCTTGTGCAATGAAAATATTTTAGATTATATGTTATGAACCGATTTTGATAATTTATTGTTCGGTAGATACGTCCCTAGAATTAGTTTCAGCTATATAACAACTTAGTGATTTAGGTTAGGCACGTATTAAGAAAATTCTAGTCAGTAATAATTTTTTCCACGGGCTGATACTACTGATAAAATTGTTAATTTTGATGGTTACATATTTTACAGAATATTATTAGAATAACAATAATAAAATAACATGTATTCAAATTAATAAATAAGCAAAATTTTGTTGTCAATTGTTAAAATAGCATAATTTATATCAAAATAATTTAAATTTTATTAAGTAATTTGTTAGTATTAAATGCTAATTTATGCTAAATACATGTCACAAAGTATATAACTTGAATTAAGGGAGTATTAAAATGGCAACCGAATTCTGAGAATTATAATTTAAATACGTATATAAATAAGAAATATAAATTTAATGCAAAATTTAAGCTTAAAACTGTTGACGTTAAGGATTTAATTTGAACTTAAGTATATTATAAAATCACACTTTATTCAAATAAATATTTAATAAGTATAAATATCTTTGGAGAATTTCAAAAGTATAAAAATAATACATTTTGTGTTTTATATAGGTACTACGGGCTTCAGAAGTTGTCTGCTACCGTAAAGGTCAAAATCGGTTACAACAGATTCGAAATATTTAGACAAGCATCATCGGTTATCTTTTCTATGGCTTATATAGTTATATCATTTTAAATAAAAACACAAATATACATCCATTTCATTATTTAATATTATATCAAGTTAAACATATTTAAATACTCAAATTCGGAATATCAAATATTTATTACCACAAAATTTATTCATACAATTTTCAATAGATTATATAATAATTTAATCGCACAAATATATGTATATGAGTATTATAAACGAAGAGTACTTCTTTATCTAGCAAATGAGTTTCAAAATATCTGTCTTTGTTTGGTAAATGGAGAAATGATTTTAATATTATAATAATCAAATGGGAAAAGCCTACTAAGTTTGTGATAATTGAATATGAATGAAAACTGGTCGACCACTTCTGGAGGCGATATTAGATATATTAAATATATATACAAAACTGTACAATGAATTATGCAATATTTTACTCTATTTTGTTGAGATAAAAATTGTTCAACAGCGACAGTCAGCAAAAATGTTGAGAAAAGTTTTTAAGCACAGAAAACTAAGGAATATGGATGTTGAAGAGAAATAACTGAGAACTTCAATAAAACTTAAAAATTCTAACTAAAACTAAACATTTCGAAACATTTTTAAACTAAATATATAATAGAATTATTAAGAACATCCTGTACTGAGTTTTTTATAATATATTTTTTATTTTCATTAATAAAAAATCGACAATCTTGTACTATGTAAATTTTAAAATATATATGGCCGTATAAAAATGTTTGAAGAAATCACAATTTAATAACTTTTCTTTTCTATGGACAGGTAGTTAATGTTGCACGTATAAAACTTCCTAGTTAATCATCTGTATTTGATAATCAATTTCTGAATTTGTTTTTATTTGGTAAACTTTTTAACAGTCCATAATTTGAAATATTTTTTATAATTAAAAAAATAATTTTCATATATTTTTTTATCAACTGGATCAAGATCAAGATCTTTGAAAAATGATCGCAAATCTTCTTGTATCTTTCATATAGAACGAGAAAATAATACGATATTTTTAAGATAATATCTATTTACACTAAACCAGTATACCTACAAATAAAAAAAGTATATCGTTTTTTATATACAAAATTACATTTGTAGATCTTTTCCACATTTTCTTGCAATTTCCTTTTGAATTATAACAAAAAAGGCTTTGTTACTGTTTAGCGTAAAGCAGCACGCTTTATTCAAAATTCAAAAGCGATGCTGCCGGCTCATTTTTGATCGAAAGAAAATGTACATTTTCCGTTTATATTGTGTGTGGAAAACAGCCAGACCGTGATTAATGGAAATGGGTGAAGTATTAGCATTAAAGTAACAAAAATATACACTGACTTGTTTGAAAAAACAATCACGCGTTTGTAAACTGTTTTGACATGTTGTATAAATATAACCACTGTATGTATTTGTGTTGATGTTACAAATATAATACATCTTAAGCAGTTTTGAGTAGGGTTATACAAGAGTAACTGGCTCTCGTCTCGTATCTTTCTCGAATTTTTAGGGTTCCGTAGAAAAATAAGAACCCTTATATTTCGCTCTGTCTGTCTGTCTATAAAAATTTTATACCGATTAAGATGAAATTTAGTATACAGACGTAGATTGATAGCCCAAAAACAGAAATAATGATATTTTTGAAAAACAACAAATTTTTTGGACTGAAAAAAACATTTTTTTTAAATTCATTTAATCCATTGTCTGTCTATATAAATTTTATACCAATTAAGATGAAATTTAGTATACGGAAGTAGATTGATAGCCCAAAAACAGAAATAATGATATTTTTGAAAAACACAATTTTTTTTGGACTGAAAAGTATATTAAAAAAAAATTTCACTTAATCCAGATAAATACCTAGATCTCCTAAAATGCAATAAAAAATGTTATATGACCGTTTTATTTCAACCCTTCAGTCACGATATATGTATTTACGTATACCCCTCTATTTTCTAAACTATCAATTTTAAAAATCGATATTATTAATTAAAAATTGGTATCTCTTAATTTGTCACCCTATATAACGAATTTTATATATTTTACTTTAATTATTGATTTAAAGATTAATACCAAATAGTTTATTTTGACGTGAATAACATCTACGTAGTGTTTCAGATCAGACACTGGGTGGGAATTTCAGAAACTTGATGTAACGCTCAGAGATCAGTGTTGCGCACTAGCGTAAAATTAAATTTAGTATATCTCGACACTCAGAGCAGTTACCAAGCGGTTTTTGATCTAAAACTATAGATCTTGATTAGATCTACGATGTACAAGTAAAAATTAAAACATTAAACTTCAGATTATAAAAAACAACAACAAAAATTGAAATTTTGTATTTCCACGATTGCGCTTGTAAATATTAATTAATTGAATTGAAAAAAAATAACAGTATATATAAGAATATATTTTCTACTACCTAACGATTTTAATTTTTTGATTAAAGTTATTTAAATTAAATAAAAAAAGAAAATGTAAATTTCGTATTATTTATTTAACCCCACGTATTTACGTCAATCCCTCGACTGTGCATCCCGACACAGTCACCCTCATTTTGTTTAACAAATTATTGATATATAAGTAATATTTTAAAATCAAAACTTTCTATTAGACATCAAAATAAATTTGATATCGTTTTAATCTTTTCTGAAACATACTGTCTAAGAAAGTTAATTCATAGAGAGTATGAATATAAACTATGTCGTATCGGTGTTGGTACGTATACTGAAAATCGGCATTTATAAATCTAATTGCAAGTAAAATATGAGACATACAAATCTCAGATTCGAGTTAAATTAAATTAATTTTAAACATGCAATTCAAATTATATTATTAAGAAGACACAAATTACACTCATATTTATAATACCCTAATATTAACAATCTTAGTTGAGTTTATGTACTTATTTCATTAGTGTAATAATATTATGATCTACGAACATAATATAATTTTCCAGAGACCATAGATCCCTTGTATAATGTATTCTGTAATAAGTTTTTACTTAGTTCCGCTCACTTTGGTTGTAAATACCGGCAGACACTTCCGGCTTACCCTTGACTAATATATAATTCAATGTCTAGTTCGTCCTGTTAAATCGATATTCTCAATTCAGTAAACTGCTTTACTTAGATCTGTGGAACGAATCCTTTTTCTACCAGTGTACCCCTTTGACGTATCTCTGAGAACAATTAATATAAAAACTGAGAGGATAAAAATGTACATATCTTGAAACTCTACAATGGAATTCTGTAGTCTGGTATAAATTTTAAATAATTTTAGTTAATTTTTTAGTAGCTTGCCCTTTGAATAAAATACGACAAAAACCTTAATTTTTTTTCCAATCTAATAATAATAATATTATATTTTTTCATGCAACTATTTTCTCATAAATTATGTATAGGTATTTTAATTCTTAAACATAAATTAAACCGTTTTTAATTTACGAATGAAGACAAGATACATTTACGAACGATTAATTTTCAAATTCTATTGACTGTTCAGTATTTACTGAATTTAAAAACAAAAAATTAATTTGTCTTACGTTAATTATTTAATAATGATAATTTTTCAAAACCCCAAAATTTCGTACTTTTATTTCATGTATAATAATATCGTATAATGTTTCATGAATACATATATCTCTTTACTTTTCAATTTCCCTTTTTCATATATGTATTTCGAAGTATAGATTTTCAATTTTCTGTATATGATACATGTATATAAACATATATCTTTTTTGCATGATACATACAAGTTTGTTTGTATAAAACTTCCAAAAAATATCAATAAATGTCAAATTAAAATTCTCAACTTGTGCAATTTTTTTTTAAATATTACCTATATTTTTATTTAAAAGAAAATATCTTTTTAACATATCGTGGAGCTATTTTAGTTATTTTATTTTATCAGGTGAATATTCAATTAGAAAAATATATATATATATTTTTTTTATATTTCGTTTTACTAACAACACTGTCTTTAATTGAATATTTATCGGTTTCATGTTTATTTAATCTTCAACAGCCCAATTTGATGATATATGAGTACTTCTTTATCTAGCAAATGAGTTTCAAAATATATATCTTTGTTTGGTACATGGAGAAATGATTTAAATATTATAATATTTGTGATAAGCGAATTTGAATGAAAACTGGACGACCACTTCTGCATTTCACTGTACATAAGTTAAAAAAATTGAAAATTTCTAAATTTCTTTCTTTAAACTTCACCCTTTGCCAATTGAATATTAGAACATACAATTACAAATATAAATAAAATTTTATTTATAAGATATTTCTTTTGAATTTGTAACAGCTATAAGTAATATTATAGTTTAAATAATAGAAAACAGGTTTATCTGCATTATTTATCAAATAGATATGATATTCACAAACAACAAATATTTGTCATATCTACATCACCAAAACGCATCACCATGTGAAGTTCCAGCTTTTCAAATCTTAAAAACATTTGTTTTGTGAAGATAGTCAGTCGATTTGGCTTTTGAACAGCTAATATATAAGAGCTATAAAACTGTCAGATGCAGCAGACAGGAGATGGGCGTGGGTGGTGAGATTTTGAGGTGTTTTGTGGATGTTTACCTGCATTATCTGCAGAGCCACAGATTCTCTCTTGCGCTGTTGTTTGCCGCCACAGATCGATTGTGTGTCTCGGCCGCTCTTCATACTTAATTGATTTATTATTCTCTGTAAGCTTGAGCTAGGATATTATTAAACCGTCGAGATGGTGTTTAATTAATATATGCAAAGATTTCATAATAGGATTTGATATTTTGTTTGTTATATTTCTTTGCAAACATATCGTTTAATATTTTATATTAGACTAGCTACGCAAAATTATAGTTATACATAAGTTCATTAACGGTTTAGACACCGTATATGGCAAAAGAGCAAACTTTTTTCCGACTTGATTCACTATTATCGTCACTGCTTATTCCTTATATTAACTAACGTTATTTCTGAATTTAAAAAAAAACACGTAAATCGGATAAGTGGTTCTTGAGTTATAAGTGCACTAACAGACAGACAGAGAGACATTGCGTTTAATAATATATATTCTACAGGTTTAGCTTATTTTATTTAAAAACACAAATATTATTGCACAAAACAAAATTTTAATGCTCAAAACGGAAAATGTTTTTAATGTCACAATGTTTAATATAATGCTCAGAATTCAAAATGCTATTGCTCAAATACAATATATTTAATGCTAAAATAGTATATAAAATATTTACCCATGTAAAATTCGTGTTTTGGGTATTCAAAATATATTCATCGTTCCAAAAAGATGCGTATGAATTTTAGTGGAAAGAGTTCTTATGAAAAAACGTAAGTGTGGTGAAAAATATCAAATATTCGGTGTTTTTTTCTTTTAAAATTAATAACTAAAATTTGCATAAATTACCATAGAACGTCAATACATCAAATATATACTTCATTCAAGATCCTCTTGTAGTTCCAGTTTCTCAATTTAGAACACTTGTTTACAAGAATGTTTATCAGACTTCTAAACCTTGAGCTAAATCAACCTAACAAATCACGTTCAATTACATGTAAATGTTTATACAATAAGTAAAATTGCACCTACTGAAATGTGGAGAATGTTAAACCTCACAAAAATTTACAATTTAAGTAAAATTAATGTTTTTTCTTTAATTAAACGTGTTTTTTTTACAGAATTTGGTCATTCAGAAGCCAAAGAGATCGATTGTTTTGTTTTTCGTTTTGGTACCGGTTAAGTGATGTTTATAAGATTTCTTTTTAATAAACTAACCGCTAAAAATTCTGGATAAAATTGATATGTAAAAAAAACCTATACATAGTTTCCAAGATATCTTACTAACTGATTGCGATATTTAAAAATAAAACGGTCAAGTGCATGTTGGGCACGCATTTGATAGTAGTCAAAGTCGAAGTTATTTCAAAATTTTTCATAAACTATTTTTGCTACAGTGTTCGTTATAATTTTCATTGAAAGTACTAATTAAAAGCTACATTTTCGATTTTTTCAGGTTTTTGAACATAAATATATCGTGACTGAAGGCTTAAAATTAAAAGGTCATATAACATTTTTTGTTACATTTTAGGAGACCTATCTAAAGACAGACATCCCACTTAATGGATTAAGTGAAATATTTTTTTTAAATATACTTTTCAGTGTATGGGAAGGGGATCCGAAAAAAAATATTTTTTTTCAAAAATTTTATCATTTCTATTTTTGGGTTGTCTTCGTCCGTACACCAAATTTGTTCTTAATCGGTATAAAATTTATATAAACAGACAGACAGGCAGACGGACGGACAGAGCGAAACTATAAGGATTCCTAATTTTCTACGAAACCCTAAAAATTATTTTTTACGATTTCTCTTTTTATAAAAACTTTTACAATTAGGCAAAACCTCTTAACTGAGAAAGAGAGATATTGCTTTCTATAAAATACAAAATAGCCATATCCAATGACATAGAATAACAATCCTCCAATGATATACATAAATATTAACAAGAATGACAAGAAAGTAATAATTTTTATCACTCATTCAAAAATTACTCCAATCAGTATATACGACAAGTTACCAACACATCGATTTAGACCCTACTGACGGAAAGTCGTTAGTCAAATTGAGAAGGGACATATTCAGTCCAAAGGGAGGAAAATATCTATATAATGGAAAGTTTTACTTGACCGCAGAGAGGTGAAAAGGGTGTAATTCTAAACCGTAACAAAGTGTGGCTGGTCGAAGGAGATGGCATGCAGGCAGAGAATGTTGATAGATTACCCTCAGTAAGTGCACAATCAATAACGGTTTTATTTGTATATGTGGTGGATCTATGTTGTCGATAAATTTAATCTTCTCGTTTTTTCACGTATATCACACATACTCATTTTTTTCGTGAGGTAAATGTAATATAATATGGTGTATGGAATACGTTGAATAAATATGAATATTGATCTGCCGATATTGAAAGACGTAATTGAATTTTTTTCTCTCTCTTCCGAGTGGTTGTATTGACAATGTTTTTGTATGGTAATGGTTCCAAAAAGTTTCACTTACATAGTTGATGTATGAATAAATTAGATATTGCTTTTTTAAACAAGTACAAATACAGTGAAATTTCGTTATAACGCTCTTGAGTGATAGTGTTATAAGCAGTGAGTAAAATAAATAAGGTGAAGGCAGCAGTTATGGCCGCTATAAGAGCAGGTTTTCGATTTTTTTGGATAAATGGGCTTGTTTTTTGTAATTCTCATAAACTCATGTTACTAATAAAAAAAGTAACTTTTATTTAATCAATTTAACTACCAATGTCCGCAAAATATAGTTTGTTTTTTAAATTATAGTCTTTTATTTTGTTCATGTTTTTTCTCCAGTAATGGTAAAGGTAAAACCAGTAATGAGCACGCAGTGATGGACACTTGCTAATGATTACAAAATGATAAGTACTACGACACAAAAGATATAAAAGAAAGAATCGTCAAATTTGAAACAATGTAAAGCAGTTGCTATGATAATATAATAATTTATAAATAAATTATACTAATAATTAGTTTAAATGTCCACCATTATGACACCTATTGGCCGATTGTAAATAATCAATAAACAATGAAATCATTCACACTATAGGTATCGTTCAGGTCTCGGTCCAATCACGCTCCGATATAGTTTTACTATACTAAATATTTGACTGGAACGAGACCGGCTCGATAGTTATATCTGCGATATATTATTCTGTCCTAAAAAATATTTAATTGAAGTTTGGCTGATCTTAGAATAACACTTTCTGTAGCATTTAAATATTGAAAAATTTCCATCGTAGCTTCAGATGAAGACAGATAACTCTTCAAAGTATCTAGCGCTTTCAGAGCCAGAATTTTTGTAAAATTACCATTTTTTCCGCTAAAGTCAATACCTTTATAAGCATTTAAGTATCAAGTATAAGTATCTCGATTTTTCAAGTTAAATCCTAATTGTGGTAAAAAATTGTTTCATATTAACAACATTAGAATTTATAAATTACTAGCGGACCCGACAAAAATAATTTGTTTAAAAATCGGACCATAAATACACATTTTCGTAAATATCTCGACTCCAACGCCACCAATCGGGTCAAAAAAAAAAAACTTATCGAAGCACCAAACGAACATATGGTGTGAATATAGCTTTGATACGTCCAGTGGTTTAGGCGTGATGATCTCACGTACAGATGCACCAACGTTTTTATGTATTAAGAGCCAAATCGCAGGTGTACTGCTAGTACTAAATATCGTTAATTATATGATATAAAAAACAAATCAGCTTTATATAATGACATGAAGAGTATCATATTACTTTGTCATGAATACAACAAACATTCATCTATCTCTGACATTTTATATAACATGTCTTTATCACAAAAACACAATAAGTTTGTGAAAAGTTTGACCACAAAGACGTACATAAACGCAAACAGCTTTGTTACCACTGTTAGTTTTTGCGTTGTTGCGGTTGTATAAACGTCACGCGGAGTAGATGACTGACAGTGTATGTATTTTGATAGAATAAGATAGCATTACATATTGCTATATAATTACGTACAAAACGATCACCACTTCATCATGCCTTTGTTGGAGACATCAAACAATACTTTTTGCGTAGTCTGTCAACCTCTTTTTGATTTATTAACTATAATAACGTTTATAGAGAAATTTCCATAATAGAGGTAGGATATTGTAACTTCTTTTTTGTCACGAGCTTTAATTTTTTCTTGTTTTGTGGTATATAGATGTAAAAAGCATATAAAAGTCTCATTTTTATAATATATGGGTTTTATTTCGATGATATTATACTATTTAAGGTATTTTCACACTGAGAAAAAGAATTCATAGTATCAATGTAAACGAATATTCTGGACCCTGGGTCTGATTTATTACAAACAAATGTGATTATATGACTAGAGTCATAAGGTACTCGTTTGTGTCCAAATAATATACATTCATAGCAACATCGTCCATGGGATTGGCACAATAACATGACTCGACTAACAAAACTTACAGAGAAATTACGGCAGTCGCACAGATAACTTAGAGGAAGACGATGAAGAATTTGACATAAATTTATTTTTTATTTGACTTAACCATAAAGACGAACTTATCTGAATTTTACCTTCAGTTCTTTTAAATTTTTTTTGGATGTTGACTCGAATTAATATTTTTTTATAGTAATTTCTCACATAATTCGCTCAGTTATACTGATTTTATTTTAAATCCATATTTTTTTATAATAATACCGCTCTATCTTTGGCTGAAAAAAACATAAAACCTTGTTTCAACCATCGTATTGTTGAAACAACTGAAATTCAGTTGAAGCAGTTACAAAACGGCCAATCTCGCGGCGAAGTTGGTACCATATTTTTTTTTCTTTCAGTGGCAGGGGTTACGCAGTTCAGTGAATAACTTCATTCCATTTCATGATAATTACTAACAAGGGAACCTTTTCAAGTGATAAAATCGAATTTAAATTCTGTATATAGTTAGAGGGAGTCAAGGGTAGTAAGAAAAAAATTATTTTAGCTGCGGTAAAACGTTTTAAAGGGGTAAAATATCCCTATGAAAATGTGAAAAATAATCGTATATTTCAAAGAACTAACGAAGATTTAAAAAAATCTATAATACAATATTTTCTGGTTTCTAGGGGTTTTCGAGGTATCTTGAAATGTAAATATCCTTCAAAATTCAAGCTCAAATAAAAAAAAACTGGTTAGCAGAAAATTCCAAAAATTTGGACTATGCTGAATCATAGGTTGCTTTTTTAGTACCTCATACTTTTTTTGTGTGGCTGTGTTACATTAAAAATGTTTGAATAACTAAATTATTCATATTTGCACAAGTTAACATAAAATAAAAATCATGGGAAAACTATATAAAGTCAAAACAAAATTGTGATAAAAAATAATCTGATAGTATAACATAAACAGTGTAAATCGTTTTATGATATTGGATCAGTATAATTTTGATGATTTCTCTTTGGTGTGGTGGGCCTTTGTAAAGCCTTTAACTCTTTTGTAAAGGAGAATAGTCTTTGGTATTTATTGTGCAATGTTAAATCAGCCGTGTTCAGTTTTTTTCATCTCTCATTCTATATATCTATGTTTCCATTCAGCCTTTAGGTTTTGTATATTTGAAATATATGTATTTATTTGTAAAATTTAACACACATGACAGAGTTTCAATAAGAAAGTCATCCCATCGAAAAATATGCTTGTCGTATAGTATTTTTTATTTACTTAACATTTATAGAAATATTTATTCAGTGATATATTTCTTACAGACGAATATGCAAATTTTAAAATGTTCTCATAGGACATATTTTTTATCTTTTATAAATTTTTACTTTCTTATACCCATGTATGAAAATTTTTTATAAAATTATTTCTGACTAAATCATAAATGTTGGGAAAAAAATATGGGGAATAAATTAAAGATAATAACATACTCGACATTTTTTATCTAAAAAATGTTTTTCTTATTTCAAAAATTATTCGAAAATTCAAAAATTAACATGAGTAAACATCCGTTTTTGGTTAAATTACGTTCAAGAAAATTAATTTGTTACATTATGTAGAGAATAATGTTATTTATAGTTTATGTCCCATTCATTTTATTCTATCTTTTATTAGTTTCTCAGAAATATATTTAAATAAGAATCACGCACGCTGTTCACTGTCAGGATTACGTATAAGAAAGTCCCGTGGCTCCCATGGCAGATATTTTCTATAAATTTTTATTATTATAAGTTTCAAGTATGTGTTAATTTACCTTTTGATAATTATTATGTAAATTTGTTTATATATTTCTTTTTTGCCTTATTGGTGAGAAATTCAGCCAGTTAAATTTACAACACACCTCCACCAGATATGGATGACATGGATGAGGATTGTGCCCTGGGTTGACCACGGCAGACAACACTAACGAAGCTCTTATGTCCATGGAGATATGTAAATTTGAATAATATTATTAACTGTTTAAATTTCTGTAATTTTTTGTAATAATCTATAATTTACAGCAACGTAGAATCCCAAAGAATATGTTTTAAAACCGGTCTGGGTATATCTCCAGTTTCAGGAATAATAATTATTCCTTTTTGTTGTGGATATACCTAAATAAACATTAGTACCTGGAATTTACAATTAAAATTCTAATGCAATCAAAAATCAATTTATACAAATTCCAATTGAAAGAAAACACCACAATCTTCCCTTAATTAATAAAATGCATAACCATTGAAACGTGTACACACATTAACCTCTTTTTGTATTAAAAACATAATTTCGAATTGTGTGTATTCATTTATGCCCCTTACAAACTCTGTATAGTGCTGATTAAACGTTGTTAATACATGTAAATTATGCAAACAGTACCTTTCAGCGCCCATTCTAATTTACATAAAATATACAAACGGATCATTGATAATCGTCAATATATATGTACGGACTCGCTGCTTTTTAATATGTTTTATTTGTTGTTATTTCAGGAGTTTCCCGGGAGTTCAGAAACGAAAGCGACTAGCTACATTATTGCATTCCCCAAACAGGCTTTGCTTAGTAGTGTGTTCTACTCTCATGTCCGGTATTATAAAGGAGCTAGCAAGCACTTTCAAATGAGGTATTAATTCTGTGATAGTATCTATGGATTAGCTATGAAATTTAGAGCAGTGATTCTTCAACGTATTGTAACACAGTTGGCATCTTTCACCGTACAAAATAATTTTCATAATATCACCACTGTTTTAATAATGATGATGTTTACATATCACGCGTGCGCGAAAATTGTCAAACATTTCATGAAACTAAAGGAGAACTGTAATATAAGTTAGAAACCTCATTTGAAAGTGCTTGCTAGCTAGCAAATTTTGCTAGCTCCTTTATAATACCGGACATCAGTGTAATATAATATATTATAAACAATAATTCCGTAGTCCACGCAATCAAAACCGCGGGCACAACTATTATACATATATTTTATAGATTTTTGTTTCCTCGCAGTATCGAAGATACGAGAAGCTTTGTGATCGTTTTAGAATGAGACAACAAAAATCTTCTCCGATTTCAAAATTTTAAATTGATCTTTCCGTTTAACGTCAAGACAAACACTTTTCGTTCCATGCCTGTCTGTGTGTCTGTCCCCTGAATCCTTGTCACATGCATAACTCATGAACCACTGATCCGATATTATTGAAACTTGGTCGGATGGTTGGGTTTGGCTTGAGGACAGTCCCATTTCAAAATCGTGTGTAAGGGGTGGGGTGACATCCCAAAATATTTATTTTTTCAAGATATCTCATATCATATATCTTGTAGAGCATTCAATTTCCTATAATATAGGTCCACAAAGTTTGTTTTAAAATATTCCCTGACAAAGATTTATCTCAATTTGCTTTTAAAAATCGAGTTTTGTTTTTATAAATTGATATTTACCTAAGGAAAATTTCGAACTAATATTTTTTAGTAAAATTGTATAAAAACTAAGTGGTTAACCAATGCTAGGCAATTTATCTGAGCACGTTTTTATTTAAATTGTTCAATAATTAACTAAATTTGGTGAATTTGGCAAGAGGAAGCACTGTGCATTAACTTGGAAGATGTTTTCTTATACACTACTCTCTAAAGAATAGATTACTATCGTTTTGCATGTATTTCTTAGTTAAGAGAGCGCAAACTTTTTTCCGATTTGATTTACTATTATCGTCACTACTTATTCCATGTGTTACCTAACGTAACAAAATATATACTGAAATCTGGGCAAAGAACATATCTTTGAATTAAAAAAAAAACACGTAAATCGGATAAGTGGTTCTCGAGTGGTAAGCGTACTAATGGACAGACAACTAGAGTAAATTAGACTTTAATTTTCTCTGTTTGAACATCACTGATCAATATCAGGTGAAAATAAAAAAGTGCAATTCAATTCGTACATATCGAAAAACAACAAGGTGATCTTAACACAATAAGTTTAACACAAAGGAGAGCAAACAAGTACAATAAATACAAATAAATAAAACGTACGTGCCTGAAGGTGTGGGTGTGAGAGAGAAAGTGGGATAATCAATACACACACATACATACTTATGCACAAATACACATAACACTGAATTTTGTCAAAGAGATGCAAAGTGTTAATCCCATTTTTGTGTATCAGACGTCATTCGCAAACGATTTTTTCAGTTGTCAAAGGTTCCAGTGTTCAAACATAATAAATACAGTTGCCACAATTCGAATATACGGGAGATCAAAGCTAGCGTTGCGGTAACTGAATGTGCGTATGTGTTTAGTAAGGTGCAATGCATCCAGTATTTAATGAGTATTCTAATTACTTAAGTCATGAAAGGATTAGTTGAAAAATATGCTTTAATTGAAAATTTCAGTACTACCAATGTAAACAAGCAAAATAAAGTCTATATTTACTTTCTTTAAGGCAGTATTGTGGTGTGACGATTTAAAATTTTCGATTTTTATATAGATATTTTGAAATTTAAATATATTGACAGTATACTGTAAAAATTGTAAACCGAAATTCAAAGTATTTACGAAGTTATAGCACATAGAACTACTTTTTTCGGTTGGTGGGAAGCAGAACATAAATTCTAATCAACCGATCGGGCTATAATTTTGACACACTACACACTAACGTATTACCCAAAATTATTTTTTTTTATTAATAATTTCTTATTTTTTTCGATTTTTAATGAAAAATAAACACGATTTTTGTAATTTTTTTTTATAAGTTCGCTATTTTGTTATTTATTAAAAATGTCTAATTATATAAAATAAAAATATATTTGATTTTTTTTTGTTTCAAAAAGTGGAGATGTGCTTCCCACCACCCAACTAACTTTTGACCCCCAAAAGACAGTGTATTATAAAAAGTGCAAAAAAAAATTTTTTTTTTGTTTAATTTAAGATGCGAATAAAAACATAAAAAGACAAAAAAGATTATATTTCATTTTGTTACGAAAAAAAATCCTGAAATAAGCTTAAAATTTCAGGTGTCACACCGCAATACTGCCTTAAGAAAGTATTCATAAGTCATTTTTTTCCTAAATCCATTCTGACTATTTTCACCATGATGTCTATGGATCTATCGATCGATCTGCCTGTCTTTAAACGCAGTAACTCAAAAATAAAGAGATGTGAAAAAGAAAATCTCCTATTTTTGAAAACTATCTTACAATCGGAAACGGATGTTTACTTCTGTCAATTTTTTAATTTTTTGAATTATTTTATTATTTATATCCCATTCATTTTTTCATAGCCATACATATTTTTTATATAATTATAAACACGTGCACTGTTCACTCTCAGTATTACGTATAAGAAAGTCCCATGGCACTAATTGTAACTAATTATCTACCTATCATTTTTTTAAAGTAAAAAATAAATTCTTAATAAAATTTGTTCATTATTATAATTTTAGTATAGTAATAGATGTACCTACATAAACTAATCACTCGATAGTAAATGAAACAAACCTAATGAAAACATCAAACGTATGTAGGTATTGTATTTTCTCAAATACACTATCGCTTTTAGCGAATACAAGGTCCGGGGTGGGATTCATACATACATATATGCGAATGCTGTTAAACTTCGTAAGCGCATTGGCTTTGTTAAAGACCGTTAACCGAAGAGCTCAGAAACGCTTCTTCGGCACTCAGCAAGCCCTTATACCGCAAATAAGGCTTACAGATTACATAAGATTAGTTATTGTCTATATATGAGTGCCATCCCTTAGGGAGAGTAGAGGAAATTTACAGATTCTTTGTTATCATCAGCTTTGTTGATAATTTACTTGCTGTAGACTAAAACACCTGCAACCTGTTTCTACTTATCGATAATATTATGATATATTTAACCAAGGATTTTGTGCTAAATATTCTAAAGATGATATGATATGACAAGATATTCTAAGAAGAATCATATTATGTAACCTAGTTTTGACGTGAATAACATCTAATGTTTTACGCCAGATACTGGGTGGTCATTTCAGAAACTTGATGTAACGCACTGAGGTCAGTTTGCACGCTAGCGTAAATTTAAAATCAGTATATCTTGGCAATCAGAGCAGCTACCACGCGGGTTTTGGTCTCAAATTATAGATCTCGATTAGATCTACGAGATATAATGACAAATCATAAAATTTAAGCAGTTTTAATGAGTGATCAATTTAATATTATAGAAAACAACAACAAAAAATTAAATTTTGTATTTCCACGATTGTGCTTGTAAATATCAATTAATTTAATATAAAAAAATAACAGTATATAATAATATATTCTCTATGAACTATCGTTTTTAATTTTCTGATTTAAGTTTTCTTAATAAAATAAAAAAATAAAAATTAAATTTCGTATTTCCACGATTTTGCTTGTAAATATTAATTCATTAAATTGAAAAAATAGCAGCATATTGGAATATACACTCTAAGCAGTAACGTTTTTAATTTTTTGATAAATTTTTTTTTTTAAATTAAAGTTTTTTACAAATATTCAAACGTTTATGTGTAAAAAAAATTATAGATGTATCAGTTCATGAGTCTGAGTTTTATATAACCCCACTGGCACGTATTCACGTCAATCCTTCGACTGTGCATCTCGACACAGTCACACCCATTCTTACTAATTTCGTTGATTCATAATATACAGGCTGTTCCAGTTTGATTAGATTTACTTACCAGTTCAGTTATAAGGTCCAATACATTTTTCATAGGACTTTTATGCGTCGGAAGTGGGTATCAATTAAAACGTATATCATTAAATCGCTCATTAAGGCATAGATAATAATATTCCAATATGGAAATACGTTTGTTGAGGATCCCTTTCCGATGCATAAAACTTCGAGAATATATGTCCTATGAAAACAGTTTACTGAACCTTTTTTTTAAGTTTATTCAATGAGAAATCTCGTGGGGATAAGAAAATCTGATATATCTGCGACATCATAATATGATTTAAATATTATTATTATAGACTACAATTAAAATTTAGTTCAAAAACTAATCTTTTGTACCTACAAAATTATTTAAATCGTTAGAGCAAAATATAGACATTAAATATTCCTTTTTAAACAAACAAAATACGTTTAATTAATTTCAGTTAAAGAGACAAACTCAACTAACTAAAGAAAAAGATTAATATTGATCAAAATAAATTATCCGTATAAAGAATTGCTGTCGCCCCTTTGTTCTTCAAATCAAGTTTTGAACGGAAAATATAGCAAATTACATTATATAAATGAAATAAATGACAGCCCTAACAATAGAAGGAAAACAGAAGGCTATTTCTTTGGTTAAATGATTTAGTGCTTGCAATTATTGAAGATTGGATGGGAACTATAAAAATTGTTTTTCAGATAATAGTTCATAAGAGTTTTTGGTGTTTTTTGTCGAAATGTCTCAACGTGAAAACATGTATAGAATTTGTTCGATTTTATTTTTATATCAAAAAATTAATGTTTAAATAAAAAAATCTATGGTTATTATTTTAAATTAAATTCATTTTCTTATCTAATATTTATATGACCATTGTGAAAAAGGGCAAAACGTTGGTCGAGATGGCAGAGTGGTAAAAAATATTCTTCATTACTTTCATTCTCTAAATACAGAAAATTACGATTGGATTCGAAATTCATTTGCTGCGCAGTTAATACTTATGTTGAATTACGAATTTTCATTTCATGAAGAAGAACAGTTAGTTTATCGATGGATCGTATTAAAATTTTCTGAACTTGGAATTTTGTGCAAGCCAAGTACTCAATTATTTCCATAAAAGTAGATAATTTTTCTAGTTTTTGGGTTTTTCAACATTTACGAAAATGTAAACTAAAAAAAGCGAAAGACTTGGAAATATTGATAAAGAAATGAGGGTAGCATTATCACATATTAGGCCTGACATTTTTATGTAAAATCTGCAAAAGTCAATAAGCTCAAGTATCACATTAAATTTGATTTAAATTTTTTACAAGAGTTACTTTTTTTTTTAATTATGAATGCATATTTTTTTATATTTGACTGGAAATTAATGCGTTAACTGTAGTTTTTAATAAAAAAAAATATATATATGTTTTGCATATTTTTATTGTTTGTTTAAAGATCTTAATGATTCAGTAAGATAGTGCTTCGCATTTTTTTTAACATTCAAATGTGTTTCGTGACTTCATAAAGATTAAAAACCACTGCTCCAAACTACAACATAATTTAAAGTGTAATTTCAATTAACATTTTTTTATCAACAAGATCAAAAGACATGTTATAACAAAATTGATATATTAAATTGTTAATTATAATATTCTAAAATAAATCTGAAATGCTTGTTTACATAATTATAATAAAATAAACATCAACATTAATTTCAAATATGTAAAACAGCAGTTTATAATCACATCTCGTTATCAATTAATTAATTGTTAAATTAATTAATTAATAGCGACTTCTTTGTCACACACCGTGTCGCCATCCTGCGGGTAGAATATCAACTACACGTACAAATACTGACAAATCGTACAAATTTCGGTCTCGCCACAGTCGCGGTCTAAGCAAGCTATGAGTTTGGAAACTTTTCACAGCCTACTTGTGTCTGTGTGTGGCGTGTAATGGATGTTTTCTGTGCAGCAAGATTATTCAATTTGAAAACGTTTTGTGTACCGGCCCTCTAAGATACTTTGCGTGTTCTTTTTGTCGTGTTTCGTGCACGAATTCGACACAAGCTTTATTATACTCAAGTGTATGAATTACCACAGATGTAATGTAATTTTTTTGTTGTATTTTTGTTTTAGAATAGATAAAAAATAAAATTATATTATTTAGTGTTTCGAACCGGCATCGGAAAAAAATTACATTTATAGAATCAACTGTCTATCAGTCTGTCGCAGTCTTCTAACTAATACATGTAGATTAGGGTGTTTTTTTTAAATTCTGGATCCCATTAACCTATGTTTTAGCTTTAGATCAAAAGTTGATTGTCTCAAAATTTCAAACTCGTAGATCAATCTTGTGAACGGCGCAATTCGAGTCTTTTTCTCATTTGATTAACATGGGAAAAATGACTTTTTTACTTATGCGTGAATAGCTCATTGAAAAATTTATTTATTTTAATTTCTCAAAGCAGCATTTCATAGAGAATTAAATTTCTTACAAGAAAGATCCCAAGTTCTAATATCATAGATCCAGTATTTAAAAAGAAATGTTCGTTTAAACATTATCATAAAAAGTAAAATCCAATTTTTAAACAAACATATCTTTAAAATTACTGGATTAATGAATTGAGCACTTAATTCTCTATAAAATTCTACTGTGAGAAATTAAAATAAATAAATGTTTCAATGAGCTATTCACACATAAGAAAAAAAGTAATTTTTCCCATGTTTTTCAAATAGGGAAAAAAACTCGATTTGCGCCGTTCACAGGTTTGATCTACGAGTCTGAAATTTTGTGACAGTTAACTTTTGACCCAATGCTAAAACATAGGCTAACGAGACCGAGAAAAAATAAATAAGTTTACACCCTGAAGCCGAAAAATAATTTTAAAAGATTTAATCGGAAGTTGAAAAAATAAAATTTAAAAAGTAATTTTGAATAATTTGCTTCATAAATTGCTTATTTGATTCTTGAATATGAAAACAGTAAAATTCCATTGACATGTGTTTTCTTATTAAATTAGTTTACATTTACCAACATAATCAGTTCCAATTACATCAAATAACCACAGCGCTAACAGACAAAATATCTATCCAAACTTATTACCGGAATCCATGACGTATATAGTCGTATTGTTTCAGTCCTCCGTCATGACGACGGTGATATGATGTTGACAGTTTGTGAGGACTTTGTAAATACTCGTGGCCGTTCTTTGTACTACAAGTTAGCTATGATAAAGTGGATACGTACATTCTGTTTACCATTTTGTGATCAGACATGTGCACAATGTACAGTATACTGTCCATTATTCTGTGTACTGGATTGTTTTCTCATATTACCAATTGCGCGTTATTCTATGGGTAAACAGGACAATTTCCTGGGCCCCTGATCAATCTATATATGTAAAAATGAATATTCATTTGTATGAGGCTTATAGACTTGGGAATTACTGAACCGATTTCAATACAGTTTTCACCAATAGTTAGATATTTTTTCGGTGCATTAATATTTTATGAAAATCTAAGATATAATCAAAAGATTAAAAAAATCTTTATGAAGTCGTGTTTTGTTTCCATGATGTCACAGCATACAACTGTCATTTAGGTATATAAAAACATATAGTCGCCCTTGATGGCGGAGGATCTGTTAAAATAAATGCAATTTAAATGAAAAATTACGTGAAAAAAAATGTAAACTATTGTTTCTTTAGTAAGTAATTTCTTATCTTGAAGTTGATATTTCTATGAAAATTGAAATTTGAACCATTAAATTTAATTTTTTTTGTTTTTTTTATTAATATTATGTTTGTTATATAGAAAATGGCGTAAAAAGTCGAAATTTTCTAACCTCAGATCTATAAATCAAACCGTTCTCAAAATATGGTGTCTCAAAAATTTATTTTTTTCAAAATTTGGAGAAAAATGGTCGTAACTTTTGAACAAGCGGTCGTAATTTGTTTTATTTGACCCTATTGTGTAATAATTCACAAAATTATAATAAAAACGCTTTACTTACAATAAGTTCACATTAACACACCTGATAATAAATTAATATACAAAAATACAAAGGCGAATGTACTAAAGGATTAAAATATAAAATACGACATCGAAACAAAACATAATTATAAAGCTGAATATTTGTGATATCGACAAGCACATATATTTATAAATTATATTTATGATCCTCTCTAATATGAAATGGATTGTAAAGTTGAATTAATTTCAAATTTGAATATTTAAAACAGAAAGATTGATGTATACACAACCAAAGGAAAATATTTTAAAAATTTATTATGCATACGTAAATCTAGTATTGAAGAAGAAAAATAAGAGCATGTAAATTATGTTAAACTATAATCGATATTTACAAAAGTTTCTTCAAAAGTTTAAAAGCTAAAGCCATTTATACAAGTTTTGTTTTTTAAGGGATATTTATAATCAATTAAATTCGTTCGAAGGAATCTAATTCAATTTTCAATAATGGAAACTTTTATTTGTCACTTTTATACGTTTGTAATTAATGTACTCGTTTATGTTTTTGTATTTTTTATATATAGTGTGAATTTTAAAGCGATATAGTTGTATTCTAAATTCAAATAGACAATAGAAATCAAGATAGCAAGTTAAAATTGATTTTTGCTTGATTTATGTCCGATATTACAGCCTAGCTAACAAATATTTGCAAGTTTGCAAACGGGGTATCAAATTTATATGACAGATAGTTGCATATAGGGGAAACTCGGGTAATTTGGATCATTTTTTTAAATTACGATATTTAGTATACTAGTTTTTGGTTTAGACAAATTATTTTTGATGAAATGAAACAGCAGTTTATAGATTTTGTTTCTATTAAGTATTAATCAACATAATATCATAAACTCCACAAAAAAAAGATCAGAGCTTTGCTTCAATTTAGCCAACCGATACTGTAAATTGGACCACGGGGTTGCCAATTTGGACCTTGATAAAATCTGTAAACAAAACCTAATATATATTTATGAATTACAGACAACCAAACAATTATTTATCATAAGTATTAAAACAAAAAACTATAAGAAATCAACATATGTTAGGATTATTGATACAAGTTTCATGGAAACTACGAGCGGACCATTTTAACCAACAGTGTGAGAAGTGAGAAAAAAAATCTAACAAAAACATAACCTATCAAAGCCGCAAACTATAAATTAAAAACGCTGTATGTTTACCTTTGTACTAACTACACCCTTGGCACGAATCACTCAAAGTTACATTAATAATTAATTATTTACATTTGCGGAAACAAAACAACAACATTCAACTTGTCAAGGAAAACAATATAGCCGATATGCAATGAAGTTAGGCGCCTATCGCACGGTGTTATCATTTAAGAAATCAGAAAACTACTTTTCGAGATATAAGGGTGGTCCAATTTACCGAGTGGTCCAATATACCATACTTTCCCCTATATAGTAAGTAAAAACAAAGAAGTGTAAAATATATTTACTAACCTTCAGTAAAAACCAACTTACTGTTAAAAACTCTAAGAGAACTGTCATATAAGTTTGATACCCTGTTTGAAAGAGTTTGCAAACTATCAAGTTGTATTAGCTAGACTGTAATATCGGACATTAGTCTACGATTCGTTACAAATTGCAGTGGTAACAATTACCGTACATTAGGCAATTAATGGCCGATCTCACCAGTTGCACTTAGCGTTAATGGAACACATAAAAATTTAAAAGTAGTGCACCGAGAATTTAAGTTTTAGTGAAGTGATACTTTAGTTCCACTTAATTAAATAACATTAAAAGTGTACATAAGTTTATTATAATCATGAATTTTTTTTAAATTGCCTATATCTTCATTAAAAATGAATATTGTATATATTTAAAAAAAACTAACTTTTTTAAATTGTTACATTTAAAAAAATCTTTAGTGTTAGTTTTACTTTGTTATACCCATGTATTTGAAATATACATATAGTATAAGTAAAGTATAATGAAGCCAATTTTTTTCGAAATCCGGATTTTAATGGAATTATCCATTTTGACCTTCCCTAAATCCATTCTGACTATTTTCGCCATGATGTCTGTGTGTCTGTCTGTTATCATTGTAACTCAAATATGACAAATGGTAGAAGGGTGAAATTTTATATTTAAGATAAATTTTTGTCTGGGAAGAAAATCTCCTATTTTTGAAAACAATCTTTCAACTGGATACGGATGTTTACTGAGGTCAATTTTAATTACTTTGCAACAGTGCGAATTAGAGAAAAATGGTGAAGTTAAAAATTATAAGTAATATTATTATCTATAATTTAGGTTCTATTTATTTTTTCGAAAAACAAATTTAATTTAAAAATTTGAATTATAATTTAAATATATTAATACATAACAGAGAAGAAATCTGTAGTTTATGCCCCATTCATTTAATTAGTTTGTCAGAAATAAGTTTTAATAAAATAAGAATCACGTACACTGTTCACTGCCAGGATTACGTATAAGAAAGTCTCATTGCTCCCATGGCATATAATTTGTTCTTAAAGCAGCACTTTGCTAACTATAAGATAAAGCAGTCGATGTAAAATTTAGATGCAACATAAGAGTAAGGAACATTTACAATTACCTAAATTAGAGTGATGTTATTAAAATAAATTTTCTGTAATGATAAAGTATATACACTTTGCGTTTGTCAATCTAAACCACTTTCACAAAATCGATTGTTGTTTTGGGTCTGTATCGCGTATCGAAGCCACAATTTCCTCGACAAGAGATTATATATTAGCACGCTGACGGGTATAAAATTGTTTCTTGCGGAATAACCTGAAATTGTTTTCACTGCAGATAGATATTGTATATATAGCTTTATTATTTATCAACATTGTTCTTGGTGTTATTGATTGTCAGTGGTTAATGGAACATATTTCATAGTGTATTTATAACAGTTTTGCGTTATATTTTTCTAGTTTACCCTTTGTTAAATAATTTCAAAATTCGTTTTATAAAAAAAAGCTAAAACTGTATGAAACATTTTATCAATAAACTAGTTTTCCCCGCGGATTATCCAGCGTTATTTTAAAATCAGTAAATATCGGCGGGTTGGTTGCACTAAAAATGAGGCATGCCATATCCCCTCCATGGAAACAGAATTGTTGGATGAATTACAATACAAGTACCATTGATTTTTAATATTTGATATAAATTATCTAGTTTAGTAATCTACAACAATATCACAAGGAAGAATTTTTATGTATATTTTTATTATAGAAAAAATAAATTGTAATTTTATATAATTGCCGTAACTCAATTACCATATAGCATAAACTAATTAAAGAATCTTAACTTTTTTTCAGTGAAAATCACATCAAAATCAGTTCTGAAATTTGATAAAGATAATTTCTAACGTACCGCATTGCTCCTAGTATTCTCTAGCCTAAACATGTCTCCTTAGACAAAGAAAGATAAAGAACAAATAACACATTACCATATCGCCTCACGAGAAATCGCTCCACGAGTCATTGGTGTATCATTTAGATTTTTTTTGAATTATAAAATTAATTAATAATAAATGTTTTATATTGTCTTTAAAAGTATTCCAGTGATAATTGATTAACAGAGAAATGTCTATTTGGAACTATCATCTCTCATACATATTAAATTCAACTGTAATTTAAAGCATATTTGCATATTATAAATTTTCAATTGACGCCTCTGGGATAATATGCATGGAAATGACGAAAGTGACATTTAAGAAAAGATGGCCAACGTAAAATTTTGGTAACACTTTTATATACGGACTAGCATTGGTTGTTATGTACCCATAGTCTATCCTAATATAATCTAACAAAGTACATAACATTGAGTTATCGGTCCAGTTATAATACATCTTTATAGTAGAAATAAACAAACATATAGATAGCTTTATTATATCTATAGCACTTCTGAAATTTCAGGGAACATGTTGGTGCAGGTTTCATCAAAATCCGTCCAGTAGTTTTTAAGTAGATGTAGATAATAATTTTATATACACAGCGATGTGGGACAAAAGTTCCAAAAAGTGTCATTTTTGACCTATTTACCCTAGCATACGACTTTGTTTTACCGCGCTCAAACATATTTATTCATCAAAAATGTAAAAATATTAACCTTATTTTAAAGATTTATTTTTATAATGTCGTAGTCTTTAAATATGTTATGTTAAAACTTTAACAAAATATTGACATGACTACAAAATATGAATATATTCAAAATTTAAAATTTAAAAAAGCGTATAATGTAAACACGAATGCTTATTTTCCGATATAATATTTGATAAATAGTCAAATCAATTTTGTTAACATCGTTCGTGAAAAGATAAATTTCTATGCGGAAATTCGTTCAACGTTACAAAAAGGTGGTTCAACAAAAACATATAATTCTAGTTGATTTCGCAATAAATTTTTCAAAACTACAACAATCGAGATTTGTGTTGGAAACTATTAGCACTTATTGGTTTTGGTAAGTAACAACAGTTGACAAATTTCATTTGGTATTTATGAAAAGAGTTTTTCTTCAAATAATATAAGTTTTTTATCTTTATAACTATTGGTTAATGTTTTTGTTATGAAACAATAAAAATATAACACATGACTTAAATGTTAATTAAAACGAAGCAATTAATTAAGGGTTGTAATTAAACTCATTCGATCAAAAATACTTTAAATTCTTATTTTGTATTACAATAATATTTTTAACAACTAAAACTTTTAGTTAAGCTATAATACATAAACAAAACAATATTTTAAATGTTATTTTAAAGAAAACAATGGGAAAATAAAACCAGTTGGAGACCACGTGGAAATTAGATTTTTATTTACTTTTTATATTTATAACTTTTAAGAGATTTATTAAAAATTATTATATGTATATATAACGATATACATACTTCCATATTTGAATCAATCTCTAGTATTTACAAATAACATCTGAAATCGAATTTTGTTTATAGGTAGGTATTACAAAAGAAAACGAAAGAATTAGGATAAATCAAAAGAAATCTGGATGATTGTTCACAGAATCGTAAACTTGCAGTGCTTATTCGCTTAAAGATTTATATTTCATTCCATTCCACAAAAGAGGAATATATTTTATAAGAAAAATAGTAACAAAAAATTTTAATATTTTATACACTAGTGTAACATAAAAAAAAAATTTCCAACAATGACTATAAATGTCATTTTAAAAACACATTGAAGATGCTTGTACAAAAACTTAAAATGGCATCAAGTAGGTAACAGCGGAAGATGAAAGACATCACGTGGACAAGAGAAACTGCTCTTGATGGTAAAAGAAAATAGGACGAGCACAAACAGGATGAATGGTTGCTGTGAAAAAGGCAGGAGGTCGTTAATAGATTTAAACGGCACAACTCTGAGGAGGGGGGAGGTGAGGATTTGAAAAGAATTAAGTGTGCCTTGTGTCCAACAGGAGGCAGAAATAGGCCAATAAATAATGTTTTTGTATGTTCTTGTGTATGAAATATGACTCACTGGCCGTTATGAATTTGAATGCTGTATGTAATGTGTGTTTACGAAATAATGGAAATAAAAAAAGGTTTGCTTTTGTGTATTTATGTTTGCGTGAAATTTAATTAAAATAGAAAAGTTGTTGATATTTGCTTGATTTATGGTAATGATTGAATATTTATGATATTTTCAATTACATTTTACTATTGTATTTGAAACTGCACTTGTATAAATGTACATTTTTTTGACGTGAATCACGTCTAGTGTTTCAGGCCACATACTAGTTGAGCATTTCAGAAACTTGATGTAACGCACAGAGATCAGTTTGCGCGCTAGCGTAAATTTAAAATCAGTATATCTCAACACTCAGAGCAGCTACCACGCAGATTTTGGTCTCAAATTAAAGATCTCAATTTAATCTATGAGTTAAAAGTAAAAATTAAAACATTTAACTAGTTTTAACGAGTGAAAAATTTAATTCATTTAAAAAAACTTAATTAATTGTTTTTATGTTCATACAAATCATAAGAACTAATAATAATACACAATACTATTTATATATTTATTTATCTAGACTAAGTTTACGGAAACATTTTGTGCCTATTTTACAAAAATTCAAACGATAAGATAAAAAATTTAATTATTTAAAATTATGGGTATAAGAAAGTAAAAAATTATCATCTCGAAATAATTTAAGCTGGTTTCATCTTTTAAACCTTTAAAAAAAATCTCTCT
Source organism: Sialis fuliginosa (assembly GCA_961205875.1). NCBI lineage: Eukaryota > Metazoa > Arthropoda > Insecta > Megaloptera > Sialidae > Sialis > Sialis fuliginosa. Next base: position 5,634,289 of record OY540809.1, read on the forward strand.
TTAGTATCCCTAGAAATTTCATTGATTACTGCCGTATTTAGGATTTCTCGACACAGTCCGGACGTTTTAAACATTGCGTTGAAGAATAAATTTTTTTATGATTCCCATGCACACATTTTTAGCAACTGTACTGTTTAAAACTGTATAGTGATAACTGAACGTTTGGGACAGAATCAACCAAAAGAAAACTAAAAAGGAGAAAATTTAGTTGGGCTATCAATTTTTTTATGGTTAAAACCATGCTGAAGTGTGTAATAGATATTATACTAGATAAATCACTAAATATTATATTAATTAAATAACATTCTCTACTATTCTGCAACTGCATTGCTTCATACCAAAAAAAAATCTCATTAAACATAGTGTACAAATATAATGTACAACTTTTAATTACGGTTTTATTCATTTCACAAAACTATATACGAATGCATATCTTTTTTGTGCTTGTATCCTGTAAATACAGATATACACCTGGTCATATATTTATTTGTTTTAAATGCTTTGTTTAATCCCCTACTTTAAAAAAACTCTCAAAGCATACGCGTTGATAACACATATGTACCATGCTAACGTTTTCTCATTATTTATTTCATAAACACAAGTTATTGACATTTATAATAGACTGTATCCAGCTCATGGAAAAGAATGTTTTGTTACAAATTGCAACTGTAGTTAATTTGTTTATTTAGTCAGTGGCGTACCGTAAGTTTTTTCCCGGGGCAAATAGCAAACTTGTCGCCCCTCTCCCCTACACATTATGTTAAATATGAAAATTGATGACTTTTTTTTCGTTGCTACGTCAAATTTTCCGCCCCCTATTTAATTTTATATTTTTATATAAAAATTTTTATATTGCAAAGTGCCGCCCGGGTAAGGCACTACCTTCGCTCCACCCCCTAGGTACGCTACTGTATACAGTGTAACCTCGTTAGTATGTTTTGTTTTAGAACGTTTTTCGCCATAGTACGTTTTTTTAGACTCAATGTTAAAATATTTTGTTAGTACGTGTTTTCACCCAGTTGCTTTAAAAACGTACAAACGAGGTTTCACTGTATACTACCCAGCAAACATTTTATCTATTCTATGTAATGATGTATAAAAATAAACATAAATTTTCACGAACGAATTTTTTTAAATAAATAAACAAATACGATATTTTTGATAAACAGATATTATATGTATATACAAGTGCATACCTACATTTTATATGGCTGTGAAAAATATGTAGGATTTAAAATCAAAATGGAGTTTTTTAATTATCAGAATATAGCATAGTTATAATAATGTACATATGTGTAATTGAGATATAGTACTTACATATTTATGTATATTCGTATCCATGGACAACATTCTTAATCATACCAGTATTGGTATGATATCACATAACAAACAAACTAAATAAATATTAAACTTTACTTACTGTTAATAATAAAATGTCTATAATCAATTATTTATAAAATATAAAGCACTGAATTAAATATTAACTGCATTGAGACAATAACGTTCTAGAAATAATTAAAGTAACCTTGAAATTTTTTCATTGAGTGCAAAATTACGTAAGTTCGAAATTTTATCTTTGTCTATCAAATTGACCAAATAAAATAATACATTAAATTTGATTACTTTCTTTTATATTCAAACTTCAAATTTCTGTAATAAAGAAAACTAATTTTAATTTTAATATTATATTTTTGTTAGATAGACTAAAATTCAGTAAGTCTTTCTTGAATAAAATTGATCGTAATTAAAATATTTAACCCTTTCATGTGTCGTTTTTAAATTACAGCGTCTACAGACCGACCGACGCACCGGCAGGTGATAATAATCATAATTTAGAATTTTGAAAAAAATCAATTTTTTTGCATTTTCTCAAAGTAGAATATTTCAAAAGTATTTTCTGAAAATTTCAGAGAAATGTCCTGGAATAGACGATTCAGTGTAAGTTCCAAAATAATTTTTTAATCTGGATGCAAATCGTACTCAAAACTTTAAACGCGTTTTTCTCGAAACCATGTTTTCGAAGTCAGTGATCACTGTAACTTGAGAACGGCTTTGCAGATCGGTTTGAAATTTTTCTAGCTTATTGTATACATAATTGTCCTCCGGATGGACGAAGGATTTTTTTTTTGGACGATTATTTTTTTATAGCCGAAAATGCGAGTGAAATTTTAGTCGAATAAAGAACTTTGACTTTCAACAGTAATACTACAACAATTTTTCAAATCCCTTCGTCCATCCGGAGTATTATATCATTAGCTAATGATCCCTTTTGTTTTTTTTATTTCAGATAATCTAGTGACGAGCAGCAGTGATCACGGCAAAACACTTTTTTTTGGACCCCTCCCAAATTTGCTGTATCCCACTTATTTTTTAATATTTAGCCATAAAAAAATTATAATATTTTCTGTAAATACATATCTTTTATGTGGAAAAACATTTGTTATTAATTATTTTAATGCGTAGCCAAAAAAAAGCCCTATTAACAATACTTATACCAATAATAATAAAATACGTGAAAGTAAAATATGTATAAATGAATAAATGAAATAATTGAATATATAACATATAATCGAAAATCAGTTATTTCTAAATAGATCTATTTTATTTGCTATGTTTTCAACAATAATTAACGTTAACTTTGCTGTCATCACCTCACGCTCGTAAGATCATCCGCAGGAAAACGTTCAATTAGATTGAGGTAGCTTAATGAAACCGGTTCGGGGTCATCAGGGAAGGCATTATGTGCTAGAGTGATAGACCTAATCGTCTCTCAGACCATCGACCGTCTGTGTGTTGTTACACAGATGCCAGCCAACAGAGAATTTACATAACCATAATTAGTTTCAAGATTAAAGTCAGAAGATCTTCTATCATCTTATAGATATATATGTATAAGCATTCGTTTGAAATTTAGATGATCATTTGCTAAAGGTAATAATTCAACTTTTTGTTGATAAACTTTTATTATTATATACTTATACAGTATATTCCAAGTTGATTAAGACATAGGAAATTTACCATGGGGGTAAATTGAACGATGTGTGATTGGTGCATTTTGAAATGCCGCCACAAAATTTAATAAAATAGTAATTAATATTTTGTTTTCAAATTTATATCTGCCAAAAAATATTATTATTATGTTATCTAGGATGTTTACTTTAATTTCATTAATGTATTTCATTGTTGAAAACAAAATACTGTTGATTAATTTAAAAATCAGTTAGTTTCGAGGCGACATTTCAAAATGCACCAATCACACATCGTTAAATTTGACCAAAGGTTACTACAACATTTATAATTGTCCCCATGTTAAATTTCCTATGTCTTAATCAACTTGGAATACACTGTATACAGGATGGATTAAAATAAAGGGTCCAAATTGAAGATATATTTAAAGCGTGGAATAATTTACTATAGTTAAAAAATATGTAAAGTGTATTTTTTATTAGAAATAATAATCTCTATCTTTATATACAAAAAATGAATGTTCGTTTATATAAGGCTTATTGACTAGGAAATTACTGAACCGATTCCAATGTGGTTTTCTCCAATAGTTAGATCATTTTTCTGTGCATGTTTATAGCTACTAATATTTTATGAAAACATAAGATTTGACGTAAAAAAAACTAAAAAAAAATTTATCAAGTCGTGTTTTGTTTTTTTTTTATTTAAGGTCATTATGATCTCGCCTCTTCCAAATATTTTGTCAAATAATTGGATGATTTTTAACACATGTTCACAATTAAATATTTTGAAATAATGATTGAAAATTGAAATATGTATAAAGAAACATTTCACATTCAAGAAGGTAAAATATCGAAATTGATTATAATTGTTGCTAACCTATTTATTTTTTTTATTTTTTGATTTTCATACAAATCTAAGATGGGATTTGGTGTTTCCTGGGAGTTTGAAATTATAATTTTGCACGATTTTCTCAGTAACTATTGAACGGATTTTATTCCGGTTTTTGCTAATGGATACCCGGGGAAAAAATTAGATCTGAAATGATCAAATCAGATCTTGATAATCTACATTTTGAGCCAAAGTTATATTTTTTCACTGGTTTTTGATTTGTGGAGACGTACAACGATCTACAAAAATCTCTGAAGATCGTTGTAGATCGTGAGAGATTAAAGTGTTGAAAATAAAATTCTACAAATATCTTTGTAAATCATTGTAGATCTTTGCAAGTCTCCACAGATCAAAAACTAGTGAACAAATATGGTTTTGCCTCAAAATGCAGATCTATCTAGATCTGATTTGATCACAGATCTAAAATTTTATCGTGCACTGAGAAAAAGAATTCATATTATCAATGTAAACGAAGTTGACTCAATCCCGCCGCGAGTTTAAATACGGCGAAGTACGCTACAAGAATGACTCAACCACTGGGCGAGTTTAGAGAAATATGTTCGGTCAATCCCGCCGTGAAGTTGAGTTGACAATATGTATTTTGTAGCAAATTTTTACGATAGCCATACAAAAAATTTGTAGTCTATTAAGATAAATATTTACTTAAATTAATATATTAAAGTTTTAGTTTCAACAAAGGTTGAGGTTATAACAATAAAATATCATATTTTGTCAAAAAACGAAAAATACCATAGGTATACCCATGATAAAATCTAACCTATAGGTTAGATTTTTGTGTAAATCGGCAAAATTAAATTCGCGATGAAACTTGTATTGTGTGCGTGTTGGATGTGCATGATTGGGTAGGCATGTAGAATATTTTAGGTCACTATGATTTTGTGGATATTACGCCGGGTGACACCGAGTCCAATGCGCTAGTTATATATTAATATATTTTCCATATTGTTTTATTTGATAACAATGATAACTATATAATAATAACAACAATACTAAATACCGTATGCAATTAATTCACACCAGAACAATTTAATTTCATTGAAACAAAACACACATGCACAAACACATATTACCACTAAATATATGTTTATAGATTCGCTCAGCCACAAAATGATGCTGTAACATCTACAGATATTCGCTAATTAGGTTAACTTGAATAAACATGCGCGCCAATTTAAACAAGTGTTCTCAAAATATTATACTCAACCCAGTGTTATGTGATATATTATTCATTTTTCTGATGGAAAATAATCAATATGTACACCAATTCAATATTACATTAAAAGAATTCATAAAATTTCATTACTTTGAATATTTGTGAACATGATATTTAAGAATTTCTCAAATCATTTATTAGGTAATATTCAAACTTCACGGAATAATGATGCTGTAACATCTACAGATATTCGCTAATTTAAACAAGTGTTCTCAAAATATAATACACAACCCTATGTAATATATTATTATTTTTTCTGATGGAAAATAATCAATATGTACACCAATTCAATATTACTTTAAAAGAATTCGTAAAATTTCATTACTTTGAATATTTGTGAACATGATATATTTAAGAATTTCTCAAATCATTTATTAGGTAATATTCAAACTTCACGGAATAATGATGCTGTAACATCTACAGATATTCGCTAATTTAAACAAGTGTTCTCAAAATATAATACACAACCCTATGTAATATATTATTATTTTTTCTGATGGAAAATAATCAATATGTACACCAATTCAATATTACTTTAAAAGAATTTGTAAAATTTCATTACTTTGAATATTTGTGAACATGATATATTTAAGAATTTCTCAAATCATTTATTCGGTAATATTTAAACTTCGCGGAATATTAAATCTGTAAAAATGAAAGTAATAGAGGCCACACACGCTACGAGAAATCGCTACGATGGCATAGGTAAACGTAAATTCATACTGTCTACTCTACACATGTTACGACAAAACTGTACAGATATTCATTTAAAAGTTACAGCGATTTTTTTTTATTTAAAAAAGCTGACACCAACTACCCAAAAATTTTTATATTTTTTTATCTTATTTTAGATTTGGTAAAAAGTATGTTTATTTTATAGACTTTTACACGATGATTTCAAATGTCGAACAAAAACAAATCCGACCACCTGTTAAAAAGCAATTAAACTGTTTTCTTCGATAACGATTTATCAATTCAAATTTTGCTACTGCTCCGTTCGACGGTACAGTTCAAGAAAATCGTATAAAACTGTACAGTTTTCTCATACACACGTTACGATTTATCGTTGCAGTTCGAACTATACAGTAGGGTGGAGCGAAAATTTTTTTTTCGAATCTTCAAAACGCTATATGCGCAAAATTTCATTCATTAGAATAAAATTGTGCCCTAATAATAGTATTGTTGCAAAATATTTTTATTTAGGCCATTAAAATAGAAATGTGTATTTTTAACTTCCCTCTCGTAAAGAAAAAAATTATTATACTTATTGTATGTATTTTTACAAAATTTTTATCTTCTAATCGACGTTTGTATAAATTTTTAAATATAAAAACATAATCAGATGGAAAATAAAGAGAGATAGAGCAAATTAAAAAAAGTGAATATATAATTCAAGAGCCTGTTCATTGGAATAATAATAATCAAACAATATTAAAATCATGAATCTTGGCTTCTGAGTGTGAGCCACGTCTATTTGGTCGTGTTATCGGTTAACGTTTCGTCACACATTATAGTGGACATCTTCAGGGCTCTTCTAAAAGTGCACTTTTAGAAGATGTCCAGTGCAATGTGTGACGAAACGTTGGCCGATGAGTGTGAGCCACGTCTATTTGGTCGTGTTATCGGCCAACGTTTCGTCACACATTGCAGTGAACATCTTCAGGACTCTTCTAAAAGTGCACTTTTAGGAGATGTCCAGTGCAATGTGTGACGAAACGTTGGCCGATAACACAACCACATCGACGTGGCTTATACCCAGAAACCAAGATCCATATCAAGATCACCGCGGAAGCCTCAAAATTATATTTGTTATTTTGATTAAGTTCGTTTTCTTTAATTTTAGTTCCTGGATAAAGCATATATTAAAATACAAACAACTATTTATCAAAGTAAACTTTGGAAAGGGCTGATCATTAAAATACAATAACTTCTTTTTATAAATGGTTTAACATCGAATGACAGGAAAAAGGGAACTTTTTATTAATAAATCAATATTTCAATAACAGTTGTCGACAAGAATTATTTATGAAAAAAATTTTATTGGCAAAGTTGTAGCAATAAAAACATCGAATCTTTTATCGGAAAATGGATGAATTTGTTGTGGAAATTGAGCAGATAAATAAAAAATTTTACGCATTAAATAAAAAATAAAATAAGTTGTAATCAAAATTATTTTATTTACATATCTACATTAATTACTACCGTTTATTTTTTATAATCCAAAACATTACGAAATTTTATCATTACAAAACAAAATTAAATTTCACAAACTATTTCATTTAAGGTCGCCGTACTTTTTGACGGTAAATTGCACGATTCGTACCGTCAAAACCCCAGAGTATAGTCGTTATGTTTTCTGAACTGCTTATATTATATCCACAAATAATTTTTTTTTCTATTGCAAAAAAGAAAGAGGACAAGGGAACGTGGAAAATTAAATTTCACAAACTATACTCTATTTCATTTTAGGTCGCCGTAGTTTTTGACGGTAAATTGCACGATTCGTACCGTCAAAATCCTAGAGTATAGTCGTTATGTCTTCTGAACTGCTTATATCATATCCACAAATAAATTTTTTCCTATTGCAAAAAAGAATACAGTGACATATCGTTTGTCCAAAATTCAGATATATATAATATAAAGATAAGATAAGGACGGAGAGAGTTATGTGATATTACTGTCTTCACAAAAACCGTAAAAATGTATACCGAGATATAATTCCGTGTTTTATACATTGGCTTACAAAGACATCATAATTTCATGAGGATATGCCGTACATTCACCCACATACTGGAAAACATATTGCTGAGAATTTTCGCACACGCAAAAAAATACATACAAAACATGTATTCACAAATAACACATACATAAGTATGTACATATGTGTGAATATTATATACATATATATGTATGTTATATATGTACATAAACATACAAACATACACATTTCTGAAATTTCTAAAGTGTTTATGTGCTTTTACTGGAATTAAATGAGTGAAAATTTAAAACAGTTTTCATTTTCCCAGCGTTTCCCACATGTATTTTAATTCAGTGTCGTTAAAATGGAAATATTATGAGAAAATTATAGGATTTGTTCAATGTTTCGATTTTATTTATTTATATCAACAAATCGCTATCAGTGAAAAATGTCTGTTTAAGGGGTTACATCTAATGTATTAATTAATTTTTGACAATTTTTGTTTATTGGCTTAAGGATGTATGGCAGGTATCTAATTTCAACGAGAAATAGTTGAAATTTGGAGTAGTTACTTCTTTATAAATCTTAAGTACCCACACAAAATTTCAAAAGGTTTTACAACATAGTTTGAAAGTTATTATTTTTTTAAATTAACATGGGCTCTTATGGCAGAATGGTGTATTTACGGTTAAAGTCCAATAAAACACTTGGCTCAAGCATCGAGAAAAATCTGAAATTTTCACAACACGTCACTTACATATTTTGCAACAAGTTACAAAATCAATAAATCTATCTATCTATCTATTGAAACACGTGTAAGTAGGGTGACCAGGTCTCCGGTTTTGACGCGGAGTCTCAGGGTTTGCACACTGGATCTCCGGGTTTAGGGTTTGGGTGCAATTTCTCCGGGTTTTGCAAAAAATGACGACGACTAAAAAAAAAAGTCGTCAAAAATAGAGCAGGGGACATAACATTGAAGATTATGGTAACACATTTTATGAAAAAAAAAAGATAAGATAAAATAAAAAAGGGTCTTCATTTACATCTCAGGGTTAACCAAAACTAAAATCTGGTCACCCTACGTGTAAGTCTAAACTCTTACATTTTTTATGGTTAGGGGATTTGTATTTGATAAGTTATAACAAGACAAACCTTACACCCACAAGCCCATATATTTATCCTGCTTTCACACAAACACATTGTCTTGTGTGTAGATGACACTTTTTTTGCACATTTAATTCACCGAGAGAGAGTGAGACAGTGTGAGGTGTCTCCGTTACACAAAACGACAACTGACAATGGATGTTGGTGGCATTGAGCGCGACCACAAAAATGTGCAACCCGCATATAAATCTGGTCTGTGTGTCACGGCGTTATACACATGCTTCACGTGGATAATCTCCGACGAAAACACCGGCAATTGTTTACGATCATGTATGTATAAATAAAAAATATTTAAAAAAACTTTTTTAAAAATAATTTGCTTTTTAAATACTGATTAAAAAGCAGAAAATAAAATTCAATTAGACTCTTTTCGTACTAAATAAGGTACAGTGGGGTAAGTGCATTAACGGGTTCTTTTTATTATAATACGAGTGAAATTGTAATAGCTAATATATAGTGAACTACTAAAAGTTAATACCAACTTGTTTAAAAAGTTCACTACTCCAAAACTAAACAACGTATCTTGATGCGGTAAAAATCATTTTTATACTAGGCGTATTCACAATTCTGCTCTTGCCCCATAGCATATGAAATAATGCTTCAAAGCGTTTTTAACTACCGGTAATGCACTTGCCCCGAAAATGGGGAAAGTGCACTGTAGTAAACATTTTTTTACAATTTCCTATCATAATGCAAATATACAAAGAAAATTGGCGTCCTATTCAATTTAAACTAGTCAATAATAACTGCACAATCATTTGATACTGCAGATTGAAAATATATTGGTTCAAAGTCCAAATATGCAAAAAAACTGGTCTGCACTTACCCCACTGCACCTTAATGCATTTAAAAAAAAGTTGATTTTGTTCATACTTCTTTCGTAATACATTCTGACGTGCCACATGCCTTGGATAAAAAAAATTTAACTTCCCAACAGGAAGTTATTGTAATCGCTCCGAAAAACAAAATAAAAAATTTCAAAACATACAACTATAGTATATTTACACTATTTTTAGAAAGATGTATGTGTGTATGTATGTATGTGTGTATGCATTACGTACGTATGAGTATGTGATTTTTTACGTGCACGAAATCTCGCAAATAAAAACTATTATATATATTATATATATTAAATAAAAACAAACTTGTTTGTTTAAACGTCAAAATCTTTATTAATAGGTATATTTCTGAATTTTTATTTTAAAATATCAATATTTTGCATTATATTTATTGTATTTAATTGTTACTTATTATATTTTAGCCTGACGATGATTCTGTGAATCGAAAGCTTGCGGTTTCCTCTTCTTTAATAAATTTTGACGTTTAAACAAACAAGTTTGTTTTTATTTATATTTAACGTCACTACTATTATATTATTATTATATATATTATATATATTATATAAATATTATATTGACTTCGTTGGAATGTCAATCGAAGCGTCTTGACGTGAATATGTTCTGAAAGAAAGGATTTTTCGAAATTCTACCCCTACGGGGGTAACAAGGGGTGTAAAAAATTTGCTTGGTCGGATTTACTTGAAACTTAGCATAAATATTCTACAATACAAATAATGAAACATGTATTTAGAAAATATATATTAGAAAGCTAATATTTATAATACAAAGGTGAGTTTTATTTCTAACCAATTCTAACGAAAACAATAAATAATCAGTATTCAAGTTTTTATAGTCATCATCCTATGTTGGGATTTTGGTTGTGTGGCCCTCAAGGATCGCCCCTTTATGCCCCCTTAGAAAAATTATTTTTTCAAAAAATGTGTACATATTTTACTAAAGGGCATTATTTTACATGTTCAGTAAAAAGTTTTTTTTCGGAACCCTAAAAATTGAAACGGATGTTTTGATCACTCTTGCATTAAATATCAAACCAATTTTGAAAAAAATTTATACTGATTAACTCTATGCATATTATACGAGTAATACCTATCTCGTGTCATCAAAATCCGAACCAAACCCAGATATTTATAATCACAAATGAATACCATCATAATTAATACAACATCGATCGATATTAACCATAAAATAATACTACAAATATAAACAATAAACAAATGAATAATTACCGGTAAAATAGATATGTGTTTATTCAATCATTAAAATAAAAATGCCATAATCCACGCCCATATAAATAATGAAAACTTAATCAATTCAAAACTGAAACCATTTCCTCATATTAAATAATTACACATATGTATATAAATTCACATCTGACAGAACAACAACTGAACAAAATTAAACAAAACGATTTTGAATTATAACTGAAACGTTATACCCGAATTCATTAAACGAATAAAACTCATTAAACTTAATACCTTAGTAATTTATTTCAACGTCTGTGTCCTTATGTACCTTGTTACGATATTAGCCTAAAGGTGCGTATCAAACTGATGAATATATCTTTACAAATACGCTTGCCAATTTCATATACCTGGTTTTACGGAATTCGTAATAGGGGAGAAGATATGTCAAAGTGTTGTAGGTTGTTTTTTTGGAGGGTTTTAGTAAATATTGACATTGTTCATTTCGATTCCTACATTTGTATTAAATTAACCTTTAAATGCACAGTGTTTTTCATTTGCAAATAAGTATATATGAATATTATATATTTAAGCAAACTTTGTTTAATAAAAATGTATTGTACATGTTCAACAATATATATGTATGTTTTATCAAATGCTAATGTGTTTTTACATTCTTATATTTAGTATAAAAAATATACATATAGGTAGTATAAGTAAGTATTGTAAAACCAATTTTTTCGAAATTCGTATTTTGATGGATTTTGACCTTCCCTGAATCCATTCTGACTATTTTTACTATAATGTCTGTGTGTCTGTCGATCTGTAGACGCTGTAACTCAAATACGATAAATCGTAGAAGGGTGAAATTTTATATTTAAAATTAATTTTTGTCTGGGAAGAAAACCACCTATTTTTGAAAACGATCTTTTATTATTTAGTTTGTCACTAAAATAAGAATCACGTGCACTGTTCATTGCCAATATTACGTATAAGAGAGTTATGTGGCTCCCATGGCTGATATTTTTATATCTGATTTATAAAACAGTTAACAAATTATTACAAAACACTTGAAAAATACATGTTATATGCATATTTCCGACAGTAAAACTTTGTTTTTGCTGTATAAATTTATCTAGGGATTAATTTTAAAACTTTTATGTTTTGCAGTATTTGTTGCATATACGTTCAAGTATTTATATATGTATATTCAAATATATCAAGTATGTTAATAAATAAAATAAATATTTTTCTTATGCGAAACGTTTATCAACAAATTTCCCAATCATTGTTTAATAAAAATGATAAGTGAAAATAAAATAAGCTAAAAGTGTCAAGAATAACATTTTATGAACAGACGTTTTTCTAAAATTTTAAGGTATGTTGTTCACGTAAACATTCAATTAAATAAAGATAAAATACCAAAAACAGCGCGATTGGAATTTATAATTAATTTTATGTTATTGACAATGGCACATTTTTCGATATTTATGAAAAAAAATTCATTCTTTTAATTTTAATAACATATCAAATAAAACGTGACCACGTTAGTGTATTGTCTACATTTCAATATAGGTTTTTTGGGTTCCGTGGAAAACTCGAAAATCCTTATAGTTTCACTCTGTTAATATAAATTTTGTACCGATTATAGACTGAAAAGTGTACTCATTTTTTTCCACTTACCCTATTGAGTTCTTAGATAGGTTTCCTAAAATTCAACAGATTTTTTTTATCCTTTCAGTCACGATATATTTGCTTTTCAATGTGGTTATCAGAGCCCTCCCACACTCTAATTTCTAAACTATCAATTCAAATAATCTAAAAAAAAATCCAGAATATAGCTTTTAATTTGTACCTTCAATGAATATTATTGTAAATAGTTAATGAACTTTTTTTAAATAACTATTTTTATAAATCGTAATGAGAATGGTTACGGAAATCAACACACACTTGGCTGTTTTATAATATATTCCCGCATGAAAGTATCATAACTAAAAAAAATATAAGTATAATTTACAACTGTGAACTATCGCATCCAGACGATACTAACAATAAGGAAGATTGGTTTATCTAAATTCGAACAAGACGAGACTGTCTGAAATTTTGACAAGACGAAACCGAGACGATATGTCTCGTCAGAGTCTCTGATTTAAAATATTAGTTAAGGTAAGATATATAAAATTCGTTATATTTCAAAATTCATTTATTTATTAATATTATAAAAAAATTCACACGATTTTACTCGGTCTCGTCTATGAATTTAACTCTAAAAATATTTTATAAAAATTTTAAAAATAAAAAACTTCAGACGCATTCAAAAACAATTTTCTTACATATTAGTACATTTCAATTCCACTTTTTCAGTCCATACAAATATTTTCCACATTCACTGAACACCCAGCTTAATATCACTTAATGTACCACACCGTGGTACCAGCATAGACGTCCCATTAGTCTGCATGTCTCTCTCTATCCAACCCGACGTCCATTATTCCTGTCTCACTCACGGTACTGAGGTGCGGGGAGCATATTGATCCAGCCTACCTTGCTATATATAGAGCATGGCGGCAGGTACACCTGGGGAAAGCTTCACCATCCTGTACCTGTACTACCTCTCCACTTCGTTAAAGGAATCATCAGTGTTACGTAACCGCCAGTATAACAATTATGTAACACTATGTATAGGTACATACTCACTCGAGTATGTATGTGATTAGTAGATGATTTCTCATTTGGTGAAATGGTTTCAAGTTATGAGATATAAGTCAGTGACGTAGTCAAGGGTGCTGTTTGGGTGTGTGCTTACTCCATACCCCTCATTTTAAAAGGGGAAGTGTTAAAATAAATTAACAATTAGAATATAAATAGCACACTTTTCATAGCCTGTTACTCACAACATAATTCGACCAATATTTTACCTGTCTTAACGGCAATATATACTCATGATTTTTTTTGTGCACATCTACGACACAGTACTTAAACCTAACCCTATTTTTAAAACAAAAATTTCCATGCAATTGAACGCGAATTCAAATCTCTCGTTTGACAAAAACTCAAAAAAATTTATTCTTGCCGTTTGGTGGCGCTAGGAGTATTGCTATGATGTTGAACGATGCGAGAGGAAATAAACAAACAGCGAGAGGGAAAATCATGTGTGAATGTTAACTTTGTTTTACCTGCCTTAACGGCAATATACTCATGATTTTTTTTGTGTACATCTACGACACAGTACCTAAACCTAACCCTATTTTTAAAACAAAAATTTCCATGCAATTGAATGCGAATTCAATTCTCTCGTTTGATGAGACTCAAAACTATTTATTTTTGCCGCTTCGTGGCGCTAGGAGTATTGCTATGCTGTTGAACGATGCGAAGGGAAATAAACAAACAGCGAGAGGGAAAATCATGTGTGTAAGTTAACTTTGTTTTACCTGCCTTAACGGCAATATACACATGATTTTTTTGTGCACATCTATGGTACAGTACCTTTAGAATGATATAAGTTTTATTCACTTTATTTTATAATAAATACTAAAAAAACATACGATAATTTTCGATGTTCACGTATTAATAGGTATATAGATTACGACTTATTTGTTCATAAAAAAAGGTCCCGTCTAGAAATTTTTGTTTAGGTCCTCTTTAGGCATGCCGAGTTTCCTCATGCGAGCTTTGACTGGTAGCCCCCTGGGATACTCAACAAAATGTCGCTGTGTTTCAATAACTGCTTAATGTGGAAAGCCCTATAGTAATTTAAATTATAATGCTTATGATTGTGTATAGGTATATATATATGTATATGTGGAAGGGAATATTACTAATATCTTTAACAATTCTTGGAGAATGAATAAACACCATACTGACTTTTCATTTCAGAATATTAATAATACACCTATCATGTATATTTGTACCTATATATGTACATATGTATGTACAGTCGCCTGCAGAACTCGTCTGGCACCCTAAAGGCTATAATCGCTTACTACAGATTCTAAATTTAAAGACAAACATCATCGGTTATCTTTTTCTATCAAGTTTAATATATTTAAATACTAAAATTCGGAATATCAAATATTTATTGCCACAATATTTACTTGTACAATTTTCAATAGATTACATAATAATTTAATTGCACAAATATATATGAGTATTATAAACGAAGAGTAGTTCTTTATCTGGCAAATGAATTAAAAAATATCTGTCTTTGTTTGATACATAGAGAAATGATTTAAATATTATAATAATCAAATGGGAGGAGCCTACTAAGTTTGTGATAAACGAAAATGAATACAAACTGCAAGACCATTAATGCAGGCGACTGTACATTCAAGTGAAATTGAAATTACTATAATTTTATTTTATCGAATCTTCCAATAAATAAGATCATAATTTTGTTAATAATAATTACAGGAACATCTACATAGTTAATAATTGGATTAGTCTTTCAAGTTGATCGCTTTCGTCAAACGTTAGACTTATAATAAATTAACGAACAAGATAAAATTGCTGAATTAGCTATTCTTTTAATTAGTTTTATAAATGTAATATCAATCGTTTTCTTCTTTCTTCCATGCTACTTTTCTTGCTAATTTGTTTGATTATATAATTTAAGAAGTTAAAATCAATTACTTATTTGTATGCAGACTATATAAATCAAAATGATTAAATATTTGAATAGGTCATTGATTACCCAGAGAACAGTAGTTTTATTTTAAATTTATACCTCGATTTTGACAAGGGCTCTATATAAAAATACACGATTTTTCTATCCTATCACCATATTCGTCAAAACATAATCATTGATTATAAGAATAATATAAATGTTATAATTGCTTCCTCACAATAAGATCTTTCCGTTTCAGGTTAAGACAAACACTTTTCGTTCCGTATCTGTTTGTCTGTCTGTCTGTCCCCCAAATCCTTATGAACTTATGAACCACAGAACCGATATTAATGAAACTTTGGTGAATATTTTGGTCTGGCTTGAGGACGTTCCCATTTCAAAATCATCAAAATTGTATGTAAGGGAGAAGAGACATCCCAAAATATTTATTTTTTCAAAATATCTCAAGAATGTTACGTAAAAATTTTATAGAATCTTTTTTAAAGCATTCAATTTCCTATAATGTAGGTCGACAACGTTTGTTGTAAAATATTCCCTTACAAAGGTTTATCTCAATTTGCTTTAAAAATGGTCATTTGTTTTTTTCAAATGATATTTATATTTAGATTGAAATTGTCAAAAAATTAAAAATATACGAAAAAATAATCAGGTAAGTCTTAAGAAAAATTTCGAGCTAATATTTTTTAGCAAAATTGTATAAAAATTAAATAGTTAACCAATGGCAGGCAATTTATCTGAACACTTTATCGGTTTTTATTTAAATTGTTCAATAATTAACTACCTTTGGTAAATTAGCACGAGGAAGCACTGTGTATTTACTTGGTAGATGATTTTTTATGTTTATTTATGATTATTTAAAGTAAATAGTACACACCTGAACTACAGTAAAACAATGTCACTCAATACGATTTTCGAATTCAAAAGAAGTAGACTAACATTGTTTTATTGTGATGTAAGTTTAAGTGACTAAGAAATCGCAGTTTTTTATTTAAATTGTTCAATAATTAACTACCTTTGGTAAATTAGCACGAGGAAGCACTTTGCATTTACTTATCAGATGTTTTTTTTTTAATTAATATGTTTTTATATAAAATAAACTTTAATAACAAGTATAGAATTGTCTATTTGTGGATAGGGGAGCTTATTTTAAATATTCACCGAATTAAAGAAGCGTTATCTAAATTTTGTATTATTCAGCACACTTGATTAAATAAATTTAGATAAAAACTAAATAAATAATAATCACCACTGTATTCTATCTCATCATATTTACATTCACTATCTTCGTTTCGCTCTGTTAAATATCCATATTTCTATTTACTCTCGGCGAGAAAGGATCGTCAATGGTTTAAAGCTGTTAGCTAAATGGGGTAAATATGGAATACCTAATTGCCCGCACACTTGATCCTATATATGTGGAGGTGTTCAATTCGAAATCTACTGATTCGTTAAATTCTCCACAGAACTAATTATCGTTTAATAATCTGCTGATCTTTTATAGCTATTATGTCTTTTTATTGTTTATTATTCTCTATTCTGAACAAAGCATGAGTCATTTTTAACATTAATGTATGCCTGAAGTCATAATCGATTATTCAATAATAAATGTCGAATAGCTAATTTCGTCTCCAAACTATATATTGACAATATACTGTGAAAATTGTAAACCGAAATTAAAAGTATTTACGAAGTTATAGCACATAGAAATTAGTGTAATATCTGTTACTAAATCTTTAAATGAGTTTTTCTCGAAACTACCTTTTTCGGTTGGTGGGAAGCAGAACTAAAATTTTATTCAACAGATCGGGCTATAATTTTAACATGTTGTTCTACACACTACACACTAACGTATTACATAAAATTATTTTTTTTTATTAAGAATTTCTTAAGATTTTTCGATTTTCAACGAAAAAAAACACGATTTTTGCAATTATTTTATTATTTATTAATATATTTATCTAATTCTAGGTAATACGATGGAGATAAATCAATAAAATAAAAATATAATTAATTTTTTTTGTTTTAAATCATTACAAATGGAGATGTGCTTCCCATCACCCACCCACCTTTTTTTCGAAGAGTCCATTTTGACCCCAAAAAACACAAACAAATCATAATCAAATTTACTAAAAAAATATTTTTTATTATAATTCAAGATGCGAACAAAAATATATAAAAAGATTGAATAGATTATATTTTATTTTGTTACGAAACAAAATTCATAAATAAGCTTAAAATTTGTGGCGTCACACCGCAATACTGCCTTAATCTATGGTTCTGTAATTTTCAACTAACAAACATAGAAAACGAAAGATACCAAATTTTTAAACCACATATAATTTTAAGTATTTTATTTTCGTTTTTATAATAAAAATAAATACTCATTATCAGTGTAAATAAAATAATACAGTTTCAATACACCTTTTCAAGCAACAAAAATGCACATTAATTGCAGTCTCAAGATTATTTGAATCTACTTCAAGAGTACATTCTTTATACTGTAATAAAAAATTACTAAAAAAAATCCGCAAATAAAAGCGAACCATATTTCTTTTTAATTTTCATGAATAGGAATGCTGGGTGAGAATGTGATAATTTTGAATGATGAATAACCTGAATGGCTGAAAATTCATGAAAATGAACTCGGGTTACATATACAGTACTGTATGATAAATTCCATTTTCACTCTCAGACACTCTCAGTTCATATAAGAAAATTCATTTATTCGAATATGGGTTTGTGTTACCTTTAATAACTTTTTTATAATGCTATTAATTCATAGAATGTAAAATCTTGTTTTGCATACACTTTATGGATTCTTTTCACAGTTACATATATTTACATTAATTTAATATTCTTAAGCGTTTATACGTTGTATTTATTTATTTATTATTATGTTAAAATTATAATCAAACTAGGAAATTATTATTATTTTTTACATTAATTAATTAAAAATTAATTGTTATTTTACCTAACAAAAACGAATAAAAAAAGGACAAATAATTTTTTTTCTGTTTAAATTTAAAAGTAAATTATTGAAAACAAAATAAACAATTGACGATCAAAAGACAACGGCCGAGCCGAGGGAGTTCAAATGGCGGCTGAGATGCTCCGACGCGATATTTGTTCTTCAGTATAACTTATTTAAAGTTATTTCCTAAGCTTAAAGACTAAATTGGATGCTGTAAGGGGCAAATTATATCTACATTAAGTACTTATGACGATATGATCATTTATTTCGATAAAGATTAATGTTTTGCAGGTCATAAGTCCACGTAAACAGAACCCAAAATTTTTTATTTTCTTTGTAACATAAAAGCAGTCATTGTGGTTTAGATATAAAAGTTAGATATATGGTATCGCGAAATTTATTTCAAATCTTTTGATTCTACATAATTCTTTACTACATTATTTTGTACAATATTTAACGGTTTAGGCAGCGTATTGCAAAAGAGCGCGCTGGCGACAAACTTTTTTCCGACTTGATTTACTATTATCGTCACTGCTTATTCCTTATGTTACCTAACGTAACAAAATATATCTTATAACCTGACCAGACAATATATCTACGAATTAAAAAAAACACGTAAATCGGATAAGTGGTTCTCGAGTTATTAGCGCATTAAATTTTTAATGCAAAAATGTTAAATATTATTTTAATATATTTTTAATTTAAATTGAAACAAATGTAACCGGAAACGAATATTAACTAATTGCGACTTAGTGTCGTCATTCCAAAAATACAAATAAAATTTAAAATGTAGGGCACATTAAATATTTATGTACAGAAAGCAAAGACATTTTTTTATAAAAAAAATGTCAGTCCATATTTTTACGACAACAAAGCGAAATATTAAAAAAAGTAAAGATAATGTAAATATACAAACTTCATAACAAGACAAAAAGAATTCTACGTCGGATGTTATTAATACTTAAACAACAACATTAAAGTGAACTACAATAAAAAACACACGAAATATCAAGGAACCTTATAAAGGGTTTTTCGACCTTCACCTTCGGTCCCTTCTTGGAGAAAAACCAAAACTGCACACCCTGGCCTCCTCCAGGTACGAACAAAATTTTATAGGTTACTGTGTATCCTATGCTCTGCGGTGGGAAATATTTAATATTTATATTTCTTAGAGCGTGGTCAATAAAAATACAGTGACGTAAAAAAATTCGATACACTAATACAAACTGTCACCTAATAAACACTGACTTGATAAAAGTATGGAAAGAGGGGGCAAAATGAGGACAGTGATAAAATGCCGTAACATTATACAATTATTGTTATATAAATATGCTTTTTACTTCCATGTTCCGAAGGAAATGGAAGTATTATAATACCGTCGAAAAATGGCGGCTGTGCGTATGTCTGTGTGTCTGGATGTAGACATTTTTTTTTTAATAATTTTTGGAAAAAATGTTTGTCTAAATGAGTACTCCAGACTTATTGATTTTGGTGCTAATCGGATTAGAGGTTTTAGAAATATTCGAAATTTTGATACTATTATCGTCTAAAACGTGAATGTTGCGAGTATTATTTCACTAATTTTGATAAGATTTGGTACATTTGCAGTTCAATTAAACCTAAGGGACATTTATTTTTCATATGTGCCTAAAAAGTGAAAACCACCCTCAAAACTTAATTAAATTTTAAATACTAATTAATACGTTATAAATTCATGTTGCTTTGGAAACAAATGTTACTAAATTCAAATTAATTATCTACGAATGTGTATTATGTTTTTGAATTATGACATTAGAAAACTTGCTGTAACCATCGTAAGTATATGTTTTTTTATGTATTACGAAATTTATATTCATAGTAGTAGGTTATATAAATAAAATATTTTAAAAAATATATAGGTTTATATTTCAAAATTATTTAAAAAGATAGAAAGAACATGGAAATCATGTATGGTAAAAAAATTACAAAAATATTTTCTGCAAATCAATTTTTTTTCTTTTCTTCTTCTCACTTTAATAGCTCTACCTCCCCCTATATTTATATAAGAATAACTAGATAATATAAAACATCATAATTATCTTTAGAAAACACTTAATACTCTGAGACAACAATAAAATCTTAATTAAATACCTTTTTTAATTTAATTAATTACAATAACTTAAATAATAAATGAGAAAACGTGGAGTATCTCTTCTTACTATCTTTATTCTGTGGGCTGAATACGATAATAGTGCTAGTGAGAATCGTACCGTCTAATCCCCACCCACCATTGCAATCTTAAATAAAACAGACTATAGCAATAATTTGGTTTAGACTCCACCATTCAGTATTCAGTTCTAATAAGAATTTATTACATTACTAAAATAATCAATTGATTATAATTGTAACAAAATACAGATATATTCCTTACATACTTATATGTACATATATCTATATCTTAAACAGTTTGGATGCCCCTACGTTATGCAGTATCATTATTTATACAAGAGACTTGTAGGTCAGCAGGACGTACTAGGAAAAAACAGACGGACGAACGCATCTCTCCCGTAGGAGTTCACCTCATCCCCGCGCGTCCCGGACAACCTGTAGGTATCTTGCAGAATACCTGTGGATCGTGGGCGAATGAACGCCGTGCTGATGTTATAAGTGAAAACAAATGGTTGATTTGTTTAATTTATTGTTAAGCTGATGTTTTATTTATTAACCATACTGTTTATTTTCATTTTTACAGGGATACAAAATAATTCATAAAATTATATAATTATGTCATAAAAATAAAACTAACGTATTTTATAAATTGGTTGATTTATTGTTATAATATTTTTTACCTTCATGTTCCGAAGAAACCCTATTAATATCACTTTGTCGTTCGTCCATCCTTTTCAGCTAAAAGAAAATATTAATCCTCGGCCCCGGCTTTAAATTTTGAAATAAAAAATACTCCTCTGAAACATCGTGAGTGGATTCATTTTGGCGTAACCTACATACAACTTTTTTATTTTCGAAAATTCTGATAATTGGGGCTTTTTTGATGTGGCATGCGTCAAACATATTTAGGGCGTAGGTCAGGGCAAAAGACCCTTAATTTTTGTAAGCCAGTATAACCATAATATTTTACTATTATTTATCTAGCAATTGTGCAAAAATCAGCCGGTTATTTATAAATTACATAACATCATGAATTTCACATGTTGAGGGTACCCCAATATTTTTGTAGGTAATTTTTGTTCGTAAATTTTCTATAAATACCGTTAAATTGACATGTTTGACGCATACTACATCAAAAACACCCAAATTCTCAGAATTTTCAAAGATAAAAAAGTTGCAGGTTACGCCAAAATGAATCCAATCACGAAGTTTCAGAGGAGTATTTTTTATTTCAAAATTTAAAGCCGGGACCGAGGACTATATTTCGAAAACTATATAAGCTAGAAACTTGAAATTTGTACTGAACTTGTTAAATAATTCCCTCTAATAAAAGATGTACAAATTTGTTGAAAAAATAATTTCTCATGGGAGGACTAAGCTAAGTAAAAAATAAAAAAAATTATACCATTTTTTTATTTTTTTCTAAATCAAAAATGGCACCTGCAGAGGGCTTTAAATCAAATCCAAAGAAAATTATTCCAAGGCGTATGGGGTGTGTCGAAATATAGATCTTAATTAGTAGAATATATACAGTTTCATGAATAATATTATGTTTAAATGTTTATTGTTGGACTTACAATTTCTTATCAAAAATCAATATCATTAAAGGTCATATAAGATCACTGTACAACAATACTATACGTTTCCTTCACAGGTTTGATAACAAACCATTTTCCCATATCTTCTACCATTTTCTAACCTAAATAGGATTGAGTTTTCCTTTAGTAAACCCATATAACTGTCAGCATTCAATGAGCATCATAAACGAAACATTTTCAAAATATATAATACAAAACGTTGACTAATGATTCAAATCTGATACAATCATACCCCAAAGTTACGTTGTAGCAGATTTATCTACTAAAGAGACGTAGCTTCGAAGCAAGTACCGTAGAACTTATGACAATTAAAAGTTAAATGCAAAGCGACATATTATGTTGACAAACCGTAACTGAAAATGTGAATATGTAATATTTTGACAAAATAAATTACAAACGAATGAAAATAGGGTAAGTGGGGGGAAATGAATGTGTTAATTTAGAACTAGAACAAATGCATAAATGTGTGTATTGGTTTTTGGTTTTTAAACTTAATGGCAAAAATATATTTGCATCCAAAAAAGTACAATATATTTTTTTGTCGGCATAACTTTTTAAAAATTTCAAAAAAAGCTTGAAAAGATTCATTAATCAATATTTACATTGTAGATAAGGACCTATTAGTGATGTTTTAAATTATAATTGCTTTGGTAAGTTGCGAAAATTGTTGATTTTTACAAAGCCTTAAAGCATTAATTGTAAAATAGGTTTCCAATGAAATTAAATATCCAAGGTTTTTCTTCAATGTGCTTAAAGTCACATATCTTAAGTTAAATTACTTTTTCTTCGCACCCCTTTTTCAAATCGGGAGCAAGTTTTTATAAATTAATTTTACATGTACCGTTTTTTATGTGAATAAAATGTCGAAATTAAAACCAGGGTTGTTTTTTTTTTCAAAACCCATTTGCCTACTAATTTTAAAATTTGTTTTTTATGAGGTACAGAGTTATCACCCACGATGAGGGTAAATGGGTGTTAAACTGATTTTTTTACATTCAAAATCAAGAATAAAAATTGAATATATCATAACTAAAAAGCAAATTGAAGTATAAAAATGAGTAAGTATTAACTTTTTCAATTTTTAAGAATGTTTTAATCTGTAGGATTGAATTTAAAAAACTTACCACCCATTTCCCAACTTACCCTATCTTATAAATATTTTATTTTACCTCTTAAAAATAAAAATTTTAATATTCTAAGACAAAATATTAGTACAAAGAGGTAAATATTCTAAAAACTCTGATAATGTTAAACATCTTAAATATCTACCGAGAGAAGGATTTCTGCACAGGATAAAGGTTAAAACATAGGGGATAAAGGATGTGCCTTTGAGCGTTCGGAATAAGTTTAATCTCATAAGGATCATAGATTCATGTACAATAGGTACAAGGGTTAATGTTATCTGTGTATACATATATGTACTATATCATGTGACAGCCATTCTTGTTTAATTAAAACCACTTAGGTACGTTTGTTTGCGAGCATTAATATCAATGTGCTTTATAATTAATTAGGTTACAGTTTAAATGTTGATCCTTTTCTAGACTTTCTAACAATAACCATGTTTGACTTATTTCTTTCTATTACGTAATATTTTCTATTAATTATGAATGACCACGTAATATTACAATAATCAATCGAATCAATTTAGGTTACAGTTTAAATGTTGATCCTTTTCTAGACTTTCTAACATTAACCATGTTTGACTTATCTCATTCTAATACGTAATATTTTCTATTAATTATGAATAACCACGTAATATTACAATAATCAATCCAGTCAATGATGACAAATTCTTATTTTTCTCTTATTTCGCATTTTTGTATACATATAATAGTAATAATTGGTCCTGCGGCTTCGGTCGTGTGGTTCTCAAGTGATAAGCGCACTAGTGAACAGACAGACAGACAGAGAGACGTTGTGTTTTATGTATACTATAGACTAGCGCATTGGGTCCGGTGTTACCCGGAATAATATCCACAAAATCATAGCGATTTAAAATATTCAACATGCCCACATGAAATTTACATAAAATATACACAAATTATACATTAAAGCCTAACCTATCAGTTAGTGAAAACGGGAATAAAATCCGTTTAGTAGTTACAGAAAAAATCATGTAAAATAATATTTTCAAACTCCTAGGAAACACCAGGTTCCGTCTTAGAATTTGTATGATTTCGAATATTTTACCTTTCTTGGAAGTGAAATGTTGCTTTATAGACGTGATCATAGTGACCTAAATTAATAAAATATTCAAACTGTAATTATAGAATTCTTTATTCAATGGTTACTATGTTTTTTTATATTCTATGGTTTTTCTATACCTAAATGACTTCATGGAAACAAAACACGACTTGATAAAGATTTTTTAAGTCTTTTGATGTTAAATCTTAGGTTTTTATAAAATATTAGTAGCCACAAACATACAAAAAAAAATTATCTAACTATTGGTGAAAACCGCATTGAAATCGGTTCAGTAATGCCCGAGTCTATAAACCTCATACAAACGAATCCATCCTATTTAGTAATAAAATTATTTATAATTTATAGCAAACTAGCTTATCAAAACATTTTTCTTTTGATACAAAATAAATCAAATTTGAAACACCAGTTGCACAACCTTTATTTAGATAAAAATCAAATCAAACAGATATTACTGAAACAACACAGCCCGGAAAGAATGTTTCACCTCTGTGTACCCGGAGTAATACAATTTCTGAGTATAATTTCCTTATACTAAAGCACTGTACTGAGAATACAAAGTACCTCCCAAATTAATAATTTCAAACTCTAAGTTTTCGCTTTAAAACTTTCAAAGTGTTTGTGTACCCTTCACTGTCTGGCAATGCAAAATTACATTAAATGAAACAGAATCAACAAAATAATGTGAATGAATAGATTTGAAATTATGTTAATTATCATTGCCCTTATATTTATAAAGTTGTATTCTATATAATTAAATGTAATACATGAAAATTTACATCAATTATTTTATTGAAAATGAAACTAGAAGGAAGGACCTGAGTTTTTATTAACTTGTTATTTGTATTACATTGGGTTTCTTTTGTACATTTTTAATAATATTACCGATGCTATTCTTTTTATTTGATTTGAATTCCTCTTTACAACTCAATCATTAAAACCTCTGTAATTTTATTACATAACCTAAACAATTTTTTTTATATAACTTTACTAATGGTCGATGGATAAGTGTACCAAATTTCAAATCAAAATTTGGATAGCTAAAATATTTAATTATTAAATGATATTTTATAGAAATTAATTTGTGATACAGTTATTATTTAAACGTCCCTAACTTCCACACTATTATTATAAATGCAAAAATGTGTCTGTCTCTCTGTCTGCTTATTAACTATTCACGGCTAAACCGCTAAAATTCAACCCCTAATTGATTGCAAGGGGGTGAAAAAATTTGTATGGGGAAAAATTATTTTTGGTAGTTAATATTTCACATATGAAGAGTTGTAATTGATTTCATTCGATTCAGCGGGAAAAATATTACGTGGCTAGTGGTTTTAATGGGGGAAAATAACCCTCTATCTTGCATAGGAGCCGAGATATTTACGACTTTGTATAATGAATGAAAACCAAAAAATAGAAAAATTTTATATTTCACCCCCTTTTACATATGAATGGGGATTTCGAAGTACATGCGAGCAAAGGTATAATAGTATACGATACTTAATAAAATTTCAATCATATCCAATTCCCAAATAGACCAAATCTACAATGTGATGTAAGTATATTTTATGTCAAATTTCTATTTTAGAAGTTCTGTAGAAAATAAGACATTATTAACTGAATGTTAGGTTCTGACCTATAAAATGTAAGCACTTTTTTTCAATTTATAAAAGATAGGTATACAAATATAAATGATTATTGAATACAAACGAAACGAAATAAGAGTTAAATAGAACGAAACATGAAAGGAAGTAGATAAGCCTGCCAACTGTTGAATATATCCAAAATCCACCTTGAAACACGCACATTAGCGACGGCCGGAGCCGTAATCCTACAAGAACAAAACACAGTCACTGAGCCTCGTGGATTAGCGCACAGGTAAGAAGTCGCATATAGACCTCGAATTACAAAATAACGGTTAACAATTCTCATTTATACATATATACTCACGGCCGACCGACTATGTAATGTATTATATTATTTAAATGATATATTTTACGTGACAAAAATCATTCATTGATCAATAGTATACATAGGAAAGGCAGTGAAGCTATAATTTAAAAAACAAACTATATTTGCGGACTTTGGTAATTAAATTAATTAAATAAAGTTACTTGTTTTATTAGTAACATGAATTCATGAAAATTACAAAAAAGAAGCCCGTCAATCACAAAAACAGTAAACCTTACCATAACTGGTACCAGTACCTTATAAAAATATGTACTAAAATAATATTTCTATAAACACTGGATTAATTCAATTTATAAGAAAAATATTATTCATAAATATTTAAAACGTTCGAGGTAAATTCAGCAACACAGTTCTACGTAGTAGGTACATAAGTACTTAAAAAAACCTTTAAAAATATTGGCTGATTTTTCTAGAAAAGTGTTAACGAAGTTTAACGTAATATCTAAAGAAAAGAACCTGTAGATTTAAAAACTTTCTTAGAGAGCTTTTGTTATACTGAATAAAGGAATTAGTTCTCCCTATATAGTAATTTTGTCCAAAAGTGTGTTGACGTAAAAAAAGTTTGTTTATAATATTATGTAATATTGAAAACTCAAAAAGCAACGTAATGTTACACTCATGCTTTTCTCCTGCTTACTTATGTTTTTAATTTCATTTAAATATTTAAAGTTGAAATAGCCTAAAAGTTTGTGTCAGGCAAATATTTCAATAATATACATATAATTTAGAAATTATAAATGTTTGAAATATATATTTTTTTATTTAATAAATATATGTAACAATATTAATAAGGTACTGGCACCAGCTATGGCCACTATAAGAGCAAGTTTTACTGTTTTTTGTAATTCTCATGAACTCATGTTACTAATCAAACAAGAACTCTTTATTTAATCAATTTAATTACCAAAGTCAGCAAATATAGTTTATTTTTTAAATTCAAAATTTTCGTGTTTTTTCTCCAGTAATGGATAAAGTAAAACCAGTAATGTATACTTGCTAATGATTAAAAAATGATAAGTACTACGACACAAAAGATATAAAATAAAGAACCGTCAAATTTGAAACAATGTAAAGCAGTTTCTATGTTAATATAATAATTAATAAATAAATTATAGTAATAATTAGTTTAAATGTCCCCCATTTTGACACCTACTGGCCGATTGTCATCAAATCACGCTGTAAGACGGTTAAATACATATATATAGATTAATATTCAGAAATGGTAATAATCAAATTTTTAATTCAGTACATTTAATTAAAAATTTTCCATTACGGGTGTCTTTGCTATGACTGGTGCCAGTACCTTATAACTTTTTAGTCATTAATATAAAAATGACTTTAAACATTATTGTTTTTATAAAATTTATAATAGAATTTAACTTAAACCTTGTCATCAACAATAAAGTCAAATATTGTCAAGCACATCCTTTGAAAAGTGACCCTCGAAAATTTAACATGATCTTAATAGTAGTTGCGAACAGTAAATTCAGTAATTGATTTAATTAATTACATAATTTACAGAATATCACTACAAATTTGATTAGGTACAAATGGATTTCAGATGATGCAATTAATATTTAAATTTATTTTATTGTTTAATTTAATTTTATACTTGATTTCTTAATTACTAAACATTTAAATTAATCAATTAATCGTTTTGTTTATTAAAACATAAAATAATAAAAATCAATTAAATACGTGTAAATGCCCCATTAATGTAAAACAAGTTAATTAAAAATAAGCAATAAAACAAAATTTAATGATCAAAGACTGTATAAATGAGACCAAAGATTCGATAAACAAAAGATATCTTAATTTTTTTAAATTAAATTTTCTTTTTATGTTATTTATTTTGACTGCTGAATAGATCCTACATTCAATTTAAATTATAAATTGGATTTCTACTGATTATTTCATATAGAAGGTATTCAGTAAGTACATATATAAGTAATACAAGGTACTGGTACTAGAATTAAACGCTTTAAGAGCAAAATTTTTTTTTTCCAAGTTACTAATAAAACAACTACCTCTTAATTAAATAAATTTAATTACCAAAATCCGCAAATATAGTTTGTTTTTTAAATTACAGCCTTTTATTTTGTATATGTTTTTTCTCCAGTAATGAACAACGTAAAACCATTAGTGAACACTTGCTAATTATTACAAAATTATTAGTACTATTACACAAAAGTTATAAAATATTGAGTGGTAAAATTTAAAACAATCTAAAGCATTTACATAAAAAAATACACTTTTCTCGATAGTGTGCCGAACCGCGATAGTTATTTGTCCACTCTTTTTAAACAAAATGATCAATTATCATCAAATCACGCTATAAGACAATTAAATGTATAGAGATTAATATCCAGTAATGGTAGTAATCAAATATCAACAGGTATTTCAAATTCAGTACATTTATAATAATTTTAAAATGTTCAACACAGGGGGATTGTTCAAGACTAATGCCAGTACCTTAAATTGATGAAAAACATACATACAATGTATATCTTTTACATGTTCAACATTTATATGGTTTATGTTTTCGATAATATTCTTATGAAATTCATATCTATTCATTTAAATGTACTCGTAGATATATGTAAACTATTGATTCGAATGTTTCATTCTAACAATAAGTGTTTCAATTCAGGTCGTTTGTTTTGTGGTGGCTTCAGACAATTGTGTTACATATAAATTATCAACAATAACAACATACATACGTTTATATCGGCACGTATTCAATAAAATATATAAAAAGGAAATAATTTATTGAATTTTATATGAAAAGTGTATGGATACCATATAATTGACGAGTATGATTAATTTCTATGTGTTAACTTTAGTCACATTGGCTTCCAAATCACGTCAAGTTATTGTACAATAACAATAATACACAGAAATGTTTCGTTATCAACAAATACCAATTTTACATGCAACCAATTTTTCAGTAACAAAAAATCATGTTGAAATAGTATAACGGAAATGTCTGAACATAAAACTTTTTGTATTTTAAAATGTAAGTTTAAAAGTTATCATTGTGTAATCTTAAAGACTTCTTTTCATAAAACGAAACGGGATATCACAAACCATGCACGTTTCAATACAACAAATTGCTAAGAGGCTTTATCTTGACAAAAACATTAACAAAACTATTTTTCTTTTCTATAATAATCTTTGAAAATCATAACTGTGTTTGTCGTTTTAAAAGATAACTGGCATGACATTATCGTTAAATCGACTAATCTATCTAGAACGAATCTTCTATACATTGGATAGTGTGCTATGGAATCATTAACGACGCTATCGTGGAAGTAGAAAAACATATAGAAACTACGATTGCTCTAAAATACTGTCATTAGTTATTAGATATGTATATTAATGTTGCATGTAACCTAACTTTAACAAATACAGGGTGAGTCGGGAGGAATCTGTAATACTCCAGGAATGTATTGTACACGTGAAAATAATAACAAAAACCCCAAATTTTATTATCCGATTTTCATTTGTTTTTAAGTTATAGCGTAATTAAAAATTAAAGAAATTTCATACATAATTACTAAAAATTAATAAATTAACAATCATCATATTTGCATATTCTACATTTGAATAAATGTGTGACATTTTATAACTCTTTAATCGTACAAACTCAAGAAATAACCGTACTTAAATCAGGTTAGGTTAGGTTACGTTCTTAAATCAGTTTGACAATACAAAAATGATCAAATGTATCAAATGTTTTTGAGCCTGGAACATCCCATACTACTTTATCCATTATTAGTACTTCAATAATTACTGAAATTTCTTTAATTTTTAATTACGCTATAACTTAAAAACAAATGAAAATCGGATAATAAAATTTGGGGTTTTTGTTATTATTTTTACGTGTACAATACATTCCTGGAGTATTACAGATTCCTCCCGACTCACCCTGTATAATAATTTTTAAATTTTATATTTTACTCTAGTTAAATTTTTTACTTCCATAATGCAAAAATACTACGCTCGGTTTTTACATGAAGTATTAGTTGTAGGGTGCTTCCTGAGTGTAAAATCAAAATGTTGACCTTGTAAGACATTAGCGTTAGCCGCCATATTGGAGAACAGTTTTTCGCTATTATTTCGGAAACCGTTGATCCTACGATAAAATTATAAGGGACCTTTTTTGTTCAGAACTAAATTCTTTTTACTGAAAACCTTTTATGGTCTTTTTTCGTGGCTTAAATAATTTATTCATAATTATTAAAATTTAAATTTAATTTTTTAAATTGTATTGATCACACTAGCTAGAAATAATGTAAATCGTAAACTATTAAACATAAAATATAATACAAATTTGGTACATTTTTAGATAATTTAACTCTCTATAAGACTGATAAAAAATTATATTCGTTGTTCGCTGAAATTCAGGACATTTTTACTCGTACCAATAAAAGCATTTGTATCAAACTGTTAGAACAAACCGACTGGTAACATACATTGACGAAATTAGATAGAAAAAATAATTAAATCTCTTAAGCTCTGATAATTTTCATTAGAAATAAATTCAGCACAATTTCCTTAAGTTTCTGTAGTTCTACGGTTAGAACTATTCAAATATTAAGTCTTAGAAATATTTACCATGTGGTTTTAATTGAGCTCAATTCAACAAAGACCGCTCACAGCAATTTGAGCGAATAGACTTTCTGGTATATTCATACAAACATTACATATAGTACATATATCATTGATGGTTTCGACGTGTTTTGTTCGATTTTCAAATAATTCAAGTTGTGCTAATTAGTGTTTATGATTAATTTTGCTTAATTATACAGACTAATTAAGTGTATTTGTTGATGGCAAACGCCAATAAAGCGACAAAATTTGTTTTGTCGAAATTTAATTGAAGTCGGTTATTCATTAGTTATACAAACGTATTTGTATCATATACATTTATATCGACGGCCACGCGCGAGCAAAATTAGATGATGTAACTAATATTTATCCATTTAAAAATAATTTTCAAATGCTCTAATTGAGATTACACTAGGAAAGTATATTTTACTTCCATGTTCTGAAAGAAATGAAAGTATTGAAATACCGTCGAAAATCGTGTCCGAGAAAATGACAAATTCTGATTGTACTAACTTCAAAACATAAAGAAAAGTTAATTTCCGCATGGCGGCTGTGCGTGTGTCTGTGTGTCAGGATGTAGATTTTTTTTTCGTTCACGATAACTACCGTAAAAATGCACCGATCTGAATTATTTTTGGGGAAAATGTTTGTCTCAGTGAGTACTCGAGACTTATTGATTTTGGTGCTAATCGGATTAGAGATTTTGGAGATATTCGAAATTTTGTAACTTTTATCGTCTAAAAAGTGAACGTTGCGAGTATTATCTCACTAATTTTGATAAGACTTGATACATTTGTAGTTCAATTGAACTTGAGGAACATTTCTTATTTGTACAAGCCTAAACAGCCATTTAAGGGGTGAAAAACACTTTCAAAATTTCAATTTTAAATACTAATTAATACGTCATTAGTTCATATTGCCTTGGATGAGTTTTATTTCTGAGAATTCCCATTGAAATTTCTCATATATTAAAAATTATTTAAAAAGATATTAAAGAACATGGAAGTCATGTATGGTTCTCCATACCGATATTTTCATTATTTAATAGATTCTATATGGGTTCTTCTAAAAGTTTGTAGGGATTTTCAAGAGATGGCTTAAAATTCGCATACATATAGATGTATCGAAAGATAAAGTTTTAACAAATTGTTTAAAACAAAGTTTGTGCCTATTCGTTTGAGTTGTTTGTATGTTTCTTTGCAGATCAAGCAAAATTTGTTGCAACTTATAATTAGCTAGAATATATCAGCTCAGCTATATAATAATATTAAATATCTTTTTGCTGCCATAACTGTTTTCTTAAAAGCAAGAATTACAGTTCTATAAACACCAACATTGATAAGTTTTAAACAAATAAACTGCCCTAGTCGGCACAAGATTTTTTTATACAGAAAAAATTAGATAGGTTTAACACTTTCTGCTTAGAAATGGAGTATAAACTACATTACATTAATTGTTGTTTTTGTTAATTTCTGAGATATATTTTAATTCTATTCTGTCATTTTATTTCAAACATTTTTGTTATGAACCCATTTGAAAAAAAAAGATTATTTCCTTATACATTTTTTTTTAATTTGATTACAACAAAAATTATAGATAATAATATTCTCTATAACTTGTATCTAAAACATTTTTTTCTAATATGTACCGTTTAAAAAATATATCGAATAATTCAAAAATTATCGATTCCTTAAAAATTTCCTAAAAAAATTTTTGAGGGGAAAAATGAACAGAGCATAACTTGAATCTAAAACATTTTTTTCTATTGCGCACCGTTTCAAAAATAATTCGAAAAATTCAAAACTTGATATCAATAAAACATCCGTTTACAATTTAGTGATTGTTTTCAAAAATAGGAGGTGCACATCTACAGTTTACAAGAACTTTAAATTTAAAATTTAATGTTTGTAAGTCTCACCGTTTTGGCTGCAAAGCGTTTACAGATAGACACACACACAGACGTCATTGATATAATGGTCGTACGTGATTCAGGGACCCTCAAAACATGTATTTCCGTTAAAAACTCGATTTTTTTTCAAGATCACTATACTTTAATATACAGCACATTTCATGTATGTATAAAAAAATAAAAAGACAAATACGGCTGAATAAGAAGGTACCTACCAAGAACGTGAAACCCTAAAAACGGGATCTTTTGAACGGATGATATTTAAAAGATGGGAAAAGAATTTCTTAAGCGAAGCAATATTTATTCCAAATGAATAGAAAACTCTTTATGAAATGTATCGAATGTGAAAGTAATTTTCATAAAACTAGTCAAGTACATACCATTACAAATTTCCTGCAAATCAACATTTGAAATCACATAAACAAACAATCAAATCAACCTAAATTCATAAATACATTAAGTAAACCGCAACAGGTCGCAACATACAAACAACGCAAACTGTTTGAGAACCGTAAATTAGATAAACCAATCCTAGTATATGTGCTACTAATTGAGTACGTTTATTGCTATTACGAAGTGGTGAGTAGGCCCCTTTGATTTCCATCAATGCTGTTTACACGTCACGTGTCAAAGCGCGCCAGTGGTGCCATCTATGTATGGTACAGTGATGTGCACCTTCTATCATCACTACGTCAAAATTGACGTCACCGGTTCATTGGGTGAACAATGCTTGTATCAGGAGAACATGTGTTGTGGAATTTTATGTTATGATGTCCTTTTTGTGTTATTGGTGTTAAAGGGTGGTTGGTTATGATTGGGGTTGAATTAGAATTTACCGATAAATTAGTCAATGATGCTAACTAAAAAAAATTTATATAACATTCTTTAGCTTTATCAATATTTATCCAAATTTTCGTTTCTCTCTACATTTTTCTAAAAGAAACTCTCACATTTTGTAAAGTATGTCCATTTTTCGCAAGTCTTAGCTATTTTTCAAGGCTTACTTGGTTAAGTTGCAATTAATGTGATCAGAGATTATAGAAGTTAATTTTTTTCAAAATTTTTCGTATGTAATAGGTATTATTAAAAACTTACAGTGTTGTAAGCAAAAAATTACGAGCTATTCATAGAATCAATAAAAAAATATGTTGCCATTTAAAAAAATACAGTTAGATACCAAAGTAACGTAACTGATAGCATCAATTATTTTTTTTAAGAAATAATTTTTCTAAAATCTTTTACATAAACATTTTTTAAATAATAAATATTTTAGAAAATATGAGTAATATTCCATATTTTTTACACACTCTGTATATACATGTTGTTTAATAATATAATAGTAGTGACGTTAAATATAAATAAAAACAAACTTGTTTGTTTAAACGTCAAAATTTATTAAAGAAGAGGAAAACGCAAGCTTTGAATATTATTGAGATAACGACATCGTTCTCAAATTTAAATCTTTATTAATAGCCTGACGATGATTCTGTGAATCGAAAGCTTGCGTTTTCCTCTTCTTTAATAAATTTTGACGTTTAAACAAACAAGTTTGTTTTTACATGTTGTTTATACTGATGCCTGGGTAACCAAGCTATTATGCACAAACATTCTGTTTTTTCATTCCACTTATTTTGTTTTGGTATAGTTTTAGTATATGTTATACACTATTGTATCAACCATAATTTAATAAATTATTATTTGTAATATTATACGTATAATAATAAAACTATAGAAGATAGAATGACAGTCATGTATCTCCATGGAGATGAAACATCAGTGACATAAATATACAAGTTCAATGTGTTACACACGCATAAAAATGCTAAACAAAATCACCGTTCTTTACTATCAAAAAAAATTTTGCCTCTCTGGGTTAACCTTGTGCTCTCTTAAGATAAAAATGTCAGTAACGCCTATAGATATGTACCACGAATATTATGAAAATATATTGTGTTTTTCATACTTCTCATATATTTTAATTTAAATATTCATATTTAATAGTAGATTTTTCCCGTGGCTTTACTCGCGTGTATTTCATAGATTGTAGTATTGTAATGGTATCCCACTTCTGACACCAATTTTGTAATGATTTTTGGTCCCAACTTCTTCTGACACCAAATTTGTAATATTTGTTGTAATCGTGTCGTGAAATAATCCACAAGAAAACAATTTAATTGCTGATTTAAATATATTTATTTATTTACAAGTTGTTACATGATGTTAAAGTCTTAATGTGTATATCTTAGTGTTTGTATCTTCATGTTCAAGTCTTCATAATAATGTGTTCATAATGATCTAGTATTTTCTAAGTTAACTTTATATGTATATGCAATATGTATTGTACCTTGTCTTGTACATAGGGTAGATGGTTGTTTCTTTCACAAAATTGTCATGCCCTTAGTAATAAAAATTATGACAAGACCGTAAATGTACAAGTGTGTTAAAAATAAATGGGTTTAAATATTATACTTGTTACAAAATAGTAATAAACAATTTAGATGTCAACCCTCGTCCTTTGAGTTATTGTGTAATGATTTAGAATAGATAGATATATAGATTTTTACACATAGGAAAATATATATTGCAGTCATTACAGTCAAAGTCAAGTGTGTCCTGCAAATACATTACAGTATATTCAATAATCTGGAATAGGCTTGATCAAAAATTCTCTGTAGCAATGCAATTTTTTTCGATATTTTACCATGGTATTATGAGCGTAACTTTTTGATAGTATTGTAGCACGAGAACTACCTTAATTGAAAATAAATAAAATTTCTTGATTCCAAGAATGCAAAATAAACATGAACATTTTAACCTACCTATACAAACCAAGAGAAAACTCTTTTTTTATAAAATACAGCACTTTGAATTTCTCACGTTTTTTCGTAACAATTCATACTCATTTAAAACAAACCCTAGTCGTTTTAAAAGGCTAAATCCGTATGATCCCTACTTACATTCTCGACAGAACATTTGTCTGCTACATGCATTTCTTATCCCCTCTATTAGCATTCTAGGGACGAAGGAGACCTTACTCTGCTAAATAAACATGGCGTTAGCCACCGCACAAGTGCATCAAAGCTTATCTAATTTATATTATTTATGTTCTCGTAGAGCGGATAACATCGGCTTTATATGTCAAGTGCGTGACATATATTCATGTCAGGCACAGGTGTCAAAGGAGAAGAACCGAATCGTGATGAGAGGTTTATAGGGATGAACAATTTATGTCATTTATATCAAATAACCCCAATTTAGAATATTTAATGATAATTAATATCTTATTTTAACTAAGGTAAAATATTGACATTCATTTATACATACAGTGTATTCCAAGTTGATTAAGACATAGGAAATTTAACATAAGGACAATTAGAAATGTTGTAGAAACCTTTGGTCAAATTTAACGATGTGTGAATTAAAGTAAGCATCCTAGATAAAATAATAATAATATTTTTTGGCAGATATAAATTTGAAAACAAAATAATAATTAGTATTTTATTTAATTTTGTGGCGGCATTTCAAAATGCACCAATGACATATCGTTAAGTTTGACCAAAGATTACTACAACATTTCTAATTGTCCCCATGTTAAATTTCCTATGTCTTAATCAACTTGGAATACACTGTATATGCCAAATTATTTCCAAATAAGGTACTAACACCAGTTTTACTGTTTTTGTGATTGGTGGGCTTTTTTGTAATTCTCATGAACTCATGTTACTAATAAAACTTTTAATTTAATTATTATTGTTTTTTAAATAATAGCCTTTTATTTTGTTTATGTTTTTTCTCCAGTAATGGATAAATTAAAACCAGTAATGGTTACTCACTAATGATTACAAAATGGTAAAAACTACGACACAAAATATATAAAAGAAAGGATCGTCAAATTCGAAACAATGTAAAACAGTTGCTATGATAATATAATAATTAATAAATAAATTATACTAATAATTAGTTCAAATGTCCACCATTTTGACACATATTGGTCGATTGTCTTCAAATCACGCTGTAAGACAGTTAAATATATATAGATTAATATTCAGAAATGGTTGTAATCAAATACCAACAAATATTTATAATTCAGTATATTTAATTAAAGAATAGTCACTAGCGATGTCATATGCAAGACTGGTGCCAGTACCTTATTAGACTCTGATTACTTACTTATCCTAAGTTAAGAGTTCCAAAATGACAATCGAAATCGAGATCAAGAAAAGATTAATTTTGTTATAAATACAATTTAAATTTAATAAATAAGGAACTTTTGAAATAAACGAATCTTATTAATAAATATTTTATTAAAAAGGTAAACTTTAATATAATGTTTAATACACACCATTTATTTTATTAGAAATAAAACAATTTAAGTCAAAACTTTCTTATATACATAAAATATCTGCCTTGGGAACCACGGGACTTTCTTATACCTAACCTAACCTAACAGTGAATTGTATACGTGATTCTTTGTTTATTAAAACATTTCTAACAAAATAAAACAAAATTAATAATATAGGTAATATTATTCTCTCCATTATATAACAAGTGTTTTTTTTAACGTAATAACTGAAAACGGATGTTTACTCTTGTAAATTTTTGATTTTTTGAATTATTTTTGAAATAAAAAAAAAATGTTTTACAAGGGCAACACTCCAACTTGTTCTTTCAGATTTTCTTCATATTGAAATATGTTGTAGAGGAGGGTCCCCTGATAACACCTATACCCGGTTTTGGGCGTAGACGGGTAATAGTTTAGAAGATATGACCCAAAATATTTTTTAATGCTCCATATATACCTAATTGTTTAAACTATAGCCATAAGCGTCTGTTGGCCTAGCGGTAATGATAACAGATCGTTAACCGATAGGTCCGTGGTTCGATTCCCAGTGTGTGCTTCTTCAATTTTTATTTTTATTTTTAATTGCAAACAGTGACTTTTTTAAAATATATTGTTCTTTTGTAAAATCTTTTATGAATTTATTTGTTTTCAATGTTTATTTTATCAAAATGTACAAAATTTTGTTGGTAAACAATTCAATATTGGGATTATAAATAAAAAAATATCATCTATGCTCAAGTAACTAAAAATAAATAATAAATTCTGCCCTTAAATACGTTACTTGAACAATGGTGTACACTTTTTCGGAGAAATTATCCTAATTCTACTTGCGACAAAATCTCTGACGCCGTCGTTGGCACAATAGAGTCATAACCAGAATAAACAATAAATTTTTAATCGAAATACCGTTAGCTCTAAAGGGTTTATTCAGCCCCTTTGTGTCAACTATCATCTAGACCACCCGCAATTAAAGCCAACCAGACCATTATTATGACAAATATGTTTTTTTTTCATATGAATCAAAATAATTATTAATATAAATGTAGTAACTGGATCTTGGATTCTGGGTGTATGCCGCGTCGATTTGACCGTGTTATCGGCCAACGTTTCGTCACACATTGCAGTGAACATCTTCAGGGCTCTTCTAAAAGAAGACGCAGCTTACACCCAAAACCCAAGATCTATATCAAGATCACCGCTGTAGCATCAAGACTCGTATAAATGTAGTAACTGTGTTAATTTTCAATCTTTTATAAAATGTTCCTAGTAAGTATACAACCGTTCATAAATAAACGTTTACAATTTTTACAATATTGAATTGTTTACCAACAAAATTTTGTACATTTGTACATTTTGATTAAAGAAACATTGAAAACAAATAAATTCATAAAATATTTTACAAAAGAACAATATATTTTTAAAAAGTCACTGTTTGTAATTAAAAATAAAAATAAAAATTGAAGAGCACACAACACACACTGGGAATCG
The DNA here is from genome assembly GCA_961205875.1 of Sialis fuliginosa. Classification (NCBI taxonomy): domain Eukaryota; kingdom Metazoa; phylum Arthropoda; class Insecta; order Megaloptera; family Sialidae; genus Sialis; species Sialis fuliginosa. The sequence goes on from OY540809.1 coordinate 5,673,148, forward strand.
AACCACGGACCTATCGGTTAACGATCTGTTATCATTACCGCTAGGCCAACAGACGCTTATGGCTATAGTTTAAACAATTAGGTATATATGCAGCATTAAAAAATATTTTGGGTCATATCTTCTAAACTATTACCCGTCTACGCCCAAAACCGGGTATAGGTGTTATCAGGGGACCCCCCTCTACAACATATTTCAATATGAAGAAAATCAGAAAGAACAAGTTGGAGTGTTGCCCTTGTTAGATAAAAAATGTCGATTATGTTATTATCTATAATTTATTCCCCATACATTTTTTTCCAACATTTATGATTTAGCCAGAAAGAATTTTTTTATGTAATTATTTAGATTCACCTACACAGTTCACTCTCAGTATTACGTATAAGAAAGTCCCATGTTACCTACGGCAAATACACACACTGTTCAATATCTGTAGTACGTATAAGAAAGTCCCATGACATTCATGGCAGATATTTCTCCTCTGTTATGAACCATTTGAATTATAATAATTTTTTTTTCAAAAATTCGTTTTTACAAAAAAATGAATAGAACATAAATTATAGATATAGATATTGCCTATATTTTTTAACTTGACCATTTTTCTCTATTTCGCACTGTTTCAGAGTAATTCGAAAAATTAAAAAATCGACGTAGGTAAACATCCGTATCCGGTTGAAAGATCGTTTTCAAAAATAGGACGTTTTCTTCCCAGCCAAAAATTAATCTTAAATATAAAATATCACCCTTCTACGATTTGTCGTATTTGAGTTACAGCGCTTACAGACAGACAGACAGACAGACAGACGGACACACAGACATCATGGCGAAAATAGTCAGAATGGATTAAGGGAAGGTCAAAATAGATAATTCCGTCAAAATCCGAGGTTCGAAAAAAATCGGCTTCACTATACTTACTTATACTAATGTATATTTCATATACATGGTATAAGAAAATAAAAACAAACTACATAAAAACGCGATCAATTTCCACAGCACCTACACTTTTTCTTCAATAAGACAAATATCATCACCACACCGATATTCGCCACGATGGTTACCTTTCTATAAGGACTGTGGAGTCACGTAGATATGAGTGGGAGGGAGAAAGGGAGATGCGGCGACACTGTGGATGGAGGTGGGTGATATATGCTCGATTGCACAACGCGACCTTTCAACCAAACGGGTGATTTATACCAAAACTCCAGATGTTTACAAGTCTGTACGCAGAGGTGGGTTTTGTAGAGAGGTGTTACCGCTGTGGTTGTTTGTTTGCTGTTGTACTCGAATTTATACAGTTAGATGTCGGAATGTCACCAAATTAACTGAAGTATTATGATAGTTGCAAGTTTAACAAAGAATTTTAAAGCGGTCGTGTCGGTTTTTTTATGCAAAATATATAAATGAGATAAATCACAATGAAAACAAAAGACCCCATATGGATATTGACACCCTATGACTGAATAATTGTCAAAATACCAATACCTTCAACAGCCAGTGGCCATATCGGAAAAATATTTTACACGTTCACGAATAGTAGGTCGATGAATGATTTGTGGATAATTAAATTATATTTTATTTTTCAAAATTTTACTAAAAGAAGGGGAGTATCGTTTATAATTAATTATAAAATATGACATTTATATCTGCCAGTCTAATAATTATTAGAATTAATTATTTAAGTAATTAAGATTTTAAAATAAAGATCAATTGTTTTGAATTATAAAATTAATTTGTAATAATTATTTTATATTTTCTTTAAAAGTATTTCAGTGATAACTGATTAACAGAGAAATGTCTATTTGGAACTATCATCTCTCATACATACTAAATTCAATTGTAATTTAAAGCATATTTGAATATTATAAATTTTCAACTGACGCCTCTGGGATAATATGCATGGAAATGACAATTGTGACATTTAAGAAAAGATGGCCGCCGTAAAATTTTAATAATAGTTTTATATACTAACTAGCATTGGTTATGTATCCATAATTTCTTCCTTATCTAAGTTATATAGGTTATATTTTAAATATAAAAATACTATACTCCAATGTAGCATCGCCGTGGCTAGATTATGCCTGATTTTGTTTATCTCATTATTAGAGATTGGAAAAATAGTTTTTCAACTATTGTGTGAAAATGCATTAATTGTAATTTTTATTACATATCTCCACCGTTTTCAGAAAACTGGTTTGATTGAACACAATTTGAAATCAACTATTTGCAACTACTATTCCAACTATTTGCGACACTTTTTACTGCTTCGTTTGCACTAATTATTATTAAATCGTAAAAAAAAAACTATTTTCCGAAAAAAAATTCAACTAGTAACTATTTCATTGAAAGTAACAACTATTTTTCCAATCTCTACTCATTATCTATAACAAAGATGGCCTCTAAAGTCCTGGGCCCGGTAAAACTCTACCCCTAATCCCCCATTTCCGCCAGGTCTGCATGTGAATATAGTAATCAATATTTAATCAAATCATTAATCATCTCAAATAAAACTCTATGTAGCCGCCACTGAATACTCTCACCTGCTTCCACAGAAACCGAGGCAAGTCAGTCTGTGTCACAGCCAACGCTGCGCTTCGTCCGCTCGATTTGATCACACCCTCTTTGCATAAAACTGATTTACTGTTTGCCTGACATGTGTCTGGAAAGTGTTGCGATCTACATTACCGACAGACACACATTGATTAACACCTAAGTCACAGATCACTAGTTTCTGTCACTGCTGTAATTATTGGTACATTTAGTTAAACTGACTGATTAATTTTCTACGAATTTGTATTGTATTGGTTACTGTACTTATATATAAATTCTAAATATAGTTCAGTCATTAATACTTTATGCATATTATCATATTCACATATTACTACTGACTGACAAACACTTTGGTTAGTGCTTTGAATAAATAACTGTGTTCTATATACCTATGTTTATTAAACAACAGCTATGTATATGCTTGTTGTAATTTGAAATGCATTTGTGATCACTTAATTAGATAGCTACTACAAACAACAAATTAAAAACTCAGTATGAGACATATATGTATAGGCATATCAAATTTAATTTTTGTAACTGATATTCATAATACTGTAAAAATAGCATCACAAGTTTTGAAAAAATGTGTGTTCACAAAACGCACTAACTGTTCTGGAGTTTTATAATTTTTTAGAGAGTTTTGTCAATTTTACTTTTTTTATTCTTACTAACCCTTTCTTGACAAACTTCAAGAAAGGAACTGTAATCATTTTATTTATTTATTAATTTTGGTTTTCTAATATATAATGCTACACAAAACTATTAAGAGAATTGCTAAAAAAATTACGTTAACAGCATATATTCAAAAAACATTTTTTCGGGGAAGTTAAATTGATAGTACTCTTTTTCAAAATATTATAAAACATTATAACTTTTGGGTGCTACTCATAACTTATTAATACCATTTTTTTCAAAAAGATCAATAAATTGCGCATACTTGAAAGAGCGAAAAAAGCCATTAGTAAACAATTGGAAAAAAAATAAAAATAAAAAACGATAAAAAATTGACCTTCCTTCGGTCGTACACTACACAACTACACAGGTCATTGTTTTACTAATTAAAATATAAATCAATATTTAATATAAGTCAATATTTGAAAAAAAATCATGTTTTATTTATGCACAGAAATATTTCATACATGTTTACCTATATCGTTATAAAATAAAATCTAGTAGAACAAACTATGTATAAATAACAAGTAAAATTACTCAACATTACCATATCCTTAAAAATCTTCAAAATCTCTTAAGCAATTTTCTGGTAACGATGTCTTCAATTTTTGCCAAAGGAAGTTTATCTACAACAAGCTAACGAGAGCTCTCTAAGATAAACTCTATAGCGTATCAAAATGAACGCTGCAACGCTCCAGATTACTATTAACAAGATATCACATAAATAACACGTTTCACTCGAACGATATTATGGGAAATGATTTTGTAATAATTATTTTACATACCACTACATTATAATAACTGTAAATTTTAATTAGAGTTAATTAATTAGGTACAAGTACTACTTTAGCATTTGTTAGAATCATTTCTATTCAAATCAATAAAACTGTATTTTTTTTTATAAGTACATTATTATGCAAAACATTTTGCGTCCTCGCAATATCGAAGATACGAGAAGCTTTGTGATCGTTTTAAAAAAAATTGTTCTCCGATTTCAAAATTTTAAATTGATCTTTTCGTTTCAGGTCAAGACAAACACTTTTCGTTCCGTGTCTGTCTGTCTGGCTGTATGGATGTGTGTCTGTCCCCTGAATCCTTGTCACACGTATAACACATGAACCACTGATCCGATATTTATGAAACTCGATTGGATGGTTCAGTCTGGCTTCAGGACGGTCCCATTTAAAAAACGTGTGTAAGGGGGAGGGTTGACATCCCAAAATATTGATTTTTTCAAGACATCTCAAGAACGACACATGTTACGTGAAAATTTCCTATAATATAAGTCTACAACGTGTGTTGTCAAATATTCCCTTACAAATATTTTAAAGAGTTCCCAAGTACCTTATATTAATTAAATATGTTACATACATACTAATATAAATTAGCTACCCTTTGTCATATTTCTAATATTATAATAATTACTTATAAATGATCATCATAATTTATAAGAAACGTTGCCATGTCTTATAACAATTACATTTATTGTTTGGACAGTGTGTGCTACAAATAAAGAATACTCATTTTTCTATTTCTGTCTGAGCAAACATATGTACATTGTACATGACAACGGAAACGAACTATTAAATAAGGATAGCATGCTTTTAAATAAATAATTAGGGTAGAAATGAGTTGTTCACTTAATTCATCTTGGTAATGATAGATGAGCAAGTTAATGACAGCATTGGTGTCTTCGTGAACGAAACTAACCAAGTACACGAACATAGAAACAATGGCGTTTTATGCATGGAGTCAAGAATTAAAAAAAAATTGTAGTAACCCTATAAAGTGTTTAGTTGGAATATAATTATTATTAAGTTATTTTACATCTAATTATAACAATATAACTCTTTATTGTTTAAATATAAAATATGAGGATCAGCACTAACTTATAACCAAAAATCAAGAATTTTTCGTTAATTAGAACTAAAATGGACGTTAGAAAAAAAATTAGACAGTTAGAAGTTTGCAAACCAGTGAAATTATTCGCTTTAGATTCTGAAAGGTGAACATATGCCACACATCATAGATACAAAAGGCATTAATAGATTTCCCGCATGTTTGAAAAAATATATATAAGGTACTGGCACCACTTATGGCCGCTATAATTTTTGTAATTCTCATGTTACGAATAAAACAAGTAACTCTTTATTTAATCAATTTAATTACCAAAGTCCGTGAATATAGTTGTTTTTTTTAATTATAGCCTTTTAAAAACCAGTAATGTGAACGCAGTGATGGACACTTGTTAATGATTACTACGACACAAAAGATATAAAATTTTAAACAATGTAAAACAGTTGATAATATAATAATTAATAAATAAATTATACTAATAATTAGTTTAAATATCCACCATTTTGACACCTATTGGCCGATTTTCATCAAATCACTCTGATGGCAATTAAATGTATATAAATTAATATTCAGAAATGAAAATATCAACAAATATTTCTTCAGTACATTTAATTAAAAAATAGCCATTACTGTGGTTATATCCAAGATTGGTGCCAGTAACTTATTTAGGCCCTCACTGGTTTAATTTTCAGGCCGCCATTGGGACACTAAGACAATGGGTACAATGAAGACGAGAAGAAATAAAGTCTTTTTCCGAGAAAATATATAACCCGCACAGCTGATAAATGCGAGCGAGTGAAAATTCTTGAGGGGAGGCGAATCGGTTTAATTAGGACTATTATTTCTCTACATTCACCGGCTACAGGAGTTTTAAATCCAAATAAATTGTGATGTTAGGTTTAATTAGTAACTGGCGTTAATCTCTTCAATTAAACGGTGTTATCATTATTATTAATTTATGTCTTATTTTTTTAAAGTGTGCAATAAATTTAGAATTTCTAGTGCATGAAAATTTACTTGAAAGTTTTTGGTGGAGTTAATTATTATTACAGTATTCGTAACTTTATAGGTACTTGTTTTCTGCTAATTATTAAGAAGAAGCTTTCTTCAGTTTATAAATAATATTTACTCAATTTAAAAAATATTTTCACAAATATAAAAATATTTAACTAACTAAACTTATTGATCGAAACTCAAACAATTATTATCATATACATTAGAGTTGTGAATATTTATAAACAACTTCTGAAACAAATTATAGATATAATAACGAACCCAAAAGCTCTTAAGTAAAAGTTAATACAGAGAAAGTAAATATTAATGATCTTTGTTTAATAAATGAAAACATTTACTGTTAAATTTACAATAAGTCTCACATTCTTAATATATAATTTAAGATAAATTAGATACATTTGTTCATGTAAATGTAGAATAATTATCAAACGTTTAAAAGTTTGACGAACGAATTAAATTAAATTGTGTGATTCTGTGGCAAAATAAATTTATTTACTCTTTAATTATATAAAGAGTGTGAGCAAATGTTAAATATAACATTATAATTAAAAAATTCGCAGTATTGATAATGATAACTTTGTGTCATAAATAAAATAAAAGTTATTTTGAATGTATTTTAATAGCAATTCATCTAATTTTTACTTTCATGTTCCGAAGGAAATGGAAGTATTGTAATACCTACCGTCGAAAAATCGTGTCCGAGATAATAGCAGATTCTGCCTTAAATACGTAAAGAAAAGTTAATTTCCGCGTGTGTCTGTCTGTCTGTGCGTCTGGATGTAGACTTTTCTTTCGTTCACGATAACTACTGTAAAAATGCACCGATTTAATTTATTTTAAGGAAAAATGTTTGTCTAGGTGAGTACTTCAAACCTTTTGATTTTGGTACTAAACGGATTAGAGGTTTTAGAAATATTCGAAATTTTGTACCTATTATCGTTAAAATTTTTGTACGTGCCTAAACAGCCATTAAAGGGGTGAAAAACATCCTCAAAATTTGAATTTTAAATACCTACTAATTAATAAGTTATTAATTCATGTTGCCTTGGAAACAAATGCAACTAAATTCAAATTGTCAAAGAAGTTATTAGTATTATGTTTTTGACATTAGGACATTAAAAAACTAATATTTATAATACAAAAGTGAAAAAGAACATGGAAGTCATGTATGGTTCTCCATACCGATATTGTATTTTATAATTTAATAATTAGCCCAAACGCAAAAATTGATATTAAGAAATAAAAACAGCAAGTATATTGTTTTTAAGTGTTCCAGTTTTACAAAGAACTAAAAATTAAAAAAGAAAACAGTTCTCTTCCAGGAAATATTTTATATAACTTTTATCTCGTTTTATATTTCAATTCACTGTCTAGTTTAGACTATAAAAATATACAAAAGTTGATGTTTTACTGTGTCGATAAGGGAAAATAGAAACTAATATTTCGTTACAAAAATATACATATAATAATGTTGACATATTTTCTATCGTAAAGTTGGCAGCAGTAAAATACTATTGCTGAGAATTATTTTTATAAAAATGAATAAACAAACAGAAAAAGTAGAAGCAAAAAAGGTTCCATGAATGAAAACGTAATACAAAAATATACGTGTACTTTTCGGTTCTAAATGAAAAACTAGTTCAAATAGCCTGAAAGAGTTACACTAGCACCTTGCAGCAAATCAATTTGAAGCGTGCTTTTCAATCAGTTGAGTAAAAATTTTCTAAAAGCGCATGCTTATATGAATTTTGCTATATTAAATTTATTTTTACACTTATGATACATAAAATAAAAATTCTACAAATATATTTGTACAGGAATATTTTACCTACTTAAAAACTTTTTTTTATAAATTAATTTATAACATGCGTCCTTCTTGAGATATTTAAAAAAAATAATTTTGATGATTTTTAAATTGAACCATCTACTAGCCAGAACCAACTAACAAACCAAGTTTCATTAAAAATCCGTTCAATTGTTCATAAGGATGCATTTGGCAAGGATGTAAGGGACAGACACACTGACAGAACGAGTGTTTGTTTTGCCCTAAAAATTTTATAATAAAAAAATATTCTGTTCTTACATTGCTTTATAAAAACCTATGTAAGGGGTCATCCATAATTACGTCATACGTTTTGGGGGGAGGGGGGTTTACCGAGTATGACAAGAGGGGGGAGGAGTCACAAGCTTTGTGAAATCATATCTAAAAAATCAAAATAATGAATTTTATATGAATGCTAAGAGCAAAAATGTGAGAAAAAATTAATATGTTATTAGTAGAGATTGGAAAAATAGTTATTTTCAATTAAATAGTTAATAGTTGAATTTTTTTTCGGAAAATAGTTGATAAATAGTTTTTTTTACGATTTGATAATAATAAGTGCAAACAAAGCAGTAAAAAGTGTCGCAAATAGTTTTAAAATAGTTGGAAAGGTAGTTGCAAATAGTTGATTTCAAATCGTGTTCAATCAAACCAGTTTTCTGAAAACGGTGGAGATATGTAATAAAAATTACAATAAATGTATTTTTACGCAATAGTTGAAAAACTATTTTTCCAATCTCTAATTATTAGCAACTCAAGACCGGTGAAGAGTTATTGGGAAAATTTCAAATGTGCACGAAAAAATTTCATATAAATAAAAATAATATAAACAACTATGAAAAAAAAACTAAATATATTTTTTTCCTTGATGTTTCGAAACTTGTGTGACGTCACCTCAGAGTGGGGGGGGGGTCTAATAGGTAATAAATTAATTTTAATTGACGAGAAATTAAAATTTATACTTATTTATGTTAGGTTTTTGAATATGTCACGTTTTTTGACTCTATCTAAGATCAATATTTCTCACAATTTACATTTATTAGATGTCAAAAATCACATTCAATCTTGTATACAACACTGCGTGTTACCGAGGTGAAAACAACACTTTTATCTACAAATACCAACATGCAAGAAAAAAAAACCGAGACCTTGATTCGTTCACTCATTTCTCATTCCACAAACAACATGAATATCAGAAGCGGGATGTGCAAATAGAGTATTACGACGATGAAGATGGCGGGAGGGGGAGAACATTGTGTAGGTCGCTGCGGCTGGTAGGCATACAACGGCGGTTTGAGACACATAGTGTCAAACACTCTCGAGGACTCGCTAATGAGGCCCTTGGTACTTTCTTTACCCGCGTAGACGTTGACATATTGTGTACGCCTTGAAAGTATACCGTTATAACTGCACATGTTCACGAAATGGGTGAAGATGCTGCGCTAATTGTATGATATGATTGAACTTCAATGATAATAATAATTTTTAAAAACTATTTTACGTATCTCCTATTTCCAAAAAAATACTTATTTCTGCAGAAAATAAAGATTTAATCGCTAAAATTGAACCTTTTAAAACTAATTTTGAGTTTGACCCCAAAACGCTCACAGGTGTCATGGCGCATTTGTGACGTCACGCCTTGTCAACAATAATAAATCCTTGTTTAATTGCTAACATTTCTCGGTTTTAGTTTTGGTAACACAAAACTGTGCAAATTGATAATTTAAAACCACAAAATAATTTATAAACAATGCAGATATTAATGAAACAAAATGTATTTTAACTTAGGCGTGATGTCATTCGCTCTGATGGTGTTCCATCTAACATGGCGGATTTCTGTATTTTGTGTTTTTATTTTAATAAAAATTATATTAATCTCGCTTTTAATATAAAAACATGTTCTTTCTATCTTTTAAATAAATACATTTTTTAGAATCTCTTTAACCTATTTCATTATTTAAAATCATAATTTCAGTGATACTTTGTTACTGGCATCATGCCTAATATGGTCTTTTTTGTTAGTACATTATCACATTACCATATTTTTCCGACAAGCGTTTGTTAATATATTATAAAACTTATTTTTGAACGTAAACTTTCTTGGTTATTCAATTGTATAAACTTTTTATTATTGGATTTTATTCCGTGACCCCCCCCCCCCCCACCCTTACAGAAATATTCAGTGTTAAAAAAATTCGTGTTTTAAAAAAACATCAGTTAAAAATACCTTCAAAATTTTTTAATTCATATCGCTAATTTGCTGCAACGTCATAACTCAAAAACTGCTATTTTTGAATTGTTTATACAGGAAAAACCGTTCAAACATGTACTTTATACAACAAAAACGATATATCTGAGCTGCTTTAGTTAACTAACTACGAGAAAGCATACATATATTTGAAAATTATCATATAAAGTTATACCAATTCAAAACTTTAAACGTGCTTCCTGAAAAATCTCATTTTTTGAGTAATAGCGTTGTTGCAGCAAATTAGCGATATGTATCTATCCCCCCTCCTACTAGAATTTTTCTTTCTTCACCTCTGCATACTCTACAAGCAAAGAGTTACTGAAAATAACTTAAGTTAATGAAAAATCGATGGAAATTTATTTGGATAATATTTTCTTAAGAACATTTTATAATTTGCAAATACCCCCAAAAAGACGGTTATAGTAATAATTGGTGTAAATATTTTCAAATATCTCGTGTAAATATAAACACCACCTACACTTTTTAAACAAACAAAATATAATACACAATTACATAGGAGTAGGTAAACGAAATAAGAGTATTTATCTGATGCCGGAAAATTTCGTGAGAAAAGATAGGCAAACAAACAAAATTAATAGTTGTTTATTTATAATTTTAGATCGTATTAAAAAGTACCCTTGTACAAACATCACAAGTTCTTGCATGTTACGTAACATTGCGCCTACCGATAGTATATAAATAGCCGGGTTTTGGTGATATGTAATACCACACAATTTATGTATGTATCTCGAAATTTCAATTTCATAGCAACGTTCACACATGTGCCTAGCACTGCCGGAATAAAATCAATCATTTACTTTTGCCAATCGTTTAGAAATAGATATGTTACCACACGCACATACTTTAACGCGTATCTCTATACAAAAACGACTTATTGGCTAATATACAGTATATCTTTTTATTATTTTGTTTGCCCTTAATTCTGTTAAATTTTCTGTTAATTTGTTAAACGAATAATAAAAATATAATTACAATAAAAGGTTTAGCTATTAAAATTCATTGAATAGGCATGATGCCTAATTTTTAATAACTATTTTATGATGATCTTACGTGTCTCTTATTTCCAAAAAAATGCTTAGAAAATAAAGGTTTAATCACAAAAATTGAATCTTTTAAAACTAATTTTCAATTTGACGCCAAAACGCTCGCAGGTGTCATGGCGCATTTTTGACGTCACGCCTATGTAAACACTCCTTGTCAACTATAATAAATTCTTGTTCCATCGCTAATGTTTCTCGGTTTTACTTTTGGTAACACAAAACTAAGCAAATTGATAATTTTAAACCACAAAATAATTTATAAACAATGCAGATATTAATAAAACAAAAATGACGTTTACGTAGCCGTGACGTCATCCACTCTGACTGGTGATTTATCATACATGGCGGATTGCTGTATTTTGCGTTTTTATTTTAACAAAAATCATATTAATCTCGCTTATAATATAAAAATAAATACATTTTTTAGAATCTTTTTAACTTATTTCATTATTTAAAATCATAATTTCAGTGATACTTTGTTACTGGCATCATGCCTATTGTAAGATTTCATTTGGCACGAATTTTTTTTATGTTAATTCATTTTCACCCTTTAAAAAACGCCAAAAATTATTTTTTTTATTTTTATAACCTTTTTTATAGCTATTCCAAATCTCAAATTTTTAAGACAAGTAGTTCAGAAGCTAGAAAGCTCTGACATGTTAATTTTTTCGATTCCGGTAGGGAACACTAAAAAACACGCCATGCGTATTAGCAATAGTAAATTTTGTTTTTCAATTGAAGATTAAAATTTGTTAATAGTTAACAAATACCTATTTATAGGCAAGAATTTTTTTTTATTATTTTAATTAATTTTCATTAGTTAAAATAATGTTTAAAATTGTTGTTTTAAAAATAAATAACAACAAAATTATAGATGAAAATTGTTATTCTAAAATATAATAAGATGTCATTGTTTTTGTACAGGAATTTTTTACATAAATATTATTTTAAATATAAATAATGCTGTAGATGTACCTTTGTAATACATACATATATGTATGTAAAATGTATATGCAAAGATATAGAATATATACATCTTTTAAAACGTATATATATGTACTCTCGTAAGCCGTTTGAAATGCCAGTACGAATGTTTGTAGATAATTGTATAATTGAAACATAACATAATATTCTTAGATACACATGCAAATTTAATTACGGTTGAAATAATGGAAATATTAAAATCATATCATACAAATATACATTTATATTCTATAGCAGTGCTCCTGAACAATTATTATACGATTTTTTTTAATATTAATAATTTTGACGATTATATCGATAATTTTTTAACTTTAAATATTTTTTTTTAATATCTGATCTTAAATAACTTCTTTATTCTTTATATACAAACCTTTGTATAAGCTAATATTCAATGGAATGAATTTAACAAACTGTGTTACATTTTATATTTTTTTATTTTAATAAAATATACCTACTACATATATTTACATTAAATTATTATTTTATTTCAATATTTATGTAAAATTTCCAGTGATTTGTAATTCAATGGAATTCATTTTGTAAATTTTCATTCAGCTGTAATCTACATCTCATTTAATTATAAATCATATCAGAACCGAAACTCAAGTTTACGTGAAAAGTTTTGATGTGAAACACTTATAACTAAACAAAGAACTGCCTATCGAAGCGAAAACAATCAGAACTGTATTTATATTCCATCTACACCTAACATTTACCGCTTATTCAATAGGCGTCCACTAGTTTCATTCTGAAGGGACGAACTTAATAGATAAAACAAAACATATTTTTTATTAACATACACAAGTGAATACACTGTCTTATATACAGTGTATTCCAAGTTGATTAAGACATAGTAAATTTAACACGGGGACAATTAGAAGTATTGTAGTAACATTTGGTCAAATTTAAATTAATCAATAGTATTTTGTTTTCAACTTTAATACAGAATTCATAAAATTAAAGTAACATCCTAGATAAAATTATAATTATATTTTTTGACAGATAATTTTGAAAACAAAACACTAATGACTATTTTATTAAATTTTGTGGCGGCATTTCAAAATGCACCAATAACACATAGTTTAATTTGACCAAAGGCTACTACAACCCCCATGTTAAATTTCCTGTTTTAATCAACTTGGAATACATCTGTAGTCATTTGTTATTTTTGTAATTTTCTATCCAAAAATCAGGAACGGGCATGTATCCATCTTACCCTTATCTCTTTACGCCTACCTACTTATTTCCCTGTAAGTTTTCCATACGCCAGTTCATTGTGAGCAAATTCAATATAAAGACGAGATTGATACAAAGATTTACTGTTTCTCTTCTGTTTTGATAACGCGTGTCTTTGAAATCTGTAGAGTCAAAAGTAACTTCATTTACCTCGAATCGTTTTCACGAGGCCTCCGGTAAAAGCGTGAGCTTATTTTCAATAAAATTGGAATTCTCTGTTTTCTTTGTAGTTCTAACGGATACAAGATTTTGTATTGGTATTTATAGTTGACACGTGTCTTTTCAAGAATAATTAATTTAAACCCACACGTCATGTTTTGATGCTTTTCTAAAAATCTAAGAAACGTGTGCACCCACCATTTTAAGTAATCTCATTACGTCGCGACTCGCGGCGAGTGCCGGACATTCGGCGCTTTAACACCTTTAGGGACGGAGGTACGTGCGTGTAAAGGACCGGCTGGACCCCTGAATACCAGTTAATTTTTTTTAATTGTTAATTAGAAGCATATAAAAATGTTTTTGTTTGCTTAATTAGTTAGTTTTTAAAGTTAATTTTTTATAGTTATCTAAAAATATTTTTAAAAATTGTAACTTTATTATGATTTCTCGTAGAAGGTAATTTAATTAAATGATGGTAATAAAAGCTAGTTGATTACATAAAAAAAGTATTATTAACCACTTTTAAAATGTTATCCAGTCTCATTTTTGAAACTAGCATACCAAAAGCTAATCTTCACTGGGGGTTGCAAATACCCCCCCGATACCAGTTACGTTTGTAAAATTTACGATACCAGTTAAAGGTTAATAACATTTTACTCAAACAGCTTCCTAAATTACCAAGAACTTTTAAAAATATGTTTTATTCCCAAATACACATTACTAAGACAGATGCTTAGTCGATTAGAAAAAAGTAGCAAATCTGTGCAAATTTTACCTACGTGGGTCTCTTTTCTTCTAATTTTAGAAATGTGGTATACTTAACTCCAAGTGCAAATTGTCCACACGATCAATTTTGAAGAATAATACCCCAAGAAACTATACATTTTCGAAATACATATCTAGATAGTATCTTAATATAGTTGTTTGTAAATTTCCCAAAGGTATTTTCCCTAAAGAAATGAGAAACGAGTCTTTACTTGCACAGTTTACATTTAGGATCAAGTAAATTGCATTTTTAAAAGTAGAGGAATTTTTCTTAGAAGAAGTGTTAAAATTTTATAAAAACTCTCTTACCATTATGTATTAAACTATCAAAATATTTAACGTACTTTCTATTAGTCTGCTAAATGTATACCCCCCCCTGCCAATCCCCATGGCTATAAATAATTCCATCGCAAGAAAAAAACATGCAAGTCAAACAAAATCTAAAATTGAAATTACCTTTACGAGCATGAACATACGCATTACATACACATATATGTATAATATATATACATTACGTTTTATATTACTTAGGCAAACACAAAATCTAAATTAACTACACGAATTAAACCAACATAGGTCTTATACAAATAAACTATATGTATGAGACATACATAACTCGCGGTTTGGTGCACAAGAACAGTAGCGCAACTGGAATTGTCGCAAATTGAATAAAGCCTAGAGGTCAATAATTATTAATTTCTCCCCCTATTATTAATTGTAGCTTTAAGAAATTTTTAATATTTTTTATTTAAGATTAGCGCAATGGACCCGATGTTACCCGAGGATGTTAATTTAATTAAACATAAAGTTATCATACTCACCCAACATTCCCACCCAACATGCCCACCAAACACACGGTTCGCCAACTTCATGATATTTAACCAAAATATCCACAAATTATACATCTAAACCTAACCTATCTATTAGTGAAAATCGGAATAAAATCCGTTCAGTAGTTCTGAGAAAATCTTGTAAAATTATATTTTCAAACTTCCAGGAAACACCAGGTCCTGTCTTAGAATTTGTATGAAAATCAAAAATAAATAAATAAATAGATAAGAAACAATCATAATCAATTTCTATAATTTACTTTTCAATCAATATACGTATTACAAAATATTTAATCGTTAACATGTGTCAAAAATCATCCAATTGTTCGACAAAATTTTTGAGAGACTTGATCGTAGTGACCTAAATTAAAAAAATTAAAAATAAAATAACAACCATAAATTATAGAATTATTTATTCAATGGCTATTATTTTTATAAAAATGACAATTGTATACATTGACATCATGAAAACAAAACACGACTTGATAAAGGTTTTTTAAGTTTTTTGATGTTTTCATAAAATATTAATAGCCACGAATTTGCACACAAAATGATCTAACTATTGGTGAAAACCGCATTGAAATCGATTCAGTAATTCCAGAGTCTATAAGGCGGCTATTACACTATCAAATAAATATGTCAAAGATATTTGACAAAGATTAGATCATATTTCTTTGATAAAATACGAGTTTTTTTTTATTACACTACATAAAATATTTGATAATATTTTCTCAATATTATCTAGGGATATTTTCTTCTTTTTTGGTGCCTTTTGAATATCAGTGCGTGGATGTTCGTCAATTGACGCGATCGAGGTTTGAATTTACAACCGTGTATTGTGGTTTTTATATTCAATAAGAAGATAATCGTATAATACTGGATTTTGTTGATATTCATATATTAATAATTATATAACTATAACTGTCAGTGATAACTTGGTAGTCGCCATTTTGTTTTTGACGTCAAAAAACTTTGATCAAATATAAGAGACTGTCATTAACTATGATCATAGAAATATTATGAAGGTAAATATTATAAAAGTTGACTTATTACACTGTCATATTTCTTTGATAGTGTAATAGCCGCCTAAGCCTTCATACAATATATATAGAGATTTTGAATTAAAATCGTGCATTTTACCGTCAAAAACTACGCCAACCACTGCATTCTTAAATGAAATAGAGTATAGTAGGTAAAATTATGTATAAATCTTTTTTTTTGTCATCTTTATGAATTAAAATTAATAAAATATTTTATAGATTTATAACGCATACGCTCCTGACCACTGAACACAAGTCATAAATTGCGTCGCATATGCGGTTTCAGCGAGACAGTTCCACGAACGCGACAAGTAGCAGGTGTGCGAAGCCGGACCTAGCGGGTTACGGGCACTTGTTGAGTCAACAACACCGACGAATATCTTGTGTCAGAGATTAGTAGTCACCATGTGGTGCTTTCAGGCCACGTACGTTATATGTGATTGTGTGACCCTGACTTATATGACTGGTTATATCTCTTTTAGTACCTAAATATTAATTATCTAATAAAGTAACAGCTATCAACATTTTCTGTTTGCTTATATGTTTCACTTCCATCTTCCGAAGGAAATGGAAGTATTGTAATAACGTCGAAATATCGGTATGGAGGACCATACATGACTTCTATGTTCTTTAATATATTTTTAAATAATTTTGAATATATATGAGAAATTTCAATGGAATTTGTCAGAAATAAAACTCACCTTTGTATAAATAATGTCCTAATATCAAAAACATAATACACATTCGTAGAACAACTAATTTAACAATTTGAATTTAGTTGCATTTGTTTCCAAGGCAACATAAATTAATGACATGTTAATTTGTATTTAAAATTCAAACTTTGAGGGTGGTTTTTACCCCTTCAATAGCTGTTTAGGCACGTACAAATAGTAAATGTCCCTAAGGTTCAATTGAACTACAAATGTACTAAATCTTATCAAAATTAGTGAGATAATACTCGCAAGGTTCACTTTTTAGACGAAAATAGTTACAAAATTTCGAATATTTCTAAAACCCCTAATTCGCTTAGCATCAAAATCAATAAATCTAGAGTACTCACTGAGATAAACATCTTCCCCAAAAAGAATTCAGATCGGTACATTTTTACATTAGTTATCATAAACAAAAGAAAATTCTACATCCAGGCACAGCCGCCATGCGGAAATTAACTTTTCTTTAAGTTTTGAAGTTAGTACATTCAGAAACTGTCATTATCTCGGACACGATTTTTCGATGGTATTACAATACTTCCATTTCTTTCAGAACATGGAAGTAACAGTGTGTGCCTGGATGTAGAATTTTTTTTCGTTCACGGTAACTACTGTAAAAATGCACCGATTTGAATTATTTTTGGAGAAAATGTTTGTCTCAGTGAGTACTCCAGACCTATTGATTTTGGTACTAATCGGATTAGGGGTTTTGGAATTATTCAAAAAACTATTATCGTCTAAAAAGTGAACGTTGTGAGTATTATCTCACTAATTTTGATAAGACATGGTATATTTGCAGTTTAATTGAACCTTAAGGGCATTTATTTTTTGTACGCGCATAAACAGCTACTGAAGGGGTGAAAACCACACTCAAAAACCCTCAAAATTTGAATTTTAAATACTAATTAATACGTCATTAATTCATGTTGCCTTGGAAACAAATTCAATTCAATTCAAATTGTCAAATTAGTTATTCTACGAATGTGTATTATGTTTTTGACATTAGGATATTAGAAAACTATAATAATATTTACATGCAAATAGCAATAGAAAAAACATGGCAGTCATTTATGGTTCTCCATACCGATATTTATTATAAATGGGACAAAATCTATCTACTGCTACGATTATTCGTTACGAAAATAAACTTGCGTTCGAAGTGTGATCTTAAATTCCTGCAACGTGCTCATTAATATACCCCCCCTCCTCCAGCAAATACCGCCGTGGAAAACGTTGATCTGTGTCAAAAATTATAACCACTATCGTTTTAAATTAACTATTCTACAACCATATATTTAAAATATAATTTGAAAATGTTTACATAACTCATAACTTATAACCCCACTTATTATATTTCTTATAAACATATTTTACAACAGCAAACATCCATATTTTCCAGTTGAATGGCTAACATTTAGTCATGTAGAATAAAGCCCGTATATTCGTGCAAAGACACCAGGTGTTTGTGTACAATAACACCGGACCTGGTTAGTTACGATCACTTGTTGAGTCAATATCTACTGCAGCAACGTCGCCTCGAGCAGCGCAAATCCACTGAGATTGGTAGACACCGTACGACGCACAGTGTAAGATTTTGCAAATCTAGCAGGACAAAATATAAAAAAAAAACTATCTTAAATTTAACTTATAATATCTTAGAATCGAAGATAATGAACTAGACAAAACATTTACCAAGTATAATAATAATAGGCGCCAGGCTTTTTAAGCCAGACGCTTTACAATTACCGGTTTATACCTGTTCTGTTCAAAAGGTATGGTCAGTAGTATCTACACGCTCGGTTGAAAAGGACGTTATTGTGAAAATAAACATTTGTGATCAGTTTTTGTGCAATGGATATTTCCCAACAAGGTATGTAGTTTATTTATTAATACGATATAATATGCTTGAGTTCATTATTTTGTATAAATTTTCGATTAATTTCAATAAGAAAATAGTAAGTTTTTATTTTTAAAATATTGATTTTCTTTGATTGCCAAAAATTTTGTATGCCTTTGTATGCTCTGATTTTGTACTTATTTCATTCAAAATATTATATAGAAGAAGTAGGATTAATGTTTTCGTGCAGATATTTGCAGTTTTTCAAACTATTTATTTTTTAACAGGTGCGATACTAACTTTGACAAAAAGAGAACTATTTGAAAAATTGAAAAATGATGATGATAACTCTCAAACGTCTGAAGCAAAGCCTGAAAATATAATTCTGGATTATGTTAGAGCCAAATTCAATCTTCAGCACTGTTCTCAGCCAATGCTTCAAGAACTGAATCGTGTCATTCACTCATTTATGACGAATTTCAATAAAAGGTGGCGATCGTGTCATCGCAGTAAGAAAGACTTTTTAAATAAGCACGAGGAATGGTTGAATACCAGTATATCTATACAAAATATTGATATACCGACTACAAGTGGATCACAAAGTGTGCGAAAACCTGGTCGACCAAAAAAAGACTTCGATTTAAGTGGATTAAAATCGAAATCGAGGAAGGTTAAATCTTTAGTTACGGGAAGTACTTTAACCGAGTTGACTCATGCAACCAATATAAAGCTAAGGCAGTCAGGTAAAAGGAATGCTGCTTCTATGCTCGGGAAATTAGTTTCGAGTCCGAAAAGAGCGACCAAAATAAAAAAAGCTGTTCAAAAAGCAGATAAACAAAGAAATATACCAAAGTATTCGCCTGAAGAAGCATTGGCCTTAATACATGGAGCGAAATTGAGCCAGCGAAGATACAATATTATAAGAAAATCAGCCAAAGCAAAAGGGCTTAATATTTACCCAGCCTATGAACAAATAAAAAATGCCAAAACATTATGTTATCCACCCAATGAAGATTGTATAATCAATTAATCAATGGCTGAAGTAAAGTTACAGTCAATTGTTGACTTGACTATAAAAAGACTAAGTTTAGTTCAAAATGAAGTTTTGGATAGAATTATTGTTGATGGAGTATTAAAAATAAGAAACATAACAATAATTTTTAAATGGGGGTGTGATGGTAGTGGTGGACAAAGTCGTTACAAACAACAAGCCGACACTGAGAATTTTGAAGACGCAAATGTTTTGACAACATCATTAGTGCCTTTACAAATATTCGGGTTCAATGAAATAAATAACAGGGTTATATTATGGCAGAACCCCCGACCGTCATCGACGTCATATTGCAGGCCTATTAAATTTATATTTGCAAAGGAGACTGAGCAGCTAGTATTAGAAGAATTTAAAAGTGTCCGTGATCAAATTGCAACAATTTCACCGACAATTGTTGAGTTTAACGGTACTGTGATCGAAGTAGCTCACATATTTGAAGAAACCATGGTCGATGGCAAAGTTTGCAACATTTTGGCATCCAATAAGGCCACTCAAAAATGTTATATTTGTCAAGCGACTCCTAAAGACATGAATAACTTAGAACTTATAAGAAAACGAAAAAGCGATGCTGAGAACTTTTCTTGGGGCTTATCTACACTGCATGCCCAGATAAGATTAATGGAGTGTATTTTACACATATCCTATCGGTTAAACGTGCAGAAATGGCAATGTCGCACGGCAGAAGAAAAAGAAAGCGTTGCGGCCAGAAAAAAACACATAATAGACCAGTTTAGGTCAAAAACAGGCTTATTATTAGACACGCTCAAACAAGGAGGTGGAAACACCAATGATGGGAATAGTGCAAGGAAATTTTTTAAGAACCCTACAATAACTGCTGAAATAACAGGTGTAAATAAAATTCTTATTGAAAGGTTTTACGTTATACTACGGACATTGACATCAGGATATGAGATTAACATAGATACATTTAAATCATATTGTGACGAAACCGCAGATTTATACATATCATTGTACCACTGGTACCCAATGCCCGTTACTCTTCATAAGATATTGCTACATGGGCCAGAAGTAATACAAAACTTTCTTCTTCCTATTGGACAAATGTCTGAAGAAGCGCAGGAGTCTCGACATAAAGAATTTAGAAAATTCCGGCTCGAATATTCACGAAAAGTGTCAAGAAAGTTGACAAATACGGACATTCTGCACAATTTGCTGATAAGCTCCGACCCTGTTATAACGTCTTTGAAGAAAGTCGAGAAGACAAAAGCATTACCAATTGATCCGGCTGTTTTGAAATTAATACAGCCACCAAATATTAGAGTAATAACAGAAGGACAGCAACAAAATGATAGTGATCATAATACTAGTGATTCAGATGATACAACTGACAGTGAATATAATTGATATAAATAAATACAGAAATTATGTAAATTATATATTTTTATAATCTATTTTTATTTACAAATATATACATAATGAAATTTAATCGAATTGTTTGTTTTAATAATTTTGTCCCGCTAGATTTTCAAAATCGCACACTGTGCGACGGTTCTAGACCGTGTGTGTGTAAGCTTGATCTATTGAGATTGATTCTCAGTGTGTCGATCAATTTAACAAAAGTGTATTTGCAGATAAAGAAAGGTCGGTGTGTTGCTAATATTGCCTTCGGGAGATTCGGTTGTTTGTTAAGGAATGTTTGATGTTCAAGGGTCGGGGGTTGGGGGTTAATTACATATATAAACGAATTTATATTGTGATAATAATTGTGTTTGCATTTGCAGTAGATATAGGCTTTGTTATCTTATTCATGATTTTAGTTGATATTTTAAATTAGGGTCAATTGGGGTAAAAGTGAAACAAAATACAAATCTTTCATGTTTTTTGACAGTTAACGATACAAATTCATACTTTAATTTTTTTTACTAGATGCGTTTATGAATAACAATTTTAAATACTTACGTCATTGAACTGTACGATACAACACGGATTTTAAAAATGAAAAAAGTGTGATTCATTTTTAACCTCTAATTTGGGAAAAAGTGAAACAGATAAGGGAAAAAGTGAAACAGACCTCTAATGGAAAATATTTCTCGAATAATTAAAAGAAAAGCTACAAAGGCAACTTTGATTTATTTTCTTTGTTGCATATCAATGTGCAGTGCAAGATATGATATTTTTTTAAATAGCTTTTCAGTTCAGTCTACTAATAGTTTTGAAAAATAGCAAAAAATGTCAAAAAGGTCAAGAATTGGTGATGAAAAATGTCCGATTTGAATAACTCAATTATAATAAGGACAGTTGTATTGTACAATAAAATTTCCAATGATTTTTAAAAAGTAGTAGAATTTAATTTGAAACACAACAAAAAAATCATACATAGATGTAGAGCAAAAGAAAAAATAAATACCTTTTGTTTAAGATCCTTAAAGCCGTTTAATAAAACTTAGCTGTTAATAAAAAAGATTACTATATTACAAATTATCAAAAGTTAAATAAAAATTTCTATTTTAATTATTTGTAATATGTATACAGAGTATCAAATGTAAAATTAATTAAATTGAATTTTTTATGAAAAAATGTATTGATCAATTCAAATTTGGCTCATTATTTAATTCAATACAAAACTGAACGTCCATACAAAATCATTATTGAATAAATAATTATCATAGTTGTCATTGAAATGGAAACTTTATAATCGTTTTATTTCGCTAATATTGATAAAAGGCTTACTGTTGTATCAAATGCGGTAGAAAATAATTTGTCAAAATTAAATATTAGTTGTTTAAAAGATTATGCTTTGACATTTGATATATGATGTTGCATTATATTGTGTTATGTAATATAGTTGTTTATAATTAAAAGAGTGTAACATTTTTAACATAGTTAAAAGTTTACATAAATTATTTTAAACTTTTTAATTATTTTTAATTTTTTTCTAATATATAAAGATGCAAATAAAACTAATATTAACAAATCGAGAGAAAAAAATTAACATTTACTAAAAAAAGTTTATTTAAGAAACCTTACACCTTGTGCTACTAGTTCTAAAAATAGTAAATACATCTATATATATTATAAAACGCAACGTCTATCTATCTGTCTGTCCGTTAGTGTGCTTATCACTCGAGAACCACTTATCTGATTTACGTGTTTTTTTTAATTCATAGATATGTTCTTTTCCAAGGTTTAAAGTTAATGATGTAAGCTATATTCTAAAAAAAGTTGGAGTCTGTAGGATCGCGCCAAGCGTTAATTTATCAATTTTAATTGAAATTTGCGGTGATTTTTGAACATTTTTTTAAGGGGAGAAAGGGCGGGAAAATAAATCTCGCCCAGGGCGCCAGACTTGCTAAGGCCGGTTCTGTATTTTGTGTTATGTTAGATAACATAAGGAATAAGCAGTGACGATAATAGTAAATCAAGTCGGAAAAAAGTTTACCGCCAACGCACTATTTTGTAATACGCTGCATATTGAACAATATAATGTAGTAAATAATTGTGTAGAAGAAAAAGATGTAAAATAAACTCCGCGATACCATATATCTAACTTTGATATTTAAACGAGCGAAGCACAGTTAGTCTAACATATAGTTAAACCAAAAATACTAAGTTTTTATATTCATACTTATATTTCGTGTTTACATTTCGCTTATAGATCTCAAAGAATAGAATTTTCTCGTTTTCTTTTTCCGTAATTTTCACACCATTTCATTTAAAATGGTTAAAGATACATTTGTATTCCGTTTAAATGGTGTGTTGACAAAGACACATTTACTACAATCTTGTTAGAATCATCTTGGCCTTCCCATTGGCTGAAAATGTACAAACCATTTAATTCTAGCACGTAAAAAGTCAGCTATGTATATACACACTAATTGTTTATTACGAGACATTCGAGTTAGTTTACAAGGAAAGAATTGTTATTGCAAAATCTGAATATCAATTGTTGCTATCTGAATCTGTGCGTAGGCACTTGTTTGTATTATTAACAAGGCAAGAGATAATTATTTTTTTATTAATTATTATCTCTTTTGTTTGTTTCTAGCTAGATTATTGATATCAGAAGAGCTTAGTTATCATTTTAACTGTTGAAAATTTTACTTTTCTAAGATAGCAAATTTTTATTCAAATCTGCGCATTGCACCTGGTGTTACTCGGGGTTATAAATTTAATCTCTATAAACTTATTAATAGAGATAGGAAAAATAGCTGTTACTTTCAATGAAATAGTTACTAGTTGAATTTTTTTTCGGAAAAGTTGGTAAATAGTTTTTTTTACGATTTGATAATAATTAGTGCAAACGAAGCAGTAAAAAGTGTTGCAAATAGTTTTAAAATAGTTGGAAAGGTAGTTGCAAATAGTTAATTTCAAATTGTGTTAAATCAAACCAGTTTTCTGAAAACGGTGGAGATATGTAATAAAAATTACAATAAATGCATTTTTACGCAATAGTTGAAAAACTATTTTTCCAATCTCTACTTATTACACATTGTTTTCATTTAACGTTAACCTATAGGTACCTAGCACACGCGAAGATGCCTTGATTGTTTTACTACATAAAAACGTGATAACAAAAACGTATATAGAAAGTTATCTATTAAATACAAATAATATGTTGTCGACGACTTTGAATTGAAACTAACTGAACCCTACGTATATAAGTTCCATAGATTTTGATATTTATTATATTTATGTCCGGTATTATAAAGGAGCTAGCAAATTTGCTAGCTAGCAAGCACTTTCAACTGAGATATCAAACTTATATGACAGACATTTTGGATTTTGTTGATGACTTTGACAAGTTTCGCGCACGCGTTGTAGGTAAATACCAACGGTATTAAAACAGTGGTGATATTATGAAAATTATTTTGAACGTTAAAAGATGCCAACTGTGTTACAATTAGTTGAAGTGTCACTGCTCTAAATTCCATAGCTAATCCATAGATACTAGTACAGAATTAATACCTCATTTGAAAGTAATTGCTAGCTAGTAAATTTTGCTAGCTCCTTTATAATACCGGACAGTAGTCAAGCGATGAGTGGATAGGATCAGGTTGCACTTTTAGAAGAGCCCTGAAGATGTCCACTGCAATGTGTGACGAAACGTTGGCCGATAACACGACCAAATCGACGCGGCTTACACCCAGAAGCCAAGATCTATATCAATATCACCGCGGTAGCCTCAAGACTTGGATAGATCAAATTAAATAAGATTTCTAACCAATAAATATAAACAATATTCTACATTAATTTATTATTTAATATGAAACGAAGAACTAAGAGACTATTGTGCTTATAAAATAATAAAAGTAAAATTGCTTTATATACTCCACAAAGGCCTGTGCGTTACTCTTTGTTCCATTTTTTACGCTACGGCAACTGCATACCTACTACCTGAAAGCATTGTGTTTACTGCAGTACGATAATAAAATTGTCATTTAAAATTTAATGAGGAGTAATTCATTTTTCAGGGTGAATACTTTCTGACGTTTTTTAAATTTATTTTTTAAGGTTGATTTATAGGAAATTAGGTGCTATTGTGATAGATATTGATTCTAAACTATTGTGTTTTAATTAAATAATTTATTGGTAGAATTTTATTTATTTTTATAGGTACTAGTATACGAGACCCGGTGTTCCTCGGGAAAATAAGAACATTAATTGTAGAATTGTTTCGCTAATACATTTTTTAGTTAAATTATTTCTATTTTTGAATAATATTTCCAGGTGAAGAAATTTCAAAATTTAATAATAAGAATGATAGATTCTGAATTTCGTCTTGACTTCCTGAACTATTGTAATGGTTTACAACTATCTAGCGATTGGTGAAAACCGCATTAAAATCTGTTCAGTAGTTTTTAACATCTAGAAGTTCCTTTTATAAAGGTAGAGATATTCTTAAGGCAATATTTCCATAAAATGGACAATTAATTTTATTTTACAAAACTTCTCAGTAATTACAACTAATATTAGTGTTTATAATTAAAAAGCATATTCTAATAAAGATTTAGATAACTTTAGTACGTGTTCATTAAATCAATATTTCTTTGTCTATATTTTTAAATTTTCAACCATAAATGTCACATAAATAAAATATAGCGTACAGAAAAGTTCGATAGCCATAAATATATCCCTGCATGTTGGTTTTAGTGGTCAGACATAGCTATATTTTCATGACAAAGTACTTATTGTATATTTGTACAGGTTTATAATTTAGTCTGTAGATTTTTATGACCGATAAATCTCAAAAAGCGTCACATCGGCTGCTATTCCGAACAAATAAATTGATAATTGTCGTAGTAAAAAAACGTCTGAAAATTGATACAACTCGATCCACCTACTTGAAAGAGAAAAATAATGTTTGTTTTTTTTCAGACGTACCCATTTTTATTCCGGATTTGTACATTGAATCACAAAAAATAGTTTTTTAACAGTATGTGGTTTTTTTCGCGGAAAATATTGTAAGAAAATCAATCTTGTGTAAGCGAATTTTGTTCAAAGTTTTATCCAGTATTAAAATATTTGAATATAAAGCAAATTTTTGCACAATGAATTAGAATAATGATTTTAGTAATAGATCGAAAGCCGGTAACAGTAAATCTGCCGTCATCGCGGATTTAAATATGTTTTATATTAATTGACAGTTAAAGAGCATACATAACACTATAATATTTGACCTAATTAATATATGAACTTCAATAATTACATACATGTTATTTAAATTGAAAGACAATGCAGAGCTACAAAATAAAGAGCAAACACTTGCAAAGGGTCTAAAATACATCGTCTCATTAAGCATCCACCTCGCATGCTTATAGTTCGCAAGAAAAATCACTGTAAGCATGAGAACATTAACCTAGCTGAAACATTGTGTCCCAGTACCCTGGAAACTTCATCCCTATACAAACATCCCATACCGTCTCAGGTCGGGTCACGCGGTCCGGTAATAACTCGCTGGGTTGTACTTACCCCTTCCCCTCCCCTTTCTACCCTAAAATGCACACAAACCAGAAACATAGAGTGAATACAAAACAGTTTCTAACATTTAACAATAAGTATGTATTTACATATAAAAAACTTTTCGTTTTGTGAACCTTTTAAAAGCCTAAGCGATTAACTCAACCAAAAATCATGGAAAACTTTTAGAAGTATTCGATAGAAAAAAACATCTGCCAAGTAAATGCACAGTGCTTCCTCGTGTCAAATTCACCACAGGTAGTTCTCAAGCCAGACCAAACCATCCGATCAAGTTTCAACAATATCGGTTCAGTGGTTCATGAGTTATGCGTGTGACAGACACACACACGGACGGACGGACGGACAGACAGACACGGAACAAAAAGTGATTTTCTTAACGTTTAAAATTTTGAAATCGGAGAAAATGTTTTTTATGTCAATCTGAAACGATTACAAAGCTTCTCGTATCTTCGATATTGCGAGAAAGCAAAATTAAAAAAATATTTTTAATTTTCTAAGTCAAACCGTTCAGTAATTAGAATTCTGTGACAGGTAACGTTTATTTTTTATAATATATAGGTACTCTGTAAATTATAATAATAAGATGTTCATCCATTTTCTTTAATCGAACAGTCAGATGAAATATATGTTAGCTTAAAGTAAGTACATAATAATCTCAAAAGAAGCAAAAACAAATTTAGCATATCGTTTTCAAAATGCAACGTAAATAGGACACTTTTTATTTCTAGTTTATTCTTAATAAAGATGTACCGGAATTCCGGCCGGAACTCACGATGTAGATTTTAAGAGAATATTTTAACGTCACTACTATTTTATTATTATTTTTATATTATATTATTATTGACACTATAAATATAATAATATTCGATCGAAAAGAATGTCTGATATACAAATAATTTATCGATATTAATGCTATACAAATAATTTAACGAAATTATAGCTATAAAATAGTTTTATGAAGCTGAAAAAAATGCAGAATATATAGAAAACACAATTTTTATAATTTAATGTATTTCTTACAGAAATACCATATAGAACAATGTTATATTAATTTACGATTATAATCTATGTATTTTTATTTAAAATATAATAGCTGTAACGTTAGACGTGAATTCCGGTACACCTCTAATTCTTAATCTTATGTCAGACTATAACGACAGTTATTAAAATCATGCGTTAACTAACCATGACTATTTTTACTTCATGCAACTCATAATTAATCTGGTAGTTAAATCAAGTTTGTTCAAAAGTACAATCTACATGCAACAGATTCCGTTTCAGGTAGGTAAACGTTTCCTGATAATCTCAACGGGATATTCCGCTGCTATCATTATAACATAAACCAAGCTCGTATTTCTGCAGCTATATACGAACATCAGCGACCTCATCATTCTCGGATCGGTAAGGTCTATGTCGTCATACCCCCGGTCTAGCAATAACTCGCGCAGTAAAAGCCACGTACAGTGCATACAAATCAGCTCTTTCTATCGACATTGCCCCTAACCCTTTAACTTTCCACCCGTTCTAAAATAAACAACACCGTTCAGTAGCGGCTGCTGCGAAGGAATTTCATTTTCTGGTTTTTATATTTATTTCACTACCTACTAACTACTTTGGTTTTTTTATAAAAATAATCATATATTGAGAGCATTTTTCAAACGATTAACTATAATAAATGTTTGACTGTTATATATCATTTTAAAGGTACTGAATGTCTCTTTAATTGAAACAATTGCGCATTCAAATATCTTACCCCGTTACTGAAATATAATGCCCAAAAATTTATGTTTTTTTCTAATAAAGAAAATCATTTAGGAACCTCAGGATGATATCCAATTACAAATTCCTTCATAAGGTGTTTTAAGGATATACAAATGCACATTTTGCGCATATAGCGTTCCGAAGATTCCAAAAAAAAAATTTTTTCACTCCACCCTACTACCTACTGCTTTATCTATATATACAAAGTTGAACGTCTCTCTGTCTGTCTGTCTGTCCGTTAATATCTATTTCACTACCTATTGCTGTATCTTAATATATATAAAGCTCAACGTGCCTCTGTCTGTCTGTCCGTTAGTGCGTTTATAACACTAAAACCACTTATCCGATTTACGTGTTTTTTTTTTTAATTCATAGATATGTTCTTTCAGTGGCGAGGCGTGAAATTTTTAATTTGTATAAACCTAGTAACTAAATGATTCTACGTCTTATTTTCTTGTATTTTAGTCGATATTTGTATGACGAGTTGAAGTTCACTGCAGGAAATTTCACTAAAAAATTTTGAATTTTTGATTTCGTTAAAAGTATGATTATTGAAAATGGCGTGAAAAGTTGAAATTTTGAAACCGCAGGTCAGTATCTCAAACCGTTCTCGAGATATAGCCTCTCAAAGTTTTAGTTTTTTCAAATTTTTGGAGAAAAAGGACCATAACTTTTGAACGCGTGGTCGGAATTGATTTTAGTTGACGGATTCGAAATCAGCGTGTCAAAATCTATATAATGACATGTATAATACTTTAAAATCGGACAAAAATATTTTGGCCAAAAATCGACATTTTTTTAAGGTATACCCCTTTGAATTTTTTCGATTTTTCGCAAAAAAATTTTTTCTCGAGTTTTAAGGTATTATACATGTCATTATATAGATTTTGACACGCTGATGTCAAATCCGTCAACTAAAATCAATTCCGACCACGCGTTCAAAAGTTAGGGCCATTTTTCTTCAAAATTTTGAAAAAACTGAAAATTTGAGAGGCTATATCTCGAGAATGGTTTGAGATACAGACCTGCGGTTTAAAAATTTCAACTTTTCACGTCATTTTCTATACAATAAACATACTTTTAACGAAATAAAAAATTCAAAATTTTTTAGTGAAATTTCCTAATTGTAAAAAAAAAACTAATAAAAATTCTCCAGCATTTAACGTCAAGTAATAAGACTATACCGGGAACAAATTTAAAAATTAGTCACATAATAATTATGTCCCCCGATGGAAAAAAATTGATTTATTCTTTTTGGAAAACTAAAAAAGTATATAGAAAATATTTATTTTCTAACAACTGCATTTGCATAAGATTCTAGAAAACACGTGCTGTGTGTTTGAGTGTATATACGTGTCCATATATGTATGTGTGTATGTATCATACATACGGGCAGATATGTAAATATGTAAGACAGTGTCTTTTCACGTTAGTGGTTCTTGTTCTTTTTGCCCGCCTTGCCGAGAGTGGAATAAAATCTCTTTCGATGTCTAGAACAAAATGTTTTTCAGAAAAAGTGCATGCAAGTTTCTACATCACTATAGATATGTATATTTTTATTTGATGCGGGTATTTGTTGATCATTTTTTTTTATATTTTTGAATAAAATTTGTAGGGGACGATTAGTGAAGAATGACACTAACTTCTATATGTAGTTCAGTCAGATTCTATACCCAATAGAAATATTTATATTCAAATATCGTATTTGAACAACTATAAAATGGAAAAACTGTGATTTCTTAGTCACTTAAACTTATATCACAATAAATTTCATAAGAAGATAGTCTGGAACTATTAAGCTCCTGATGAGATCTTCTTATGAATTCGAAAATCGTATCGAGTGACATTGTTTTACTGTAGTTCAAATGTGTACTATTTACTTTAAATAATCATAAATAAACATAAAAAACATCTGCCAAGTAAATGTACAGTGCTTCCTCATGCTAAATTCACCAAAGATAGTTAATTATTGAAGAATTTAAATAAAAACCGATAGTGTTTGGATAAATTGCCTGGAATTGGTTAACCATTTAATTTTTATACAATTTTACTAAAAAAATATTAAGTAGTTCGAAATTTTTCTTAAAACGCACCTGATTATCGGTAAGGGAAAATGTTACAACAAACGTTGTAGACCCATATTATAGAAAATTTAATGCTCTACAAAAAATATACTATACAATTTTCAAGTAACATGTGTCGTTCTTGAGATATCTTTAAAAAATATTTTGGAATGTCACCCCTACCCCTTACACACGATTTTGATGATTTTGAAATGGAACCGTCCTCAAGTCAGACTCAACCATCCGATCAAGTTACAACAATATCGGTTCAGTGATTCATGAGTTATGCGTGTGACAAGGATTCAGGGACAGACACACACGGACGGACAGACAGACAGACACGGAACGAAAAGTGTTTGTCTTGACATGAAACGGAAAGATCAATTTAAAATTTTGAAATCGGACAACATTTTTTTTTAATCTGAAATGATCACAAAGCTTCTCGTATCTTCGATATTGCGAGAAAGTAAAATGAATGTATAATAAACGAAAATAGTAGGGTTATACTACAACACATAAAAATCTCAGAAACTCTAAGTTAAACCAAACTATAAGCAAGCTCTCCCTGCCCTTATACCTGATACACGAACAAGATATTAAGTAACAGATAATTAAAATCATATAAAAACTCATTTACCAAAACATAGCCCAAGCTATCCCACACAAAATCCAACATTTACCTAAAATCAGAACAAAACACACACATAGAAAGATCCAGTACAAAACATTACAAAGAATAATGGCTTTATCTTCGTCATCCAAGGCCTCAAGCTAGCTAACTTTTCATCAGACTACCACAATACACACGGATTCTCATCTTGGGCTATTGTTTGTTCTATTCGTGACTGTGTTTGTGCGTGCACTGTGCACTATAATGAAATAATGAAACACAGTCCGCACTATTCGCTGACAATGAATCGAATTATTTTGTTTATGGGTAATGGAAGAAACTGCCGTCATTTGTTGTATGGAAATTAGATCGAATTAAATAATCTCTTTACAATGTATTCCAAGTTGATTAAGACATAGGAAATTTAACATGGGGACAATTAGAAATGTTGTAGTAACCATTGGTCAAATTTAACGATGTGTGATTGGTGCATTTTGAAATGCCGCCTCGAAACTAACTGATAAATTTTAAATTAATCAACAGTATTTTGTTTTCAACTTTAATTAAGAATAAAATACATTAATGAAATTAAAGTAAGCATCCTAGATAAAAATATAAAAATATTTTTTGGCAGATATAAAGAAAACAAAATACTAATTACTATTTTATTAAATTTTGTGGCGGCATTTCACAATGCACCAATCACATATCGTTAAATTTGACCAAAGGTTACTACGACATTTCTAATTGTCCCCATGTTAAATTTCCTATGTCTTAATCAACTTGGTATACACTGTATAAAATATGAATGTTCGTTTGTATGAGGGTTATAGACTCAAAAATTACTTAACCGATTTCAATGCCGTTTTCACCAACAGTTAGATAATTTTTCTGTGCATGTTTGTGGCTATTAATATTTTATGAAAACCTAAGATTTAACATCAAAAGATTAAAAATATCTGTATCAAGTCGTGTTTTGTTTCATGATGTCACAGCAACTGTCATCTATATAAAAATATAGTAACCATGGAATAAAGAATTCTATAATTATTTATAGTTTTAATATTTTATTTTATTAAGAATTTGACTATGATTATTGTTAACCTATTTATTTATTTATTTAATTTTCAAACAACTTCTCAGATGGGACCTGATGTTTTCTGGGAGTTTGAAAATATAATTTTACAAGCTTTTCTCAGTAACTACTGAACGGATTTTATTCCGGTTTTCACTAATGGATAGGTTAGGTTAAGGTGTATAATTTGTGGATATTTTGTGTAAATTTTATGCAAGTCGGAAAAAAGCAATTCCCAGTCAAATATGAATGTCAAAGTCAATAGTTTGAATTATTTAGGATCAATAAAACTTTAAGTCCGGTATTACAGCCTAGCCAATAAAATTTGCTAGCTTTCAAACACTTTCAAACAGAGTATCAAACTTATATGACAGTTCTCTTCGAGTTGCATGCAAAGTAAGTAAAAACATGCAAGTATCTATCAAAAACTCCAAGAGAACTGTCAAATAAATTTGGTACCCCATTTGAAAGTTTTTGCAAGCTAGCAAATTTTATTAGCTAGGCTGTAATACTGGACATTAGAGTCTTAAAAACTTACAGCAATAAACAATATTGATATACATATGTTCGCTTACGTAAACGAATCATAGTGTATGACAATATTATTTTTATGACACATCATTCAATTTCACTATTTTTTTTAAATCCAACGTTCCATAAATTTACTACGAATACTGCCAAAAAAATGACTTTATTTTACATTACCTAACAATTCCGAACTACTTTTACGTTTACATTCACTACGTAGGCACATTTCATTAAAATAATTCGCAAAATATAAAATTCAACTAGACTAGACGCAAATACATACTTCCTCAGTAAACAAGTTGACGTGCAATTCAAAAATAAAACGAAAAATTGAGAAGACAGAAAGAAGAAGCAGTAAAGTGTAACAAACATCACAGTCAACATCGGAGTAAGCCATGACGACAACAACACAACCAATCGGGACGAATAATTGAACGTCGGCGATGCATGAAAATTGGTAATGTATATATTCCGAATGTCTTTCCTTTCATTTAATAT
Organism: Sialis fuliginosa; assembly: GCA_961205875.1. Taxonomy (NCBI): domain Eukaryota; kingdom Metazoa; phylum Arthropoda; class Insecta; order Megaloptera; family Sialidae; genus Sialis; species Sialis fuliginosa. The sequence continues at coordinate 5,706,455 of OY540809.1, forward strand.
TTGTCTACATTCATTTTTTTAATATGTAAAGAGTGTGGCATAATAAGTCACCCTATTTGATTTGTCTATATTTAAAAAAATAATATTAGATTTTTCATTCAATGCATATATTTCAATCTCAAATCGTATTGCTGTACAAAATGATTAAATTTTAACTTCCCATTAAGAAGTTATTGTAATCGATCCGAAAATCAAAATCAAAAATATTTCTATGTTTCAAGTGCACGAAATCTCGCAAATTAAAAATGATATTGAATTCGTTGGGGTGTCAATCGAAGCGTCTTGACGTGAATATGATCTGAAAGAAAGAGTTTTTCGAAATTCAACCCCTACGGGGGAAAAAGGGGGTATACAAATTTGTGTGGGTAAAAATATTTTTTTGGTCGCATTTGCTTGAAACAATAAAGAAACGTGTATTTCAGTATTTTTATACGTGTTTAAACAGCCATTGAAGGGGTGAAAACCACCCCCAAAATTTTAATTTTGAATATTAATAAATATGTTTACTAATTCATTTGAAATTAAATTCAAATTGTCAGATTAGTTATTCTAAAAATGTATTGATATTAGGAATAAAATAAAACTAATATTCATATTACAAAGGTGTGTTTTATTACTGACAAATTCAATTAAAATTTTTTATATAGGTACATATTTTTTTTAATATTCACAATAACTATATGGAAACAATAAATAATCAGTATTTATAAATAGTCATATAACATATAAGCATGAATATATTTTATTTTAAATCATTAAAATGTCCAGTCCTCTTTTAAATCGTATTAAAAACAAACACAGAACCTTGTTATATCAGAATCAGTGCATAAAAGAAGATTACGAAAGTTAAAAAAGGAAAGTTTTCCATTAAACTGCGTTCAAACAATAACAAATAAATTGCAGACGTTCTAAAAACTATATCCTTTAAACGAACAACAAGGGTCCTTTAATCCTCTCCCAGCAATGATGGCCGAGCTGTGTTTGTGTTCCCTGAGTACTCCGACAGAAAATCCTTAGTATCCTTGTTTATGTTTGGAAATAATTGCTAAGTCACTAGACAGACGTTTACATTGTTAATGCATTTGAATATCCACGTACAATCTAACATACATACGTACAAACATGTAATATATAAACAATGTACGTTTACTAAAATATCCATAACAATGTACATACATTTACGCAAAATTTATTACAAAATATTCAACTGCTAAGTATATATTTTAAATAAATAAATACTTTCTTTCAAGATAAAGTTTGAAAATCAACCTAAACTATTAATTATTATACATTATATATATATATATATATATATATAGTGCAACCTCGATATAACAAAACTGAAGGGAAGTAGAAAATATTCGTTAAGTAATTTGTTACAGTGAGGTTGCATTAACTCTTTCTAGGGGATTTCGAAAAATTTGTTAAATCGAGGAAATCGTTATATTAAGGTTACACTGTATATAATTTTATAAAGATTATTTTTCAAAAATAGTAATTTTGATATAAATTTAAAAAATTTCATTTTTTGCTTCCTCGCCATATCGAAGATACGAGAAGCTTTGTGATCGTTTTAAAATGAGAAAAAAAAATTGTTCTCCGATTTCAAAATTTTAACTTGATCTTTCCGTTTCTGGACAAACACTTTTTATTCCGTGCCTGTCTGTATGTGTGTCTGTCCACCTTATCACACGCATAACTCATGAACCGATATTAATGAAACTTGGTTGGATGATTGAGTCTAGCTTGAGGACGGTCCCATTTCAAATTCATCAAAATCGTATGTAAAAGGAAGGGGTGACATCCCAAAATATTTATTATTTCAAGATATCTCAAGAAAGAAACACATATTATTGAATCTATTTTGTAGAGCTTTCAATTTCCTATAATATTGGTCACCAGAACGTTTGTTGTAAAATATTCCTTTACAAAGATTTATCTCAATTTACTTTGAAAGATCGTTTTTTACAGCCGCTATTTACTTTGATATATTAAATGTCATTTTGACGTTTGCATAACAGAAAAATTTAGATTTAGAAAAATTAAAAATATCGAATTAATATTTTTTAATAAAATTGTATGAAAATTAAATGATTAACCAATGGTACGCAGTTAATCTAAATACTCCATCGATTTTTACATTTAGTGAATTTAGCACGAGGAAGCACTATTAATTTACTTGGTAGATGTTTTTTGACAAATGATAATTACAAAAATTATATAATAAAAATTTTATAATTAATAATAGCATTAAATTAAAAACATTTTAATTAAATAAAATATATAAGACTGTTAAAAAAAATAAACACTGTCTAATTAAAACACTTATAAAAATGATATTTTGATATAAACACATCTCATCACTAAATATTCTCTCAACCATAGTCAATCTGATCGATACAAAAATAAATCATAGAGATACTGAAAACTATTTCAGTTTACTTATTAGTATACTAACATAAACATTTTATGAAGTAAAATGTTTATAATTTAGGCTAAATAATGAACGACATATTGAATAATATTTACTTTTGCTTTATGAACTAACGTTCCCGCACCAAAACAAATGAATGGACGGGATATGAGATCATGTGCAGAAATAGAAATGAAATTAAGAATTGTGCATATAACCAAAATATAATCTTTCTTGGCTTCTAGGTGTAAGGCACGTCTTATTGGTTAATGTATAAGTAATCTTATTGTTAGTAATTTTTTTAATGTTATTATTTTAAAGATTCTATGGTGATTTATAACTTAGAACTAATTATATATTTTTATCATATACGACAAAATTTTGACCAAAAATACGCGACTTATATTTATATTCAGAAAGAATTAGTATTAACATTTTTTGACAAATTCTGCTCTATTCAAATATTAACATAAACCTTAAACTTATTTGACGGAGAAGTGCAAAAAAAATATCAGTAAATTTTTTTTACAAACACTTTCTTTTGATGTACATACTTATATTTGTATATCTATAAATTTTCAAGCATATCTCCTTACTTCAAGAAAATCTTTCAAAACATCATAAATATTTCGTTTGAGAAATAAGAGTTTTTGTATTCCACATCATACACGTTAAAAAGCACACAGTAGTAAATCTATATCATATGATATTTGATATCAAAAGTGTGTTGAAACAGTATAGAATCTTCAATGAATAAAATTTATTCTGAAGTTTCATCAGGCATTAATTGTAATTTCTATGTCACTATAAAAAATTAATTTTAACGAGGGCTTCGAACCGGAACAGAACCGAAAACTGGAAAAACCGTTATTTTTTACCGGAACGAAAACCGGAACCGAACCGATATAAAAATATCGTTTTTTTCTGTTCAGTACATGTTAAAATACGCGCGTTAATATGATCTTATTTCCCACATCAATTGTCGTTCGGGCTATCATACAAGTACCATGAAATGTTTTAAATTATGGTAGAAAATAAATTTTTAATACAAATAATTTTCTTTTTTTAATTAATCACTCGGAGCTGAACCGAAACCCGAAAAAACCGTTATTTATTTCGAAACCTATTTATATTTTTTTACTCGAACCGGAACGAAAACCGAAACAAAAAAAATCACGGTTCGAAGCCCTGATTTCAACATAATAAACCAAAATCATAAAATTATTTTTGTATATTAAATAAAATATACCTATACTATGATTCATGGTTTGAAAACAAAACAAAAAAAAGATTAAAACACAGAAACTTTTTAATTTCAAGGGGGGGCTGACAAGGCTCTAGCGCGGATTTTTTTTGTCATTGTCAAGAAAATATCTCCGGTTTCTTAGCAGAAGGGGGCCCACGATAAGACATGAGGGCCATTCTAAAACCTTATAAGAACAAAAATACGCCAAAAATTCAAAGAAAACTACAGTAAAACTTTTTAATTTTAGAACATATGCAGGCCACATGTATACACACATATTTTTTTCATTCCTTCTTATCATAAGAACGTTGTTAGCACATAATTACAATGTCATTACATGTTTATATTAATTCATAACAGTTTGCAATTGATCGTGTTATGAAAACATGTAAACACATACACACCAACCCACACTTGCATGAAAACGTTAAGTCGAAACAAAATTAGATCATGCAATTATTTCTGGAAATATACGAAATGAAAGCCTAGTTATATATGATATACAAGATAATATAAATAAAACTGATAATTTAATAAGAATTGTATTTTATTTTCCGATAAATTATTATCTTTAGTCTAATCGATTATGTTTTAACTACAAGAGGTCAAAGATACCAGCTTCAATTGAGTTAAGTAACAAAAATTGTTTTTCACTAGATATTACAGTTTGAACAAAATCTTCCATTATTAAGAAAAACTATTAGATAGAATTATGATCGTACTTTTTTCTTAAAAAATTAAGCTGTTTTTCTTTGTGTGGCCGTCCGTCACCCCTTTTACCCTAACACCCCGAGTGATCGCCTAGTGTCCCCAATTAAAGCCAGTATTTATTAAAAATATTAGTTCGATTTTTTTTCTTAAGACGCACCTGATTATATTTTCGTATATTTTTAATTTTTTGACAGTTCCAATTTAAATATAAATTTATGCAAACATCAAAATGATTCAGGGGACAGATAGATAGACACGGAACGAAAAGTGTTTGTCTTGGCCTGAAACGGAAAGATCAATTTAAAATTTTGAAATCGGAGAACAATTTTTTTAAAACGATCACAAAGCTTCTTGTATCTTCGATATTGCGAGGAAGCAAAATATTTAACCTATTTTTAAATACTGAAGAAACATTTTTAAAAAGAATACGCATGCGCAGTTAATAGAAAAATCATTCAATTCTCGAAGGACCATTATTCTGATTAAATTATGTATAGCATGACATATAAGTTATTCTTTCATTTGGACATCCCTACATTATCAAAGACCTCTCCTTACACATAACAATAGAATTGTGTGCAGGTTTTCCCAATAGACGACATCGTAATGGGTAACTGATGTTACATATTACATTACATTCGCATACGGGTGTATATCTGTAAGACAAATTGAAACGGGCTCATATAAAAGTCATTATGTAAGGATTCCGATATTTCGGTGCCGGGAAATTTGTTTTCGGGTTTTATTACCAAAGCTATAATGTTAACCAGTCAAATATATATGTGTATGTAGTAAATAAACATTATTAATTTTTATTTATTATGCGATAAAAATATAAATATTTTGATATCAGATTATAAAATACATAAGGTAAAACACACACAGATAACAACGAATTTTTGGGTAATATGTTTCAAATAAAAGTTGTACGGTTGAGAGCGGTAGATTAATTTAATAGTGAATAAATTTTGCTTCTTCGCAATATCGAAGATACAAGAAGCTTTGTGCTCGTTTTAATATGAAACAAAAAGATTGTTCTCCGATTTCAAAATTTTAAATTGATTTTTCCGTTTCAGGTCAAGTTAAACACTTTTCGTCCTTTGAATCCTTGTCACACTCATAACTCATGAACCACAAAACTGATATTAATTAAACTTAGTTGGATCAAAATCGTGTGTAAGGAAGAGGGGTGACATCCCAAAATATTAATTTTTTCGAGACATCTGAAGAATGACAAATGTTACGTGAAAATGTATAGAATCTTTTTTGTAGAGCATTCAACGTTTGTTGTAAAATATTCCCTTACAAAGATTTATCTCGATTTGTTTTAAAAAAAGTGTTTTTTTTTTTTAATTAATACTTACTTTGACATATTAAATGTCATTTTGACGTTTGCATAGCAGAAAAATTTATATTTAGATTGAAATTGTCAAAAAAATAAAAATATACGAAAAAACAAATATTTTTTGTTAAAATTGTATAAAAATTAAAAAGTTAACACTATATTGATTTTTATTTAAATTGTTCAATAATTAACTATCTTTGGTGAATTTAGCACGAGGAAGCACTATACATTTACTTGGCATATGTGTTTTTTTATAGATAAAGTTCATTTTTTGAAATGAAAAAACAAAACTTAAAATTTAAAACTTTTATGAAACATAAATGTTGGAAATTATTTGTACGAATAAAAATAATTAATAAAATATCGTTTGAATGTTTTTCCGGTTTTAAATTCTAAAACTTTATATTAAACGCATCAAAACAAAGTATCGCTTTTTATCATCATCAAACTTTTATCTGTTTAAACCTCAGCTGTACCATCTGAAATTGACACAATTCACTCAAAATAATATAAATCCAAACAATCTTGAACAGAAGGACAAATTCAGAACCTAGAAACAAAACTTGGGAAGTGGGAGTCTGTTTTTGTTCCGGGGATGTCCGCCCGGAATTGAAGTTGAATTTTCTTTGCGGCGTTTAGTAACGACGTAAGAAAGAGTTTCTCAAACTTTTTCAAATTTATTGCTAAGTCCTTGCGGTGTTTAACTTCTTTCTTGTTAATGCGTTATAAAAATTTAAATCTTTTATTTAAAAATTTGTCAAGTGAGTCGATCCTCAAGTACTTATGTTCCTACCATGTCCTTTTTAATTTATTCGATTATGTTAACAAAATTTAATTTTAAAGAATTATCTTTAAAAATTCGTCTGGATTCAACTGTACTATATATTTAGCTTTCTAAGTCAAACTAAGGAGCTGTGATATATTAGTGGCCATTTTTAAACCTCTTATCATATCTGTCATTTACACTACTCGTTTTAAAATATTTACGTCTATGTAACTAACTAATTATTTTTTTATATTTTAATGTGCCAATTAAAAAACACTTAAATAACAATGAAAAAAACATATACGGAATTTTTTTAAATTGCTTCATAAATAATAAATTTTGACCAAAAACCGGATATTAGGCATCCCTTATGCTGTAACATTCATGTATTATTTAATAAGGATTATATTTTACAATGTTGGCCGCCATGTTATTCTGTTTGTACATTCGATTATTAAAATTTCATAAATCTACTGATATTCCATAATTAATCTTCCATAATACCATAAAAAATTAAACATATACAATTACTGTTGCCAGAAATAGATATTTGTCAATAAAATACTAACATTTTTAACTATTATTTATTTTACTAAATCTAAATCCTAGAGATTAAAAAAAAAAATTGTTGACTGACAAAAAGATATGCTTTCAAAAATTATATGAGTAGATAACTAATTTTTTAATCCCACATTTTTCTTCTTATTAACTTCCCGAGAGGAAGTTATTGTAATTGGTCCGAAAATCAAAATAATTTTTTTTTACATATTTTTATGTTTCAAATACTAAACATAAAGTATGCCATTAAAAATAATTTTTTTGAGCAATAACATTTTGCGTTTTGAGCATTAAAATTTTGTTTTGCGCAATAATATTAGCGTTCATTACTATTGTATGATTTAATTTGCTTTAATTTATAACTTTTATTTTTTTGGGGAGGGGGATGTTCCATTACCCCCCCCTCCATCAAATAAATAATAAAACAAGGTCAGAAGCCAATTTTAATATTGATAACATGTTGTTTTAAAAGGCCCAATTATTTATTTATTTATTGTATATGATTCTTGCTACTTAATTTTTAATTCTAATTTGATTGTTGTTTTTTTAAGCCAAAAATCATTTTGGGATAACCGTGAAAGCCTTAAACCACGCTTAAAACATATCAATAAAGTAAAATCCATAAATAATATCTTCAGTTCGACTCTGCAGGTATTGTCTTTACAGTTATTATTAAATTAAAATAAACAAAATTTATTTAATTAAATATATTTCACCGCTGACCTTTTTCAAAAATAAAATTTCCATACCCACGTTAATTTTCTGTCAGTTAACATGTAAAAGTTCATAATTATATAAACAAATTCCTGGTTGTGCTTGTAGAACGAAAAAAAATACCAAAAAAGTTTAGTTTTCTCGTAATTATTGCTAATTTTATTTTTATAATTATGTTACTACGATTTTGAAAAAGTAAAGGTCAAATTGATGTATTTTAATGTTATTCCTAGAAATAAAGCATAAAATTAATTTCAACATAATATAATAATTTTATAATAAAATCGTAAATTAAAAGATTAATAAATTAAAGTTGTGATATTATTCGTAAAATGTTCAAAATATTATTTTTTATTCACTACGGAACTTTTTAAAGTAATTATTTTACAATTATAAAATATAAAAAAATATTTTTTTTAATATTAGAAAATAAATTTCAGTAGGAGGGGGGGGGGTCTTTAACATCCACCATGTCAACTTTCCTTAGTCCACCACTGAATAAGATGATTTCTTACAAATTATATTACTTTTTTCGGTCTTCAAACAAGCGCGGCAGCGATTAAAACGCTGTCGAACGCGTTTTAAATTCCCGGCGAATAAAATCGCTGAAAACCGCACTCTCGACAATTAACTACCGCGTCCGTAGGTCTGAACACGTACATAAGCCGCCATGTTACTTCATTTTGGGAATTATTCGCAACCACAGCGATCTGTTGGAGACTTAATAAGTACAAAGAACGAAAATGTCCTTGTTTGTGGACACCATGCATAAGATGGTTAATCGTTTGGGGATACAAGACCCTTTATATTGAATTAAATCCGTACCATACATACATACATACATATCTATTACCGTTACATCTCAAAACAGACACAGAGCACTGCAAGGTACTCCCGCCAGTGTAATTTGTGCTAATCTCCATGTCGATTCCAGTCACACACGCTCTATGCAAAAATACGGCAATAAAACTGCAATAAACCCGTTGTAATTACGCAGCACGATGGTGTCGACTACAGGATCGTGTCAAACAAATGAGGAACGTTGAACAAATCTGTACCGCTCGCTTGTTTTAGGTTTTACTATTGCTTTTGGTATATTTGTTTTACTATATTTGGTTTTTAGGATTCTTTGGAAAACTAGGAACCCTTGTATCATAGTTTCGTTCTATCTGTCTATATAAATATCATACTGATTAAGATGAAATTTTGTATATAGACGAAGACTGATAACCCAAAAACAGAAATTATTTTAGAATAAAAATATATTCAAAAAAATTTCACTTAATCCATTAAGTGGGGTGTCTTTAGATAGACATCCTTAAATGCAACAAAAAATGTTAGTTGAGCTTTTGATTTTAATCCTTCAGTTACCGTATATTTGCTTTTCAATGTGGTTATCAGAACGCCCCCCTTCTAATTTCTAAACTATCGATATAAGAAATCTAAAAAAAATCCAGAATGTAGTTTTTAATTAGTACTTTCAATGAAAATTATAACGAACACTGTACCAGGAATCGAACCCGGCCATTCACGGTCGTCAGTCCGTAGCGCTAACGACCGAGCCACCGCTAGTGTTGCGTTTGACTTCAACTGGATGAATTTAATAATTTTTTTCTCGTTTGTTTATGAGTTTTACATCAAACGGCTTGGTGTGTTGGTTTGTCTATGCCACTACTACAACCCTAATTTTTTTTTAAAACAAATTGGTGTAACAAGGGTTTAGTGGTCTCCTTGAAAGACAGTAAAGGTTATATTTGTGGTATGTAATAAGTACTATGTAAATAATTAAGTGCTAAAAACTTCCATTTTCCTCCATTTTTACATTTTACTACTTACTGCCATTTATCTGTATATGTTTAAAAAAAGCATTCAACTCCCTTTACAATTTAAGCCAACGTAAATGTAATGTTGTATTCTTTAATAAATATAAAATGTATTTAGTATTTCTCAAATTTGCAACTTTTAAAAAACAAAACCGTTAAGTCGAAAAAGATCGTCCATAAAAATAACAACCTGTCTGTATACAAAATTCATAACAATGAACATAACAGTTTCATCTGAGCAACAGCACATTTGCCAAGCTCTGCCCATTACACAGATAGTAAAACAAAATAAGTAAACCAGTAACATTTTTACGATATTACAAAAACAATTGTAACACTCGTCATTTGAATTACAGGGCGAAAATAAAAAGTGTTTTACATCGCATTGACTTCAGTAAAGTCTTCACACTAAACAATGCAACAGAGGGGGGTGACGGGAGAGGGGGGTTTGGTAAAGAGTGGGGATGTAACAGAAGGTGTAACGAAAGATAGAATGAGAAAATGTAGGGCAGAAGTATCAAACAGAAGATTCGAATGAGTCATTTAACAGTATTTAAGTTGCTTGCAACGATAAGGTACAGTCCATAACTCATTTGCCTCCCTCAAAAACCGCCACAATTCTGTTTTTATAGCTTAGGCCTATTTTTTTTATAATTATACCAAATATTTGCTTTCTATGTCAATCGGTTCAGAAGCTAGGAGCTTGTGACAGACAGACACAGTCTGGATTACCTATATGTTCCTTTTTCCAATTGCTTCTCGCAATATCGAAAATACGAGAAGCTTTGTAATCGTTCTAGAATGAGACAAAAAAATTGGTCTCCGATTTCAAAATTTTAAATTGATATTTCCGTTTCAGGTCAAGATAAACAATTTTCGTTTCGTGTCTGTCTGTCCCCTGAATCCTTGTCACAATGAAACTTGGTTGGATGGTTGAGTCTGGCTTGAGGACGGTTCCATTTCAAAATTGTCTGTAAGGCGGAGGAGCGACATCTAAAAATATTTATTTTTTTCTATTTTTTAGTAAAATTGTATAGAAATTAAATGAATAACCAATGCCAGGCAATTTATCTTAACACTATCGGTTTTTATTTAAATTGTTCAATAATTAACTACCTTTTTGGCACTAGGAATCACTGTGCATTTACTTGGCAGATGTTTTTCAGATAAATTATTTTTATATTGGAATCAAGTTAACTATTTTTAAAATTTATATAATACACATTTTCGTAAATATCTCAACTCCAGCACCACCTACTGAGTCCAAAAAAAATATAATCTTATCGGACCACCAAATGAAGATACATATGATGTGATTATGGCTTCGATACGTCCAGTGGTTTAGGCGTGATGACGTTAACATACATATACACCAACTTTTTTATACATATATTAAGAAATAAATAAATGCAATGTTCATAGATTCCAGACAATCAGACAGTAAAAATGGCAATAAATTCAGTTCAACGATTTGAAAAGATCAAGCCTTAACTTTTTCTTCTTCTCAAAAAAAAAAAATCAATCCCGATAGAGTAAAAATTTATCTACGCACAATTCGTCTTTTAAATGTTAAAATACTCTCCGATAGCACGTAAGAATTCGTCACGGTAGATTACTAGTTAGACACCACTGATATAGTAGAGAGCAAGCCGTAAGTAAAAATGAGAGAGAAAGGGGTGTCTAACTGATAAAAGGAGACGATAAGAGAGCGCCCGTTAGCATCCGAAACAGATAACTATCATTACGCGTCGTGTAGAAGGAAGGTTTGCAAACTTGAAGTCAAATGAAGAGATGAAAAGATAAATCTACGGCAAAAACAATTGTTTGGAAATGTGTGGACTATACAGTGATTGAACTGTTTTAACTTCAATTATTCTGTAAAAGATATTTTATATTTTCTTCATTATATTATTTATTGAATATTTTACCAAAAGTTTATATTTTTTTCAATTATTCTTGATAAGAGCTCAATATTTTGACTTAATGTCCGCCTAACGAACTATTTTTAAATAGTCTAATCTGATCAAGAATTTATACATATTTCATCACCTCACAGCATTTTATAAATAAATATATCATGGGGCAGATATTAAGTACAGTACATTTAATTTAAAAATAGCCATTACTGGGGTCATATCCAAGACTGGTACCAGTACCTTATATATGAGTACATACTATAGATCTTGGCTTCTGGGTGTAAGCCGCGTCAGTTTGGTCGTGTTATCGGCCAACGTTTCGTCACACATTGCAGTGGACATCTTCAGGGCTCTTCTAAAGATGTCCACTGCAATGTGTGACGAAACGTTGGCCGATAACACGACCAAACTGACGCGGCTTACACCCAGAAGCCAAGATCTATATCAAGACCACCGCGGAAGCCTCAAGACTTGTATGAGTACATACTATAAACGAAAAGTACTTCTTTATCTAGTAAATAAGTTTCAAAATATCTGTCTTTGATTGGTACATGGAGAAATGATTTAAATATTATAATAATCAAATGGAAGAAGAACTTACTAAGTTTGTGATAAGCGAGTTTAAATGAAAACTAGACGACCACTTCTGTATTTCACTGTACCTATACATATAACAGAAATATAACATGCATTTTGACACAAATTCGTTAAAAAGAAATCATACGTACTTTATAGATTTCATCAAAAACACATTTGTCAAATACGATTCAAAGTGACATTAAAATAAGTAACAAAACCAAATTTCTTATTTAATGATGACGTGTATAAAGGTCATTAGTCTTCAGTTTTCAGAACCACAAAGCGTTTGAGTGCATCTTTCAGTGGTGACAGAGCAATTCAATGCAGAGAATTTATCTGAGCTTTACGTTGCCGTCGCCCATTCTTTTATTCTCTACATTTAAGCGTTTGTTTATGGTGAATAATAATATATAAATCTCATGAAAATATTTTATTTCCGTTGAAATAAGAATACGGGCTTTGGAATACTTTATTATATTGTTAATCGTGCCTAATTTATATTATAATTATTTTATACACTCATAATTATAAGAACAGTATTTTTTTTCCCATATTTGAAGTAATGCCAGTAGGCAAAATATGATCGTTTTTGGGCTTATGGGGTTGAAAATTGATGGAAAATTTATCTAGTTTTTTAATTCATTTTTATCTTATTGAACTTTTTTATGACCTCTACACGTCTGAATAAAAAATTGAAAAAATTTAAATGTCAGATTGTTTTATTTATTTCAAGGTATCAATTTTTAAAGAAAAAAAATTTAAAAATCAAAAATCCTCGTGCAAAACTCAAAAATTATAAAAAAAATCATTTTTTTTATCAACTCATTGTGGTTATTACATAAACTGAATTTGAAAGTTAGATAAATTTTTCTTCAATTTTCACCTACAGTGTCCAAAAACGACTACATTTAACATATTGGTGCTACTTCAAAAATGAGCAAATTTTTCCAAAAAAATTTTTAATTTTTCATTTGAGTGTATATTTAAATTGTAAAAATAATATTATAATAATTATTACTAAGTATTTTTTTCGTCCGTAGTTTGTGTCTTGAAGCTCACGCAACGAGTAGGAAACTATCCGAAATAATTATTCCAGAGATCAAAATAGTTTCGGATATCCGATAATTTCGTTTTCGAATACAGAGCTCCGTAAAACCCTAGTTTATAGCCATGATTAACATTAATATTAAACTTACTTTATAGTTTTTAAACAGACGATTTACTAAACGTTACAAAAAATCACCTCAAAACTTAATTAATTAAAGGACCTCAAAAAAATCTAGTTACATCTCTGCACGCTGGCAGTTTTAACTGTTTAATATTTATTTGATACTTATTTATTTCATCTGCTTTTTTATCTTTATAAATATAAAAAATGAGCTGTCATGTATTAAGGGAATAAAATTGTAAAAGGGCAAAACGGCGCCAGTTCAATGATCTGACAACAAGACATTTTGTAAATATATTTATATAAAGATAAGCCTATTAAGAATTTGATTCCACAAAACAACTAGATTTTTTTCTTCTTCAATGAACCATATCGTTCTCTGTCCAATCCACTTTAAACAGTATAAATACATCCTTATTCAATTCTCACAGCCAACTAATCCAACATGAACAGTTTCAAAGCTGGCCTAGATCCAATATTTTTACTAGCATAGAAAATTTCAGTGATTTGTTATTTAGTTTGGAAATGAGCCAAATTGTTTGGGATAGCCGCGGTATGTAGAATAGCTAAATGTCATCCGCGAATATATTAACAGACAAAGATACGTACTCAGGTTATAACCTAAATGTGTATATCTGTCCCATGTGTGTAGCATTAAACAAGATTTATGGATAAACATTGCGATTACTGGTTACCGATAGCTTATAGCTTTTAAAATATATGCTTCAGATAAACAGATCAACTGTTTCATAAACCAACTTGATATTTTCCGAAAAAGAGCCATTAAATTAACGGCGTTTCAACAGTGGTCTGATAAAGATAATAAACATGGAAAATAACTACAGGCATATTGGATTCCAACACAAGATGTACCCACATCAAAGAAGTTATTTGCTGGGGAACATTAAAATCTTACAAAGTAAGTATTGTGGCAGACTTCAATGGAAGAGGGAACAATAGTTTGGAATAATCTGGCTAATTACATTCTGCAATGAATAATTGCAGTAATTATAATTTCAGAACAAAATATCGTATCACCACTAAAGATAAAATGTTTATATTTGGAACCTACAAGAAATATTTCAATTACATTTACAAAATTGCTTTATTCTATTTTTTATTTATCCAATGTTTATTTCTTCTTTTCTAACAGACGGTGGTATTTTGGTTATTTCTTTTTATTTATTCATCTATTTTTGCTATCAACATAAACGATAAACTTGACTGACAATGAGGTAAAAATCTAATAAAATTTAAACCAATAAAATAAATTCTCATTAGGCCCCACTATCTATTCGATTTTAAGATTAGCTATGTGTATTTCCTTAATGCACCTACTGTAAAGTAAAAATTGAGATTGGTTAATAAAACAAAAACATAAAAATACAATCCATAAAATAAAAAATATAAAAGATAGAAATAAAAACAAACACACATAAATATAAGTTAATCAAGCTGTAAAAGAGACCGAATGCACTTTTTTGTGTATGGAAAAAACAAACTAAAAGACTGTAATGAAAAAATTTTATTGCACTTTGCTTGATTTTTCCATTCGTTCTCAGTTTTAATTGTATTAATTTAAACGATAGATATACAATATACAAATGACATATGATTGTAAAGTAGTGTAAACAATATGCTCAAATATACTATAGCCAACTTAGTGGTCTATAAGAAAAACTAAAGTTAAGGCTTGTAACTCGGAAACAAAAAGTGATATAAAAATTCTAAATACACCAATCAATTCTAAACAAAAAGTGCTTTAAGAAACCGCAAACAAAAAGTACCTATCTACTTTGACAAAATAGTTATAGCCATTTAAAGAATTTCCGAATTTTCAGATTTTTGGGTATACCGCCTAAACCGCATACAATTATTAATATTTTTTAATGTAATAATACTCATCCCTTCTTTACAAATAATTAATCTCATTCAACCGAATCTGTATCTCTTACCGTTTAAGAAATTCCCATACATTTCACACTTATCTTGGACATCCTGTATTGGTACAAGCCTTGAAAAAATAAAATAATTTTCAAAAAATATATTTTTTTAAATCATACGATGAGTCAGTGAACGCGCTAAGCTAAGTAAACATCGCAATAACTGAAATAGTTTCAGTGCATATATGAGTTGCAGTCAAGGTCAGTTAAATATACTCTCTAAGCGTTAACATCTTGTTAAAGCTCAATGTCTCTCGTTATAACGGTCACAGCCACATTGCAGTATAATTTATTGTACGGATGCTTCGTTGTCTTCTCTTTATACGATGTTACATACTACGTAATTTGTATCATAATATAATTGCTCTTGTTAAGTAATGTTTGTACAATTGCAGGCACAGATTCAGGAAAAATGTAATTCTAAATTGAATTATGTCATTCTAAATGTTATATTAAGAGGAAAAAAATTAAAATTAAAAAAGTATTCATATTAAAAAATATGTAAAAAAAAATTAAGTTAAAATTTCGAAAATTTCCTGAGTTAGTGAAAGCAGATAGCGTGGTCGGTTATGCCCTCAGAAAACTTTAATCGCGTTTTTCTCGAAAATACTTTTTTCGACCTTGTGCCAGTGATTCCTCCAAGACTAATGAACCGATAAATTTTTTTTTTTTTTGAACTTTTGATATTTACTATTTTTAAAACCGCTTGAATTAAAAATTAAGAAAAAAATTTCAAACCGTCGCCATTTTGTGAAAAAATAATGCAAAATAAAATGGCTACATTCATATAGATATTGATAAAATATTTATTTATATTTTTGCGATATTTCTATGGTAGGTACAATGGAGAAAAATAATTTTTTTGGTCGTCACATTGAGGCTCATAACTTTGTAAATTTTTTATATTTATAAATAAAAATTGGTATTGAATAAGTTGAATGTATACTTAATAGATACTCTGTACCCGATCCTAAAATAATTAGTTATATCTGTGAAAAAAAATTCCTTAACGTTGACAATTTTTTGACCCGTCATAGTGGCTTTCTCACAAGATTATATTAAAAACCTCAGATGCGTATTGTATTTGTTTGCTCTGTGTGCCTATTGTGGGCACCTAAAATCGTACGTACTCCGTGCAGGTGCGTGCATACTAACTATGATTTTCAGTTCATTTTTAGTTGGAAGATTAGTCTTAATTCAGGTGCGTGCATACTAACTATGATTTTCAGTGCATTTTTAGTTGGAAGATTAGTCATAATTCTGAGAATAAATACTTGAAACAATCTACAGTAGATGTTCTTTACTGTAAATGTCCGTACTGTGAACCACGCCGGTGTTCATAGTATAGAACGTCTACTATACCTAAATAATAACGTAATGAAAAACATATCAAATGTTGATGTTATTTTTATAAAATCAAGAATATTTTTTCTCGTATTATTACATACAACCTAACATATTATATTTGACAAGTCTTCAAAAAAAAGCTATACCGTGCATCGCTGCGAACGAAAATGAGGATATTTAAATAAATGTCATCGTGAATTATAAATTCATAAAGATAATTCACAATCACTGCGTACATGTTTTTATCATTATCGTTTTGTTTAGTTTGTTCCAAATGTTTATTTCGTTCTGTTTTTGAACGACTGGTATCTGTTTTTAGTCCGGATATTGTTTTACAAAAATATTTTCATGTGAATTATGAATTTACAGATTTTTTGTGCGATTTCCTGATGAAACATATAGACGAGTCTATTATTTAAAAAATGTATTAATATTTCACATATTTTGTTGATCATAATATCATCATTGTTCTATATTTACAAAGGAAAAATTATACAACAAAAAATATAAAATTTGAAAAATATAATATTTTTAATTTTTTATAATTAATTAATACATAATAATATAAAAACGTTTTGATAGGATTATACAGTATGAAAATCAAACAAGCTTGGGGTGCGGTGAGACCCTTTAGGTCCACACAATCAACTTCCCAACACGGTATGATTATAAATACTTGAATACTGATTATTTATTGTTTCCATATAGTTTATGTGAATATTTTTTTAATAGGTATATGAAAAATTTTAATGGAATTGGTCAGAAAGAAAACTCACCTTTGTATTATGAAAATTAGTTTTCTAATATCCTATTGTCAATTATATAACACACATTTTTAGAATAACTAATTTTACAATTTAAATTAAATTGCATTTACACCCCTTTTTATCTCCTTAGGGGTTGAATTTTGAAAAATCCTTTCTTTCAGTTCATAATCACGTCAAAACGCTTTGATTAGCATCCCAACGAAGTCAATAGCATTTTTTATTTACGAGATTTCGTGAACGTAAAAAATGACACTCACATACGTACGTACGTACGTACATACACACATACACAGACATCTTTCTGAAAATAGTGTAAATATACTATAGTGACCTTAAAACAAACAATTATGTTGAAATTTTTGATTTTGATTTTCGGACCGATTACAATAACCTCCAGTTGGGAAGTTAATAATATTTTTTATTAAATTTTTCTTTCTTAAGTAATTTTACTCATATTTCATTTATATAAAAAATATTGAATGAAAATATAGCCGGAGTGCTTTAAGATAGTAGTTATTCAAAATGTAAATATATGCATAGTTATTTTATAATTGAATTATTCGTGCTCACGACGAAGAACAAAAAAAACTATCAATGTTTGCACATTAACAAGTTATACATAATTTATATGGAAAGTAGTAATTTATACACATTAAAATAATTTATAATATACTTTTTTATACTTTTAAATAAGCAATTAACTTTTTTTGATACATTTAACATTTAATGTATCATTTATAAAAAAAATGTAATAAAAAAATATAAAATACATGTAATACAGACCAAAAAACTTTAAATTAGAGTGTCAATAGACATATGTACATATACAGATATTATGGTGAAAATATATAATATGAAAATGATACTTACAATTAGATTAATTTTGAAGATTTTACTCTTAGCCCTTATTATGCTACCGTAGTTGATGTTAAAATTTATCTTTTTTTGTTTTAGTTTATTTATAAGACCTAGAGTGACAGATTAATAATACATTTTCTTGTTTACATGCAATATTTTTCATTTAATTTTAAATTTAAGCTTAGCAGGCCTTATTACCCACAACTACCTTAGTATAAGAAAGAATAAATAATATAGTAATTCACATAAACTAAAAATATACACCTTAACCACAATAAAACAATGTCACTCGACACGTGTTTCGACTTCACAAGAAGTCCTCATCAGGAACCTAACAAGTGTCTCCGTTTTTCCAATATACTAAATGACATAAACTAAACCAATAACCTAAATACACGAGAATTATTTAAGGCGAAATGTATTTGATAAATCAATTCACTTAAATTGGCCAACAAGCGTAGATCCAATAATATATTATCGTGAGACTACAAGTGCCACCGTAGGGGTTAATATTTAATCTACTTTTTTCATCGTCGCCGTGCTGGAATATCGGCCATCTCAACCTAATTTACTCCTCCACGCTATTGACCGAATCCAGATAGAGTTTTTAGGGAGACGCTTGGCGGTATTTTCTACGTTCTCTCTTTGGCGAATTCCCAATACGGTTGACGTACGCTAGTCAAAACTACATATATATCAAACCAGTGATAAACATTTATCAAAAACTTTTATATTTTCATGTCACATGAAAAACGTTTTTTTTTCTCGAAAAGAACATATTCTCCTGTGAAAAAATAACATAAAAAATGTATGCCGTTTAATTTACAGAACTCGCTTATTTTTATACCGACAGAAATCGATTTACTATAATAAATAATGTAACACTACCTATATATCATCTAATAAGTACAAAATACACAGTGTAATATCACTCGACACATGTTTCGGTTTCATAAGAAATCCACATTAGGAGCCCAATAGTTCCAGTTTTGGTCAAAATCTAAATTATACTCAAAGGACTATCGCTTCATTGATTCAAATCAATATTATTACTACTAAAAATCGTACATTTATCCATTAAAATTTCTATTCTTAATTTTAAATTTTAATGTCTGTCGCTGTTAAGCTACACTAGATTTATCAAAAAATCTCCAAGTTTGTCCTGTATAACTTTTGTCACAATTTAAAGGTTTCTAAACATTTTTACATTTATCATATTATATAATATTCAATTATAATTTTTATTAGAACAAATAACTTTAAGTAGGTATACAACAATATTATATCTCCTTATTATAAATCTACTAAATATTATTTTTAAAGTATAATTTGTATAATTACTAGATAAAAACAGATAAACAAATAACATGGAAGTACTTATGAGCTAAATAAAGTAATGTAAGTAGATAAAAGAATATATTATGCAAACATTAACAAGTTTAAATATCCAAAACCATAGTGTAAAGATACAGTATATTATATTTGCCGTACACAGCTATGCTCTTAGCTAGTAAAGTGTAAAAAGTGTGTGTTTGCGTGTATTAAAAAATACATGCATAAGCGAAAAGAGAACTTTCAGGAGAAAAATGGTTATAGCACACTTTAACTACAAATTAAAAAAGTATGTATCTAGTTAATACAGATATATCCTTACTGGAAAGATACTGTAATATTCACGACTATTCTTTATACAAGAACATTTTATTATAGTAAATTGACATGTGAAAATACAGGGTAGGACTAAACAATTTAAATGCCCGGTATTATAAATAATTCGCTTGAGTGCAAATGCAAATAAGCTTCCAGCTAACGCTAGCTGCTAGGTATTAAATATAAATGACAACACACTCACAGATACAGCGAATGAAATCGTACATATGATAACCTTAACGCATGTGCGATTAGTATAAATTAGCAACTTAAAATAAATGCTACAATTTATATTTTCTAATAAAATATATTAACATAATAATCAATGTTTTGTTGTGACAATTGATTTGGTCTTCAGGAGCTCTGTGGGGATGTTCATTGCAATGTACAATGAAAAATTATTTTTTTTAAATTATTAAATAGTCACAAAACTATTTTTCCAATCTCTATTTTTAACATAATATAATAAATGCATAACATAAAAACTGTAAGTAATTTGATGTACTATAAATAACTGACGTTAATATAGCCACAAAACAATTACCTTAAGAAGACAACAATCAAAAATAAATAAAAGTAACCTGATTAACGAAATCTATTTTACTCTCATAATACACAATAAATTAAAAGACTACTTCCAGTAATTATCTGTATTAACTTGTTAACTCTGAAAGCCTAAAGCCTAAGGCATCTACAGCAAAGACAGGGACGCGAGGGCTGAAGGATCTTCAATTCAAAGAAAAACACTCCTCAATGAACCATCAGAAAGCTATTAGGTGTTCAATTAAGAAACTGTCTAATTGTAAGGGTCAACAATTGTTTGTATTTTTTATCAAATGGCTAAAACTTACTGTTGCGTTTTTGTTTGATATTTACCACATTTTACTTATTTTAAAAATGATTTATCACGGATCATTTTAATATGCGAAGCATTGATTTAGATTTTAGGTAATATAGACCTCAAGAAATAACTAAATTTCGGTCAAGACATACATGGGTGTATGCCGTAAGGGTTCCCAAGTACGTACTACATGGACTGTTTGGAGCCACTTACTAGTGCATATTTCAATTAGAAAAAAATATAAA
The DNA here is from genome assembly GCA_961205875.1 of Sialis fuliginosa. Lineage (NCBI taxonomy): Eukaryota > Metazoa > Arthropoda > Insecta > Megaloptera > Sialidae > Sialis > Sialis fuliginosa. The sequence goes on from OY540809.1 coordinate 5,727,345, forward strand.
AATAGTTTCATATTCTCTTAATTGAGATCTACACTTTGACACCCCACTTGCATAGATATAAAAAATAATAATTCTATGACGCCCCTCCTTATTTCTCCAAAATATAAATTGATATTGTTGACTTTAGTATTTTTCTTGGTATAAAAAAATATGTTTTACCTTTTGTACATATTTTACATGTTCAGTAAAAATTTGTAGTTTTTATCTTATATAGATTACGAGAAATTTTGCTTTGAATGAAAAGGACGGACGACAAAGTGAGATTAATAAGGTTTCTTTGGAATCCTAAAAAATACCCAAGTATTCTAAAGATGGAAAACAGAAGCTTTAAATCGTATATTTATTATGATAATATACAATTTAAAATAATAAAAATAAAGCAGTTATATTCAATCAATTTCCTTTTTCAGTTGATATTTAATAAAAATAAAGTATACAGATGACCACCGACTATACCCGGAAATTGAACATCCGATTTTTGTGGATGTAATTTGACAATCACTTCCGACTATTTCCGAACAAACATACATATTATATATAAATGTTACTGTTTATTGTTTCTAAATATGTAATGTAACATATTTGATTTTTATTTTTTTACAAATCATTTTCTAATTACTTGTTACTTATATGCATATTTTTATTATAAAAATAAACCATTCAGAAGATTCACAACAAATAACTCTTTTTATTAATAAATAACTTATTTATTAATATGACAACTGTATTTTTAAAGGAGAACCTAAGTTTATTTTTGCTTCCTCGCAATATCAAAGATATGAGAAGCTTTGTGATCGTTTAAGATTGAGACAAAAAAAATGTTCTCCAATTTCAAAATTTTTAATTGATCTTTCCATTTCACGTCAATACAAACACTTTTCGTTCCGTGTCTGTTTGTCTGTCCGTCTGTCCCCTGAATCCTTGTCACACGCATAATTCATGAACCACTGAACCGATATTATTGAAACTTGGTCGAATGGTTGAGACTGGCTTGAGGATGGCCCCATTTCAAAATCATCAAAATCGTGTGTAAGAAGGAGCGGTGACATCCTAAAATATTTATTTCCTATAATAGAGGTCTACAACGTTTGTTGTAAAATATTCCCTTATAAAGGTTTATCTCAATTTATTTTAAAAAATCGTGTTTTGCTTTTTTAAATTGATATTTACTTTGATTTATTAACTGTCATTTTGACTTTTGCATAAATTTAGATTTAGATTGACATTGCCAAAAAATTAAAATATACGAAAAAATAATCAGGTGCGTTTTAACAAAAATTTCGAACTAATATTTTTTAGTAAAATTGTATAAAAATTAAATGGTTAACCAATTCCAGGCAATTTATCTAAACAATATCGGTTTTTATTTAAATTGTTCAATAATTAACTACGTTTGGTGAACTAAGCACGAGAAAGCACTGTGCATTTACTTGGCAGATGTTTTTTCATTTTTTCACTTTGGTGCAAATACATATATACTTACATATGATAGATATTTATTTTATGAGTTATGCATATTAAACATTTAACTTTTCTATAATAATCGTTGACACACCATCTCAATTCTTATTAATATATGATACAAAACATATAGCAGGAAGTAGCTAACAGCAGTAAACCAGCATAACACTGGGGTTTATCTTTGTACTGTTGTTGTTTGGAGAGTGTTACGAACTTCACAATTAATTCTGAATCAATTATTTTGTACGCCTCGCAAAACTTACAACGCTATGTGAGTATCCTACGTACAAATGTGTGTCTATCTGTATACATTTGCGAGAGTATGTGTTTACAGTAGCGGATATAAATGTTTTACTTAAAGATGAAAGTTTGCTGATTTGCTTCATGATTTATGTAAGAATTATATTTAATAAACATACTGTACCTATTTATTATATTAATTATTAATTTCATGACAAATATTTATGTTTTAAGTTATCTCAGTTTTGTATTTTTAGATAATCATCCCTTTCAGAATTAATTCTACTTAAAAGAAAATATTTAAAATCAAAATTATTTTTAACTTTCCAACAGAAAATTATTGCAATCGGTACGAAAATCGAAATGTTTCAAGGTCACTATAGTATATTTACACTATTTTCGGCAAAAAAATGTGTCATTTTTTTCCTGCACAAAATCTCGTAAATAAAAAATGCTATTGACTTCGTTGGGACGCCAATCGATACGTCTTGACGTGAATATGATCTGAATAGACGGATTTTTCGAAATTCAACCCCTACGGTGGTAAAAGTCTATGTGGGTAAAAAATATTATTTTGTCAGATTTACTTGAAACTTAGTATAGATATTCTACAATACAAATATTGAAACATGTATTTCAAAATTTTTTTTGTTATACGTGCCATAAAAGGGGTGAAAACCATCCTCAAAATTTGAATTTTCAATACTAATAATTATAATAAAATGCAATTAAATTAAATTAAATTGTCAGATTAGTAATTCTAAAAATTTGTATTATATTATTGGCATTTGATATTAGAAAACTAATATTGATAATATAATATTCCATTAAAATTTTTCATATACATATTAAAAAAATTATTCACATAAACTATATGGAAACAATAAATAACCAGTATTAAAGTATTTTTTGTCATACCATGTTGGGAAGTTGGTTGTGTGGACCTCAAGGGTCGAACCCACGGTTTATTATTTTATAAGAGACTAGCAGCCCGCCCGCGGCTTTGCAAGCGTTGAATTCGTTGCTATGAACGTTTATATAATTCATTAAATTTAATATCATTTCTATTACCGGACGTTGATGAGTCAGTCAACAGAACAATTAGAGATGAACTTAAAAATGTTTTCATATACATGTATTTTTATTTTTTATTTTTATTGAAAAAATTTGTTGCCTGAAATTTACCTAATATACACTTTTTTTTTTTTTTACCTATAACACTTTTCCCCCTTTTTAGGGATTGAATTACGAAAAAAAGCTTCTTAATGAGTGCTTTAGTACATTATAAAAGGAAACTATTTCCTATAAGTACATATAACTATACACATAATAAATTTTATTATTATTAATAAATAAAATACCGTTTATTTCATTCCAGATATTAATTTTGGTCACGAGCCGCTACTGAGTTAGATAAGATGGTGCAAATTAATAAACATTCATGATGGAATGTTTAATACGTGGAGAGCAATAACAAACAGGTAAAATAAAATATGGTTCATGAGAATTTAGTGCTTATGTGTAATTTCATATTCACTGCGTATTTTCTAAATTTAAATTTTATTTCATTTTGCGAATATTATACAGTCATTTCGTTATAAATTATCTACAACTCTTAAATTTATAAATATGTATTAGGTAAAATTACTAAATGAATATACTATATTTACTTTTCAGAGGAGTATTTTTCAATAATTCCAATACATAGAAATTAAATTATCATGTTTTTTATAAATTGCCTTACTTATTAAATAATTATGTTTTTTCATTACCTACTATAGTTAGAAAAAACTTTTTTATAAGTCTACTAGATCAGTGCTTCTTAAACTTTTTCATGTCACGGCTCCCATGCAACTCAAATTGATAACCCACGGCCCCCAGGTTGATTAAACAAATTTCTTTGTTTAATATTCACTTTTTTACAACTCTAGCCGTAAAGGAAGTATTTAGGATTCTCGCCAACAGTTTAAAATTTTTGATTTAAAAAAATAACGTGTGAAATCAATACAGTTATATTATAAGCAGTTGTAAAAATATAATCATTTTAACATTTCAATATTTTAACAAAATTTCATATAATCATAATTTAAGCAAGTACATATTCATAATATATAAAATATAATATTTAACAACAATATATTTATTTTTTATATTTGCGGCCCCCTTTAAGAAGCCCTGTACTAGATCACCTATTTGAAAATTAGATTTCTCACATATTTTTGTGTAAATCAAGCAATTCGCATTATTATAAAACTTCTCAACTCAATGATGACTATTTATTTCTCAAAGTTTTATCATATATCTAAATTGGCTTTTATCAGGTTTACAAGAAGATGGAAGACCCTGTTGAAGACAGGATGATGTTCTTTTTTCCTCAGCTTGAAATTACACAAACTTCTTCCGGAAACTTTTATTTTAAAATACACGATTCCCGTCCAGATACAGTGTAACTAGATTTTAACCTTTACTGGAGAAAAACCGTCATTGGTTTTACTTTATAATGTATATTACAAAGAATACAAGTAGAGAAAAGTTTTATTTTAAATATTTATTATTATATGTATCGTAATAAACTTACTTGACCTGGTTTGGATTTTTTATATTTTTAACTTTATTTATATTTAACTTAATACCCGTAACTTGAAGTTGCCACTAAATTTCGTTGGGATGTAACTAAATGTATTAGGTTCTTATTTCGTATTATTTATTTTCCACACGATCCGTGTGCTGCGAGTTTAATTATTATTAGAGTCATTCTACAAAAATGAATACTATTATTTATGCATATTGCATTATTAAAATATAAACAAAGTTCAATTTTTTGTGACATTGAAATTTTTAAGTGACGGTAATAAATTAACAGATATCCTTTTGAATTAACTTCATCTATTATCAGAATACAACCCTATTAAAACTCAGCCAAATCGAATAACTAGAAGTATGGGAATTTTCAGTTTATTTAAAAAGAAAACAATATTTCTGAAAAAATTCTTTAAAAAATGAATAAAGTTTTTTTTGCAGCTTTTTGAAAGTTATGACACATATACTTAAATTCAACAATGCACCTAACCTAACTTTATCAACTCATAAGAATGTATAGTCTAGTATCTTTTTGACTTTTATTCGATGGGTTATAGTTTATATGGTCAATATAAAAGCCAGAATATGTGCAAAGTTCAACAAAAGTTTGGAGACACTGAAAAAGTTCTTGTTGTGTAAATGAGATAAAATATCTACTTTCTTTATTATTTATTATCAGTATCTGTATAATCCCTAAAACTTTTTTTATTGTATCTTTTATTTATTATTGATCTAAAAAATACAATATACATTAGGGTGTAGCGAAAGAACAACTTTTGTTTTTATTTGAACTTAGGATACCGTTAGTTTTAGTGAGAAAATAAGATTTGTCCAAACGTAATCCCTAAAACGAAAACTAACCAGCGCCACAAAGTCAAATATATCTATAAGCTTTAATGAGCTTTTACCTGTATCTCAAGATGCCCGTATTAAATTGAGGCATTAGGTGTCTAAACTTGTTTTTAATTAAATTTAAAATCTTTATTTTTTCAATATTTTTTGATAAAATTAATATTACTTAAATCTATGTGATTAATGCAACAAAACTTTTTCGATTTCAAAACTAACGTTTTAAATATGCTCAAAAGTAAAAAAAACGGTAGTATTTAAGCGTGCAAAATTTATATACTTTGTGAGCATTAAATATATTGTATTTGAGCAATAAAATTTTGAATTCTGAACATTATACTAAACATAAAGTTTGACATTAAAAATAATTTTTTTGAGCAATAACATTTTCCGTTTTGAGAATCAAAATTTTGTTTTGCGGAATGAAATGTACGGTCGTTATTATTGTATAATTTAATTTGCTTTAACTTTATAACTTATTTTTTGGGGGGGAGATGTTCCATGTTAGAATTAACCTAACCTAACATAACCTACCCTAACGAGAACTAACCAACCCAAAACTAATCAACTCGATTTCGCCCCAATGGATTGCCCTAACCAAGGACAGTTAACTTGTATTTTATTAGAACATCAACTCTGTACGATTTATAAAATATTATATAAATACATGATATTACTCATTTAGTACAAATCTCACTAACCTAAGCCATTTTAAGGAGCAATTTTTTTCTCTATGTGTCATTTTATTTCTATAATGAACAAAAAGTATTTTCTTAACGCTAGTTTAAATTAACTATTGTTAAAACACAAAAACTACTGTTCAATATTGTTTACAAATGCTATAATAGTTTATTAGGTGTTTATTAAATGTTCTTCAATATTTCTCATTTTATTTAAAATAGTGCACATTTAATTAATTCTTTTAAAAAAATATCTAGTAACAATTATCTTTCAAATACTTTTTATACCAAGAAAATTCATCGTGTTAAATTCTACAGCCTGTATGTGTATACACGTTAAACACTTGGAGGCTATTTATTTTCTTCATATATTTACCTACATGTATCATTTTCAACAAGTTTTTTACATACCTACTCGGATTGTACACAAAGCCCCAGGATTCGCATTGCAGTGTCGCGCTATTATTTTTAATTATTAATTAACTCCCTCTTTGTCATGCAGTGAGCATTTGTAAATCCTCTCATGCAGTTTTTCGTTTTTATTTAAATAAAACTAGTTACGTTTACTGCTTCTTTCATTAAAACTGCTTTGTTTTAAATAACTTGACTGATATGAATATTTAAGACAATATTTTAATATTTATATTTCTTTCAATTATGTATATAATTTAGAATAAAATAACCAACAAGTTTTTTTTGTTAGTTTTAAAAAAATTATAAGTATAAAAATTATTTTTACTAAGCAATTGTCATATTGTCGATATTTTCCTTGAATAAGGAACTGGAATGAAGGAGTGATTCTTTTTATTAACTTATTCTAGGTATCACAGGAAATACGTATCTGAAGTATTTACATTGAGCGACCTCCAAAAGCAATTATGTAAGTCTTATCAAAATTAGTGAGATAATACTTGCAACGTTCACTTTTTAGACGATAATAGGTATAAAATTTCAAATATTTCTAAAACCCCTAATCCGATTAGCACCAAAAATAAATAGATCTGGAATACTCACCCAGACAAACATTTTCCCCAAAAATAATTCAAATCGGTGCATTTTTTCAGTAGTTATGAAAATTCTACACACATAAACACGCACAGCCGCCATGCGCCATCTCGTACATGATTTTTCGACGGTATTATAATACTTCCATTTCCTTCGGAACGTAGAAGTAATAACATATAAAATTATAAAATAAAATACTGAAAAAATCTATTTTCCAAATCAAGATTTTTTTTAAAACGGCTAATAATAAATTAATAACATGTGGACAATATACATATGGTTATAGGGTATTTATCCATTATAAAATAATTAATTATCCTTATGTAAAATACGTTTATTCATTCATTTAACTATCAATAATTGAATCTAAATACAAAAGTAATACTCAACTTTTAGAACAATATACCCAATTTAACCATAATCATATTATGTTTAATTTAATTCTCTTATATATGTATCTACAATTCAAGTGAAATCTGTTTACAATACTTTTACAGTAAAAGATTTAGATAAATCAGTGTAATTTAGATACAAATCCCTCGAATGCACAAGAATCTGTGAACGCGAACGCTGAGGGGATTTTAAATAAAAGGAAAACGTATTCGAACAGATCGCTTCAATTAGCGAAATGAATTATATTTGTGGTATAGGAATGAGCGACGAGGGGTGATGAAGAGGGGGGGAGACAAGAGTACTGGAAAATTCTCTGCTCTAAAGTGATAAAACTCAGAAAGCAAATGGGTGGAAATAAAAAGATAAATCCTGTGTTTGGTAATTATGTTGAATTGAATGTATTTTTCGTAATATTTCAAATAAAGTCTATATACCTATATATGTAAATACAGTGTGTCCCAGGATAGATGTAACAAGAGGTATAATGAACAAAAAAATTCGAATGTTGGAATGAAATTTGGTTTAGGTGATCTATGACCGGTATTATCAACAAACGTAAAGCTCCTTTAGCGCTAAATACTCCTTTAACCTAAATTTTGCATATAACAAACGTGATTTAAATCAATATTTAGGTTCTCAATGAAAAATGTACATAATATGCGTTGTAAAAACATAATAATAAATAAAGGAGCAATTAGTTAAACTTGATAATACTGGGCGTTAGTCTTCTACACGGTATTTTATAAGCAAAGTTAAAAAAATTACCAAGTATAAAGCACCTTTATTTTTCAAACTTAAAAAAAATTACTAATAAAAATTGTTTAGAATGTAATGTTGGCACCTCATACCCAATTTTTGAAATAACTTTTAAAAAATTGAAATTAAACAAATTAAATAAATTGCATTTAATTTTAAACGATAAATAATAAAAGAAACATTTTCTCTTATTTTTTTTTTAATACTTTGGTTTTGAAATAATTAGATTGACAAGATAAGACAACACCAGATTTGACAGATAAAAAATGTTTCTCTATTGTTGTTTCCATACCCTACTTTTCACTTCACAATAAAATATCTACTTAATTTATTCAAAGAGTTAATTTTTTAATGCTCTAAAATTCTAAACAAACTTTCTTAGTGGATTTTTTCATATTTAAAAAAATATAGGTAGTTTGTTCTTGCTTATTTTTACAACTTTGCTTATAAAACAACCTGTAAAGAACCAAATGGATTGATTATTGGAATACCTTAGTTTTACAATTAAGCAAAACTCGATCCCAAATGTCAAATTTTTTTGTTCATTACATCTCTCGTTACATATGTTCTGGAAAATAATCTGGAAGGGTAATTATAATCGTGATATTTCTCATTACATTTCGTTAGTGGTACATCTCAGGTATGCACTTATGTAATCGCTTCAATATTCACAATTACTGGTGCATAGCTCTTCTCTTTAAGAGATGCTCCTTGGTCTGATAGCTTTCAGTAATGGTGTCTATGATTTATGATTTGTATCTAAACGAATGTCTAGAAACTAAACTGCACATAAAATTTAGGTATATCTGATCTTAAATTAGGAAAGACTATGGATACATAACAACCAATACTAGTCCGTATATGAAAGTGTTACCAAAATATTACGGCGAACATCTTTTATTAAATTCACAATCGTCATTTCCATACATATTATCCCAGAAGTGTCAGTTGAAAATTTATAATATGCAAATATGTTTTAAATTACAATTGAATTTAGTATGTATGATAGATGATACTTCCAAATAGACAACTGTATCACTGAAATACTTTTAAAGACAATATAAAACAATTATTATTAATTAAATTTATAATTCAAAACATTTAATATTTATTTATAAAATCTGAACGATGATTTGTGGAGCGATATGGTAACAACGCTAGGTAATGTGTTATTCGTCCTTTATTTTTTCTTGTCGCTCAAAACCGTATAGTGTGAAAGGAGCCATAAAGTAAGGATCAATATAACAAAATATATAAGAAAAATGTGTTTCAAATATAAATAAATGCCTTATTTTATGTAATTATTTAATTAAGTACAAAATTTTAACATATTAATCGTTGAATTTACTAAAATCCCCCAATTAACGTTCTAGTTAAATTGTATTTTAGTGAATTATTAAAAATTATTTTTTCAATATTCTTACACAAGATTCGATATTTTAGTAAAAAAATTCAGGAAAATGGTAATAAATTTTAATTATTCCCTTTTTCTTCGTATTTCTGCGTCATTTTTAATTTTCAATTTTGAATTAAAAAATATACACGTAGCATATAAAAATGCGAAAACTGTTTAAAGCAGAGCAATTGATTCCAGAACGGAAGTTACATAAACTTCAAAGCGAAAGATAATAATTACAAAATTAAAAAATTATAACTCGATTAAAAATTTAATCTAAAATTTCCATCAACTTAATTTCCGAAACCACTGTTCCAGATTTGAATTCCCATAGATGTAATTGTTTGTTAATAAATTCAATTTTAAAGTTATAACGACGAAAACTATTTAATAACGATTTCAATTCCATTTTATTAATGGATTTTCGTACTGTATCTAATAATAATAAATAAATTCAAAAATATACATTTTTGTGTAATTTTAAATTCTATAGATGCGTACAAAACCATACGTTATTCTTCTCGCAATAACTGTTCGAGAACGGAATAAAATTGAACCATAAATTAAGTCAAAAACGTCGAGAGCACCTTTCTAGAACACATCGTTATTGAGACAAATAGGCTTGGGATCTCATCACACAAAAATACCATTAGATGCAATGCAACTAAATACAATGTCTCCATAAGATGAATTGCTTTTTAAAAGCTTTTCTTATGTTCTTTATTAAAACTTTCAAACTAAGATTTAATTTTCCGTAAAATACTCAAATTTATTACTTCATATAATCTGAAAAATATTATCAACAAAAAAACTTTCCAGAATTTTTGCTAGATACTTATTCCGTCTTCAACACACGCCATCTGTAGATATAATTTTAATACAAATGAAACAAATTCAAAAAAATAGTTCAATTTCGTCCCTTTAAATTCTTTTTAATTTAAGAAGGAATTGCTTCAACAAAAATTGTATTTACTTTCATGAAATGGTACGTATTGACTTGAGCATTTTAATCCTGAAAAACAAAGTCAGTATACCTTTCATCGAATAGAACGAACACGCCATACATTTCCACAAAGCTTGTCAGTATATCGTATCTGATCAAAGAAATAATTTTCTCGCTTGCAAATAATTTGCAATTGCTTGCTATATTAGTATATTATATGTTTACCTAACTTAAAGGGGTAATACCGCAGGGTAAAAAAACGTTGAAAAATAAAAGTATATTTAAAGTAAAAATAAATTCTGCAAATAAAAAGGAACCTGAATTTTTTCATAATCTGGGAATAAACAGATTGATGTAATTCAATATTGAAATTGCTACTTTCCTTTTTTTCACCACAGTTTCTGTTACCAAATTTTTCGTCAATACACAAAAATTCACCTACTCCACTTCGGGAGGTGATTCGGGACTCAAAAACAAGCAAAAAAGTTCATATAAACATAGGTCCGGAAATGAGCCGTTTCCGATTATTTTATGTTCAAAAATCGTAATTTAGAATCCGCTTGGCATTTCTTAAATTAATTATTTGCTATATTTATTTAATTTTTAATTTTAATTTTTAAATTTAATTTTTTTTTTTTTTTCAATTTTTCAATATTTGTCAAGACGATTACATTATTTTTTTTAAAATCAGTTGTTTTTACGACTACTTAAATCTTAAAGTAAAAAAACTAAAAAAATTAAAATTTAAAAATAAAAATTGATAATTAAAAGTTAAGTAAAAATAACAAATAAAAATTTTTATTTTAAGAAATAATTAAGAAAGAGGGATGCCAAGCGGATTCTAAATTACGATTTTTGAATATAAAAGTGGCTATAACTCGGAAACAGCTAGTTTCCAGACCTATGTTTATATGAACTTTTTTGCTTGTTTTTAGGTCCCGAATCACCTCCCTTAGTAATGTAGGCGAATTTTTGAACACCCTGTATAACTCCCTCACGAAGAATTTCCGGACACATGTTCATATAAAGTTTTTTGCTTAAAATAACATCCTCAATTTACTGTTAATTTTTTTACACTATTTGTAAATCAGCCTGCATGTAATCAAAATAAATCATCTCGAAAAAAATACATTTTATTTATCACTAATATAAAATATTAGTAATCGATGCAATCAATACTTTATCCATCCATATAATTTCTGATGAAAAAGAATTAATTTAATATATTTCCTCTATATTTCACGTTTCTTATTATATTTTTGTTTAGGTTCGTTCGCCTCAACGATATGGTGGTTTCAATGTATGGCAATTCATCATTAATAAAGTATTGAGAAAATAAAATCAATCGTTCCGCGATTAATCAATCTGACAAAATGCGTTGAGACGGATGATCGCGGAGGCGTCAGTTTCAATAAAAATAATAATTTGTTCGGAGAAAGAAAAAATTATATTACAACGGTCATTTTTCAAAAATTTTAGTTTTTTTTAATAAACAAGTACACGCAAGCATCATAATTTATATTGCTTTTTTTCTGAAAGCAATATAAATTAATAGAGGTCAAAAAAACAATATTCTTAAAAATAAAGTACAAACTAGAAAAATCGATTTTAAATTTTGAGTACTGTTTGGAACTTATTACTAGATATAAAATGAACGAATATATTATTTAGGTTTGCTTTTTCTATGTTTCGCAACCCATCTATACCCAGGAAGAATTTTTAGATCTGAAGTTTGAATCTCTATCACGATCTACAACGATTTTTAGAGATCCTTGTAGATCGTTGTACGTCTTCGTAGATCGTTGTAGATCTTTACAGGTCTCCACAGATCAAAAACCAGTGACAAAATATATTTTTTCTCAAAATACATATCTATCTCAGATCTGATTTGATTACTTCGGATCTAAGAAATTTTCTCGGGTACGAATATAAAGTTTCTTATTTCAGTAGTAACACTTATTGAAATATTTGTTCAATTAAATTAATTTAAAATGGTTATTGCATTCTCCTGACAGCAAAATTAGATAAATTAAAACATATCGATGCCTTTTTAAACAAACACTTACTAAAATTCTTAAAAAGTCGATTGTATTTTTTTCCCTTCGACACGAAAATCGACTATAGTCCACGAATCGAAAAAATACCGTTGCACGCGGTACGCGGAAATCGACTTTTATTTTAGAAAAAAAATGTAAATATTATTGAAATATTCAGTAAAATTCTCACCCTTTGTTTATTAATTTTTGTATGCAAATTTTATATTTATGTAAAATAAAAATTATACTAAAAAAAATTTGTTTAGTCCTCAATATACTAAACACGAATATCAACTTCCTGCAAAATTGACATCATGAAAACAAAATGTAAATAAAAAAAATTATACCACTTTTATTTTTATCGGAAAATGTGCACATGGTCGCGTCCAAAGGGTTAATGTAAATATAGAAGTCACTAATTAAAAATAGAATACAAGTATAATAATAAACACATCCTTTTATAAAAAGAGTTCATGAAAATTAATGTTAATTGTTAAGTTTAATATTTAAAATCGGAAATATTCTTTTCAAAGCAAAACTTTCAACTTTTATCACAAAAGATGTTTTTCAACTATCTTGGAGGTTATTACAGTTTACAGTCTGAAAAATAACGTCTAAGAAAAACTTTAAAAGTATTACAAAATTCTGTTAAAAATATTTGAATTTAAAAGGATCGTTTTTGTAAAAATAGTTTTTATTAGTCAGTGAAGTATACCTACATGAATCGCTCCGTGGGTGTATTTCTTGTTACTTGAATTGAATAAATGCTCAATTTGTTTAGAGTTTTCCACATAAATTTTCGGTTTATTACTCTACCTGTTGATTCGAAAAGTACTTTAAAATTTCCAATAAGAAACTCAACTACCGTTGTTTAGTATTGTTTAATAAATAATAATAAACTGTTGTTTTATGTTTATTTATTGGTATTTTATAATTTACAATTAAATATCAATTATACGTAGGTATGTATATAATTGCCATAAAAATGATTTCAATTTATTTTTGTAAAAATATATTTCTTCTAACAAAAATTATCTATTTTTTTTAATTCTGATATTAAAATATATAATTTTCAATTTTCAATTAATATACACTTAAAATTCAGCTAGGTATCTTAAATATCCGTACAAAGAAAAAGAAAACAACTTTTATCAGAATTAAGAAGAGTTTAAAACAAGTAAAAATACAATTTTGTTATTTATAAACATCTCTTTGATTAACGACAATAAAAACAGAACTATCTAAAACTTTTATCTACGCTCGAAAGTTGAACTTTTTATACCATAAGTGTTTTAAAAAAATAGTTCACTCAACTAGCAAACGAACAAAATAACAAAAATGAATGTAAGTTTTAATAAAACTTGTAGTGGTTAAGTAAGCGTAAATAGAAAATTTAGAAATTGTCTGCAGCTGATATATGAAATGTAAAAAATAATATACAGTTAGGTGCCCGATATCTAATTTAACAAGTTAAAATTCTTATGAGAGTTTGAACAATGTATAAAATTTCTCAAAAACGTACCATTAATATCATAGACATAGAGCATGGATTGCGTATCTGCTTCGAAAACAGAATTGTCACAAAAGAGAGATAGAACGTGCGTGTAAAAAAGATAGAGCATTGGTTGGGTAATATCTTTATATTCACTTATGTGAAACAAATTTTACATATTACGGTAATCCATGTCTTTATGTATTTAATTAGTATTTTTTACCTTTTCCTACAATCTTTAAGAAAAACAATGTTTTGCTTTTACAAACGCGTGCGATAAATTAATTATTTCTATAATGTCCGTGAACGTGCAACGCTAATTTGACATTTGGTTCTACTAACATTGTAGTGTGTTGTATAACTAAATAATACTAAATACTTAAATTAGTATTATATCATTAATGTGACATTTATCTAAAATTTTCATTATGTATTATGTATCAAAAGTCGTCTGCCACCGTAAAGGTCAGAATCGCTTACAACAGATTCGAAAATATTAAGACAAACATTTTCGAGGGCGGAGCTTATATAGTTACATCATTCTAAATAAAAACACAAATATACGGAATATCAAATAGTTATAACTTATACAATTTTTCAATAGATTACATAATAATTTAATCGCACAAATATATATAAGTATTATAAACGAAGAGTACTTCTTTATCTAGCAAATGAGTTTCAAAATATCTGTCTTTTTTGGTACATGGAGAAATGATTTAAATATTAAATAATCAAATGGGAGGAGCTTACTAAGTTTGTGATAAGCGAATTTGAATGAAAACCGGTCGACCACTTCTGCATACTATAGTACATGAAAACTATATTCTCAAGTAAAATACAAGTATCATTCTTAACCGTTTACTAATTAATTTTCATTAATCTACGTCTAAAGATATTTAAAAACACAAAGTTCAAAACGTTAAATTAAAATAATTCTGTATGAAAATTACTGTCTCGCATCCTTTGGGATTGTAAATAAAAATTAATTACAAAAAATAATCACGTAACTTTAAAAAAAAACATTATCAATTTCATTTAATCCAAGATGTAACATTTTTTTTCCTCGAGCTCGCATGCATATTCATAAACAAAATATAAATTTGAAAGTTTTAATAAGATATCCCCAACGCGTCTGAATATTGTATCTCCGTCTCTCTCTGCACATGTATAGCCGTCTCTCTCGTACACAATCGAGCATTGTGATTCTGGTTACATTAGTTGTTCGTCTTGTGTGAGTTATATCATCACGGAGTTAATTAAAATATAACTTTTTAATAGAGTTAAAACATTTGCACTGATTATAATTCATTCTGTGATACAGGTTCAGTATTAATACTGCAATCCTGATGCCTGAAATATGCTGATTTACAAGTATATGCAAATTATATACATATAAGATATAAATTAATGCATATGTGAATAGCTACCGTAAAGGCAAACAAAGCAGTTTCCCGTAGTAAGAGATATTCTGACTATATTAATGGAAAAAATATTTAAAATTTATAAAATGCATATTCCATTTAAAACTAAAATATCGGTATGGAGAACCATACATTACTTCTATGTTCTTTAATATCTTTTTAAATAATTTTTAATATATGAAAAATTTCAAGGGGATTTGTCAGAAATAAAACTCACCTTTGTTTTAGTTTTCTAATGTCTGTATGTCAAAAAATTAGTGAGTTAATACTAGCAACGTTCACTTTTTAGACGATAATAGTTATAAAATTTCGAATATTTCCAAAACTCCTACTCCGATTAGCTCCAAAATCAATAGGTCTAGAGTACTCACTGAGACAAACATTTTACAGTAGTTATCGTGAACAAAAGATTATTCTATATCCAGATACACAGACACACGTACAGCCGCCATGCGAAAATCAACTTTTATTAACGTTTTGAAGGTAGTACAATCAGAATCTGCTCTTATCTCGGACACGATTTTTCGATGATATTACAATACTTCCATTTCTTTTAGAACATGGAAGTAAAATAATTTAAATAAAACATCTGCCAATGCTTCCTCGTGCTAAATTCACCAAAATTAGTGAATTATCAAAGAATTTTGATAAATGTATAAACTACCATTTTCATTTTTATACAATTTTACAAAAAAAATCGTATCTAATTATTATGTTTGTATGTTTTTTTTAAATTTTTTTTTCTGATAAACATTACGTCGAAAATAACATACGTAAATGTCAAACAAAAATCTAAAATTTTAGGAAGTAAGATTCTGTAAAAATATATATCTTCGTACGGGAATATTTTACCACACAAGTTGTAATAACTTTTTATATAGAAAATTGAATGCTCTACAAAAAAGATTCTACATAATAATATAAATTTTTCACGTAATAAGAGTTATTCTTAAAATACTTTTAAAAAATACCAAATTTAGGATACCACCGCACCGCTTCCATACAATTTCGATGATTTTTATATGCTACCATCTATTAACTAGTTCCAACCATCAAACCAACTTTCATTAATAACGGTTCATTGGTTCATGAGTTATGCGTCTGACAAGACGGACAGACAAACACGGAATGAAAAGTGTCAATTATTTCTGCACTCAGAAATGATCACACAGTTTCCCCTATCCTTTAGATATGGCGAGGAAGCAAAATCAAATTTAGTTTAAACTACTTTAAACGATAATATCTTGATGTCCCAAAATTGTTTAGTCCAGTAAATAAGTCCCACATTTTTATATTTGCTTAAAATTAACTGGACATATTTTATTCTAATTGCAAATGGTCCTTAATCCAATACGGAATATAGAAAACATAAAACTATTAAACTTACATAGGCAAGCAGTTTGTTAATATTTTATCGCGCACGGTGGAATTATCATCTCTCTAAGAAGAAGCAAAGAACAAATCCGGAAACTGACGAAAATGAAATCAGACCTTCATAAATTATTTTAAACTCATTTCATCTTCGCTGTTTCCGAAATATTTTTCGTTCTTATGTGTTTTCGTTTTATTTTTTATTTTACAAAATACACAAACATACCTATATATTATAATATACGAATTCCCTATACCTTAGATGTAGGGTTTTTTATTTAAATATAATCAGACAAAGGATACTTGGCGCTGGTAAAAAAACCTATTACTTTACCGACCGAATTGTGTAAAACTGTTGTGTAAAAGTAAATTAAATTACATTTTTTCGGTATTGCACTCTTGATATATGTAAATTTTAAGTTGAATATTAATTAAGGAATACCATTTAAAACAAAATACATACAAATAGGAGTTTTTCAGTTTGTTAATTGTATCAAAATTAAAAGAAAAATTACAAAAGTGGAGTAAATAACTTATAAAGGTTTACTACAAGGTATATGATGACAAGGTAGTCTCAATAGCTCCTTGACCAATCAGCATTGGCGCGGGAATTGACGTCATCCAGTACAAATTCGACATTGCTTTCTTAAATTGGCAATACGTTCTGTGATTCTGACAGCATTTTATGATTTTTCAATGTCGAATTTATACTTCTTTGATTGTATGTGTTGTTAAAATATAAAAAATACGAAACATAAATAAATAAAGGATTTTTTTTTAATTGATATTCTATTAAAAAATTTCTAACATTTGAATATATCTTCATGGTGACGTCAAATCCCGCGCCAATGCTGATTGGTCAAGGAGCTATTAAGACTACCTTGTCTTTATATACCTTGGGTTTACTATATGTTCGATCATTTACAATATAAGTAAAGAAAATATCATTTCTTCATATGTGACCATGTGGCGGGCCGCAATTTGGCCAACCCTGATGTATAGATTTCCTATACAGAAAAGTGGCGTTTGCTTAAGATCGATCCTGGTAGACAAATTCTGATAAAATCACTTTATAATAAATAAACAAAAAAAATTAACCCCTGATCTACACTAAAAGAAATATCGTTCATTAATATTATGAATCGCATTCAACAACCATGAATTCATAGTAATAATGAAAAAATACTTCATATTAAAGTAAAAATTCATTATAAGTAAAAAAGTAATGAATTTTTACTTTAATATAAAGTATTTCTTCATTGTAGCTAACTTTTCGTGCTGTTGTCCACGTTGTCGTATTTTTAAACTTGACGTTTCGACTCTCATGTCGAAGTCTTCTTCAGTTTCAGAATCACTTCTGAAGAAGACTTCGACATGAGAGTCAAAACGTCAAGTTTAAAAATACGACAACGTGGACAACAACCCAAAAAGTTAGCTACTATGGACAACGGCCACGAAAGCCTACAGAAGAAAATTATTTCTTCATTATTAGTTATTACTATGAATTTATGGTTGTTGAATGCGTTTCATAATATTAATAAATGATATTTCTTTCAATGTATGTATACTTTTATACTTTAGATCACCCGGAAACTAAATCTAATAAAGAATGACAACCCACACGATTTGCGTCAAAATTATACATACATCACACCTTATCTTCAAAAAAATCCTTAAAATCTCCAGCAAGCACACTTCCAAGAAACTATTTCTAAAGATTTAAATGCGTAATCCAAGGGGGGGGGGAAACAAATCCCGGAAACAAACGACGATCAGATCAGTCTTGCGTAGATGATGCATGGATTTTAAACTGCGTTCTCACACATTTAACAGCCCCGATACCCAGGTGAATCTCGGAGATGGAGGTACCACTTCATCAATCAAGGTAAACTATCATTCTCTCACTCACTCTATCCTGTTCTAACTCCTGTCAAGTCGTGTGAGACGAATATTGTTCCAGACGCCGCTCGTTCATCACCTTTATATTTTACAATCTATCATGATATTATATTGAAGACAGTTTAAATTATTCTATGACAGTCAAGTTTCTTATTTGTTTGGAAATGGGTTTTCTTTATTAACATATTCTTCGATTGGCTATTTTCAATAAAAATTTATTGTCGACATAAATGTTACCCGCTTGAACAAAATTAAATGTTACGAAATTTATTTTTTTAATCGACAAGGATGAATAGAATTTAAAACAATTTAGATTAAAAAAGGAAATGTATGTATGAATACCAAAGCGAAAAAATCAACTCGTTTAGTATTTTTTAGCTCAAGTACTTTTTATAAAAGAAAAATAAGCTCGACTTTTCATTCATTCTGTCTGTTTATAAAAACATTGATTTTCTTAACTATTTTTTTACAAAGCTATGTTATTTATAATAGAATATCCCACATAACAAATGTGGACAAAGAACTTTGTTAGATATAAATAATAAAAAATATTTTAAAGACTGCAATATTTCAACCCCTTTAGGGAAAGGAAAGTTAAGCAACCGCCTGGAGTACTAGACCAGGTGATTTGCGGACGACCAAACATAACAAATTTTATTTTGTTACAAAGAGAAAACTAAAAAATATATTTAATTGCCGAGGGGTTGTAAAATATATTTTACTAAATAGCGTGCAAATTTTATTTATTTCATTAAATAGAATAAATAAAATATCGGAAAATATTGAACAAACTATTTATTTACATAAATAAACACTATTGCATATTGGGTGGATTCAATTCTGTTCAATGTACAGTATAATTTATTGGGTCACTTTTTACATTAATACGAATGTCCAATCGCGTAGTAATAGATAAAGCCAATATATCCCCAAGCAGAACCGTGTTTTAAAGTTTTTGTAATGGAAAATATTTTCAAATAATAAATTATGTTTGTTGCCATCAATCCAGCTGTAACATATGCTCTCGAGAATTTAGTATGCAATTTTCAACAGTATATGTATAAGATGCAGTGAATCTTTCATTTTGCATTACATTTGATATATTATGTTAGTAAGATTTTCTTGAAATTATAAAACAGTAAAGCATTTTTTACTGAAATCAATTATTTTGTTTATAACTAGGTACGTAGAATACATTTTCTATAACACACAGCAAGTAGGTAACTATTTTCTCGACGATTTTCCTGTTAAACATCAATTTTCTATATTGTTTGTTTTATTTAACTACAAAACTGTTGCATTATAAATTTAGACGAAATAACATACTGGAGAAAAAATAATTTTGTTTAACTATAAGAAAACGTAATACACAAAACGTTCATTCATCTCACTAAATATATCTCTGACATTAAATTTTAATGTAACATAATTGTGAACTCAACAAAGATAAAATTGACTGTCGAATTTCATTCTGACGTACAACTTAAAACTATGGCTTCCCTGACGACACTAGGGGGTACAAGTCTTGAGGTGATCTTGATATGGATCTTGGCTTCTGGGTGTGAACCGCGTCGATTTGGTCGTGTTGTCGGCCAACGTTTCGTGTACTTTTATAAGAGCCCTGAAGATGTCCACTGCAATGTGTGACGAAACGTTGGCCGATAACACGACCAAATCGACGCGGCTTACACCCAGAAGCCAAGATCCATGGCACTAGGGAGTAACCGGGAATACGAATGTGAAAAATCCTATAAATACAATAGCATAAAAAGTAATATAATTTTCAAGGATGCAGGGTTGTAATTAGTCTCATTCGATCCAGAGGAAAAAATCCTATGGATGTGTAGATATTCTAAGGAAAAACTACCTCCTATCTTACGCAGGAGTCGAGATATTTACAAATTTGTATAATGTATAAATAGCGAAAAAGTGACAAAGTTCTACGTTATTTTGGTATTGTTCCTACTATGCCCCTAATTTTTTTATATAATTTTCAATTGCAGAACCAAATTAATTAATTTATGCTATTCTCATGACAATTATATTTAATATTTATCAAAATTATAAATTATTTGAAACCCTTTGCAGGGATCATAAATAATTCTGTTTAAATTATACGTTACAAGAATAAACTTTAATAACATATTCCGTTTGATTGTTTTCCCATTCCCCGCCTGAACACATGTGTTTGTATGCATTCGAATATGTATAATTATTTATATCTATGCGCCTGTTTGTGTATTTCACTACAATTTTAAACGCGATACTGCACCAGTCTTGGCAAGGACCAAAGTAATGGCAAATTTTTATTTAAATGTACTGAATTAGAAATATGTTGATATTTGAATACTACCATTTCTGAATATTAATCTATATACATTTAACACAGAGTGATTTGATGACAATCGGCCAATAGGTGTCAAAATGGTAGACATTTAAACTAATTATTATTTATTAATTATTATATTATCATAACAAATGCTTCACATTGTTTCAAATTTTTCTTTCTTTTATATCTTTTGTGTCGTAGTACTTATCATTTTGTAATCATTAGCAAGTGTCCATCACTACAAGCTCATTACTGGTTTTACCTATGCCATTACTGGAGAAAAAACATGAACAAAGTAAAAGGCTATAATTTTTAAAAAAACTATATTTGCGGACTTTGGTAATTAAATTGATTCAATAATAAATAATAATTTATTAGTAATATAAGTTTATATGAAAATTGCAAAATACTGACCCAAAAATCCCAAAAAATAGGCTCATTAATCCCAGTACTTTATAGCATCTAAACTGAATTTTGATACAGTTATTAAGGAGTTCAGTAAGGCACTAAATTTATGTTTAATTTTTTACTGTTAGGTTTTACTTAATGTAATTACCAATGGAGATGTTTGCAAATCCAAGCAAAATTTAACAGTTTCTATTTAGTATATTACAAATAATTTAAATAAATGAACACAATTTATATCGCTTTTTTTTTTCAATCAAAAATATTTTTTCTTTCTATAAAACCAATCCTCTCGCGTCGCAAGGGGGCCTCGCAAAATTCATTTTACCCACATCAAAATTTTGTCTTGCGCCGCCACTGCATGCGCTTGTATGTGTATTTCACTACAATTTTAAACGCGATACATACTGCAATGGTATATATTTTATAATAAAATCCGTAGTCGCTGCACAACCGTGGAGATTTAAATGTCTCTATCCAACTGATACAAAACATAGCATTGGCATTACCAGGCAAGTATGAAATACTGTACGTGCAGCAGTAATAGTTTTCAAAAGAATATATGGTAAGATACGAGTATATCTAACAATTAATTTGTATATAGCTTAGAATTAACTTTATGTATAGAATGTAGGTAGGTTTATATTTCTTGAGAAGTTTGGTATGAGTTATAATAGTTGTAAGTTTTCTCTTTGATACATATAAGTATTGTTGAGTTATATTTAATCTATCTATTTATGCATAAGTGCAATTAAAAGTTTTAAACAAAAAACTTAAACATCTTAAGCTGTAAAGTAGTATGATAAATCATGAAGTAGCACTTCATTTGTAAAAAGTATCCACTCATTATTTTTTGTAAGTGCTCTGGTATTAAAATAAAAAAATATCAATCAATTTTGACGTGTAAATTTAAACTATTAATAAACTGCTATAGGTAAAAGATGTTTAATATATTTTTACAAGACCTAATATATTAATAACGATTCGATACATCGGAAAAAGGAAATAGAATAAAAATTATTTATAATTAAATAGGAATTTTGTTTCAATTCCTATTTAATTATATCTTTTGTGTCGTAGTACTTATCATTATTTTGTAATCATTAACAAGTGTCCATCACTGCGTGCTCATTACTAGTTTTACTTTATCCATTACTGGAGAAAAAACATAAACAAAATAAAAGGCTATAATTTAAAAAACATACTATATTTGCAGACTTTGGTAATTAAATTGATTAAATAAAGAGTTACTTGGTTTATTAATAACATGAGTTCATGATAATTAAAAAGTACCTTAGTTGTATTTTATATAAGACATTTATTTTTACCATTGTTTTTTATTTGCATTTATTTTTTTACGTCAAAAAACAACAAGGAAATAAATTCCCACCCCATACAACTAATTGTTACAATTGCATCAACAGTAAGTAACACTGTTTTAATAGTGAGTAAAACAAACACATATAACGTTACAGAGTAGATATAACTTGTCTTTAATTACATAGTTACTAATGATATCCTTATTATTCCTGGAAACATTTTACAATTACCAATGTCATCTATTGACTCTAGCAATTAAAACTGAAAATCAATAAATTGACTTGATTTGTTACAGTATCAATATGAATGATATTAATTAAAATTGGTATGTATTTTATGGGATGAATATAACGCTGTAAATGTTATTTAACAAATGGTACAAAAATATGATACCTACTTTTTTTCATTGAAATATTTTTCATGATTTTGTAATTATGGGTTTGCTTCTAGCTGTAATTTAAACAAAATGTTTGACAAAAGTAAATACAATTTTTGAAATACCCACAAAATTAAAAATTAAACAAAAAAAATTGTCATTGATACTTACATTAATTAGGTATGCTATATTCTCCCCTATCTTATTGTTAGATAAAAAAATAAAAATAAAAAATATTACAGTCAACTTCTTTTTATAATTAAATTTTGAAATTAATAATTATAGTTAATTTTTTTATAACTATTTTTAGTTTAATTTGTTGTAAATATTTCTGGTTAAAAATCGTGAAAACCGACATCCATGACTTCAAATTTCAGGTCTGGGAATCGCATAAAATTTTTTAAAAAAACGACAAATTTCGTTTTCAATGTTTTAAATTTTATTTGGAAAAAACAATTTATCGATTGAATTTAAAATATGGCCATTTCATTACATTTTCACATAATATGAATATTGTTTGGAGAAATGCCATTATACGAATAAATATTCCAACTGAAGATAAAATCGATTGATTTAACCGTCTCAATTACTATAGTGTCGTGCGGCAATGTGTATAATAGAAAATACATGCATAATCTTTACATAAAATAAATGAAAATCGATACTATCGGTTGGTATTGTTATATCTCACAATCTGAATAACAAAAGAAGCTCTTATATAAAAATACATTATCGATTACGCATTAAAACATACTCAGCAATAAACTGATGGCCAGAAATTACCAATATTGATATTTTCAAATGGTGTGGGTGCCTGGGTGTATATTGTATAATATACAACAATATACATATTATTATGATAATTGGAGAATTGTGTGCATTGCAAGTATTGCAACATAATTTCTTTATAAGGTACTGGCACCAGTCTTGGATAGGACCCCAATAATGGCTATTTTTTAATTAAATGTACTGAATTAGAAATATTTGTTGATATTTCGTTACTACCATTTCTGAATATTAATCTATATACATTTAACTATCTTACAGCGTGATTTGATGACAATCGGCCAATAGGTGTCAAAATGGTGGACATTTAAACTCATTAGAAGTATAATTTATTTATTAATTATTATATTATCATAGCAATTGCTTTACATTGCTTCAAAGACGATTTTTTCTTTTATATCTTTCGTGTCTTAGTACTTATCATTTTGTAATCATTAGCAAGTGTCCATCACTGCGTGCTCATTACTGGTTTTACTTTAGCCATTACAAAACATAAACAAAATGAAAGGTTATAATTAAAAAAAAACTATATTTGCGGACTTTGGTAATTAAATTGATTAATAAACAGGTATTTGTTTTACTAGTAACATGAGTCCATGAGAATCACAAAAAAGAAGCCCGGTAATCACAAAAACAGTAAAATAGCGGCCATAACTGGTGCCAGTAGCTTATAGTGTTATAAGGTTTTTGTTAAGAGGTAATAAATATGCAGATAAAATATATTTGATTATTGAATTTTTACACGGAAAATTTTTTTACGATAAACATTTCTACAAAAATTGATAGACAGTACAAAGTATAATAAAAATTACTATACATATAATACAACATATTAAATTGTATCATGAGTGTGGCCCACTATTAAAGGTTAATTTGTTTGTAAAAAAACGACGGTTTAGCTGAAAATATAATTACTAGCTAATAAAAAATAAATACAAAAATTAAATAAGATTATTAAAATTCATTAAAAAACAGTATAATATATATCTTCCTAAAAGTAATGATTTGTAAAATTTAATAAAATATATAAATGTTGTTTTATCTCGAATAAAAGTTCGTTTTAAAAGTTTTAACTTGAACATATTATATTATTAAGTTACATGATTTGTCACAACTTTTCAGTTCTAAAGTTCTTTTTAAACCTAATAAATACTTAATACTTGTTCATAGATTGAATTCTGTTTGTTGTCTCCTGAATATAAAATACTTAAATGAAGAATAAGGAATTTCTTTACTTACTTATTATGTCAACATGAAGTTTTCATTGTGAAATTTACATTATTCAATGTTTGTTCGAAAAAGTTCAACTTCTTATTCGAGCAATTGGAAAACTGTTCATATTGTACAATTCTGTGGTAAAATAAAATTAATTTGAGATTAGTGTCATGTCTAGTATTATAAAAATATAACTCAAATTAGTTAGCTTTATCAACGTTAGTTACCTTATCACTCGAGAACCACTTATCCGATTTACGTGTTTTTTTTTAATTCAAAGGTACGTTCTCTGGCCAGGTTATAGGCTATATTTTTTTACGTTAGGTAACATAACAACTAAGCAGTGACGATAATAGTAAATCAAGTCGGAAAAAATTTTGCCGTCGGCGCGCTGTTTTGTAATACGCTGCCTAAACCGTTCAATATAGAACAAAATAATGTATTAAAGAATTGTGTAGAATCAAAAGTTCTACAATAAAGTCCGCAATACCATATGTCTAACTTTTATATTTAAGCCACAATGACTGCTTTTATGTTACAAAGAAAACATAAAATATTTGGGTTCTGTTTACATGGACTTATGACCTGCAAAACATTAATCCTTATCAAAATAAATGATTTCATCGTCATAAGTACTTAATGTAGATATAATTTGCCATTTACAGCAACCAATTTGGTCGTATAGTTTAGAAAATATCGAAATATACATATTGGAACATATTATTCGCGCGATTGTGACCGTGCGCGGGGTGCGGCGAGGGAACGTGCCAACACGCTGCAGTGGGAATAACCGAACAGGCCGGTACTTTTGATTGTCAATTGTTTATTTTGTTTTCAATAATTTTAAATTTAAATAGAACAAAAATTATTTTTACTTTTTGTTCTGATTCGTTTTTGTTAGGTAGGTAATTTAAGTGTTATTTGGTTTTTATTACATTAATAACTAATCGTGTTTGTAATTAATTCAACTATATATTTTTTAAATCCTAAATTCCGTAGTCCACGCGAGCGAAGCCGCGTGGGCCCAGCTAGTTATTGATAAAACTGAAATTAAAGTTTTTGACACTCTACTAAGTTTTTGGCACTCTACTAAGTTTTGTGTTCATTTTACGCCATGATGTATAATTGTTTTTCAAGTCCCATTTAACTATATAAATAGTTGTGATTTAATGCTTCTGTGTATAAGCCGCGTCGTGCATTTTTAGAAGAGCCCTGAAAATGTACACGTACAGTTATTTTTACATCAAATACTTTGGCAACATTACTCTTAAATACAGTCATTATAAAGATAAAAATAAAAGAAACAATTCACCAAAATACCTATTTACGCGTTCTCTAAGTATGTAACATGTATGTATGTATGTAGTTTAAATATATAGAAAAAGTTTTAAATAAGTGGGTGCTAAATACAAAACTAAGGTAACCAGGGGGCAAAAAGATACTCCAATAACGTGAATAATATCGAAAATTACTATTATGAGTGATTTTTCACACTTAAAAATAAAAATATTCTATTATACCCTGTTAATCGGCCAACGTTTCCTCACACATTGTAGTGGACAACTTCAGGGCTCTTCTAAAAACTTTTAGATGTCCACTGCAATGTGTGACGAAACGTTGGCCGAAAACACGACCAAATTGACGCGGTTTACACCCAGAAACCAAGATCCATATCAAGATCACCGCGGAAGCCTCAAGAATAACAATTCTTGTGTCTCATTACATGCAATATTATAACCTTTACTGCATTTATGGTTTTTAAAAGTCAGTAAACTAAAAAATGCTTGTATCTTGTTGGTAAACTATATTTTAATGCTTTTTCCTCAGTAACGTTGATAAAATCATATTTTTTTATATTTATTTTTGGCCTTATTGGTTACAAATTCAGCCAGTTAAATTTACAGCACACTTCCACCAGACATGATTGACAAATGGATGAGGATTGTGCCCCAGAACAATCAGGGCAGGCAACACTCACGAGGTCTTAATGCCTTTACCCTAATATTAAAATTATGAAAATAGTAGTGATTAGTGCTTTTAAGGTAACCACACATGAATATAATTTTAAAATATGTAAAAATAGTTATGAGGAATACTTATTTACATAGTTAACAAATCTGAAGTTTAGAATTCAATTTCTATTAAATATTCTACATAAGAATATCTGAAAATGAAATCTAAATTGAAACGTTATTTTACTTGTTCTTTTGTTTTCTTGAAAATAAAGTTTTCGCATTACTTGATTCTCGTAACGAAGATGCCAAGTTTAATATCATGTAAATTGCTAATTTTAATTTAAAATTCTATTTACGGGGTATTTTAATAAAGTTCTAATAAGTCTCATATTTTTGTATAATTACTGTGTATTATAATACCTACGTATTTAACACCTTAATATCATCTTTTTCATTATACATCACTTTTAATATTATCTTAATGAATATAACATTTTATAACAATTATAATCGAATTATCATTCGAGAACCACTTATATTTATCCGTGTTTTTTTTTAATTTATAGATGTGTTCTTAACCAAGATTTTAATTTATATTTTGTTACGTTAGGTAACATAAGAAATAAGCAGTGACAATAATAGTAAATCAAGTCGGAGAAAAGTTTACCGCCAGTGCACTCTTTTGCAATATGCTGCCTAAATCGTTAAATATTGATCAATATAATGTAGTAAAGAATTGTGTAGAATAAAAATATATAAAATAATTCAACTTTATTTTTCAAAAATCCTAAACAATAATTCCGTAGTCCACACGATAAAAACATTATTAAAAAGTACACATCTAAAATGAAAATGATTTTCTCATAAGGGTTATTAAGATATTACGTAAGCCCTTCTTTGTTGATTTTACCCCCTTATTAGTGTGAATATTAAGAAAATAATGGATTGTTTTAATAGGTGAATTATTTTGTCTAGTAAGCAAACTGAGATAGGACGGCTAATGAAATATTTTTTTTAATATTTCTTGAGAGTTATGTCCGGTATTATAAAGGAGCTAGCAAATTTGTTAGCTAGCAAGCACTTTCAAATGAGATATCAAAACTTATATGACAGTTCTTTTGGAGTTTGTTGAAGACTTTGACAAGTTTCGCGCACGCGTTGTAGGTAAATACCAACGGTATTTAAACAGTGGTGATATTATGAAAATTATTATGTACGGTGAAAGATGCCAACTGTGTTACAATTAGTTGAAGTGTCACTGCTCTAAATCCCATAACTAATCCATAGATACTAGTACAGAATTAATACCCCATTTAAAAGTAATTGCTAGCTAGCAAATATTGCTAGCTCCTTTATAATACCAGACATTAGGGTCTATCCAGTCTCGCTCCAGTCAAATATTCAGTATAGTAATACTGTATCGGAGCGTGATTGGACCGAGATCGGCACGATACCTATAGTGTGAATGATTTCATTTGTTTATTGTATATTTATATTTGATTGGAGCGAGGCCGGCACGATAGTCTGGATCGACAAGTCAACCAGTTCATCAATAAAATAGAAAATAATAAATATATAAGAAAAAAATTACGTAAAATTATTGTATCCCCCAGAGGCGTTCCTCTTGTCAGCAAAAATAAGAAAAATATGAGAATGCAAATCGATTAATCATTTAGTAAAAAAAAAAAACAGTAACATTTAAAATGGAATAACCTTACTCACAATCATATGTAAATTTTACAACAAAATGTATTCCCATTGTGATGAAAACGAAACTTGAACGTAGGTCAACTTCTAGAACATATCCAAATGTCATAATAACATCAACCCGTAAATGTGCGCATATCAGCCATTCTGTATATAATAAGTATAAATATTTAAATGTGCTGTGGTCTAACATAACAATGCTACATCAAAGTGAGCCAACCACACCGCTAGAGAACAACAATGCGCTTAAACACTTGCTAGTAGCAGATGCATTACTTATATTGCTTGTCAGTCGAGCTATGCCTGCTTTGCTCGTGGTCAAATATGCAAAGGGATTTACTGATGTGGATTTGGTTTTAACTTTTGATAAAAAGGTTTTGCTTGTTTATTATACATGTATAATTAGTATAATATTGTAATTTATGTGATGATATTTTGTTAATAATTTATTTAATTAATTTGCGGTGGTATATATATATAAAACATTATATAAAATTATTGTCATTTGTCCGTCCATCCATCTGTCACAATAAAATATATAAGCTAGAAACTTGAAAGTTTAATTAAACATGCAAAGCAATATATGTATATCCCCTTGACATTGATGTAAAAAAATCTCTAATCAAATAAAATTTACTGGTATCGCCTATGGTCGAAATCCAATCAATATTTTATCTGCCTTAACGGCAACATACACGTCTATGGCACAGCACCTAACCAATAAAAAATTTAAATCTCTATACGCATTCTCTACATTTGATAGAAACCCAAAACTATTTATTTTTGCCGCTTGATGGTACTAGAAGTATTGCTTTGCTGTTGTATGGTGCAAGGGGAATTCATGTGTGTATATTAACTTTATTTTACCTGCCTTAACGGCAACATACACACATGATTTTTTGCACATCGAATGGTATAAGTTTCATTAACCTCGTTTTATAGTAAATACTAAAAAAAACATATGACAATTTTCGCTGTTCACGTATTAATATATAGATACTTATTAATTATAGATAATTTATGTAACAAAAATAATAGATTTTTGCTGGAAAACCCTACATTTTCTAGCAAATCTTAGAAACTATTATCCATACACAAATTGCCTATATTTCAGTCACTTACAAAATAAAATTATAAAAAATATTGTATTATTCTTAATATAAAATTGATAAAAACCTTCTCAATACTATTAAAAATTAAATATGTTTTTAAATATAGCCTAAGCCCTGACTTATAAAATTACAAGTAAAAAGATAAATATAAATTCAAATTCTAACACTTCTCTAATATTTTATTTAAATTTCATAGATCACACATTAAACCGGATGTTTTAATCTTAACGGGAATTTACCACCGACTACGTGTATTTATCGTGACATAATTCTTATTTATTCTTAGCAATAAGTACGTCCGTATAAAAATTATTATAAATTTATTCAATGTTTATTTTGTAAAGCGGAGCTATATTTAACACCAAATCTTTCGAGCAAATATTTTGTTTACATCATAATAAAATATAGTGTACAATATTTTATATTGCAGATAAGTACGTAAAGACATTTTACGCATATTAAATATAATATTACATAAATATATAAACATATACCGAATGTTCAGTATATAATGTTAAATGTTACTTTTCAAACAAAAGTTACTTAGTTTTTAGAGGGGACAATATCATTATTATGGGTGAATTTTATATTGTTGTTTTTTGAAGTAACTATTTACAATGAAAACCTATATTATTGTTTTAAGGAACTGATATTATTGCTTTAGTTTTGCGTACATTAGTATGCATCGACGAAAAAAATATTCAATATACATATAATGTACTATTTTTAAGGGTGAACAGAATTTTGGGAATTATTATCTCAAAAACTATTTGTTCGATTTCATCCAGGTTAATTTTATTCTAAAGTATATATGTTGAGGTATGTTTACAATTTTTTTTATGATTGTATATCGACTGGTAGTGCTGCTGTCGTGGCCGGCGTAAAACATGTCCTTTGATGCGGTTCCCAGGATTACTGACAGTCGGTTGATCTAAAACAGAAATTTCAAAGAGATTCTTACGCCATGTTTAGACCGAAAAAATAAAGCAGCAACATCGTGTCTATTTGACAAAAGTGCAACAAACCCTATAGTGTTGCTGTTTTTTTTTATCTAAACACGGTATTAGAAGTTAATGTATGATGCCTTTCGGCCTTCGGAAAGTAGGATTTTTTTACTAAACTATTTTTTTATCCAGCCAAAACAGTCGGAAAGTTCAATTAGGCGCCATTTTGTGACAAAAACTTTTTTTTAAATCATACATTCCGAAAGGCATCATTCATTAACTTCTAAGAATCTCTTTGAAATTTCTGTTTCAGATCAACCGACTGACAGCAATCCTGAAACATGCTTTACAGCAGCGCTTCCAGTCGATATATATTAATAAAAAAAATTGTAAACATACCTCAATATATATACTTAAGAATAAAATAAACCTGGATGAAATCTAACGAATAGTTTTTGAGATAATAATTCCTAAAATTCATATGTTCCCTCTTAATAAAACATTTTACACGAAAGGTTATAGAAAATATAAAACAGCATACATTTATCAATAATATTAAGTATGTATATAATTTACATAAACATATATTCCTATCACACGAGATGGGATCACCATTGAATCAAAACAGGCTTACCATTGTTCAGCTAACTTTGCATAAAAAGGATATGGATTTGAGATGAGCGCAAGACACCAGTTCCTTGGCCGCGTAGTCTGGCCGAGATAGCGCAACGCTATGGGAGCTATGCCTGGGTACGGCAATCCCCCATTGGGGTCTTCGCTCGACCCGTCGCTCGAACCACCAGTGGTGCCGGTCCCACTTCCGCCGCCACTGGAGCATGATCCGGCCGAACTACCACGGCCGTAGCTTCCGCCGCTTTCGCCTTCTGAAAATTAAGAAATGCCATGTTTTATATTTGGTTGGAAATTAATTACAGTACAAAATAATACCATTTAAAAATCACAGTCAAACAAGATGTGGTGTAATTTATATTTTATAGAATAAATAAGTGTAGTTCTCTTATTTATAATTCTGAAAGAATGTTGCCACGTTCATGTTATAAAAATTATTATTATTTATAAAATAAATGTATAAATAGATATGTTCCTAAACCTTGAACATATTTTTTTATATTTTATACACCTTTTAAAAATAGAAATTATACGTAAGAATGTAAATTATCGATAGAAGGACATATACAGGAAGTTCCATCCAGGAGGTTTTATAAAAAATAGATAATACTCATAACAACGACATTTCATGTTAACAAACATACTACATGAGCTAAAAAGTATTTGGCCTGACATACAGATGAAGAAATAACAGTGGTGAAGCGTCCATGGAAGCAGGGAAGGTAGTGCTTCCTTTACTTTATGGGTAAATTAATACAAATCTGTGTTTTCAGTTAATAAATAATTTAAAAATATTATTAGAATATCCATTTTTATGTGCAACTCAAGTATTTTAACCAAAAATCAAAAATAGCATTTAATATTAATTTACACGCTCAATTATAAAACTATAATACCTCTACGTCTTATTTTCTTGTATTTTAATCGATATTTGTATGACGAGTTGAAGTTCACTGCAGGAAATTTCACTAAAAAATTGTGAATTTTTTATTTCATTAAAAGTATGTTTATTGTATAGAAAATGACGTGAAAAGTTGAAATTCTCAAACCGCAGGTCTGTATCTCAAACCGTTCTTGAAATATAGCCTCTCAAAGTTTCAGTTTTTTTCAAAATTTTTAAGAAAAATGGCCATAACTTTTGAACGGATGGTCGAAATTGATTTTAGTTGACGGATTTGGAATCAGCGTGTCAAAATCTATATAATGACATGTATAATACTATAAAGCTCGAAAAAAAAAATTTCGCGAAAAATCGAAAAAATTCAAAGGGGTATACCTTGAAAAAATACGAAAATTTTTTTTTTTCGGATTTTTAAGTATTATACATGTCATTATATAGATTTTGACACGCTGATTTCAAATCCGTCAACTAAAGTCAATTCCGACCCCCCGTTCAAAAGTTATGGCCTTTTTTCTTCAAAATTTTGAAAAAACTGAAACTTTGAGAGGCTATATCTCGAGAACGGTTTGAGATACAGATCTGCGGTTTGAACAGTTCAACTTTTCACGTCATTTTCTATACAATAAATATATTTTTAACGAAGTCAAAAATTCAAAATTTTTTAATGAAATTTCCTGCAATGAACTTCAACTCGTCATACAAATATCGCACCCACCATATTCTCCTTACATGGCCCCCAGCAACTACTACCTTTTTCCGAAATTGAAAATGTGGCTCTCTGGCAAAAGATTTTACTCTAATGAAGAGGTCGAGTTGGAAAAAAACGCCTATTTTGAGGAACTTGACGCGAACCACTATAAGACCAGTATCGAAATGTCAGAGGACCGTTTAAACAAGTGCATTACTTTAGAAGGAGATTATATTGAAGAATAAAAGAGTTTTTTCATTGTTAGGCCAAAGACTTTTCAACCCATGTAGTACATATATATAATTATACATCATTTATAAAATTATCTTAAACAATACCAAAATAAATAGCTGTCATAATTTCTCACATAATTTAAACGCGCATTAATTAAATAGATGTTCTTTCTCTATCGATTCGCTGTAAAATGTCACAGTTGACTCTTCTCTCCCGTACAAAAATTGTTTTCACAGAGGCAGAATTCTCTCTACAATACCCTCACAAACATACATTTAAAACTGTTATATACTTGCAAACACACTCACATATGAGATGTTTATATTTAAGGGAGTATGTGGCACCCCGAATAATAAAATAACTAAGAATTTGTATTGTAAAACAGAAATCAGTTTTGATTATGTTTCAATATTAATATCTCTATATATAAAAATGAATATTCGTTTTTGTATAAGGCTTATAGACTCGATAATTACTCAACCGATTTCGATGCGATTTTCACCAATAGTTAGATAATTTTTCTGTGCAGTATCGTTGCTACTAATCTCTATATATAAAAATGAATATTCGTTTGTATGAGGCTTTTAGACTCGGGAATTACTGAATCGAATTCAATGCGATTTTCACCAATTTTTAAATAATTTTTCTGAGTAGTATCGTGGCTACAAATATTTCATGAAAATCTAAGATTTAACATTAAAAAACAAACAAAATCTTTATCAAATCTTGTTTTGTTTTCATGATGTTACAGCATACAACTGTCATTTATTTATATAAAAACATTGTACCTGTATGAGATACAGAATTCTATAATTTACGGTTTCAGTATTTAATTACTTTGGTCACTATGATCACGCCTCTTTCAAATATTTTGTCGAACAAATAGACGAATTTTGACACATGCTAACAATTAAATATTTTGAAATGTGTGACATTTGTACGTGCAATAGTTTTTTAGCATACACATCTACGTGCAAATGCAAAACTATGTTTTATCGACTATCATAACAGAAATCTGTATTACCTAACCTGCATTCCATGCAAACAAAGTCTCGGATAACAGCTAGTCGTTTATTTAACAATGTTTAATTATAATTAAAAACTGTATTATTAAGAATCGAAAATGATATTATATAAATATACATAAGTTTCCCCTACTTATGTATACATGCACACATACATATATATATGTACATGCGTGTGTTGCCCCCATTGGACCGTAACTACCGGATTGTTTAACGTAGTCAAAGCTTGATGTCTGGGACCTCTATGTATATAAACACAAACTACAGACTGGGATAATCTGGAGTTGGCAATTCCTACAAACTGAAACATTGTTTCAAGTCCAATATAATTCATTTTCTATCCAAATGAAATGTTTAGTGTGCATAATTAATTTAGGTCAGTAAAGCTATAAAATATTTAATGTTTGAATTGACAATTTAATAAGTCAGCAGTTTCTATAATATAAACTCAAAGTAATAAGTATAATATGTGTATATTTGAATATACACCAGTGGTTCTAAATCGATGCTCCTTAAGTATTATGTTATTTTTAATAGTCATTAATGCCAAGTTCGGAAAATATTGGATTTAACCAAGCAGAGTCCTTAACACGTTCATGACGTCGTCATAGTAAAATATGCTCAAAAATACCCAAAAATAAATCAAAATCACTAAAAATAGTATTTATTACATTAAAGGGTCGATTACATTGAGTGAGTTTACAAACTTGTAACAAGCTGGCTTGTTAGCTTGTAAGATAGTGATGATGACACACAAAACAATCCACTCGCTCAGTAGCCAACTAGCTAGCGAGTAAAGCACATGTTATGAATACATTTTATAGAAACTGAAACCAGGAATCACCGAGATACTAGCAGTTAGCGAACTAGCTACTATGATGACACACGGCTAGTTTACAAGCTAAGAAGCTAACAAGCCTACAAACCAGCGAGTAAAGTAGCCCGGCTTTCAACTTTTGTAGCAGATTGTTTACAAGAAGCTTGTTAGCTTGTGAACATGATTACACTGAGCGAGTTTACAAGCAGCTTGTAAAAAAGCTGGCTTATAGCTAGTAAATTCGCTCAATGTAATCGACGCTTAAAAACGCACATGAACACGATTTTCAGTAAAAACAAGATTACGTTTTTTGGTTAAATTTGGTAGGGTAGCTCACGTCGTGGACGTGTTAATTGACAGTGTAAGAGAGTGACAGATTGCAGTTACTATATTAAGGAATTATTTAGCTATATCTATCACATATCTGTAGTTCGTGAAACTAGGCATAATTCACATGAATTTCGTAAAATTAACTTATTTTTAGAAAAACTTAAATAATAACGCGATATCCCCACACAAAATCAATAAATGTTATACATTTTAGTATATTAATATCACATATCGGTTTGTTTTTTCTATAACAATTTCCTGCAATTCAATAATAAAATAAAAACATTAAACAACGTAAACACAAATATTTATTTATAGACAAATAGTCAGTAGGTATAATATAAATTTGAGATATTGTGAAAATGGGTATAGGAAATACATTCCTTTTCTAAATTCTAAAACAACACTTAAGAATCTAGAATTGCGTACTCTTAAATAGTCAAAGTTCTCAAGTTCTTTCAAATTTCTTTTACTATTTGTATTCTTCGCCCTACTTTTAATATTGCTAAAGTTTTTTATATTTATTTCAAAATAAAACAAAGCATTCTCAAAACTTTATATATACACATATCTACAGAGTTATATACCGCGAAATCCTTATTATTAAGCATATATATAATGCCAAAAAACTTATTCTGCAAAATAATAATCGAGAAAATATTAATAGACACACCGAAAGTTAAGGGTTTAATACTAAAAAACGAACATTTATTAGTTTTTACTTGAAATGATATATACAAAAATTAATTAATAAATATTAAACCTTTACAATCTACAAGTAAAAGTATAATTAAAGTAAGTAGGTAACAAATAACATAATATAGATGCGTCTTATAAAAAAATAATAGGATTTATAAATGACATATATATTAAAATTAGTACATAAACGATTTTAGGTTAAAGGCAATTTTTTGATGAAATATTCTTAGTGAATGTTTCTTAATTTTATTAGAAGATATACAAGCAATTAATTAATAATTCTATCAATAGATAGACGCCAACAATAAATGTGATCCTTTCGTTATTTTAATTTTAATCCAAATATTTTTTTAAGTTTGTATTTCATATAAAACGTTCTATCAATAATAAACTTTATTGATTAATATAAATAATTGTGATAAATATTTTGTTGCCAAATATAGAAACATTATACACATTTACCTATTCTAGGGTTTCCTTTCGGTTTGACGTCATTGTCTTCTGACATTATTCGCCATTTATAGGAGACATACATCATAGTTGAAAGCATGTCGTCGTGTCAAATAATTCCCAAAGCATACATGAATTTCTAATAAGGATGTACATATGTACATAATGTGTATATTCTACATAGTATTATAATACGTACAATTGTAATATTAATACAGACAATTAAATATTATAATCTGTAAAAAAATGTTAACTAATTAACTATGAACATTATATGATAAGTGTAGAACTTTTTAGAAGAAACATATTAATTACTTGATACATTTCTTTCTAGAGGTATATTTCATTACAAAAATACATTTTCATTTTGAAAATTGAAATAAAAGTATTTTTCCTATACAAGTATAACATTTCGTATTATGATTTCATCTTTCGAATGAAAACTTTGGTATATTTTTTTTAAATGAAGTTTTAATCAACTTCAAATAACTTTTATTAATCAAAATTTTACAGATATTGAGTTTCACTTGCAGAATAAGAATAAGTTATTCAATTATACTTTTTGATGTCCCTACTTATGTATTCCCAGAAATATTCAACAATAACCATCATTTATTATTACATAAATTGAAATAAATGTTCTGAAGTAGAATATAAAATGTATATTTTTTGTAGATTGTTTGAATTTGTTAATTTTAATTAACTTTTGCTTCCACGCAAAATCAAAGATACGAGAAGCTTTGTGATTGTTTTAAAATGACACAAAAATTGTTCTCTGATTTGAAAAATTTTAAATTGATAACTTCATTCCGTGTCTGTCTGTCTGTCTGTGTGTGTGTGTGTGTGTGTGTGTGTGTGTGTCTGTCCCCCGAACCGATATTAATGAAACTAGGCTGGATGGTTGGGTCTGGCTTGAGGACGGTCGCATTTCAAAATCATGTGTAAGGGGGAGGGGTGACATCTCAATTTTTTTTCAAGATATCATAAGAACGACACTGTTTCGTGAAAATTTTATATAATCTTTTTTGTAGAGCATTCAATTTCTACAAAGTTTGTTGTAAAATATTTCCTTGCAAAGATTTATCTCAATTTTCTTAAAAAACGTGTTTTTTTTTAATTGATATTTAATTTGACATATTAAATGTCATTTTGACGTTTGCATAAATTTAGATTTAGATTGAAATTGTCAAAAAATTAAAAATATAAGTTCGATTTATTTTCGATCACTACCTTTGGTGAATTTAACACGAGGAAGCACTGTGCATTTACTTGGCAGATGTTTTATCTACCTATTCAACTTTCAGGAAGTTAAAAAAAATCATTACACTTAATTCCAAATTTAACCACGATCGTCACCACTAACTTAAAAAATACCAGGAATGTTAAATTCCTAGAAGCCACTGTTTACAAAACAAAGAAGAAGAAAGCAAACAGATTGACTAAATTATTCATCGACTTTACTCGATGTTCATCATCACAAAGTCATCGTATTCTTTACTACAGTATTCCTTTTATACATACATCAACATCATCTTGGAGGTATTTCCTACTAGTACTACACTTACATATTAGCCTTTTATTTGCTTCATCTCGCTTACATATGCGCATAGAAAAAACAGTGGTAGATGTTGCTATATAAAAAAAACATCTGCCAAGTAAATTCACAGTGCTTCCTCGTGCTAAATTCACCAAATATAATTCATTATTGAACAACTTTATTCTAAAAAAAATTTTATTTCGTATTTCCACGATTTTGCTTGTAAATATTAATTAATTTAAGTGAAAAATAACCGTACGTATTCTCTACGACCTAACATCAAAAATTGTTCAATATAATTTTTATACCTTTACTTTTTTTGTGTTTTTGGGGTTTTTTTTGTGTCGTTTTATTTTTTTCTTAAAAGTTTTTTATTTTTCCCTTTTTAGTCTGTATTCTCTACGGCCTAACATCAAAAATTGTTAAATTTAATTTTTATACCTATGCTTTATCAGTGTTTTTAGGTTTTTTAAAATCGTTTTATTTTTTATTTAA
Organism: Sialis fuliginosa; assembly: GCA_961205875.1. Taxonomy (NCBI): domain Eukaryota; kingdom Metazoa; phylum Arthropoda; class Insecta; order Megaloptera; family Sialidae; genus Sialis; species Sialis fuliginosa. The sequence continues at coordinate 5,765,825 of OY540809.1, forward strand.
ATTTTTTTAATTTTTTCCTTTTGATCAAATTCTGAAAAAATTTAAATGGAACCATCTTGAGAGTATACTCTTTCAAACAAACAAAAAATCATTTAAATAGATGCATATTTATCAGAGTTATACCCGAACACATAAAAAAATATATACAGACAAATTGAAAACTCCCTCCTTTTTGAGGTCCATGGTAAGATTCTGATATGGTAAAATTTTTAAAGGTTCGCCTCGGAAGTATACATAAAAAAATATACATTGTCGAATTGAGAACTTGAATTCCTTCTTTTTTTAAGTCGGTTAAAAATAACCAGACCTGATTGTTCTTACGACTTTTTAAATAACCATTTATGATTAATAAAATTCATAAAAACCGTTGATACCCCTGATTTAAAGTAATATTATGTAAGTATAATAAAAATTTTATTTTACTTTTCTTATTTAATAGCACATTACCTTTCATACACTTGGCGCCACTGTACAGAGCGTATACATAAAATCGGAAGAATGTTTTCACAAGAATGAATGCAATAAAACGCAGTAGGCTGTAATATTATCTCGACAAAATAAAATCAAATCACGCGCCTTCTTTTCATCTTTACTCTTTCAGAAGTTTAGTGGAAATTCACTTTATTCATAGAGAGAACCATACAATAAATCGAATTACCTATTTAAAACTGATTTTATAACAGATTCATCGACTTTTATACGATACTAAATTATCTTCAGGATAACCAACGTAAAAAAAGATCATAACAATATTTTTTATTTGATTTGTTTTACTACAAAATGATTTTTACTTTATCCATTATTGGAGAAAAAATATAAACAAAATAAAAGGCTTTAATTTAAAAAAAAACTATTTGCGGACTTTGGTAAGTGCCAGTACTTTATATCATTTCAAATTTTTACTTAATGCGCATGCATCAAGATTATTCATATATACCATATTGATTACAGAGTCTGTGGACTATCATTTCTATTTAACCTAACCCCCCCTTTTTATACTAGCTCTGGGTCTCATATAACACAGTTCCACATAACACGTCATTTTCTTGGAACCTATCTACCGTGTTATAGGAGCGTTACCTGTATAGTGAAGTTATAAGTAGATACGTATGATGTATTTACAATTAATAACCTTTCATAAACATACAAAACAAACAAGGTAGTACCTATATCTATATTATATCGTTTGTAACTTTGAAAGATTAATTTCACGAGAATAGTTTGAAACGTTAATGGTAACCATTTTGCGTCGCGACCTCATTGACCACGATGTACACCACTGAACCCACACACACACACACACACACACATATACACGCACACATACACGTCTATGCTTTACTATATAATTTCCCAACAGACTCCCGTGTATTCAAGAAGAATGTTTTCACTCACTCATGGAAAATTGATATTCGAACGAGGAAAATTGGAAAGAAGCATGTGAATCCTCTCCAACTTTGATTCGAGATATACATACATTCGTATATACAGTAGCAGTGTATACATGCTTGTATATAAAAGCAATTTTAAGACGGATGTAATTTGATTTCATCAACATTCAGAAATAAAAATAAAAAATTTTAATAAAAAATTTAATATTGTGAATTTAAGAAATAAGCTAATATTAAAGAGGGGGGAGGGGGGTTGTATTGTCATTGTACATAATTCGTTTCGGACTTAATTTTTGCATAAAAAAATTTTTTTTTTAATATTATTGCCACAAGATGTCACTTATGTGCACACTTTTTAATCTATATGATTACTACCATTTCTGAATATTAATCTATATACATTTAACTGTCTTACAGTGTGATTTGATGACAATCGACCAATAGGTGTCAAAATGGTGGATATTTAAACTAATTATTAGTATTATTAATTTATTAATTATTATATTATCATAGCAACTGCTTTACATTGTTTCAAATTTCACTTTTCTTTCTTTTGTGTCGTAATACTTATTATTTTGTAATCATTAGCAAGTGTCTATCACTGCGTGCTCATTACTGTTTATACTTTATCCATTACTGGAGAAAAAACATAAACAAAATAAAAGGCTATAATTTAAAAAATAAACTATATTTACAGACTTTGGTAATTAAATTGATTAAATAAAGGGTTACTTGTTTGATTAGTAACATGAGTTCATGAAAATTACAAAAAAGAAACCCGTCAATCACAAAAACAGTATACCTTGCTCTTATAGCGGCTATAACTGGTGTTTTTACCTTACGTTATATATATAATAATACTTATGATATAACAACATTTTATTAACAAAAATTTTAATGGAAACAACACAAATTCAGTTTTTTACATTTTATTCAGCATAAGTATGTTTGTAATTATAATATTAATAAATTAACCTTAATTATTCAACTTATTCGTTAATTTGTTAAATTTAATTACAATAGGGGAAAGAGGTCGTGACGGTCTTAGGGCACTTGATACCTACAGTTGAAGTTAATGATGTAAGATATATTTTAAATCTGTAGGATCGCGCCAAGCTGATATTTTCTACTTATTTGTTAATTTAACAGTTTTAATTTTTTTATGATAGGGGAAAGAAGTCGCAACGGTCTTAGGCTTAGGATTTTTTTTAAGAATTCCGGTTCCGGCCGAAATTGAAAATTCCAGATCCGTTACACCCGTCATCAGTCATCACGCCTAAACCACTGGACGTATCGAAGCCATATTCACACCATATTAGTCGAGATATTTATGGTCTGATTTTTAAACAAATTACTTTTGAGCAGGACAACGTTTACCGGGTTAGTTAGTTTATTTATAAAGAGCATAGATGCTGCAGTAAAACCCCAAGAGAGATACCATTATATTTATATACCTTTGTATATATTAGGATGCAAAATAAAGCTATCTGGATACGTTTTATAACACATAAAATGTTTCTCAAAGTAATATAAAAGCTTAATCAATACGATGCGTGAATCGACAAGTAGTTTGTTTGTTGTTTTTTATATCATTCATATACAATAGGTGTATAATAAAATATCGTAACGTGTTTCTAGATTTCTAAAAATATAATGTCGTCGGGTTACTGCAAAAATCAGATAAGTCACATTTTATAATTTCTAAGATATCTGGTTCTAATTGGTTAAATTTTGGTCAAAGTGGACTTTACTTTATTTTTGCACATGCGTACTGACCCTTTATATTTGTAAGAGATTTATCATCTTTATCATGTTTTTACAGTAGACGTAGGTAACCTTAGACAAGGAAAGATAAAGGACAAATAACACATTACCTAACGTTGTTACCATATCGCACCACGAGTCATTGGCGTATCATTCAGATTTTTAAATAAATATCAATTGTTCTGAATTATAAAATTAATTAATAATAAATGTTTGATATTGTCTTTAAAAGTATTTCAGTGGTAATTGATTAACAGATAAATGTCTATTTGGAACTATCATCTCTCATATATATTAAATTCAATTGTAATTTAAAGCATATTTGCATATTAAAAATTTTCAACTGACGCCTATGGGATAATATGCGGTTTTTACAGCTAAAAAAAGATCGCCGCCGACAAATTTTGGTAACACTTTCATATACGGACTAGCATTGGTTGTTATGTATCCATAGTCTTTCCTAATCTAAGTAGATAACATTTTTAAGTGTAGAAATGTACTTAACCAAAAAAATGTAAATAGTAGAGTTATCTGGTTTTTGCAGTAACCCGACGATGTATTTTATTAGAAAATATTTTTTTTCTAATATATATCTTTTTTTTCATTATACAATAATAAATACTAAAAATAAACTAACAAGAAATAAAAAGAAACATAAATATTAAGAACAAGAAAAGTAATATTATAAAAACGTCATAAAATCCAACAGAAATGTTTTGTCTTCAGACGAAAAAGAAACTTCCGATATGAAAGATTTCATTTCGAAAACCACCATTTAATAAATGTTAGTCTAGGAAATACACATTCTCGCAGCGCAGTATTATTTTAGCTTAATATAAATTTCAGAATATTCAAGAAAAATATTTACATAACCTGGCTGAATACCTCTGCCTAGTTTTTATTATGAATTACTATTCTCTTCGTTTAATAGAATGTGAATTTATATAAGTTCAACGTACTTATATAAATTAGGTTTGTTAGTCTCGAGATCTTTAGAAACATGCTGTCATGTTGTATTTCTAGTTTTTCATTACTTTGAATAAATATTATATTATCATAGCATCTGCTTTACATTGTTTCAAATTTTACGATTCTTTATTTTATAACTTTTATATCGTAGTACTTATCATTAACAAGTGTCCATTACTGGGTGCCCATTACTGGTTTTACTTTATCCATTACTGGAGAGAAAAAAAACATAAAAAAAGTTATACTTGCGGACTTTGGTAATTAAATTGATTTAACAAAGAGGTACTACATTTTTTATTAGTAACATGAGGTCATGAAAATTACACAAAAAAGCCCATTAATCCCAAAAAAACAGTACTTACGGGGGCCAAGATTGGTGCCAGTACCTTAGTACCTTATGTATTTTACAAAAACATTCATAACATAGCTTCATTTTATTTTGCCAATTTTACAATACTGTAAAAAATAAACTCTCGTTTATGAAATATATCTTCTAAAAAAAACGAATGCATACATACTACATACGAGTACACATAACATATTAAATTTTTGTTATTATTTTTTTTGCTAATGCAAATATAAACAATCTACAAATAATATACATACACAATACCATTGCTTTTGTCCACATACAACGTAGTTAAAACATGTTCGAATGGCGAGTTTTAAGGATTAATATACTGTTCTTCACAGGAAATTAAAGTCCGAGGTAAATACACCAGTCATAACTGTTACAGCAAAAAATGAACTGGGTACTATTGATTTAGCACTTGCTATAACGCATCGTATTTCATACATTACATGAATATAAATATAAATAACATGGCTTGGCCATAAAATGCACACCCCTTAAACTTCTTAAAATGTATTAATTAATAAGGTTGTCAATTTTAATAATAATTGTGATCATGTAAGTACATAATTTTGAAAACATTGACATAATGACTTAATAATTAATAATTTTTGACCAATCAGCGGCTGCGTGTGATGACGTCACCCTGAGGAACCTTTAAATGTTATTTCATATATTAAGTTTTTTTTTCAAATTATTTCGAATTTTTGGATATTTGTATTTAAAAAAAGTAAATATTATTGTTTATTACAGAAGCACAAATTATTACATATAATATTTCTTCATAAAAACTTTAAAATGATGTCAGAAATCAATGTTAAAAGAAAATACATTTGTTGGTTACACATAAAAAAACACTTGTTTAAAACTATAATTTATAATAATAAAATAATAAAAATTTAGATTTAAAACTCAGTACACTATCAATATCAAATGAAAATATTTAAAAACAAGTTACAATAAATCAGCTTAACTAAAATAAAGAGTAAATATAGTTTGACAGCCATTTATAATGTCAAAGAGTTCCTCACGATGACGCGTTCTTCCCTCTTATGCCACTCCCCGCCAGAGTTATGAGGCAACCTATTACTTTACTAACCTTGCGATTGAACTGCAATCGAATTTCCACGGAGGTAAAACTTCATGTAAGAAGAAACTTTTAAAAACATCCGTAATTAAAACATATCAACATGACATACCTCCATATTTAATCAGCTCTAAACCTACGTCACGATTCTTTATATTATCCACAGGTCTGGCAGTGGATGTGTTAAAACATGTAGAGCGTCGCATACACAGTTCATTATTAAAACACGGAGGCCGTTTCTCGAGGGACTGCGCTTTTTCCTGTTGCTTGAAAACTGCCGTATGTTACAGTTAAGTACGGCGACGTTATGTAACCGACTGCTATTCGTTTCATTATAATACACGCAAAATATCGGCCGTCGAAAGTGCTTCTCTTGTATAGAGTGTACTCGCTTTTTATATAACTATCGTCCGATGGTTGTTTCAAACTTCTAGGTTGATGTAGTTATTTAAATTAGTGCTATTGTGGGACTCAGTGGCGTAGATAGCTTTTCGCGATGGGGGGGATATGAGTGGTGGCTGCGAAATAAATAAAAATATTATTGTAATTTTGAATTGAATGACCTTTTTTTTTTTTTTTGATCATATAAACTGTATTTAGTTCTTCTTCTCTTCTTCTAAAAGGTCATACAAAATTGAAAAATAACTGAAGACTTTTTTTTACTTATAATTTACCAAATTTTCCCTATTTACTTGTACTATTTTGTTCATACTAGACGAGTTTAAGAAAATGTCTTTAAATTTTCTCATTAAATAAACTCATGGGGGGTGATTGATCATCTTAATCCCCCCCCCTATCTACGCTACTAGACTGGGACTTGGCTTAAAATTTGATGGTCTTAGATAAGGTTGCAAACTAACATTTTTGGAAAGGACAGTCGTTTTTGGGAAATAGGTCCTTGTCCTTTTACAGACAGGAAAATGTTGTCCTTTTTTAGATATTTTAGAAATATTATCTTTAATTAAGTAATGTATTTAAAGACGAACTATGGCCAAAAAATAATTACGATAAATTGGCAGTGTTAAATATCAAGCTAAATTTTACATCAATTAGCAAAAATAGACGATTTGTCATGCAATTTGTTTTATGTATACCTAAGTTTGAAAAAAAAAATGTTTAAAAAGCGCCTGTCTTTTTATTTTTTAGGTAGGTAGTTTTTCTGTAATTAAAATTATGTTTTAGTTTTGCTTTTCCATGTAAAATGTTTTTTGTTAATCAAAAGTTATCCCAATTTTCACCTTTCAAAAAAAATCCTAGCTACTCCACTGACTTAATCATACGATTTTATAATCTAACCAAGAACAGTAGCAAGTCGGACCTAAAACATTCATGCCCACTAAGGTGTGTCAAAAAATCGATATTTTTTCCTCGCTCTCGTTACAAAATAAGGTATTTTATGACCCAAAATAAATCCCCCCACAAGGATGTACGTGTATTTTAAGAGGTGCCACAAGGAGGGGTCTTGTTTACCATTTAAATAACATGGAAAATCATTCTTTAGTAATTAATATTTTTGTAAAAAAATAAATATTTAAAACGCTTATAAGTTTTAACTCATTGCATTTACACCTATAATTCTCTAAACTATTTTTATAGAGAATTAAATTTCCTACAAAATAACCATCTAACTTATTTTTATAGAAACAATAGTTTAGCCGTGAGAGTCTTTTAGACGTACAATTTAACAAATAAATCATTTTGAATGCCTATAACATTTGATACGTTGAATTGAGAGACATAACATTGTAGACACTTTTATAGAGAATTTTATCTTCTACAAAATGGCATCCTTAAAAAATTTTCATCATTTATGAATCAGTAATACCAATTTTAGTACTAAAGAATCATTTTCCCATGTTATTTAAGTGGGAAACAGGATCCCCCTTGCGGCACCTCTTAAAATTGAACTACAGGATTTATATTAGATCAAAAACTAACGTATTTCGTATCGAGAACAAAATATTTCTTTTTGACACACATTAAACTGACCATTCCATGTTAAAGCACGCAGAACAGAGTAATTTATACCTATTAAGCAACATCTAAAAGTGATTGTACATGTACTATATATCTTATGTGCACAACAGTTAGAATGTGTATACAATAAAACAATCAGCGTCTAAACGCGTTAACTATCTACAACACCAAAACAAAGACAAATCCGTGCAGTAGTTCGTGCCAAACCACGCCAGACATCTCCGATGAGTCTGGGTGTATTTGTATGCACTACTCGCGCCTTGTTCACTCAGGAAATGCGCTCTACTGTAAAATAGGTGCTCTGTTTAATGCGAAAATGTCTTATAAATCAATTCTTGCATGGAAGTGTCGCGAAATTCAAATACCATAAAAATTTAAAATATCGGTATGGAGAACCATACATGACTTTCAAGTTCTTTAATATCTTTTTAAATAATTTTTAATATATGAAAAATAATAATCAATGTCCTAATGTCAAAAACAAAATACACATTCGTAAAATAACTAATTTGACAATTTGAATTTAGTTGCATTTGCTTCCAAGGCAATATGAATTAGTGACGTATTAATTAGTATTTAAAAATTCGAATTTTGAGAGTGGTTTTCACCTCTTCAATAACTGTTTAGGCACGTAGAAATAATAAATGTCCCTTAGGTTCAATTGAACTACAAATGTACCAAGTCTTATCAAAATTAGTGAGATAATACTCGCAACGTTCACTTTTTAGACGATAAAAGTTACAAAATTTCGAATATTTCCAAAACCCCTAATGCGATTAGTACCAAAATCAATAAGTCTGGAGTACTCACTGAGACAAACATTTTCATCTAAAATAATTCAATGAACGAAAGAAAATTCTACATCCAGACACATGCAACCGCCATGCGGAAATCTACTTTTCTTTACGTTTTGAAGGTAGTACAATCAGAATATATGTTTTATTGTTCCCTTCATTACATTTATTTACACTTTTTATGGTATGTCGTACAATAGTTTTACATATGATTAATTTTAATTATGTCTATTTTAATGTAACAGGAAAAATAATAAAAATAAAAACAAAAACCCTGCTCTTAAATTTATATTAAAAAATGCTTTTTAGTTTCAGTAGTTGAGAAAATAAAATAGATAGACCCTTAATGTTCCGAAAATCATATGTCAAAACACAGCTGTGCAAGTATGTAGTTACATATCACAGTACATATGATATATTTAAGTATTACATATACGTTGGTAGTATTATATGATATGGTATGTATAGTTTAAATAAATAGGCTGCTCCGTGCACCACATATATGCAGTTTCCGTGTCTCCAGTAGACCGCACCGGTTAAAGGTAACGTTCTATAAAATTTACGATTTTGCACCAGAAGGTGCACATGTTTTGGCACCAACGTATACACCACACGTGTGCGCCTTGAATTATAAACTAAAAACATAACTCTTATGATGAACACATGGGCGTAGATCACGTGGAATCATGGAGGTGTAATATAACTGGAGCGATAATTCCAATGAGTGATAAAGAAACCGAATTATTCCTGGTATTCTCTAACTCTTAGACAATGAAAGATAACACATTACCTAGCATTGTTACCATATCGCTCCACGAGTCATTGGCGTATCATTCAGATTTTAAAATAAATATCAATTGTTTTGAATTTTAAAATTAATCTACTATATATAACGAAGTGCCCTGACTGACTGATAATCATTTTTTTGACCATTTCCACTCATCGGAGAACCTTGAAATTTGGTATATATATTCCTTGGGGGTAAAAAATAACAACTAGTGGGCCTTTTTTGAAAAAGTTCATAAATGGGGTGACAAGGGGCCCCCAATTTTTCAAAAAAAAAGTTACAATTTTTTTATTATTTTTTTTATATTCCTTGGGTGATATAATGTAAGGTTCAAATTTCAGATTTAAAAAAAATGAAAAAAAAAGGAAAAAAAAAGTTTTGATGTAAAAAAGTATCAAAACGAAAACCGATATTAGATTTTTTTAATTTTTTTCAAATACTTTGGTTAATTGGCAACCATGAACCCGTGTCTGATTTTTGAAAAAGATATGTTAAAGAGGAGAAAATAAACAAAATACGTTTACATATAATGCGCTTTAAGCATTTACTAAATTAATTGCAAATGTCGTAACTATGGATACATTATATTTTATTGATTATTTTTAAAAATTTTAAATGTCAGTGGCCATTTAAAATTTTGAAGTGAACAATAAAATATAACAAAAAAGAAATATAAAGAGCATAACAAACGAAAAAATATGCACAACTCTAATGTAATAAATAATTTAATTTTCATAAATAAATTTGACAAAAAAATTGAAGACAAATAATTACAGCATTCGGACACAATTCGACCAACATTCGGCGATAGATATGTGTTCCCGGTACAAATAAAAATTAAGTAGGTATATAATGACATTTTTTAAATCTTAAGTCATTGAATTATCAATATTTTTACTTTCATAGGTATAGGTATTTTATTATATTTATTTGTAATCATAAATATCAGAAGAATTTATATAATTTCAAATTAACATTGTAATTTTAAATGATATTATTTTAATTGTTGTTTGAAACTGTATATCTGTCATCTTTACCCAATGTACTAACCTAAAATGTACATTTACAAAATTAAAACAAGATGTTGATTTATTGCAAATTGTTACGAAAGCTTCATTCAATTGACAAGACCTATATTTGATTGTAATTAATTAATTAATTGTACAAAGGGTGTACGAGTATCTACAAGAGCTAATAATGTATTTATATAGACACATTGATGAATTTTTGAAAGACACGAGCAGAAAAACCAAAAATGAAATTATTTTTAATATTCATAAAATGTTCAAATCATGTAAGTACATGATGTAATACAATACATGTACCAGAAGTCATAAAATAATTTTTTGTCGTTGTCATATCAGAAACAAATGTCATAATATGTATTTAGTATGCAATATATTTTCATACGACAAGAGTTGAAAACGCATCGTAAACAAATATACAGGTAATCCTCGACTTATAATTGTCTTTGTCTCTTTCTTACATGCACATATTACATAAATGAAACAAACAGTTCCGGGAATTTCCCAAAAATGTAATTTATTATTATTTATGTAGATATTTTTGGGAACCCGCAACTGTTTGTTATGTATAGAAAATGCGATTCGCTTCACATCAAGGAAAACGTCCAAAGCAAAAATATGTACATATTGTACGTGTTAACTTACAACTTATTCTATTTACGATCGATGTTTAGAAACCTATCTCGGTTGTAAGTCGAGGAATACCTGTACTACGATATATAACGTATGTCTTATCAGTTTAAGCGTAAAAAATATCAAAGTTAATATTCAATGTTTTTAAATGCTGCGAGAAGTTCAAACATGCTTGACTGATTTAAATTTACTTTTTTCCTTATTTTATATATTACTTACAAAATAACCAAGACGTTCCATTAAAATTTCAGGATTTGTGAAGTGTTCTGTCGTAGGAAAAGTTTAGGAAGCACTGTTCTACATCATACTTCAATATCAACCAAATTGAGTTATTGAGGGTAAAAAATATATTGAAAAAACCTCATAGAGAAACCATATTTAGTTTGTGCAATAAAGTTTTAACAGGTACGATTTTTCTAAAATATCTTAAAATTAATAAAATTAAAATTGATAAAAGCCCAGCTCTAATGAATAAATAAGAAAGCACTCCGTCACAGCACTATATTATTCCGTCGCGGGAAAGTACCTACCATATAGGCCAGTCAGGATCCACTCAGGGCTAGCTACGTCACTGGTTACGATACTATATTATTGTTGGTTACGATATTTCATAAAACAGATATCGGTGCTTAGAATACATTGTCTGGAGGAATACGATAAAAGTTTTAACAGATTTTTTAGCGGAAAAGAGAATTTTGTCGCTTATATATGAGATTTTTAGAATCGATAACTCAATTTCGCAAAAAGTGTATCTTACGATACTTTGCTTTGGAGGGGACGATATAGAAATAATTTAACCAGGTATGTTATAATTTAGGTATATAAAAACATAGTACCTAGCCATGGAATACGGAATTTTATAATTTACGGTTTCAATATTTTATTTTATTAATTTAGGTTACTATGATTATGTCTCTTTAAAATATTTTGTCGAACAATTAAATGATTTTTGACACATATTAACAATTAAATATTTTGAAATGCCTATATTGATTGAAAATTTAAATATGAAGAAACATTTCACTTCTATGAAAGGTAAAATATCGAAATTAATTATTAGGTTTGGTGTAAATTTTTCGAAACACAATTTTTCGAATCACAATTTTTTGAATCAAAATTCTTCGAATGAACAATTTTTCGAAAAATTTAAGTTTTATTGTTCAAATTTTAATTAGTTAATAAAATATTAAGTAAAGTAATATTTGGACATTTTACGATATCCATACTAATATTATAAATGCGAAAGTGTGTTTGTCTGTCTGTTTTCTGTTTGTTACCTTTTCACGGCTAAACCGCTTTACCGATTTTGATGAAATTTGGCAGTGAGATAGCTTGCATCCCGAGGACGGACATAGGCTATTTCGTATCTTAAAAATTCAACCCCTAAGAAATTGCAAGGGGGTGGAAATTTTTTATTTTTTTTTAGTAATTATTATTTTACCCCCCGATACATATGAAGGGTTGTAAGTGGTTTTATTCGATCCGGCGGGAAAAATACCACGGGGGCGTAGGTTTTAGGGGGCAAAACAACCCTCTATCTCGCATAGGAGCCGAGATATTTACGATTTTGTATAATGAAAGAAAACTAAAAATAAGAAAAAATTTATATTTTACCCCCTGTCACATATGAAGAGTTGTAATTGATTACATTCGATCTGGCGGGCAAAAATACTACGGAAGAGGGATTATTAGGGGGACAAAACAACCCCTTATCTTACATAGGAGTCGCGACTTATATTATAAATGCGAAAGTGTATCTCTCAGTCTGTCTATTTGTTACCTGTTCACGACTAAACTGCTTTACCGATTTTGATGAAATTTGGCAGTGAGATAGCTTACATCCCGAGGATGGATTAAGGCTATTTCGTATCTCGAAAATTCAACCCCTAAGGAATTGCAAGGGAGAGGAAAATTTTTAATTTTTTTTAGTAATTAATATTTTACCCGTTACATATGAAGGGTTGTAAGTGGTTTTATTCGATCCAGCGGGAAAAATACCACGGGGGCGGGGGTTTTAGGGCGGAAAAACCCCTCTATCTCGCATAAGAGCCGACACATTTACGATTTTGTATAATTAAAGAAAACTAAAAATAAGATAAATTTAATATTTTACCCCCCTGTCACATATGAAGGGTTTCGAAATCCACGCGAGCGAAGTCGCGGGTAGCAGCTAGTTAATAATAAATGTTTTACATTGTCTTTAAAAGTAATTCAGTGATAACTGATTAACAGAGAAAAGTCTATTTGGAACTATCATCTCTCATAATTTATAGCATATTTGCATATTATAAATTTGCAACTGACGCCTCTGGGATAATATGCATGGAAATGACGATAGTGATATTTAAGAAAAGATGACCGCCGTAAAATTTTGGTAACAGTTTCATATACAGACTAGCTTTGGTTATTATGTATCCATAGTCTTTCCTAATCTAATGTAAGCTCTAACCTAAAAATGTTTCAGTTGTTTCCATGGTTACTACCATACTACCATATACGTACGAATCCAATGTTTTTAGTACAGAGAATTATGTCACGCCATCAACCAATCACAGCTCGTTAAACAAGGAGGTGTGGAATGATATCGCCCCAGTGCGATAGAGTAGATAAGAAAAAGGATAAAATATATATTATAAAAAAAATAAACGGTGTTTATTTAATTTTACATATACAATTTGTCCTAGCCCGCCACTGATAAGAAAAATGTTATTAATAATATAAAAATTATAAATATATATTTTTGCAGATAACCACCAACTTATGTGAATACATATATGATCATAGAAGCTTATGATACTACAATATTAAGCGGCGTTTTCACGTTTATACTAGATTATATTAAACTTTTTACGTTTATGTGAAAACTCATTCTTCTTTGCTCTATATTGTTAACGTTTTAAAGTTTTGTAGTATATACAAAATACGTTAGAAAATAGTAACTACTTGTTGCCATTATTAACATTATAATGAGTCGATTTGATACTTCATTAATTAAGTACGAAATATAATAATACAGCTAAAAAAACTGGACAGTATGTTTCTTTTCTTACGTAATTTTGAGCGCTGACCACCCAAAAATTTTGTTATAGTTACAAAATAACAAAAAAATGTTATCGATTGTGAATAGGGTAACCAGGTTGCATATTTCCAAAAGCCCGTCCAGTACAGAGCAACAGACGAAAATTGTGCTCTGTAAAGCACTGGAGTTTGGAAATCGTTTCATTGATATTTGCACTCCAAACCCCAGTCGAGTACAGAGCATACTCAGACTGAGGCTAATGTTAGACAGTAGTGAAAGCTTGTACCCCTATTCTCCGTATCAACCATAAAATTTATTACATAATAAAATAGCATATAAGAATACTACATTTTCGCTGACGCGAAAATGTTTTAATTTGATATAATAATAAGTAACGCATATTTTTTAAACTATAGTTTATAAGCCCCACATCGAGATTCCACACCTAGTTCTAGTCTGAGTATGCTCTGTACTCGACTGGGGTTTGGAGTGCAAATATCAATGAAACGATTTCCAAACTCCAGTGCTTTACAGAGCACAATTTTCATCCGTTGCTCTGTACTGGACGGGCTTTTGGAAATATGCAACCAGGTTTCCGGTTTTGACCCTGAGTCTCAGGGTTTGCACACTGGATCTCCGGGCTCAGGGTTTGGGTGCAATTTCTCCGGGTTTTGCCAAAAATGACGACGACTAAAAAACAATAGAGCGGGGGACATAACAATGCAGATTATGGTAAGAAATTTTATGAAAATAAAAATAAAAATAAAAAAGATAAGATAAAATAAAAAAGAGGTCTTTACATCTCAGGGTTTACCAAAACTAAAATCTGGTCACCCTAATTGTGAGAGCACACGGTTACAAGTTAAATAGAATGTGACTTCCAAAAAAAACAGCCAAATCTATGCAAAGGCATGTTTTGCATGCTTACCCAGCTATAGCCTTTACTATCCATTGAAATTTTTTAACAATAGCAAAACATTTTGAGGGTCAGCGAGCTTTTAATTGTCAAATTGATTTTCAATGCCGTAAGAAAAACATTGTTCGGTAAAGAGTACCAAACTTCTTTTTTGGGGCTTGTATAATAATAGATCTTAAAAGAATTAAAGAATATTCATACAAACATAAGCAATCACATTTGCTACACAAAAAAATATGTATTGTATATATACAAGTACCTATGCAAAATTATGTTATTACTAGAGATTGGAAAAATAGTTTTTCAACTATTGTGTAAAAATGCATTTATTGTAATTTTTATTACATATCTCCACCGTTTTCAGAAAACTGGTTTGATTGAACACAATTTAAAATCAACTATTTGCAACTACCTTTCCAACTATTTTAAAACTATTTGCGACACTTTTTACTGCTTTGTTTGCACTAATTATTATTAAATCGTAAAAAAAAACTATTTACCAACTATTTTCCGAAAAAAAATTCAACTAGTAACTATTTCATTGAAAATAACAAGTATTTTTCCAATCTCTAGTTATTACGTACTTATAATAATAAATTTTTAAAAGTATTTGATATTTTGTAGGATAGTTAATCTCTAATGACCTTGGTTAAGCTGCAAAACTGTTAGTTAATAAATTCGCTCACAGTTTATGTAATAAAACATCGGTGTACCAGTAAGAAAGAAGGTCTGCAGGAAATTTCTTCACAATTGTTTATAGTGAGCTTTATTTTTGTAACCAGCGCGTTCAAAATGATTCACTAACTTGTATAAGCGGGCTTAATATCTTAAAACCGGTTTGTGGCGAACTTACTTCAAACAATAACGTCCTGATATATTGCAGCTGTTCTCAAAATGTTTTGCTATATTTTCTAAATATGTATTTTTATTATTTTACCAAAATTAACATCGCATTTGTAGCTATGCGAAGTTTGTAGACAGAAAAAGTACTTGTGGTCGAACAGAAGGAATTATTTGTTGTATCTATACGTTCGGTCTATGTCATACTATTACATTTCATTAATTTCTAGAACAGTCGACAAAAACCAAATGTGTTTGTTTAATCTAAGTTGGAAATCAAAACAACAAATTCTGAATTTAGGTCATCAGACATCGCTAATTGAATCTGGATTTCCTTCTTTACAATTGATATTACAGTGACTTTTAAAAACAAATTGTCAATTAAAAATGTAAAATAAAAAGAAAGCATTTATCTTTGATATTTCTAATATTTAATTTTGCAGTAGTTGTGCCAAGTCTCAAAGACCCAAAGAATTTTTTATTATGAATTATTTGGTAGAGGAGTGTGCTAGACACATGTTTCAATGTGATTTGTATTCTGTATTAATTTTAGTACTTCTCAAAATATTCTGATGTCATACCTACTAAAAAATATATTTTTCTGAAACATTTTATTCAATCAAAGTTAGGTAAAAATTTTATATCTTTCATGTCAACTTCTTTACAATATTTGATATATTTTTCCATACCATTTTTAAATAAAAAATATTAAAATTAAACTTTACCCCCCCCCCCCCCCCTTATATATGTACCTTTATTAGCTAATATTACTACTGTTACCACCCCTAAAATTTCAAATTATCTTTTAAAAATGGTATAAATACTCTTGTATGTATATATGCAATCTGACAATCTTGGCACATCAAAATTATCATGAGATAGAACGTCATTACTAAAGGGTTAACTGTTAGTAATAGCAAATTCTTAGCAAAAATAATAAAACCTGAAACTACAAGATTCCATTAAATCTCACTAATAACCTTCAAAGTTAAAAATATGTATATTGAAAATACCGGAAGTTTAAATAAGTAAACAAAAATATACAAGCATACGACAAGTAAAATATATCTTGAAAACCACTGGCATCATAAAACATTCTCTCCCAGTTCCTTAATATTTACAAACGTGTTTACAATTTCAAAATTTCGTTATGAAAAATGAAAAAGCACATATTGTTCAACGAACATATATTTACCGAATAATACACAGCTATTATTTCACTGTACAAAGATTTGCAGTAATGCCAAGATGTTATTAAACTTCAATCTTTCTACTCAGTTATTTGTTTAAGTGTTTTGAACTAAATAAACAATCTGCCACTATATCAAGGATTGTTTTTGATGCATTTTATTAGGATTTTATGTTGAAATATTGTAACTTGATTATATGAGGTTAATGTTGCTTACTTTTCACAGATTTCGATGATTGCCAATGCCAATAAAAATATTCACGGGAACAGAGGCGTAGTAAGAAAAATTTTCGGGGGGGATAAATACATATGAGTTAATTTTTTTGAAGGTATCTTGAACTGATGTTTTACAAAAAAATACGTTTTTTAAGAACACTGAATATTTCGGGAGGGGTTTCGTTACTACGCCAGTGCAAGGGAAAGTTAATTTCAGATATCTACGTTTGATTGCGATAAAGTACGTGTAGAGCAGTGGCGTAGATAGGGGGGTGGGGAGATCAAGGGGATCAATCCCCCCCCCCCCATGAGTCTACTTCATGAGAAAACTCAGACATTTTTTTAACTCTTCTAGTATGAACAAAATCAACTTTTTTTAAAATGCAATAGTAAGAACAAAAAGAGTAATAGAATTTTATTTTCAGCTTTTTAGTCGGTTTTAAAAAGGCAAATTAATTTTTTTAAACTTTTTTTTATATTTTTTATTATACATACATGAAATGTACTGTATAATAAAATATAGTAATCATGAAAAAAATCGAACTCGAGATTTTAACGGAATTACACGTATTGAGAGTCCCTGAACCAAAAATATGAGATTAAATACTAACAATAAGTCATATAACCCCCCCCCCCCCATCGCAAAAAGCTATCTACGCCACTGGTGTATAGGATAAAGTAAACTGATTTATTGTGAATAGAAAAGTCAGGAATGTATTCAGTAAAAAGTGTAGATGTATATGTATTTTAATTTGTTAATAATAGGGGAAGGAGGTCTCGACGGTCTTAGGGCATTTGATAGTCTTAAAGTTAATGATGTAAGCTATATTTTAAAAAGTTGGAGTCTGTAGGATCGCGCCAAGCTGAGATATTAACTAATCAACTTATTTGTTAATTTATCAATTTTAATTGACATTTTTGGTAATTTTTGAACATTTTTTTAGGGGAAGATAAATCTCGCCAAGGGCGCCAGATTTGCTAAAATAAATTAAAAAATTTAAACCGAATTCCCCAATGCAAAATGATTTTTTTTTTTATGATAATAAAATGACTACTTACCGAAGTCGCTAAAGTTGGCACCACTGTCGCCACTCTCCGAGGGCGGGTTCGACATTCGGCCGGCACGCGCCCGACGCCTTGCACCCGACGTGCGACACTCGTGATATTCGCCCGCCATGGCCGCCTACACCAGCAGCACGGTGTCCACAAGCAGTGACATCTCTGTGCCGAACGCAACAACACACGTTCGTCACTTGTCACAACGCGTAGCAATACACCAAGTCTCCATGGCCACTTTGATATTATACTCTGTACAAAGTGTATCGTTGCACTTATTAACGTTGTCTATGGTTTATCATATCTATGCATATAGAAACTGTCACTTTAAATTGTCATATTTTCTTGGAAGAATTATTTAAATATATTACATTTTACAGTTAATGAGTTAGTTTTTTTTATTACTTAATGTTTTATTTAACTTCAATCAACGAGTATTGTATTTTTTTAGACTTATTTATAATTTTTTCATCTCATTGAATGATTTTAATTAAAATCAATTTGATTAGACTGTGACAATACTGTTAACAAAATATAGAGAAAAACTTAAACTTTGTGTTTTCTTTAAAATGAATTAAAACTCAACGATATTAATAACATCATTATAACGTAATATAAAAGAAT
Organism: Sialis fuliginosa; assembly: GCA_961205875.1. Taxonomy (NCBI): domain Eukaryota; kingdom Metazoa; phylum Arthropoda; class Insecta; order Megaloptera; family Sialidae; genus Sialis; species Sialis fuliginosa. The sequence goes on from OY540809.1 coordinate 5,784,464, forward strand.
TAGAAGATATTGTTGAAAAATTTTAGAAGCTGATTCATGCCTTTGATAAATAAATACCACATTACATTTTAATAAGATGAGAACAAGACAATATCAAATTTATTTAGTAGATTTTTTCAATCTCGTTTAAATAATGAAATATCTGCCATGGAGCCACGGGACTTTCTTATACGCAATCCTGACAGTGTATACGTGATTCTTAATTTATGAAAACACATTATTGACAAACTAATAAAAGATAAAATAAAATGAATGGGACATAAAGTATAGATAAATTATTCTCTATATTATGTATCAAATAATTTTTTTAACATTTTAACCGAAAACGAATGTTTACTTTAATCAATTTTTAAATTTTCGAACTATTTTTGAAATAAAAAAAATATTTTAGATAAAAAATGTCGAGTATATTCTTATCTATAATTTATTCCCCATACATTTTTTTCAGACACGAAAATAGTCAGAATGGATTCAGGGAAGGTCAAAATGAATAATTCCATCAAAATCCGGATATCGAAAAAAATCGGTTTCATTATACGTTATTATACTATTGTATATTTCATATACATGGTATAAGAAAGTAAAAAGATACACACAAAATAGCAGAACTGCACTAGTATAGGTACATTAACTTAATGATATAATTAATAAGTAAAACAACACATCAGTTTATTAAAGTTTTGTCTAGTGATATATACCTAATTTGTAAATTGTGATGTAATATCTAGACTTACTATGTATGCCTACATTTGTCGGAAACACCAGACTCATGGGAATATTACATAAAGATGAAGTTATATAATACCCTCTCTCGTCAATTTTAATGTCTACATTTTGTATTATGTTTAACAGGAATATGATATACTCTACTTCCACCTAAAAGCAGCCATACTGGGTGTTCAAAAGAAAATGTTACAAATTTTTATTTCGAAAATTAAGCTGCTTACAGAAAAAAAACTTTTCAGACAAAAATGTAAAAAATGTATTGATTTATATGAGTATTGGTTGGTGTTTTTTTTTTAAATGGCACTCTATTGCTGTTTACACTTCATTGAAACCATAACTGTCTATAAAATTTAAATCGGACTCTTTAATGTTCGTTTTTAAGATAAAGTTATTTTAAAAAGTAACCTAGTATAAACGAAACCATAATTATCAGAAAAGTAACTACATTTTTACAAAAAGTATTTTGATATCTGAAATTAGAGAGAAAAAACATCTCCTATATGTAAATTTCAATTTTATTATAAAAAACCACTAGTTTAGTTATACATTTCGACGTGCCACATGTCTTGATAAAAAAAAATATTATTTTGCCTAGCTTTAGCTCCTTAGCCCCCCCCCCCCTGATTTTTTTTAAATATGGACATATTTTACTATAGGGCATCATTTTACATGTTCAGTAAAAATTTCATGATTCTAGCTTATATAGTTTACGAGATATTTAGCTTTGACTAAAAAGGACGAACGACAAAGTGAGATTAATAATAATAAGGGTTTCTTCGGAACCCTAAAAAAGACAGTCCTATATTTCCGGTCACAAAAAAATAATCATATTCAATCATCAATCAAAAAAAGAATACAAAAACTATAATTAATTCAGCTCTTTTGGTTATTTAAAGCTGTATATCACAACGTTAGAAAGATCCCCCTGTTATTACAATTCTGAACTATTAATGAATTATTAAATTTGTTGGCTTAGAAAATGATATGTTTGTAATATATCGTAAATAATAAAATGAATAATTACATACAGGGTTTATTTTAATAAAATTTTACAACTACACATTTTCCATATTTTTGTTTGTTTTCTACTTGTAATTATTCAACTGGATGTTCTTTTTTTGTAGTATATTTTTTATTCTACATATAAATAATATGTTTTATAATTTTCAACTACACAAATTGACTTTTACAACTGCACTTTTCATTTTTAAAACTGCAGAAACAAGCTACAACTACACACTAAAATAACCCTTGATTACATACTTCAGACTTATATGAATATATTTATAAAATATGCACATGAAATATAATAACGATCAAACTAATAAAGATAAAAAAATAATTGCGCTATATTTTATTTTCACCAACACGATCAGGATTTGTAAGTGCATAAAAAGATAAGCCTATATACAAATATTGAAGTTTTATATGATCCATCAAATAGGTATACTTATATTGCCCATTCTGATGTTAGCATCTTTATATGAACTGTATTATAATATATACTTTTTATTTAACTCTTCTTTAGTCGCAATAAATCTGAAAGATACATATTCGATATTTATTTGGACGCCATTAATTTACGGTAGCAGTGGAGAAATTGACACTTCGTAAACCTATTTTTTAACTTATGTGTATCTATTAAATACATTGCAACCAATACATTCTCCCCCTAGTGGAGCGTGATAAAACTAAATGGGGGGCGCGAGCATATCGAGAAAAAATATTATTAAAACATTTATTTAATTTACTAAAAGAAAAGAAATAAAATACATTCTGACATAATAAAAAATAAAATACACGTTTACATTTACACTGATATAATACTTATAAATAGGATTTTATCAGTAGGTACTGCACAATGTATTTAATAATTAACTTATCAATATTAAATTAAAAACAAGATTAATAATTATTATTGACTCCCTTGGGCCTGTCTTGCAAAGTTTTTCGAAAGAAGTTGTAATAAAATTATTGTATGAAAGAGAGGGGGGGGGATGAGAATTTTGATTGAAAATTGGATCGCAAATACTAAAAGGTTGAGAAACGCTGTCTTAAGGTATTGCGACTAACGGAGGGTTAAACTGTATTTGATTACCGCATAATAAAAAAATTTCATTTTCTATAATTCAAGAAATATACAAATATATTTAGATATTGAAAAAACAGTGCATAAAATCAGTGGCGTATTTACCATAGGGTCATGGGGGCCATGGCCTAGGGCTGCAGGCTGAGAGGGACGGTAGATTCTTTAGTTCATTTTAGTTTAATATAGAATATTAAAAAAAAAATAGTACTGCGACAAAAAAAAATAAAGGTCTTCAAATTTTTGTTTAATAAAATTATGAATTTCATTTTACGTGACCAAAAAAAAAAAGGTCATCAATTTTTAATTTATATTATATTTTATTTTACATTATTTGTAAAAAATAGTTATCACTTTTCAGTTCATATAGTAATTCTGATTTCTATCAAAAATAAATTATATTTTCTCTTGGTAGAGGGGCGACAATTTTTTTTTGCCCAGGGCGGCATTTAACGTAAATACGCTACTGCATAAAATAGTAAAAATTCAAATGAGTAATAAACGTTTCTTCAAAATTAATTATACTTTACGTAAATACTTAACCATATATTCAAACAAATCTAATTATAGGATTACATATTCCAGTGTAACTGGTCTATAAAAACAAACAAACTAACTAACTAACTAATATTTCATGACCGTCTATAATTTATTTTATATACATTTACAGTATACATATATTTCATTACATACCTCGAAAACAAGTCCAAAGTAGACTTCAATAATAATAATAATAATACACTGGGTCTATATTAATAATAATAAATTTATACACCAAATTGGTGTGCTCAAATATAATTAAACCACTTATAAATTATTTCTAATACCAACACATACACACATTATTTTTAAATACACCCCCACGTATACCCTTATATACGTATCTATGTACAAATAGATGTATATGTATGTGGAAACAAATTAAAAGTACAGTGGCGTCAATACGTTTAATATATTAATTATTATTGCTTCCTTGCAATATCGAAGATAAGAGAAGCTTTATGATCGTTTTAGAATGAGAGAAAAAAAATATTCTCTGATTATTAAATTTTAAATAGACAAACATTTTTCATTCCTTGTCTGTCTGTCTGTGTGTCTGTCTTCTGAATCCTTGTCACACGTGAACCACTGAACCGATATTAATGAAACTTGGTTGGATGGTTAGGTCTGACTTGAGATCGGTCTCATTTCAAAATCATCAATAAGTATAAGGGGGAGGGGTGACATCCCAAAATATTTATTTCTTCAAGATATCTCAAGAACGACACATATTACGTGAAAATTTTATAGAATCATTTTTGTAGAGTATTCAATTTCCTATAATATAGATCTACAACGTTTGTTGTAAAATAATTGTTTTTTTTTTTAATTGATATTTACATTGACATATTTTGACGTTTACATAAATTCTGATTTATTGCTAGATTGAAATTGTCAAAAAATTCAAAATATACGAAAAAATAATCAGGTGCGTCTTATGAAAAATTTCGAACTTATATATTTTTGTAAAATTGTATAAAAATTAAATGGTTAACCAATGCCAGGCAATTTATATGAACACTTTATTTGTTTTTATTTAAATTGTTCAATAATTAACTACCTTTGGTAAATTTAGCACGAGGAAGCACTGTGCATTTATTTGGCAGATTATTAATGTAATGAATTCATTATTATAGTACAGTTTCCCAAAGTGTGGTATTTTTTTAATGCATTGATATATTAGAAAGCTGCAAGCGAACTAATGTATATTTGAGATTTATTCATTTTTGAAAAGGGTTAAAAAGGGGTACGTATATGTTGGGGAAACACTATTATTATTATATTTAATCTCATCAAACTACATTATTTAAAGTTATTAACTATGTAACGCCACTGGTATGCGAACATATATCAATGACGTAGACAGGAGTGATTTCAAGGGTTTGAACCCATCTCATCCCCTAATATCTGGATAAAGTAAATTGTAGTATACATACCTACATGATCTATACTCTATACGTAATAAAATTATCTTTTCGAGTTATTTAGATGTCATTGATTTTTTTATTGTTGTATAAAATCAAATGTTTTTTGTATTTTTGGGGTAAATGTCTTTCAACCAATTGAATGCTTTTTTAGCGCTAAATGCTCCCTTAAAGTAGATTTGATATAATGCCAATACTTAGATAAGGAAAGATAAAGGACAAATAATACATCACCTAGCATTGTTACCATATCGCTCCACGAGTCATTGGCGTATCATTCAGATTTTAAAATAAATATCAATTGTTTTAAATTATGAAATTAATTAATAATAAATGTTTTATATTGTCTTTAAAAGTATTTCAGTGGTAACTGATTAACAGAGAAATGTGTATTTATATTTGCATGTTATTAATTTTTCAACTGGCGCCTCTGGGATAATATGCGATTTTGACAACTAAGCAAAGATGGTCGCCGTATAATTTTGGTAACACTTTCATATACGGACTAGCATTGGTTGTTATGTATCCATAGTCTTTCCTAATCTATGTGCCAATATAATTTAAATGTCATATGAGGATCTCATAGAAAAACGTAGTGTAGAAAATTTAAAATCTAATTAAAAATATTATGATTGGTTCTGTTGATAATACGATACAAAATTTAAATGTAGATTCAAGCTAAATGACAATATTTAGTAAAACTTGTAATACCAGGCGTTAAACTTATATAATAAAGAAATAGAAATCGTTTGTGAGAAACATTCACCAATTATACCAGAGGGTTGAAAATAAAGAAAACATGCAATTAATAGCTAAAATATTTTTTTAAGTATATGTATATAAAAACACTGTTTTCTAAAATACCAAGCAAAATTTTAATAGACTGACAAAATGTTACTCGTTTTTACTTCTAAAGAGTTCATCCCACATCAGGAATAAGTGCATGTGTAAGTTCAACATTCTACGAAATATGTAATTTATTTTATTCTGAAATTCTTTTTTATGTTCTCTATTTCGTTTCCTCGCTTAAACAGCTCGACTTCATAAATGCTATAATTGCATTGAAGCAAGACAGACTATATGTATATGGTTACATTTTCATAATTACCTGTCTTCGTCTGTGCAAATATAACGTTTTATTTTCTGTTTTTATTGCAAGGGTTCTGTTTTAATAGCTTATTAATCATCTAAACATATGCTCTCATGAACATAATCAATAACTTTTTTTCCTCACTTGCCAATTTTTACTTTTCCATCACAGTGCAGTTCTGTTTGTTTTTCGTTTTTCCTTTACTCGTATTTTTATAATACATGTGCATGCATTTGACAGATTATTGTATTTTTATTTTCTTTACTGCAGGTTTCATAATTTTTTCTCGTTCTTTTTTTTAATTCTGATGAAAAAATACTATACAAATGAAAAATAAACCTATACGATTGAATCAATTGAAACTTATTCAGAAGCCAGAAAATAGCACGAATCCATGGAATGAGTTTTACAAGTTTATGCTAATCAAAACGATATTTTTGATATTAATATAAATTTATAATATGAAATAAGAACTGAAAAGGGATCGATTTTTTATTAACTTCACTATGTCAAAAAGATAATTTTGCACACTTATTATTAGATTTGTAAAATACTCATAAGTACCTGTAACGGGCGTTACAAATTTTGGAAGGCTATTTAAGCTAAGTTAATCTGCAAAATCTTCTATTCCATTTATGTGTTTTTTTGTATACTGTGACTTTATTAATATAGGCAGATGTAAACATAAAAATGAAGCTAGATTGTATGTTTATTTATTTTTTTAATGATTTTTGATAAGTGTAACGGGCGTTACACACGATTGATATAAATAATTTTAACTTCATTGCTTGGAGTTGTGAAATGTAAGTGATTTTTAAAATAATATATATGTAATAATGAAAAATGTGTTCTTTCTTATTGTTTCTTACGAATTAGGCGTTAATTTATCAAGAAGTGAACTTTTTACGCAAAAAATAAATGAATCAAAAGTTAGTCTGGACTCGTCCAGTACTAATATTTTAGTATGAAATACAATAATTAATGTTTTATTTTATTTTACGTATAGAGTATATATTTTTAAGTTATTAATGGAATTAGTCTTTTCTAATTCTAAACATTATTGAATAATTCAATGTCACCTATGAAACACAATTCTTTGAAATAAATATAAATAGAAGCAGATTTGGAAAATAAAAATAAATAAATGCATTCCACATTTAAGTAAATATACGAGTGCTCAAAATAAAAATGTAATGCGTTTTGAGTAGTAAATATTTATTTAAACCAGTTGTTCATCTAACATTAACAATAATTACTCTTCAAATAATTCCTAGATAAAATTATACGATTCAAATAAAAATATTTTTTTATTTTTATTTTTATTTTTATTAGAATCAATATAACCTCAAATCAAAAAACGACCTTATAATTTTTTTATGTAGATACATTTAAAATATTGATGAAATAAGTTTCCCAAATAATTGGATGAATATGGTTGAAATTTTAATTCCAACAGTATATATCTAACACAGCATAGAAAATTTACTAAATGTTTAGTTCTTTAACACATACATGGCCAGCTCAAGAGGAATTAATTCTTAAGACACCAAAAAATATTATATAGATTATTTTTTCTCGAATTTTAGATAAAAATATATTTTATTCATTAAATTTTTCACCCTAAATGCAAAATCAATTTTGTACGTACAGTAATGCTCAGAACTACAAAAAAGTGTCATAGTTGTTTAATAATTAATAATTTTATTTTATTTTTTAGAATAATTAAAGTTTATTTTATTTAGTTAATAAACACACCCCTGATTTTATATATATGTACATTATTCGATTCAATAGAAGTTCAATCATTACATTTATGAAATAAAATCCTGTTATACCAACAATACATTTCAATTTTATATATTTCTTTATCCTTTCTTGATCCCCAGTTATGAAGAAAAATCAAAACACTTAATAAATTCAAGATCAGCATTTTTCTTATTGTTATTTCAAATAAAAATATTTCTATAAGAAAAAACGTACGGGTATTATATTATTCTAGACCTTTATGTCCATACAAAACGTAACTCAAAAAATTTATAAATGGTAAATATATATATATATATTATACTACGACCTACGTGATTTATATTTTAATTAAAAAGGAGTAGGTTCTTTAAAAATATAAAATAAATATAAAAATATAATGTTAATTGTGCAAAAAAAAAACTTAAATTAAAAACAAGTTAAAAATTCTTAATTTCTCTGTAACTTATGAAAAATACGCAATAGAATTATAATTATTATTTATTACAATTATTTAAAATAAATGTTATTATTAAAAGTGTGTAAACTTGTTTTATTTGATGGAATTTTTTGGAATTTGTGAAACTAAATAATTTGACAATTTTCCAAGAGCCAATATATCTTATTAATTTGTATATAAATACTTATACAAATTTGTAATTCTGTATTTCGATAAAATTTATAAAGTTTTTTTTTCATTCCATATAAATTTAGCTGTTAAATATTTTCACCGTCCATTTTCCAACAATATCTCCATAGCCTATTGATTTAAACTTATGCATAAATAATTAACATAAAATTAACATGGACACAAAATTTCAGTAAACTTTTACCTATATTATTCGGGACCTAACTATTCACGAATTTTTCGTAAACCTAACTATACCACACTGAACATGACATTTACCAGAAACTCCGTCTAAACTGTACGTGAAACTACTCAAACTATCTATATCAAAACACACAAAAACTCCAAAAGCGATCCGCAAAACAATATATTTATACAACACATAACAAACACATCGCGCCGTTTTTCAAAATCAATTGTTGTCCAACAGGATACTATAATAACGCGGGTAACAAACACAAGACAACATACGGTTCCCTCTAGCGAGTACATGCAACAACTAGTTACGGACTGTAGATGGATGCATGACCTACTAGATACTCCGCATGCTCGCAGCCTCATGTCTGTACCATTGGCCAGAGAGAGACCGCCAAATACAAATATCCTACAACCCGTAGCCCTAACCTTTTTCATCTGGAATTCTATAACTTTCATCTCGTACATATTTTATATTTGGAAAAGGATAGCGAACACATATAGGTATGCTCTTTCTCTGTCACATTTCCCAGTTATCATTTTCCGGAAAATTAAATTCTATGCGTGACGCGCGTGCGTACGCTAGACCTTAGTCTGTGGAACTGTGCAACAAAGAAAACTATTGTTGTTGGGGGTATGAATTTCATACAGTCATCCTCCTCGTGTTTTTGTTATATTATTCAATTTAACATTAATCTACAGGGAGCAAAAAATGGCTGAGTACATTATTTAAGGGCGGGGTAAGGTTAATTCGTACAAAAAAAGGCATGTTTTTGTGAATTTTTTGTGACGACACAGTTAAAATCTCTTTATTAAAACCAATGGTACATTAAAGAATGACATTCGAAGAATGTTGTATAAAATTTTCACGAAGAAATATTTAAAAAATACGGCAATGGCAGCAATTATTCGGACGTCTCTCGGAAAAAAGTAGAATTACGGTGCCCCTCATAACTTGGTGCTGGTTTATCCGAAATCAAAAAATCAAAGTTCATTCGTTAGATAATAGTTAAATAATAATAATTTAAATTTTTCACTTTTTTGGAACACTTTGAAGCGAAAAACGCGATTTTTTGCGAAAAAATCGGCTAATTTGTTATTGTAAAATAAAAATTATTAACAAATTTGAAAAAAACTCTCCAGCGTTACCTCGTAAATTATGTACAGAAATAGTGTTCAAAATTTCAAAAGGATCGGTGCAGTAGTTTTGACGTTATGAGGGGCACCGACTTTAAAAAAGTGAGTTGTGGGGAAAACGCTTTAAAGTTTTGAACACTAAAAAATCTGGTATAAAACGTTCATAAGCGAATTTCATCGGCTTACCTCACACTGAATCATCGATGCCAGGTCCATAAAGGATTTTGCTATCATCCATGATGTCTAAATATTCACTGCTAAACTAATGCCCGGTATTATAAAAGACCTAACAAAATTTGTTAGCTAGCAATTACATTCAAATGGGGTATTAATTCTGTACTAGTATCTATGGATTAGTTATGGAATTTAGAGCAGTGACACTTCAACTAATTGTAATACAGTTGGCATCTTTGACCGTACAAAATAATTTTCATAACATCACCACTGTTTTAATACCGTTTGTATTTACCTTCAACGCGTGCGCGAAACTTGTCAAAGTCATCAACAAACTCCAAAAGAACTGTCATATAAGTTTGATATCTCAGTTGAAAGTGTTTGTTAGCTAACAAATTTGTTAGGTCCTTTATGATACCGGACATAAATTTTATACTCTACCCTGACAAAGTATCCAGTACATGTATAAGTACGTTTGTACTTGCGTTGAAACAATAGCGCGCTCGGGTAGGTATAAAAATCCGCCAGATATAAAAATACTCATAACTTCGTCAATTTTGCTCCAATCGACTTGAAATTTAGACACAATATTCTTGAAATATTATGCATTCAGTTAAAAAAATAAAAAAAAATTCAAAAAAAATTTTTTTTAAAACCTTACTCCGCCCTTAAGTATAGTAGGGGAGATACACAATGAAACGGACACTTGAGATTGAAGATGTTTTTTGTTGAAACTACAAATACATATTATAAAATAATTCGGTCAAGATAAAGGTTCCAAAGTACGTACTACGCTGACTGTTTGGAGCCACAAGTGCATTTTTGAGTTAGAAAATAATATAAAAATAGGATCATATTCTACTAATTGAGATCTACATTTCGACACCCCACATGCCTAAATATGAAAATAAATTTAAAAATTCTATGACACCCCTCCCCAAGGTATATAAAGACAAAGTAATCTCATCAGATCCTTAATGTTATAAATGTGTAATAGAATATCAATTACAAAAAATTCATTTATTTTTTCTTGTTTTTGTAAGTTTTGATTTTTTAACAACACATACAATCAAAGAACTACAAATACGACATTGTAAAATCATAAAAAAATCTGTCAGAATCACAGAACGTATTGCCAACTTAAGAATAATAAAAATTATACTCCCCGAATAGACCAAATTGTCTGTGATAGTTTTTTTTATGATTTTGCAAGCCTCGTTCCCAATTTTTTTTTCAAATTTTTTGAGAAAGTAGTTATCGAGTTAGATGGGTTAAAATATAATATATAACAATATAAATTTAAATATAAGGGTACGATACCAGCAGAGCCGTACTTATGAATAGGCACTAGCTGGGGCCCTAACTACATAAGTATTAACTTAAAAAAAACATTTTCTCTATGTATGACTCTTGAACAGAGCAATAATTGTTAATTACGGTTTGATGTTACTATACAGAAAACAATATTATAAAATATATAAATAAAGTATGTAATTCAAAAAACTGCTGATTATTATACATGTAAATTCAAATACTATGCAAATAGTTTCATAAAAGTTTAGCAATTTTTCATTCAAATAGAATAATAAAACATATTCACATTATTCGTCTCAACTTAACATTTGTAACAAATGGTTATCTGCTGAAATATTTCTTCAGTAAGTATATATTAAACAATTATCATAAATTTCAATATGGCTGTAGAACAAAGCAAAATTACACTGTAACAATATTCTGTGTAAAGTAGAAGCCTTGAGGAATTCTACGGAGCAACTGAAATATCACAATTTAATCACCAACTAAATTCAATTGAAACATCACAACTAAGTTTCGCCACACACACAAGCACGGATATCTGAAGATTTAATCGACTAACTAACAAACCCAAGTCTGTACCAGTTACCACTTCTAACTGTGTGGTTTTCTTACTTCATCGGCAAGAACAAGTATTTCATTGCTAAAGTTCTAAAATACAATTCAACAATATATGTAGAATATGCAAACATGTACGAACAGTTTTTAAAACAAGTGTGTTCTTCGAACATACGTAGTACCTTAATATATGTATATAAAGCTCAACGTCAGTCTATCTGTCCGTTAGTGGGCTTATAACTCAAGAACCACTTATCCGATTTACGTGTTTTTATTAATTCAAAGATATGTTCTCTAAGGAATAAGCAGTGACGGTAATAGTAAATCAAGTCGGAAAAAAAGTTTGCCGCCAGCGGCCAGCGCACTCTTCTGTAATACGCAGCCTAAGAAGCGTGCATTCCCCCCCCCCCCCCCGAAATATTCAGTGTTCTAAAAAAAACGTGTTTTGAGAAAAGTTCAGTTCAAATTACCTTAAAAAAATTTGCTCAATCCCCCCCTCCAATTTTTTTTCTTACTACGCTACTGGAATCTCATGGATACGGCACTCAAAAGAGAAAAATAAAAAACCTAATTTTAAGAAAAAAATAAAATCGACTTAAAAAAAACTAAAAACACAGAAATATATTTTTAATCTAATAACAAAAACATTTTACACAAAAATAATTTTAACAATAACGCCATTAATTATCTAAGGTGTTTTTTTGGGGAAGGTTCGAAAATTTTAAAAAAACATTCATACGTAATTAATAGATGCTCCCCTGCATAATTTATAAAAAAAATCAACAAATAACAAAATCACAAAATAGGAATAGTTTCATATCGCTATATTTGGTATAAAAGGTTCAAGAGCTTTCCGATGGCGGCAGCACCGGTCGCGACGTGCACGCTATTTGTAAATTGGAAATGTTCCGGTGAACAGCGAAATTACGGGAAATCAACAAGGATGTAATATATCGGAAGGGGTTTATATCGTCATATTTGATTGCTTTATTATCGGAGAATTGATCGTCTTTTTTTTAGTAGCTTGTAAAATGTTTTTATACAGATGTGTAATTGGAAACAACGCTGCATATTTGCAATAAAAGCAAATGTAATGCAATATTATAAATGGTTGTTTCAACCATAGGCGTGCATTATAAATCATTTTTTAATATTCCTTTAAGGTACTGGCACCAGTCTTGAACGCATTTATGATAGGTTACTTTTTTGTAATTCTCATGTTATTAATAAAACAAGTGCCTCTTTATTAAATCAATTTAATTACCAAAGTTCGCAAATATAGTTTTTTTTAATTATAGCCTTTTATTTTGTTTATGTTTTTTCTCCAGTAATAAACAACGTAAAACTAGTAAAGAACATCCAATGATAGACATTTGAGAAAATTATAAAATGATAAGTACTAGAACAAGCTTGTCCAACCCGCGGGCCACATGCGGCCCTCGAGGACTTTTGGTGCGGCTAGCGAGGATAATTTAAAAAAAAATTATAATAATTTTACATTAAAAGTAGTACAACTAAAAAAAAAAGGTCTTCAATTTTTATTTTTAGTAATCTTTATTATTTAATAAAATTGAAATTGGCGCGACCAAAAAAAAAAAAAAGGTTCTGAGTTTTATATTCTCTAGCCTGCGGCCCTTCATAAAATAAATTAATTAAAATTTCTGCTGTGCGGCCCGGAAGATTCAAAAGGTTGGACACCTATGTACTAGAACACAAAAATTATAAAATAAAGAATCGTTTTTAGTCGCTTTTTCATTTTTCAATAGTATATCGAACCGCGATGATTATTTTTCCAATATTTTTAAACAAAATGATCAATTGTCATCAAATCACGCTATAAGACAATTAAATGTATATAGATTAATATCCAGTAATGGTAGTAATCAAATATCAACAAATATTTCTAATTTAGTACATTTAATTTAAAAATGTTCACCACTGGGGTGTTATTCATGACTGGCGCCAGTATCTTATGTGGTTTTTATGTGTTCTTATTTTTATAATTATTAATCATTAAATTTAAAAAAAATCTATATAAGCAAGTAAAAAGCACATAAATGAATTATAAAAGTTGTAAAATTTATCCAAACAAATTAAGTTAGATGAATCGAAATAAATAGTCCAATCAAATTAGATTTTTAAATGGAATTAATATTTGCCTTGATTATTTCAGCAAAAATACAAAGTTGTTTGTTGGTGCTAAAAAAATCAAGGCGAATATTAATTCCATTTGTCATATAAAGAAAATTTCTAATTTAATTGGACTAAAATTTTGCGTAATTGAATATTCGCATCTCTAGAAAAAAACTTTTAACAAAAACATCAATTTTTGTGATAACTGTTACACAAATCTCATTTTTTAATTTAATGTTTGTTCAATTAAATACTCATTAAGTAATCTGTCACTTGGATCATTACAATATGCTGAGGGTAGGTTCAACTTGACAGAACTGACGTTAACAATGACTGATCGAGATATTGATCTAGTGTATTATACAGGTTTAGTCAAAAGTATGGAATGGCCGATTTATCAAATTATATTTAAAAAATGTCTTCATAAAAGTTCAATGGGAAATTCAAGCAAATTTTGTAAGCAGTCATTTGTTATTTTTTTCTCCATTATGACGACATGAAACCTTTTTCCAAGTAGAAATTTAGGTTATATTAGGTATAATTGATTTTTTTTTTCATTATCTAGAAATAAAAATAACTGCTGGGTAGGTAGGTATATATTTAAAAAAATAATGTTTTTACTTAATTTTTGAATCAAGTCGTGTCTACGATTATAGGTAAGTATTTTTTAAAAGAAAACAAATGAAATATAAATAATGCATTTTGGATCTTGGCTTCTGAAGATGTCCACTGCAATGCGTGACGAAACATTGGCCGATAATACGACCAATCGACGCGGCTTACAATCAGAAGCCAAGATCCATATCAAGATCACCGCGGAAGCCACAAGACTTGAATAATACAGTTTATTCAGTATTTCAGTAATATAATTATAATTTAATGTAAAATTAAGAAAAAAATATAACATTAAAGCAAAATATATTGAACATGTTTTTCCAAAATAAAAATAGTTTCATTTACTCAGATGCTTCGCCGTTTCAAGATAATAAAAATATTTATGATGTGTAAAAAATTTAAAATGTACTAAAAAAATAAACACCGAAAACCAAACCACGCAATTCGTGCTTATACAGACAACATTCTATGAAAAACGGTGAACGAACCAATGTATATTATTATACATTATATATACACTTAAATATATTTCTCTAATATGTACGTATATTTTCAAGCATTTTTATAATTTTTATTGAATTTACTTAAATATTTCTAAAATATTTGTACACTTTATAAATATTTTTATTTGTATATTTTTTTTTTACTTCGGCATTAAAATAGGGTACAATGTAGTTTAAAATTGTATTTCCGTATTCTTTACTTTATGCCAGTGGTCTTCAAACTTTTGTCGACTCACGGAACCCTTAGAACTATAAAGTTTTTTTGGCGAACACTTAGAAAAATATATTATATCTAAATATATAATAAATATATTATATCTATACAGTATACATAATAATACATATATAGAAAAACTCACACTTACAATTAGCTATTTTACGCACATCTACAGCTTTTCCACTTGTAATTCAAATTAATAAATTGTAATTCAGAAAACGTCAGTTGTAGTTCAGAATTTGAAAATTGTGAATAATAATATTGTTTTATTAAAAAAAAGAACTAAGAGGGCTAATATTTTCAGAAACGTTAGGTCAATACGACTTAAATAAGCATTAAATTAAATAAACAATTATACATATTTGCATAACGACAAACTTTTATTATCGAGAGTATAGGAAAAGGAGCAGTTCTTATTTTAAAATGAAAAATAATGCAAATAACGTGCTCTTAATTTTTGTACAATTTTTAAACAATTATGCAAAATTTCGACAATATTCAGTACATTCAATATTGTAATGTATATCTCATATTAGACCTATGTATATATACATTCGTATTTATTTTTATAAAACATTGTTATTCAGAATTCAGATCTATTGTATTTCGTCGTGTGATTTAAATATTTATTAATTCGTAATATTTTTTGTTTGTTTGATAAACTGATACAACTTGATACTTCCAGAAATTAAGTTATACAGTGTATTCTAAGTTGATTAAGATAGGAAATTTAACATGGGGGCAATTAGAAGTGTCAAATTTAACGATGAGTGATTGGTGCATTTTGAAATGCCGCCACAAAATTTAGTAAAATAGTAATTAGTATTTTATTTCAAATTTATATCTGCCAAAAAATATTATTATAATTTTATCTAGGATGTTTACTTTATTGTTTATTAAAGTTAAAAACAAAATACTGTTGATAAATTTAAAATTTTCAGTTAGTTTCGAGGCGGCATTTCAAAGTACACCAATCACACATCGTTGTTTGACCAAATTTGTCCAAAATTGTTCCCATGTTAAATTTCCTATGTCTTAATCAACTTGGAATACACTGTATACGTACATACTAGAATGATATTAAAAATTTTCTCCTCAGAATTTTCATCTCCCCCACCCCAGAGAGTAAACTAACTGGATTCAATATTGACTGCATTGTCTGCAATTATTGAATTATACTAATTCTATAAACCATGCGTGTAGCTACATACATGACCGCAACATCTGACATTCATGCGCTTTGATTTTCACTGTGCATCCAGCGTTATTATGACTGCGAGGTAAATATACCTGCACACTGGTACTGTAAATAATTTATAACACAATGTCGCATGAACAGTGGCGCTAACAATGCACATCTCGTGGGGATACGTTTATTAATCATATGTGTAAAACATGTGTTATTATAACTACAGTGACGTAGTCACGGGAACTCGGGTATTTACAAGATTACCATTAGGATTAAGACACTGGCGGAAGGCGGAAGGATCAGGTTAAATTATTAAAAGCCGAAAATTATATCCCCCTTGCTGAACCGAAACGGATCTCACAATTACTGAAATTGAAAACCTAATTCTATATACACCTAGCACAAAATCTGTTGTACTATGAGCTTCAGAAGTCGTCTGTCACCATAAAGGTCAAAATCGCTTACAACAGATTCAAAAATATTAAGACAAACATCATTGGTCATCATATTTTAGGGCGGAGCTTATATAGTTACATCATTTTCATATTTAAATACTAAAATTCGAAATATTAAATATTTATTTACTTATACAATTTTTAATAAATTACATAATAATTTAATCGCACAAATATATATGAGTATTATAAACGAAGAGTACTTCTTTATCTAGTAAATGTGTTTCAAAATATCTGTCTTTGTTTGGTACATGGAGAAATGATTTAAATATTATAATAATCAAATGGGAGGAGCCTACTAAGTTTGTGATAAGCGAATTTGAATGAAAACTGGTCGACCACATATCTACATGATTTTTACTAAAAAATCAATTTTTAGATATAATAACCAACATAACAATGGTGTACAACTGGTTGCATAAATCCTAAAGATCATACTTACATATGTATATTTATTTAATTAAGTATCTAGATAGATATACTCGCAGCATTTCTCAAAATGACCTATGCGCAGGCCCGGATTTACCATGCAGGCAGAGTAGGCAGCTGCCTAGGGCGGCAAGAATTAAAGGGCGGCAAATTTTGGTGGAAACTTTGAAAACGTGTTATATTCGTGGGAATTGAATTTGATTTTGATTCCATTATCGATGAGTATGTCATCCGAAAATCGAGACGTAAAAATATCAACCCATAAGCAATAATTTCTCTATACATGTAACTCAAGCATGACAACAACAAAAAATGTTTTCAGTTTTTATGTTTCCTAATATATCATTCTAAAAATATAAATTTATAAAATTTGAAACTGACGCAACCAAAAAAAAGATCCTGAGTTTTATATTTTGACATCTATGACTTAAACTGTTAGTTTCGAGGGTGGGGGGGGCGGCAATTTTCGTAACTGCCTAGGGGCGGCAAATTTCTAAATCCGGGCCTGCCTATGCGTACCTCTTATGGTACGTGAAAGAGTTTCTAAAGGTACGTGGCGTTTTGCTTCTTTATCAGTATTTTTAACGGCAAAAAATAATTTACTATTCAACACAATAACACTTTATTTATTTTCTAGATAACAAATACCTACTTTAATATTTGTCTAAAGTTGAAGGTATTCCGGTAAAAACAAAAGAATCATATTAGGAAGTAAAATGTTTAATATTTATTATAAGGGGGCAGCCCATAGTTTAAAAACCACTTATCTACAATATACAGTCTCAAAATAACTAAAAATTCTTGTTTCTGCAGAAGCTTAGAAACAGTTCATATATGGACAACAGCGACGAAAACTTACAGAAGCACATATTTGTATTATAAAGTTGTACTTACATACATAATAGAGGAATGGGGAATGCAAGTACCTACCTTCGGTCCCCTAGGGACAACGATGACCGTAACTTGCCCTCAGGGCCGGCCGAACGGCCAGGCGACCCAGGCGACAGCCTGGGGCGCTAATTTCGTGGGGGCGCCAATTATTTTAAACTTTTTTTCTATGTTCTGTTCTAGGGCGCCAAATTTAAGCTATATATATTTTTTGAATAATAGTTTTGATTTTTTCTGCAAAATAATTCATTTTACTTAATAAAATGCTTAATATCAAAAATAAATTATTTATTAAACATTTTTTTACAAAACTTGAAAAGCACAGTGCCAAATCTGTGGGTGGCTTTGCTAATTCTTGTAACAATTCCGGTTAGTGTAGCTAGTGGTGAAAGAAGTTTTAGTAAATTAAAATAATTCATAAAAACTTATTTGCAATCGGCTATGATAGAAGATAGGTTGAATAATTTGGCTATTCTTTCAATTGAAAATAAGGTTGTAGCAAACCTCAATTTTGAGACAGCAATCGATAATTTTGCAGATATGAAAGCCAGGAAGAAATCTTTTATATAATTTTAGTTATATTATATATTATTTATCAATTATATGTTATATTATATTATTATATTACACTAATGAATTAATAACAAGATAATTTTCTCACGCTTTTTTTTTTTTGTGCGGGTAATTTTTAATGATCGTCACTGTGGCGGTGGAGGGGGGGGGGCGTCCAAAAAAATCTCGCCTGGGGCGCCAGAATCGCAAAGGCCGGCTCTGGTAAAAAATATTGTACATTTTTGCTAATAGATACCTCTGAAAACATTGTTCACGAATGTTAACAAGATGCAATTAAGGGTTAAGAGCATCACGCACTTAAAGACCTTCGCGTGCTACTTCCCTTTTTAAAAACAAGTTAAAACTAAAAAAACAAATAAAAACTCATACGCTAACAAAGAAGTAAATTGAATAGTTAATATCTCAGCTTGGTGCGATCGAGGAGACTCCAGTTTTTTTTTTAAATGTAGCTTACACTATTATCTTTAAGAGCATCACGCACTTAAAGACCTTCGCGTGCTCCTTCCCTTTTTAAAAACAAGTTAAAAAAAAAAACAAATTAAAACTCATACGCTAACAAAGAAGTAAATTGAATAGTTAATATCTCAGCTTGGCGCGATCGAAGAGACTCCAGTTTTTTTTTTAAATGTAGCTTACACTATTATCTTTAAGAGCATCACGCACTTAAAGACCTTCGCGTGCTCCTTCCCTTTTTAAAAACAAGTTAAAACTAAAAAAACAAATTAAAACTCATACGCTAACAAAGAAGTAAATTGAATAGTTAATATCTCAGCTTGGTGCGATCGAGGAGACTCCAGTTTTTTTTTTAAATGTAGCTTACACTATTATCTTTAAGAGCATCACGCACTTAAAGAACTTCGCGTGCTCCTTCCCTTTTTAAAAACAAGTTAAAACTAAAAAAACAAATTAAAACTCATACACTAACAAAGAAGTAAATTGAATAGTTAATATCTCAGCTTGGCGCGATCGAAGAGACTCCAGTTTTTTTTTAAATGTAGCTTACACTATTATCTTTAAGAGCATCACGCACTTAAAGACCTTCGCGTGCTCCTTCCCTTTTTAAAAACAAGTTAAAACTAAAAAAACAAATTAAAACTCATACGCTAACAAAGAAGTAAATTGAATAGTTAATATCTCAGCTTGGCGCGATCGAAGAGACTCCAGTTTTTTTTTAAATGTAGCTTACACTATTATCTTTAAGAGCATCACGCACTTAAAGACCTTCGCGTGCTCCTTCCCTTTTTAAAAACAAGTTAAAACTAAAAAAACAAATTAAAACTCATACGCTAACAAAGAAGTAAATTGAATAGTTAATATCTCAGCTTGGTGCGATCGAGGAGACTCCAGTTTTTTTTTTAAATGTAGCTTACACTATTATCTTTAAGAGCATCACGCACTTAAAGACCTTCGCGTGCTCCTTCCCTTTTTAAAAACAAGTTAAAACTAAAAATACAAATTAAAAATCATACGCTAACAAAGAAGTAAATTGAATAGTTAATATCTCAGCTTGGCGCGATCGAAGAGACTCCAGTTTTTTTTTTAAATGTAGCTTACACTATTATCTTTAAGAGCATCACGCACTTAAAGACCTTCGCGTGCTCCTTCCCTTTTTAAAAACAAGTTAAAACTAAAAAAACAAATTAAAACTCATACGCTAACAAAGAAGTAAATTGAATAGTTAATATCTCAGCTTGGCGCGATCGAAGAGACTCCAGTTTTTTTTTAAAATGTAGCTTACACTATTATCTTTAAGAGCATCACGCACTTAAAGACCTTCGCGTGCTCCTTCCCTTTTTAAAAACAAGTTAAAACTAAAAAAACAAATTAAAACTCATACGCTAACAAAGAAGTAAATTGAATAGTTAATATCTCAGCTTGGCGCGATCGAAGAGACTCCAGTTTTTTTTTTTAAATGTAGCTTACACTATTATCTTTAAGAGCATCACGCACTTAAAGACCTTCGCGTGCTCCTTCCCTTTTTAAAAACAAGTTAAAACTAAAAAAACAAATTAAAAATCATACGCTAACAAAGAAGTAAATTAAATAGTTAATATCTCAGCTTGGCGCGAACGAAGAGACTCCAGTTTTTTTTTAAAATGTAGCTTACACTATTAACTTTAAGAGCATCACGCACTTAAAGACCTTATCGTGCTCCTTCCCTTTTTAAAAACAAGTTAAAACTAAAAAAACAAATTAAAACTCATACGCTAACAAAGAAGTAAATTGAATAGTTAATATCTCAGCTTGGCGCGATCGAAGAGACTCCAGTTTTTTTTTAAATGTAGCTTACACTATTATCTTTAAGAGCATCACGCACTTAAAGACCTTCGCGTGCTCCTTCCCTTTTTAAAAACAAGTTAAAACTAAAAAAACAAATTAAAACTCATACGCTAACAAAGAAGTAAATTGAATAGTTAATATCTCAGCTTGGCGCGATCGAAGAGACTCCAGTTTTTTTTTAAAATGTAGCTTACACTATTATCTTTAAGAGCATCACGCACTTAAAGACCTTCGCGTGCTCCTTCCCTTTTTAAAAAGAAGTTAAAACTAAAAAAAAACAAATTAAAACTCATACGCTAACAAAGAAGTAAATTGAATAGTTAATATCTCAGCTTGGCGCGATCGAAGAGACTCCAGTTTTTTTTTAAAATGTAGCTTACACTATTATCTTTAAGAGCATCACGCACTTAAAGACCTTCGCGTGCTCCTTCCCTTTTTAAAAAGAAGTTAAAACTAAAAAAATAAATTAAAACTCATACGCTAACAAAGAAGTAAATTGAATAGTTAATATCTCAGCTAGGCGCGATCGAAGAGACTCCAGTTTTTTTTTAAATGTAGCTTACACTATTATCTTTAAGAGCATCACGCACTTAAAGACCTTCGCGTGCTCCTTCCCTTTTTAAAAACAAGTTAAAACTAAAAAAACAAATTAAAACTCATACGCTAACAAAGAAGTAAATTGAATAGTTAATATCTCAGTTTGGCGCGATCGAAGAGACTCCAGTTTTTTTTTTAAATGTAGCTTACACTATTATCTTTAAGAGCATCACGCACTTAAAGACCTTCGCGTGCTCCTTCCCTTTTTAAAAACAAGTTAAAACAAAAAAAAACAAATTAAAACTCATACGCTAACAAAGAAGTAAATTGAATAGTTAATATCTCAGCTTGGCGCGATCGAAGAGACTCCAGTTTTTTTTTTAAATGTAGCTTACACTATTATCTTTAAGAGCATCACGCACTTAAAGACCTTCGCGTGCTCCTTCCCTTTTTAAAAACAAGTTAAAACTAAAAAAACAAATTAAAACTCATACGCTAACAAAGAAGTAAATTGAATAGTTAATATCTCAGCTTGGCGCGATCGAAGAGACTCCAGTTTTTTTTTTAAATGTAGCTTACACTATTATCTTTAAGAGCATCACGCACTTAAAGACCTTCGCGTGCTCCTTCCCTTTTTTAAAACAAGTTAAAACTAAAAAAACAAATTAAAACTCATACGCTAACAAAGAAGTAAATTGAATAGTTAATATCTCAGCTTGGTGCGATCGAGGAGACTCCAGTTTTTTTTTTTAAATGTAGCTTACACTATTATCTTTAAGAGCATCACGCACTTAAAGACCTTCGCGTGCTCCTTCCCTTTTTAAAAACAAGTTAAAACTAAAAAAACAAATTAAAACTCATACGCTAACAAAGAAGTAAATTGAATAGTTAATATCTCAACTTGGCGCGATCGAGGAGACTCCAGTTTTTTTTTTATATGTAGCTTACACTATTATCTTTAACCCTTAATTGCATGTTTTTTTTTATTTTAACGAAATATTAATTTTTTGAAGCAGAAGTAGGCTAGATTTAAGGGAAAAATAGTAAAAAAAATCTTTTTTTGAAAATAAAAGTTTATTTCATTTTTTTGACTTTGTAAACAAATGTTAACGTCATGCAATTTTATTATAATTAAAATGGTTCATAACAGAGGAGAAATATCTGCCATGAGTGTCATGGGACTTTCTTATACGTAGTACAGAGATTAAACAGTGTGTGTGTTTGCCATAGGTACCATGGGACTTTCTTATACGTAATACTGATAGTGAACAGTGTAGGTGAATCTAAATAATTACATAAAAAATTTCTTTCTGGCTAAATTATAAATGTTGGAAAAAAATGTATAGGGAATAAATTATAGATAATAACATACTCGACATTTTTTATCTAAAACATTTTTTCTTAATTCAAAAATAATTCGTTAATTCAAAAATTTACAAGAGTAAACATCTGATTTCAGTTATTACGTTAAAAAAATCACTTGTTATATAATGGAGAGAATAATATTACCTTTTTTTTATTATTAAAATTATATTTTTATAAATTATATAATTATTATTAACTATAAACAATGAGGATATGTACATTCTAACAAAACTTAGTTTTATTGCTCTTTCGACAAGTGCATGATGTAAACATACGTTAACAAATAAAAACCATTACATAAATATCAGAACCGAAACAAAAAAATCAAATAAATAATATGAATCACAATGTACATACCTGGTAAACACTATACAAAAAGGTAATTAGCAAAATCACGCGTATTATAAAAATTAGACGATACTTCTTCAGCGACAATTCGCTCTAATTTAAAAAAACGGTTACTCTGATGAATGTAACAATATATTTTTTTTAATATGCCATCCGTTCATCATTATTGATAAATTTTCAATTTATTAGAATCTATAGATTGGTTTAATACTTGGATAAGTAAAAAACAGGGCCGGCCGAACGGCCAGGCGACCCAGGCGACAGCCTGGGGCGCTAATTTCGTGGGGGCGCCAATTATTTTAAACTTTTTTTCTATGTTCTGTTCTAGGGCGCCAAATTTAATGCTTAATATCAAAAATAAATTATTTATTAAACATTTTTTTACAAAACTTGAAAAGCACAGTGCCAAATCTGTGGGTGGCTTTGCTAATTCTTGTAACAATTCCGGTTAGTGTAGCTAGTGGTGAAAGAAGTTTTAGTAAATTAAAATAATTCATAAAAACTTATTTGCAATCGGCTATGATAGAAGATAGGTTGAATAATTTGGCTATTCTTTCAATTGAAAATAAGGTTGTAGCAAACCTCAATTTTGAGACAGCAATCGATAATTTTGCAGATATGAAAGCCAGGAAGAAATCTTTTATATAATTTTAGTTATATTATATATTATTTATCAATTATATGTTATATTATATTATTATATTACACTAATGAATTAATAACAAGATAATTTTCTCACGCTTTTTTTTTTTTGTGCGGATAATTTTTAATGATCGTCACTGAGGCGGTGGAGGGGGGGGGGGCGTCCAAAAAAATCTCGCCTGGGGCGCCAGAATCGCAAAGGCCGGCTCTGCTTGCCCTAGTTGCATTCCACTAAACAAAGGGAAACGACCGAACAGTAGCGGCGCAAGGCGTGGGCGACGTGGGCCACCGCCTACGGCCTCGCGGCCCGAGGGGCCTCGCGCCTCGAAGGTTCATACAGTGGGTTTTTTAACCTTTTTGTCCTAGGTTGGCGATCGTGCGATGGCAGCCCTATTTACACGTCAAAAACGACAAAAACCCACCGACTAGCAATACTTACCACATTTGCTCTAAAAAAAGTTTTATCTATTGAAGCATATAAGGTACTGGCACCAGGCTTGGCTCATACCCCAATGTTATTCTTGTTTAATTAAATGTACGCAATTAGAAATTTTTGTTGATATTTGATTACTGCCATTACTGAATCATAATCTATAGACACTTAACTGTAAAACAGTTTAATTTAACGATAATCGGCCAATGCGTGTCATGGACATTTAAACTAATTATTAGTGTGATCTATCTACTAATTATTATATTTTCATAGCATCTGCTTAACATTTTTTACAATTTTACGATTTTTTATTTTATAACTTTTGTGTCGTAGTTCTTATCATTTTTTAATCATTAGAAAGTGCCCATCATTGGGTGCCAATTATTGGTTTTACTTTATCCATTACTGGAGAAAAAACATAAACAAAATAAAGGACTATAATTTAAAAACACACCATATTTGTGGACTTTGGTAATTAAATTGATTTAATAATGAGATACTTGTTTTATTAGTAACATGAGTTCATATTATGGAAATTACGAAAAACAGGCTCATAAATCACAAAAAAACAGTAGGTATATTTTGCTCTTAAAACGGCCGACCTTATAGCGGTGCCAGTACATCGATGTTTGCAATTTTTTTATGAATAAAAATAAAAATCTAATTGTAAGTAAAATTTAACATTTTCTATTTTGTATATTACAAATAATGTAAATAAATTAACACAATTTATACCACTTCTTTTTTTTCAATCAAAAAATTTTTATCTATAAAATCCGTCCTCTCGTGTCATCAGGGGGCCTCGCAAATTCATTTTGCCCACATCAAATTTAAGTCTTGCGCCGCCACTGCGACCGAAGTCTGCAAAAGAGGCATATTGTGCAAAATAACTATACGAAATCCAGAGTTTTTATTTTAATATGCAACTGGACAAAAAATATGACCAATTTAAAATGTATACTTGTAGATATTTAAAATGAAAAAAATAAATATAATCAATGCAATTATATCCGTCCTCGGGAATGTTTTTTTTTAATCGATTTTGACTACTTAAATAATGAAATTTATAACAAAAAAAAAATATATATATACAGGATGAGTCATATCAGATGGAACAAACTTGAACAGTTGATCGAGTTTATTTCAAGAAAAAATGTTCATATAAACATGTGGCCGGAAATTCTTCGTGGGCTACAAAGATTTAGCCTAAATTTAGTTTTCATTTATTATTTTGAAAACCCATTGTGATACAGTTATGAAATATAATAATCGGTTTATGTATTATAGTATTAAAAAATGATCGCAAATCTTCTCGTAACTTCGATAATAAAACAACTCATAACAAAGATACAGCGCATTTTATTCATTATTGAATAAAAATCACAATTGCCATGGAAAACTAAAATATGTTTGTCAGCCAAAATTGTAACAATCACTTGAGTGTAATATTAAATTCAAGTCAAGTAAGCTTTGGAAAAAAGAATGGTTGATGTTTGAAATTTTTATATTTATTAAAATTCGTTGCTTATTTCGTTAATAATGTATAACAGCAATGCCAGCTTTAAGAAGGGACACAGGGCGATCGCCCGGGGTGCCAGTTCAGAAGGGGCGGCGGACGCCCACATGGAGATAAACTTAGCTTAAATTATAATAAATTTTTTCTCTTTAAAAACGATCACAAAGCTTCTCGTATCTTCGATATGACGAGGAAGCAAAATTAATAATTTTGAATAAGAAAATGGAGAATATACTACATATCAGAGCAAGAGGTTTACCTATACTTACTTATAGCTTTTAAACATCCTCGTGCAATTTTAATTAGCAAAGGTAACACAAAATCATACAAATTACCATACGTTTGTGTAAATGATCTATATTTGTTTTCTTTATTTTTTTACCAAACAAAATTTCATTTAATCTGACAAATATTTGAAAAATGTGATTTTCTATTTGTTTAAAGTGCCACTATTTGCAAAGTCTGGAATCAAAATCAATTTTGTTTGTTTTAAACTTTAATTAACAAACCCAGGGCCGTAACTACCACCGGTGCAGTACCCAGGGGACCCCGAACATAGGGGGTCTCCGAACAAATGAAAATGGAAAAGGGCCCCTCGATCAATTGTTGCCTCAGGGCCCCAGAGCTTCTAGTTACAGTCCTGTACAAACCCTATAATAAATATAATTCAATTTTTAAACTACATTTACTCGTATATATCAAATATTTCTCAAAGAACTCATAAAATCCTAACTAAATGTCTTATTAAAATTGGGGGAGGGGGCGTAATTATAAATATGGTTAAGATTGCACAATTTTTGAAAAATTGTATAAAGATTCCGTGTTAAAATATGTTTGGGAACCGCTTCGTTCCCGGCGAAACCCGAAAGTACCTCCCTGGTGTTAAATTGTTTTCGTCGTCCATTTTGGTACCCCTTAAATCTTACTGGTTATTATTTTTATATTTTTTTCGTTGTCATGTCGATTTTGACACCTCTTTTACCCTATTTTGTCGCCCCTTTTACCATGCCCCCCACCGGCCAGTTTTTCCCAACCCCTCTACGACACTGCATTGTATTATAGATACCAAAAATGTTATCAATAAGCAAAAAAAAACTCGACTCACCTAAAAAAACGATAAGATTTAGGAAAATAAAAAAAAAACATTCTTATGCAACAATATTTTATTTCCATTCCAAATACAAAAACAGAAAATATACCTAAGTATTTCCTTTTAAATTTTACAAAATAAATAAATATAAAAATACACCAAATAAATAATAAAATTTAAAAAGGTGCAACATTACTGCATAAAATAAAATACAATTTCCAGTATGTATAAATTATTTTTTTTTACAATAACGACTTGTTTTCACCAATAACTATTTTGCGAATCATTTTTCAATAATTTACAACACGTTTTTAGTAAAACCAAATCACCATAATTTCATATGAAATAAACATTTTCTTTTTCATATATTTCATCACCAATAACCTGCCTCATACATTCCATATTTGCATAATTCATATATATATTTATAACACTAATATTTTTAGCTACTTCTAAATCTTTCTTTTTGTTACATAACTATCTGTTGTATTATATAAATAAAATAAACATTGTACATATAACCATATATTAATCTACTAGATTAATATATGATATAACATACATTCAACAAAACATACAATTAAAAAACTAAAAAAAAAAAAAACGATTATCATAAAAATACATTCTAAAAATAATCTTATAATTTAAAAAAACAGCCAATTAAAATTGATAATTCTTTATCTGAAACATGAGCAATTAGTTATTTTAAAACATTAATTTTATTTACGCAGTTTTTTTTAATCAGAAATAGGGATGTTCATAAGTACCATTTTTTCTTTCCAAGTTCAATAACAATAAAACTATTAAAATATTTCTCAATCATTCGGTTATCATTCAACAAATCATAACTATTTTAACCCTTTCCCCTCTATAAGTATTAAAGATATAATTATATCATTACATTAATAACAAACTCATCAGATGGATAAATAAAATCTCCCATTTGGAAACTACAAATCACATAAACTTTAAAATCATCTTAATTAAAATGTTAATAATAATATAATCTGAAGTTTCTGTGATTTATAGTTTCAGAGTTCTATGTCACCAAACAGGAGTTTTATTAGCATCCAGCAAATACATTATTTTTTATCCCAAAAGAACAAAAAAAACGTACTACCACATGCAAAAGTAACTACACTTCTAGATTCAATTTCATTTGACAACAATTAAATTAAACAATTAATTAAACTATCATTTTTTTAAATCATACTGCATATACATTCAAAATTATACACAATTTTGAAAAAATGTTAAATAGACATATATTTTTATATCAAGTTTAGCAACATATTTCAATTTTTATTAAAATCGTGATTGATATGTGTCGCGATGGTAGCGACGCGTTCAGTGGTAAAAATCGAAACTAACGCAATCGGGCCAATTGTCATCTAATTGTAAACAATTAAATCAGTACTTATATACGTTTAACAATAATAATTATAGTATTAAATTTCTTTTACAACAAACAAATACCTATAACTAATGAAAAATACCTCGAAAATGGCTTGTGCAAGGTTTTTTCCAAAAAAAACAACAAATAAAATGTACTGTTGCGTACATAGGTTAGGTTATTTCTTTTCCTTTATAACAATAAAAAAGCCTAATTAGTAATAACGCTTAGTTCTTGATAACTCATATAATTCTTTAAATAAGTACAAAAATATTATACATACATAATTAGATACTATTTTCAATAAATAAGTGACTTAATATTGATTTAAGAGTGCATCTGTTTACAACAATACAAGAAATCAAAAACTACAGCTGAAAAAAACTCTTAATTCTTTTAGTTTAATAATAAAAAATAAATTATGATATGGAAATAGCGAATTATTTAATTAAACACGTTTTTCAAACACAACTGACAGTTCACCCTACCGGAATAGTTCATTTTTTGATCACACGATCTAAATATCAAAAATATTATCAAATTTAATAATAATAAATTTATTAATAATAAATAATATCAAATTTTCATTGTTACAAAATTCATAATTGTGGCAATTTTCAGTACATTACAAACATTGCACAAATATATATATATATATATATATATATATATATATATATATATATATATATGGAATTACTGCAGAGTATGTCGCTGTTTAACAAATTAGATTGGTTAGAAATGATTTAAACTTTAAAGATTATAAATAATAAATAAGAGCCTATCCAGGCAATATTAGCTGCAAACTGGTGAGTTACTTTTGCATATGATAGTACTTACCTTATTCAAAATATTAAAAATGATTTCAAAGAAAATACTACACAACCCTATCATATAAGAACCATGTTTAACAAAATACTTAAAGTTAATTGAATATTTATAACTTCATCAACCGTGACCTAAATCATGTATTTTTAAGAAGTTCTCAAACATTAAGTTTATATTTCAAAAATAACATTAACAAAAACAAAAAAATGTTATCTAAATAGTTCATTTACTATCCAAAAACAAAATATTTTCAACCTAGGAAATTAAATTAATTCTGTCTTCGTAGATCCAATTTGATCTGCGTCAATTACAATAGATTTATGGTAAAACTGAAACTTAACTCTCGCTAACAGCATGAGTACACTTTCTTACTAATTTTAGTTACTGTTAATAATCCATTAGGTATATTTAAATGTATTTGAATAAATTAGTATAAAGGTGAGGTAATTGATATCTAAAAATCTATTACAAAATTTAGATCTACGTAGATCCCGGAAAAAGATAAATTCATTCATGCATGTTCTGTCATTTTTTTATGAAAACACCATGACACAATATTTATTATAAGAAAAGCAATAAAAATGTTAATCAAAACAAATTCAAAGAATATCTTGTATAAAAAATATATATATACATTACTATAGACAATAATAAAATATTTTGTTTACATTTTACATCAAACTTCGCCGCAGAAATATTGTTATTTAAAAAAATAAAACGTATATTCTCTAACTTATCTTAATTCTGATTAAAAATGTAAATAGTACATTTTAAGAAAAATAAATTGTGAGTCATAAAATATTTTATATCATTAATAAAATTATTGAGAAAGCAATAACTTTAAGCCTTGACAAATAACAGTGTTGAAACATCGTCGCATCGACCTTGAGAATTCAAACTGTATAAATGAATGAGCCTGGCACTTTAGCCAATGCCAGGCTCTTTTATTTAAACTATCATTTGCCAAAGCTGTATAATCTCAAATGAATATTTTTTTATATGAAATTTTTTTCTATGAAATAAAGAGACACCAAAGAAGCGTTTTTTTATATTTTATTGATATTTTAAATTAAAAATAAATTACAAACTGTGTGCCAAAAATATTTTGACAAATTAAAGAAACAAGAAATTTTTTTAAATCCCTCTAAAACGTCACATTTATCGGAATGGCGAAAAAATTAATTTCTCATTATTCAAATATTAGATCTTACAATTTAAAACAAATACAGCCTAAAAGTTAATCGAAACCAGCAGAAGTCAGTTAATTTACTTACATCAGTTACGTAACTTTCAGACCTATAATATTACTCAAGGTGTATTCTCGCTTTGGTCAAGGATTTCCGCAAGCTCGGTAGGTTCCGTCACTGGCAGACTACACTGGTAATGCCGGCACACATAAGCAGCCGGTCTGCCAGCGAGCGGCTTGAGCCTAGACACGACCTCCAGCCTGTTGTATAGCAAGGCGCTACGTCCGCGGGGCCCATCCATAACCGCTAGCGTGCGGCAAGGCATCAGCCGTGCTCGCACGACATCCAGCAATGCGTTTGTTTGCGGATCATCAGCGGGGCCAGCAATAAATACCTAAAAAAAATTCAATTACATTTTTATACTTGAACCATACGGAAGCTAAAGGGATCAGCTTCGCAAAAAACAAACGAGTAAAAAATTTTGTTTTTATAAACAAACTGATAAAGGTTAAGTTTATGAAAATATTTACATTTTATTGTCAAATAAATTAAATTTATTAAGCAAATCAAAGTGCTTTGCAAATCACGTGCTCTGAACATGAAAATTATAAAAACAAGACGTTTTGGCTTCTAAACTATTTGCATGTGACAGTGTTGTATTCAGTTTAGATAAACCCCTTTTGAATTTACCTTTGTTGGTGCATCGTGAAAAGAAATTAGACTTGACATCATTTCAGGAAGTGCCAATGGAATTTTCTCTAAACGATCAGAAAAAACTGACAATATTTCACCAGCCTTTGCTTTCATGTCAGTACGATTCAAGTACGCTGCAATCCTTAAAAGATTCTGAGCAGCGACGCTATTTCCGCTAGGCTCAGCACCATCTTGATCTGTAAAGATTAGTGTTTGTTAACTATAATTCAAATAACGTGAATAACGTCTAATGTTTTACACCAGCTAGATTTCAGAAACTTGAGGTCAGTTTGCATGCTAGCGAAAATTTATAATCAGTGTATCTCGACACTTAGAGCAGCTACCACGCGGGTTTTGGTCTCTAATTATAGATCTCAATTAGATCTACGTGATACAAGTAAAAATCAAAACATTTAACCAGTTTTAACGAGTAATAGATTTAATATTATTAAAAAGAAAAATTATTTTGTATTTCCACGATTGCGACTATAAATATTAATTAATTGAATTGAAAAAAAAAATAACAGTATATAAGGATAAATTCTCTACGACCTAATGTTTTTAGTTTTCTGATTAAAGTTTTTAAAATTGAATAAAAAAATTTTTAAAAATTACTTATTTCACAATTTTGTTTGTAAATATTAATCAATGTTTTTATGTTTGTACAAATCATAAGAAATAACTATATTATACATTACTAGTCTGAGTTTTATTTAACCCCACTGCTACATATTCACGTCATTCCCTTGACTGTGCATCCCAACACAGTCACAACAATTTTTTTGTAAAAATCAATGACTATCTGTAACATGCAATACATTTAAATATTGCATAATAACAATAATTTTAGAAAGTTGTTTGTTTGAATGAAGAATTCTATTATAAAAAAATAAAAACAACTTTTTTTTATCACTGACCTTGAAATATACCTGCTAAAAATTAAAATGATGTACTTAAACAAAACTAATTACGTATTATGAATAAAAAAGAAAACTTAATTAGCATAATCATTGTTTTTTTTTTAAAAACTGTTATAATTATAGAGCACGAGTGATAATTTAAAAAATGGTTTTGAATTATTTTTTATAATCAAAAAAATCCAGCTAAAACTAGTTGAAACTATCTTAAAAACAATAACTGTCAAGACTCCTGACCTTAAATAAGAAATTAACCAGATGTAGTGTTAACCAAATATTTTGATACTGCGGTCATAAATTATAGCCTTTAACTTAGAAAACTCAAGACATAGAAAAAGTAATGTTAATAAACAAAAATCAACTATGTATACAAATTAAAATTTTGCATATTTGTATAATTCAGCTAATAGCAGTAAACAAAACAAGAAGCAAGATAAAAATTATTGGGAAAGGTAATTATTTGCGGAATACGTTTTTTATTAGTGTGACTCATTTGATTGATATGATTTTATTTACAGCTTTCCTCAGATAAAAATATTTATTTATTTTCAAGTTCAATATATTAAATCCAATGTAAAAATACGTAATTAAAAATCGACCATTAATTCCACGAGTATTTCTTATAACTTATAAGTAATACATACAGTGAAACAAATCTTTCTAGTTATATAATAAAATAAATAAAAAAATTAATGGGACATAAATTATACAAAATAATATTCTCTATAATTTTTATTATAAACATGTCTTTCTTATGAACCATTTAAAAATAATATTTTTTTTAAATTAGATAATTAAATTTTTTTGTTAATTAATTGATAATAGACAAAAATAAATTACAGAAAATAAGATCTCTATAACTTTTATTATAAACACGTTTTTTATGATCCATTTCAAATACAATTTCTTAAAATTGATTATTTCATTCAAAATATGTTTTTGAAGAAATGAATAATACATTAATTATAGATAATAATATTTTTCACAACTATTACCTAAACACTTTTTCTAATACACACGGTTTAAAAAATTATTCAAAAAAAGATAAAATGGAAATTTCTACCAAAATATCAATTTGAAAAAAATCATATTCGTAATACTTAGAAAATAAAAATTTAAATAACTTTACTGACCTTCCTTCAATCGCATGATAGTATTTTTATCACCAGCGGAAGAATTGAAGTAACCATTAGATTTCGTATCCCAGAAAAGCTGATCTTGTTGTTCTTGTATTGTTTCCGCCCATTGTAGCCAATCGGTATCAAATGTTGCTTCATACAGATCTAACAGACCACGAACTAAGAAAGCGTAGTCATCTAAAAATCCAGGGATTGGATTTGAACTGAAAAAAGCATCATTTGTTATATGACGAATTTACAAATATATTTTAAAAATACTCACACTTGATCAATTTCGTTATTACTGGCGCGGTAACAGCTACGCAGTAACATTTTCGTCCTTTCATCATACATGTGCTTTCTGATGAATTTTGCGCACTGAATTGCTCTATTGATATAAGCATCATCTTTGAGAATCTGGCCTGCTTTCGCATAACCAGACATCATCAATCCATTCCACGCAGTTATTATTTTTGAATCTAAATGAGGCCTTGGTCTTTTTTCTCTAGCTGTATATAACAATTGCTTCGATTCATTTATCACAGATTCCACTTCTTCATTTGTCATATTGAAATTTGATGCTGTATTAGCCACAGAACCAAAAATTATAAGTACGTTTTTATTTTCCAATTCACCATGGGGATCTTGAGATTTATCAACGTTTCCCTGCGGAAGAACATTGAAGTGATGTGCAAATATGTCCATGTATGATACATCTTTCAATTTTTTATTTCCGAGTATTCGTTTTATTTCATCATAATCCCAAACATAAAATGCGCCTTCTGTTTTATGAGCAGAGACAGAATTAGGTAAAGAATCTGCATCTTCAGCACTGAAAAATCCTCCCTCTTTGTGACTTAAATCTCTTGAAACATATCGTAAAATTCCTCTTACAACATCAGCAAAAGATTCTTCTTTGGTTACTAAATAAGCATCGCAATATGATACAGCTAACTGCCCTTGATCGTACAACATTTTTTCAAAATGTGGCACATGCCATTTATTATCAACTGAGTATCGAGAAAATCCATCACCGATATGATCATATATACCACCGTTTGCCATTTTTTTCAAAGTATATACACTCATATCATAACATATTTTACCCATTTCGGATTCCTTATCTCTAGCATATACGTGAAACAAGAAATTAAAATTAGATGGTTGAGGAAACTTAGGCATCTCATTCCAACCCCCAAACTCTGATTCAAAGTTCTGTATATATTGCTGACAACCTTTATTCATAACGTTCAACGATGGAACTTCTACATTTGCTTTTTTCTTTAAATTATTATCACAGGCTTTTTGCAAAGTGTTGATAAAAGTTTCACCAATCCTAATCAAATCATCACGATTTTCTTCCCAAGCTTTTGAAACTTTATTTAGAATTGTTTTAAAACCTACTTGATACCTAGAGTTTTCAGGGGGGAAATATGTTCCTCCTGTAACCGG
Organism: Sialis fuliginosa; assembly: GCA_961205875.1. NCBI lineage: Eukaryota > Metazoa > Arthropoda > Insecta > Megaloptera > Sialidae > Sialis > Sialis fuliginosa. Next base: position 5,818,880 of record OY540809.1, read on the forward strand.
TTTAAGATCCGGTGTTAAAAATACTGACATCGGCCATCCACCATGGTGGGTTGTGGCTTGCACAAAAGCCATGTAAATTTTATCAATATCAGGTCTTTCCTCCCTATCAACTTTAATGTTAATGAAATGTTTATTCATTATTTCAGCAACAGAATCATTCTCAAATGATTCTTTTTCCATTACATGACACCAATGACATGTTGAGTAACCAACTGATAAAAAAATTAACTTATTTTCCTCACGTGCTCGTTCAAAGGCCTCCTCACCCCATGGATACCAATTCACGGGGTTATGCATATGTTGCCTAAGGTATGGAGATTTTTCATTTGCAAGACGATTAGTCCGCTGGGTAGAATCAGGACTATCGGTACTGGTACTGGCCATTTCTGAATTTATTGTAGCTTTATGCTCAGACGCAGATGACAATCTACGTCGAAATGTTGTAGGTTGTGGATCGGTAGTTAAGAAGAACCTAAAAGAAAATAAAATATCTACATAAATACCCACATTATATCACACTACTACTTCAGGATTTCTAGCAGGCCCCTTTTTGCTAAAAAATCTAATAGGATTTTAAAGAAAAGCTTGTTTTCGCCGCACCCACCCCCTCTTGCGAGGGTCATGATAAATACATAAAATTTTTAAGACGTAATTTTTTGACATTTAAATTACATTTGCGCATTACATAAAAACACGCACATAATCTATGTTATATAATTTATGGCTACACTTACCGCTGACTGTTGTATGAAACGGTATTTAAATTATGCTTATCATCATCCCAACTCTTTGATAAGCCGTAATGAGAATTAGTACTGTTTACAGCTAAACAATCACTAGTTGACAATCGCCGGAAAAGCGTTTGGACTAGCGGACATTGTATAACTTTCGTGGAATGCATAGCATTCATGTTAAAATGTGTCTTTAAACACGTATGCACATATTTTTAAGGAAAAATAACAAATTACACAATGTAAACACTGAAACTACCGCTATCTGTTTTGCTCGTTTTAAATTAGACCGGTGAAAGTGAGGTTACTGCGGGTTACAATCAAGGTTCTCTGGTTTGACCCTCATGAAAGTCAAATATATTTTTTTCAGTCGCAATTTATGAAAAAAATATTAATTTACTTGTCCGATTTTTCAATAATATGTTATTTGGGCGATGTAAAGTAAATGCAATTCACATAAATTAGTCCATACAAATATATATTTTAATTTTTTTAAAGCACAAACGCTACACAACAATATGAGTTCATATACTGATAACGTTTTTTATAAAAATGTTTTTCTATGAATAATTCAATTTATTACAATAATTTGAAACGATTTCGACTACACATACGAAGCACTTACAACACACTATTTATTTTTGTAGAGATATTCTTTTGCCAGCTTGTTTATATAATATCTTCCACGATTGTTTTGCAGGTTTGTTTACTATTTTTTAATGTAAACAAAATGCAAATTAAAATGCAATAAAAAAAGAATAAAGATAAGATTATACATGTTCCAGATAGTTGAAAAGAGAAAACGATGTCTACATGGTCTACATGTATGAGAAACTCTGATCATGCGCAGATGTCCCAAATAACTTCTCGAACAAATATCTATTTCCTGCAGCGTACTGGCGTGTGCTGGCGTGCACGTTTCCTGTTCTTTCGTTATCGTTGAATGTTGTAGGGAGTAACATGTAAGTATATTTATTTTAAAATAAAAATGATACAATAATATAAAAATATTGTAATTATTCTTTTCTAAATAGTACAATTAAACAGCAAAACAATTTATATAAATTCTTTTTAATCGATTGCGAAGATATTTTAAGATAGTGAATTTTGACACGTGTTAACCTATATAATACTGAATGGAAATTTTTCAATTATATAACTTCTTTTTAATTTGAGTTGGTTTAGTTTTGGTACTATGAATTATTAACATTTCAGATAATTTATCACAATGGTGAACGGTCGGATACCTTCAGTTTTCTCAAAAACATACGTCACACCACGTCGTCCATATGAAAAGGCACGACTCGACCAAGAATTAAAGATCATCGGAGAATACGGTCTCAGAAATAAACGTGAAGTATGGAGAGTAAAATATACTTTAGCCAAGATCCGTAAAGCTGCTCGTGAGCTTTTGACTCTTGAAGAAAAAGATCCAAAAAGATTGTTCGAAGGTAAAATTCTATTTTACTTTATCCTATGCCTTATTTCTTGGGCAAGAGATATCAGAATATACTGGTATTCTCTAATCAGATAAGGCTATAAAAAATTTCTTGTGTTAATCCCCGTAAAGATTGAGTATTGTGTCTTTCGGATTCATGACAAGAAAACAATTTTTCAATTACAATGGAACTTCAGTACATTTTGCTTTAGCACATTTTTTCTTCCATAAAAAACTGTTAAAATATTTCATTAGTATGTGTTTTCCCTCTGGTCTCTTTAAAATGTACTAACGAGGTTCCACTAGTATATTTTTTGTGAAACAATTGATTTAACCCAAATTTTTGTTTTTTAGGTAATGCATTATTACGTCGTTTAGTTCGTATTGGAGTATTAGATGAATCAAGAATGAAACTCGATTACGTGTTGGGTTTGAAAATTGATGATTTCTTGGAACGCCGTCTCCAAACTCAAGTGTTCAAATTGGGACTTGCTAAATCTATCCATCATGCGCGAGTATTAATCCGTCAAAGACATATTCGGTGAGTCAACTTCTCCAAAGAGCGGAGGAAGACAATTTCCACGTGTTTCAAATCTTAAAGACCACTTAAACATGTCTAAATGACTGTTTAATGTCTTGAAATTTCTGTCTGTTCAATTCATGAAATTGAATGACTGATGGTAAATTTTAACTATAATGTTTACGCTATAAATTTTTGTAGTAGTGTTTTTTTAGCTAGAATTGGCAAGAAATGGTAATGCCAATATATGTATAACTTGATTGCAAGGTCTGGCTTCTTTAATCTTCAGTGGCCACACATGATCTGTCTTGTTACGGAACGAGCTTCCTAGCTTGTGATTTGATAGATTTTTCCAGTCTATTATTAAAAAAAAAAACTAATCAAAATTCAGCCAAAGTTTTTCAATATAAACCAACTCCTAAATTTTGAGCTGGTGTGTCCTGGTGCTATCTTATCGAATATACATACTAATAAATTTTACTTTATTTTTTTAATTATAGTGTACGAAAACAAGTCGTGAACATTCCATCGTTCATCGTACGACTAGACTCACAGAAACACATTGATTTCTCATTGAAATCACCATTTGGTGGTGGCCGATTTGGTCGTGTCAAGAGGAAGAACCTTAGGAAAGGTACGAATACTGGAGCTGCAGCGGAAGAAGAAGAAGATTAAATTATATGTCGTTGTGTATGTACTTTGTTATTATACACGTGAACTTATAATTTAATAAAAAAAAGTAAAATTATATTTAGTGTTTATTCTTAAAATTATTTTTCAGAGTAAATAGTAATCGTGAGATCTAGAATTAACTTTTTGATTCTTAGAAATCAGGAATTTTAATATTTAAATTTTTACCATTAAATTAAAAATATTTATTGTTGTATTGTGTCTGAACAACTTTCTGGTAGTTTTAATTCTATATTTCAATTATCATTTTAAATAATTGTGATTACATTCGATTAAAACAAGTTTCTTGAAATTCAAAGTAATTGTTATTAAAAACAATCAATTTTGAAAATTCGATAATTTTACATTGTTATAGGAAATCTGTCATATTACATTGTTTTGAAAGCCCTTAACTTAAATGCACCTGAGACAAAACGGGACGTGTTTAAGATGTTGAATGCACCCTCATTGAAATAAAATGACTCATCTGGAAACAGTAAACCGGAAGATGGTGATCTAACCTCACTTATTTTCCTGTGAAACAAAGACATACATACACGATATACCGTAAAGTCAATATGTCTCACTCCCTTTAAAGTTACCTATGAAAATCTGAAAATATAGTTCTAAATATACAACAACGAAGATAGACATATAGGGAAATAAACGTATATAACATTTTCTCTCTTTTTACACATCATTATTCAGATTTTCTTCTCTGCAATGTACAGCGCAAAACGTCTATTTGAAAGAGATGTACATATAGTTTTTAATGTGAATTAATTTAAGTATCCTTGTCTATAAATGTCGTATGGTACTTCCGTGTTGAAGCCATTGAATGATCATGAAACTGTAGTGATCAATTTTAGAGCATGCGTACATCCCCTAATTCAGGGTGGGTTTGACAGTTTTTATTATCAGGAATAAAAATAAAATTTGCAGGAATAGAAATTTTCTTCAATTATTTAATTACATATCTCCAGGTGCGTAACCAGATTTGAATGATGTATTTTTGTAAGATTGTATTATCTACAGCAAGAGTTGAGGTTGAAAAAACACGTAAAATATTGTTTAAATGTTGAAAATAATTTTGGGATTTTCAAAGAACTGTGAAAATTGTATTGCCATCAATCAGTTGTTAATAATTTAATAATTTTTTATTTGAATACCCTATAGGTGCCTAATAGAAATTTACTGTGGGTAAAATGTTTTAAAATCATATTGTAGATGCATCTCTGCTAATTTTCTTTCAATCAAAAATACTACTATAATCGAAAAAATTTCGACGAAGAACATACATACAACAAGAAACCAGGTCTCATTAATAATAAATAGATATTAACATTGTAATAATAAAAATAAAATAAATAAAAGTTATAATCCACTGTCATTTGTAACAATTTTCTAATTTTAATACCTACACACTTTTATTGACACCCTAATTTTAAAAGAAGAATTCAAAACAGATTGCTCAATAATTTATTTATTTTCCAGTAAATGTTTTTGTGTATTTAACTTTCAGTATGTTTATGAACTTTTTAAATTTTTTGTTCAATTTATCTTTTATTTGCAAATAAATTTAAAAACATTTTTACTTTTTCTCTTTTCGAAACAATTCCATAATTGCAATATATCTACTAAAACTTTTCTTTTATCATCTATACAACTCGGTAGGTAATTAAATAATACTTCTTATATAACGGCGCACTTCCGTGTTCGCCGAAGCGATACAACCCTGTGTAACCAACCCCTAACCAATACATTAAATAGCACGAATTTGTACGGCAGTTCCACTCACGTTTTCGTGCGGAATTCAACCAAAGTATATAACACAAACAGATATAACATGTTTATATCGCGTACACGGGGTAATTAACACTAAAAAAAGCTCACCCTCGTACAAACTATAAACAAAAGTGGCCGATTGTGTGAATCGTTCGCATTTAGAACTGTATTGCCGTCAACAATAACATGTGCTGGCCCGCGAAATAACGTTTGTTTATCGTGTGTTCAATTGTTCTGTGTTGGTAATTGTTTATCGAGCTGTGTTCTTGAGGTATGTTCGTTTGGATGATCGATTTTTACGTATGTATTTTGCTGTGTATTTGTTTCTCTGCAAGCAGCACGTGCTGGGTTTATTATGACACATTATGACGTTCTGCTGTGTTGTTGATGACACGTGTATAAATAATCAATTGTTTCTCATTATTTAGGTACATATAAATGCACAATATACTTGTGCTCATTTTTGAATTAGTTCTAACAGAAGAAAATATATAATATTGGTGCAATACAGACCGTAAATGCGCGATAAAAATACAAATGTCTATTTTTGTCTAAAAATAATACTTATATTATAAGACAAAAAGTGCATATACACATAGGTCCGTTTTCGTTTTATTTTTGATAAACAGGTTGATCAAGATTTTTTGAAAAATTGTTTTTTTTTTTAATAACTCCGAAACTTCATTAGATATTTTTATAAAATTTGGTGGGTGTAAACAAGGTCTAGAGACATATATTTTGTAAAAAAAAAAAAAAAAACGAATTTTCAGTTTCAACCAGTGGCATTCCAATTAATATCACCTTGATTATTTTGAATGAAAAAATAAAGCGAAAAAGGAATTAATGTTTATATGAACTTTTTGTTTTAAAATTATGCGCAGATTAACCCCCTTCAATATTGACATTCAATTATGAAACATGAGGTGAGTTCCAAAATTCGTTCGTTCCATTTTAAAAAATAATCGAGATGCAGTGGATTTAGAAAGAATTCTGTGCATTCTTTCATATTGTAATGTCAGTTTTGAGCAAAACTTGCTATATATATGTCTAAGCGAGTCATGCCATATTTTTTTCAAAATCCACTGCATCTCGATTATTTTTTAAAATGGAACGAACGAATTTTGGAACTCAATATACATGTATATGAATTAAGTTATTTAATTGTTATAGAGGGGTAGGATCTATGCGATCTATACCCGCATAATAATAATCGTTGTTTTAGTTTCTTTGTGCTTATATCTACATTTGAAATCCCGTTTCACAAAAAGATTGCGTACACCACTGATGTTAAAAATATTTACGAGATGCATACTGCATATTATGCATTCTTTAATTAACGTAATAGGATTTGCATATATGCGCAGTTCCTTTTTTTTATTAATTTATTTGCATTTCTTTAGTATTTTCTCTTTATAACTAACACATTTTTTTATTATTCACATAGTTATAAAAATACATAAAAAATTAATTTTAATAAATACATACATACATCGAAACTTTAAAGGTTTTGATTATCATTGATCTATAGTGATCTCTATATTTCTAAGGATCCTGGATTAAAATAAAAATTACATAATAATGCGAAATACAAAAATTTAGTTAGCTACCCGTCACCGCCCCTGTGCTATTATATATAATTTACCACTTAGGTATATGTATATTCATATTTTTCTTGTAATATTTTTTTGAAAAAAAAAGTCGCCTAGTCACCAAAAATAAGTGTGTATATAATAAATAAAAATAGAGACAAGATAAATTGAAAATCATAAATTATGTGCATTGCAATTTTTACACATCATATCTTTATGTTTACAACGTGAAAAATTTACCTATATTTCATGGACGAAAGAAAATTCATTTTCAATTTTATATAATCATCTTTGCCACACGTACAAACACACACATATATACATCTTCCCTCGCGGTGGTGCAGCAGCATCCCTGTATGAAACACCCCGTGCTAGTGGCGCCTACATACGAGCTAGTGAATTATTTTAGGGGTGGAAATAAAATTGCTTCACGTGGATGAATCATGTCGTAACTATGAACTGAGAAACGAGAATGATAATATGTGCGTCGTTCAGATGCCAAAGTGACTGTTTTATTGAAATTAAATGTTTAATAATATTTAGTAAAAGCAGTTGTGAGCAAATGAGAAATTAAGAAAAATTTTCAACTGCAATTACCTTTTTTTACTCTACACTTTGTATATTTCTTTCCAGTACCGGCTTTAGGGGGGGGGGGGGCGAACCAGTGCGACCGCCCGGGGTGCCAGGCCAGGTGGGGTGGCGCACAATGGAACATCACTTTTTTTGGTTCAAATCAGTAATTTTTGAGTAAACTTCTTTTTTATCTTTAAATTTTCTGTCGATCAGTTAAACCCGATTAAGCAAAAAATATAGCTAAATATAAACAATGTTAATTTGTAAAAAAACTCGATTATTTGATAGCTACAGAATTTGACATAAATTTATTTTTTATTTGACTTAACCATAAAGACGAACTTATCTGAATTTTACCTTCAGTTCTTTTAAAATTTTTTGGATGTTGACTCGAATTAATATTTTTTTATAGTAATTTCTCACATAATTCGCTCAGTTATACTGATTTTATTTTAAATCCATATTTTTTTATAATAATACCGCCTTATCTTTGGCTGAAAAAAAAATAAAACCTTGTTTCAAACATCGTATTGTTGAAACAACTGAAATTCAGTTGAAACAGTTACAAAACGGCCAATCTCGCGGCGAAGTTGGCACCATATTTTTTTTTTCAGTGTGCTAATTAACAAATACTTATTCGGCAACCCAGAAAACCTTTAATAAGGTATTAGCTGAGATACTAACTAATCAACTTATTTGTTGATTTATCAATTTTAATTTGTTCGTAATAGGGGAAGGAGGTCTCAGCGGTCTTAGGGCATTTGATAGTCTTAAAGTTAATGATGTACTTAAGCTATATTTTAAAAAAAAGTTGGAGTCTGTAGGATCGCACCAAGCTGAGATATGAATTATTCAACTTATTTGTTAATTTATCAATTTTAATTGACATTTTCGGTGATTTTTTAACATTTTTTTATCCTGGGGAGAGGGTCCCTAAAAATAATTGTTCAATAGGAAGTGTTAGTGATAAAGCGATTTATTTTCAATTCTTATAAAATATTTTATAATTTTATCGGCAGTAAATATATACTTAGCTATTTTTTATTACCATAATAGATACAATTTAATTTCAAAATACCTTATACTGTTCTCCTTTACACGTTCATCGTCCCTGTTTTAAAAACAGGATTGAGGGTTTGGCTACACACATGGATATTTTGATGCATTAGGCATACATGAACATAAACATTTCAAACATAAGCTGTTCATTAACTAGAAATATTGAAGGGTTTACTAAAATGTACACCTTATAAATTATACCTACATTACAACCGTTATTGGCAATGGCAGTTTGCTATATATGTTATATATTAAAAATACAAATATTATAGATGTTGAAATAGTTTTTATTATCTTTAAATTTGTTGTGATTAGCTAGTATCCATTTTATTAAAAATTCGTAGCGACGTTTTCTTCATCTAATTTTCGACCTTTATAACATGCTATCTTTCTTAGGACTTAGGGCAATCATAACAATAAATAATTCTAATAAATTTCTGCTGGTCTAAATGGAAAACTGTAATTTACAGTAAGTATACCTATTAATTAGAAATGTGTAATTCAGAAAAAAATTATTTCTTTTTGAATGAATGACATTTTTTTAGGTAATGAATTGAATTGATAGAAGGAAAATTACACGGGTTCAGAATTAACTCCCGCTCCAATAATGTTCCGGAACTTGTAAAATCTATTAGTTCCCTAGCTTATAAACTCCGAATTTTCTTAGCTCCGAACGGAATTAATTCCAGAACTTATAAAATCTATTAGTTTCCTGGCTTATCAAAATTTTTGGACCCCCTTCTCATGGACTGAAAAGTATATTAATTTTTTTTTCACTTATTCCATTGATTTTAGATAGGTATCTTAAAATGCAACAAAAATGTTATTCAATCTTTTGATTTTTTCAGTCACGATATATTTGCTTATCAATTTCGTTATCAAAGCGTCCCCTTCCTCTAATTTCTAAACTATCAATTCAAAAAATCAGAATGTAGCTTTTAATTAGTACTTTCAATGAAAATTATAACGAACACTGTAGCAAAAATAGTTTATGAAAAATTTAGAAATAACATTTTTTTTTATAAATCATAGTGAGAATGGCTGCGGAACCCTATTATGTGCGAGCCCAACACGCATTTGGCCGTTTTATTTTTTAAATAATGACAATGTGTCAACAAAAAAGTTATTGGAATTTTCAATATGTGTGTCTGTAAAGAAAATTATTTTCTTATGTTCATTATCAAAAAAGGTAATTTCAATATCACGTATTTCGAAATTTTAAAGGATTCACTGAACAATTCATTAGAAACTATCAATAAGTAACATCTCATATCCAGTTAGAAGGGTGTAATTTTTTTTAAATTAGACTATATATTAAATTTTGTAATCACTCGCCTTGTGTTAATTTGATAAATTACCTTATATAGGTAATATTTTATTAATTAAGTAAAAATGGAAATTTTCCTAATCTTCTGCAATTTCTCATTAAATTTATCTATCTATTATCTACACATAATATCCTATCGACTGTAAGGAAATAGTTAATGGTATAAGTTTAAAATCTGCAATTAAAATTATGCACTTTTTTTCTTATTTCAGAGTTCTCGCTAAATAATACGTTTAGTTTTAATCAGACGATGGATCGATTTACATCAAGCGCATTCTTCTAAACGGCTTGGGATGAATCTCATTTGCAAAATAATCAAGACGTTTTTTTATTTGTTTGATCTGTTACAACAATTCTTTTCTCGCAAACAATCCAAGCGTATTCCTCTTGTTCCGACCAAACAGATAAACAAAACTGTTCAGATGTCAAAACGAAAAACACGTGATCCGAAAAACCGTAGTCAACAAACAGTTTCGAATCGTTCGCGACAACAATGCTTTCGCATTCACTATGGCCTCCCACACTAACTCCACCTACAACGACAAGTTTAGCGCACGCGCAGAGTGAGGAGTCTGGTATAGAGCCCGGCTTACATATCGCGACAATCACAGGATCGCTCGCTTCCTTACCGGCACTCGAGCCAGAAGCTCTCTACGATACCGACCATACAGATTTGAATAGTGAACAAGACGAGGCAGAACTCAAGAGAGAATTGCTTAAAGGTACTTATATTATATTATTACTTCTATTTGAGTTTTAATACCTCAAGTTATTATTATTTGATAGAAATAGTGAACGTTTTTTGTTTTACTTTGTTTAATGCATTTATTTGTTGTTATCATTCTCGTTTGTGATGTTTTAATTGTGTGTTCATTGTTGATTGTTGTTAAATCAAACCTACAAAGGACGCAATACATTTATTTAGGGTTCCGTATTCTAAGTAAAATAGGTCCCGACAGATTTTTTTTCAAATTTCGTATAGGTACAGGTAGATAAACACAAAATAGTGAAACAAAATAATTTCAAATTTGTATCTATAATAATTTTTGTGATAAAAGAATTTCAATATTATGTTGTTTTTTATTTAGGGAGGTTTTATGACACTCTTACTGGAAGAGGTTGAACAATTCAAATGGAGTGTATTTTAGAAAAAAGGGTCAGATAAAAAAGTTATAGTATGTACCTTGAATAAAATTGAAAAAATATATTTTTCGAAAAATCTATTTAGGATTTATCTACTTGGCGATCGTTTCGAAATATGTATACAATTTAAAAAAAAATAGAAAAATAATTCAAATGTAGGTGCGCTCTATAAAATAATAAAAAATGTATATATAATGGAAATAGTTAAACACGAAAAAAAAACCACACAATACAAGGGGCACACAATTTATTAACACTTGGCATGTTATATTACTAGCGCTTTGTTTACATAGCATTTTTGTTACATAGCATTTTTCGGGACCAGAATGTTATTTCATGTTAACCAATTTTTCATGTTAAGGCTAATTGTAAGCGTTTTCGTGTTAAAAGATTTCCACTGTAATTGAATGTTCTCCTCCAGGGGCGTACGCAAGGAGGGGGGGGGGGGCTATTTTACCCCCCCCCCTGAAATGTGAAGTGAAAAAAATTGTGTTCTCCTCCTTAAGAATTAGTTTAAAATTTGATCTTTCGGAGAGATAAAGTTTTCAAACCGAAACGAAATTGTTAATTATAATTTATAAAATAAATCAGAAACGAGATAAAATTTATCAAAACTTACTTTTGTCTCGTCTCTTGTAAAGCCCCACTAAAGAGAGAAAATTTTGACAAAATATCTGAGTGGGTAACCTTAAAATTATTTTATAGTTTATTTGTGCCGTAACTTCATAGGAGGTAGTTTAAGACTATCCACACCTCCTATGAAGTTAGATTACTGCAAACACACAACATAGATTTATTTATACGAACAAGTGTTTTGACAAAATATCTGAGTGGGTAACCTTAAAATTATTTTATAATTTATTAGTGCCGTAACTTCATAGGAGGTAGTTTAAGACGATCTACACCTCCTGTGAAGTTAGACTACTGCAAACACACTACATAGATTTATTTATACGAACAAGTGTGTGCAGACCAATGGCGACAGTTGTTCGATAAGTTCGACCCAGAAGGTTTCGGCGAGATACCGTGGCCAGAGTTCCGCGCGGCGCTTCTATCAGAGCTCGGCGCGAGCACGCTGGTTACCGGCAAGCGCGAGGTGTTGCTAGAGCGTTGCCGCACAGCCACCTCGCCGGCAATTACATTCCAGGAGTTCGTCAATGTGGTAAGTAGATTATTTATATTTTTAATTGTTGATAGTAATTTTAATTACAGTCGCGACTTGTTTATTCTAAGCCTTCCGAATCGTTTTGACACGAGGAAGTTGCGTTTATTCGAAGTTATGTATAGATCCTTGACCAATCAGCGTTGGCGCGGGAATTGACGTCACCACGAAGACGTATTCAAATGTATAATAGAATATCAATTACAAGAAATCCTTTATTTATTCTTATCTTCGTATTTTTTGATATTTTAACAACATATACAATCAAAGAAGTACAAATTCGACATTGCAAAATCATGAAAAAGCTATCACAGACAATTTGGTCTATTCGGGAAGTGTCATTTTTACTATTCTGTTGGCAATACGTTCTGTGGTTTTGAGTTTTTGACAGCTTTCTATGATTTTGCAATGTCGAATTTGTATGTACTTCTTTGATTGTATGTGTTGTTAAAATATCAAAAAATACGAAAACAAGAATAAATGAAGGATTTTTTTGTAATTAATATTCTAGTATACGTCTTCGTGGTGATTTCAATTCCCGCGCCAACGCTGATTGGTCAAGGAGCTTTTTAAAAAATGTGGAAAAAGTTTCAGCCCTCTATCTTAAAAATTGGCCATTACCAGTGGCGGGTAATTTTTCCATTTAAAATACACGTGTTTTTTCGATTTTTCAAAGACCTCCATACTAAAGCGTCTTAAATTTTTCCTAAAAATATAGAATACTCATGAATGCATTCCTGGTACTCATATTCCATATCTAGATGGATTTATTATACTTATGATTCAACGTTGACAACTATATGGGTCGTTGGGTTATTCCATGAAGAGTAAAAAAAAAATATTCTATAATTTTTGGATAATTTTGTCAGAAAAAAGTTCAACAATGAAAATATTCTAAAATTAAAAAGATCATTGCATATCAATTTCTAACTGGCGCGACTCATTTTTTCTTCAATTTTAATTTTAAAATCAAAATTTTTATTTCAAGATCAGTATTTTCATTGTTAAACGTTTTTCTGACAAAATTATCCAGAAATTAAAGAATTTTTTTTTAAGATAGAGCGATTAAAATAGGGTTGTTTGGAACAGGATTTATTATTATTATTTCATCTACGCGATCATATTTTGGTTAAAATGGAAAAACCAACAATATTATCCGAAAGAAAAGTGGTCATGCAAAAAAATTAAACAAAAGAAGTTTTTTGTATCAATTTTTTTTGTATCAAATTGATCATTTGCACCCATTGTATAGGCTATAAATACACACAAATACAAAAAGTATAACAAAAAATGTGTCATACGATTTCTTATCAAAATTTAATGAAAACCCGATTTTTTTGTATCTAAACGCAATTTCAGCGTAAATAATAACTGTTTATTCTCTTTTGTCTGATAGTGGGAAGTGTTTTGTTTTGTAAAGGAAATTGAAAAGACAAGTTATTAAACGTGAGTTATTTGATATTGTGTATGTATTTAATAGAACATATTTAATATGTAACAGCTGGTAAAAAATTGACGGATCTAGAAATCCTTGTTTTATATTATAACGAAAACAATATTTTTTTAATATAAGAATATACTCTTAATCCAACTATATTATTGTTTCTCTTTAAGGCAATATTAATTAATAATAATAAATTAAGGATTTTGGCCTGAGTCGACGTTTCTACCAGTGTAGTGCAGACTGTGAGGGCTAAAAAGTGCAAAAAACAAGACTTTTTAGCTAGTTTTGCTATTCGCAAATATGGTGTAAAATAATGCCCTAAGTTTGATCCAATTTTTGTCGGCTTTTTAAATACTTAATCATATATCTGATTAGGTACCTATATAAAAAAAAGATTCATATAAAATTGAATAAAAAAAAATTAATTTGTTTTGTTCTTTCAAATATCACAAAACGAGGGGGGGGGGGATTTACATACATCAATGTCCTTCCCTATATATTTTATATTACTCAAATACTACGGGTTACTGGTTATGCTACTGAGCTTTTTAAGTAAGTAAAAATTAAATTATAAACACAAAATTAAGTGACTATATGTGTAGGTTTGTATCCCAAATATAATCTTTTATGAGGCCGCTAGATGTCTCTAGTATTATTTTCTTTTTCTCCATATTAGGATGACTATCCAATTGCATTTTATAGCTGATTAAAAAACATCTGCCAAGTAAATGCACAGTGCTTCCTCGTGCTAAATTCACTAAAACCGATAGTGTTCAGATAAATTGCCTGGCATTGGTTAACAATTTAATTTTTATACAAATTTTACTAAAAAATCTTAGTTCGAATTTTTTCTTCAAACGCACCTGAATACTTTTTCATATATTTTTAATTTTTTGACAATTTCAATCTAAATCTAAATTTATGTAAATGTCAAAATGACATTTAAAACGTCAAAGTGACATTTAAAACGCCAAAGTGACATTTAAAACGTCAAAATGACACTTAATATATCCAATCAAATATCAATTTAGAAAAACAAAACACGAATTTTTAAAATTAATTTAGATAAATCTTTGTAAGGGAATATTTTACAACAAACGTAGTAGACCCGTATTATAGGAAATTTAATTCTCTACAAAAAATATTCTATAAAATTTTCTCGTAACATGTGTCGTTCTTGAGATATCTTGAAAAAATAAATATTTTGGGGTGTCACCCCTCCCCCTTACACACGATTTTGATGATTTTGAAATGGGACCGTCCTCAAACCAAACCCAACCATCCGACCAAGTTTCAATAATATCGGTTCAGTGGTTCATGAGTTATGCGTGTGACAAGGATTCAGGGGACAGACGGACGGACGGACGGACGGACGGACACACGGACAGACAGACAGACACGGAACGAAAAGTGTTTGTCTTGACGTGAAACGGATAAATAAATTTAAAATTTTGAAATTGGAGAACTTTTTTTTTGTCTCAATCTGAAACGATCACATAGCTTCTCGTATCTTCGATATTGCGAGGAAGCAAAAATTATGTTTATTAATACATCTATTTTCATGTTTTTATTTTGACTTGTTAACTATGAATTTATTTATTTAAACCATTTAAAGTGAGATATCAAAACGATAAAAGGGTCATTTGTTCGCTCAATAATATTACGCATTGTAAACGCGGATTCAAGGGGGTCATGGGGACATAACCCCTGACATCCAAAAATATTTTTTTTAAGGTATCTCATGAACGATACATGTTACGCGAAAATTTTATAGAATATTTTTTGTAGAGCATTAAATTTCCTATAATATAGATCTTATTGTTAGTAAAATTGTATAAAAATTAAATGGTTAACCAATTCTAAGCAATTTATCTGAGCATCGATTTTTATTTAAATTGTTCAATTTAATTATCTTTGGTGCATTTAGCACGAGGAAGCACTGTGCATTTACTTGGCAGATGTTTTAATTATTCTTATGCAAACCACAACTCTGTAAAAATAAAGCATTATGAAGTTTTATTCATATATACAAAAACAAGCATTTCTTTTCTCCGTTTATAGTTTTGATATAAATTCGAGTTGTCAGAACAGAACAATGCGAGAAACACTCCCCAGATGCAGAAACTGAGAAACGTTTATCAAAATAATACACAAGTCGGTCGCGCTCCATTCAGAGAAATCAAAAAGCTATTCATTATTTTAAACTAACGAACCCACGTATGTGTATTTGTGTATAGGTACCCCTACCGGTACTTTATTGTATATCGATAGTTTGGAAACCTATTCAAATATCAAACTCTTGAAAGTTGCTTAGCCAATTGTAAAGGTGGCTAATTTGCAATCGCTGCAAACCGTTCTTTATTTAAGTCGTTTATAATAATTTTCACTGTTTATTTCTGATGTAATTTATGAAATTTATATTTTAAAAACAACCGTATTACTGTAACCCCCTCTACCCCTGAAACATATTTTTGACTACAGTACTCAGTGGCGTACCTAAAAAAAATCGAAGAGAGGTTAACACATTTTTCTTGCAATTAATATATAATTTTCATATTTTATCTATCATAATTGTTAAATTAATTATATAATAAAAAACTCTTGGGTGCGCCACTGATAGCACTACTTTTTACACGTGTAATACTAAAATAGTTGATTAGTAGGAAAAATATTAGTTCATTTTTCTTGAATGTTATTTTTAGGGTTCCCTATAGAAAACTAGGAACTCTTATAATAGTTTCGTTCTGTCTATCTGTCTGTCTGCCTGTGTCACAACCCTTGCATTCTCTCATTTATATAGCTTTTAAGATGAAATTTGGTATACGGACAGAAGTAGATTGATGACCCAAAAACAGAAATGATGAAATTGTTGAAAAAATCTTTTTTTTTAATTTTTTTACTTACCCATCTTTAGATAGGTCTTCTAAAATACAACAGAAAATGTTTAAGGAATTTTTGATTTTAACCCTGCAGTCACGATATTTCCCATATAGCAACCAGCAATCACTTATTGTTTTTATATACTATATACAGAATCGGCCTTTTTCTATGTCGTACTTTTGTCTAAATCGGTCATTTTTCCAAATCCCATATAGCAACCATCCATCACTTATTTTAATTTTTTTATCGACATTCCCACATGTCACAATATAAAATTCAATAAAAAAAAAGACTCGATCGAATGTCACTTGCAGTTAAATGATAGTTATCTATTTGATAAAATTCTGGGTACGTTTTAATCTGCACATGTTTGTAACGATTCTTGTTATATATTTTGTAACAGATTCGCATCTAATTCCACCGTGCTGAACAAAACTTAATGAAATCTATATATATACCTATAATATATCGGACTGACTATTGTTTTGCGTCGTGGCCGAGAACAAAAGCGCAATTCATATGTCGTTACTGCTATGCAAATGGTTTGCCGAGCACAGGAACCTTTAATTTCCTATAACAACGGATATTCATTTCAAAAAGTTTGTCCGGAAATCATGCGCCAGTAGAACACACACATGAATACTGAAATTCATATACACGTACATATGAAGTACCTACATACATTACATACATATAGACAGACGTACATACATATCTATACCGGTATATGCTTGTTGCATACAGCATGATTTGCAGGGGTGGGTTATCAATTTCAAGATTTTAACAAGCCGGGGGTTCGAACCTTGAGGTCCACACAACCAACATGGTATGACTATAAATACTTGAATACTGATTATTATTTATTGTTTCCATATAGTTTATGTGAATAATTTTAACCTTGAGGTCCACACAACCAACATGGTATGACTATAAATACCTTAATACTGATTATTACTTATTGTTTCCATATAGTTTATGTGAATAATTTTAACCTTGAGGTCCACACAACCAACATGGTATGACTATAAATACTTGAATACTGATTATTTATTGTTTCCATATAGTTTATGTGAATAATTTTAACCTTGAGGTCCACACAACCAACATGGTATGACTATAAATACTTTAATACTGATTATTATTTATTGTTTCCATATAGTTTATGTGAATAATTTTTTTAATATGTTTATAAAAAAATGTAATAGAATTTCTCTGAAGTAAAACTCACCTTTGTATTTAGTTTTCTATTATTCTTTATGTCAATAATATAATACACATTTTTAGAATAACTAATCTGATAATTTGAATTTAATTGTGTTTGTTTCCAATGCAACATGAATTAATAAACGCATTTATTAGTATTTAAAATTCACTCCTTTAATGGCTGTTTAGGCACGTATAAAAATACTGAAATACATGTTTCATTATTTGTATTGTAGAATATTTATTCATGCTAAGTTTCAAGTAAACACGACCAAAAAAATATTTTTACTCACACAAACTTTTTACCTCCATAGGGGTTGAATTTCGAAAAATCCTTTCTTTCAGATCATATTCACGTCAAGACGCTTTGATTGGCACCCCAACGAAGTCGATAGTATTTTTTTATTTGCGAGATTTCGTGCAAGTAAAAAATGACACTATACACACGTGTGAATTTTTTTTAAATGTTCACAGAAATATAAATATAATAAAAATAAAAACGTTTTTTTAAAAATTCTGGAGGTATGTAACCCCTTAAGAAAGAGACAGACAGCAATTGCTAAAAATTATTTAAAAAATAATATTATAATAATAATTATTATTGAATGCATGGTTCCGGTACGGATAGAAAAATGTTCCCACTTTGGGCTTTCTTATTTATAAGAAATAAGTGGACTTTTCGGTTAGAGTTGAAACCTAGTTTTTAATGAATTGATTATAATTTACCCTCTCTCGGTACGCTACTGAGAAAGGCATTGTATTATCGACAAAAATACAAATATTATTATTATTTTTAAGATTAAAAGAAAACTTTCTACATTCTAAATCAGGGGTCACCAAACTTTTCGAGAAACGGGGAGAATCGAATTTTTTTTAAACATGGGAGGCCGAATGAAAAATATTCTTGTTGAAATCCTATTTATTTACTTGTGCAATTAGCTATGTAAATAGAGTATATATCGAAATATATAATGGAAAATATCTATTAAAATGTAGATAAATACACATAAATAAAAACAACTCCTTTGTCTAAACGTCAAAAAATTTAATAAAGAATAAGAATTCGCAAGCTTTCGATTCAGAGAATCATCGTCAGGCTAATAAGGAAGAACAAAATGTGAGAACGATGTCGTTAAAGCTTGCGAATTCGTATTCTTTATAAAATTTTTGACGTTTAGACGAAGAAGTTGTTTTTATTTATATATTTAACGTCACTATTAGTATATTATAAATACACATATCTACTAATATTTCTTATATGTATATGTAAAATATTTATATATAAAAATCAGGGGCCGGATCCGGTTCGCGGGTCGTAGTTTGGTGACCGCTGTTCTAAAGTAATAATATTAAATAAATCAACCCCTGTCTGATTAACATGCCGTTATTCTGCAGTCACAGTACCTATGTAAAAATGCACACATGTGTGCGATTGTTTTCCACTTGGATTACTCGTTGTCTGCGAGTAAATGAATTCTATTTTTGTGGATCGGGCACTCGATCCACATATAGGTACTGTTTAATTAAAAGTAAACTTTGGTTTCGATCACGTTTTTTAAGCGTTCAATCATTTTTGTTTGAAAGATGATTATTGCTTCGGTGCGGATATGACATGTCGATTGTTTTATTCATAGGATGAAGATATGGGTGAAGTGGAAACCTTTGACTGTCTATTTTTAACTTCTCCCTCGTATATAGGGAATAGGGTTATTGTGATTACCCCAAAAAAAATTTGTTGCGTGTAATTCAGTTTTTACGAGTTAAAACGTGTATATGTACAAAATTAGATTGCATTTTTATAAATAATAAAATATAAAACTCTCCCGATTGCAATTCTCCGGTTATTTTGTATGGTCGTATATGTTGTCTAAGCTCTCAGATTATAAATTCTTAAATTTGCAGCAATTTAAGAATTTTATTCTCAAAATTTGGGACAAAATGCTAATGGAAACAGTGCGTGCCGCTTGCAATGACTTTGAAAGAAGATTGAAGCTAGTTATCAAACAGGGTGTCCACTTTCTGTGAAGGGAAGCCTAAAGTGGTCAGGGAATTTTGAATCTGTAATCAGGGAAAGTCAGGGAATTTTATTTCCAAAAACCAGTGGACACCCTGTCAAAGGAGGAGTTATTCCCAAACACTTATTAATTTAAATTGAAAATTTAACAAATAAGTTGAATAGTTAATATGTCAGCTTGGCGCGATCGAGGAGAATCCAGTTTTTTTTTAAATATAGCTTACACCATTATCTTTAAGACTATCTAATGCCCGAAGACCTTCGATACCGCCTTCGGCTATTATTAAGAAATTTAAATTGAAAATTTAACAAATATATTGAATAGTTAATATGTCAGCTTGGCGCGATCGAGGAGACTCCAGTTTTTTTTTAAATATAGCTTACACCATTATCTTTAAGACTATCTAATGCCCGAAGACCTTCGAAACCGCCTTCGGCTATTATTACGAAATTTATATTGAAAATTTAACAAATAAGTTGAATAGTTAATATGTCAGCTTGGCGCGATCGAGGAGACTCCAGTTTTTTTTAAATATAGCTTACACCATTATCTTTAAGACTATCTAATGCCCGAAGACCTTCGAAACCGTTTTCCATCTAATTATGTTTTTTTCCCGTCAGTCTCTTCAAAAACGGGGTTTCACTGTATTAATGAATGAAATAAAGAAAACAATTAAAAAAATTAATACTTACAATTAGTATGGATGGTAGTGACTAGTTGACTAGTAAGTGACCCAAGAATATAAGAGCGAATACCCAAAACGTATAAAACGTGTTGCGTTAATGACAACTGAACGACAATTCAAGTCGGAAGTAAGTTCATGTTAACGCGCATATTTTAGCATGTATCGAACCGAAAAAACCGGTATTTTTTTTCAGTTCGGTTCCGGTTTTCGTTCCGGCAAAAAATAACGTTTTTTTCGGGTTTCGGTTCAAATTTTCAATACATATGTCTACTTTAAGAATTGAATAAAACTTTATTATAAATTTAATATTTTAGCGTTTTCATTTATATGCAGAATATAATTGTCACGGTGTAAATCTGTAGGTAATATGAATCTGGGAAGAAATTACAGAAAAATGCAATTAACAATATAGTTTTTATGCCGTTTTCTTTAGAAATTAGAAAAAGGATGTAATCAAAAACGAAATATTGTCACAGGTGTCCAATGGGCTTCCTCACTTTAAAACAGGTTAAAAGTTTACAACAGGAGCACGATTAAAATATTCTTTGGTTTTACAAGTTCGTTTGTTTTCATAAAATTAAAATTTAAGTAATTTCAGTAATATTTCTTTTTTTTGTTAACTTTGAGTTTAATGGTCTAGACTCTAGGACACTCTAGGTCATAGACATAGAGCATAGACCGCGCATTCTGTTTTAATATAATAGTGTAACATTTCTCCAGAACAGTGAGAGAGATGTGGTGTCGTTTGGGATATATCTATCTCTTTTTCTAATAAGAATGAAATAGACACTCCTGTTTAAAAGAGTTTATCCCAAACCATTTTCTATCTTTCTTTTGACACGGCTCTGTTTTCGAGTCAAATTCGCAATCCATTCTCTATATCTATGGTCTAGGTTAAATGATGATCAATTTAGCTGCTATTTAACATTCTCCCGATTTTAATCTATGGATATCACAAATAGTCCAGTGATATCTATTCTATTTCTGTTCACGTATTTTTTATCATTGCTAATGCACGTCATTTATTTAATTGTACTTATATCAAGCTGCGAATAAAAAATGAAGTTAAATTACTCTTACTTATTGAAACAATTACTCTTCATCCTTTATTGAAACTCATTAAGAATCCATCCACACATCACAATCAATTCAAATGTAGTTAGTTCTGTAGTCAGGACCTGATATAAGATGAACGCCGCTCTAGGCTTGTAAGTGTTTTATTTACAAATTGAGATTATTACAAGGAGCTTAAATAATCACATCTAACTCCATTTTCTTGGATTAGATATAGCATTTTTTTTAAATTAAGTGTATTATCGAAAGTCAAATCATGATTTCGATTAAGGGGATATATCTTATTGTGACTTCGGAAAATATGACTTTTTTTAGAATAATGAAAAAAACAATCAAATAAAATTTGGAGGTTTATTGTAGATGTAGATAAAACAAAATGGTGACTTTAGCGTTGCTACACTGACAATGAGTGCACCTTTTTTGTTATGTGCTCCACTGAGGAAAACATAACTTCCATGGATCAACATCCAAAACAAAAACAAAATTTTCTCGTGAGTTTTCCCATCGAAGTACACACGATTATTTAAAAAATATCGATTTTTGCAAATTTTGTATCACTTTGAACTAAAAGTCGCGTTTTTGACGAAAAAAACGACCTTAAATTGTTTATAAAAACCGTAATTGTTAACCAATCATAAAAAAATTATGTGTATTACGATGTAAAATCTATCTCAGAAGTTATAGTTAAAAAAGTTAAAAAAAGTCGATCGGATGGAAAATGGCCAAGATACGTAAAAACGTAATTTCGATAAAAATGAGTTTATAGTTGGAAAACTGTTTTACTACATGCAAACGTCGACGTTAGTTTCGACTTTTTTTCGAGACTATGTCGATTTGGTGTTTTTCGGGTGCTTATTTTGCTTCTGTTTTCACTTGAAACCAAATTACGGTATCCCTTTACATTACCATATACTCATTATCACTAATTTTTCAACACTTTCATCATCTTGGTCGTTTCGTCCGTTCAGAGAAACTTTGAAAAATGAGCTCTAAAAATAAAAATAAAAATGTTTGCTTATAACTAAACTTAAATAATAATTTAATAATAATTTTTAAGATATGTATACATTATTTAGGTCACTAAACAAATTATCAAAATTTAATTAATACATTAGATGTAACCCCTTAATGAAAGTATAAGAGCTGTGAATTTTTGTTAATGTAAAGTTGACCTAGGCTACAACAGCCTATTGGTTAATCAGAACCTGACTGTAGTTAATGTAGCATACAACAAAAATATCCCATAATACTTTCTTAAAGGGTACTGTTTACAATCTGATTAGTTACCGATAAATATACAGCGGTACTTTGTTACCATATTTGCTTAGTGGGGAGTTGGATGGGTATATAATTTAGTGTGTAAGTGATAAAGAATGCCGGTTTCCCATTTAGGCTATTTGAGTTTTGTGAAATATATAATTTGTCTCACGGAGATGAACAAAAAACAATAGCCACGCCCCATCATTACAGTATGGGTGGCCGTGTGACGAACTAATTGTGTCGTTCGTACCTTTTCCCTCTGTCGGTATTGTAGGGATGATAGGCTCTTTGACAGCTGGTGCGCACTTTGTTATTTTTGCCAAGATGTGATTGTTGTCAATTATGTAATTTATTGGTGGTAGGTGGTGGTGAACACAATAATGATGATGTAACCACTTAAACTAGATTCAGTGTGTTGATTGCAGTGGGATTGCTCTGCTAATTTAGGATTTTTAAAATTGTATTTTGTGCCTGCAAATGGTTTATCTACTTAATATAATTAAACAACTTGGCTTGGTTATAAAATGCACACCCCTTAAACTTTTTTAAAATGTATTAATTAATAAGGTTGTCATTTAACAAAAAATAAGGGTATTTTTCAAAACTTTACTCTTATATTTTTGAATATTTAATACAAACTTACCAAATTTTATCTTGATTAAAGATGTACAAGTAACGTAATGGAACAGAAATCAAAAGTCATACCTTTGAATAAAATGGCGCCTTTGAGCGGATATTTTTGGAACTTTCAGAATAACTATTTCACGATTAAATTTTTCGAAAATAAAAAAATAGGTAAAAATGGACAAATTGAACTTTGTTTATATTTTTATGACAGAAAATTAAAACCAATCGATATTAAATTAGGAAAATATGAAGCCTGTAATGTACTCTTTCAGAAAATGTAAACTTTTAAATGGGTTACTAAAGAAATCTAAGATATAATGCTAATTTTGTCAATGTACTTACGCAAAAATTTTTTAGCATGACAATAGAACACACATCCAAGCCATAGCTTGCAATTTCATTTGATAATTCGTTTGTTATTGAATATAATAAATATTAATAATTTTCTAAATCAAGGATAAGATAAAAACTACAACTATGAGGATATTCGGATCATTGCCAAAACTTTTTATTACATATCTGATTTCGTTCTTTATTACATCCTATTAACGAAAATATTTATTTAAAATATCTTTACATTTCTTATCTCAAGTTCTTAATTAATTTGACAGTTCGGTGTAACAATCGATAATTGGTTAGATTGTTGAGCTGTGTTGGTAACAGAAAAAACACATTGCAGCAGGGACAACAACCAATTTATCTGACAGCTGGCGCCACAGACGGGCACGCTTCACGCATTCCTTAGATAAGGAGTTGATAATCCATGGCCGACTTTGTGTAATTTAATTATCTCCTAGAAATAAATCTCGTAGGTCGTGTTTTGTTTTATTTTCAACTATCAATTTTGTTTTATTGTATCTGAAAGAAGTCTTTTTGATGTCACTTAAGAAGAATTCATGTGGGAATATGTTTTTTTATATAAAATAATCTCTGTTCATTTGTATTTATTTAGATTTAGAATAATTAATGATTAAGAAATAAAAAGAAAGGAATCTTATATACAGATTGCTTCAGGAACATGTGTTTGCCTGTCTGTCTATCTGTAGACGTTGTAACTAATAAAATTCATAATTACAGAAATCGCGAGTGTTACCCCCCCCCCCCCCCCCCCCCGTCAATAGGTTTTATTTTTTACACATTAGGCGGGTGTCACCTCTGTGATTTTTTAACGACAAAAAACGATCTATTTTTTGAAATAGATTGATGCTAATCACACCCCTTTTTATTTTACACATTTTACTCCCTGGAAGCTTAACAATAAAGTAAATAAGGCTTTATTTTTTAACATATTACACGGCTGTCACCCCATTGAGGGTATCACCCGGGGCATAATTTTTCAGGAATATTGTGATATTCCAGAAAACATCGTATTTAATTTCATAGAAAGTCATAAAAATTTCTATATGAAATTTTTTTTAAATTTTTATAGTTCTTAATGAATTTTTTCCACTAAGATAGGTTTATTTATATAATTGATGAAATCTCTGACGTGGCGATCTTTAAAAACTTAACTTATCACAATTTTGAACAAAGAAAATAATGCTCATGCGTATAGGTAAAAAGAATTTAGTTTTGAAAATTTTGCAGTTTGTTAATAAAAACAATTTAAAAATCGTGAATAACAACCAGAAGCTAAGAATGAATAGAAAATATGTCAATTATGTTCTACCTACCCATATATTTAATTTTTGTCAATACAAAAGTGTATAAGGTTGTCACTGTTATTAAACATTTACCGACAAAGAATTCTTCATGTCGACACAAAACTGGCAAAATATTTTTTTTTTCAAAAATGAATCTTATAATGTGTACGTGTGTGTATATATGTTTGTTTGTATGTTTGTATGTGTACCCCCGGTGAAGCTTCACAATAATTGTTACAATCCGTTTGTGCCTTGGTCCGACTGGTCGCACCTTTATTCAGGGATGGATTTAGATGAAATAACCCTGCTAAAGTTCTTTTTATATACATATGTATATGTTCGTAAGTAGATTTTACAGTCATTGCAAGTTATAAATATGTATTAGGGCTTAAATTTCACTATAATTCGCTAATCATTATAAAATACAACTAATAAAATAATAAAGTTAACATACACACATGATTTCCCCTCTCGCTGTTTGTTTATTTTCCCTTACATCTTTCAATAGCATAGCAATACTCCTAACGCCACCAAGCGGCAAAAATAAATAGTTTTGGGTTAAGTCGTATAAATATTTCAATTCGCAGTGTTTTTAATTGGAAATTTTTGTTGTAAAAGCAGATTAGGTTAAGTACTGTGCCATAGATGTGCACTTATAAATCATGTGTATGGTGCTGTTAAGGCAGGTAAAATATTGGTCGAATTTTGACCATAGGCGATACTAGTATCTAAAAAAGAGATAAATTGTATGATTTTTTAATAAAATTTCTATATACATATTATCTATAATTTATATTCTATCCATAGACATAGATAATGGACTGCGTAACTAACTCGAAAACATAGCCATATCAAAAGAAAGAGATAGAAAATGGTTTGGGATATACTTGTCTTTTTTAAACAGGAGTCTGTTTCATTCTTATTAGAAAAAGAGATAGATATATCCCAAACGCCATTGCGTCTCTCTCACTGTTTTATGTTAATACAAAATGCGCGGTCCATTCTCTATGTCTATGATTCTATCCATTTCCCTGGTATAACGAATCGTTTTCTAGATACTTATTCGATTCTTTATATCTTATGGCATGTTTTCCGCCAAAAAGACAAAACAGCAACACAGTGGCAACATAACCTATACATTTTTAAAAGCGAATTTTTTGTTACTGTATTGTCTTTTTAGTGTATAAAATCATGTATTTGCCATAACGATTGGCAGTTATATTTATTTTTGCATTATTCATGTATTATAAAGGAGCTAGCAAATTTGTTAGCTAGCAAGCACTTTAAAATGAGATATCAAACTTATAACAGTTCTTTTGGAGTTTGTTGAAGACTTTGACAAGTTTCGCGCACAACGGTATTAAAACAGTGGTGATATGAAAATTATTTTGTTCGGTCAAAGATGCCAACTGTGTTACAATTAGTTGAAGTGTCACTGCTCTAAATTCCATAGCTAATCCATAGATACTAATACAGAATTAATACCCCATTTGATAGTGCTTGTTAACTTGCAAATTTTGCTAGCTCCTTTATAAAACCCGACATAAAGCGAATTCTCTTTAATTGATAATTTTTTAGTCATTCGTACTTTACAACAGAGGGCATTATTTTTGATATACCAAAGAAACAAATACGGTGCTGTGGGGGTTGTGGCGACGCTGAACCCCCGACCGCTGTAGGTGTGTGTGTGATGTTTGTGTGTGATGCCACCTACGATCAGTAATATGTCTTGCAGGTCTTCAATGTGTCACCGTTCGGCTGTCTATTTATTGTGCACGGTAGTTGTGTTGGCACATGGGGGTGGATATGGTGTTGTTTAATTGTACTTTGAGAATTCCACGCACATGCATAAACAAAACGTCTCATTGTTGTGATTTACGACGTGCGAGGTGGAATGTCCCTTATTTGATTGTTTGACAAAAATTAATTTTATGCTAGAGATTTCAGAATTTAATTTTGACGAGATCAAAGGTAAATTTAGGGAAGGTACTTTATTTGTTGAGTTGAAAATTCTTTAAATATTAATGAAAATAAAAAAATTACAAATATATGATACCTACTTTTTAATTTTAGTGTTCCGTATACATATATACCGAAATCAGAAAAAAGGAAAACTATGTCTATCTGTCACAGCTATAGTTTGCAGTTCGGCAAACTTTATTTTCCCGCGGGAAATCGACCATTCTGTAGTATTTCTAAAAATTCTATTTGCTATTCTCATTTACCATTATAAAGATAAATTAGATTTCAAATATGTCGACCAAAATCAAATCCGACCACCACTTCAAAAGTTACGGCAATTTTTCTTCAAAATTTTGAAAAAACCTGGCACTAAGAGCTACAATTTTTTATTTTTTTTTAGATTTTGTTAAAAGTTTGTTTATAAATAAATAACGTAAATAATAAAAAATATTTTTGTTAAGTTGAATCTGCCGTATAGTCAATGTCAAAAAATACGTTATATTATATTAAAATCTTTACAAATTTTATCATTGGGGAGGGAAAATTAGCTTCAAATGTGTAAGTAAACGACTCTAGCTATAATTTGTGTCATTTATAACTTCTATTACAAAATTTACAGCGCAGATATTTGTGAATTTTAAAATTTAGCTACTTTTGTCTCCGATTGTATATCCCATTCCTCCTTCAAATTTGTAATTAAATATTAATCCAATAATAAGTATATAATTCTATTAACTTTTTACCCTAGCAACAAGAATTTTTGTCAGTATAAAAAACCACAACCCCTCAAAATGATTAGGTTGTTTAGGTATACTATATCACCTTAGAACGACGTGTGATCCTTACCGGCTTAAGGATGTGTAGGACTCTCTTCTCCACGTGAGATTAGAAGCCACCTATTGAGATGTTGCGGCACCAATGGTTTTCTCTTTGTTGTAGCTTGGACTCGGATTTTTCGGACATTCTTAACACTGTCAAATTTAAAATAAACATATAGCTTGTTTAGCTAAACTTTTATATTATTACAAATAATGGACATAAATGATGGAATCTGGTTAGTGAAGGAGAGAAAATATTTGGTGGCCGGTGTTTTTAACATTTGTTATTTGATTTTTATCAATTACTATTTTAATATTACAAGACTACTTGTAAGTACGATAAGAAAAGACCAATGACACACCCAACATTTTTCTTTTAATTAATTGTAAAAAACGTGTTGCACAAGCA
The DNA here is from genome assembly GCA_961205875.1 of Sialis fuliginosa. NCBI lineage: Eukaryota > Metazoa > Arthropoda > Insecta > Megaloptera > Sialidae > Sialis > Sialis fuliginosa. The sequence goes on from OY540809.1 coordinate 5,846,896, forward strand.
AAGTGAAACTTGGCAACATTGTAAATTTTCGGATGTATTGGTGAAGAGAGTGTGCTTTATACACAATAACATGAGAAACATGAAACAACTACTTAAACCTATCTTTAGCTTTTTAACAGGATGTTAATCATCTGATTCTACAAACATTACAAACAATACCAGTAATTGACAAATTTCATTTTATTAAATAACTAGCACATTAGACCCGGTGTTACTCGAGTTAATATCCACAAAATCATAGTGACCTAAAATATTCAACATGCTCACCCAATATTCTCAAATGTTTCAATTTTCAATCGATATACGTATTTCAAAATATTTAATTGTTGACATATTATGTCAAAAATAATTCGACAAAATATTTAAAAGAGACGTGATCATAGTAACCTAAATTATAATAATAAAATAAAATATTGAAACCGTAAATCATAGAAACAAAACACGACTTGATAAAGATTTTTTTAGTCTTTTGATGTTAAATCTTAGATTTTCATACTGCACAGAAAAATAATCTAACTATTGGTGAAAACCACATTGAAATCGGTTCAGTAATTCCTAAGTCTACAAGCCTCATACAAACGAACATTCATAGAGATAATATATATTTTGTACCTGCATTATTTAATTTCATAAAGAATAGTTAACCATTTTTAGATTTATTGTGAAAATCGATTCAATAATACAAAAGATCGTGTTTTTCTATACAAAAATCACCAATTATCCACTTGTCTTTACTCAAAAAATACATATAATACATTCTCGAAAACCCTATTCTTATAAAAGACACAGTTGCTATATCTTCTTTTAATTTTGTCAATTCGTACATCTCATAGAGAAATATGTAGGAGGATCAATGCTTAACCAATTTAACAAATATTTTCGGTCGAACACAATAGAGCTGAACATTGGTCGTAATTTTCCGTTGAGATTTGTGAATCTATCAATAGTGACGTCCACGTTTTGTCAACGACCACACGGTGGTAACAATGCGGAGATGGGAGGGGGTGGTAATCGATGGTGTACGCGGGGCTAATCCACTTCGAAAGGAACCGCAAATTTGCGTTTTGGATGTCCATTCGGTCGGAAGAATCTAATGGGCTTTGTCGTATGTATCAGCAGTACCAAAACGTATTTACTCACTGCGGGGATACAAATCCATACTAATAACCTCTACCTTGGCAAGGACCCCAATAATGGCAAATTTTTAATTAAATGTACTGAATTATAAATATGTGTTGATATTTGATTACTACCATTTCTGAATATTAATCTATATACATTTAACTGTCTTACAGCGTGATTTGATTATTATCGGCCAATAGGTGTCAAAATAGTGGACATTTAAACTAATTATTAGTATAATTTATTTATTAATTATTATATTATCATAGCAACTGCTTTACATTGTTTCAAATTTGACGATTCTTTCTTTTATAACTTTTGTGTCGTAGTACTTATCATTTTGTAATCATTAGCAAGTGTCCATCACTGCGTGCTCATTACTAGTTTTACTTTTGCCATTACTGGAGAAAAAACATAAACAAAATAAAAGGCTATAATATAAAAAAAAAGTATATTTGCAGACTTTAGTAATTAAAATGATTAAATTAAGAGTTACTTGTTTTATTAGTAACATGAGTTCATGAGAATTACAAAAAACAAGCCCATTAATAAAAAAAAATCTCTTTTAGCGGCCATAACTGGTGCATTTATTTTATTATAAATTCGAAAGTAACTCTCTCTGTCTGTTACCTTTTCACGAATAAACCGTTCAACCGATTTTGATGAAATTTGGCAGTGAAGTAGCTTGAATGACATAAATGATACGATAAAAAAATACAAATTATAAGAATTGGCCTAGCAACCAGTAAATTGTGAACTATCCGTATTTTTTTCAATAGAAAAATAAGGATTTTATTTCGAAAAATTTAGTTTTTAATTTATATGCAGGACACATGTACATTTAATAGAATTTTTTATTTTGTTAATAATTAAAAGTGAAAAATTAAATATTTAAAATAGTAAAATATATGAGCTATCCATAAATAACATATTTTAATGAAGGTAGTGTTAAGTACATGTAAATTATGCATTTAAACATTAATGCCAGTTCTTTAAAACCGAAACTTTCGATGTGACTCGTCTTTCCAAAATTGTATACACTCTCATCTTGGTTTTTAAACAGAACGAGCCATAGAAAAATCTAGTTATAGAAGTCCTATATATATTTGATATTTATTTAACAAATTATAATTTTTCAACATTCACTCTTATTAGGATTAATGAATACATAGTGACAATTAAAACTCAACTACAATACTAAAAATAACCGCACCTAATTATTGTATTTATTTTCAATTACCACAAAGAATAAGAAACGCTGGTATATATCGTATCTTATATTGACTGACGTCCCGTCAGGATTTAGTTTGTAGAATTTGTACGATTTGTATTCGATCAGTGGACAGTGCAAAGTACCGGATTTCTACAGGATTATCTAAGTTTAAGGTTCTTAAATACGGAAAAATATACAATACGTACTGTATTGTTAACTATTGCAATTGTGGCTGTGCGATTTTGCATGTCTGCACAGATGTTTAGGATCTATCGATGTTGAAATGCAGTATGTATAGATCGATTGTAAATAAGATTATTTTATTGAATTGGAAATGTAAAAAAATTAAATGAAACGATAAATGTATAACAATTAAATCTTTATTTAGTCCGCAAATATAGTTTGTTTTTTTAAATTATAGCATTTTATTTTGTTTATGTTTTTTCTCCAGTAATGGATAAAGTAAAACCAGTAATGAACATGCAGTGATGGATACTTGCTAATGATTACAAAATGATAAAATTACTACGACACAAAAGATATAAAAGAAAGAATCGTCAAATTTTAAACAATGTGAAGCAGTTGCTATTAATAAATAAATTATACTAATCATTAGTTTAAATGTCCACCATTTTGACACCTATTCACCGATTGTTATCAAATCACGCTGTAAGACAGTTAAATGTATATAGATTAATATTCAGAAATTGTAGTAATCAAATATCAACAAATATTTCTAATTCAGTACATTAAATTAAAAAATAGCCATTACTGGTGCCAATACCTTATATACATTATACATCTTCGCAGCTAATTGTCAACGATTTCTATATTACTATCTACCCTTTTCAACCATATAATGCACAATACTGCATTTAACATCTTAAAAAAGTTCTTTCAAACACAATTGAAATAATTCTTACGTGCCGATTCGGCGAAAGCTCACATTTCGTTTACTCAAAAACCTGCAGAAAACATTTTCTCACGTAAAAGTTAAAAAAATATATATATATATTATCGTGGCAGTTCATTCCAGGACACGTTTTCCTGTCTGTGTGAGGATTTCAGTGGAAAAAAATCTATTTAAGCCCCTTAATCGGTTTATATTACTCAGGTATATCTGTATAGAAAGTGGACATATTCTGTCTGTAATTCGGAACCTCGAAATGTAGTTCAATCCTATTTAAAAAATGTAATACTGTTGTGAGATTTGTGCGGTTCGGATTTACACCGAAACCCATGTTTATCAAAGTGGATTTAACTTGATGGTATTTGATACATTCCCGTAAAGATGCTAGTTTTAATTAGGTTCCATTAATTTTAAATAATAGTGTTAATTATGGATCAAAAAAACGATATTTGAAAATTTAAATTTAGATAGTTTAATAGTGATTAAAAAATAGTATTTTTCATGATAGGGTTTCGAAGTAATGTTCACTAGGATTTATAAGAAAGAGTTATTTCAAAAATCTACAGTGTTCGTTATATATTTCATTGAAAGTACTAATTAAAAGCTACATTCTGGATTTTTTTCTGGTTTTTTGCATCAATCATTTAGAAATTAGAAGGGGGGACGCTCTAATAACCACCTTGAAAAGCAAATATATCGTGACTGAAAAGTTTAAATTAAAATCAAAAGGTATGACATTTTTTGTTGCATTTTAGGAGGTCTATCTAAAACACCTAACTCAATGGGGTAAGTGAAAAAAAATGTGAGTACATTTTTCAATCTATGGGAGGGGTTCAAAATTTTTTATTTAGTTCAGAGGGGGGAGGCGCTCTGACAACGACATTGAACAAATATATCTCGAGGGATAAAATCAAAAGGTCATTTTACGTTTTTTGTTGCATTTTAGGAAACCCATCTCAATGGGATAAGTGAAAAAAAAATTTAATATATTTTTCAGTTTATGAGAAGGGGGTCCAAACATTTTTTTTTCAAAAATCATTTCTGTTTTTGGGTCATCAATCTACGTCCGTATACCAAATTTTATCTTAATAGGTATCAAATTTGATAGATAGATGGACAGGGCAGAGGGAAATTAAGAGTTTCTTGTTTTTTACGGAATTTTTTTTAATGAAAAAATTCAATGGAAATTGTCAAAAAACTTTCAACTTTAAGAAATTTGTAGGTACCCATATAATTTTGAAAAATGTATCAGAAAAATAATTTCACTTAAGGGGAGAAAAATATGGACATTTCGTAAAATTTTTATATTTTAGAATAAGATACAATAAAAACGTTCACCAAAGTTATTAGGGAAGAAAAATCTCTGCAGGGTAAAAAAAATAATGTATTTTGTCTCATCTAACACATCTTCCCTATTCATGAGGTAATTGTGAATGTCAACTTTTCCCACTCGAAAAATAAAGGTAATCATAATAGGTAACGCCCATCTTAAAAGATATGAACCACCTAACCTCAAGAATATTTCTTAAGAAGCTACTACTGAATGTACCTACTCAAGAACTTGTAGATTCCAACTCTTAAAACAAATATAAAAGTTTTGTTTTATTCTTTGTTAGAAGTTTAGTTATTAGTTTCAAAATTCGCTGAAAAATGTATATATTTGTACATGTAAATAAAATTATATAAAAGATAAAAGTAAATGCGAGTTTTCGATTCACAGAATCATCATCAGGCCTTTGAGACAGATGCCGTAATCTCAATAATATTCATATGTATGTTTAGACAATTAATTAAGTTGTTATTATGTAAATAAAATAATATATTTCGTAGTTTCTATTTCTCTTTTAATATACAATAATTTTAAGTTTAACAGAAAAAATTATGGTAACTAATAAATTGAATTAATTCGATACTATTATTCAAAACATAGATACACATATAATTTCTTATTTTGGCGTATCTTATGAAAACAAACCACCTAGAATGTAAGCTTAACATTATCGGAGCTATATCTAAATCGACAAATTGTTTGAAAGCAAAAAAGTAAAGAAGATAGGTTATTATCGTGAGATACCCCCCCTCTCCCTTTATACCCCGTTTTGTCACCTACTGTGATACTACTTTCAGCAGCTATGTGCTGGTATTCTTGAACATTTGGGTCTATTTTTATGTAAGGTACTGGCACCAGACTTGGATATTACTATGACCCCATTAATGGCAAATTTTTAATTAAATGTACTGAATTAGAAATATGTGTTGATATTTGATTACTACCATTTCTGAATATTAATCTATATACATTTAACTGTCTTACAGCGTGATTTGATAACAATCGACCAATAGGTGTCAAATTGGTGGACATTTAAACTAATTATTAGTATAATTTATTTATTAATTATTATATTATCATAGCAACAAATTCTTTATTTTATATATTTGTGTCATAGTACTTATCATTTTGTAATCATCAGTGTCCATCACTGCGTGCTCATTACTGGTTTTACTTTATCCATTACTGGAGAAAAAACATAAACAAAATAGAAGGCTAACAAACTATATGTTATTTGCGGATTTTGGTAATTAAATTGATTAAATAGACAGTCACTTGTTTTATTTGTAACAAGAGTTCATGAGAATTTTAAAAAAGAAGCCCGTCAATCACAAAAACAGTAAACCTTGCTTTTATAGCGGGCATAATTGGTGCCAGTACCTTATATATTGTTCATTAAAAACATTCCCTAATTAATTTTATTAATTCTGTAGGATGAAAAATTAAATATAATTTTTTCTCCTTTGTTCTTTACATTATATTATTTTCTTTGATCTTTTACTGTTTACTTTCTTATAATTTTTATTCATAAGATTGATTGTTTTCGATTTAATTAGTATGGTAATTTTTGTTTTGTTGAAACGATTACCTTACAAATACTTGTACAAAAATTCAAGAACATCTTTTTTGCATTCAATAAAATATCATAAATATTTTAATACTTTAATGTCATAAGAATTTATATTACATTTCATTGAAAATTTTCAATATAAATATAATCTTCAAACGATATATTTTATCTTGAAAAACAGTTCCATTTACCCCGCCTTAGTTACGCCCTAATAACTAATTATGTTTTTATTAAGTACAACTAAATTATGTCCAAAAATAAATCATTTAACTTTACCAAAACATAATTTGCAAATATTTTATAGCATGCTATAAAACACAAATTATTACAACAAATGATTAAGTTAAATACATGATATTTTCAAGAATACTAACTCAGGTAGTGCAAGCATTATTCGTGTGTGTTTGTTACCCTCGTTAAAATCCCTAATCTGGCATCGGTCTTCAGATAAAATGATTCCTCTGTCGGAAAATTAAGACATTAAGATAAAATTAGACAGGTTCTTGGGGACCTTTTCTCGGATGACAATCTCTAATAAATAAACAAATATTATATGTATATGTGTGTGTGTGTGTGTGTAGGTGGGTGGGTGTAAGTGCACAGTTTTATTTATTGTCGTTGCTAAATTTCTGACAAATTTTTGGATACAGTCAGAGACAAATGCATTTTGTATTGTATATAGATTAATCTCTATTTTAACTTTAATATGTCTTGCTTCTTCTAGATGTCTATAATAGATGTATTTGGATTATTGTTTAATATCATTCGCTTTATCGTACTCCAAAACAAAAAGTGATAATTAATTCAATTAATCCATAAATTAGTAACTAAAAGGGACGTACAGACGATACGAAAGATAGATAAGTATCGTCTCGATTTTTGGAACTAATTACTGAAAAATCGTTTGGTATTGATTTTAACAACTTACAATTGTATCTCGATCTCATCTCATAGAAACTAATGCTACATATCTCGTCCCAGTCTCGTCTTGTAAAAAACTAATGGCCCAACCAACGTTGACTTCGTTTTTATGAATATTTATATTTCTATATAATGTTTGTAGGAGGCTTATAGACTCGGGAATTACTGAACCGATTTCAATGCTGTTTTCACCAATAGTTAGATAATTTTGTCTGTGCAGTATGAAAATCTAAGATTTAACATCAAAATACTAAAAAAATCTTTATCAAGTCGTGTTTTGTTTCCATGATGTCACAGCATACAACTGTCATTTATGTATATAAAAACATAGTATACTATAACTTATGTTAGAGGAAGACGATGAAGAATTTGACATAAATTAATTTTTTATTTAACTTAACCATAAATTATTTTAAAATTTTTTTGGATGTTGACTCGAATTAATATTTTTTTATAGTAATTTCTCACATAATTCGCTCAGTTATACTGATTTTATTTTAAATCCATATTTTTTTATAATAATACCGCCCTATCTTTGGCTGAAAAAAACATAAAACCTTGTTTCAACCATCGTATTGTTGAAACAACTGAAATTCAGTTGAAGCAGTTACAAAACGGCCAATCTCGCGGCGAAGTTGGCACGATATTTTTTTTTCAGTGTACCTATAGCCATGAAAAATCTAATATCATACCATTTGTACTGTAGTCTAGAACAAATTTTAAAAAATCATCTATTTCAGAAAATCCTTTCTTAGTGGATGCTTACGTCATAAAAGGAAGACATCCTTGAAATTTCACGTTTCTAGGTTTAAGTTTGAACTGCGAAAGTAAATAACTGTTGTAAATTTTCAAAATGAATTATTTTATTTTGTTTTGTAAAGGTTAACAAGAATGTTTCTTAGTTGTTAAATTAAAACTCAACATATGTATAAATAAAATAGATATACCTACAAATAATTTAGTTCTAAAATTGGCTTGACAATATCTAATCCGAATTTATGACCTGTACATTACAAACAAGAAAACACTGATGATAAGTTATACACCCAAGTCTAATCAAAGCAATATAATATCACAATAATTATAAATGATCGTTCACTACAGAAGATGGTTTCTCTTATAATAAATTTAGCGAGCCGACTTTTTAATTTTTATTATTAATGTTGACTGCACATATTTGGGTATAACTGATTGTCCTCCCACAAATTCGGCTTCCATAAAGACATTCCACTCATAATTTTAATTTCTATATGTATGTGACAAAAGTAGAATAACACTAACTAGTACCAGACTACATAAATAATTTGTGAATCGCCATTGGATTCGGAGCGGCCCTAAACCATAGGCAGCTACATAAAGAGGTGTAATCTTCTATAATATCTCTATACTATACTCTATTTCATTTAAGAATGCAGTGGTTGTCGGGGTTTTGACGACACGAATCGTGTATTTTACCGTCAAAAACCACGGCAACCACTACATTCTTAAATGAAAATATATGAAAATAGCTGACTCGTTGAAAAATAAGGATCTTAAAGGTACCATTATTTTTAATAATATTCAATGTATATTTAATAATATTTTTATCAAAATTATTCCGAAAAAGTTTAGAACCACTGATATACAAAGTTAATATGTATGCATATATGACATTTATGTGTACACTGGAAACTTGTTAGTACTTTTTTCGCCATAGTACTTTTTTTAGGTCCCGTACTCGAGGTTCCACTGTATATTGTTAACGAAATAAAATAAAAAGTCAGTATTTTAGTTTCGCATTTTTTGATATTTAAATTTTCTTAATCTTTCATTATCCTTACCCTAAATCTCTATAAGGTACTTGCACCAGTTATGGCCGCTGTAAGAACAAGATTTACTGTTTTTGTGATTGACTAATCAAACAAGTAACTCTTTATTTAATCAATTTAATTACCAAAGTCCGCAAATATAGTTTGTTTTTTAAATTGTAGCTTTTTATTTATGTTTTTTCTCCAGTAATGGATAAAATAAAATCAGTAATGAGTACGCAGTGATGGACACTTTGCTAATGATTGCAAAATGATAAGTACTACGATACAAAAGATATAAAAGAAAGAATCGTCAAATTTGAAACAATGTAAAGCAGTTGCTATGATAAATTGATAATATAATAATTAATAAATAAATTATACTAATAATTTGTTTAAATGTCCACAATTTTGACATCTATTGGCCGATTGTCATCAAATCACACTGTAAGACAGTTAAATGTATGTATATAAATTAATATTCAGAAATGGTAGTAATCCAATATCAACAAATATTTATATTCAGTACATTTAATTAAAAAATACCCATTACTTAACCAGTACCTTAAGACAAAGCCTGCTATGATTAGCCCATAAGTAATATCCTACGCCTTCTTGTGTCTCTGAATTACTTAACAAACCATAACACTACATATGTGTGTGATTCTATGCGTTTGTAATTAAAAAAAAACCCTCTTCTAAATATCTGAAGAGCCACTGTGTACAGGTATTTTACCTGTTTCTCGACAACTATTTATGTTCACTTATCTCAAAATAGATATTACGATTAACTGTTTCTTATGTACACATTTATAACTCAATAATATTTGTAAAATGTTTATTTATGGACGTCTTGAAACACTGAAGAATAACATTAATAATTGGTTTATATAGTTTTTTCAAGATTTTCTTAATTGAAACTTAGTAAGAACAAAAACTAATAATTAGATAAATGCTTCAAATAATTTTCCTTTATTCACTAATAAATAAATAAATAGATATTTTATCTTATATTTAATAAAATATATTAGGTGTTATATAGTACATATAAAAACAGTTTTTTTAAATGTTAGAAAACCATAGTAAAAATATTAACTTCTGGGAAGCAATTGCATGTTTATTATTTTGTGAAAACGTGGTTTAGTAAACGTAAAAGGGATTAACTTATAGCCACTATAAAAACATTAAGGATACAAAAGGACCTTTTGTAAATTTGTATATGGATAACACCCAGTGAAAATACCAAGTGTCAGAAACTGTTTACTTTTACGTAAAGTCTCGTATTATTTGAATTTTAAAGTTAATTTTCTGTTGTTATTGTAACAAAACAAAACTCTAGAGAACAGGTGTTATTTTCAGTGTGAAAATATTAACTTTTTGTGTTTATTATACCTGCTTGCTGGAAATTGTTTTCTAAATTGAATATCAGATTTAATATTTTCATGATATATCTAAGTTATGAAATAAGTTTATAAAATAATTATAACTTATTTTTTTTTCTATCATTTAAATTTCGGACATATTGATCCACTAGAAATTAAAACAGGAATGAGATTTTTTTCGGTCTTGTCAAAAAAACCTAGACTCTCAAAAAAAGATTCTATAAAATTTTTTTACGTAACATGTGTCGTTATTGAGATATCTTGATATTAATTAAATATTTTGGGATGTCACCTCTCCCCCTTACACATGCTTTCATTAATATCGGTTCAGAGGTTTATGAGTTATGCGTGTGACAAGGATTCAGGGGACAGACACACACAAACACAGACAGACAGACACGGAACAAAAAGTGTTTGTCTTGACCTGAAACGGAAAGATCAATTTAAAATTTTGAAATCAGAGAACATTTTTTTTGTCTCATTCTAAAACGATCACAAAGCTTCTCGTATCTTCGATATTGCGAGGAAGCAGAATCAATGATCTATTGTTCAAAAGACAAGTAATAATCAAATAATGAAAACAGACATCTGGTTCAATTTTTAATAAAAAAAATATTATAATATCTATAATGAAATACCTACTGACTCCATAAGGTAGTGGCACCAGTCTTGATAAGGACCCCAGTAATGGCAAATTTTTAATTAAATGTACTGAATTAGAAATATGTGTTGATATTTGATTACTACCATTTCTGAATATTAATCTATATACCAGTGGCGAGGCGTGAAGTTTTTAATAAGGGAAGCATATTTTGTTAATCCTCCCCCTCCTATTAACAAAAAAAACTAGTTATGAAACACCTTAAGTTGAAACTTTTACTTTTTAAAATAAATTCTTATATATTTATATAGTAACTATATTGTATAGTAATTTATTGTAAAGAAAATGATGTGAAAAGTTGAAATTTTCAAACCGCAGGTCTGTATCTCAAACCGTTCTCGAGATATAGCCTCTCAAAGTTTTAGTTTTTTCAAATTTTTGAAGAAAAAAGGCCATAACTTTTGAACGGGTGGTCGGAATTGATTTTAGTTGACGGATTTGAAATCAGCGTGTCAAAATCTATATAATGACATGTATAATACTTTAAAATCCGACAAAAAAAATTTGGTCAAAAAACGACATTTTTTTAAGGTATACCCCTTTGAATTTTTTCGATTTTTCGCGAATTTTTTTTCCTCGAGTTTTAAGGTATTGTACATGTCATTATATAGATTTTGACACGCTGATTTCAAATCCGTCAACTAAAATCATTTCCGACCACCTGTTCAAAAGTTATGGCCTTTTTTCTTCAAAAATTTGAAAAAAACTAAAACTTTGAGAGGTTATATCTCAAAAACGGTTTGAGATAAAGAGCTGCGGTTTGAAAATTTCAACTTTTCACGTCATTTTCTATACAATAAACATACTTTTATCGAAATCAAAAATTCGAAATTTTTTAGTGAAATTTTCTGCAGTGAACTTCAACTCATCATACAAATATCGACTAAAATACAAGAAAATAAGCCGTAGAGATATTATAGTTTTATAATTGAACGTGTAAATTAATATTAAATGTTATTTTTTGACTTTTGGTTAAACTGTTTGGGTTGCGCATAAAGATGAATTTTCTAATAATATTTTTAAATTGTTTATTAACTGAAAACAGATTTGTATTCATTTACTCATACTGTCGCCACTGTTATATACACTTAACTGTCTTACAGCGTGATTTGATGACAATCAGTCAATAGGAGTCAAAATGATGGACATTTAAACTAATTATTAGTATAATTTATTTATTAATTATTATATTATCATAGCAACTGCTTTACATTGTTTCAAATTGGACGATTCTTTCTATTATATCTTTTGTGTCGTAGACTTATCATTTTGTAATCATTAGCAAGTGTCCATCACTGCGTGCTAATTACTGGTTTTACTTTATCCATTACTGGAGAAAAAACATAAACAAAATAAAAAGCTACAATTTAAAAAACAAACTATATTTGCGGATTTGGTAATTAAATTGATGAAATAAAGAGTTACTTGTTCTATTAGTAACATGAGTTCATGAGAAATACAAAAAGCAAGCCCATTTATCCAAAAAAAAATAAAACTTGCTCTTATAGCGGCCATAAGTGGTGCCTTTACCTTATATACCTATCATAATATCTATAAAGAAATACCTACTGACTCCATACCTGTAGAATGTTTCCAACACAGAGGTCCTTTTGTAGGACCACACGGACACCGAAACAAGATGTGTGTGTCCCAGCCGTAGCCGCCCACATTTATACTAAATAATCTAAATGATTATTTTATACAGAATCATTGTATCGGTGTATATAAGAAGACGAGATTTTAAAACACACCTTTCCACAAACTAAAAAATTGCATATGTTAATAAAAGATAGAATCATATTTTTTAACTAATCCCCGTATGTCTGTCCTTATCGTCTGATTCGTCTGAAAATCTGTAACGATCTCACCTTATTCAAATCGTTGCGATGATAAAGGTGTATTTATTTACAAGTTGATTTTGAAATGAATAGGGGGGGATTGTCTTGTTTCGTGTTAATTTAGTTAAATAATAAATAGGTACATTATTGAGTTGTGGTAGGTACTTATCTTAATTGTTATAAATCACTTCATTATTTAATTATTATATCGATGGAGAAAATTCCGATTGGATTTTTTTTTATTTTCTTGTTTTGAAGTATCCCATGTTCAACAGCTGTTGAGAAGATTTTTTTGTAGGTACTATTAATATAAAGAAATATACCTATTTTATCTTTGAAATACTGACAAAACAATGAATTATAAATTCCACATTTATTAATTAATTGTTTGTAAAAATTAATTTTATATTAGTAAAATTGCCGTCTCAAATAAATCTTTTTCATGTGAGGTAATGTTGTATCAATAAAACATTGAAGTGTCTCTGTTTATTTACATGACTTTTTAAAACCACTGCTTTAGATCGATCGCCCAAGTTGACTTTTATTTATTTTTTGTACTCTTACAGGAGGATCTATGTTTTTTTAAGTTTTCTTTCACACACATATCTATATAAATATATAGGGTGTCTTTAATAATCTTTAAGTTTACGTTCAATGAATTATGAATTATTGATAAGTATTGTCTACATTATAGAGTCATTCAAAAGCGACTAAATTCACTATTTTTAGATTTTTAATTTATTTTTGTACCTTAGGAAAGTATTTGAAGAAACAAATTCAATTTTGTGTGTGCGTGTGGACGGAAACAATATACAATATAAGTGCGATGAATGCTGATATTGTTCTTGTGATCTCAGCATAACATTTTTCCAGATTTTTTTTACTGTTACTTACTTTTACAAATAAGGAAAACATATTTTTACGATTTTTTTGAAAATCCGTTAAACGAATATTTTAATAATAACAAAAGATGTAGATATTTGACTTTCCAGCTTTCATTTGATACCCCATTCACCGAAATTTTTTTTTGGAAACCTGCTTTCCCTCTCAATAAACAGCAAAAACATAAAATTTTATTATTATTATTGGTCCACCATTTACTATAAGTATTCCAAATCTTAGCTTTCTATAAAAAATCTGTAACAAACAGACAGACAAACCCAGTGTTGATTCCATAAGTGCTCATTTTTTCGATTTCGATACGATACACTAATAATTCGGGCAAGACATACACGAGTGTATGCCATAAGGGTTCCGAAGTACGTACACTGTCAAAAATTTCTTTAGTAATTTTACAAAAATGTGTAGGAAGTTTTTACGCACCACAATTTTCGGAATTATGGAACACAGTTTTGTAAATTTACTATACAATTTATCACAACTCAATTTTAAACTATTACAAATCATCTGTCGCAAAATTACTAATCATTTACTAGACTTATGTTTAGTAATATTACTGTACATTATTCGTAATTTTACTAAGCCAAATGTTTCTAATAATTTTAGTAATTTTACAAAAATGTGTAGGAAGTTTTTACGCACCACAATTTTCGGAATTATGGAACACAGTTTTGTAAATTTACTATACAATTTATCACAACTCAATTTTAAACTATTACAAATCATCTGTCGCAAAATTACTAATCATTTACTAGACTTATGTTTAGTAATATTACTGTACATTATTCGTAATTTTACTAAGCCAAATGTTTCTAATAATTTTAGTAATTTTACAAAAATTTATTGTAATTATACTAGACAATTTATACCAATTTAGTTTAGAAAAATTACAAACTATTTGTTGCAATATTACTAACCTTTATTAAAAAATTGTTTAGTAATATTACAATACAATAGTCGGAATTTTACTAAACAAATTAGATTAAATACATTTAGTAATTTTACAACCATATATCGTAATTTTTCAACCCAACTAATACCAATTTAGTTTCGAAAAATTACAAACTATTTGTTGCAGTATTGAATTTTTACTACCCAACTTACATCAAGTCAATTTGAAAAAAATACAAACCGCTCGTTGCAATATTACTATGCATCGGGATATAACTTGCATAGCTTTATTTCAATATCAGACTGTAATTTTACTGAAAAAAATTGTTAAATCAATGAATGCTACAACAGCGTATTTTAGTGTTAAATATAAAATATTTATTAAATATTAATTTATTAATTATTTAATTAACAATTAAACATATGTCATTAATTATAACAGTGTTATCAATAATTTATATTATGAAAATAATAACATAATTTAATGCTAACACAAATTTTAAATTTTTTTTGAAGATTATTCTGACGTTTTGATTGCCACATAATTAATTGCCAAATCACGAGTAATGTAGGCACGGAGTATCTTTCCAATATTCTTGGTTATATCTACTGTCTTGTTTATTTAGCATAACAATTTGTAAATCTAAAAAAAGAAAATTATTATTCATGTCTTATAAACGAATTATATAAAATAGGGCTTATATAAAAAAATAATAATTTTATTTGTGATTACTTACCAATTTTTTTTTAAAATCAACATCATTTTTAATTTTATCATTAAATTTAATAAAACTTTCTTCATTTTGTAGTGGAAGAATCATGTCAAATTCACTCTCAGAGTTACTGATTTCGTCACTCAAAATGCTTGTTGAATTATGAAGTTTTTCAATGACATTTTCAAGGCTTTGTAATCTGGTTGAATAATTGGTTAATTGACTTCCTAAATTTGACAAACGTTTGCCGATGCTTACAAAACAGCTCGATATGAATTGATGCAGATCTTCTGTAACAAAAAAAATCACGTTTCCAATACACATTAAAGAAAAAAAAAACGATGTATGTTTTTACCTATTGTCATTGGTTGATTTGCACTGGTCTCGAGTTTTTCTTCAGCGTTTTTTTTTTACAATCCTTTTTGGATTTAATATATTGTTTGGATCTAATCCGTTAGTGTTGTCTTCATCACTGGAAAATTCCGTTGAAGTTGACTTAATGTCAGTGTCATCAGATGGGTGACAACTTGGGATTGAAATCGATTTAGAATTCAATTTTTTTCTTTTTGTGTGTTGACTTTTAGGATTAGATGAATCTAACATTAAAAAAATATATTTGTTGCATATTTATAACAAAAAATTTTACCAAAAAAAATTAAAACTACTTACGAATTTTTATACCAAGATCGTCTGTCCATTTCAATGCTGCTTGACTAAATTGTTTGTTAATGAGCTCTTTATTCTTTGCAACAAATTTGCGCTTCAGAGCCTTCTTATCAGTATCTGCTTTTTTTTTTGCAGATTCTTCATTTGCTGTCGAGTATACATATGGTTTTGTTTCTAACTCAACGATTTTATTTTCAGCTTCTTTATAAGTATCTAAAAAATTGATTAATAATATGTCAAAATATTTTTTTTGCTCATAAAAAATTAATAAAATGTAAAAAAATTAATATTGTGGTAAAGAATTTATTTAAAAATAACATATCATTACTTACGAGCACTTCCGCGAATATCCACTAGAAATGTTGGCTATGTAGATTTGGGTGGTTCTAAATTTTTCACCATTTCTTGCAGTTCTTCGCATACATTTGGATCATCAAGCAGGCCTGGCATATATTTGCAATATACCTTATCAGAATCTTCTTCAAAATGAAGCCATGTATATATAATATAATATAATATAAGACGATATTTATGATCCATGTCTATAAAATCAAAACAAAAAGTGGGTATGTGTACTTATGTACACGCGTTAGAAGTTATACTTATTTGTCGTGAAATTTTAAAACACTTATCAAAATTTGATTACACATTTCAAATATTAAAATCTTAGTTTTGGAAAAAAATTATTTGAAACAAGAAAATATTTCTTTTGCCTTAAAATTTTAACTCCAAAAATAAAAATCATTTGTTTAGACAAATGGCTACAGCTTAAAGATGTAAGTAGGTGAAAAAGTTACCTGAATTATAACAGATATATATTCAATAAACGTTAAAAACAATTATTGGATTAAACAACAGAATTATAAAAAATCACTTGTAGCAGCATCAATCTTTACACAACAAATTTTTAATAACGACTGTTCAAAAATCGTATTATTGCTCATACGCAGTAGCTTAGCATCGTGAGAAAATAAAATGTAACAAAATTTACCCCTTCCGCCAGCGCGTTCACATGAAACTATGTTCTATACCAGTATTTCTCAAACTTTTTGAATTGAATAGTTCATAATTGTGATTAATAGCGAAATTTAATATCAATAATAATTAATAACAAGTTAATAACTTATCTCGAGTACATCTTTGAACAAAATATTATTTGTATATTTTTCGACATTAACTTAACTAACTAATTGAGTTTACTAAAAATATTTTAAATTAAATTTAATGTGATGAGTGAGCGCGGCTTTGTTTTGATGTTGGTCAGTACTGAAAATACCATTTCGTATAATAGGGCGAGCGGATTACAGCTATTTCGAGTACACTAACCAACCAATCGATGTTCTAGTGACTAAAAATGATTTTATTAATTTCTTTATATTTTTCTGAGAAAAAACATCTATATACATGATATTTTTTTATGCGGTCCTTCAATAGGTACACACATTTTTTTGTTTAATAAATCTAAATCTGCATTAAAAAATCTGAAAAAATTATGTAAGCTTCATTGGATTAAAATAAACATTTTTTGTCTCATAAACTTTTTTTTTAAAGCTATAGTTTTGAAGATAAAAAATATTTTAACTTTAAAAATAGCGAAAAATTCGTATATTTGTGAATTTTTTTCTCGGTAACTAATTGTTCAATCAGAATAAAACATAAACAAAAAGAATCAGCCAACTTTAAACTATAATTAGATTTTTTTTCATTTTGATTATTACTGTAATTAAATGTAAAAACTTCATTAGAGCCGAACTCACTCCTTGCGCCGTAAATCGATACCATGGCTGGCTACAATTTTCGTTTAATAATTGAAATATTTAAATACTGGGATGAAAGTTTCAATAAAAACACTTTAGAATATTTTTATTGCACATTTATTTGTTACAATTATTTTCTTTATTGTTACACTTATCAAAACATCTACAAACTGAACAACATTTTAAATCTAAATCCAAACAAGAGCATGTTTTAGCTGTACAAGGAAATTTTCCGCAACAAGAACAGAAATATTTTTTGTAGATGTTCTGATAAGTATAATATTATAATAAAGAAAATAATCGTGACAAATAAATGTGCAATAAAAATATTCTAAAGTGTTTTTATTGATGCATTCATCCCAGTATTTAAATATTTCAATTATTATTAAATGAATGTTGTAGCCAGCCATGGTATCGATTTACGGCGCAAAGAGTGAGTTCGGCTCTAATGAAGTTTTTACATTTAATTACAGTAATGATCAAAATGAAAAAAAATATAGTTATAGTTTAAAGTTGGCTGATTCTTTTTGTTTTTGATTTATTTTGATTGAACAATTAGTTTCCGAGAAAAAAAATCACAAATATACGAATTTTTCGCTATTTTTAAAGTATAAATATTTTTTATCTTCAAAACAATTGATTTTAAAAAAAAGTTTATGAGACAAAAAATGTTCATTTTAATCCAATGAAGCTTACATAATTTTTTCAGATTTTTTAATGTATATAGATGTTTTTTCTCAGAAAAATATAAAGAATTTAATAAAATCATTTTTAGCCACTAGAACGTCGATTGGTCATTTCTAAGCGAGCTAGACTCGATAATCCGCTCGCCTATAAATAAGTTGGTTGCAAATGGCAAGAGAACTGTCATTGTTAATTCAGCGAATAGTGGACACTGTTTTCACACCAAGTAAAAAAGAATTGTTTGCTTACTAAACTCGGTTTATGTCATCAATTTTTCTGCGACCTTCCTAAGAGTCGCGATCCACACTTTGAGAATCACTGTTCTATACTTGTGTCGGCATGTCAAAAGAAACGCAACAATGATTTTTTCTATGCTGGTCGGGACTTGCAAATTCGAATAAAATTAAAGGTTGTTTTACACCGGCATATGGAGCATTTATAAAGGTTGTTTTAGGCATTTTGACCAGTTTATATATAATTCATAAATAATAATTAGCAAAGATTTACTTACTTTCAAATATAAAAAATGTTGATATGCAGATTTGAACATACCCTATTACACTTACAATTAAATTTTATCACTATTTTTTACCACAGTGAATAATTCGGTTCTTTCACAATTTTTTTTATACACTTGATCGATTCTATGAGGTTTTTTTTTATAAAACTAACATATTTCATATTCAGAAACAACATGTATATTAAAACATTTTAATAAAAAAAATATATTTTTTTATAATCTATACTTCATACTTGCAATTCAAGTATAAATGTTTGCTACTAATTTTACTTAGAACTGCATTCAAATTAAATTTTAAATCTGCATAAGTCACAATTTTATAAAAATGCAAAATAAATATACCAAGTTTTATACTTGAAACTACACAGCAGAATTAGAAGATTACATAAAACTATATGATTGTAAGAGACACTAGTAAAAATATAAACAAATCTAAAGTAATTAAAGTTTTACAATTTTTCAATCACTTTTTGCAATTTGGATTACGTATTTCAGTTAGTCATTTTTTTGATAACTGTAGTAAGATTAGACTACAAATAGGTATAGAAATTTTACAAAATTTTAGACTTGAAATTACAAACAAGAATTGTAAAAATACATAGCGCTCATGACTTGAAAGAAATTTTGTAAAAATGCAAACAGAATTTTCAAAAAAAAAGTAATGATTTGTAAATTTCCTGTAATTGTAACTGCAAGTTTCGGTTAGTAATTTTACTATTAATCTTGGTAAAATCAAAATCCGAATATGTGTAAAAATTTTACAAAGTTTTAGACTTGAAATTACAAATAAGAATTGTAAAAATACATAGCGCTCATGACTTGAATGAATTTTTGTAAAAATGCAAACAGAATTTGAAAAAATAAATAATAATTTGTAAATTTCCAATCACTTCTTGAGATTGTAATTGCAAATTTTGGTTAGTAATTTTACAGATAAATGTGGTAAAATTAAATTCCGAATATGTGTAGAAATTTTACAAAGTTTTAGACTTAAAATTACAAACAAGACTTGTAAAAATACATAGCGCTCATGACTTGAATGAATTTTTGTAAAAATGCAAACAGAATTTGAAAAAATAAATAATGATTTGTAAATTTCCAATCACTTCTTGAGATTGTAATTGCAAATTTTGGTTAGTAATTTTACAGATAATTGTGGTAAAATTAAATTCCGAATATGTATGGAAATTTTACAAAACTTTAGATTTAATTCTACAACTTTGAATGGTAAAATTACAACAAGTTTCTGACGAATACAAAAAATTTGTAAAATTGCAACCTGCTTAGTACTCTTGTTATTACAAATTGCAATATTACTACGAATGCGTTTGAAAATTCCAATACAATACGAGAGTTTGTAATTTTACAAAGCAACTGCTTAGTAAAAATGTAGTAAATTTACAAAAATTTTTAACAGTGTACTACGTGAAATGTTTGGAAACACTTCCAGGTGCATTTTTAAGTTAAAATATAAAAAAGTGTCAAGTTCTACTAATTGAGATCTATATTTTGACATACCACATGCCTAGATATCAAAATAAAAAATTCTATGACGCCCCTCCCTATAATTCCAAAATTTAAAATTATATTGTTGATTTTAGTATTTGTCGTTGGTAGTCCCACCAAAGGCTCATTATCAAATTTTTTTCAGATTTTTTGAGCCAGTAGTTACAGAGTTAGAGAGGAGGGGGACAGAATAAAATACCTAAAAATGGTTATTGATTTGATATACATGCTACTTTAATCTGACAATTGACATTTCGATCATCCTGTATATCAGATAGTCTCTGTATTACGTCCGTCATGGAACTTTATTTCAGATGGGCCTACTACAAATGTTTGTTTTGTGTGAAGATAAATTAGTTTTGACTCGAACACTGATTCGTGTAATTTAAATCAGAAACCCGAAAGAATTTCAAACGTGAAGAAATAAGTGTTGAGAGTGGCTATTTATAGGATGATTAGAAAAACGTCGGCTTGTTTACATATAAATGAGGCCAATATTTATACTCAAATCTAGTTTATTGTTTACTTTGTTATGTCATAATTTGATACCTTCTTGTATTTAATTAATTATTTCGTTTAAATATGCTTCTTTTGATTTTATTTATATGATCTTGAAATTTCACTAATATTTTATTGTACACATTGAATAATAAATTAAAATAACATAGATTGGCCATAAAATTCACACCTCTTAAACTTTTTAAAATTTATTAATTAATAAGGTTGTCATTTAAAAAAAATGGGGGTAATTTTCAAAACTTTACTCGTATATTTTTGTAAAAAGTGATTATTAACTTCCCAACTGGAAATTATTGAAATCGGTCCGAAAATCAAAATCAAAAATTTCAACATAATTGTATGTTTTAAGGTCACTATAGTATATTTACACTATTTTCAGAAAGATGTACGTACGTTCGTATGTGCATGTCATTTTTTACGTTCACGAAATCTCGTAAATAAAAAATGCTATTGACTTCGTTCGGGTATTATTTTTACTAACACAATGGATTAAAGGTCTTGAGGCTTTCGTGGTGATTTTGATATGGATCTTGGTTTCTGGGTGTAAGCCGCGTCGATTTGGTCGTGTTATCGGTTAACATTTCATCATACTTTGCAGTGAACGAATTGATACGGCTTACACACAGAAAATGGATTAAACATTAATCAATAAGAAACTGTATAAACCTGATCAGAATTAATAAAATGAAAAATAGCGAGACATATTTTCTAAATAAAGTTATTTTAAAAATTCAAAGAATGTACAGATAATATTCAATGTATGTAGTACAAAATAATAATAAAAACGAACTTCGCATTCACAATTCTAAAGAAATTATGAATCACATAATAAGTAACTCGATTCATATTTTAAAATTGGAACACAAATTGTGGTATTTTCGAATCCTAGAAAAGATCATCCCCGACATTCTAGTTAGTAATTCTAGCACGCTAACAACGGCATTGAACAGTTTTTCTGTGAAGTTGTAATCGGTTCGCGTCCCGAGGCGCGGCCAGAAATTAGCGCGCGCGAGGAAGTTGGCGAAACTTCCAAGAGATGTGCAGATTTACATATGCGGTGTATACGTGTAACCATTCATCGCAGACACTATTGTATGTACGCAGGGTTGGGTGGAACATTTCAATAAATTTAACTTTTATGTCACAGTTTATTGAATATTGTTGGTTAACTCAATTCTGTTAAATTATTATAGATGTTATTTTCGTATTCCGTATTGAAAAAGGAAAAAAAGAACAACACTGTTGCCCGTTTGCACCGTGTTAGTTAAGTCTAACTTAAATTTAAGTCAATCTTAAGACAACGATTTTCGTTGCGCCGTTCTACACAATTTCTTAAGTCTATCTTAAATCTAAGTCTTTGTTTGCGAGGTCTTAAGTCAAACTTAAAGTAAGGAATCGAGTGTTCGCACATGGTCATACGACATACTTATTGTACATAACCTGGACATTACTGCATAACCTATAAACGTCTGTCAAACAGTTCTGTTTCTTTGTATAAAGTATGATTTGTTTTGTGTTGAATTCAATCATGGATATTTGAATGCACAATATTTTTGAGGACGATTTAGATATTATAGACATTATTGAGTTTGGCTTTCCAGGACTGAATTATGCCCGTTCAAATTATTTTAATGATATGGATGAATATAATTTTTATCGACGGTTTCGTTTGATGACTATTATACCTATGTATATTGTTACCATATCGCTCCACAAGTCATTGGTGTATCATTCAGATTTTAAAATAAATATAAATTGTTTTGAATTATAAAATGAATTAATAATAAATAAATTGTCTTTAAAAGTATTTTAGTGATAATTGATTAACAGAGAAATGTCTATTTGAAACTATCATCTCTCATACATACTAAATTCAATTGTAATTTAAAGTATATTTACATATTATAAATTTTCAATTGCCGCCTCTGGGATAATATGGATGGAAATGACGAAAGTGACATTTAAGAAAAGATGGCCGCCATAAAATTTTGGTAACAGTTTCATATTACAGACTAGCATTGGTTATTATGTACCTATCTATCCATATTTTTTCCTTTTTTGCCTAATCAGTATTATGCTTCCTATATTAGCTACCGCTGCAATCTTAACTGAAACAGACTATAGGTATGGAGATTTTTGTTATGCTCCCTATTTTTAAAATTACATTATTTTTTGTAACGCATTTTCCAAAAATCAAAACTTCTTGCTACTATGTACAAAGTAGAAGAACCAAAAATGCTTCACTAGCTTTGAAATACAAAATTTTCGATGTATAATAATTAGAGATTGGAAAAATAGTTTTTCAACTATTGCGAAAAATTTAACTCTTGTAATTTTTATTACATATCTCCATCGATTTCAGAAAACTGGTTTGATTGAAACCAATTTGAAATAAACTATTTTACCTTTCCAACTATTTTTAAACTATTTACCTTTTTACAAATACATTTTGTCTATTATACAGATATTTTTATAGATATTTATGTTGTGTTTTTACATATTTATTTGTTTTTCCTTCTAGAATCGCATAACATGTTTTCCTCGAAAATTTCAGATTTGACACTTTTTACTAATACGTTAATGTCACTAATTATTGATTAAATCGAAAAAAAATTTGTAACTATTTTACAACTATTTTGATTTAAAAAAAACTATTTGCCAACTATTGTACAGAAAAAAAATCAACTATATAGTAACTATTTCATTAAAAATAACAACTATTTTTCCAATAATTCACAATAACATCTTGTTAATAAAAATATTTGGGCATGTATGTATATTAAGTACTATAAATTAGGAACAACGTATATTTGAAAGAAGTTGGCCAGTGGCCACTATTATTTATTTCTTGATTATCATAATTGAATTGATGATTCGGTCCTGTCTACACGTACACTTATCTCATATTATGTGCATGTGTGTGTGTTTGTGTTGCATGCACCGTGCATCGCATCGCATCTTACCACTGCGGATGTGATGAAATTCCATTCACGTGTTTGATTGTCGACGCGCCGTTTTCATTCATAAATCTACCTCTACACACTCATACATACACAAAACTGATAGTTTCCAAGTATTATAATATTCTTTGATCTATACATATGTATAAAGTAACATTTTTTGCTTACAAATATTTTGTAATATAATTAATATAAATATTATAGAAAAAATGATCATTTCAGTCATGATTTTTTAAACCTTCAAGAGAGAGAGAGAGAGAGAGAGAGAGAGAGAGAGAGAGAGAGAGAGAGAACAATATATAACTATTTTAATATTCTCTGATCAATACATATGTATAAGGTAACATTTTTTGCTTACAAATATTTTTTGTAATATGATTAATATAAATATTATAGAAAAATTGATAATTTCAGTCATGAATTTTTAAACCTTCAAGAGAGAGAGAACAATATACATATAACTACTTTAATATTCTCTGATCTATATACATATGTATAAGGTAACATTTTTTGCTTACAAATATTTTGTAATATAATTAATATAAATATTATAGAAAAAATGATCATTTCAGTCATGATTTTTTAAACCTTCAAGAGAGAGAGAGGGAGAGAGAGAGAGAGAGAACAATATATAACTATTTTAATATTCTCTGATCAATACATATGTATAAGGTAACATTTTTTGCTTACAAATATTTTTTGTAATATGATTAATATAAATATTATAGAAAAATTGATAATTTCAGTCATGATTTTTTTAAACCTTCAAGAGAGAGAGAAAAATATACATATAACTACTTTAATATTCTCTGATCTAAACATATGTATAAGGTAATATTTTTTGTGTAGGTACAAGTATTTTGTAATATAATTAATATAAATATTACAGAAAAATTGATAATTTCAGTCTTGATTTTGTAAACCTTTAAGAGAGAGAGAGAACAATATACATATAACTACTTTAATATTCTCTGATCTATACATATGTATAAGGTAACATTTTTTGCTTACAAATATTTTGTAATATAATTAATATAAATATTATAGAAAAAATGATCATTTCAGTCATGATTTTTTAAACCTTCAAGAGAGAGAGAGGGAGAGAGAGAACAATATATAACTATTTTAATATTCTCTGATCAATACATATGTATAAGGTAACATTTTTTGCTTACAAATATTTTTTGTAATATGATTAATATAAATATTATAGAAAAATTGATAATTTCAGTCATGATTTTTTTAAACCTTCAAGAGAGAGAGAAAAATATACATATAACTACTTTAATATTCTCTGATCTATACATATGTATAAGGTAACATTTTTTGCTTACAAATATTTTGTAATATAATTAATATAAATATTATAGACAAAAATGATCATTTCAGTCATGATTTTTTAAACCTTCAAGAGAGAGAGAGGGAGAGAGAGAGAGAGAGAGAACAATATATAACTATTTTAATATTCTCTGATCAATACATATGTATAAGGTAACATTTTTTGCTTACAAATATTTTTTGTAATATGATTAATATAAATATTATAGAAAAATTGATAATTTCAGTCATGATTTTTTTAAACCTTCAAGAGAGAGAGAAAAATATACATATAACTACTTTAATATTCTCTGATCTAAACATATGTATAAGGTAATATTTTTTGTGTAGGTACAAGTATTTTGTAATATAATTAATATAAATATTACAGAAAAATTGATAATTTCAGTCTTGATTTTTTAAACCTTTAAGAGAGAGAGAGAACAATATACATATAACTACTTTAATATTCTCTGATCTATAGGTACATATGTATAAGATAATATTTTTTGTGTAGGTACAAGTATTTTGTAATATAATTAATACAAATATTATAGAAAATAAAACGGCAAAGTGCATATATATTGGGCACGCACATGATAGGGTTCCGTAGGTATTCTCACTACGATTTATAAAAAAGAGCTATTCCAAAATGCTTCATAAATTTTTTTTGCTAAAAGTACTAATTAAAAATTACCGTCTGTCTGGTTTTTTTTTCTGATAACCATATTGAAAAGCAAATAAAAATATATTGTGATTGAAGGATTAAAATCAAAAGGTCATATAACATGTTTTGTTGTATTTTAGCAGACCTATCTAAAGACACCCCACTCAATGGGGCAAAGTAAAAAAAATTGAATATATTTTTCAGTCTATGGGAAGAGGGAACAAAACAAATTTTTTTTTCAAAAATCTTATCATTTCTGATAATTTTTCTCGATAGATTCCTTAATCGGTATAAAATTTATATAGACGGTCAGAGCGAAACTATAAGGATTCCTAGTTTTCTATGGAACCCTAAAAATGATAATTTCATTCCTAATTTTTTAACCTATATGCAAGAGAGAAAGAGAGAACAATATATAACTACTTTTATTTTGAAAATAACGCTGATGTTTTCTTGTATTACTTGATTCTCTCGAGGTTTTATCCTATGTTAAAATTTACTAGTATAGTTGACGTTTTCGAAGAAGACGGTATAAATGTAATAAACTTTAAAAACCCAAGAGTGCCTAGTAAGTAATTTGGAAAAATAAAATATTAAGTAAACGTTAGAAGACTTACAAAATATTTATAGGTATAATATCGTAAATCTATTTATTGATTTTAATTAAATTATATTGTCCTATAACATTTTAATATTACTCATATATTTTCGTAAATCGACTTAAGAATTGTAAATACTCAAAAACTACTGGACCGATTTTCACTGCGTTAGAAAGCCTTAGTTTAGATATTATCACGCTACTCTTTAATGTAGCTGAGCAGTAGTATTATTAAACAGTAATGGGTATTCATACAACTAAAATAAACAATATTGCTTACTTAAAAAATGCCCCCCCCCCCCTTTTTTAGGCTTAATATAGAGCATGGACCGCGCATCTGACTCGAAAACAGTCGTGTCAAAAGAAAGAGATAGAAAATGGTTTGGGATATACTTGTCCTTTTTTAAACAGGAATGTCTATTTTATTCTTATTAGAAAAAGACATAGATATATCCCAAACCTAACGCATCTCTCACTATTTTGGAGAAAAAATTTCACAATTTTTTTTTTATTTTTGTTTTCGTTAAAAGTATGTTTATTGTATAGCAAATGACGTGAAAAATTTAAATTTTTAAACCGCAGGTCTGTATCTCAAACCGTTCTTGAAACATAGCCTCTGAAAGTTTCAGTTTTTTCAAAATTTTGAAGAAAAATGGCCCTAACATTTGAACGGATGGTCGGAATTGATTTTAATTGACGGATTTGGAATCAGCGTATCAAAATCTATATAATGACATGTATAATACCTTAAAACTCGAAAAAAAATTTTTAGCGAAAAATCAAAAAAAATTCAAAGGGGTATACCTTAAAAAAATGTCGATTTTTGACCAAAATCTTTTTGTCGGATTTTAAAGTATTATACATGTCATTATATAGATTCGGACACGCTGATTTCAAATCCGTCAACTAAAATCAATTCCGACCACCCGTTCAAAAGTTATGGCCTTTTATCTCCAAAAATTTGAAAAAACTAAAACTTTGAGAGGCTATATCTCAAGAACGGTTTGAGATACAGACCTGCGGTTTGAAAATTTCAACTTTTCACGTCATTTGTTATACAATAAACATACTTTTAACGAAATAAAAAATTCGAAATTTTTTAGTGAAATTTCCTGCAGTGAACTTCATCTCGTCATACAAATATCGACTAAAATACAAGAAAATAAGACGTAGAATCATTTAGTTACTATATAAATATATAAGAATTTATTTAAAAAAGTGAAAGATTGAACTAAAGCTGTTTCATAATTAGTTTTTTTTGTTAATAGGAGAGAGAGGATTGACAAAATATGCTTCCCTTTTAAAAATTTCACGCCTCGCCACTGCTATGGATACATATAAAATTTTATATTTCTAGATCCAGGGATTTGGGCTGGTTGTTTGTCGTTTGATGAGTTAGTCAGTCACTCAGAACTTCTTTATTTAATTTATGTTTTAAGAAACATTAATTTGGCAGATAAAATCACGTAGGTAAACATTTTTTTTATATTTAATTAACCAAAAAAATATTATTTGATAAATTATATTAATATAAAGACTGTTGCAAGGATTTTATCCAGCTGTATAGCCAGTCAAAGCAATTTGAACGACTCTTGATTATTTGCTTTTATCAATTCGAACGTTATTTACGTTAAATCGGAAGATTTGGAAGACGTTATAAAATTCTCAAAGACCTATCGGTTTTTCTTTTATTGCAAGGGAATATTGAAAAACCTTTTATTTGTACCCCTCATCTGATTTATTGATTCAGTGACTGAGGAAATGAAAAGAAAATTACATGTTCATTTTTAGGTTATTCATCAATATTACGGTGCTTAAATACAATAAATATCCATTTATATAATAGTATTATTAAAAAAAAACGTTTATGATTTTAAAATCCAATAAATTTTTTATTTTAAATTAATTTGTGTTTGTGTTAATGTTAAAGAATTTAAAATCAGTTGTTATCTACGTGTAATTTTTTTCAGTCTAGACGTCATTTGGTTTGCAAAATAATCCATTTTAATAGTTTTTAAAAATGTTGTCTAAATACCTGTTTCTTTATTCCTACATACTAACTCGAAAACTACTTAACCGATTTTGATGGGATCTTCAGTATTAGAAAGCCTAAAACCCTGAAATAATTAATTATTCAGTTAGATCTATATGAAGGAACATTTGCATTTAATTATATCAGGCACGTATTAAGAAATATTTACTTAAAATGTATCAAAATTAAAAATGATTTATATAAGTAAGGCACTGGCACCAGCCTTGGATCCTTTAAGAGCACGGTATACTGTTCTTTTAGGATTGATGGGCTTCTTTTTTGTAATTATCACGAACTCGTGTTACTAATAAAACAAGTATCTCTTTATTAAATCAATTTAATTACCAAAGTCCGCAAATATAGTTTTTTTTTTTTAAGTTATAGTCTTTTATTTTGTTTATGTTTTTTCTCCAGTAATGGATAAAATAAAACCAGTAATAGGCACCCAGTGGTGAACATTTTCTAATATTAAACAAAAGTTATAAAATAAAGAATCGTAAAATTCGAAACAATGTAAAGCAGATACTTTTAATAAATATATGACACTAATAATTAGATGAAATGTCCACCATTTTGACACCTATTGGCCGATTGTCATCAAATTAAGCTGTTTTACAGTTAAGTGTATATAGATTATGATTCAGTAATGAGAGTAATAAAATATCAACAAATATTTCTAATTCAGTACATTTATATAATTAAAAAGAAGCCAACACTGGGATATGATTCAAGACTGGTGCCAATACCTTATATCTAAATAATCAAATATGTCCTAATAAAAACCACGTTTCCTATAATTCTATCAACACTTCTAGTATATAGTATGTGATACTATTATGTATGTAATCATATACTGTTTGTATTAGTAGTACTTAGAAATAGTGACTAACCACAGAGTAACTGATTATTGTTTGAATGAAAAATAACAAATACGCTTATTATGTTATTTATCTTGTTGTAGCTCGTAGTTCATGAATGGAATCAGAAATTCAGTTATTTTTATGAATGGTATATTGTAATGCATTGTTACCGGATTTTTACAGAAAAATGTATTGCGGTGTGTAGTAAAAAATAAATAAACAAATTATTTAATAATTGTATGAATAAAAAAAACTACGAAATTACTCACGTCAAAATGAGTTTTGATATTTGTAAAAAAATGTATCAAAATTCTATAATGATTTGCTCAAATTAAATTAATGTGTGTTGTGTTATTTGAAAGATACAATTTGTATTCAAAACATTTGGGTAGTTTAATACATGTCGTCATTTGCATCTGTTGTAATCACCATAATCTTTATTTAGAGATACAAAAGCTAAGGGTATGGTAACAACTGTGCAGCAACTTATAACGTTAAAGTACGTATATGTTGTCACTTTTTTATATAATAGAAAATATGTAATATTAAAATAAGTCTTGAGACTTCTGCGGTGATCGCGGTGACGTTTCGTCACACTACGTGTGACTAAACGTTGACCGATAACACGTCCAAATCCACGTGGCTTACACCCAGAAGCCAAGATCCATGTAATAATAATGATTAATTAGGTTAGCTCGTTTTTTTATAAATGGTACTTAATATAAGCTATCCATTGGCATTTTGTTTATCCTTAATATATATAAAGCTCAACGTCTCTCTGTCTGTCTGTCCGTTAGTGCGCTTATCACTCGAGAACCACTTATCAGATTTACGTGGTTTCTTTTTTAATTCATAGGTACGTTTTCTGGCCAGGTTATAGGCTATATTTTGTTACGTTAGGTAACAACAACAATTTTGCCATCGGCGCGCTGTTTTGTAATACGCTGCCTAAACCGTTCAATATCGAACTAAATAATGTATTAAATAAGTGTGTAGAATCAAAAGATCTACAATAAAGTTAGCGACACCATATGTCTAACTTTTATATTTAAGCCACAATGATTGCTTTTATGTTACAAAAAAAATTAAAAATGTTTAGGTTCTGTTTACGTGGATATATGACCTGCAAAACATTAATCCTTATCGAAATAATTATTTCATCGTCATAATTACTTAATGTAGATATAATTTGCCCTTTAAATCATCCAATTTGGTCGTATAGTTTAGAAAATATCGAAATATACATACGGGAACATATTATTCGCGCAATGTTGACCCGTGTCGCGGCGTGCGGCAAGGAGGGAGCGTGCCAACTTTTTAAATCCTAAACAATAATTCCGTAGTCTACGCGAGCGAAGCCGCGCGGGCCCAGCTAGTTGCTCTATAATTATTAGTTTCGGAGATATAAAAGCTTTTAAAGTGTGACATATTTCGTATACGTCATAATTCTTTTATGTACTTTAAAAATGTTCTAATTATTTTGGTTTAGATTATAACTAGGTGTTATAATTTTAAAAAATCCTTAAAATTTGTAATGCATCGTCTAGAAATCACTATAAAAAAATCTTCAAATAATAACCTAAATATATTTTTGCACAAAACATTGAAGTTTTGTTAAGTTTGTTTCTTTTTCCTTTTTGATAAGCGATAAAATAATCTATGGGTCTGAAGTATTTCTCGAGACGACGAGACATTGTTGAAGAGCGACGTAAGAAAGAACTGCAACGTTTGGATCGGGGTAGGGGGAAGAGGGCGATGAAAAATAACGGGGGCGTAGAAATACGCCGGATACAGTGTTGATGAAGCACAATAGACTCTTTCCGGTTTGATTACAACACACATACAGACTTGGAGCGCCAGCCATGACGCCATGAATGAGATGCTCGTTGTACATAATTGTTATTATGATTGCTGCAGCACCGTTTAAACAATTACATGTTAAATATGACAGTTTTTATTGTTGTTTGTCGTGAGTCATACACAGTCTGTTTGTTTAAATTGAAAGATGGATTATCGAGAACTGTGATACATCTTTGATATGTAGGATTTTGCAAATTATTTGTTTGGATGCTTTATCAAGATGATTTCATTCATGCAATAATTAGAAACACGTTTTGTGTCACAAATATAAATATATTTTGGGAACAAATTAAACGCGCACTATTTTAAATGAAATGAGAAATAGT
Organism: Sialis fuliginosa; assembly: GCA_961205875.1. Lineage (NCBI taxonomy): Eukaryota > Metazoa > Arthropoda > Insecta > Megaloptera > Sialidae > Sialis > Sialis fuliginosa. The sequence goes on from OY540809.1 coordinate 5,878,406, forward strand.
AAAGGGCAATAAATAAATTATTCTAACACTTAATAAACTGTTTGTAAACAATTTTTTTTAGGTTTTTAAGTTCTTTTTGTTACTTTTGGGAACATGTCAAGTATTCTTGAATACCCAGGAAGGTTATAATTGTATAGAACTTCATGTTTTTCCACTTCCTCGACGAATTTAATGTTTATTAACTGATCATTTATTCTGAATGAACTAACTAATTGTAAGTAGGTAATTATTAATAGGATTAATGATAAGTAATTAACTAATAATTTTAATTATAAATAAATAATAATATTATTATAATTATAAAGCTAAAATATCATGCAACCACACAACTGAAACCGAAATTCGACCTGCAAGCACAGTTGCATGAAACCAGTTGGAAACTGATTACAAATCAGTTTTGTTACACGTGCAAAGTCACCAAACGGTTGCTTACGCAACTGGTTTGCAATTCTCGTTGCAAAACGGTTGCTCCGTGCAATAGTTAATATAAACTAGCGTTAAGAAAATACTTTTTGTTCATCAAAGAAATAAAATGACACATCAAAAAAAATTGCTCCTTAAAATGGCTAAAAGAGTATTAGGTTGGTGAGATTTGTACTAAATCAGCAATATCATGTATTTATATAATATTTTATAAATCGTGCCAGTGGCGTAGATAGCTTTTTGCGATGGGGGGTGATATGACCAGGCCCCGGGGCAAGTGGTGGCTGTAAAATATGGGAAATAAAAAAAATTATTAATGTAATTTTAAACTGAATGACTTTTTTTTTTGATCATATAAACTGTATTCACTGTACTTCTTATTACTAAAAAAGAAGGTCATTCAAAATTTAAAAAAAAACTGAAGACCTTTTTTTTCCTATTTACTTCTACTATTTTCTTCATACTTGGGAAATTTAAAAAAATTTCTTTGAATTTTCTCATGGGGGGTGATTGATCATCTTAATCCCCCCCCCCTATCTACGCCACTGAATCGTGCAGAGTTGATGTTCTAATAAAATACAAGTCAACTGTCCTTAGTAAATCGAGTTGATTAGTTTTGGGTTGGTTAGTTTTCGTTAGGTTAGGTTAGGTTAGGTTTTTTTCTATTCTAACACATCAACACGTGATATTTGATAGTTGTGACGCCGTTAACGGCATAATCTTAAGCTTTACCTCATTTTATGTAAGGGGGGTAATGGAACATCCCCCCCTCCAAAAAATTAAAAGTTAAAAAATTAAAGTAAATTCAATAATACAATTATTTTATTCTATTTTATAAATCGACCCTAAGTAACAAATAAAATAAATACTAATCTTCATACGTCATACATAATATTATCAACTCCTGTCAATTTATATAGTGAACATCTTTATAACCTCTTGCTCCCAACTGTTTTAGAAACTATTGCCGCTATATTGTTCGGTAGTGCAGTGATTGTCATTGCCAGCGGTGACACTCACGTGTACAACCTTTGTGTGTGTGTGTGTGTGTGTGTGTGTGTGTGTGTAAATAACTGCCCCCTCGAGGATGTTTGTCTCAAGTCGATATTGAGCACTCGGACAGACGGTCGGATAAATAACCCTCCAACTATCCCAATGTCTTCAGTGATAGAATTTATCTCGTGTGCCTTGAGGTCAAATTCTTATAAGGTGGTTTTATTGTCAACTGTATTTGTATTACGTAGTAAGGACTAGTGACATGGTGGGTGTGCTAGTTTATTTATTTTTATAATCCAGCATGTCAGTGTCTTTAAAACACAAATTTAATTCTTGATTCTGCATACTATAATATATTTATTTAATTTTAATTAGCCGCGGTCACAGTTAGTGTTTTATAATATACTTAATTACTTTCATAATATGAATAAATCCTCACGGTCAAAACAAATCAAAACAATAATTATTGTTTATATAATTATTAATATAATATAATGCAATAATAAATTATTCCGTATGCAATTTAAAATCGCGTGTCTTTAACTTCCTTCTATAATACTTACATTATAAAATAAATTCTTTAGAAATGCAAAAGATCTCATCACGCTTATTAAATTAATAACAATATTGCGTAATGTCTGATTACATATAAAACCGCTACATTAAGGATGTATAGCAGGTATCTAATTTAAACGAGAAATAGTTGAAATTTGGATAAGTTACTCCTTTATAAATCTTAAGTACCCACACAAAATTTCAAAAAGTTTTACAACATAGTTTCAAAGTTATTATTTTTTTAAAATTAACATGGGCTCTTATGGCAGAAGCATCGAGAAAAATCTGAAATTTTCACAACACGTCACTTACATATTTAGCAACAAGTTTCATTAAAAAAAATTATACGCATACAGAACTAAATTGTGAGAGAAAAAATAATTATTGCTGAAAAATATTTAAAAAAATGGCGTACTGAAATGTAATGATTTGTTTTTATTACATATTTTTTAATATGTGAAAAATGTGTTATTTAAAAATATTTTAATTTATGTCATTTATAACAATAAAATACTTCTTTTGTTTTTATATCTGACATATGAGTTCAGAATAAAATTTTTTCGTATTATCAACACAAATATTAATTTTTTAGCTAAAATTCTAAATTAAATTAAACAAAAAGTATTTTTATAGTTAATGTAGTATAAAACCTTATAAACCATTTTGACTTTCTTCAATAATTCATAATATGATTTTGATCGTTCATTGCATCTAGATTTACATTATTTTTGACTCAGACTGTACGTGCCATACATCCTTAATAAACAAAACATATAAGTTTACTGTTATATTATAATCGTCCTGATTTTCTCAATCCACCATCATTACCCAGAATTCCTTATTGATTGCAGCAAATAAACAACCGCATGAATGTAATTTATATGTAAATCGTTGTATGAATACACCTATAATTATTAATTATCCTGTATACACAGAAACAAAATAGAAGCAAAATAAATTAATTTACTGTTTATCATGAACTTTACTTAATTCTCTAACAACTGGGCTCTGATGAGCTCGAGGGGTCACCCGGTAGTTATTAAGAACAAATAATTGTTTTATTAAATTGTTTATTTACGGCAAAACTTACATTTAAATATATGAAATTTAAGCTTCTTGTTTATCCAAAATTCAAATAATAAATTAATTTTAAGAATTACAATAGGGGAAAGTATGGTATGAATGAATGTTAGTGTTTTGTTTCCGCAAATGTAAATAAGTGATTATTGATGTAATTTTGAGTGATTCGTGCTAAGGGTGTAGTTAGTAGAAAGGTAAGCATACAGCGTTTTTAATTTGTAGTTTGCAGCAGCAATTTATCAACAATGAACTGTCATGGATTGATTGGCGGCTTTGATAGGTTATGTTTTAGTTAGATTTTTTTTTCTCTTTTCACACTGTTGGTTAAAATGGACCGTACGTAGTTGCCATAACTGAAATCATGAAACTTGTACCAATAATCTTAACATATGTGATGATTGTCTTTCTTGAATAATTTAATTGAAATAATGTAACGAGGCTGATTTCTTATAGTTTTTTGTTTTAATACTTATGATAGATAAATAATTGTTTGATAGTCTATAATTCATGTTTTGTTTACAGGTATATTTTAGTTTAGATTCTATTAAGGTTCAAATTAGCAACCCCGTAGTCCAATTTAGAGTATCGGTTGGCTAAATTGAAACAAAGCCCCGATCTCACATTTTGTTGATTTTTGTGGAATTTATGATAATTATGTAGATTAATACTTAATAGAAAAAAAATCTATAAACTGCTGTTTCATTTCATAAAAAAATAATTTGTCTAAACCTAACACTATCGTAATTTAAAAAAATGGTCCAAATTAACCGACTTTCCCTTACTAATTATTATTTTAATATAGCATGTATGCATCTAATTTTACGTTCATAATCATTTATTTCAAATACAAAATTATGCTATATAGATATAAATTTTTTTAGTTTATATTAAAGTTAATTTGAGGCAAAATTTTTATTTTTACTTATTTGTATAAATATTAAAACCATTTCATAAAGACGACATCTTAACACATACTTTATTAAGACAATTTACGCGCAATTACTTTCGAACATGCAAATTGATTTGACCTTTTGTTTTAACTATAATATGCAACTAAAAACACACACATCTGGATATTTTCGCAAAGCTACAGAGTGAGATAGAAAAAAGTCAAACGTATAATCAATGTCAAATTATTAAGTCCATAAATAAAAGCTCATCTGCATATAAAATTGAAAATCATACATCATCACTTATTTTTATTGTAGATTTATATCTGATAAAATTATGGGCATTTTTTCATCCACAATAAACCTATTAGGTTTGTCCAAAAAAAATTTTCAATGAAAGGTTAATATTTTTCAGCGTAGAATAAGATTACTAAATAAATATTATAGGTACCTTCAAATATCCTTGAAGACCACACTAAAATAACAAATAAATATTACTATTCGATTATCCCCTCACAACCAAACATTTTTTGGTCTAAACATTTTTTTCAAATATGCAATGATTTTGAGATAAAAATCTGTAACACTTTAAATGCTCCACTCTGTATATTTAAATGTATAAATAATAAAAAAAATTGATGTTCCTTCTCTATTATTAATTAATTAATACGTTCGATTAAAATGAATTTAAAAAAATGCATTGTTAAATCAATATCAAAAACTCTTATCTACTTTCTAAAATCACCTTACTTCTAAACCTATTTGATGTAACAACTTAAAAAAAAATCCCTGAGGGTAAATTTAAAAGCAATCGTCCACTTCGAAATTCCATGTCATCTCCATTATGCGTTACAAAAAGCAGAACCCACTAGAAATAATTTTATTTTCGCATTGAAATCTTTAAAAGGGCCAATTTCGGCATCTATTGGATGTTGACAAATAAAAATTTCAATGGTGCAGATGTTTATATATAATGCTCTATTTATCGTTCATACAGTCTGATTTGTTTGACGTGTTCTCAATATGGATTTACTGTAAATAGTGAATGCAAACATGTACCAATAACTAACTGTAAACAGGACGATGGGATAAACGAAGCATGACAAGGCACAGTTGTCAATTTACCTTAAATTTATAAAATTAGGGGTCTGCATTCGAGTGATGCTCGTATTTACAGTTTAAACATTTTTGTATTATATTGTTACATATTTATAGTTAAATTTTAACATTCAAATAACAAAATATCGGTATGGAGAACCATACATAACTTCCATGTTCTTTCTATCTTTTTAAATAATTTTTTAAATATATATATTTTTAAATATTTTATTTATATAACCTACTACTATGAATATACATATATATAGTAGGTAATATTATACATAAATAAACATATTTATATACTTACGACAGTTACAGCTGTTATTGCCATTTGTATATAAATATTAGTTTTCTATTGTCAAAAACATAATACACATTCGTAGAACAACTAATAGTGCTGCAACTCAAACCGTAAAAGTCGCTTAGAACGCGAGTAACCGGCAAGATCGAGATAACTCTTTCTGTCCCATACTAATCGAAAGTACATTAGTTGACAATACTTTGGACAAAAATTACCCAAAATTACTGCGTCGGAACACATCCAAATGGGGCTTCACAGTACGCGACACTCACGCGACGTTTTAAACGCTTTTTCCACTGATCTATTTATGAAATTTGAAATCTTTTGTGATATACTCATTAGGCATACATCAGGCTTCAAGAATATATAAACATATATATAAAAAATGTTGTTTAAAACTAAAAAAATGGGACTTAAAGGATGATTTCTGGAATTTTTGGGGGATTTTTTAAAGACAATTTTAGTTATTAGTTACGATTCTGTGAAAAGTATGAACCGTATACAAAAATGTTTCAAATAAAAGTTGTAGAACATACATTCCTAAACAAAACAAGTGGTTGCTCATTTATATGCGACTAAAATTGTCGAACCTAGAGTAAATTATAGCAAACCGTACAAAACATTTAATTGACAAATATTTTCAAATTTTTATTAGAAAATCATATAAACTTACACCCATTAATAATATCAAATAAAATATAATATTTATGAGATATGTAAGGTTTTATAGTACTTTGACAAGGTGTAACTAGGACACAAAGCTTACCAAAATTACTTCATGTATCAACCCCTAAAATCGAAAAACCACCCCCAAAACATTACTCGCCACTAGTTTCAGGTAATTATCTCGATAGTGACCACTGATGGGAGAAATTTTTACTAAATTTAATTTATAGAGAAGGAAATTTTGGATAATAATCGGTAATTATATTTTACATTTATGCATTAAGTAAAGCAGAATAAATATATTTACGTATTGCATTTACACCTTAACCTTACATTTACGACAGAATAAGCAAGCCCATGTTATATAATATATGTAAGCCCATGTTATATAATATATTCGAATGTATATCAGTTGAGAATACTTCGGACAAAAATTACCCAAAATTACAGTGCCGGAACATAATATAATAGGGTCTTCAATGTACGCGACTCGCGTAAAATGTTTCAATCGCTTTTTTCACTGATTTATTTAAGAAATTCGAAATCTATTGCAATGCACTCATTTGGCAGACATCAGGCTTCAAGAATAATAAACACATATATCAAATATTTTGTTAAAATATGAAAATAAACACGCATTAGTTTTATTTGTGTGCAATTATATATAGCAATATATCAACCTAACTTCTATTAAACATCGCACTAAGGAAGTTTACCTAGCTGGTGGTTACGCCAATCGTCTTGTAACAAAAGAAATTACTAACACAGGTTCACAGGACTCGGTTATTTTATCTTCAAATCACACAGAAACAGATATACGGATTATGTTATATACCTCACGGAAAAAATTAAAGGACCACTTTTATTTTTCGAAAAAATTGCTCATTTTCAAAGTAATGCCGATAGGTCAAATATGATCCATTTTTTACTTATAGGATATGAAAATTGAAGGAAATTTTATCATCTTTTCGAATATAGGGGTATATTTGTTTTATTAAACTTATTATTGTGACCAAATCGCGGTTTAATAAAAAATAAAAAAATTGATTTTTTTTTGCAATTTTGAAAGATACCCACGGGGATGTTAAATTTTTTTTCTAAAATTTCAAGATAACCATTTTGTAGGAAATTTGTTCAGCTTTAAAACGTTTTTTCAAATTTGTTTTATAATTTTTTGGTGTTACGATATTCGAGTTTGAATGAAAAAAGTACCAAAAAGTTTTAAACGACCATAAAAGGGCTAATGTTAGTCGCACAGAAAAGAAAAAAAAAGAATATTAAAGCTTAAATAATCACCTATTGTCTAGTAGCATTTATAAAATGTTTAATTTTAACTTAACCCTTCAAATACGAAAAACAAAACAGTGTTCGAATTTAAATAATCCTGTAAAAATAACCTTTTTTTAATCATAGATCTAATGTTTAAAATGTATCCAGAAATTAAGTTCTATCAAAGAATATGAAAATTAGACTTATTACCTTCTATGTGAACAAAGATTCCAGTAAAAATCTTTTAGTTTGGCTGAGAAATTGCATCTTGAATTTTTTGTATACGTTTAGGATTTGACCGTACTTTTTATAACAAGTTTTTCTTTGGGATTTTTTTTTCGAAAAACAATCAATTTTTGAGAAAAATTGTAAGAAGGAAAAAGTTTTTCTTTCTTGTTAAAGAATATTCTTAATTTTTTTCAGATGTTTTATATCAATATTGTGGGATTAAATTTATTTTTAATAGGGTACTTTTTCATTCAAACTTGAATATCTTGGCATCAAAAAAAGTGACAATCATTTTTTAAAAAGCATTTTGAAACTGAGAAAATTTACTAAATGATGAATAACATGGAATTTTGAAAAAAAAATAATCATACATCCCCGTGTGAAACTTCCATAATTACAAAAAATTTCAATTTTTAATTTCAGTCAACTGCGTGTGGTCATGAAAAAACGTTCAACAACATATTAAAGACTCTTGATTTCGACAGTTAAATTAATTTTCATTGAATTTTCACCGCTTATTCGTTCAAAGTAACTGAACTTTTTTGGTCCACACGTAGTTGACTAAAAAAAATTAATTATTTATTTGCAGTTATAGAAATTTCACACGGGGATGTATGATTATTTTTTTTCAAAATTCCATGATATTCATCATTTAGTAAATTTTCTCAGCTTCAAAATGCTTTTTAAAAAATGATTGTCACATTTTTTGATGCCAAGATATTCAAGTTTGAATGAAAAAGTACCCTATTAAAAATAAATTTAATCCCATAATATTGATATAAAACATCTGAAAAAAATTAAGAATATTCTTTAACAAGAAAGAAAAACTTTTTCCTTCTTACAATTTTTCTCAAAAATTGATTGTTTTTCGAAAAAAAAAAATCCCAAAGAAAAACTTGTTATAAAAAGTACGGTCAAATCCTAAACGTATACAAAAAATTCAAGATGCAATTTCTCAGCCAAATTAAAAGATTTTTACTGGAACCTTTGTTCACATAGAAGATAATAAGTCTAATTTTCATATTCTTTGATAGAACTTAATTTCTGGATACATTTTAAACATTAGATCTATGATTAAAAAAAGGTTATTTTTACAGGATTATTTAAATTCGAACATTGTTTTGTTTTTCGTATTTGAAGGGTTAAGTTAAAATTAAACATTTTATAAATGCTACTAGACAATAGGTGATTATTTAAGCTTTAATATTCTTTTTTTTTCTTTTCTGTGCGACTAACATTAGCCCCTTTATGGTCGTTTAAAACTTTTTGGTACTTTTTTCATTCAAACTCGAATATCGTAACACCAAAAAATTATAAAACAAATTTGAAAAAACGTTTTAAAGCTGAACAAATTTCCTACAAAATGGTTATCTTGAAATTTTAGAAAAAAAATTTAACATCCCCGTGGGTATCTTTCAAAATTGCAAAAAAAAATCAATTTTTTTATTTTTTATTAAACCGCGATTTGGTCACAATAATAAGTTTAATAAAACAAATATACCCCTAAATTCGAAAAGATGATAAAATTTCCTTCAATTTTCATATCCTATAAGTAAAAAATGGATCATATTTGACCTATCGGCATTACTTTGAAAATGAGCAATTTTTTCGAAAAATAAAAGTGGTCCTTTAATTTTTTCCGTGAGTGTATAAATTACGTGTGCAATCAATATTCAATATTATTTGTAGTAGTACGATTTCCTGATACATATGTATTTTTTCTTTTAATATGTCACTACACAAAATCAATAAGACGACTTGTTATTTTAAAATTAAACTTAAGTTACACCTTGTCAATGTAAAAATAAGTTTTTCTAATAAAAATTTGAAAATATTTGTCGATTAAATGTTTTGTACGGTTTGTTGTAATTAATGAACTACCACTTGTTTTTTGATGTGTATATGTTCTACAACTTTTACTTGAAGCACTTTTTTAAAAGGTTCATACTTGTCACATATTAATAGTATCTTATAATTAAAATTGTCTATAAAAATCTTCCAAAAATAACATATTCGCGGAAAATCAGAAAAAATTTCTAATTTCATATTTTTAATGTCATTTTCTTTATTTTAACAAAATATTTGATATATGTGTTTATTATTCTTGAAACCTGATGTCTGCCAAATGAGTGCATTGCAATAGATTTCGAATTTCTTAAATAAATCAGTGAAAAAAGCGATTAAAACATTTTACGCGAGTCGCGTACATTGAAGACCCTATTATATTATGTTCCGGCACTGTAATTTTGGGTAATTTTTGTCCGAAGTATTCTCAACTGATATACATTCGAATATATTATATAACATGGGCTTACATATATTATATAACATGGGCTTGCTTATTCTGTCGTAAATGTAAGGTTAAGGTGTAAATGCAATACGTAAATATATTTATTCTGCTTTACTTAATGCATAAATGTAAAATATAATTACCGATTATTATCCAAAATTTCCTTCTCTATAAATTAAATTTAGTAAAAATTTCTCCCATCAGTGGTCACTATCGAGATAATTACCTGAAACTAGTGGCGAGTAATGTTTTGGGGGTGGTTTTTCGATTTTAGGGGTTGATACATGAAGTAATTTTGGTAAGCTTTGTGTCCTAGTTACACCTTGTCAAAGTACTATAAAACCTTACATATCTCATAAATATTATATTTTATTTGATATTATTAATGGGTGTAAGTTTATATGATTTTCTAATAAAAATTTGAAAATATTTGTCAATTAAATGTTTTGTACGGTTTGCTATAATTTACTCTAAGTACGACAATTTTAGTCGCATATAAATGAGCAGCCACTTGTTTTGTTTAGGAATGTATGTTCTACAACTTTTATTTGAAACATTTTTGTATACGGTTCATACTTTTCACAGAATAGTAACTAATAACTAAAATTGTCTTTAAAAAATCCCCCAAAAATTCCAGAAATCATCCTTTAAGTCCCATTTTTTTAGTTTTAAACAACATTTTTTATATATATGTTTATATATTCTTGAAGCCTGATGTATGCCTAATGAGTATATTACAAAAGATTTCAAATTTCATAAATAGATCAGTGGAAAAAGCGTTTAAAACGTCGCGTGAGTGTCGCGTACTGTGAAGCCCCATTTGGATGTGTTCCGACGCAGTAATTTTGGGTAATTTTTGTCCAAAGTGTTGTCAACTAATGTACTTTCGATTAGTATGGGACAGAAAGAGTTATCTCGGTCTTGCCGGTTAAGTCGAAAATATATGGTCAAGCTGCAGCTCTATAATGTAACATGGCAACATGAATTAATGACTTATTAATTAGTATTTAAAATTGAAATTTTAAGTGTGTTTTTCACCCTTTTAATGGCTGTTTAGGCACGTACAAATAACAAAATGTCCCTTAGATTCAATTGAACTGCAAATGTACGAAATCTTATCAAAATTAGTGAGATAATACTCGCAATGTTTACTTTTTAGTCGAAAAAAGTTACAAAATTTCGAATATTTCCAAAACCCCTAATCCGATTAGCACCAAAACCAATAGGTCTGGAGTACTCACTGAGACAAATATTTTCCCCAAAAATAATTCAGATCGGTGCATTTTTACAGTATAGTTATCGTGAATGAAAAACAATTCTACATCCAGACACACGCACAGTCGCCATGCGGAAATTAATTTTTCTTTACGTTTTGAAGTTAGTACTATCAGAATCTGTCATTATCTCGGACACGATTTTTCGACGGTATTACAATACTTCCATTTCCTTCGGAACATGGAAGTAAAAATTCGATTTAAAAAAAAATTCTCAAGATGTTAATATTAAAATACAGTACAAGCTTACTAATTAGACACTATGAAAACTTGCTTATCGTCTAATTAACGACCGTGCAAATGATAAAAATAAAACTGTCTAAATATATAGAACACTGCCTGGAGTTCCGAAAGCTCAAGAAACGTTTAAGCATTGAGTTTGTCTAACTTTTTCAACTTTAATAACGAGCTTACTGTAATGATAAAATCTAAAGTGGAATTAGCCGATTTGACTTCTGAATGGTTCATCTACGATTTATTATTCCACTCTTATTGAACAAAGTAGAGTAAAAAATACGTTCAAATATGCTATAAGCCAACTTAGTGTCCCATAAAAAACTAAAGTTAGGGCTTGTAACTCGGAAAGTAAAAGTGATATAAAAATTATAAATACACCAATCAATTCTACACAAAAGTACTTTAAGAAACCGTAAACAAAAGGTATCTATATACTTTAACAAAAAAGTTATAACCATTTAAAGAATTACTCTGATACTAGAATTAGCAAGTTATTTTTGACTTTTGGACAGCTGATATCAAGTATTTCTATTCACAAAACAGCGAATATAAAACCTAATAAAATACATTATTTTATCAATACCCAATACATAAATATTAAAATCTTAAATGGACTTTATATATTAAATAAATTCATTCGTAGCAAAGGTACAAAAGGGCAGATGTTTAGCTGAATATATATTATATCGGGGGCATGTGTGGAAGCCGTTGACCATGTGGCCCTTTGTTGCGCCCTCTGTTTGTCGACACCGGCCGACGGTTCTTCAACCCCCACACCCCCATGCTAGAGGGTAGTATCGACTTCCGCTCACCCGCATACTGTTGATTTTTGGGGGTCGCGTCATATCAGAAATAGTTATAGTTCGCTATTTTTATATCCGCATAATGTTCGAAAGCTTGCATGTCTAAAAATATTTATTTTATTTATTTGAATTATTTTAGAACTTATAAACTATAGTTTCATAATCTAATCTAATTAAAGTTTGGTATTTCCATCTATTATTTTTTTACGAAAAAATTGTTACCGGTAATAAATGCGTAGAAGATTATACTGTTACGAAAACTGTATCTTTAAATTTTCGTAAAAAATTTGTACTTTTTATTTCACACTAGCGCATTTGATTCAGGTGTTACCTGGGGTAATATCTGCTAAATCATAGTGACCTAAAATATTCAACATGCCCACCCAACATGCTCACCCAACATACCCACCAAATATGCCCACCAAACATGCCCACAACACACGGTTCACCACGAATTGTTTTTTTTGACTTCGTGAAATTTACTCAAAATATCCACAAATTATATACCTAAACCTAACCTATCCATTAGTGAAAAGCGAAATAAAATCCGTTCAGTAGTTCCTGAGAAAATCATGTACAATTATATTTTCAAACTCACATAATAATATTTCAAAAATCATCCAATTGTTTGACAAAATATTTGAAAGAGAATAATTGTATGCTGTGAAATCATAGAAACAAAACACGACTTGATAAAGATGTTTTTAGTCTTTTGATGTTAAATCTTAGGTTTTTATAAAATATTAATACACACGATACTGCACAGAAAAATTATTTAACTATTGGTGTAAACCGCATTGAAATCGGTTTAGTAATTCCCGAGTCTATAAGCTTCATACAAACGAACATTCATTTTTATGTATAGAGATATACAAACTTTTTTATTATTTAAGTGAAAGTATAATTTAATGCATTTTTTTGTTTATTTTATCAATTTTATTTAATTTATAAAAGCTTCATGCATGTACATTTACCTATATTATATTATAATATTATCCAATTAGAATTCTGTTTAGAAATCGACAGTTTAATCCTGTTTGAAGTCAATTAATGTTCCGTCAGATAATTTGTCAAAGATTCACGCGAAAGCCAATAATAGTGGAACACGTCTCTAATTGACAGACGTGAAGTTAACAATGATTTATTTAGGCAGGACCTTAGCATAATACAAACCAAATACCATCAAATACCTAGACACCTTCCAGCGATCTTTACCATCGCAGTGGTTTCCAAACAATATCTCATTTATGTATAAGGTATTTGTTCCTCGATAGATTGGTGAGATTTATATTTTTGCAACTTTGTGAATATATGATTTGCAAATGTCGATAGAAAAAATAGTTAAACATAGATAAAATTAGTAGGTCATTTAAAATAATAATTGAAATATTATTTACTATAAATATATATAAACCGTTCTGGCATTTGAACACATAGGTCAGGTGCCAATTTTTATTCTTCATATAATTAGAGTGTCATTAAGAAATCTTGAAGTCTCCTCTCTCTAACGAGGTAGGCGTCCCTTCTTCTTATGCTAGGGAAAGGGACAAAAACAGTTTTTGCCATAGACATAGAGCATGGACCGTGCATTTTGTATTAACATAATGGTGTAACATTTCTCCAAAACAGTGAGAGAGATGCGGTACGTTTGGGATATATCTATCTCTTTTTCTAATAAGAATGAAATAGACACTCCTGTTTAAAAAAAGATAAGTATATCCCAAACGTATTTCTATCTCTTTCCTTTGACACGATACTGTTTTCGAGTCAGATGCGCGGTCCATGCTCTATATCTATGGAACTGATTTCTCGACTTTAAGTATGGAGAAAATATATCCACTCTGAATTTTTTCTACTCCAAACTACTTTACACCAAGCCTAACAAATTTAAATAAAAATTCAAATGTATTTGGAAAGAAGCTTAGAGCTAGGATAGTCCTTGATACTTTATCACTTGGGGAAATACGCGAACATTTTAATATAAATTAAATATTTTAATGAAAAATTGTAATTGTACATAATAGAACAAGAGCTGATGACATATTTTTCTGCCCCATCTGAGCACTAGGCAGACTTACGGAAATCGTTTATTCATGTGTTGTACATTATGGGAAAAATAGTCCCAACCTCCACACCCGGGGATAAATGGGTTTATTCCTTAGTGAACATCTAAAGAAAAAGTGCATTTTTGCCCCATGTGAGCACTAATAAAATCACCACAGGGAGTTAGTTTATGAAAAGTTAGATAGTGAAAATGCAATGGGCAGACGCATATGGTGGGGATAAGGGGCAGGCAGAAGCACTCAAAGATGAAATTTTTTTGTTGAAAACTGCCCCATTTGAGCATTGATGAATTTTGGAGGGATGGCAGTTTTTGATCTATAGATGACCTGAAAAACAAAGGCAGACGCGTAGGATGGGGATAAGGAACGGGCAATGTATCATCAGCTCTTGCACTATAACTGTCTATTATAGTTAAGGAAAAAAAATTATTTGGTTTTAGGGAGCTTCTAATTAGAAATTATTAGGTGTTTCTTTTATCAAATTTTTTTTAAAATATTTCTTTTTATTTGATAGGTACACTACGTAAGTTGGACAATAATCCTAAATAAACTATTATTAGATACTATTACCAAATTGCGATATCATATTTAAAAAAGTTTGAAGCCCTCTAACGAATCCATTCTGCATGAATCACAACTCAAACAAAGATTAACCGGTTCTCATGGCAGTCCAAGAAACAATAAAGCAAATTTTCAAACAATAGATTGAGACATTGTTTCGACAAGCAAACATATCATAACAATGTGTGTGTGTGCACGATAAGACGGACCTCAGAAATCCCGTTGTCGTAGCGTATCTATGGTTGAACTTTATCTATGGTCAACAATAGAGGCACCGCCATGTTTGCACATGATAAGCGCCAGGCTATTCCCAAGCGCACCTGACATCTACGGTCGGCCACAAAGACCCTTTACATGTTGCCAATTGTTCACTTAGGTCGTTATTATTTATCATTAATTGTTTTTTAATTAATACTTACATATATATAATACTAGCTGTGCCCGTGCGGCTTCGCTCGCGTGGACTACGGAATTCTTGATTAGGATTTTTGAATATAGTTGAATAAGTACCTATTATTACCTAACAAAAGCAAATCAGAACTAAAAGTACAAAGACTTACTTTAAGTACATAAAAAGGACGCTGTTATGCACTAATGTTTTGAGTCACACAGAAATATAATTTTTGTGTTATTCAAAACGGCCTGTGGCTATTCAAATTTTATTTCAATTATGATGTTGTGTGGGGTTATTTCTTTTGCTCTACTGCTAAAATGGCTTGTTTGCGTACATGGGTTTATTAATAAAAAGCGATTGTTTTAATGTCCTTGACAACTCCTGCAAGTTTGTTGGTATGTTTACGGGACACCCTGTATATCTAACGAGGTCCTGAAATCCTGACTGACTGACTCATCAGCACCCAGTTCAACCCCCTGGACTTACAAATGTGAAATTATAGGAGTGTCTTCATTGTTAGCATAAGCATCATCTAAGAAAAGAATTTCCGATTTTCATAAAAGGAGATAGGTGCTAAACTTTTTTAATTTGAATACCCTACTTCATAGCTGGTTTTAAATAAAATAATAAATAACTATACAAGTGTATCGCGATATTTTAAAGTTCAACCTTAATAGGGGTAAATTTAAAGTCGAAAAATCATGTTAGTCGAGGACTTACTGTAGCAAAAAATATAACAATCAGTTTTGTAAAACAAGTGAACGTAACAGAGAAAAATGTTTAAAATTGTAAACAAAATGCACCAATGATGCCTAATTTCTAAAAACTATTTTATGATAATCTCTTATTTCCAAAAAAGGCTTATTTCTGCAGAAAATAAAGGTTTAATCACAAAAATTGACCCTTTTAAAACTAATTTTGAATTTGACGCTAAAACGCTCGCAGGTGTCATGGCGCATTTTTGACGTCACACCTATGTAAACACTCCTTGTCAACTATAATAATTCCTCAGTGATACTTTGTTACTGGCATCATGCCTATATATTCACGTAAGTCAAGAACTTACTGTAGTTTATTATATTGCAAGTCTCCAAGTAGTACCAAATCATTCAGATAGAAATGAATAAATATATAACCCCAATACTGTTCAATAACATGAAATAAAAAAAAATGTACAATAAAAGAATCATACTTCAATTTAAAACCATCCTCATAGAAATCCAAGCGCCCGTATAAGAACATTATCTTGAACACAATACATACACCTGACCCGTCTAGTCATGGCGTGCTGATTACACAGTGTAACCAACACGGTCATGCGTCATGAACGATTAGACGTATCGTAAACAGACCACCTTCACTACACCTGTTTAACACTGATATAATATATATTTATTACAGTTGTTTGCGCACAGTGTTTGTAAATGTCCGGCTTGTGTTGACTGATCCTATTTGACTGAATGAAACAAGTGTTTGGCGACGGTGTTATCATTTTTAAAATAATATCTATGTGTTTATTTAATGTTTCACTGTTGAACGATTCAATATTTAAATTACAGCTAACAAATATGATCTATTTTGGGTTTGTTTGGTTACTATGATTGATAACATTTTCAGGTTTAAAAGGTTTTTATTATTATTTATATCTGATTGTTTTATGCAACTAATGACTGTTCCAGGGCCGTAACTAGAGCCTCGGGGGCCCCGGGGCAAAAGGTGACCAAGGGCCCCCCAGAATATGCAAAAAATAAAAATTGAAGACCTTTTTTTTACCACAGCTTACAAATGTTACACTTGTTACTAATTTTGATTTGAATGATTTTTTTTCGCTTGCCAACTAGAATTTTACACTTCTTAGTAATTTTAATGGATAATAAGTGTAAAATTGAAATTCATAAGCCAAATAAAGGTCATTAAAATCAAAATTAGTAATAAGTATCACGTTAAAAATAATCTTCAATTTACATTTGTTTTTCTTGCTCACTCCAATTTTTACGCTGCTGCGCGGGCCCCGGTGGTAGTTACGGCCCTGGACTGTTCGAATAAAAAAATATTTTATTTTCAAATAGGCTCTTGGGTATGCAATGTTAGTAGTTAGCAAATTATGAATTTTTTGGTGTCTTTTTCGAAAAGTTTTATTATCAAAAATTATATTTACTTTGACATATTATTAAATGTCATTTTGACGTTTGCATAAATTTAGATTTTGATTGAAATTATGAAAAAATTAAATACCAGACAATTTTCTCTAAACACTATCGGTTTTTATTTAAATTGTTCACTAATTAACTACCATTTGTGAATCTAGCACGAGGAAGCACTGGGCATTTACTTGGCACATGTTTTTTTTGGTCAGTTTTAAGATGATTTTAAATAAACCTCAGTTAGTAAGTACCTAATTTTTATGATCTTTCTAAATATGTACTTTGTTTTACAATTAATTACCCATATAACATTGCTTCTTTCAGTAAATTGATTCTGCGTGAATTCAAGAGAAAAGTTGAATATAATTATTTTCTGCATTTCAACGAATTCTTCCAATTATTTGTAACATAAAATATACACAATCATTATGTATATGAATTTATGCATACTAATTAAAATATGTACTAGTTTCAAACTCAAACGTAAATAATTAATATTAAAACTCTAATTCGAAACGTGTCTTTCCATAGAAGTTTCATATTTAAATTCTTTCCAGTTGTACATTTACTATGCATAATTCATATGATTGATGAAAAAGGTAAAACAAAAAATGATTGTGTAATAAAATCACATGAATAGTTATGAAGAATGCTGCGTATTCCCATACTTTCAGATTTATGAACAAATGCAGTAAAATAAATAATTAATATTCATAGTTAGGTATAGGTACTTTCCTTTTTTCATATCAGTGTACCGGTATAATGCATATTTAGTTCTGTTATCGAATGTATAGAATACTTGCATTTATATTTAAAGTTTTTAAACTAGCTATGCCCGCGTGAACTACGGAATTATTGTTTAGAATTTAAAAAAAAAATAGTTTAATTAATCATAAACACGATTTGTTATTATTGTAATAATAACTAATCAACACCCAAATTACCTAACAAAAACGATTTTAAATGTTAATTATTGTAAACAAAATAAACAATTGACGATCAAAAGACAACTGCCAAACCGAAGGAGTCCGAATGCCGGCCGAACACATATGAACCTTTCCCTCTGCCCCGCTCCGACGTGGTACTTCATTAGTATATTTTAACGTATATAACTTATTTAAAGTTATTTCCTATACTATACGACCAAATTGGGTGATTAAAAGGGCAAATTATATCTACATTAAGTACTTATGACGACGAAATCATTTATTTCGATAAGGATTAATGTTTTGCAGGATATAAGTCCACGTAAACATTTTTAATTTTCTTACTAACATAAAAACAGTCATTGTATATTTTAGATCTTTTGATTCTACACAATTCTTTACTACATTATTTTGTTCAATATTTAACGGCTTAGACAGCGATAAAAATTAATCAAAATTTTTAATTAATTGATAGGAAAATCATGAAGGTACCCCTTATTCCAAGAATGATCTGGGGATAACTAAAACCCGGCAAATGACAAATTAGATGAATCTGAACTGTGATAAGAAGTAACAGTCGTTATATATTAACCCAAACCTTTAAATGATCCGATGAAACCTTTTTAATGGCATCTATTAAGATAAACACCGAAGAATAATTAACTACATATGGCCCATATGGTAAAAAAAGTGAAATCCCGACAAGGATGACTGTATATTTAGATTATATCTAAAGCACAGTTTATATATAGTAGGGGTTCGCAGAATGCGAATTTTATTTTTATAATATTTTTGATATTGTAATATTTATTGGGCATACAAATTTTAGTATAAATTATTTTTTGAACCTATGCGTCGTTTTTAAAACAATACGTTTAATCTATTTTGATTGTTCTTAGAACTCCTTGTCTATCTGTCTGTCGGTTTGTTCCAATTAAACTCGAAAATTTTAAGTAATCTCATAACGGGTGCCGAAAGTTCGGCGCTTTAGCACCTTCATAAACAAAGGTACGTGCGTGTAAAAGGCCGACCGCCCCCCGCATGATTCCAATTGTTTTTTGATTAATTAATTCATATTAGACAAGAAAGCAAAAATATTTTTGTTAAAAACATTCCTTTTTTCAGAGTTTTTGTAGGTACAGTTGCCTGCAGAAGTGGTCGACCAGTTTTCATTCATATTCGCTTATCATAAACTTAGTAGGCTCCTCCCATTTGATTATTATAATATTTAAATCATTTCTTCTTATACCAAACAAAGACAGATATTTTGAAACTCATTTGCTAGATAAAGAGTACTCTTCGTTTATAGTACTCATATATATTTGAGCGATTAAATTATTCTAATATGTACTTGAAAATTATATAAGTATATTTTGTGGCTGTAATACATATTTAATATTTCGAATTTTAGTATTTAAATATGTTAAACTTGATATAAAATTATTAAATGAAATAAACGTATATATCTTGAGACTTCCGCGGTGATCTTGATATGGATCTTGGCTTCTGGATGTAAGCCGCGTCGGTTTGGTCGTGTTATCGGCCAACGTTTCGTCACACATTGCAGTTGACATCTTCAGCTAAGATCCATATCGAAATGGACGTATATTTGTGTTTTTATTTAAAATGATATAACTATATAAGTTCCGCTTTAGAAAAAGATAATCGATGATGTTTGTCTTAATATTTTCGAATCTGTTGTAAGCGATTCTGCGACCTTTACCCGGGCAAACGACTTATGAAGCCCATACTTCAGTACGTAAAAATATCCAAAAAAATTGTAACTTTATTGGAATCTCTCGTAGAAGATAATTTAGTAAAATAATGGCAATAAAAGCTAGTTGATTACATAAAATAAATGTATTACTTACTCGTACCATTTATAAAGTGTCTCATTATTGAACAGTGGCGTAGATAGCTTTTTACGATGGAGGGCGATATGACAAGTGGAGACTGAGGGGCCTCTAAAATATACGAAAAAAAAATGATTGATGTAATTTAAAATTGAATGACCGTATTTTGTTTACTTTTTATTGCTAAAAAAAAAGGTAATTCAAAATTTAAAAATAACTGAAGACCTTTTTTTTACTCTTAATTTACCAAATTTTTCCCATTTACTTTGTTCATACTTGGGAAATTTGAAAAAAAAAATCTTTGAATTTTCTCTAACTAAACTCATGGGGGGTGATTGCTCACCTCAATCACCCCCCTATCTACGCCACTGTTATTGAATCTAGCTTGCTAAAAACTAATCTTCAGTGGGGGCCGCAAATACGCCACGATACCAGTTAAGGGTTAAAATAGGCGCCGTAGATTTACACGGTTCAATCTCTTTCTACCTGAACAAAGTCCTAAGAACACACATGCATACATAATCGTACATGATGAAGAGTGGATATGCGTGTGCTAAATCTGTAATTCGATCGCCTATTTCCGACATATGCTGTTGTTTCATCGTGGTGCTCCTTTTGGTTTACCTCATATATACGCGTGCGTGCGTGTGTGTGTCTGTTTGTGAATGTCCTGTGCAGGTCTAGGGATATGTAAGGAAACACGGAGCACGGGCCCAACCTGCTTCCGTTTGCTTGTTCAGCTTTGTCTCTGAGTCTGTGGCACGGCTGGCACGAGACGTGTTGTGTTTGTTATTAAACACATTCGTGTTTTATCTGATAGTAGTGGAACGGAAGAGGGGGAGGGGGGGGGAGTAAAGGATGCTTATTGTTTTGGAGCATATGTTTTTGTGTATGTAACTATAGTTACTTTATAAGGTTTTTTGCTTCCTCGCATTTTCGAAGGTACGAGAAGCTTTGTGTTTTAGAATGAGACAAAACAATTGTTCTCCGATTTCAAAATTATAAAGGACCCCGCAGTTTTTGATAGGGAAATGGCTTTCAGTCAATCTCTTTGAAACCAACTGGAAAATATTCCCTAAATCATCCCGATTAAAAGTCTCAATGGTCGCAACCGCCTAAGTTCCCGAGGTTTCGCGCAAAAAGCTGTTTTGTACCTAATACTGCAATAAAAAAATCGATATAGTACAGGACATCCCAAGTTCAATATTTAATTTATTATAACAAATGGAAGAAAACTTTAAATACAAAAGTTGTCAGGCTAGACAAGCAGCATATTTTTAAAATAGTTACATTTATATAAGGTGTCCCATAAGTGTGTTATAAATCAAAGTTATATTTTTATGACAACTAATTTTCTATTGTTTTTTTTTTACAATTTAATATTTTTAATACTATCGCTAGTAGCTGGCGCTGACGGCACTACACATACCTTAACATGTTTTATAAAAACTTTATTATAATCCATAAAACAATTTGCTAGAACTTGCAAACTTTAACAACATAAAAATCTAGAAATTAAATAAACAAAACGATACATAAAAATTAATTTCTTTGTTCAAAATGTCCTGTACTATATCGATTTTTTTATTGCATTATTAGGTACAAAACAGCTTTTTGCGCGAGACCTCGGGAACTTAGGCGGTTGCGACCATTAAGACTTTTAATCGGGATGATTTAGAGAATATTTTCCAGTTGGTTTCAAAGAGATTGACTGAAAGCCATTTCCCTATCAAAAACTGCGGGGTTCTTTCAGGTCAAATGTGTGTGTGTTTGTCCGTGTGTCTGTCTGTACCCTGAATCCTTGTCACACGTATAACTCATGAACCACTGATTATTAATGAAACTTGGTTGGATGGTTGGGTCTGGCTTGAGGACGGTTCCGTTTCAAAATCATCAAAATCGTGTGTAAGAGGGAGGGGTGACGTCCCAAAATATTTATCTTTTCAAGATATCTCAAGAACGACATTAGAATCTTTTTTGTAATTTCCTACAATATTTGTTGTAAATATTCCCTTTAAAATATTTGTCTCAATTTGCTTTAAAAAATCGTCAATTGGTTCTAACCCCCCCAACGCCACTGTACTCGATCGAGATCGAGACCAAAAAAAATTCTGGTGTGAATATTTTTTCCATTTTTTTTGTAAATAAACATTTTTGTAAATATAACGAATCTTATATATTTTTCTGTAATTGCACATTAAAGATCATAATATCAAATATTAAATTTTTACAAATATTATATCGTCAAAATCTCAGACCGAAGCAATACCGAGAAATACTCATCTCGTTGTGCGGCTCTTGCTCTTATATTATTATAATTTTTCAAGCTTCCCCCCCCCCAGAAATATTTTTTGCGTACGCCCCTGCCTACATACACACAAAAACCGAGAGACGTATACAAATTCATTTAGGTTACGTGTACCTATTCCAAAACAATTTATAAAGCTCTTGAAATCCTAGAAGATAAAGGATTACGTAGCCAACGTTTTATAATGACAACAATTTGTACAATGAACGCAGCTCAGGTACACGTCAAATATATAGCATCCGGTTTTTTTCCGTGAGTGCAATCTAAAGACAAACAAATAACCGGAACCGTATTTCGAGCGCGCCGGCTGTCGGCACGCGCCCCAGTCTCGGGTGTCTTTACTTTACCAACCCCCTAACTCCTCATACCGCCCTCGTTCACCCCGGTATATCTCTTGTATCGCTCCGCACCTTGGATTATGCAATCACTGATTATTTTATCTACTTTACTTACGTAAATGGCGTGCCCGTGTTTTTTATTTACTCTTTTGTGATTCTCGACAGCTTGATTTAGCACACGCTAAGCATATATTTTTTAAATTTAGTTTTTTAGTTCGGAAAAAATCGTATTTTATCTATACAGCATTGTTCGCAAAGATATGAGGATTTATTTGTATTAATCTATATCAATGGGGAAATTATGACGTAATTAATTAAGATTTTTTACTTTAATCAAGATTTTTAAACCGTTCTCGAAATATAGCAAATCAAAGTTTTAGTTTTTTTTTTTAAATTTTGTAGAAAAATAAACCAGGTGATCAGAATTGATTTTTGTTTACGGATTTTAAATCAGTCTGTCAAAATCTATATGACCTAAAATTGATTAAAAAAAACTCCGCTAAAAATGGAAATAAATCCAAATGGTATGTAACATGTACCTATGTCGATTTTTGATAAAAAAATTAAGTCATTATATAGATTTTGACACTACGCCAATAGAAGCCCTCTCTATACTTCTTTTGTAACATAATATACTATTTTTAATTATATCTTAACATTTAAATTCTTTAATATTCTACATCAACTCGAAGCTATGTCACGGGCAAAGCCCGAAGGGTGTGCAAAATCGACACAGCCCGGGCAATGTCAGCATTGCACATCGCTGCTGGGCAAAGTTAAGAGAAATGGTTGTTTAACGGACTTGGTCCGGTTTTAAGCGGACATTATTATGTATTATGATTTTAAACTGATATTAACTATTAAATAAAATTACTTGGTACAAGTTTTAAACTATATTTATTACAATGAAACAACATTAGGTACAACCTTAATTTACAAAAAAAAAACAAACTATTTTTAATTTAAACTGAACTGAGTCCGTTAATTAACCATTTCTGCAAACTTTACCCAGCAACACTGACATTGTACTGATAAAATTTTTTAAGGACATCATTTGTAGAGAATAAAATTATATTCAATAATGCTATGACATTTATAGAAAATTGACGTTAAAATGTTGATTTTTGTAAAAAAAAATAAATATTTTAAACGCTTATAAGTTTTAATTCATTGCATTTACACTTATAGCTTTTAGAATTATTTTTATAGAATTAAATTTTCTACAAAATTACTATTTAACTTATTTTTATAGAAACAATAGTTTAGCCATGAGGGTCTTTTAGACGTACAATGCTATACATGCTTATACGCCACTGCTGAATGCATGTGTAAAATATTTCAACAAAAACATTTCGTAAATTATCATAAAAAACACATCTCGCGTAGCCATTTTCAGTGCATTTTCAGACACATATAATATACATACATTTAATAACAGCTACTTATAAATTACTGCAGCCTTTTTGAAATACTACCGCCATCTGCCGCGATCGCTCGCTATTTTCTCAAATTATACAAAACAAAAAATAAACCAATAAAGACACAAACACTTTTACCTTCACTTCATTGTTGATCGCGTCTTTGTTTATTAGTCGTCTCAAAATATCGATTATTTATTGTTTTCATTTTCACAGCCAACTGATCCGCAACTCTATGATTGGTTTTGATGAGCAGGTGTACTTAATAGTCAACGCTCACTGTGTTAGAGTGCGATAGGAAATCGTCGATACTGTTACATTGATTATTGCTGTCCTTGTTTAACGAATGCCATTGATCTGAAATCGTATACTAAACATTAAATAAATTGTGTAAAACAAAAACTAATCCATCGAAACAAGTCGCAAGCAAGACAATATTACGAGGTAGGTTTACCAATATACTCGTGGTGTGAATAGAGATAAATGTATAGAGTGAGGAGGTTTAAAATAAGAGACAGAATGAGATCATAGGGGTTGGTTGAAACCATCTATAAAAGATCTTTACGATGACATGCTCGGGTGGCGTTTTTTCATATTGCTGTTTGTAAAATTGTGCTTGTATCTCATTCTGTCAGTCGTGCACGATCAAGTCTTTTAATTGCTGTAATTATTAATTTTTTTAATATTCAGGTTTATTCTACAGTAAATTTACATTCTTGGTTGATTTTTAGTTTCAGAAGGAACGTGTTTATTGCTACACTAGATAATAAAGACATAAATATTAGGTACTATTTAAATTTTAAATTAATAGGTAATTTACCTAAAGCAGTGTGTTTTTACTTTATTTTAAAATAGTTAAAATATTTGGTTTTATGTCTGGCAACTGGCGAAGCGTCCATGGAAGAAAGGGAAGCAGTGCTTTCCTTACTTTATGGGTAACTGTGTTTTCAGTTAATAAATAATTTAAAAATACTATTAGAATATTTAGCGGCCTAAGTGCAGGAGCCTCGCTCCACCCCCCCTTTATCTAATCTAATCTAATTAGAATATTTATCTTTATGCGCAAATCAAACATTTTAACCAAAAATAAATTAAAAATAGCATTTAATATTGATTTACACGCTAACTATAATACCTCTACGTCTTATTTTCTTGTAATTTAGTCGATATTTGTATGAGGAGTTGAAATTCACTGTAGGAAATTTCACAAATATGGACTAAAATACAAGAAAATAAGATAAGTAGAATCATTTATTTACTATATAAACAGTAATAAACACTATGTAATTGTAGATAAAACCAGTGGCGAAGCGTCCATGGAAGCAGGGGAAGCAATTCTCCCCTTACTTTATGGGCAAATTAATACAAAATAAGTGTTTGTCTTGACCTGAAATGGAAAATTTTGGAATCGGAGAACAATTTTTTGTCTCATTCTAAAACGATCACAAAGTTTCTCATATCTTCGATATTGCGAGGAAGCAAAACTTTACGGTACGGGACACTAGTGTGTGAGGCTCAACTCGCAATTGAAATAATATCGATGATAATAAGGTATTAAAAATTCAATATTCATATTCACGAATGGTTTTATAATGGGTTTAATAAGTTGATCAAATTCGCCTTTCTGATGTAAAAACAGCAGACAATCACTGCAAATGCAAAGTGTGTTGTTTTGAGTAGTTTTGACACACCTAAGTGTGTCATTTTCTTGTAGTCATATTTAATCCCTTTTTTGGTGTGTTCTTTTATAAACACACTTCAAGGTGTGTAGTTTTAACACGTTTTTTGAACACACTTTGTAGTGTGTTAGTGAATTAACACACTACAAAGCGTGTTATTGTAATAAATCTGTAAACCACATTTTATTAAGAAATTATTATTGAACAAATATAAATACAATGATTTTAAATAATATACACTACATAATAATTTTTTTTTCTTCGATTAATCAGCCACATAAAGCATATCTAAATTCATTGTAACAATTTTATCCTCTGGCACGATATTATTATCACTTTTAGTTGATGATATTAAAACAATATGGACATCACTTTTATCCGAAATTTCATCTACAATTCCACATCACATATTTTATTATTTCTATCTTTTCTTTTTTTATAAAATAATTAATTTTCCCTGTAGCATCATCTTCAGAATGCTGTCAGTTGTAGTTGCGTTTATTAATCCTTGACGTATCAATTCTACACCCGATATATCTTTTTGTGGTGAATATTTAATGCACTTACACATTTCACCTATCAGACAATAAACTTTATTTTCTATATTAATTTAATATACAAAGATATCAAGCTCAATTCAATCAAAATGACGAAAGATACGACGTATAAATGTTACTAGTGTCAAATCGTTCTATACTCTATATGGCAAAAGAGTGAGAGCGAATATGGTATCATGACTATAGAGGGAGAAAGATCGAATGTATATAGGCTATATTCACCTATATTATATTCTAACACACCAACAAGTGTGTTTATTTTCAAAGTGTGTAGTTCTCCAAAAAGTGTGTTAGTAGATATTAAACGTGTCATTTCAACACACTTAAGTGTGTAAATAATATTTTTGATTATGATTTACAAATTATTTTTTACACACCAGAAAGTGTGTTACTCTTTTAACACGGATAAGCGTGTCAATTGCAAAGATCAAACGTGTAAACTAACACACTTAATCTTGACTACACACTTATGTGTGTCAAATAACACACTCATGTGTGTTTTGTAACACATTTTGGTGTGTTTTTAACAAACTAGCATTTGCAGTGATGCGAATGCAGCTTAAGTTAACTTTTCGATGACATGGTTTGGTAGTATTTGTGTATGTTTTTTCCTTCAGTTATTTTCTCGTTTGTCGAGTTATTCGTGCAAAAACGTTAATCATGCACATACACAAATGATAGTACTGGGTTATGCTATTGTTACGTTTTTTTTCATCCTTCGGCTGGTTCTCTTGGAACAGGTGCGCGCGCCTGAGTTTGTCTGATAACGGTTCAGTCAATTATAATGAAAATAACAAGGGATCTGCGCCTTATTATTTTAATTCTTTGCCGTAAACATGAATTATCCATTTCAGTGGATTCCGAAAATACGAGTTCTTGTTCCAATCGATAAAATATATAAACGTCTTGTAAAATTATACTGTATCAGGTATCGGAGATAATATGTACATTTTTTTTCTTCTGTATTTATTTAAACTTTAAAAATGATATTACAATTTATCGTATTAAATATTTAGTATACATTTTATTAAATATTTTTCAAAACTTATGTCAAACAGCAAGAAATATCAATTACACAGGCCGACTTAAAAAAATACTTTTGAATTGTTGTCTCTATACTTCAATAAGTGATTTTAGAGTTTTTTGACGTGCTGAAACCGAATCCGTTTTTGATATAACCTAACCTAAAAGTGTCCAAAATGACGATTTTGGTAATATTTAAGAATTTATTACCAAGTAGGTAAATTTTTTCTAAAGTTTTCGTTCGCGGTAAGAAATAGTACTATCTTTTCTCTTTAAAACGAATTTTTATTTTTCATTACACGATTTTTTTTCACCGAAATATACTAGTTTGAATATATGATATTTTCTCAATAGAGTAGACAGTGACACAATAACTTCAACCTAGTTTATTTCGGTAAAAAAAATCATCAAATACAGTAGAATGTAAAAATTTATTTTAAACAGGAAGATAGTACTACTTCTTACCATGAACGAAAATTTTGGAAAAAATTTACCTACTTGGTAATAAATTCTTAAATATTATTAAAATGCCTATTGTCTATTTTACAACGTATAACCTAAAAAATACATTGTATACTGATAGAGTCTATACTATACAGATTTCTATAAAGGTATTGATATAACATTTATCATAGAAACAGGCTATTTTTTATAATTTCATTTTATTACATAATATGGGTCACCCAATTTTTCTAAACACCGTGATCGTGAGTGATTAGGAGCAATAATTCACGAACGCACCTATCCCTAATGACTGTAGTCAATCCTAATTGGTTACTTTATGTTACCAAATAAAGATAATGAAATCTATTCAAAAGATGTAATAAAATTACGATCGATTTAACCCATTATATAAATTAGAGGTTAAATACGTATAATATAGGTATATGTACAACTTTATATATATACATTCTTTTCAAAAACTAAATTGAGCTCAAATTTTCATACTTAAATATATAAAAAAGATACATTATATAAAACATCTTTTGTGTTTTGTTATACGTCAATTTAAACTCATATTCATTTACAGTGGTGTACTTAAAATAATTTACATTACATTATTTTAATATTAAATTAATTTTTAAAAATTATATATTTTTATACATATATGCAAATGTATGTAAATAGCTGCACACGAGATAAGACGAGACGAGAGTTACATAAGTCTGTAACTCTCGTTACAGACTTATGTAACTCTACTTATTTGTAGGCAGATAATGAGTTAAATTAGTTATAGCAAATATTTAGATATTTTAAACAATTAATTTATTTTTCCTGAATTAAGGTTAAGTTTAAAATTGTAATATGTTATTTATGGATATATTTTACTAATTTAAAAAATATATATATTGGACGTATAATTTTTAAGTAATAGGATATTAAAAATAGAGTTTTTAATACACGATATATAAGAGAACTCGCCGGAAGTGTTCTATTTATTGAAATTCTACACAAAAATTGTATACAGAGACGTTTGAAACACCGATTATTCGAAACTTCAACCATTTTAAATACTATAAAAAATATAAAACACATACATTCACGTGTAGTTTCAGAACCAGGTTTATTGAAAGTAATGAAAAACTAGAAATACATGACTGCCATGACAGCATCTTTGTAAAGACGCGTGAACACATCATACGTAACAGTAATAGAGTACGACTTACAGGCAGACAACATGTGCGAGTGCAACAACTAGAGTCGACGAGGCCATAGTATATATTAAAGATACAGTCTATAAACTGTACACATGTACATTAAATTCCATTTAATGTACATTGTCATGTGTTCTGCATATAAATTAACAACTAAATTTTTCGAAATCAAATCTTTTTTTTATTGAAAAAAAATGGATAGTTCACAAACTAAATAATGTTTAGAAATAGAAAATTTATTTCATTTTTTAATAATACATTTTTTGTGTGATATGCATTTTAAATAAAATCTATAATAATCGAAAATCTTATTTATGACTATCTATTGTATTTTAATGGACAGTTAAATTAAGAAAGTGCTGTAGCCACCAAATGACGTTTTTATATATTTTATACAGAACTAAAAATCCTGAAAATACAACAACAAAAAATCCAAAATACAACCAGGATATACTTTTATTTAAAACATTACTTTCATTTTCACAATGTTTTACAAGTAATTTGATTAATTGATAAGAATAATATAAATATCCAACAAATTTATATTAGAATTTAGAATATGACTTTTTTTATTACTCAGAATTAAAAAATCTATAAATACTTAAAACCATTCCATTCATGCTTTTTCACAAGTATTCCATTCCGTATCATGCTATCAAAACTTGAGGACCTCGGGCATTTATCGTTTTATTTATTTTATACGGATATAACCAGCATCTTTTAAAACGCAGTCACGCACGCCACTGAGTTCAGTAGCGACCAGACCGGGTGGTTAGCCCCGGGGCCCTCGCCAAGGGCAGGTGTGCTGCTGCTGATCAAACGGGGGCCCGATGTGTGCGTGCGTGCGTGTGTGTGTGTGTATGTATGTGATACGTGATGATACGTGGCGTGCATCTTTACCGCAGGGTTGCCAACTGAAATTCTAATTATTAGTTGCAAAAAATTTTTCAGTTAATTAATACAGTGAAATTGTCCATATAGTGGATTAATCTAGTCACATGATAATACGGTTACGGAAAAAGGTAAACTACAAGCAAAGCTCTTTTTCGTAGTATAACTCAAAAACCAATTTAACAGAAAATTGTCTGTCCATTCTGGGAAAAATATGAATAATACTGAAAAATCATTATTTGCCAAAATGTAAAAAAAACTACCTCACGAATATTAATTACACAGGTCCACAAAAACCCAACTTTTCTTTTGTATTTTTTCCCGCTGAACACGAATCCGTCATCATAATTGGGGGTTGATGAACAAAATCACGAGAAAACCCAAAAAAAAACGATAAAAACCATAACATAGGTCTTAAAAAAAGTGGTGTGTGCTGGGGTAAAGACCCAACTTTTCTTTTGTATTTTTTCCTGCTGAACACGAATCCGTCGTCATAATTGGGAGTTAATGAACAAAATAACGAGAAACCGGTTTTTATCGGTTTTTTGGGTTTTCTCGTAATTTTGTTCATCATGACGACGGATTCGTGTTCAGCGGGAAAAAATACAAAAGAAAAGTTAGGTCTATACCCCAGCACAGACCACATTTTCTTTGTGGACGTGTGTTATTAATAATTAATTATTTGTACTTAAAAAGTGGTAGAATCTACAAATTTTGAGGAAATGATTTCCACACCTGTAGTTTTTCAATCGTACCTAAGCATAGAGAAAATATGTATTATTTCAAGAAAAGTAGTTTCATTGATGATAATATTGGCGGAACCCACACATTTTGTATATACGAAATGCACTTTGTTGACTTTTTCATTGTAAATATACTTACAATTAGTAAGATACATAATTAATACATAAGATATATAATATCTCTAATATTATCCCATTAAAATAAATAATTTCTTTATCTATATAGATTATGTTATTATTTATTATTTAATAGTTATTTTATCAATGTTTTTTTTTTGTTGCAGGTAAGTGTCCAGACAATAATTCTTAATGGTTTTGAAAATCGTTTTAAGGTAAGTTTTCCGATTAACAAGATTTTATTAATTTTTTTTTTATATACCGGGGGCTCCATTTTAATTTCTCCAAGTCAATATCTCAAAAACTAAGTAAGATGGTGAAAAATGTTTAAGATCAAAGTAGGTATACATTTTTTTATTAAAGTTAATTTGATTTGATTTAAAAATCATTTAATATCAATCACTTAAATTTAAGCCTTAAAATTGTAAAAAAATGATTTCCTACAAAAGTTACATATTTTTTCCGTAGATTACGAATTTGCAATAAAAAATACAAGTTACCATTTGAAAAAAATGTTACCCTATCAAACCCACATTAATCCCCATAAACTATAAAAACCCATAACAATAATAAACGTCCCCCTCAAAACGCTACAACTTTTGTCTAAAACATTTTTTACCATCTTGCTTCGTTTTCGAGATATTGGCCTGGAGAAATTAAAGTGGAAAAAAATAAGCATATTCGATTCGATTTAGTTTATTTTCTATTCAATTTTTTTAAATATAGTATTATCCAGGCTTTTTTTAAATTAAAAATATGCCAGAACACATTTCTTGTCATCTTTTTACTGAAGAAAATTATATTCAAATATCATTTTAATGAAAATTAAAGCAACTTTTCCTATGCCACGAAATGCCGTTCCACCGCGTTACATTACAAAAAAAGCCCTGGTATTATCAATAAATACTCGTATATAAAGGTATATAAAGTATACATCGTAGGTATATATATTTTTATTTAAATAATTCCTCCATCTTATCATATTCTTACATCTACTTTTTCAACAAATTAATGTGCACTAAAACAACCATTTTCGAGCATCATAAATAAAAACAATAATATCTAGTAGTCAGTCAAAGCAATAACAATTAAACCCCTACATTCTTATCGTTACATCTGAAAGAACCCAAGACATACAATGTTTTAGTGCAGATTTGTGCCCATAACACGCGATGGTCCATCTCCACAGCGATCTACAGCCGCAGATATCGTCTGTGCTGTCAGCGAGCTATGACGTATATGCACCACGCTCGCTGTATCCGTGAACTGCATACGAGATTACTCTTACAAACACATAACAAAATTTTATTTTTAGTTTTAAAATATATTTTATGCTCAAATTGAAAGTTGTTTTCATTTTAATTGGTGAACAAAAAATTGTAAAATCTTACGAAGCGCTTGAAACTGATCTTAAGTGAAATCAATTTTCGCATGATGACTAAATCTTAAAAATAGATCGCGAGTGAATCACTGGAGTCGTTACTTTAAGTTAAAACGGGAGTGCATTCAGTAGACCAGAGGTCACCAAACTTTTCGAAAAACGGGCCGGATCAATTTTTTTTAAAACATGGGAGGCCGGACAAAAAATTTTCTAGTTAGAATCCTATTAGAACATTTATTTACATATTATGCATATAAGTATACATAAATAGAGTTTATATCGGAATGTATAATGGAAAATTATCTGTTAAAATGCACATCAAATCATAAAATTTTATAAACTTTATAAAAATATTTTTATATAAAAATCGGGGGCCGGATGAAAATTTTTGGAGAGTCGGATACGGCCCGTGGGCCGTAGTTTGGTGACCGCTGCAATAGACGAACAATTTCGTAAATCAGTAGTAATTGAAAAATAAACAATTGTAACATTTTGTTGCTGGCATTATCTTCTGGAATTTTTGTTCTTTGTTTCTTCAATTTGAAACCTAATTAAAAGTTAAAAAAACAATACGTACTACTAAGTGCGCATCAAATAAGACGCTAAAAATGTAAATACGTAAAAAAAATATTATACAATGTAGAATAGTAATTTTTCCAGAATTAAAAAAAAAATATATAACATATTATATTTTCCACGTATAGTTAAATAAAGATAAATTGCATTTAATGAAACAATAACATATATTTTTACTTTTTTTACATAGAGTCGTATGCAGAAGTGGTCGACCAGATTTCATTCAAATTCGCTTATCACAAACTTAGTAAGCTCCTCCCATTTGATTGTTATAATATTTAAATCATTTCTCCGCATGTACCAAACAAAGACAGATATTTTGAAACTCATTTGCTAGATAAAGAAGTATTTTCCTATATAATGCTCTTTATATATTTGTGCGATTAAATTATTATGTAATCTATTGAAAATTGTATAAGTAAATTTTGTGGCTGTAAATATTTAATATTCCGAATTTTAATATTTAAATATGTTAAACTTGATATAAAATTAATTAATGAAATGGACGTATAATTGTGTTTTTATTCAAAATGATGTGTAACTATATAAGCTCCACCCTAAAAAAATATAACCGATGATGTTTGTCTTAACATTTTTAAATCTGTTGTAAACGATTCTGACCTTTAGGATGGCAGACGACTTTTGGAGCCCATAGTACCTATGCAAAAGTTAGTTATTTTTTATTTGTCTTATTTTTAAATAGATAAGATTTTATTTAATCACCAAAACCGAAAACCGGAAAAACCGTTATTTTTTGGCGGAACGAAAATCGGAACAGAACCGAAATAAAAATATCGGTTTTTACGGTTCAGTACATGTTAAAATACGCGCTTTAATATGATTTTGTTTCCTACATCAATAATTGTCGTTCGGACTATCATACAAGTACCATAAAATGTTCTGAATTATGGTAGAAAATTTTTTTTTAACACAAATCATTTTTTTTAAATTAATCATTCGGAGCTGAACCGAAAACTGAAAAAAAGAGAAAAACCGTTATTTTTTGCGGAACGAAAACCGGAACCGAACCGAAATATATTTTTTTACTCGAACCGAACGAAAACCGAAATGAAAAAAATAACGGTTCGAAGCCCTGTCCAAAACTATAAAAAAAATATTACTCCGAACTAGGGACTTTACTGGTAATTCGGTAATTCTTACCTTTGAAGTAACCTAATTTACATATGAAGAGTAAACAAATAAAGTCTTTATTTATTATTATTTTAGGAATATACTGCAGTTCTGGAGAAAAAA
The DNA here is from genome assembly GCA_961205875.1 of Sialis fuliginosa. Lineage (NCBI taxonomy): Eukaryota > Metazoa > Arthropoda > Insecta > Megaloptera > Sialidae > Sialis > Sialis fuliginosa. Next base: position 5,912,400 of record OY540809.1, read on the forward strand.
AACTATTCATTTTATATCTTGATTTCAATAATTAAACAAGTCAGTAAATTTACACTCCCTACTCCGCACTTACCCTAATACAATTTTTTTACTCACTATGAAACATATATCCAAAACAAGAGAACGCCATACCTGATACAGTCCGCTTGTACCTATGTTATAGCTAAGACACAGCAGTCTGTAGATACACGGTTGGTTAGGTCGGGCGCCAGGTGGTGGTCGCGTGCCCATCGCGACGACAGGTGCGCTGTTCAGCGACACCGCCGATGGAATGTCGGAGTACCGGCCACCGACGTCATGTTACAATGTGGTTTCTTCTACGTGTAGTGTCTCATGTGTGTATGCTTTCGAAAGGGTGGCTAATGTTGCTATTAAATATATATATGTAGTCAGGCCCAGATTTAGAAATTTGCCGCCCTTAGGCAGTTGCAAAAATTGCCCCCCCCCCCCCCCCCATCGAAACTAACAGTTTAAGTTAAAGATGTCAAAATATAAAACTCAGGATCTTTTTTTTTTGGTTGCGTCAGTTTCAAATTTTATAAATTTTTATAAAGTTACATTAGGGAACATAAAAACTGAAGACCTTTTTTTTATTTTTAGTCATGCTTGAGTTACATGTATAGAGAAATTATTGCTTATGGGTTGAAATTTTTGCGTCTCGGTTTTCGGATGGCAAACTCATCGATAATGGAATCAAAATCAAATTCAATTCCCACGAATATAACAAGTTTTCAAAGTTTCCACCAAAATTTGCCACCCTTCAATTCTTGCCGCCCTAGGCAGCTGCTTACTCTGCCTGCATGGTAAATCCGGGCCTGTATGTACTATATGAGCTTCAGAAGTCGTCTGCAACCCTATAGGTCAGAATTGCTTACAACAGATTCGAAAATATTAAGACAAGCATCATTTCTTTATCTAGCAATTAAGTTTCAAAATATCTGTCTTTGTTTGGTACATGGAGAAATGATTTAAATATTATAATAATGATAAAACTTGGTAACACTGCAACTTATATTATAACACTGAACACAATTTATAGCAAACACGTTAATACTTACATAAGTAAGTATTTTATAAATTTTAAAATGTAAAAAATATCTCTATACAAATCCGAAACTGAAAAAACCATCCACAGGCGCAGATCTAGGTTTACAATTTGGGGGGTCATGGTCTGAGAAATGATAATTGGGGAGGGGGGGGGGGGAATTATGGACTGTTACATGTAAAAAAATAAATGAAGATTTTTATATTTATTTTTTAGGGGTCATGTCTTCCATGACCCCCCCCCCCTGGATTCGCGCTTGACCATTGATATCCGTAACCAATATATCATATTTTATATCCCTAACAACCCTATAATATAGGGAGATACCTGCAATGTACGAATTTCTTTCTTGTCATATCTAGAGATTGGAAAAATAGTTGTTATTTTCAATGAAATAGTTACTAGTTGAATTATTTTTCGGAAAATATTTGATAAATAGTTTTTTACGATTGAATAATAATTAGTGCAAACGAAGCAGTAAAAATTGTTGCAAATAGTTTTAAAATAGTTGGAAAGGTAGTTGCAAATAGTTGATTTCAAATTGTGTTCAATCAAACCAGTTTTCTGAAAACGGTGGAGATATGTAATAAAAATTACAATAAATGCATTTTTACACAATAGTTAAAAAATAATTTTTCCAATCTCTAGTCATATCTTAAAGCATAATATTTTTGATCTCTTGCTTCAAAATTTTCACTTGATATTTCCGTTTCAAATCAAAACTTGAAAACACGTGCTAGAAAATAGGAAATCACATTTTTGTGTAGGTTGCATTTTAAAGTTATAAATTTCACCTTTTTGATTTTTTTGCTAAAGCATTATTTTTTTATATAAAATTACCTCTGTAATTTTTTGACGAGTGTATGTTCTTGTTTTTTTTTATCATAGTTTTTAGATGCCATGTTAAACTCGATCATTAAAGTAGTTCGTGTAAAATGATACAGCAGAATTATTGTTGCGTATATACAAAGGTGTTTGTCGGTATTGACACCTTGCCGATGTATGTAGAACATTATTATCGTCATTAGTACATATGACGAGACATGTGTTGAAGTTGGATGGACCGAACGCACGACAACGCAGATGTTTACGCACATTGGAACACACATACATACGCGGTACCATTGGCGTTCAATAATGATCAACCAGGGCTTAGATATATTGCTTACTCGCAATATCGAAGATACGAGAAGTTTTGTGATCGTTTTAGAATGAGACAAAAAAATGTTTCTGATTATTTCAACATTTTAAATTGATCTTTCCGTTTAAGGTTTTCATTCCCTGTCTGTCTGTCTGTCTGTGTGACTGTCCCCTGAATCCTTATCACACGTATAACTCATGAACCACTGATACATATTATGAAACTTGGTTGGATTTTTTTAAAGATATCTCAAGAACTACACATGTTTTACGTGAAAATTTTATAGATTCCTTTCCCTTACAAAGATTTAAGCCAATTTGTTTTAAAAAATCATCATTTGTTTGTTTAAATTAATATTTACTTTGAAATATTAAGATTGAAATTGTCAAAAAATTAAAAATATACGAAAAAATAATCAGGTGCGTCTTAAGATAAAATTTCGAACTAGTTTTTTTTAGTAAAATTAAATGGCTAACCAATGCCAGGCAATTTCACTGAACACTTTATCGATTTTTATTTAAATTGTTCAATAATTAACTACCTTTGGTGAATTTAACACGAGGAAGCACTATGCATTTACTTGGCAGATGTTTTTTTTTCTAATATATAATTTTTGAAAATCCCTATTTTTACGAGCATTATCTTTTAATTTTAGATTGGTTTGTATAATTCTCTTGTCTTTTTTTTCAAATATATCTACCTAACCTAATCATAACTTTAAATTTTGTTTATACAGCTAGGAGAATTTCTACTACTTACATTTATTTTTAAATACAAAAAAAAACTATTTTTGTCCAGTTAGTATTTAATTTGAAAACACCATTTTACATTATACAGTGTATTCCAAGTTGATTTAATCAACTTGGAATACACTGTATATAGAAGGTAGAACAAAAAATATTTTGTTGGCGCCACTGGCATAGATATATAGCACTATAATGTGGAGACAGACGTAGGTGCGTCAGTTGCAGTAGAGAGAATCATCTGCAGGGATTATAATAGGAGTCGTATTTCGATACAGTTTTGATCGGAGTGTTTGTATATAACAGCAGCACGTGGGCATCTGTTTCTTTTTTGTTTATTTGTAATGCTCTCTCGATACTGTTCCACGTTATTGAAAATATGATGGGTTGTGATCGGCTTTATGACGTTTCAGTTTATTATTATTGTATCTATTTTGTATTGCATTGTTCTGATATTTTATACAGAGTGTTCGCCAGAAAATTGCTAACTTTGTGATTATTGGAGCTAGAAAATCGGTTAAATGGGCAAAGTATCAGTATCAGTTTTACGACAATATTACTTTATTCAAAATGTCAATCACACAAAAAAATTTATTTTTTTAATAAATTTTTGATTTTGAACGCCATTATATTAGGTCCAAAATCATGTTTCGTTAAAATAATACAAAAAAGATTTAAGATAATTTAATTAGCTGTCAAAAATGTGAATGGTGGGGTTGATCGAACATTTCGTTCACTAGATACAGTCTGTTTACAAAATCCTTGTGTATAACGAAACTTTAGGTCGAATGGCGATCCAGAATCTACTTTGCTATTAGACCAAGAGCTGGTTGCAAAAATAACCAAAGCAGAAATTGTCGTTGGTAATTCCACCAAAGCCTCCTTACCAATTTTTTTTCAGATTTGTTGAGCCAGTAGTTACAGAGTTTGGGGGGGGGGGGGGGGGGGCAAAATAAAATACTGTTTGAAGACCCCTGCTGGCGTCATTTTTGAGTTAGAAAAAAAATACAAAATATGGCCATATGCTATTAATCGATACCCCACACGCCTTGGTATACCTTTTTTTTAAATTGCTCTGAAGCCCCCTGCAGGCGCCATTTTTAATTTAAAAAAAATAAGAAAGAGGGTCAATTTATACATTTTAACATACCACATGCCTATTGGTATAAATTTTTTTTTACCTAGCTTTAGCTCCTTAGCGCCCCCTCCTGAAAAATTAACAAGTTCCGCCCAGGCATAAAATAATTTTTCTAATGGTCGCTATGGTTACTAACATTTTGCAGCCAGCTCTTGCTCTATATAGGGAGTTTTTAGGAAATATACATCTTGGTATATTTTCTAATTACTGTCAAAATTTGGCATCATATTCAAACTTTTATTGGCTGGACATTAAACGCTATAAGTACCCGCGGTTAAAATCTCAAAGTTTCATTGATATCACATTCATTGATGTAATAATATTTCGTGAATGACGCAGGATATGTTAAACAAAATACAACTTGGCCACCTACACATGTATGTGTGTGTATGTACATATATTAATTAATAGTATGTGTGCGTATGTATGTACATGGCGCACAGGATATCCGGTGTATTAAAAATGACCAGAATTCATTTAGATTCGCTCATTGACGCCGCGGTAAAGCACCACCTCCGCTTTGTCTCCCCATTTATGTCCATATCACTGCTTTTGTCTGCGAGACAGGGTCGGATTAAGTAAGGGCCGTGGGGGGTTGTCAAATATTAATTATTATTTTTTTGAAATTATTAAGTTTTGAAATACAGTTTAAAAATCTGTGTTTTTTTATAATACAACTATCCACTTATTAAATAAGATGAAATGGTGACGAAATTAGAGGTCATTTGAGATAGAAAATATATAAAAGATTGAAAATATATATAAAAATGGACTCGATATCTTATATACATAGACCGCATACGACATCATTACCGTTTTTCTTCTTGCAGGGGTTATTTTAGTGTGTAGGTGTAGCTTAATTGTTTCTGTAAATCTAATTTGTATAGTTGATAAATTAACAAATAAATTGAATAGTTAATATCTCAGATTGGCGCGATCCTATACAAACCCCAACTTTTTTTTAAAATATAGCTTCTATCATTAACTTTAAGACTATCAACTGCCGTAAGACCGTCAAGACCTCCTTCCCCTATTATTAACAAAATAAAATTGCTAAATTAACAAATAAGTTGATTAGTTAATATCTCAGCTAATATACCTTATAAAAGGTTTTCTGGGTTGCTGAATAAGGATTTGTTAGTTAGCAGCTATCAAATAATCGATTTTTCTTGGATTTTTAAAAAAAATTAACATTGTTTATATTTAGTTATATTTTTTCCTTAATCGGGTTTAACAGATCGACAAAAAATTTAAAGATTAAAAAAAAATTACCAAAAATTACAGCCTGTACACTGATTTGAACCAAAAAAGTCACTTATGCCCCATTGTGCGCCGCCCCACCTGGTCTGGCGCCCAGGGCGGTAGCCCTGGTTCGCCCCCCTGGTTTAGAGCAAAAAAGCAAAAAAAAACTGTCTTCTTGTAGCTTCCCAAGTAGGAAATTACAAAGGAACCACGGCTGGTCCAGGCTTACACTAATGCTAGTCAACACTGGGCCAAGATACAAATGATAACTTCGTTCAAGACTCGGTCAAGGTTTGTCGACCAAGGCTGATCCAATCTTGGGTAAAGAATAGGAGACCGAAGCTCGGTATCTGGAGGTTGGCATAGACTGGAACCAATATCGAAAAAGCAACACTTGGCAATCCAATAACGACCCATCGTTAAGGCTAGATTTTCCTATATACATGGGTTAACGATAAAACCGTCTCTGTTGTCTGTCTGTTTAAGCGGACGTACAGACACGCTTTTATGAATATAATGATATTATATAATATGTACATGCAAAGTTTATATATGCATATATACATTATACATATTATAAACTAACACTGTATACCTACTGAATTGTTTCAACATTAGAATATGTGTTAATAAATAAACAATGGGTGATTGATATTGTCATGTGTGTTACTAGCGTAAACTATATCCATAATAGGTATATGTTTAGTTCTAAATAGGTAGGTACCTAATTATTAGGTCAATCAGTTAATTATAGACAGGTATAGGTCATTAATTCTGGAATTTATCAATATTAAACTTTAATATATATATATATATATATACACCTATATACGAGACCTGTATATGTATTTTAGATAGATACTGGATATTTAGGCAGTACCGGCTTTAGGGGGGGGGGGGGCAGGCCAGGTGGGGCGGCGTACAATGGAGCATAAGTCACTTTTTTGGTTCAAATCAGTGTACAGACTGTAATTTTTGAGTAAACTTTTTTTCATCTTTAAATTTTAGATTAAGCAAAAAATATAGCTAAATATAAACAATGTTGTAAAAAAAATCGGTTATTTGATAGCTGCTAACTAACAAATACTTATTCGGCAACCCATAGATAACCTTTAATAAGGTATTAGCTGAGATACTAACTAATCAACTTATTTGTTGATTTATCAATTTTAATTTGTTCATAATAGGGAAAGGAGGTCTCGACGGTCTTAGGGCATTTGATAGTCTTAAAGTTAATGATGTAAGCTATATTTAAAAAAAAATTGAGTCTGTAGGATCGCGCCAAGCTGAGATATGAATTATTCAACTTATTAGTTAATTTATCAATTTTAATTGACATTTTCGGTGATTTTTTAACATTTGTTTAGGGGGAGAGAGGGCGGAAAAATAAATCTCGCCCAGGACGCCAGACTTGCGAAGGCCGGCTCTGATTTTGAGACAAAATCATATTTTTCCACTGGTTTTTTATCTGTGGAGACCTGAAAGATCTATCAACAATCTTCAGAAATCTTTATAGATCGTTGTAGATCTTTGCAGATCTCCACAGATCATTTTGTCTCAAAATGCAGACTTATCAAGATCTGGTTTGATCACCAAATCTAATTTTTTTCCCCGGGTACTTAAAAACTAAAAGAAATGAGAACTATAAGAATAGTTTATGTAACTTTTTTAATAGAAATTATATTAGGTATACCTAATATATTTTTTGCTATAATAAAAATTAAACTGATAAAATATCAACTTTTTTATAAAAGAATTTTTATTTAAAAATTGAGAATTTGCTCTTTCCAGTTTCGTGTACGAGACGAGATATTTGATTGTAAAATCCGAGAACGAACTCACCTCAATCTAGTCTCGTATCTCGTTTCATTGTTAAAACCGAGTGTAAGTGAGTCTTAATTGTATATTAAGTACCTATAATTGTTGACATAATTTGACAGACAGAAAATCTTAACTAAATTAAAATATATAAAACAGGTACCTATTTAAATAATTATATCGCGATAATAATTTTCATTGTATTATTCTATACATTGTATCTATACGTATTTTAAACGTAGTATGTATTAACATATACGCTATAATGAAAGCCTTTTTTACAAGAATCGGAAATTAAATAAGTTATTTTTGTGTTACATATTACTTTATTACAATTGTATTGAATTATTTATTTCCTTATTTTATTTGTATTATACATATGTTAATAAATAATGAAACTAATTCAAATAACACAAAATTAAATATTATTTCATGCGAAACTAACATTAAATAAATTACTTTATATAAAATTTCTATATATAATATCATTCCGTGTTGACGACACTGTCGTGCAATAAAAATGAATTTATGATACAATTAATAAAGTCAAAACAAATATATTTATTTGAATAATAAACAGAAAAAAATAAATTCATTATTGTACTTTTACTGATTAACCATTAAGCACGCAAGTTGACGCCTTTTCATCCCCTCCAGTAGCAAAAAATCGATTCTCATTGGCTACGAACACCTACCGTATTTGAAACGAGCGGTTCCACTTTTTAACGCACACTCGCACACTTCTTTACTATTCTTATTCTGATCGCTATGAAACATAGTAGGCCGTGCTATTGTGCAGTCTGTGCTTGTTTCTTCTAGTGTGGTGGGAGATAGGTATACAGAGTTAAAGGTTAATTTATATTGTCATCTCGTTTTTATGATACTATTTGTGCAGGTATTTACGAAATAGTGGGGTGTATATTATACATAAGGCACCTAAAACGAAACTGACACTTCAGTCGCCGGTAAATATTTAGAGTAGACTGTGTTATGTCCTGTTTTCTCACGAACTAATTCCTTTTGACATTGTGAAATTGATTAGTTCGTGTATAAAGTATTGAAATATCAATAAGAAGTATAAAATCGATGTCTGCAGATTTCATTGTTTCAAATTATTGTGTAACATTTGTATTTTGTTTGTTGTGGATTTTATGTGATTTTTGTTGATTAACAGTGAAACGATTTTGATTTGGTTATGAATTGTTTGATTATTGTTTGTTGACAATTTACTTCAATCTGGGATTATTCTTACAATGAGTAAGTACATTTTACATTTTATTTATTACAAGGAAATTGCTATTTGAATTATGAGAACATTTATTTTTCAATTTCATATAAACGTAAAGGAAATCATAAAACAGGGAAGGAAAAGTTTTTATTGTTTTTTCCTAAATTTATTTCCTATTCTACTTTCATATATTACTGTATCTTAAATAAATGTGCAATTTAATTGGTTCTGGATTATGAAATTTAAAAATAAATTAAAATGATAATTTTTATTAAAAGATTTTTTAAATTTCATTATCTATATTTAATATTTTTAGGTTTCCCTGGTCGTTTCCTATTTATATTCACACGTATTTTTTTAAATATACATGACGTTCCTATTTGATTTTTTTTAAATGCGCAAAATACAAAAAATTAAGTTGTAATTTTTTGTTCAATGCTTTAAAAAAAATTTATTTGTTTATTATGATGAAGATTTTACATTATTTTTTGTTTAAACAACATTATACCAGACCTATTTCTTTCGATTTATGGTTCTTCAGTACACATAGTTTTAATCTAGACAGTGGAGCCCTCATACATTTTTTTCAGAGTTTGTATACATAAATTAAAAAAATATTTTGATTTTGATTGTCATGTTAAGTAAACAATACAAATATAAGTAGGGGGTGGGGGGTGTATCAAGTGTAACACTGGCTGCTCTCTCCTCGAATAAATTCCACACATATAATTATGAATGAATAACTTCATAAATTATTAAAATTGAGTAAATAAACATAACTCGCAAGAATCGATAAAATACATATGTATATCGATCGACCCAAATCACCACGGATAACGTGTCTTCGTACGCGTAAATAAGAGAAAACGTGCAATTGTATGAAATTATGCAACTGAGGTCTGCATGTAGGCAGTGCGCGTATGACCGGGTGGTTAAACTCGGCCTGGGGCCCACGCGTGCACCACGCGCGGGGGCCCTGAACCGCCTCGAAACGGGGCCCACACTGTCGTACATGTCGCGTGCCAACAGAATGTGAACGACTTTGTGTGTGTATGTATGTGTGTGTGGCGATGTATCGACTTTGTCTCTATGTATGATTACTTAGAATAAAAATACTTTTCGGGTCAGAAATAGAAAAGTGTTTGAAATAGATCCACTAAAAATGCTTTTTTTGGGGGGAGGATAAGCTAAAAAAGAAACGATTTTATCACCTACGTATCTGTTTAGAAGCCAAATTGACTAAATTTACACAATGTGGATGAGGAGATCATTTTTGGGTTTCGAATAATATAACCAATAGTCTTGTCTCGTCAATATTCAATCCAGTATCGAATCTCATCTCGTGGGAATTATCATATTTATTTATCTTTTACAGGGTGTCCACTTTCTGGAAAGTCAGGGAAGCCTAATGTGGTTAGGGAAAGTCAGGGAATTTCTTTAATTTTTTTTGGAAAGTCGGGGAATTTATTATATCTGGGAAGTCAGTGAAGAAGAAAAAAGTGTATAAATTTAAGTTGACGAGCAAAAAAAAGACATTCAAATTTTTTTGCACATTCTGGGGGCCCTTCAATCACTTCTTGCCCCCTAAGCCTCTAGCGGTCAGGGAAAAGTCAGAGAATTTTATTTTCAAAAAACAGTGGACACCCTCTGTTTTATTAAAAAATCAATTTAATTTAATATTAGCGTTCTCATCTCACTCATGCCTGTTATTATCGTATATAGAATTTGCTTGCGTACAAAAACAAATTAGCTTCCAGCTAACGCTATCTGCTAGGCACTAAATATAAATGACAGCACACTCACAGATGTAGCGAATTAAATCGTACATATGATAACATTGACGCATGCGCGATGAGTACAATCAGCGACTTAAAATAAGTGCTGCCAAGTGTATCAATGCTTTAAAATATCGAGCAATTTCATAACAATTTGACACCTAGCAGATAGCGTTAGCTGGAAGATAATTTGCTTTTGCTCTCAAGCAAATTCTTTATAATACCGGGCATCAGTAGTCTAAAATTTAATTATTTTATAATAAAATTTATTTTTTTATCAGAAGTGAAATTACCCGCTTTATTTAGCTTCTGAACAGCCCATAATATGTTGAATCACATCTCAAATTGTTTCACTGCAGTTGATTCTTGGGAAAAATTGTATTATCGATAAAAATAAAGGGTGTAATATGTGGTAATCATGTGCATAAAAAGAGGATGTTTAGAACCACTGATTTAGAAAAATATGCTCCTTTCTGTCAACGTTTCCGTGTGCGAGAGATGAAATGATTATTGGGAAATATTTATAGATATAAAAAACTACCTGCTACAATTTCATAAGAAATTAAACGAAAAAAGTAACAGAATGTGCCGAAAATTAAAAGATAGATTTTTTTATAGGTAGGTAAGGTACTGGCACCAGTTATGGCCGCTATAAGGGCAAGGTTTACTTTTTTGTGATTGACGGGCTTCTTTTTTGTAATTTTTATGTTACTTACTAATAAAATAAGTAACTCTTTATTTAATCAATTTAATTACCAAAATCCGCAAATATAGTTTGTTTTTTAAATTATTATAGCCTTTTATTTTGTTTATGTTTTTTCTCCAGTAATTAATTTAAATGTTTACCATTTCGACACAGTACATTTAATTAAAAATTTGCCATTACTAGGGTCCTTGCCAAGACTGGTGCCACTACTTGTATAAATTTTGAAAGCTATAGAAATGAAATTAATTTCAGACCTTCGAAAAGTATTATTTTGCCCTGGTTTAAAGGTAGAACAATAGTTTTAGAAATAAATTCACATTATACTTATGTTAATTAGATTAACGGTATGAACAACAGTTATTACAAAATAACAGAAATAGAATATAACATATAGTCATGTCTGATTTCATAATGTGATACAATATTAAATGTTGTTCGTATCATTTTACTTTCTCTTCCAAAAATGGTTTTTATTCATTAGTTAGGTATTCTTAAAAATATCAAGGGTAATTAATTCTCTCTTTTAATTACCATTGGGAAATCCTTACTTTTTTATACATAGAACAATCAAACTAAAATTCACGAGGTATTTTTTAAATTAGGCATTATTATGTAAATTTTACATCGATTTGGATATTTCGGGAAAATCCAAATGAGAAACTTACGTCAATATATAAAAAGAAGTATAATTTCATAAAAAAGATATTTATATAACTACGATGTGTCGTTCTTGAGATATCTTGAAAAAATAAATATTTTGGGATGCCACCCCTCTCTCTTACACACGATTTTGATAATTTTGAAATGTGACCGTCCTCAAGCAAGACCCAACAATCCAACCAAGTTTCATTAATATCGGTTCAGTGGTTCATGAGTTATGTGACAAGGATTCCGGGACAGACATACAGACACACACGAAAAGTGCTTGTCTTGACCTGAAACGGAACCATCAATTTAAAATTTTGAAATCTAAAACGATCACATAGCTTCTCGTATCTTCGATATTGCGAGGAAGCATAAAGCAAAACTTCACGCAATAAATTTTCGGTAGTAAATTTTTAATCTACAGCATCATTAATTCTTATAAAGTTACGTATACATTTTCAAATGAATTACCCGTATGAAGTACGTAGGTACACCTGACGCATTTCAGTATAAGAAATGTGCGTCAATTTCCAGCAAACTTCTTATGACACATCAAATTTCCTCGTTGACAAATTTAACAGAAATCATGCAAATTATAATTACGAAATAATTTTACAACAAAAACCGAAACATTTTTTAGTTGTAGATATACTTTTCATATCAAACTAACTTCCATTATAATAAGGAACCATCCATATACCTATTACGTCACACAAATTTCATGGGTTTTTTTACCCCCCTCGGTCAAAAAGATTTTTTTAAATTTCCATTGCTGTTTCTATTATTTTTGTTTATATGAAATTTTTCCATGCACGTTTTAAATTTTCCAAATAACTCAAGTTACTAAAAACATATTCATTTTCCGCCGGATCGAATGAAACTAATTACAACCCTCCATACATGACAGGGGATGAAATATTAAATAATTCTTTTTTTGCTTTTTATTCATTATATAAAATCGTAAATATCTCGGTTCCTATGAGAGATAGGGGGTTGTTTTCCCCTCTTAAGATCCCCGCCGACGTAGTATTTTTCCTGCCGGATCGAATAAAACTAATTGGAGATGAATTGAAATAAAAAAACATTTTTTTATCATACAAACTTTTACACCCCTTTTTACCCCCGTAGGGGTTGAATTTCAAAAAATCCTTTCTTAGTGGGTGCTTACGTCATAAAAGGAAGATACTCCTGAAATTTCACGTTTCTAGGTCCATGGGTTTCGGCTCGGCGATGATGAGTCAGTCAGTCAGGACATGTTATTATATGTATATAGATTACAAGGAGGTGGGGGGAAAATCCTGGGTGTCAGACTATAGAACTATGTGGTACGGTGTGAGTGCCTTTTTTGTGGAGGATAATCATGTTTTAAATTGTATTAAAAATGATTTGTATTACAATACTTTTTTCCCAATAGTTTGGTGACGCAAGGCAAATAAAAACTTGTAGCAGGTATTTTAATATTATATATTTTGTCATGAAGATATGCAAATTGGTTAGTTTTGTTTTGAATTTATACACGCGGTAAATATAGTATGTGATTTGAAAGTATTAACTTGTTGCCGGTATAAGGTATTTGTTTCAAGGGTGAGTAAAATCCGGTTCCGTAATATGAAAATATTGATATAATGAATCAGGGTTAGCAGAAATAAAAAAATAGAAAATAGTTAGAGAAGGTCTTTTGTATTGTGCTATTAATTACAAAAACTACTTCCGCGATTTTTGTAATTATAAAAGGCGTAAGAATGCCTTGGATTGTATCCTCATTTTTTCGAATTTAAATATTAATTCAAATTCGAATATTTACAACTTGTGTATTTTTATCGTATACGGTTTACAGTAATTTATATGTCATATTGAAGTACCTATGTAGGAAATTACCTGGCCCGGGCTTGCGCCAATACTAGCCAACATACAAATGATAACTTCGTTCAAGACTCGCCCAAGGCTGGTCAAGAGTTGGTCCAATCTTGGGTAAAGAATAGACGACCCGAAGCTCGGGATCTGAAGGTTGGCCTAGATTGGGACCAATATCGAAAAAGCAACACTGGTAGCCCAATATTGGGCTAAGCTTGGGCCTATCGCCAAGGCTGGCTTTTTCTAAATGGGTAATCAATCACAGTGGGAATTTTAAATGTCGCTGCTTATCATCAGAAACCATGAATCATTCTGAATCAATTTTTTATTCATGTGTATAGAAATGGAAAATATATTTACTAGCCCTTATTTACATTCGACTTGTAAAGAGCCGGACATACTTGTGGAAAATTAAAAAATATTATGAAATATGAAGTCCGCTTAACCTTGAACTAAATATTATTAATATTATATAAATAGAAATCCGTAATAACTATGTATAATATAGTAGATTGATAATATTATCTATTATCTAGAAATTATTACTATTTTAATCAGTTTTTTTTTAATTCTTCAAGGTTAATTCATTTTAATTAAATGAATCATACATAATTGGTAGTGATAGATAATAATAAAAATCAATCATTGTTATTTTTATATATGATAGTTTTTGATTCCCAAAATATATTTATGAATATACTATTTTCGAAAATTTGTATAGGTAATATAATCGCATTAAATATGTACCTATCTAGATTCAAAATGTGTAAATAGCAATTTCATACATGACTTGTCCGATATCCGTATGTATTTCAGTGGGAAAATTTGTCGATTCATAATTACCTTTGGCTATAATAATGTGTATGTATTGTGACGTCACGATCGCGAACACAAAACGTTGTATTAAATCTAGACCGGACTTGTCCGAACTACAGCCGTCACGTCCAGACTTGTCTCTACGTGTGTGTGTGCGTGTGTGTGTGTGTTGCTGAGTCTTGGGCAACACCTTGAATGGTCGAGACTAGTGTTTCGTTCTGACACTTGTAAGACGCCTACTGTAGAAAATGCTTTACTGTGTTCCAGATTTAATGCGGTTTTGTTGGTGTTTTGGTAAAATTTGTATTGATTTTTGTTTTTACAACATGCATTTTTTGAAAGTAATATTGTGTAAAGACAAACTATTGTTTCTTCTAAAATGTGTCATATTCTGGTAAGGTACTGGCACCAGTTATGGACGCTATAAGAGTAAAGTTGACTGTTTTTGTGATTGACGGGCTTCTTTTTTGTAATTCTCATGAAGGCTAATACGGAGAGTCTGGGGGTCCTCTGTCAGATTTGTGAAAAATCACGTATATAGTTATTCAGAATAGGGTTGACGCGCATGCGTGACTAGATCAGTGTTAACAACTTTTGTAAATCACGCATTTTATAAAACGACTGACCATGTTTAGCTGTGTTATATTTAATTATTTTGTTTAAGTTAGAGTAGTCCAGATAGATTGATTCGTTTTCAGGTAGGGTTAGGTAAGGTTTATGAATTTCTGTTTATGCACTAAATATTATATTAACATAGATACAACATACTCTACTCTATTCTAACACATTAACACGTGACTTTCAGAGTTTTTGACAGAGGACCCCCAGACTCTCCGTATTTACCCTCATGAACTCTTGTTATTAATAAAAAAAAGTAATTCTTTATTTAATGCGGTTTTTGATGGTGTTTTGGCAAAATTTGTATTGATTTTTGACGTGAATAACGTCTAGTGTTTCAGGCAAGAAATAATTTTATTATAACCGATGTAGTTAAACCGTTTCAAGTGGTGCTGTTTACACATACAAATCACGTTTCTTTTGTTTTCCATCTCTTCGTCTCAGGTATTTTAACCATATTTTAATTGACGACGCTTTTTCAAATGTTAATTCGAAGTGCATTACGAAGAAATCCCTATACTCCGTAGATACTTATATTTTTTTGAGGTTGGCTAAATAGATATAACTATGTCCATGCAGTTTACACGCATTTTTATTCCTGCACTATTCCGGTTTAGTTATGCTATTCCTGTAGACGATTAGTTATGTCGAATGTAAAGTACCGTTTACACGGACTTTTACACCCGGTTTTATTACATCAGTCAAAGTTAAACCGGAATAAAAGCGCTGTGTAAACGTACTCATTGGTACAGTGTATAGATCGGATTCTCCTTTGCTGCGCTGCCAGCACGTGCTTCCGATCTGTCACATGACTTAAATAGACAGTGACGTCACCTCACACTCACACACCTCGCTCTCAGCTGATTTAGGCACATTTCACTCTCCTTGTCTCTGTCGCACCCACACCATTGGGTTGTATCTATCTGAACAGATATCTGTTCTGTCTATAAACAGACTGATCACTCAAAATATTCCTTTTGTGATTAAGATTTTTTTTTGTGGTTTTTATTTTACCACACAATTATTTATTATAATTTTAACGAAGATATTTTCAAAAATTAGTTTAGAACTGATGTTCTATTGATATCAAAATGACAATTTTGATTTTATGAAAATTAAAAAAATGCCAGCAATTTTAAATATAGGGATATTTTTATTTACTTACAATCAGTTTAAAATAATAGAACTTCATATAGGTAGTTTTTTTTATTCTGTTGATTAATATATTTACTATTTTATACATTCTAAAAAAATTCTTTGTATTAATCGACTAATTCTTGGGAAAATTTTTTAAAAGTTGACACTTCAGGAGATAAAAATAAAAACAAATATGTATAAACATAAAATGTTTGGATGCCCACCGGAGCAGAAATTTTTGATTTTCGTAGGTTGCGCCCTTTACAACTTTTGATCAGCTCACTTTGAACTATCATTTCCACAAAAAATTTCAACCAAAAGATAAAATTGATTTCTTTTTTGCGGGTCCTTTCTTTTGTTCTATTGCTAAAACAGCTCATTTTCGGTGCGAACTTAAAATTATAGACAAAACATGATTTTGATGTCCTGTACAACTCCTGAAAGTTTATCGGTATGTTAACGGGACACCCTGTATTTGCACCTACATAAACTTGAACATACCATTAAACTGTTAAAGACGCAGCAAACTCCCATCCGACAAAAAAAATAATAAGAAAAAAAATCAATTTACTTATCTCACAATACAATAATTCAATTAAATAGAATTGCACTCAAGAACTTCGAGAGCGCCTCATTATTATTTCATTATTAAATATATATCGACATCACAAACCGAACAAACAAAAACAAATTAGTGCATTCTCACCAACGCAAATTGCGTAGGCGAGGTTCGCAGGAAAAAATCACATTTTCCCAGAATGCATTGCAGCTAAATAATGGAACGCGGAACAAATTTTTGCATCAAAGCCGCGATCAATGCTGTAGCGGACATTATTCTTATTTCTCACGAGACTCGCGAAGTGTGTGTGTGTGTGTGTGTAAGTGTGTGTGTGTGTGTACACCTGCGTATATGTATGTTCATTAAATAGTTATGTATGCTTTACGACTAATATGTATTTTATGTGATTTTGTGGAATTTTCATTACCTAAATAAAATTGTCGTTATTATTGAATTGTGTAAATAAAATACAAGTATATTGTATTATTCATATAGTTTTTTTTATTCTGTTGATTAATATATTTAGTGTTTTATAATTAGTTTTTATATTGCGTATTATATTTAAAATTGCGTTAGAGTAATACCGCGATAAAATAAAACATCTGCCAAGTAAATGTACAGTGCTTTCTTGTGCTAAATTCACCAAAGGTAGTTAATTATTGAACAATTTAAATAAAAACCGTAAAAGTGTTCTGATAAATTGCCTGGCATTAGTTAACCATTTAATTTTCTTACAATTTGACTAAAAAATATTAGTTCGAAATTTTTCTTAAGACGCACGTGATTTTTTCAATATGAATTTAAAAAAAATGATTTGCTAAAGCAAATATAGATAAATCTTTGTAAAGCTATAGGAAATTAAATGCTTTACAAAAAAGATCCTATACAATTTTCAGATATCTTGAAAAAATCAATATTTTGGGATGTCAACCCTCCCCCTTACACACGATTTTGATGATTTTGAAATGTGACTGTCCTCAAGCCAGACCCAACCATCCAATAAAGTTTCATTAATACCGGTTCAATTGTTCATGATTCAGGGGACAGACACGCACACACAGACAGACAGACACGGAACGAAAAGTGTTTGTATTAATCTGAAACGGAAATATCAATTTAAAATTTTGAAATCGGAGAACAATTTTTTTGTCTCAATTTAAAACGAACACAAAGCTTCTCGTATCTTCAATATTGCGAATGAGTAATATCTTTAGTAATAATAAATATGTATCACACTTTTAAAGTTTTTAACGGTTAATACGGACAATAAATCGGTGTCCCGACGTCACTAATATCAAAAATCACGTGTTGATGTATTAGAATAGAGTAGATTGTGCTGTATCTATTGTAACATGTAAGAATTTTTATTTCACAATTATTTAATAAAAACAGTTGCGGTGGGGAGATTGAATTCCCGTTTTTATACTATATTAGCCCCCTTTCGCCCCAATAGATTGTCCTAACCAAGGACAGTCAAAGTGTATATTATTAAAGCATCGACTCTATTCTGAATAACTACATACGTGCTTTTGACAGTTGTGACGTGAATATGTATAGTTCCATTTAAATATCTCATAGAAAGATTTGGCTTATAACAAACAAATTCTCTATAATACACAATTTATTTCGAGGTAATCCTTGAATGATTTTTGACTCGCGCCTATTATAATCGACAGTAAAACTAATTTGAACGTTTGCTTTCATCGAATCTCATATAGTTAATTTTCATAGACCACACCTCGGCAATTAACGAATGCGAGAAATCGCAGGTCTGCCTACAGTCTAGCGCAAAGTTGCACATATAATAATAGGCTTCTCTTGCGAGTAGAAAGCCTCCCGTTGCGGTCGTTTTGTGGTGGTGATCTCTTTTCTCGACCTGCTCTAAGGTATTTCCGCCGCTCAGGTGTGTGCCAAAACGGATACGGTATGTGCAGAACGAATGTGTCTGCTATTATTGATCGTCTTGCAAGTTTGGATTGGTTCTTTTAGATTTTAGGCCATGGCCATGCTGTAGTATCAAGGCTGTGGAGTCGGTACAAAAACCTACGACTCCGACTCCTTTATTTTTTTACTGTCCGACTCCGACTCTTTATGGTACAAAAAGCTAGCACAAAGCATTTCATCGCCATTACGTGAATTTTTAATTTACTTATATTAATTGAACATTTGAAATTTATGGAAAAGAAATTTTCCTAAAATTCTATTAAAGTAAATTTGCAAATAATAATAAATAATTACAATTTTTTTTAAATTCTTAAGAAAATCGCATACAATTTAAAATATCGGTACGGAGAACCATACATGACTTCCATGTTCTTTAATATCTTTTTAAATAATTTTTAATTGTATATGAAAAATTGCAATGGGATTTGTCAGAAATAAAAGGTAACATGAATTAATAACATATAAATTTGTATTTAAAATTCAAATTTTGAGGGTGGTTTTTACCCCTTCAATAGCTGTTTAGGCACGTACAAATAATAAATATCCCTTGAACTACAAATGTACAAAGTCTTAACAAAATTAATGAGAAAATAGTTACGGTGATTCTGGTTCCGGCCGTAATTGAAAATTTCAATTCATTGTACTTCAAAATTCAAAACAAACAAAAAATAATAAGTGTATAAAAAAGTAAAAAATCATTATTTAATTAAAGGAGTCGGTACCTTTTTTCCGACTCCGACTCCACTCAAAATTACCTACTAAAACTCCGACTCCGACTCCACAGCCCTGGTAGTAATAATCCTTTTTTTTAAGGTTTGGTGCGGTTGAATATTGTATTTTTATGATCTTTTTACATGAATTTGTTGTGCTTAAAAATGAAAACAGTCCAGTTATCAGAAAAAATGTTAGAGTATGATTTTTTTTTTCGATAAATTAACTCTCGACTTTAGAGAGGGGTACCTAACTTTCTAGGAGCCTACAAAACTACCATATCAGTTATTTGGAAGAAAAAAAACACTGGAAGTATCAGTTTTATGATAAAATAAATTATTATAAATCTTTAAGCTGATAAAATTTTGATTTTATTAAAATTATATTTCATTAATTGAAATGGTGCACGCAAAAAGAGTTCGGAAACCGCGCGTAATGCCGAATTTCGTTCAACGGCTGTATTTAATACAATTTCTTTCGAATTAAAATTAAAATTGAAGGTTTTAATTAAAATAAAAATAGTTCCCTAAATAATGCTTTGTATCCGACGATGATATCTCGAAAAAAAATTGAGTTGTAAGCAATCAAAGTTTTACTGAAATTTTTAAATTTACTCGCGTTTTTCGGCGTTCACGAAGAGAAGACATTATTTATCGAATAGAATAAAATCCGACTATGAATATAAGATACAGGCTGTTCGCCAGAATCGAGTGATCATTGATAACTTTGTTATTATTGGAGCCAGAAGATCGGTTAAACGGGCAATATTTTTTCGGGATGAATAATGGCGGTCTCAAGAAAACAATTGAATGTCGAATTTCAGAGATATACCTGAAATTATTGTTTTAAATTTTTGATCATTTGTTTTATTTAATTAAATTTGCATAGCACACTATTTTCTGATATTTTCTATTAATTTATTACTTTGTTATATCTTATTTTATAACAATTTTACTACCATACATATATAAGCATATTCTCTGCCCGTTAAATTACCAAAATAATCGAAAACTTTAACGATTCAAAAGAGAAAAATAAATAAATACATAAAAGCAAGACTAGACATTAATTAAATATTATTTCAAGGATTCAGTAGTTGCGGAATTGTACGTTAATATAATTACTTGGCATAAGTTAATAATGTAATGTCTAATAACTTTAAAAGGTTATTGCTTCAAGGTAAAATGAATAAACTTAAAAAATTACCGAATCACACACCACGCACATTCCCAAATATAAATTTTCTCAGCGACATAAAAATACGCGCGCAGTTGTTGAACAAATATAATGTCGGTAAACAGAAGTAGCTGTAAATGGTATACACAAAAGAATCGCGCGAAACTTGAACTCCTTCTGGAGTAGTAGCACCTCGTCTTCGTTGTGTTACTCCTCGCGAAGTGTTTCGCGTTTGGTTCACACGGGGTAAACAAACTTCACGAGATGTATGTGTGTGTGTGTGTGTGACATCAGCGAGGCGCCAGGATTTGCGTAGGCGTTTGTGTACAATGCAGCGGTATTCAAAATGTTATCACGTTTACTGAAACAATAAAAGTTACTGCGGTTTTATATTTCTTCTTTAATTTTATATCGGAATGTTAGTTCATACTTGACATACCCAGTGGTATTCTAACTTTTATCAAACGTTTCCTTCACTCTCAAAATTTGAACCCTTCTGAAGTTCCCAAACAGTGATTTGAGTATAAATTAAGATTTATATTATTAATATTATTTACCGTTCAATGTAAATGTGTTATTAAAAACGTCATTGGGAGTATATATAATGGAGGTTAAGTTTAAATTTGCACCCATATTTCTTTGACAGCTGCATTTTAAGATGAAAAATTAATGTTTTTTTATTAGCACAACGTAATAGTTATTCTTTTATTCTTTATTGCATTTTGATAATTTTAGTTGCTTATTTACATAATTTTTACATTATATTTATTTAAAAAATTTAAATGGCTGTTTGGGAACTTCAGAAGGGTTCAAGTTTTATCCGATAGATGGCAGAGTGGTCACTGACCATAGCAAATACCTACAATGAAAAAAAAATGGATTTAGGTCGTTTTATAAGAAAAATTATTTAAATTTTAATATGTCTGTGCTTGTTTGTTCCACCTTGACGTGAAAAATATTGTACCGATTTTGATGTGACTTTCACTATTAGAAAGTCTAAGACTATAATTACATGATAATTAATCAACGGTAGGTCTGTATTAATAAGAAAATAAAAATCAAATGTACACGTAATTGGAAATATATTAACTGTGACTACAAAAAATGTTTATTGCATTTTTTGTTACAAAATTAGATGTTTTTTCAATTTCCGATCATTGTGTAGCAGTTTACCATAAAACAATTGTTGCAATTGACGTGAGATACGATCTGTATTGAATTGTTTTTATTAGAACACGTATGAAAGTAATATCACAACTTTCATTGTCTATTCTCCTACTGTGTTTTTGCAGTTCGATTGCTTAAAACAATGTCAAATATTAAAATTACTACTTTTAATTTACATTTGTTTCTACTTTTACTTTTGCTTCAATATTTTATTTCGAAATTTTTATTTATAAGTTTATTGTCCCAATTTAACTATTTAATGTATTTTCGATATCTTATAACTACATAATACTGGCACTAGTTTTGAATATGACCCCAGTAATGGCAATTTTTTAATTAAATGTACTGAATTAGAAATATTTGTTGATATTTTATTACTACCATTTCTGAATATTAATCTTTATACATTTAACTGTCTTACAGCGTGATTTGATGACAATCGGCCAATAGGTGTCAAAATGATGGATATTTAAACTAATTATTAGTATAATTTATTTATTAATTATTATTTTATCGTAGCAACTGCTTTACATTGTTTCAAATTTGACGATTCTTTCTTTTATATCTTTTATGTCGTAATACTTATCATTAGCAAGTGTCCATCACTGCGTGCTCATTACTGGTTTTACTTTATCCACATTGGAGAAAAAAACATGAACAAATTAAAAGGCTATAATTTATAAAACAAAATATATTTGCGGACTTTGGTCATTAAATTGATCAAATAAAGAGTTATTTGTTTTATTAGTAACAAGAGTTCATTAAAATTACAAAAAAGAAGCCCGTCAATTACAAAAGCAGTAAACCTTAGGTACATACATATGTAGAATGAGTACATTCATACTTAAATGGAATTTACATTCACATTCTTTAATACAATTTGTTAATAAACACGATTACCGCGATAAGTTTCTCACCGATTTTGTATTCCAGGATTTCTTTAAAAAATAAATTCTAAACTATTGTCTAACTAAAAAATACAATAAAATCCAGTCAAATTGTTAGTTTAATGCCCGTTTGCACCGTACTAGTTAAGTCTGGCTTAAACTTAAGTCAATCTTAAGACAACGATTTTTGTTGCACCGTTCTCCACAATTTCTTAAGTCTATCTTAAATCTAAGTCCTTGCTAACGAGGACTTAAGTCAAACTTAAAGTAAGGAACCAATAGGAATCGAGCGTTCGCGCATGGTCATTATATCGACAAACGACATACTTTGTACATAACCTGAACATTACTACATAACCTATAAACGTCTGTCACATAGTTCTGTTTCTTTGTGTTAAGTATTATTTGTTTTGTGTTGAATTCAATCATGGATATTTGAATGCACGATATTTTTGAGGACGATTTAGATATTATAGACATTATTGAGTTTGGCTTTCCAAGACTGAATTATACCCGTTCAAATTATTTTAATGATATGGATGAATATAATTTTTATTGATGGTTTCGTTTGATGACTATTATAAATATGTATAAATAAATAAAAATACTTTAAATTATTATTTCATTTTTTTAATGTTTCCTTTTTTATATCTTATGTCTAGTAAATACATTTCTCTTTTGAAATTATGTTCCTCTGTTTTGAATTTCGACTAAAATATGTGTTTGACAGATGCGTTTTTGAAAAATCAGCCTCTTGATGTAAGTACACAAACGTAAGATATAAAAAGTTACTAGATTTTTACAGTGTTGTCATGTTTAACGGTTTTATAGTTAAGCATGATGGCTTGGGAGACGGTGCAAACGAAACAAAACTTAAGCTATGCTCAGACTTAATCCAGACTTAACTAAGCCTGACTTAATACGGTGCAAACGGGCATAAGAGTCAGGCACGTGTTACGCGGGCGGCGGCATCGTGTTCAAAGGCAACCTGGTGCCGTGTGACACCCACATGTTGCAGGGTCACGGTCTAGCCGCACCCATGTACGGGATCACGGGGTTTGTGAGGGGGGAAGGGGGCGACCGTCGCCACTGACTCCGACCAAACATGGACATCGGCGCGTATGTATGTGTGTGTTTGTCTATGTATGTGTATGCACATGTGTGTGTGTGTGTATGCAAAACATAATCCCATATTCGCGCTGTTGTGACCGCTTATGACCGCGTTGTGTTTTCCTGGAAAAAAACGTGATGCAGTATATGGATGATTGTTGTACGTTGCTGCACTTGACGTTTGTTTTGAAATTTGGAATATGACGCGTTGTGAAACAATTCCGATGTTTTAAAATGTACATGACTAATTGTAAATTATACTTGATTTCAAATAAATGAGATATCTATGTTATTAATATTATTAATTTATTGTATTTCGAAACTACACGAAAGAAACATCTGCCAAGTAAATGCACAGTGATTCCTCGTGCTAAATTCACCAAAGGTAGTTAATTATTGAACAATTTAAATAAAAACCGATAGTGTTTTGATAAATTGCCTGGAATTGGTTATAACCATTTAATTTTTATACAATTTTACTAAAACATATTAATTCGAAATTTTTCTACAAACGAACCTGATTATCTTTTTGTATATTTTTAATTTTTTGACAGTTTCAATCTAAATCAAAATTATGCAAACTTAAAAAAAAACAAAAGACGAATTTTTAAAATAAATTGAGGTAAATCTTTATAAGGGATTATTTTACAACAAACGTTGTAGACCCATATTATAGGAAATTTAATGCTCTACAAAAAATATTCTATAACATTTTTCACGTAACGTGTCGTTCTTGAGATATCTTGAAATATAAATCTTTTGGGATGTCACCCCTCCCCCTTACACATTAAATTTTGAAATCGGAGAACATTTTTTTTGTCTCAATCTGAAACGATCACAAAGCTTCTCGTATCTTCGATATTGCGAGAAAACGATTGTCTTATTTTATTCAGTTGAATATAAATAATACAGGGTATCAAATTGTGTTATAGTGTTATCCATATTGGCAAAATAATAATTTCAATTATTGATTCATGCATTTTCATAATTATTTTTGAAACGCAGCGTATTAGAAAAAAATGTGACTACTATAATTTATTATTTTTTCTGTATTTTGTCAATTAGTAATAAAGGTTAAAAATTACATACAACTATACTATATACACACTTAGTAAGTACAGCATATAAGAAAGTCCCGTGGCACCCATACAGTTTAAAACATTTTTTTCTTTGTTGTTTATCTTACATCATGTATCAAAAATCACTATCAATTAAAAATGGTGGTGAATTTAAAATTTTTAGAAAAATACGATGAAAAACCATATCAGTAAAAACGAAACATTAATATAGACGTGATTGAGTATAACATAATTACTTCAATTACAGAATTTTTGTGGTAGATTAGAAATTCTATTGGGATATTAGCGGCGCGCTTGCCTATTTTTCTATTTTTAGGTATCATAACCGCACAACTTGTGTGCGTATAAAAAACCTGATACTCGGAGGCGCCTGTGGCTATAATTAACATCATATGTAATAAATTCAAAACCAATTGGAGACATGCTGTCTGTGGTTGGGAACACATATGCATGCGTCCATCTATGTCGTTAGGGTTGCAAATTATCATCAATTGTAAGCAATTGTTTAACAATATCGAACTCAGGCTCAAATAGAGAGGGGGCTAGGAGGGTCATATGGCCCGGGCCACGAAAATTTTAATGATAATACGAAATTTGTTATAAATTTCCTTACGCTCGCGAAATGAAGGGGTATGGGGCGCCTGAAATATTGTTTGGCCCGGACCCCATTGAAGCTCTCTCAGGACCTGTCGAACTAATATGTTACTTAATTCTTCGCCGTATCCGAAGGATAGGGGAAGCTATGTGATCATTTCTAAAAACAAAAATAAATTTTTGCACAAATGCTAGTATTTCTTTACACGGAAAAAATGTTTTTCCTATTTTCTAGAAAAATTACTGTGCTTTAAATTTAAATCAAAACTTCAATAGATATTTTTTATTAAATCATTCAAAATTCTAATATTAGGGTGTGTCCAAAAAATCGATATTTTTTTTCCATGCGCTCGTTACGAAATAATAGTTTATGACACAAAATATATCACCATAAGGATTACATGTAGTTCAATTTTGAGAGATGCCACAAAGAGGGAGGGGTTTTGTTTCCCTTTTAAATAACATGGAAAAATTATTTAAAATGGTATTACTGATTCATGATAACTGATAAAAAAATTTAAGAACGTCATTTTGTAAAGAATAAAATTATTATATGAATTTTCGAGATATAAAGTAACCTATGTTCGTCCTCGGGATGCAAGCTATCTCACTGCCAAATTTCATCAATATCGGTTTAGCGGTTTAGCCGTGAAAAGGTAACAGACAGACAGACAGACACAATTTTGCATTTATAATATTAGTATGGACTAGTATGGATTTAATTATGTCTCTAACAAGTTTCCTACAGAGAAATGAGTATTTTTAGAAATTGAATTTAGTTTGTACATCCCTAGACGTACTGATAACCTAATCACACAGTTTAATAAGGAATAAAACACACACATGCCGACATACACGTATAATTTTAGTATTTCAGAACCCCCACTGCGAACGAGGTTCTCATTAGTCTGAGAATAGTGATAATTTAGTAAAATTTTCATATTTTCACGTCAATTAAATATTAATAGATTCATCAGATTACTGTTAAAAGTCAAGATTAATTAGAATATACCTGGCATTTCGCACGTAACCTATCATAGGTGTGGCTGTATATGTGCAAAAGAGGCACATACATTATATTAAATTGTTTTATAAACTAACAATAAAAAAGCATTACTAGTAGGAAGAATTTTGCATTATGTTCAATACGAATCATTCAGAATTAATTACTGTTGGTAACCTAACTTCAGGTGAGACTGAGGTGTGTTCGATTTATTGTTTTGGATTTTATACAAAAATAAAAAACAATGTTTTTATTTAAAGTAGGATCGAGTGGGGTAAATATGAAACACCAAAAAAATGGGGTAAAAGTGAAACAAGCTTGTAACTAAAAAACTAATTTGTTTATAGGAGAATTATAAAAACTGACATCATCATTAAAGGTTTGTTAATCGCCTAATAAGTGATGTGTCACCCCTACAGATTTCCTTGTTAGTCGATGTCAAAACGTGTGAATTCAATTTTAATTTTTTGCACATAACTTTCTGTATAGCTCAGATATTAATTAAAGTTACAATTTCATTCTGATATACCACAAAGAAGTAACTTTGTAGCTTTTCTTTTAATTTTTCGATCAATATTTTCCATTAGAGACCTGTTTCACTTTTTCCCAGATTAGAGGTTAAAAATGAAACACACTTTTTAAAATGGTTATTCATAAGCGCATCTAGTAGAAAAAATTAAAGTACGAATTTGTATCGTTAACTGTCAAAAAACATGAGAAATATTTGTATTTTGTTTCACTTTTACCCCAGTTGTTAATTAAACGTAAATTTTCCTCTGAGCTAATTAAATATTTGCTACGCCACTGTATCCGATGTATGTATAATACATTTGTATGTGTGGATGTGCAATTAAAGTTTATACGATTTAATTGGATTTCGGGACTTGTATTTAAAATTGAAATTAAGTTTTTCTCTGCGGTTGGTAATTTTGAGACACGTGTAGAAAAATGATGAAAAAAGTGTACAATTTTAACACGTATACCTTAATGACATGTGAATATATATGTATGTCAATAAAAATATATTTGTTGAACGTTTATTGGTGAAAAATAAGATTAACAACAATTCAATACGTTTTGCTTGTATTACCACCTTATAACTTATTAGTAATCTATCATGAACTCGATTGTTAAAATGCATTTTTCATTTTACTGCAAATTTATATAAAATATATCGTTTTTCTCTTTGTCTCATGTTAAAGTGACTTTTAAATGACCATTGGCCATATATAGTTATTAAAAAAAGTTAAATATGACGAAAAACACAATTGAATGCTTCTTTGTAAAGATATTAAATTATCTTTAATAAATCTTAATTTCTGCAACGATTCCAGTTTTTTTGTCTTTAATCTCACTTTCAGTAATTGTTTGTTTACTAATCAATCATTTCACATAATTGGCGTTTAACTTTTTGCTACAAACTGATGTTGTCTTCTGCATGCATGCATAAGTATTTTATTTGGCAATACCAAGTGGGTGAGGTTTCCAGACACACTAGGTATATTTAAAAACGTGAGTTCATCGTTTTTTTTTGTTTTTTTTTGATCTACAAAGTGAAAATGTAATATGAACTTTGACACTGGTGTTTGGCGAACGACGTGTAAAAATCCGAGAATTGCAGAGAAGACGTTTATACAAAAAATGTCGTCCTTCCCACACGGGGTCGCGCAGCGTGTGTGTGTGTGTGTGTGTGTTTGTGTGTGTGTGTGAATGTGTGTGAGTACGCCCGCATGGTCCGCGCCGTGCCGCCGCGCCTGTTGCTCCCAGTGCATACCGACTGAGTTATTGCTACGCGTATGGTGAATCATTTAACACGAACCACATTGCAAAAAAAAAATTAATTGAGTGACAATAGAAAATATAGAGTGGGGACCTATAATCTTAAAATGATGATATCCACTGTAATGCTGGGTAAAACGTTAGTCATGTGCAGGGTTTAGTTTAAACTATTATTTAACTTGAAACCTTATAGATAATTTGATTAATTGAATATGTATGCAAGTATGACGGTGTGAAGTGGCCCGTGAGTGGTCCAACTACGTAAGGTCATTAGCGGTCACAAGTCCTTGCAGAGAGACGTTTTGTCAAATTGCCGCTTTTGTGCGCTTGAGGATAAAGGAGGTGCTAAGTCAGTTCAATCAATTGTAACCCTTTTTTTTGTTTGCGCGGGGTTGTGCAATGCGGTTTTCAAAGAGAGAGTAAAATGTTTTTGTTTATTTATTTTATATATGTTATTATATTATTCTGATTGTATCTCACCAACAAAATGATGCAGGATTTTGTATATCACATGTGATCGCAATTGTATTATATGAGCGGAATGCAATTTAAAACTTGTTGTACAATGTACATACAGACTTAATTATTTAGATATTAAGTTAATTTAATACATCAGTATTAAGGCTTCACGCCGAGGTGGGAATTTTATAGATTTTCGTTTAACCTAGGGTTGCCAGAATATTTCTGAAAATTGATTTTTATTTTTATTTTTTTTTATATTGAAATGCTCTCTTTTGTTCTCTTTTTTAATGTAGCATATTTTGACTAATCCTGGTTTGTATATTAGTATTTGTAAATACGTAAACCCCATAAAAAGGCGCCCAAAAATCCAAATATACCTGGGTTAGATTTTAGGGTCTATTTTATATGCTACCGGTCACCAGGGGCAGATTTTGGCCTAGGCAACTGTCTAGGGCCCGTAATTTCTGGAATCGCAGATTTTAAAAAGTGGGAGCGAAAAAAGGTCTTCAGATATTAATGTCGACAATTAAAATTTGCTAAAAAAATTGTTTTGGGTTTTGGTTTTTTAATGGGGTCTGCAATGGTAACCTTGCCTCGGGCCCTATTTTTCCTTAGTCCGCCCTTACCGGCAACGGTGAATAAATATTTAACTATTTTTAGTTTAAACGTATGTAAAAACATAACAAAAGACACGATAAAAGTCCTCTTTTTTAAATGAATTTCTGGCAACCCTAGTTTAACCCTTTGAGTTCCATCGGGACAATACGTCCCAAATCACCTACAAAGATTTACTTCACGGTCGGGATATATTCCCTACGGTCGGGTTGGTAAAATAACACATTTGTGAAAAATAATAGTTTGGTACTCAAAGGGTTAAGATGAAACCGAAACGATATCAACTTCATTTAAACATCTTATCGAGAGTCGATATTTTAAGAGATTGACCAATAAATAATTTTCAACATGACATCAATAACGCGGGCCTCTAGGCTAGGATCTCTAACGGAGGCCCTCATACCGCTAACAAAAAATCAGGATGAGAAGCGTTCTTTTGTCTTGATGCTAATTTTTCACAGAATTTAAGCGACAACCAAATAAAAGATCGAATTTTTGCTAAGTGGTTTTTGGACCCCCAGGCTAAAGCCGTGTCACCCCTAGATTTGTTGATGACCGTAAGATGCAATGTAAACAATATTTAGCAAATTCTGCTTTAATAAGAGTTGTCTCGGTCTTGTGTACAATTCAAGACTTACCTCATCACGTTTCGTTAAAGTACCGAGTTATTGCACACCCCAAGCAAGCTATGACTTGGATGTGTCGTGCTAAAAAAAAATTTTGCGTATTTACATTGATAAAATTAGCATTATATCTTAAATTTCTTCAGTAACCACTTAAAAGTTTACATTTTCTGAAAGAGCACATTACAGGCTCCATATTTACTTAATTTAATATCGATTGATTTTAATTTTCTGTCATAAATATATAAACAAAGTTCAATTTGTCCATTTTCACCTATTTTTACACGACGGCAACACTCTACAGATCGCAAAACGTAATAAATTAACAGCAATCTTTTTTTATTTTTGAAAAATCGATTTAAGAAAATACAATTATTAATAAGTGAGGTTATGTCATTTATTTTATTATGTTTTCAAATAACATTATTAATTAATACATTTTAAAAAGTTTGAGGGGTGTGCATTTTATGGCCAAGCCATGTTATTTTAAGATATACGTAAATGATTTAAATTGATAATAATCAGAAATCAATATATATATATTATAAATCTACAGTAATTTTGAAATTAGTTACGGTGCCTATTATGGAGCTATTCGATTGTTAATACATGATTAAATTAAATTATGTGCACATTCACATAAGTAAATTAAAACTCGGTTATTTATTTGTCGACATTACCATGCATATATTATAAAAAAAATTATATGCTAATAATTGATATGATTAAAACGTTCCCACCAAAATATTTTATTGATATTGCAAATCTAATAAAAATTTTATAATTCGTTATATTAATAAAAATCTTAATTTTTTATTTCTTGCTATGGTAATCGTGTTTTTAAATAAAATTCAATTTTGCTTATCGATATGATTTATTGTTGTCAAGAAAAATTAAGAGGGAATTTATTTAACCCCAAAATATCCCTGTGTACGCCACTGCACACATATGATAATCAAATAGAGAGGAACAATTTTAATACACCTAGTAACGCAGTAGGGTATCGCATATGTACATACATATATAAATATGTATCATAATATATATTGTAAAGGTGCATGTCAAATCTTAAAGTTCCGAATATGAAATATTGAATATTTGTTTGATAATATCTTTTGTATTCATATTTCTTTCGTCCAACATGTTTGGTCAAATCTAAACAGTTTTTTATGAACCATATTTATTGGATTTTGTTTTTATACATCTGTAAAAATTAATCTTCATTTTTATCTAAATAATTTCTGAATTGGAAATTATTTAATTAATAATAATTCATCCAAAAGTTTCAGCTTAAAAAATTAATCAAGTTTTTTGTATCAAAACTATTTCGAAAACTTCGCAGCTGATGCTTACACCCAGAGACCAAGAATGGTTTTAAATATAATACGATCTTGCATTGATTCAATACAGAATTAGAAGTATGAATGTATTATTTAAGTTTTGAAAAGCGAAAGTCATTGATTTAAATATTCCATCATAGACTAATTAAAGTTTTAACACATTGGTGGTTTTGTAGCGGGCGCAGGTTCGAGGCCCGGAGCCCCCACGCGCGGCGTGCGTGAGCGTGGGAACCCGACCGCCCGGATTGTGTTTTACATATTACATGGAATGTGACGGTGGGCGGCCGCCAAGGACCCTACCTTGCTTTGGCCATATATATTGATCGACTTCGTCTCACGGATCAACGTACTCCTATGTGTATACATATATATACATACATATGTACAGGGCCGTAGCTTAGATACCTATTCAAAATTAGGGCTGCACATCCGAGACAAGAGTGCATTTTTGAGCGAACGAGACCAAGACGAGATTGGTTTAAATTCGGACGAGACGAGAAAGAGACGACATTAAATTTATGCCGTCAAAATTTTACTGTCTCTACTTGAATATGTGACTGAAACCGAATCCGTTGCCCAAATTGCTTCATCACGCACGTTTTTGAGATAATTAACCTAAAAGTACAAAAATGACGATTTTGGGATTGTTTAAGAATTTATTACCAAGTAGGTAATTTTTTTCTAATGTTCTCTTTCACCTTAAAAAATAAATTTAAAATGAATTTTTTACTTTTTACTATACGATTTTTTTTACGCCGAGATATGTTAGTTTAAAAATATGATATTTTTATTATAAAGACACAATGGACATTACTATACATTATATAGTAATATCTTCAAACTAGTATATTTAGGTGAAAAAAAATCGTACAGTAAATTGTAGAAATTCATTTTAAAGAGGAAAGATAGTACTATTTCTTATTGTGAACGAAAACTTTAGAAAAAAAATTACATACTTTGTAATAAATTCTTAAATATATCCAAAATCGTTAATTTAGCACTTTTAGGTTAGGTTATCTTAAAAACATGACAATCATCATGAAGCAATTTGAACAATAGATTCGGTTTCAGTACGCCAAAAACCTCCTCGTTTATTTTAGTAAAAAATTACTATTTGATATTAATTTTTAAATGAATATATTAAAATCAAATATTTTAGATTCGTTAATAATAAATAAAGATATTTATAGTTTGATACTTCAAGTGTATTTAATATATGTAGTTAATTACATAAAATATCACATTACTAGCTAAAAAAAACTTTTGGCTACTTCTGATAAACAAGAACCAATATTTGATTTGAAAAACAGCACTAATGTATATATCATGGTTAGGTTGTTGAAATCGGATATTGACACTTTGTGAGGTTATTACAATACTTGCACGGGAGATCCTTTTGTATTTGACTGTATGTGTGTCTGTGTTTACTCATAGACAAATAATCAGAAAACAGTGTGTGAAATTCTAGTTTGTGTGACAAAACATCGTGTTTGAAAGTAAATAGAATTTGCATTAACGAATATAATATTTAATATTTTTCATATAGATTGCAAATGTAAATTTTATTTATATTTATTATAATTATTACCTACTATTGTTCTTGTGAGTTTTTATTGGAAGAAATAATCGAAATGAATACTGATTGATATTAAATATTAAATTTTTCTGAACTTTTTCACTGTTCTCGGGTTAAATATTGTCTTTTAATGACTCCTTTTAAAATTCAAATTAAGTTTGACGTCTACTAATTGATTATTAATTAGTTGTATTATTATGAAATTAATGGAATTCAATTATTGTATAATGAGATTAATTAAAAGATTATTGATAGACAGAGAATATTAATTTCTTATTTTATATTAATTAACGTAAACAAGTTATTTTTAATTTTTTTTATTTATTATTTACATACTTTTTTCGCAAGCAAATATTTTTTTATAGATAGGGTCAAGCGGGGTAAATATGAAATACCAAAAAAATGGGGTAAAAGTGAAACAAGCTTGCAACCAAAAAATTAATTTGTTTATAGGAGAATTATATAAACTGACATCATCATTAAAGGTTTGTTAAAGCGACCTGAAAATATGAATCGCCTAATAAGTGATGTGTCATCCCTACAGATTTCCCTGTTAGTCGATGTCAAAACGTGTGAATTAAATTTCAATTCTTTGCACATAACTTTCTGTATAGCTCAGATATTAATTAAAGTTACAATTTCATATTGATATGCCACAAAGAAGATAAATCAAAGTTGCCTTTATAGCTTTTCTTTTAATTTTTCGAGAAATATTTTCCATTAGAGTTCTGTTTCACTTTTTCCCAAATTAGAGGTAAAAAATGAAACACTTTTTTCATTTTTAAAGTCCGTGTTGTATCGTACAGTTCAAATGACGTATTTAAAATGGTTATTCATAAGCGCATCTAGTAGAAAAAATTAAAGTACGAATTCCCTGTTAGTCGATAAAATAAATCAAAATTGCCAAAGTAGCTTTTTTTTTTTTCGAGAAATATTTTCCATTAGAGGCCTGTTTCACTTTTTCCTAAATTAGAGGTTAAAAATTAAACACACTTTTTTCATTTTTAAAGTCCGTGTTGTATCGTACAGTTCAAATGATGTAAGTATTTAAAATGGTTATTCATAAGCGCATCTAGTCGAAAAAATTAAAGTATGAATTTGTATCGTTAACTGTCAAAAAACATGAAAGATTTGTATTTTGTTTCACTTTTACCCCAGTTGACCCTACATGAAATCAGATACGATATTTATTTTTGGTTATAAATAATTTTTAGCACTGAATATTTTTGTTTTTATTTTTATACACAAAAACGAATAAAAAATCGTAGCGCTTTAGAAAATCCCCCCCCCCCCCCCATGAGTATTTATGGACCCTCGTCTTCCCAAAGCCTTAATGGTGCCGCCTGATTCAAAAGTCAAAAATCGATATCAATCAAATATTGTTTATTTTTACCAAAACCCGGTGATTCAATTGTCACCTATACAGGGTGGTCTGTTGTGGAATTCACAAACCTTCCGGTGCGAGATGTTCATGCATATACAGGTATAATTATCACGTAATCAAATCAAATTGGATTCATCGGGCCGACAAAAGCAGCACCCGAGCGGGGCCTCGCGGGTTCGCAAAAAACAATCACATGTAATGGATGTGGGTCCATCATATGACACAGCATCGGACGTTTATCATTAAAGATCGATTTGTTTTGTCTACGTGTGATTATAAAGTATGTTACTTGTTTTGTTTTTGGCAGCTATTTATTTTTGGAAAAAAAAATACGAAATATTTGTAAGAAAAATTAAACACTTTAATGCAGTAGGGCTCCTATAAGTTCGGACAATTTATAAAAAAATTATAAAAAATCAGTAAAAAATAACTTATTTATAAAAATGTCTGTGATTACAAAAATAAACATTATAATAAAGTTAAAACGGGGCACATGACATTTAAAACGTCAAAATGACATTTAAAACGCTAAAATGACATTTAAAACGTCAAAATGACATTTTATATATCCAAGCAAATATCAATAAATTGAGATAAATCTTTGTAAGGGAATATTTTACAATAAACGTTATAGGAAATTTAATGCTCTACAAAAAATATTCTATAAAATTTTCACGTAACATGTGTCGTTCTTGAAATATCTTAAAAAAATAAATATTTTGGGGTGTCACCCCTCCCCCTTACAGACGATTTTGATGATTTTGAAATGGGACTGTCCTCAAACCAGACCCAACCATCCGACCAAGTTTAAATAATATCGGTTCAGTGGTTCATGAGTTATGCGTGTGACAAGGATTCAGGGGACAGACAGACAGACACGGAACGAAAAGTGTTTGTCTTGACGTGAAACGGAAAGATAAATTTAAAATTTTGAAATCGGAGAACATTTTTTTTGTCTCATTCTTAAACGATCACAAAGCTTCTCGTATCTTCGATATTGCGAGAAAGCAAAACTATTTTATTCACCACAGACAAAATCAAAAAGACTTTTTCGTAAACATTCACAATAAAGTAAAGTGTGCGAGAGAGAGAAAGCTATTCCCGTCTCATTTCATTAGATCGATATTCCGGTAATTCTCAGAATTTTCGGTCCCGTAACATAGAACTTATAGGAGTTCTACTGTATAGTAGAAGCTAAGCTTGACGAAGTGATCCTAAGATAATCCTTGACTTCTATAATAATACTACAGAACATTTTTCAATTATTAAAATCATAAGGTGAATAGAGAAAGACGAATTTCATTGTACTTATTTTACCACAAAACGTATTTATACGAAATCAGAAAATTGAAATGTCAACATTCAAATAGGAGCATTATAAACAACTTTTTATTCTTTAACCTGTCGTTGAAAAATAGGAAAACCCTCTCCACGGATAATGAAATATGCTATTTTCCTTTGAATGGATCCCGGTATCCTGTGAAATGGAAATCGTGATCGAGGTTAAGGGTCAAAGTTTAATAGTTGTGTTAACACAAAGGTGGCCTTTAAAACCTATAGTGACATTTTCTAATTGAACCCTGATCTTTAGCACTGAATTTTATAACTGTTTTGTGGAAAACATAATAATTTTTTATTCAGTATTTATTTTGACATTTATAATTTTAATTTTCATGATTTAATATTTAAAATTTTAAAATATCAAGTTTATTACATAAAATAAATGGAATTTTCTTTGTTCGAGAAAATGCAAATTTTGTTTATTCAAATATACTTTTAGGACTTCTAAGAAAATATTAATTTTTATTATTTTTAGTTCTAAACAAATTTTTTTACTTTTTTGTTGTTTTACATTTTTCAACGCATACCATTCTTTCCTTCGAGGTCAACATTTTTTAGTTTTTGCTATACTTTTTACAGACATTTTTAACAAAATCGGCGATCTAATAGTCTAGCTCTATAAATAGAAACACATTAAAATTTTGTTACATTTCATTTGGCTGTATTATTCATAGTTTTTATCGAAATGCTACAATCTATCATATTATATTTAATAATGTGCTGACAACATACATAGGTATCTTATTTAAAATATATGTACATACATTCAAACTAGTTGTTCTACCCGATGTTGTCCAGACGGATGTCGGAATGTCACCAAATCAGTTAAGTACTATTAAAACTGACAAGAGGACATTTAATCTAGGGAAGTTGGGATTTCAGTCAGTTTTGGAGATGTGAATCTAGACCAAAAATAAAGAGACACGTGTTCGAGAACTCATCTGGGCAGCCCTTATTAGTAAATATATTAAATTAAATGTATACAGATTAATATTCAGAAATGATAGTAATCAAATATCAACATATATTTCTAATTCAGTACATTTAATTAAAAATTTGCCAATACTGGGGTCCTTGCCAAGACTGGTGCCACAACCGTATTTAAATAAAATATAAGCATTTATATCTTTAATAAAATTATTCATAGCATTTTACCAGCATCTTAATTATTATGATTCTTTTTACTTCCATGTTCTGAAAAATCGTGTCCGAGATAATGACAGATTCTCAATGTACTAATTTCAAAAATTAAAGAAAAGTTAATTTCCGCATGACGGCTGTGCGTGTGTCTGTGTGGATGTAGAATTTTCTTTCGTTCACGATAACTACTGTAAAAATGCACCAATCTGAATTATTTTTGGGGAAAATGTTTGATTTTGGTGCTAATCGGATTAAGGGTTTTGGAAATATTAGAAATTTTGTAACTTTTTTCATCTAAAAAAAATGAACATTGCGAGTATTATCTCACTAATTTTGATAAGACTTGGTACATTTGTAGTTCAATTGAACCTTAGGGACATTTATTATTTGTACGCACCTAAACAGCCATTGAAGGGGTGAAAAACACCCTCATTATTTTATATTGCCTTGGAAACAAATGCAACTAAATTCAAATTGTTACAAATAAATGTGTATTTTGTTTTTGACATCAGGATTATATTTATATACAAATAGCAATAACTGCTGTAACCGTCGTAAGTATATATATGTTTTTTTATGTATTACGAAATTTATATTCATAGCAGTAGGTTATATAAATAAAATATTTAAAAAAAGTTATATTTAAAAATTATTTAAAAAGATAGAAAGAACATGGTTCTCCATACCGATATATATTTTAAATTATATAGCTACCTAACATAATATAAGGACGATAATATTATGTTCGTGCGTGTTTATATTTGAAACACATTCGACAGTATACATTGTATATATATGTATATAAGTATTGCCAGCCGGTCGGGTCAGATGATGATATTAATAACCACACACACAGACAGACACACACACAGAGACGTGTACGTATGTATATGTACGTATAGCGACGCGGCGCCGTGGTGGTCCGTGGCGACCTTGACACTGCTTCCACTTGCACGCCAAGGTCACGCCGCGATCTCTTAATCGTTCCTCCTGCTCCACCTCCACCGCGCGCCGCGCCGCTGATCTGATCTTCTTTGCCGCGATGTGTCTACCTGCCCGCGCCGTTGCTGATTGACGCTAGTGACCACACGCGTCAATTTGCGAACGGAATGATCTTTGTTCGCGGACGAATGTTTGTCGTTGGTAATTTCGTGAAGATAATTAATTGGGTTGTTGGAATAATTATAAACTTCAGTGACTTCTATATTTGGAATGCGTTTAGAAGAAATCTTGGTTCGTATATAGAGATGGGTTCGTCTTAAAAATATTTGTACCCCTTTAGTTGTAAACTATCCGTTTTTTTTTCAATAAAAAAACAGATTTGATCTCGAAAAATTTTTTACTTTGTTAATAATGATATAATAATATATTTTAATATATACTATGGCCTCGCCGATTCTAGTTGTTGCACTCGCACACGTTGTTTGCCTGTAAGTCGCACTCTATTTCTGTTACGAATGATGTGTTCACGCGTCTTTACAAACATGCTGTCATGTATTTCTGTTTTTTTATTACTTTGAATAAACCTGGTTCTGAAACTACACGTGAATGTATGTGTTTTATAATTTTTATAGTATTTAAAGTTTCGAATAATTAGTGTTTAAAACGTCTCTGTATAGAATTTTTTTGTAGAATTTCAATAAAAAGTGCACTTCCGCCGAGTTCTCTCATTTACCGTGTATTAAAAACTCCAATTACTCAAAAACCATACGTCCAATATTATTTCAAAAAATTTGTATAATATGATATGGGCTATACATAAATAACATTTTTAGACTTCTTTTATCTATAAATTACTATATTGATCGAATAACCTTAAATAAACTGTTACAATAAACTGCTTGATAAGATAATATTAATTTTGAAACATCTATTCAGTATTTTATTTCATATAACGTATGGAAAGCAAAAACCAAAATAGCAAAAATTTACCAAAAATTTACAATAGAACGAAGAAACGATATTTTGTTGTTTTTTGTCAGAATTTTTTTCTTATAAAATCTACTAAAATTAGTCAAATTTGATATTTTGTAGTGCTTTATTTAATAAAATTATGTCTACTGTGATTTATGATGTTTTAAAGAAATAGAATAATTGTTTATCAGGATCATCCTGTATGCAATCATACGTATATATATATAGTATAAACATATCTAATGTTATTTGATTGAATTGAAAAGTAGGTGTTACAAATTACTGACTATTATTGGCGATGAAAAAAGTTATGAGTGTACATAAATATATCTAAATGATTTCGTAATGACATAAAAAGATTTTTATTGTTATGGTTCAAGTTGATGGTGTTATAGTTATTATAATTGGATATTGATTGACGAACGATGAAACTATTTTTCAATATGTTTATGTTATACCAATAAAAACTATCAACAAACATTTAGTATGTGTATCTTATGTCTTTAGTTTATCAATAAAGAAAATATTTCCCATGATGATGAATTCTCTTCAATAAAAGTTTATTTTAACCCATTACCGTCCAAAAGCAAACAAAAAACATGCAGAACATTTGTTTAAATGAAATTAACTATATTTAGAAAAAAAGGTCTGCATTCGAGCTAGTAAATACGGCAGATATGAAGTCTATTTTGTGTGAGACTGCTTTTTTAATATCTTTTTTTTTTTAGATAAATTACATTTAAAAATCAAGTTATATGTATATTCAAGTTATTCCATATGATTTAAACAAAATTCGAAATCACATGCTTCAGTTGGATAAAATATATTACCATACCACGTACCTCTATTCATATACAAATAATTCGCAGCAATTAAAACGCGTTTAAACACTCATGAAACTAATAACGTTAACAGATTTTGTTTGTTGCACTACTAGCATATGATTTTTTATGAAAATCTTGTGAATTAATATCCATACAAAGTAACACGAATTATAAAATGAGGTGTACACAAGTGTGTACGCGGACGTTAATGGGTTAATATAAATTCAACAGCTGTAATGTTTATAAAACTAGTAAATTCGCACAATTTTGTAATGTTTTTATATTGTAAGTTTCATAGTTTCACAATGAGTTAAACCTAACTCTTAATAATTCATATGAATTCTTCCAAAAAGTACAATAAGTAATTTTAGTAAAATGTCTGTATAATAAATACCTTTCCATTCCATTTTCTCATCAAATCCATATTAAGATTTTTATCCACGTCAAACAATAAATCTTTATCGTGTAGACTTGAAATTGACCCATCCGTCAAGTTGTCAGTCGTTAAAGGTTAACAAAAGATACATACGCGAAGTAAGTAAATACAACCATTAAAATGTAATTAGTGAAAAATTCATACTTTACATGATTGTAGCGGTTTTTGCGCAAAGGAAAACGTAGTTACCTGAAGATTTAACAGTTCGATAAAATGACAGTCGGGAAGGAATGTCTATGAATTATAAATATTTTTAAAGTGATTTCAATTACAATAATAATAATAATTGGTTTAATGAATGTATAAAAGATAAAAATATTAAATATCTTCTTCTTTGCTTCCTTTTTTTACTAAATCATCCATGAATCGTTTATATTTTGAGTAGAATTTAAAAAAAATCTTACTTTATGGAGATTGAATGAAAGTAGTAAAAATTACAATTTATCAATAAATATGTGAAAAATGTAATATGACAAATGTCCAGTATTATAAAGGAGCTAACATATGTATTTGCAAGCACTTTCAATTAAAATTAATTATGTGATAGTATCTATGGATTAGCTATGGAATTTGGAGCAGTGATACTTCAACTTATTATTTCATAATATCACTACTGTTTTATTTGCCACACGTGCGTGAAACTTGTCAAACACTTTATGAAACTTCAAGAGAACTGTCAGATATGTTTGATACCCCATTTGAAAGCTAGCAAATTTTGTTAGCTCGTTTATAATACCGGCGTTACCCAGGTAGATGTTAAAATGTCACCTAAAGTTTTATCGATTTTTCCGTACCTAGTTTTGAAATTTTATTATTCAAAATTTAAGAAAATGATATTTAATTTAAACATTGTTTCTAATGTTCTATAGTATTATAAAAAATAATTATAAATATATCTGTATTTGTTAATTAGCTCGTATATGTAGGTATAAAAACTATTAGGCACAAAGAAAGAAACTTTGCAATAAAAAAAGATATACTTACGTTTTTAATTTAGAACAATGTTTACTCGTCGTTGAGATGAAACAGTTCAAAACTTTACGACCAATATATTTTTCCATATCGATATTCCTAAGCAGAAATTCTTTATTACCTTATATTAAAATTTACGACTTTTGGGACACCCTAATAACGATTATTTACATATAAAGTTGTATATAGTCCCGTTCCATTCTAAACATAATGAATGTTGTTATATATGTCCTTGTCTGATGCAGCAATTCAATCACATTGGAATTTAATCACGAGAACAATAATAATTAATAATTTCTACATCAAATGGCTAATTGTAAAACAACTTATCTTTAATTATGAATACGGTACACTTAACTAATGTTAATAAATATAAACATATTTAGTTTCGATTTAGATTTTACATTCATTGTTACCTTCATAGGTATAATAATATATGGCCGTTTCTTATTAACTCTCTAGCCTTTCACATGAAAAATCAATTTTTAAATACCTCGTAAGCCATAGTGGAATTCCTTTATGAATTTCAAAATGGTGGACATTAAAAAAAAAAAAGATTCTAGCGTTTACTTTTTTTACACATGAAAATTCCCGGGCATGATAATTTAATTACTGCGAGGTTATTTTTGCAACATTTCTTTAAAATGCTTTCTATTCTTACCCTTATTTTTTGAAAATGTTGGCGCCTCTGTGATTTATTAATAATAATGTATGTGTCATTGTTTCGATGGTTGAGATAATCCGGAAATTCATTAAAGTGTTGAGATTTCATTCTACTACATGGACTGAAAAGTCTTTGGCCTAACACTGAAAAAACGATTTTTTTTAATGAAAAAATTCGTTTATTCTTCGACATATGGTGTTAACTAGCTCACTCATTTTCACTTTGCAGTCATTTAACACAATTTCACGAATTTTTCTAATGTTTTCTGGAGTAACTGCCTCATTTGGCATCATTTGTGTTCGTAGGGTTCGACGAAACTCAGCAAACCAATATTTTACGATTGAATTAGCTGGGGCAGATGTGCCGTAACACACACAGCCATTTCTTTATTTGGACGGTATTTTTTCCCATCAAAAAACAATGTTTAATCAAAACACAAAATTAACTTTTTTTTATCAATAACAAAAGTAGCGTAACTTCGAAGGCTGTAACCTGAACAAGAGTACATGCAATGTCATGAAATTTTGACAGTATTCTAGTTAAGGTTGGTACTCTATGGGAAGCATAAAGATTTTTTGTTTATGTCTTCATATGTATGTCAAGCCAAAGTAGTAAGTAGTAAATATTAACATTCTTTTAGAACGTATTTTTGTCAATTAATTCTATATTGTCTATATTTAATTAAATCTGTATGAATATTAAAAAAAAAATACCGTCTTCAAGAAGGACTAAAACTATAATACTCCCTCTGTCCCATAATACTTGATAGTTTTCGTTTCGTGGCCGCGGCTTATCAAAATATATGGCTCTATCTCAATATTATTTCTTATATTTTAAATAAAAATATACTAACATTTTTGTCAAAAAAATAATTTTAAAGAAACATATACAGTAATATGGGACAAGAAAAAAGGAGAAAACTATCAAGTATTATGGGACAGAGGGAGTATTAGTTAATGAATCTATATATTATAAAGTAGTTCATGGCAATAAATACCACATAACTGATTATTAGAAAAAAAAAACAACATATCTCAAGTATGTCAAGTATCATCCCATATCAGCTATTTGGTCTGGGAACGCCCTCCAAACAAAAAAGTTTGTAGATTTATGAATTTCATACTCACACACTGTTGGACCGACCTCTTATTAAAAAAGCGAGTCGATCTGCATACAAATTAGTTCTATAGACCGACTAATCAAGTGAAACCATAAAATCGTTGTGGAATTCCAGGCATCTAAAAGCTAATTTCAACATTTATTTTTATTAAAATGCCGCTACAGTAGTTTAGGTAGGTACTCTCTCGCGCTGCTGACGTACAAATAATGATCTATAGTTTGAGTGGTTAGCGAATACAGGTGTTCTTGTTAATAACGGGCGTTCCGTTGCCATAATGATTAACTCTTCCTTTTGTCGATGTGCTTATTTTTAAATAGAATACATATTAGTGAAATATTCAAAATAATGTTTTTATATTAACTGTTCTGAAAGAAATGGAAGTATTGTAATACCGTCGAAAAATCGTGTCCTAAATAAGAGCAGATTCTGATTGTACTACCTTCAAAAGTTAAAGAAAAGTTGGCGGCTGTGAGTGTCTGTGTGTATTTGTTTTTTTTTCGTTCACGATAACTACTGTAAAAATGCACCTATCTGAATTATTTTTGAGGAAAATGTTTGTCTCTGAGTACTCCAGATTTAATGATTTTAATGCTAATCGAATTAGGGGTTTGATCGTCTAAAATGTGAACGTTGCGAGTATAATTTTGATAAGACTTGGTACATTTGCAGTTCAATTGAACTTAAAGACAACTGTTAAAGGGGTGAAAACCACCTTCAAAATTTTAAATACTAATTAATACGTCACTAATTCATGTTGCCTTGGAAAAAATAACAACTAAATTCAAATTATCAAATTAGTTATTCTACGAATGTGTATTATGCTTTTGACATTAGGACATTAGAAAACTAATATTTATAATACTAAGGTGAGTTTTATATTTTACAAATCCCATTGAAATTTTTCATATATTAAAAATTATTTAAAAAGATATTAAAGAACATGGAAGTCATACCGATATTTAGTGTTATATTCCGTACCAAAATTTGAAAAATGTCTGTAATATGTGATCTAGACACATGAGATTTGGCAACATTATTATAGTAAATGGTGAGCCAATAATATACTTTAGTTATAAACGTCTTTAGCGGTTTCTAAAAGGGAAAATGAATTACCAAAAATACGTAATAAGCTATAAGCAAAACATATTTAATTACAATTCAGGGATGCTAGCGCTCCCCTTTTTTCCTCTTTTTTGTGAAGTTGGCCCTAAAGTACCCTTTTTTCAAAAAATGTTCTCTTTTTCCTATTTTTTGACTGATTTCGCCCAGAATGACTTCAAAATTAGAAATGTATAGATGAAATGGTGAAAAATGACCAAAAAAAAAAAAAGCTCTTCAAATTTTATATATAATATATTAAGAAATAATATCGCAAAAACGTAAAATATATCTATAGATAACCTATTTAAGAGTTAGAAAATTCCTCTTTTTTGAAAAATATGGGACTATCATCCCTGACAATTTGTCACATATTGTACATTTCCAATACGTACAAATAATCATAATCGATATCTTTTGCGCAACCATATAGAATGTATTACATCAATACATTATAACAGCACGACTGTATATAGCAGCAGTTGTTTCCGATCGGGTTGGCGGTGGTTGTCGTACGTGTGTGTGTGTGTGAAGGCGCTAGGTTTGTTCGGCAATACCTGTAAATCATTCTGATTAGATCGGAATGCGTTCTGTGCCTCGTGTGTGAGTGTGTCTGTGTTTGCGCGCGCGGGTGGGTGCGGGGTAGGTGATGGAGGTGGAGGCGCTAAGCATTAACACGACCTACTGCGTTTAAGGATACGGTCACACTGATAAGTTTGTTCTGTGTGACAGCTTGCGCAAATTAAGATAATATATATGTATTTTTTATTTCTATTGGATCTTCAAAGAAAAAATAGGTGCTATACTGCAATAGTTTTTTTTATTATGTTATACATTCCTCTTGATTTACCATACTGTATAGGAAATTTTGAAAGTAGAACACCTAGAGCAAGCTTGTCCAACCCGCGGCCCGCGGGCCACATGCGACCCTTGAGGAACCTTGGTGCGGCCCGCGAGCATAATTAAAAAAAAAATTATGATAAATAAAAGGTCTTTCCTTATTTAACTCTCTATTTATATATATATATTTATTATAAAATTAGGAATTGAAATTGACGCGA
This sequence comes from Sialis fuliginosa, assembly GCA_961205875.1. Classification (NCBI taxonomy): domain Eukaryota; kingdom Metazoa; phylum Arthropoda; class Insecta; order Megaloptera; family Sialidae; genus Sialis; species Sialis fuliginosa. The sequence goes on from OY540809.1 coordinate 5,956,885, forward strand.
CCAAAAAAAATAAAAAAATAGGTCCTCAGTTTTATATTGCGGCCCTTAGTAAACTAAATTAAATAAAAATTTTGCTATGCTGCCCGGAAAGTTCAAAAGGTTGGACACCTATGACCTAGAGGGTAATATCGGGAGCCGAATGAAACGAAAATATGTCACACTTTGTAATCGTAGAGCAATAATAAAAATATCAATAGCTAGGTTATAAACTAATATAAAACTAAAAAAATTTAAAAAAAATTATGAAAAAAAAAAAAAAAATTATGAAAACGCGTTTTCATAATTTTCTTTCTATAAAATGCAACTGTAGATAACACAGCTACACAAAAAAAATGCGACCTATATAGCATTGTAGTATTGATCGAGCATAGTCGAAATCCAAATTTTTGGAATTTTCTGCCTACCAGTTTTTTTTTATTTGAGCTTGGATTTTGGATTTAGGTCAAATTTTTCCAAGTTGGCTAAACCCAAAATTCAAGCTCAAATAATAAAAATACCTAGACAGAAAATTCAAAAAAATTTGATTTCGACTATAATGCTATATAGGTCACTTTTTTGGCTCCGCACTTTTTTTTTGTGTAGCTGTGTAATCGTTTCTAGATTGATATAACAAATGTTCATAAACAGTAACTGTTTGGGGTGCTCTGGTTGATCGGTAGTGTTCAAGATACTTACTGTTGGTGGCCTCCCGTCAGACGTGCACCCATTGGCTCGATATTTTGTTTCTTTTGTTTTTTATGTGTGCAGACAGATGAATTAACTCTTAATGTAAATGAAGATTGGCTGCCTGGTGATTTATTTTTGGTCAGCTTTAACGGCGGCTTTTCTTTGTTGTCTATGGTTATAATTTGGCTGGTTTAATTTTGATATGTTAGCAAATGTCGTTGTTGTTTATTTTTGATGTTGTACAGCACTTGTAATTTTTTTATTTTGAAATCAACGTCAGGTATTTTTAGTTCAGAACTTATTTTATAGTTTTTAGAATTTGTTAATTAAATATATTATATAATTATTCAAAAGTTGCATATGCACGTTGCATATGAATTTGTAAAAAGTAAGAAGATTTTTTTGTAATAGTTTATTGTTTTCAAATATTCATTATTTGATTTTTGTTTAAATTTTTTTGTTTTTCATGGCCTACTTAAATGTTTGTAATAAAATACTTTTTAAATATTACTAGTATTTAGTACTTCGATTTATTTTCGAAAATAAATATGACAAACGACATATCGTTGTAAAGTAGAGTAAAAAACACGTTCAAATATGCTATAGCCAACTTAGTGACCCATAAGAAAAGCTAAAGTTAGGGCTTGTAAATCGGAAACTAAAAGTGATATAAAAATTCTAAATACGCCAATCAATTCTACACAAGCAATGCTTTAAGAAACCGCAAACAAAAAGTACCTATCTACTTTGACAAAAAAGTCAGCCATTTAAAGAATTTTCAAATTTGTAGGTATACCGCCTAAACCACATACAATTATTAATATTTTTTGATGTAGTAATACTCACCCCTTCTTTACAAATAATTTATCTAATTTAATCGAATCTGTATCTCTTACCGTTTAGGAAATCCCTATAGATTTCACGCCTATCTCGAGTTCCTATTTGTTTCTTCATTTAATGAAGCTGAAACTACACCTTTAGGTACATATACTTACCTTTTTTTAAATACTTTATATATAAATCTCGTAGATGTACTCCTTAATTTAAAAAAAAAACACAATATTTCATAACATAGAATTATACGTGCCAGTTTATCCAAGCACTCTTAAACGTTTTCTTATATGTATTTATAAAAAATGTATAACATTTGAAAGTAAAGTGAACATGCGTCGAGACCTGTTCAATTAAGAAAACGTGTCAAGACATGTCCGTCCACTATCAACGTCCCACGCCTGATTTTATTTTTAAAATTGTTCAGCTTTTCCTCAGTTATCTCACGCTCCACCCACACTGTTACTGGCTTGAGCTTTTCCTGTTGGACTCGTAATTCAAGTCTTTGACCTCGTTCTTTTGTTTATTTTTCCCATTCGCTGTCTCTATCTTTTTACTAGTTTTTGGACTTATCGTACCCCATGTGCTCTATCCTTGATCTTGTACTTATTTGGAAGAGAATACACGTTAGGTAATAAAAAGTAGTGTCGTTGTTCATAAAAAACAATATACTTATCTAAATCCTTCATTATCTATTTGTAGCGACGTTCCCACGCTAAAATATTAGATTTCCAAAACTTTAATGTAAATATTTCATACACACATTTATTTTTAAGAAACAACTTTATTGCAGTTAGGCGACAAATTTATTTAGTTGTTTATAATATTATAAAACTTTTAAATTTCTTAAGCCTGTTCATTTACTTAAACTAAAATATACATCTTAACCACAATAAAACAATGTCACTCGACACGTGTTTCGACTTCACAAGAAGTCCTCATCAGGAGCCTAACAGTTCCAGACTCAGAATCTGGAACTGTTAGGCTTAAGGTGTATATTTTAGTTTAAGTGACTAGAAACCACAGTTTCTCCGTTTTTCCAGTACCTGTTCATTTAGTTTTAAACACGTTCGATTTGGATATCCCAGGATCGGCGGTAAAGGTCCAATACAGCTTAAGGTTTCAAACATGCCGACCGGGGTTTTTCCAAACGTTCTGAGTACGCTCTGAATTTTTCCCCCTCTCTAAATATCTATCGCTATCCTTTTCTAACCGCTCTAAAACAGGATCTTTCATTTTTCTAAAGAAGACACTTGGTTTCAACTCCTGACATAGTAAACATCTCGCTACAGTACCTTCGCGCTGGTTGCTACATAATACACTATAAGTACATCATATACAATAGATTTATACAACAATTAATAAATAAATAATTACTAAAACTTCAAAAGTGTTATCGTTAAAAATGTACAGTCACTAAATCTATATAAAGTTATAATTTTAACATTGAATATAGTCAGGTTATAATGCAGTCTTACCAAGGTTAGTAAATGCACAGGTTGCCTCAGTAGCTTTTGACCAATCAGCTTGAGCATTCTAGATGACGTATTTCCCCCCCCCTCGCATTTCATACCTGCAGGGCCGATTTGTCGGGAGGTAGAGTGGGGGTACTGCAGATTGGGTTGTGTGTTGTGAATAATCGGCTCGATTTGCCTATACATGACCCAATCTGCAGTACCCCTACTCTACCTCCTGACAAATCGGCTCTGCAGATTGGGTGGTGTATAGAAGCCTTTACCACCTTTTTAGCGAGGTTAGAATTTGATATTTTAAGAAAATAATAATAATAAAATAATTTTTTTCATATATAAATATATATATGAAACCAAACGTCCCGGATTTCGTGGGACTATTTAGATATTTTATCACCATGCATATATTTAGGGTCGAAGACTGTATTTATAAAGACAATACACGGTCGTGGACTACAAATAGCAAAACGACAGAGTGAATTGTGAAACCAGAAAGTTATATTCTCTCGCTACACTATTTAAAATCTACAAATGTGATTTGACCTAAACGCAATGAGTAAAATATACTAATTAAATCGTCGATGATAGAATTTATAAAAAATAAAACTTATTTTTATTAAAATCAAGTATTTTATTTGTATAATAATAATTATTTTCCGTAGTTAATATAATAATATTTTTTGGGGATGTGGGGGTCTTAGGTTATTTTAGTATTACGGAATATAAAAATTCCTTTTTCTGATTAATAATTTTTGCATTATCTCCTCTTCCTTGATGATTTGCAAAGAAACATTTGATGCTTCAACGTATAGAAAGTGAACGCCTATAAAAGTTATATCGTTTTTTTAATATTTCATTGCTCGAATTCCTTACGTGTTTTTGTTACAGATTTTGTTCTTGATTTAATTTAATTTCAAGAGTTTTTCAATTTGTTTGCTTGTGTATGTAGTAAAAGTGAAAATTACTTTTTTTTATAAACGAAAATAAAATTTTAATTGGAATTTATCGTGGAACATAATATTTTCGTGTTAAATATGCGTTGTTATCATGAAATTAGGTTAATTAAAAAATATTGAATTTTTTTGTACATATTTTAAAATAAACTGTTCAGATGTCAATGCAGCAAAAAAAAACATGCACATTGCTTCTTCGTGCTTAATTCGCCAAAGGTTTATTTATTTTATTTAACAAATTAAATAAAAACCGATTAAGTGTTCAGATAAATTGCCACAAAATATGTGATTAATAATTTATGTATTATGAAATACAGTATAACCTCTTAAACGTGGACATTTGGGACCTAATGTATATTTCCCCTTTACTCCTCTATACTTATTTTAACATTAAAAGATGTTTGATTAAAAATGAAAATTCAAAATTAAATGTACAGGTTTTTACATATAAATGTTATATTTTTATTGTAAAAAAATGATTTACTTCAATTCAAAAATGTTAATTTCTGTGAAAATAATGTAAATTCCCCATTAATTTTTTATCAGCCGTTTTATATTGAAGATGAAAAATACTTCATGAATGTATTTATTGCCGTAGAGTAAATACAATTCTTCAAATAAAAACAATATATTTGTCAGGCGTATAATTTACCACACAAACAGTTTTCGTGTAATGTACGTTTGAAATATTTGAATAATATGTTTTTCTCTTCAAACGACCGTAATGGACGATTGAGAAATCATGTTTACGTTTAGAAAGATCGATCAAATTTTAATGCTCTGGGAATATCTGAATATACTTTTATTTATTTCTTCTGATCGCATATTTATTATATCTTTGATTTCATATTTTATTAGTTCAAATTGTAAAATGTAATTTTATTTATCGTAAAGATTGAAATCATAATTTTAAAATTTATTTTATACCAGTAGGAATTTGTGATACTACTATTTCTGAATATTAATCTATATACATTTATCTGTCTTACAGCGTGATTTGATGACAATCGGCTAATAGGTGTCAAAATGGTGGACATTTAACTAATTATTAGTATAATTTATGTATTAATTATTATATTATCATAGCAACTGCTTTACATTGTTTCAAATTTGACGATTCTTTCTTTTATATCTTTTGTGTCGTAATACTTGCAATCATTAACAAATGTCCATCACTGCGTGCTCATTACTGGTTTTACTTTATCCATTACTGGAGAAAAAACATAAACAAAATAAAAGGCTATAATTTAAAAAAAACGAATTAAATTGTATTATTAGTAACAAGAGATCATGAGAATTACAATCACAAAAACAGTAAACCTTGCTCTTATAGCGGCCATAACTGGTGCCAGTACCTTATTTAAATTTTCAGTACTTAACATACCTAGTTATAAATAAATGGGTATCGATATACATTAATATTTATAATCTTGTTACTAAATTACAAAGTTCGAACGGAACAATAATTTTATTTATTATAATGAAAAATGTAATGAATGAATTTAAATTCAAATAAATCATAATAAACTATTTCCAATTTCCGCGAACGAACGAATAAACATTTCTCAAACTTACATAAACGACATTTTTTTAAATCAGCTGCTGGATTAGATCGAAGAAATCACGCTAGTGTATATTTTTTGTCCCATTACACCACTCTCGCCTCTGCAAGACCGATGTAAAGTCGATATATTGATTAGATGGAAAGACAGAGAAAGATAGACTATCTCATTTCTGTCTGGTAACTAATATTATGAGTGAATTTTTCTATAAGGGTCAAAAATATTTTATAATAATATAATGCACGGTGTATTATAAAAGGCAAAAACTGGATTTAATAAAACCTGATTAAGAAAGTATATCTACAGAATTCAGGGTGTCCACTTTCTGAAAAGTCAGGGAATTTATTAATTTTTTTTAGAAAGTCAGGGAAAATTGACGAACAAAAAAAGAGAAAAAGGTCATTAAATTGAAAGTAAGTAACGAGTGTAAAATTTTCATGTTATGACCAAAAAAAAAGTCTTCAAATTTTATTTGTGCACATTCTTTCCCCGGGGCCCCCCGAGTAAGAGAATTTTGAATCTATGGTCAGGGAAAAGTCAGGGAATTTTATTTCCAAAAACCATTGGACACCCTGAGAATGTCCCGTAAGTTAGAACCTATAGGGAAAAATAATAATGTCCGCCGTTGTACCTGTAATATAATAGAAAAGTAATGAAATAAATCCCTGACTTACGGAACAGCCTGTAGGATTAATCGAAGATAATTTGTTTATTATTTTCTAGTCTTCGCGTGTAATTCGTGTTTTGTTGGTCGTTTCATTTAAAAGTAAAGTAAAAATCTTAAAACACTTTTGACAAGCACTTCAACCGAAGAAAACTTTAAATATTTACTCTTGTTTTTGTTTGTTTTGTTTATACTTCCTTTTTCCGTAATAAAGTTATGTACAACCGTTTATAAACATTAACACGTATGAGAAATATTCTTCACATACATCCTTAATATACCTATATATATGTATAAAGTTCAACGTCTGTCTGTCTGTCCGTTAGTGCGTTTATAAATAGAGAACCACTTATCCTATTTACGTGTTTTTTTTAATTCTGTCCAGGTTATAGGGTATATTTTGTTACGTTATGTAACATATAGAATAAGCAGTGATGATAGTAAATCAAGTTGGAAAAAAGTTTGCCGCCAGCGCACTCCTTTGCAATACGCTGCCTAAGCCGTTAAATATAGAACAAAATAATGTAGTAAAGAAAATATCTAAAATAAAGTCCGAGATACCATATATCTAACTTTTATATTTAAACCACAATTATGTAACAACAAAAATTTAAAATGTTTACATGGAATTATGACCTGCAAAACATTAATCCTTATCGAAATAAATGATTTCATCGTCATAAGTATTTAATGTAGATATAATTTGCCCTTTACAGCAACCAATTTGATCGTATACTTTAGGAAATAACTTTAAATAAGTTATATACGTAAAATATTATTAATAATACGTAAACTTAATAACAAGTGCCGAGTCGGAACTGGGCAGAGCCGTTGTCTTTTGACCGTCAATTGTTTATTTTGTTTTCAATAATTAACTTTCTTTAAACAGAACAAAAATTATTTATACTTTTTGTTATGTAATTAAGGTGTTAATTAGTTATTATTACAATTAATTAATTCAACTATATTTTTCAAAAATCCTAAACAATAATTCCGTAGTCCACGCGAGCGAAGCCTCGTAATTGATAAATGAAAACTTACAATACTGTATAATTCTGTAAAATAGGGTTAAAGAGCTGCGAGTGAGTGAGATCGTGCGTGCGAGAGAGATGCGCGTGTCGGGCGGTGTGAGTCACCGTCTCGACGTCGACAACGACGACGCTCGGCTATTTCCACCGACCGGCGGCCGAGGTGGCGTCTTTGACCCCCAGCGAACATTTGCTTCGAACACATACAAAATTACATACATATTTCTATGTGTATGTATATTATTACACATGTATATATTTGCACATGTATGTGTTTATAATGTATACAGCGTGCAGATTTTTAGTCATTCGGTTATTTTTTCTACGTTTTTATTTTAGATTTATTGATTTGATTTACATAAATATCGAATGGTTAATGTTTTTTTTATGTTCCATACCAAAATCGGAAAAAGGAACACACTGTGTCGATATGTGTGTCTGTCACAGCCTTCTAGTTACTGAACTATTTTATCTATACCCGGTATTATCAACCAATTTAAAGCTCCTTTAGCGCTAAATGCTCCTTTAACCTAAATTTTGTATATTACAAACGTGATTTAAATTAATATTTACGCTATCAATTCAAAATTGACATAATATGCGTTGTAAAAACATAGTGCAGAAAATTAAAAATCCATTTAATTAAATATATTATGCTTGGTTCTGTAGAAAATATAACAGTTAGTTAAAGGAGTAATTAGTTAAACTTGATAATACCGGGCGTTAGAGTCCAAAAAAGCTGATATTTAGCATAATTTTAGTAAAATGGCGGACCAATACCAGATCTGAGTTATACAATTAAAATTTTAAGTTTTTGGTGTTTTTTGGGTGGGTAGGAGGGGGTAACTAATAGAAAACTAGGAACCCTTATAGTTTAGTATAGAAATATGAAATTTGGTATACGGACGTAGATTGATAATCCAAAAACAGAATTGATGTTATTTTTGAAAATAAAAATTTTCGGACCCCTTCCCATCGACGGAAAAATATATTTCATACACGCGAACTAATAAATATAACTTATAAGTAGTAATTCTTAACTATGCTATTATAGTACTTTTGAATTCTGTGAAGTTTGTGTTACAATATTCGAATAACTTGAAAAACTGTACGGTACGGAGCAGTAATGCGTGAGGTTCGTCTTGCACTTGACAAATTTGTTATTAATGTGTCTTTGGTTTCCTTGTATTACAAGCCTTCTTCTATAAAGCAGCTTGTTTCCATTTAACTTGATCACTTGATATTAAATTAAAACGTTAATGCGACAAGAAATAGGTCAATCAATATTGCATATAAAATATCTCAATTTACTTAATTAACAAGGCATTGTTGATTATTCTTGTAATAAGAGATGTATCCGTCCTCATTCAACACATGTCATTATGTTACTTGACGTAATATTTCCAGCACTAATGGATTATGTTCTACAATGTTGAATTAATTAAAAACATTATATTAAATTACTAAAAATGGATTTCATAAAAAGAGTTAAATTTTAAATTGAAATGTGCATTTGTTTCAACATGATTGCATATAAATCATGTTGAGAAATAATTCATGTGTCTAATTATTTAGAGAAAAATCCCACACTTGTTTTTTTATTCAATTAAGCATTCGTTTCAGTACGACAATGAGTTTGCTTTCTTACCTTTTTCTCATATTAATAAAATATAATTAAGTCAAATTGCTATGTTTGTATATTCGTTACTAATGACATTAATTATAAAAATTTTTTTATTCTTCCGTAAAGTTTATCGTTAGATATAAAAAGATTTTGATAATAAAAGCATATAAGTATAATTACTCAGGCTTTTACCCACGTCTGATCGATGCAATTTTTCTTTATTTAATTTTAAGTTATTGATTTTTGTGGATAATTAGTCTTGGCGTCTGAAAATTATAAAAAATTGATAAAATCTATAGTCTATTCAGTAATTTATTATTTAAAATAGGGAACAAATTAAACGCGTACTATTTTAAATGAAATGTGAAATAGTGAAGAGCATTAAATAAACTCTGCTCAAAACGGAAAATGTTATCACTCGGAAAAATAATTTTTAATGTCACACTTTACGTTTAATATAATGCTCAGAATTCAAAATGTTATTGCTCAAATACAATATATTTAATGCTCATAGTATATAAAATAATGCACGTTTAAATACTACACTTTAAAACAGGCCTGCATAACTTTATGAAAAACTTGTGCGGGCCGAAAGAAAATAGGACAGGGGGAGGGGAAAGCTATAAAAAAATAATAATATTTTTTAATTATTTAAAAATGAAATAAATATTTTTCTGTTTTAAAATATACGTAAATACATATCAACAAAGTACATTTTAGCGGATATATGTATTTGCAGTTGATATCGGTTTTTTCTCGTGGCAATAGCATCGCTTTATAATATATGCAAAATGTATATCTAGTGTACTCATAAATATTCATTGCTGCACCAGGGACACATAGCATGGTTATGTCTTACTATAATTTTATGCAACAAACGGTCAGTGGAGCGTCGCGTTCGAGGGAGTGATACGATCGCAGACCCCTTGACGGTAGCCGAACGCACCGCCCGCTTTAGCATCTCGTCCTGTTGCATCGGACGTGATATGGAAGAAGATGCCTGATTTAAAACATTATACTCAGGAGTCTACTACGTGGCTGATATTAGATAAAACAACACTGCTTTTAATGTTGGGGTTGTTTGTAATGTTCTTGTTTAATGGACAGTTTGTTTACTTTTGGATACAGTGTAAGTGCGATAGTTTCAAAGTAATTATTTTCAACCTTATGCACTAAAATTTCCATAAAATCAATATTTACGTTTGTCACGGCACGTAAGGAAGAATAATAGTAAAAAATGGGTGTGACTGTGTCGGGATGCACAGTCGAGGGATTGATGTGAATATGTGGAAGTGAGGTTAAATAAAACTAGTTATTTCTTATAATTTATACGAACATAAAAACAATTAATTAATATTTACAAACAAATTGTGGAAATACAAAATTGACTTTTCATTTTTTTATTCAATTTAAAAAACTTTAATCATAAATCGGAATTTTCAACTGACCAAAGATCACGGATCAAATATTACAGAATTATATACAGAAAAAGTTGCCATTTATAAAAATGGCTCTATCCGGTTTTGTTCTGCAGTTCATTTGTATTTAATACAACTAAATTGCAATTTATACTCTGAAAAAGATATATTTCAAAATATTTCTACTGCAAAAAAAATTTTTAGTATAACTTTGAGACTGGAGAACCACGATAATCCACATTCTCATGGGATCTTTAAAACCCATGTTATGAATTCAAACAGTTCCCATACAATAAACAATAAACTGAAGCGTATGAAAAATTTGCAGTACTAATTATTTCTAGACAAAAATAATACAAGTACGACTATGTACTGATGAAAAGAGATAAAAACGGGTGAAGATTGTATCTGGCACACAAACTACTCATTAATGGTATGAAAAGTCAGTACGCATATCGTCCGTTCACACAGAGGTTATATTCACAGAGAATAATTACCTATGTCAGTTATGTTAATATACGTTGTATGTAGAGGAAGTGAAAAAAAAATTAACAATTAAAAACTAGCTTCAGTCTGTTGTTCCGGTTTGTTGGAGTATACCCATCGTGTAGAATAGGGTCTTCTGTATTCAACATGAACGGAACTGTCAGAATCAAAAATGGGCCGTTTTTATCACTAGACAGTTACCTATTTTTAAGGAAGCTCTTACTTACGCAATTTGAAAAAAAAGCGTTTTTTTTTTATTTCGCGGCACTTTGTATCCCTGCGGCCATTGTGCCAACCGGAATTGTCAAACACCTTACCCTTTCCTCATTCCTCCATTGTCTATATGGTCAAAGTTACCTATTTTTAAGGAAGCTCTTACTTACGCAATTTGAAAAAAAAGCGGTTTTTTTTTTATTTCGCGGCACTTTGTATCCCTGCGGCCATTGTGCCAACCGGGATTGTCAAACACTTTACCCTTTCCTCATTCCCCCATTGTCTATGTATATGGTCAAAGTTTAGTTGGTACAACAGGAAATTTATATATTTTTTAGGGATTTTAGTACTGAGTTGGTTCACTTGTTTTACAAAACTGATTGTTATATTTTTTTCTACGGTAAGTCCTTGACTTACATGAAAACTTTTAGAACGAATTAAGTCGAGGACTTACTGTATGCAACTCAAAGTGTTACTAGAACTGCACACGAAAATAACCAAATAACAAAGGTAAATAGAAATAAAATGATAATACACATTCAACTATCAAAAAATATAGTTTTTTTTTTCTATGTAGCATATCATATATATTAACAATACCTTGATATTTGTCATATATGCCACTCAATTTGCATATTATGTACTATACATGCAATCAATTTGATTAAAAATCAATAATTCATTTCATCTACGCTCCTGGACACTAAATACCGGTATTGTTCCACTTCGTGGCTGCTTTAATTATTCTATAACACATTGTTATTATGCATTTGTGTACGTACATACATGTGGACATACTAACGTTGTTAAAATAGACAAGTAAAATAGATTACAACCAATCAAAAACCCTAGAATACAAAAAAACTATAGCTATTGAGTTTATACAGAGCGAGTAAAAAATATTCAATATTCATTATTTAGTACAAGTTTTTAGAGAAATTATTTTCTATGTAAAATTGATGCTATCAGTTACGTTGCACATAGGTCGATTTAACAGATTTAGGCGGTCAAAATTATTTTATAGTGTATTTTGACTTTAAATCATTTATCTTAATGCGAATTATTGCCCATTGTAAAATTAGCATATATTTCCCGCGAAAAAGTGAGAAAATAAGAAATAAAAAAAAAACAAATTCAATAAATAATCACAATTTATTTTTAATAACGATTTTGTGGAACAAAAACACATACATATTTTACAATTATTATTAATTTCATTATAAATTTTGATCCATGTCTGAAGTATCGGATTCGGTATTCGGGTCAGCCGGTAGTAACATTTTGATTGCTTCAGGGCAAAATGATCTTGGTTTGATCCTTCTTTTTGTTTGCTTCGTGCTGCTTAAAAGAGGATCCGAACTCAATAACAGTCTGTTATATACATCAAGATTGCATTCCTCCCTCGAGAACTTTCTCGCGTAGTTTTCGCGGTATAATCGAAAATGCTTATTTCTAGCTTCTGCTGCCTCTTCTGACAACTGTCCTATAGGTAATAAGGCATTTTCAATTATAGCTGAACCATGAATTAATATCTTATGCATGGTAGGACTCATTGGATGCCACCCATATAGGTCGACATATAATTTCGCAGTTGCCATGGCATATTCATCGAATTGTTGGACGTCTATTTTATGACCACTTGAGATAGTTTCCAATACAACTTTCAATCTATATATTAGTTCAAAATCTACTTTTGTAATGTCAGCAGCTAATTGGGGATTTTCAAAGAACCTTCGGCTAGTATTACCATCATTGGTGTTACCGAAATTAGCTTTTGGCATGTCGACTAGCAATCCAGTTTCTTTTCGAAATCTTTCCTGAATATGTTTTTTTGTAAGCACTTCTAACTCTTTTTCTTCGTCAGTTCTTTTCTCTCTGTACTTTTTTACTGGTAATTTATACGCCAGATGCAAAACGCTTTCAAAAATTCGAATCCTGGCGTGTAGTACAGATAGTCCAAATTCAATAGCCGTAGAACTTGTATTTAACTTTTTGGTCAGATTGTTAAAGTCTTTAGATGTTGATCCGCATATATAACACTGACTTGTTGATTTTGTATCTGTTGCAGCATTACACACCTTGCCATCGATCATGGTCATCTTAAAGACATGTTCAAACATGAATTTGCTCTCGTGCAAAACTACTTCAGTAAGTTTTAACTTTTTAGCAGATTCTTCAACGTAACTAATTTCCTCCTTTGTTACGTCAGTAGTTTCTTTGACAAACCTAAATCGTATTGGTCTGCAATATCTAGGTGATGACGGTGTTGGATTTTGCCAAATTACTTTTTTGCTATCTTTGCCACAAAGTATTCGAAGTGGTACAAAAGAGGTTATAAATATGTGTGCATCTGAGGCAACGTCGTCGTCGAATTTTTGTTTATATTTAGCTTGTTGGGATCCGTCACAACCCCATTTACAGATAATTTTCAAAGAATTTCTTTCATTGTCTTTTAAAGAACAAAGAATTTCTTCTAATGCTATTGATAAGCGCTTAACTGTATTGTCTATCAACCTTTGTAAATTGCTTTCTGCGCAGGTACTTGTGACCTTCATACAATCTTTGGGCGGGTAGCATTCTTTTTTTTCCTTTAATAATAATTCATAACACGGATAAAAGGATTTATTAGTATTTCTAATAATTTCATATTGTCGCTTGGTTAAATCGGCTTCCACGAACATTGCTAGGGCTTGTAACGGTGTAAGAGAAGTAATTTCTTCTTGATCAGATTTTCTGTATGCTTTTCTGTATTTACCTGCACGAGTTGGAGAGTTTGTGATTTCTTTTAATATTTTTGATGCATCTCTTTTTCCTCGAGCCTGCAGTGTTGTTTGAGCTGCATGAACGATTACTTCATCACCAAGCAAAGAACGAATCTCTTCTGTTTTTCTTCTTTTAGTCCTCTCACTAGAATCTTCAAATGATTTAGAAGGCCGACCCGGTCGGTTTTGTTTATTTACTGAAAGTTCAAACGTTCCTTCTAACCACGCTTCATTGGTTTTAAGAAACACTGCTTCTTTTCTATGGGCTTTAGACCATTTTTCTTTCATGGACGATTTAAAATGTGCAAATCGTTGTTTCAAACTGCTTAAATTATCTGGCGTATCACCATAACAGGACAACAAGTGATTTTCCAGATATTTAAGTTTTTCGTCCAAATTAGGCAAATCTTGTTCCTGCATTTGGTCGTAAAGATATTTACGAGTCACTATAGTTATACCCGAAGTACCAGGTGCACCTAAAATAACGAAAATGACACATTATTACGTTTGAAACAAAAGTTGATTATTTTTCTTTTTGTGACCTTATCCACAAAAAACCCTATAACTTTGTCATCCGCAGTTATCTGCATATAAATTGAACGTCATTATTTAGCCTAATATATGAAGTATACAATACAATAAAAAATATTGCCCGATTGGAGGCGATAATATAAAAAAATGTCTTATGAATATGAAAATAAAATAAAATTTTATTACAAAACGGCCTATTATTGAAGTTCTACAAATAGTATAAAAAAACGATAAACATCATTTAAACATATCAAGTAACATTGATTCTTACCTGAATTATTCGAATCCATCACAATTACTTTAAAAGATTAGGTGGACAACACACAATTTCACTTTGTTTAAATGTTTATACTGAGAGCGCTGAGAAAATGACGTGTACTTTGTGAGACGATCAAGTTTCAACTACCTGCGCAAGTGCATGTTGACAGGTTCGGGAGTGGGGATGGTATATTATTGTTACCTGGCATTGTCCTTTACCTCTGCTATAATGTTTGTATTTGTAGCACCACTTTTGAAATTTGACTTTTGACCGGCTAATTATTACAAATCGACGTATGTGCGTTGGCATCCGACTCAATTTTTTTGAAAATGTCAACATAGATTATATGAATAGATTTTATTTTTTAGCATACAGTCCTGTAAAATTGTAATGATATTGCAAACACATCTGTATTCTTTTTCTTAAATAAGAACTTTTACTAAAACATTTTTTTACTTAATGAATATTTATAGAAAATATGAGCAATATTCCATATTTTTCACTCATCCTGTATTATTGAACTTGTCAATGATTTACTAAATATAAAATATTGAATAATTAATCAATATGTCAATAATTAGTCAGATAACAATAATGAATATTGAAATGGAAACCCATATTACATATATACATAATACACTTCTCTATTCTATAATTTGTAATATGAATTTGCCAGAAAACTTATTGTTACATATTTCCAAAAACCGCTGATCCGATTGACACCATTACTCGTTGAGATTAACATTCCTCCCCCTCCCCTCTCAAAAAACAGAAATTACCGAGGCCCAAAGCCTCCCCCCCCTCTATCTGGGCCTGGATATTATACTTCATTCACAATTCATAAGCAGTACATCAACGCATACAACACTTGTACTTACACTCCATATGCACGTATTGATTAAAGACGCAGTTTTTTCGGAAAGTCTTTGAACAATATCGTATTTACATGCAAGAATAATAACAATATGCTCTATACAGTCGCGCGTATTAATATAATTTATGCAAGAACATTATTCTTTGCAGTGGCGGCTTTTATATAGGAATGGACGAACCCTGGTAAAAAGTAGTCATTCTTATAATGCTGATAATTTCACAAATCTAAGATCATTTGATTTCAAACTCAAGATATTTTTAATAAATTATTATTATTTTACTTCCATGTTCTGAAAGAAATGGAAGTATTGTAATACTGTCGAAAAATCGTGTCCGAGATAAGAGCAGATTCTGATTGTACTACCTTCAGTTGATTTCCGCATGGCTGCCGTGCGAATTTTCTTTCGTTCACGATGACTACAGTAAAAATGCACCGATCTGAATTAATTTTGGGGAAAATGTTGGTCCCAGTGAGTACTCCAGACCTATTGATTTTGATGCTAATCGGATTAAAGGTTTTAGAAATATTCGAAATTTTGTAACTTTTATCGTCTAAAAAGTGAACGTTGCGAGTATTATCTCACTAATTTTGATAAGACTTGATGCATTTGTAGTTCAATTTGACCTAAGGGACATATCTTTTTTGGGCGTGCTTAAACAGCTATTGAAGGGGTAAAAACTACCCTCAAAATTTAAATTTTAAACACAAATTGTCAAATTAGTTAATCCCATTGAAAATTATCTTAAAAAAATATTATAGAACATGGAAGTGATGTATGGTTCTCCATACCGATATTTTTTAGAAATGTTGAACATTTTTTTTATATTTCCTCCTTGTTACGTGGCGAGACGCCACTGGTATCCTTATGTTCTTCCACATTCATTACGGCAACAGCAGTTTTCCACCGCGTTTGTTTATTTGTTTGTTTGTTTGTTTGTGTGTGTGTGTGTACCGTTATTACTTTATGACAATTGAACAGGTCTTGACAACACACGAGCGCCCCCGCGGTGACTAACAGCGACGTTCAAACTATTTTCTTTTGTCGCCTCTTCGCGCACCCTTTTTATACCTACACAACCTACATGAAACACACTGTGACTCATTCTTTTCTCCTTTACATGTGATTATTTCATGAATAACAGTAATTTCTTTACTTTATTAAGCATCTAAATATTGTCAACCTGTTTTGCTACTTCTATGAAGATTCATAATTGTTTGAAGTTTTAGTTCAGAAATAATTCGAATGATAACCCAATGTTACACACCAATATGTCTAAAGTGGTCGTATAGATACCCATTCCACTCTTCTAGCTGTTTTCTTCGCTTATTATTGAACCAATGTTTTACGTTAATCTCTCCTCGTCAAAAGTAAGATTGTTGAGTTATGACATAGGGTCGAGCGGGGTAAATATGAAACACCAAAAAAATGGGGTAAAAGTGAAACAAGCTTGCAACTAAAAAACTAATTTGTTGATAGGAGAATTATAAAAACTGGCATGATCATTAAAGGTTTGTTAAAGCGACCTGAAAATATCACCCCTACAGATTTCCCTGTTAGTCGATATCAAAACGTGTGAATTAAATTTTAATTCTTTGCACATAACTTTCTATATAGCTCAGATATTAATAAAAGTTACAATTTCACATTGATATGCCACAAAGAAGATAAATCAGCTTTTCTTTTAATTTTTCGAGAAATATTTTCCATTAGAGGCCTGTTTCAGTTTTTCCCAAATTAGAGGTTAAAAATGAAACACACTTTTTTCATTTTTAAAGTCCATGTTGTATCGTACAGTTCAAATGACGTAAGTATTTAAAATGGTTATTCATAAACTAGTAGAAAAAATTAAAGTATGAATTTGTAACGTTAACTGTCGAAAAACATGAATGTATTTTGTTTCACTTTTTCCCCAGTTGACCCTATAGTTTCTGATACGAATTTTACATTAATGTACGGTACTATAAACGAGCTAACAAAATTTGCTAGCTTGCAAACACTTTCAAATGAGTTTCATAAAGTATTTGACAAGTTTCGCGCACACGTGGTATATTAAATAAACACCAACGGTATTAAAACAGTGGTGATATTATGGAAACTCTTTTATACGATCAGAGTCGCCAACTGTGTTATAATAAGTTGAAGTATCACTGCTCTAAATTTCATAACTAATCCATAGATACTACTTAAAAAATTTGTTAGCTCCTTTATAATACCGGACATAAGTATACTATTTTTTGTCCCGCGCAGTTTGTTTATCATGAGCTCGGGCAACGAGTAGGGAAATATCCGAAATACTATTTCGGATGTGGGTTCGGTTTCGGAGGTCAGAAAAGTTTGGAATACGAAGTTCCGTACTTAAAAAACCAACTATAAGCGAGCAATGCAATTAGGAGAGCGGAACGACGTCTGAGTAGCCGTAGCCTAATATTAACATTTATTTAAAGAAGACTTTCTAACGTAAAATGAATATTCGTTAAAATATTTTGTAAAATGATATTTTATTTATATGAATTTATGTTAGTAAGCATTGGTATGTTGTAAATCAATGCATACCTACTTTTAAAATGTTGATAGGTGTTGCAAACGCCCCGTTAAAATCTGTAACTGTAAACAATTCATAATTTATTATAAAATATAACTTGCATAGACGTCCTCGAAAAAAAAAACGTCCGTGGTAAGGTCAGACGAAAAATAGATCGAAAATGCACGCCGGTGTCTATTGCGATTAAAATTTATTTTTACAAAATGTATGTTTGTTCACATGCCAGACATTTATATTTAAGAAAAAAAACACATAAATAACTAATTACCCCAAAATCTATACGCAGGTTCCATAACTGATAAGCTGGCAAACGTTTGTTTCGTTCATAAATTAATTGTAGACATGGGCGTATGAGGTTGTCAGAAAGAAATCTTTGGAGTGATATAATTGATAACTATGCACTGTTAAAGTTACAAGGTAACAATGCTATTCGTCAATGTGATAGTGGTAATAAAAAACTATAAATTATTGCATTTAAATATTATGTAGGCGGTTAAATATGGTGACGTGTATATGACTGCTTTTCTTTTTAATTTATTCAGAGCAACTGTGAAGTTTGCTTTTTATGGTGATTCTAAATTAATTATTTCTGTGTATTTTATGTATGATGTACTATTATAGTATCTTGAAGTAGGTATATTTAAAATGACAAAATCGATAATTTTAGTCATTATTTTTGACATTGAAGTATATATAATAATCGTTATTGTCGCAATAGTCTCTGTTTTACGTATCTGAGATACGACGAGACTAACTTAAACTAGTCTCGTTTAAAATATTTGCCTAGCATCCCTTAAGTTGTGAACTATTCGTAATTTTTTCATTAAAAAAAGGTTTGATTTCAAAAAATTTTGTTTTTAATTTATGTATATGCAGAACACATGACTCTAGTTGTTGCATTCGCTCACGTTGTTTGCCTGTAAGTCGCACTCTATTACTGTTACGGATGATTTGCTCACGCGTTTTACAAACATAATAAACCTGGTTCTGAAACTATACATGAATGTATGTATTTTATAATTTTTATAGTTTTTAAAAGGGTTTGTAGTTTCGAATAATCAATGTTTTTAAAACATCTCTGTGTATAGATTTTCAATAAATAGAGCACTTCCGGCGAGTTCTCTCATTTACCGTGTATTAAAAACTCTATTTTTAATATCCAGTATTATTTTTTTAAATTAGTAAAATACACGTATATGAGGTATCTATAAATAACATATAAAAATTTTAGACTTTTTTTATATATTGCTGTAATCATCGAATGAAATTAAAAGATGATTAACTCGTAATTTCTTTTATTTCTATTTTTGTTCTTTTATATCAGGGCTTCGAACCGGAACTGAACCGAAAACCGGAAAAACCGTTATTGTTTGCCGGAACGAAAACCGGAACAGAACCGAAATAAAAATATCGGTTTTTACGGTTCAGTACATGTTAAAATACGCGCGTTAACAAGATCTTATTTCCCACTTCAATTGTCGTTCGGACTATCATACAAATACCATAAAATGTTCTAAATTATGGTAAAAAAAAATTTTAATACAAATATTTTTTTTTTAATTAATCACTCTGAGCTGAACCGAAAACCGGAACCGAACCGAAATATATTTTTTTACTCGAACCGGAACGAAAACCGAAACGAAAAAAATAACGGTTCGAAGCCCTGCTTTTATTTGTTGTATGAAACTAGTGTACTTTTTTTCTGGTGTATGGCTAAATTTAATTGGGTACAAGTATTGACTTATATGTCATTATCATTATATAAGTACTTAAGATATTCAGTTAGGTATAACATTTTTCTGTTTTGGAACATCTGCTTAGTGACTTAGTGGAATTAAGTATGGGGCTAGGTACACACCACTTGTAATGATATGTTCGAGCGATCACGGGCGGCATGAAAGCGGGTCGGCTTGCCCAGTGGTTAGGCACGAGATGATGGTTTTTATATTATATGAAATTCTGAATAAACATTACAACAGTTCCTCGTGAACGCTCGACTGGCCGCGACACGTTAATTTGTGAGCGCGTCGAAAGCGGAGGCCTCAAAAGAGAGAAAAAATACAACAAAGTAAAATAGTGCACACAATGTGTAACAGTTTAACAATTATTAAGTTCTGATATTTATTACTCGATCGTGCTCGAATGTACTCGGCCGTATTCGTTCGTGCTTGACTTGTTCCAACGCACTTGAGTGTACTCTTCTACATTAAATTGAAGTTATTTAATTTTGTTTATTTGTGTCTAGTTTAACTCAAGACATTTCTATATTCTAATTAAGTAGGTATGTTAAATTCATTCGTTTTTATTACGTCTATTTTTATCTATCACTAGAATTTTTTATATATATACTATTACTATTTTTACATATACTTTAAAAATATCAATTTTTTTCCTTGATACGAGTCTGTCGTAAATCAATTATCATATAACTTAAATTAACTCTAAATTCTTAGGATTTCTAATAGTCAAAGTATCATCAAAATCGATATTTTTCGTGCCAATTTCGAAACAAATAAAGACAGACTGACAGAATATTTTAAAACTGGATTATATTGTTTGTAAAACAATATAGACTAAAAAATGTTCTTACAGAGATTTTTACGTTTTGATTATTCTTATATATAAGGTACTGGCACCAGTCTAGGATATGACCCCAGTAACGGCTATTTTTAAATTAAATGTACTGAATTAGAAATATGTGTTGATATTTGATTACTACCATTTCTGAATATTAATTTATATACATTTAACTGTCTTACAGCGTGATTTGAAAGCAATAGGCCAATAGGTGTCAAAATGGTATGGACATTTAAACTAATTATTTCTATAATTTATTTATTAATTATTATATTATCATAGAAACTACTTTACATTGATTCAAATTTGAAGATTATTTTATTATTTTATATCTTTTGTATCGTAATACCTACTTATCATATTGTAATCATTAGCAAGTGTCCATCACTGCGTGCTCATTACTGGTTTTACTTTATCCATTACTGGAGAAAAAACATAAACAAAATAAATGGCTTTAATTTAAAAACTATATTGGCGGACTTTGGTAATTGAATTTATTAAATAAAGAGTTACTTGTTTTATTGGTAATATGAATTCATGAGAATCACAAAAACAGTAAACCTTGCTCTTATAGCGGCCATAACTGGCACCTTATATATTTATTTAATT
Organism: Sialis fuliginosa; assembly: GCA_961205875.1. Lineage (NCBI taxonomy): Eukaryota > Metazoa > Arthropoda > Insecta > Megaloptera > Sialidae > Sialis > Sialis fuliginosa. The sequence continues at coordinate 5,977,957 of OY540809.1, forward strand.
TCATCCATACTCGATTACAATTAATGTTATTTAAAATAAATAATCATTTTAACGATGGTATAATTTTTGACAGGTAATTTTAAATTGTACCACCCCTAGTATTTCTCGCGTCTATTAACAGTGTAGGTAAATCACTCTATATATTTGAATGTACCTATATTTATTTTAAGAAAGTGTCACAAATGGAAAAACCTAACAACGGCAAACAGATGTGTTAGTAGACTTTTTTTTGTTAGTAAAATAGCATCGGCTTTTTTATTTTTGAATAATAAGTTGTTTCTCTTTCATGCTTGAAAATTTGTGACGCTTCTGTAGTAATGACCGTCATTAAGTTTTGTGTACTACGCGTTTTAAAAGATATATTTGTTTGGAAATAATATAATTCAATCGTTTTTATTAGGTTATTTTATTTGTAGTATATTTTTGTAACATCAACGACGTATATCTAGAACATGGTTTTGGACTTGAGCAACCAAAAGTTATTTCTAAGCTAATTTGGGGCGCTGAATCCGAATCTTTACTCCATTTTTTAAGATTGGTTTTAATTTTCGCGATACTCAATAAATTCATTTTTTATGATTTTTAACAATTAAGTAATTGCCATATTGAATTGAATTAATTATATTATTTGGGATCCATTCCACGCATTTAATAATTGGTTGATAATAATTAGTACTTTCTAGTAGCGTCGATTTATCTGAAAAACGGCTGTTTCGTGAAATCTCTTAGTAGTGAAATTTTTTTGATTAAATCGCTTTATTTTGGGTTTAAGAACATGTGTGTAAGTTTTCCGGATTCTCAGTGCTCCGGAACAGGGTCAAAAATGTCTTTGTTTATAACAAATTAAGGTTTTTTGACGATAGTTCGGCTAATATTTTGAATAAAATTAAAAAAAAAATATAAGATGATGCACTATGGAAATACAAATAAAATGACACTGGGTAGAGGTTAAAAGGTCATTTAGTTCACTCGTAAAAAAATAAAAACCGCGGAAAACACGATATTTTTAAAGTTAATATAAAAAAATTAATAAAACTCTTAAATTTTTAAAAATGTCTTCAAAAGATAGCTTTTAACGGTATAAACTGATATGCAACATCTCATCTCATAGTTTTTGTTTAAACGGCCACAATAAATAAATTACGAAAAATTTTGAAGGTCAAATTCATTGGGTGCAAATACTGTAGGGCCAAAAATATTTTTTTTTAAATGAAGGTTTGAGAGAGTACTATCAAAATTGAAAAAAGTTATTTTTTCAATTACTCTTTAACTCTCTGAAAACCACCCTCAAAATTTGAATTTTAAATATTAATAAATAAGTCTACAATTCATGTTGCCTTGGAAACAGATGCAATTAAATTTAAATTAATAAATAAATAATTGTATTTTTATTGTTTATAACAAATTAGAAGCATTTATATACAGATATTATTGCATATTTGAATTCTACGGAAAAAAATAACCGGGTTTAAAAAAAAATACATCTCTCTACGTCAAAAATTGGCCAAGTTATTCATTTTTTACTAATTGTTAAACATATTAACCATAGGAGTCACGTGACCACAAATGAAACGAGAAAATTAAAGGCGTGCAGTTAAATCGTTATTACATTTGGTAAAATCACTGTAAACAAATTTTTCTTGACATATGAGATAGACAGATGCTTTAGGAAGCTACTTACTCAAGATTCAAGTCAAAATGTTAATTTGTTTATTAACAATTGGCAAAAAACTAAAATAATGAATAACTCATTGAGGAATCAATATTTATTTATGTTTTGTTTTGCTACTGTTGATCTTGTCAAATGCTATTAAGTGAAAGAAAATAAAATTTTTTTCAAGCAATATTAAGGGGTTAAACTGCCATTTGTTTATTACATTTTATGAACAAATAGCAAAAAAGGGTCAAGGAGTAATTGAAAAAAATAACTTTTTTCAATTTTGATAGTACTCTCTCAAACCTTCATTTTAAAAAAAATATTTTTGGCCCTACAGTATTTGCACCCAATGAATTTGACCTTCAAAAATTTTCGTAATTTATTTATTGTGGCCGTTTAAACAAAAACTATGAGATGAGATGTTGTATATCAGTTTATACTGTTAAAAGCTATCTTTTGAAGATATTTTTAAAAAATTAAGAGTTTTATTTATTTTTTTATCTTAACTTTAAAAATATCGTGTTTTCCGCGATTTTTATTTTTTTACGAGTGAACGAAATGACCTTTTAACCTCTACCCAGTGTCATTTTATTTGTATTTTCATAGTGCATCATCTTATATATTTTTTTAAATTTTATTCAAAATATTAGCCGAACTATCGTCAAAAAACCTTAATTTGTTATAAACAAAGGCATTTTTGACCCTGTTCCGGAGCACTGAGAATCCGGAAAACTTACACACATATTCTTGAACCCAAAATCAAGCGATTTAGTCAAAAAAATTTCACTACTTAGAGATTTCACGAAAAAATATAATTCGACGCTACTATTCCATCATAGACATAAAGCATGGACCGCGCATTCTGTATTAACATAATGGTGTAACATTTCTCCAAAATAGTGAGAGAGATGCGGTTTGGGGTATATCTATCTCTTTTTCTAACAAGACATTTCTGTTTAAAAAAGGACAAGTATATCCCAAACCATTTTCTATCTCTTTCACGGCTCTATTTTCGAGTCAGATGCGCAATCCATTCTCTAAGTCTATGATTGAAAATTATTTTTATCTAGTTATCTTTTTCTTTTGTCTATTTTTTATGAGACGAGATGAGAGTCAGGTATACCTCTCTCTGTCTTGAATTTTACAACTGACAGAGTATCGTTTCGATCTTGTCTCGTCCGATTTTAACGCAATCTCGTTCTCGGTGAGCAGTCCTAGTACAGGAAATAGTAAATAGTTTTATTTTATTTTATTTTTAATCGTATTTTGTTTGAAATGATTTAATTTTGTCATGGTCATTTTCATTATTAGAGAATCAAACCATAACAAAAAAACACTTAACTTTCTCTCAAAAATTAATTATTGCAAGGTCGTTCCATAAATGTAAAAATTTTAATGTCAAAATATAAATGTAATTAATTTATGTCCACCTCAACAAATTACACTAGTATTATGTGATATGTATTTTAAATTAAATACATGTCATTAAAAACAATCACATGTTTGTGACAGTTAGAATTTACATAAAACGAAAAATATTTATTAATTTTTATGAATAACTCTGACAAGGTAGGTATGACATTATTCGGTAATTATATATTATTGCAGTTGCATTATGCTACTAATTTGTATATCTTGTATGGTGCCTTGAAGTGTTTTATCAAATAAATAAATGATTTTCATTTTTAATTGAACATATCGACCTTAGACAATGAATGATGTAGGTAGGACATGCTATAAAATAAATATCAAATGTTTGAAATTATAGAATTAATTAATAATAAATGTTTTCTATTGCTTTTAAAATATTTCAGTAATCAGAGCCGGCCTTAGCAAGTCTGGCGCCCTGGACGAGATTTATTTTTCCGCCCTTTCTCCCCCTACAAAAATGTTAAAAAATCACCGAAAATGTCAATTAAAATTGATAAATTAACAAGAATAGTTAATATCTCAGCTTGGCGCAATCCTACAAACTCCAACTTTTTTCATTTTTCTTTCATTAACTTTAAGACTATCAAATGCCCTAAGACCGTCGAAACCCGTCTCCTCTATTATTAACAAATTAAAATTGATAAATAAACAAATAAGTTAATTAGTTAATATCTCAGCTAATACCTTATTAAAGGTTTTCTGGATTGCTGAATAAGGATTTGTTAGTCAGCAGCTTTCAAATAATCGATTTTTCTTGGATTTTTTTTGAATTAGCATTGTTTATATTTTTATATTTAAATATAATTTTTGCTTAATCAGGTTTAACAGATTGACAAAAAATTTAAAGATTAAAAAAAAAGTTTACTCAAAAATTACAACCTGTACACTGATTTAAACCAAAAAAGTCACTTATGCCCCATAATGCGCCGCTCCACCTGGTTTGGCGCACTATGGGGTTCGTCTCCCCCCCCCCCCCCCCCCACCTAAAGCCGGCGTTGTTAGTGATAATTCTTTAAAATAAAATGTCTATTACAAATCAAATTCATTTATAATTTTAAGCATATTATAATTTTTCAACTGAATGAAACTATGTAAAACCTTAAATATCTATTTTATCTAAAAACCTCACAATTATCGTCACCAAAATCCGAACTAACGGATTTTATATGAGTAGTATGTAAATGCATGCATACATGTTAATGTTGATGTACTAATGTGTTGTCTATGTTTGTTACAGATGTCAGGAAAGCGGTCGCGGAGTTTTAAGTGTGCTGTGCACCACCGCGACCGGGAGGTTAGCTCCGAGAACGACTTCCACTTGCTGCTCGTCGAGCCACCACTCTTTCGCAGGTCAGTAAATTACACACTGAAAATAAATGTACTGCAAGCTCTATTCTGCAAGTTCTATTCTCATCCTAATTTTTTTTACGTATATGTAAATTGATAAAATTAGCATTATATATTAAATTTCTTTAGTAAAGTTTACATTTTCTGAAAGAGAACATTACAGTCTTCATATTTACTTAGTTTAATGTTGATTGGTTTTAATTTTCTTTTATAAAAATATAAACAAAGTTCAAATTGACATTTTTAAGTGACTGCAACACGCTACAGGTCGCAAAACGTAATAAATTATCTTTTATCAGAATAGAACCCTATCAGCCAAATCGGATAACTAGAAGTTAGAAAATTTTCAGTTTATTTTAAACAGAAAACGATATTTTGGGGCATTAGTCATTCTAAGGTATATATACATTTCCCTAATTTTCTTGTTTTATAATATTTAAACCCTTGGACGCGTAAATCGACTAGTCCACGGCTTATGAAAAATGTATCCGTTGCAATTTTACATGAAATATTTTACAATAAATATAATATGTATGTTCATACTGTTACTATAATAAAGTTCAATTTATTTAATAATTGCTGTTTTTTTCTTTAATTAATTTTTTTTATTCTTTCTACCTCCTTCAAAACGAAAATCATGCGACGCCCATTTTTATAAGTATTTTATTTGATGCCTTACATTAAGTACATAATAAAAAAAAGTGTTTTTTTTATTTTTGGTGGCAAAATTGCATTTTTTAGAGCCTATTGTTTTTTCGTGTTGCGCGTCCAAAGGGTTAAAAAAAATTAAAAAATCCAATTACATTTACCAAATAAACTCTTCCTAGAATTCGCTAACGTTTCTAAAAGAAGGATTAAACGCAAAAAAATCAGTATCTAATGACATTACATAACGAATAATCCCAGAGATTATCTTGCGGACGGAACATTACGTTTTAATGATAAGGAAATATTCGGTCTCTGTCAAGTGCGCCGCGGAACTGTCTGTATAATTGGGCGAACGGGTCCAGGCTCGTTATACAGACGTGGTCCAAAGACGAATGGTCAGTGATAACAACAAGACGTGCGATACGTGATGAACGATGTACCGCGTTTTTGTATAACAGTAGTATTAAAACATTTGTTGCTTTAACTCAATCGTTCCCGAGCTTTTTGATTTTTCTGTCATCAATTCATACCTATCTATGTATACTAAAACTCCAGAACGTTGTTAATTGCATTGTTGATGTATTCAGTCCAATACTCGAAAATAAGTTTGATTTCAAACTCGTTCGAATTAAAATAATCTTACATCAAACGCAAAATCTTAACAAAAGCGCTGTGTTGCATATATGCAACGCTGGGCACGGGTTAAGGTAATAATGTTACATTCAAGAGTATGTGCTTTTTTAAACGATTATTTTGAAAATATACACTACCCTGCAAAAGTTTAAGATCACCTGAAAAAATGTCGATTTTTGGACTTTTTGCTAATATTTTTGACCGGTTTATTCAATTTGTCTCAGTGAATGGCCCAATTTATTCAAAATGATTATTTGGGCTCGTTTTTCTTTCGAAATTTGCCGTGCTTTCTCCATTTTCGTGTTTTCTGTAAAAAAAAAGATTTTTTTGGGGATCACGCAATATTGAGGTTAGTTCATTTGAAATGTAAAAACACTGCAATGTCGGTGCAGAAAATCGAAACAAAAGGTAATAACATGACAATAGGTATCGTAAATATGGAATAAACTCACTAATTTTAAGGAAAAAGAAATTGTCACTATGGCAAAACTGAAACAATTTGAATTGACACTTCGAAATATATGTGAGCGTCCAGTTATCGGGCGAGGAACATATTTTATTACTGGTAAATACAAACACGTTAAATATAGCGGTCAGAGACCGAGAGACATTCGCAAAGTCAGAAAAAGGAAAAATTGAATAATCAAATAAATGAAAACCTAAGTAAGAAACCAATATAGTATTGTTAATTATTATTAAATAATCTATTAGTTATACATTTTCAGTATCAGTTTTAATAAAATATAAAAACAAAACCCTATGTGTTCGTGATTCCCCGACTAGCTTGGGGTAATCATGAACAGTGGAACAATTAAACCTAATTAGTACTAAATTCGTACTTTGACCACTGGTAAACTTATCATGTGCCCATAAATTGCCCCACGAGCTTGAAAAAAATAAACATAATTTTTTTTTGAGGTTAGGATCATGTATGTAATAAACAATATGGGTGACATCAAATACTGTTTTCCAGACTTATTTATAGGCATAACTTAATCACATTTATATTAATTACATATCAGTTATTACATGGCTTTTATTTTAATAAAAAATTTGATGAAATATGATATAAAAATATAACTTAGAACTTAAAAAAATATTACATTTATATTTTTTTAGTTTTGAAATAAAAAAAAACATATTTTCTTGTTTGAGTTTTAAATCTAAAATACGTAAACATTCTGTATTCATAAATATTTTGTTAACGTTTTATTAAAGATTTCGTATAGATATTTTTAAAAAGAACAGAAAAAAATCAGGAATTAAATGTTTTGTAAACTAGATCTTTTCACACCACCCTCGTAATTTTACTCAATCTGCCAAATTTCTCAAATATATAAGCTAGTTCGAGTTCTTTAGTACATAGACTAAACACGTATATACTTACACTGTAAAGTAAAAATAAACAATTCCAATTAAATAGTCCAGATAAATTCGAGACAGCGGTTGAAACAAAGAAGGAATGTAAAAATAGTCGTGTTTTAAAATATTTAAAAATATACAGGGTGTTGAAAAAACCTATGTTAATATGACTACGTTTTTTTACTCATATTAAAATTATATTTATAAATTCATTGAAATTTCATATTTTTGTGTATGTAGTAGTACTTACATGGTTTTTTTTGTAAAATTCAAATGTCAAGCTTACTTATTTACCTATTTTAAAACAAAGCCTTACGTAATTAATAGACAAGTATTTACTCTACAATACTCTACATAGATTAATAAAATTGAAACAAATGTATGTATCTAAAAACTATATATAGGGTCAACTGGGGTAAAAGTGAAACAAAATACAAATATTTCATGTTTTTCGACAGTTTTACGTCATTTGAACTGTACGAAACAACACGGACTTTAAAAATGAAAAAAGTGTGTTTCATTTTTAACCTCTAATTTGGGAAAAAGTGAAACAGGCCTCTAATGGAAAATATTTCTCGAAAAATTAAAAGAAAAGCTGAAATTGTAACTTTAATTAATATCTGAGCTATACAGAAAGTTATGTGCAAAGAATTAAAATTTAATTCACACGTTTTGACATCGACTAACAGGGATGACAAAGGGAGGGGTGATACATCACTTATTAGGCGATTCATATTTTCAGGTCGCTTTAACAATGATGATGTCAGTTTTTATAATTCTCCTATAAACAAATTAGTTTTTTAATTGCAAGCTTGTTCCACTTTTACCCCATATTTTTGGTGTTTCCTATTTACCCCGCTCGACACTAATAATAACGATTGAAAAATAGCATTCTAAAATTTCAATTATCAGTTAATAAAATAAATTTCAATTCATATTTCGGGATATATGACTAATACCTGGCACCCTATATGTATATATGCACATTATACTGGTACATATATATTTATAAAACATGTCTGCATATGTTGAACACAGGAAACGTGTCGAACAAAACGAAATATTGAAAAAGGGGATTTTTGTATTATTTTCTTTTGTTTTGGGCGCGATCTTCTCATGTTAGTCTAGCATTATGTACAGAAATAGCGCCACGGCGCGTCGTGCTTTGGGGACGCCAGGAATGGCTAAAACACTTTTTATATGTTATATTTTTAATCTAGAATTTTTTGACAGTATTTAAAATACAGGCACTTATCAAACATATACTTGAAATAAAATATGTATGTGATTTTCCGCTTTCATTTTCAATAAAATTATATTAAAATTTTATTGTATTAACATAAAGTATAGATAGGGCATAAATCTTGATTATTTCTTTTTGTAAAAAATAAACTTTCTTTATTTGATTTTTCAAATTTTAAATATTCTATCTGATTCTAAAATTAAAAATTATCGAACTAGGGTAAAAACTAAAACCCATATTACTAGAAATGAATATGTTCCTAAAATAGCTATTTGAATCCCAAATGTTAATTGTTTTGTGTTTATTAAGTATTTTTAATGATGAAGAAATATAGCATGAAAAATATGCAGAATATAATTTATGTGGCTAATAATAGCAAATAACATAATTCCTAACATTTGTTGTGTGTATATATTTATTTATCATGAAAGAAAATCTGTAAAGCCTTAATTTATTCACAACCTGAACCCTTCAATCATTGAATACACCTGTGTATATCAAAGATACAAAATATAACATGATTAACTTTAATGATACATTATTTGTTGGACATCCACTGGTGAAAATAGCACGAGATAGGTTGATAAACCGTGTCAATTATGCATATTCGATCACTGTATCATTATTTAACCCATATGTGTTTTAAATTCTGCCGTACATATTACCAGGGCCGTCGTAACCGTGAAAGGCACACAAAATATTTTTCTTACAAAATATTTTTTGATTTTTTTTTTTAATTTGATACTGGTGTAGGTACATATGTAATTTATTTAGTACAAAAATGTTTTATATAAATTTTAGTGGGCATTAATGGTATCAGTGTATAATTTCACCACTCAAAAGTCTCACGAGCTGAACTTTTTATCTCGAAAAGTTTTTATTACCGAAAGTTAGATTTAGTAAAAATATTTTTTCATTTTCCTAGTTCATAAAAATAACATATATCTCGAGAACCAAAGTAGGTAACGAAAAAATTGTCGCTGTTTTAGAATTGCTATAAAATACCCAACAATATAACTGAATAATATTATAACCTATATATATCGTTAAGTGTTACGTATTTTTTATTATTTTTTCAATTCGGTCCATTTTATTTACATTTTGTATTTTTCTATGTTTAATTTTATTTTTATGATCTAAACATTTATTAAACGATTGATAATAGAGACAAATTTTTTTTAAAGATTTATTGAGTATTGTTAGTTATCTAAAATTTATGTTCTGACTATTTTTTTAGGTATAATAAATCGTTTTCAGAGTATTTATGTTTAAATGTGTATATATACACGGAGAGAAAAATCTTAGAAAAATTACTGTGCTCTGCACTATAAACGATGTGCGAAAGTCGAATATGGTCAATTTTATACGGTAAAATAAGAAAAATTAAAATTCATAATATAAAAAGTAAAGGACACAATATTATTTTTTAAAATACAGCCCAGCGAAATTTATAAAACAGCACAGTAAAAAGTTCCTATCTCGACAAATTTGTATTTTTTAATTGTTTTTCTTAAAAAAAATGCTATTTAAGTTTATATAAATTATTAGGCGGTCTGATAAATTTTACAATACTGACTTATAAAATTCAATGATATTTCAAAGATATCTGGCTAAAGCAGAAAGAAAGAAAAAGACAGAAGATACCAATTATGTTGAAAACACAAAAACTAAAAATGTAATATCTCATTAACTCTTAGTCGTGGAGATGTATGTATGGTTTTATTTTGTTTGTAAAACGATTCTCTAAAAATCATACGCATCATGTCTAGATCTCAGATTTATGGTTTTCGATATATTTTAATAGAAAGTTAGAACATAAAGCAAATTTTACTATCAACATAAAGAAGGTAGTAAGATTCGGGTACAGTCGGCTATTTTCGATCTTCCGACGGCGTATAACCGGACAGTTACATACTTGTATTGGAATGTATATTTGTTTTAAAAGTACATATTGTAATTGTGTAGTGTTTTCTATTTTAAAGATATTTTTCTATGTTATCGTGATTTTAAAGTATTATATTTTAATTTATATTCAAAAGTGTTTTTAATTAAGTGTTGTGAATAATATTTAAAGCGGGACGTGTAGCATATTTAGATTCAAAATGGCTATGATTGTTTTTATTTTATTAAAATTATTGTTTTGTGCGAATTTTAAATGAAAGTGGGTGATAAATGTTTTACAATAATGTTTATTGTGTTATTTTTAGAAGTTTAATTTGTAAAATAAGTTTTGACAGATATAGGTTAGATTAGATTCTAGATATTGAAAATACGTTATTTTATATTTAATTTGTCACGATTACTTTAAGTATAATCGATTTATTGATTTTTAATGGATTTTCAAAGATAAAAAGTAAATTGTATATAGTTTATATAAAATAAATAAAATAAGTAGTTCTGTGAAACGGTCTCTTTGCACATGTATTGGTTGTCATATCTTTATGTAAATTGTTCTACAACTATATTTGTTGTTATTATTAATTGTAAAATTAAAAATAATGTATATTATATAAATAAATCGATAACTTTCTTAAAATGAAATTGCTTTTTATTGTTTTTACCTTTCTGTTTGAAAAAAAAATAATAAGCTATAGAAATTTTACTGAATCGATAAGGCAGTTTTCTGATAAAGCATTCCAAATTTTACCATGCTGGCACTGTAATTTTTACCGTGGTAAAAAAGCAATTTTTACCGTGGTAAAAAAGCAATTTTTATAAAGTAATCACTGATAATTTTTATATGGACGTATAAATATTTTTTACTTGTATCGTCGATTGCGCACGCATTATAAGAGAGCACAGTAATTTTTCTAAGATTTTCTGTATAAAAATTATCATGACTTTTCTCTCTGTGTAGTATAACAGTCAAATATTAACAACATATATAATTTCTTCATTAATACTTAAAGAAGGTTGCCCCATATTAAATCCACTAAGACGCCTCTGCGTTTTACTTAAATTTTATGCATATTCGATTAATGTCGGTATCATTATTTAACCCATATGTGTTTTAAATTTTGCCGTACATATTACTGGAGTTTTTCTTATAATTGATACAGTTTTGTATGTATTTAACTCATCAATGTTGATCAAGCATATCGCTGCAGATTATACATATAACCCTTTCGTAATGTAATTGTCAGTTGTTTTTTCTGTTTCAGTAATTGTAGCTCTTGATGGCAAGTGTCTTTGTTTGGCGAAATTTTCTTTGTGTTAAGGATTTTGAAAGTGGCTGTTTTTAGGGGATTCTTTTCTAATTAATTGTGATATTGATTTTTCATTATTATTATTATTTTAATCTGCAGTACGGAACTCTAATACGCGAAATTTGAATCGCACAATTTTTTTTATACTGAAGATAATATAAATCAATATTTATCAATTTCATTATGAAGTGGATAATTTAATTTGACAGCTGGAGTCGACGAAAAAAATATAAAATTTTATTTGCATTGTCTTTCTCATTACAAATTGAGATACTGTTACGTTAAATATCAATGAAAAGTATCATTTGGAACCATGGGCGTTCTTAGGGAGAATGGGGAAATGCCCCCCCCCCCCCAAAAAAAATTGTCGAGCGTAGTCGAAATCTAAATTTTTGGAATTTTCTGCTTACCAGTTTTTTTTTATTTGAGCTTCAATTTGCCAATTAGTCAATTTGGAAAAAATCAACTTAAACCCAAAATTCAAGCTCAAATAAAAAAAATTGGTAAGCAGAAAATTCCAAAAATTTGGATTTCGACTATGCTCGATCAATACTACAATGCTATATAGGTCGCTTTTTTGGCTCCGCACTTTTTTGTGTAGCTGTGTTATCATTGTGACCCTAATCTATTTTTTAAGGCCACCCTCTTGAAAAATTTTCTGCGGACACCCCTGTTTGCATTTAAATAGCATATTTGTAATTTTATTTATGTGATACAAACATTATTAACATTATAATTAATTTTGTTTTCAGAATGGTGAGGATAATCGCCGACGAATTTTTGACAGACGAGAGGGACAGGAAATATTACGCTGACCAGTACACCTGTTGCCCCCCGCCCCTTTTCATTATCATCATCACCCTTGTGGAGGTAAGTTACACGTGCGCAATCGTCACTAATTATGTATGATTAATTGCCGTGAATTGCCCGACCGTGTTTTCCTTGTTAACAATTCGAATACGCGAGTTATGTCATGAGATGTACGTACCCTCGTGTTCATTCATTGTACGAAATTGTTGCTGTATTAATTAAAAGCTAAAAATAAATATTGCACAATGTGATGGTGTGATACGTGATATTATTATAGACATTTTCTCCGGTTGAATTTGAAATTACCATTGCAAATTTTTGTAGAGTAATTGTACTTATAATTTTTTGACGTAGAACTAGGTCTATCTTGGTGATATTAGAAGGTAACTTTTTGTGAGCACGAATACAACGATTTTATGTCACACTTTAGAGTTTAGATTATACCCTTTTTGGTATGCAAGAATTATTTAAATAATAATAGTCAAGTGTAGGTATATTTTAGAAAATTAATGTAAGCTTGAAATACGTTTGATTATTTAAAAAAAAAAGTTTATAAATGATGTTCTCAATCGCTCATTTGACTCTAGTACCAAAGTAGTACCAACCAAAATTTTTCCGTCAAAAACATTTTTTAATTTTAATTTACTATTTATTCTTTTCAAATTTCGCGCTCAACTCCTAACACAGCAAATATCGAACAATGTTGCCAAACTTATAACTCTTATTTGATTTTAATAATAATCAGTTACCAAAAATTAATTATTATAAAAAAACGATGCGGTTAAAGTGTTTATAATTTTGTTGATATGACGGCAATTGTTTTCCGAGCTATTTAAACTATTTTTCAAAAATTAAACTTGGTTAGAAAAGTATGTCTTTTCTATATAAAACATGTTTCCCTATACTATAATGACAATTTTCAAAATTTAATATTTTCATAACGACGCTGTAAAAATTAAAAAAAAAAATTCTGTAATATTAATCTTACCTATGTACTTATATCATACAAAACAATTATTAGAATTTAATTTTGGATTTGGTTCATAGAACAACCTCCTTAATATATCGAATTTAAAATTATGCAAAATACATCTAGGTATACTATTGATTCGTTTTATCGATGAAAAATGTAAATTCAATAAATGTGTTTGTTATACGATATTATTTCAATGAAATGCACACCATTAAAACTTATGACATTCCTCAACTGGAAGAGGGTTGTGCATTTTAAAAGGTGCGTTGAATGTTTTATTGGAATTTCGTAAACGTGACTATAAGCGACGAAGGATTTTAATTCTTAATATAGAGGAGTTGTTTTAAATTCATGGAGTGTATTGTTTATGTAATGTCGGTGTCTATTCAATGTCTACAATAAATTTTAAAATGTTTAATGGAAACAGGTCAAGTATAAAAATTAAATATATAGAAATGATTTATTTGTTCGGAAATATATATCTATTAATGTCAACGCATGTGACTTTCATGATTCTTATTTTATTAAAGTATATTTCTGACAAACTAATAAAAGATAAAATAAAATGAATGGGACATAAACTATAGATTTCTTCTCTGTTATGAACCATTTGAATTATAATTTTTTTAAAGCAAATTGAGATAAATATTTGTAAGGAATATTTTACAACAAACGTTGTAGACCCATATTATAGGAAATTGAATGCTCTACAAAAAATATTCTATAAAATTTTCACGTAACATGTGTCGTTCTTGAGATGTCTTGAAAAAATAAATATTTTGGGGTGTCACCCCTCCCCCTTACACACAATTTTGATGATTTTAAAATGTGACCGTCCTCAAGCCAGGTCCAATTATCCAACCAAGTTGCATTAATATCGGTTCAGTGGTTCATGAGTTATGCGTGTGACAAAAACGAAGTGTTTGTCTTGACCTGAAACGGAAAGATCAATTCAAAATTTTGAAATCGGAGAACAATTTTTTTGTCTCATTCTAAAACGATCACAAAGCTTCTCGTATCTTCGATATTGAGGAAGCATTATATATTTTAGATATAATGCATTTAGGTATTTATTATGTTTAATTACTACATTAAAAAACGCCAACACTTCCTAACTGTTTTTATGAAACATATGTTTTTGGCATCGGGTGTTGTTGTAAAGGGAGAACAGGTTAGGGGAAGAGGGAAGGAAGGCTGCTGACGGTGTGTTTACGTAAACAAGGAAACGGATGGTTTCGGGAATTCTCGAAGTCTAGACGCGGAACTTTAAATAAACAAAATGAACCGTGTTATCCTCTTTCTGTACTTAACCGGGGTTTCCCTAAATTATGTTTATGTTGTGTGTGTGTGTGTGTGTACATAGCTAATGTTCAGCACACGACACTGATCAGGTTTCACACAGGCCCGTATTTAAAATTTACCATTTGTCAATTTTATTATATATGATTTTTAGATTTTCTTCTTCTCTTTTTGGCTTTACTATAATTAGATACAGCCAGTTATAACCGGACAAACACAAACTTCTCCCAACGTGGATGACATATAGGAAGGGAATGTGCCCTGGGGTGATCAGGGCGGGTAACACTTATGAGACCCTTCGATTCACGGGGAGTTTTTGATTTTTAGATAAAGAATCATTTTTTTAAGAATGGTATATGAGGTTCGGTATAAGATATTTCCATTCGAACTTGCTTTTTCATATATTAATCAATTAAAGTATTTTATACAATTATACATATACATAAAAACAAAAAATCTCACGTAACTGTTTTACTTTTGGTTAATACGAGAACATGGGTGGCCGCTGTCAGAATTGTCAATAATTTCGTATATAGTTATTCAGAATAGAGTTTATTTTATTCGATAGAATTATTTAAAAACAGTTTGTTGCGGTGGAGATTGAATTCCCGTTTTTAACCTAACAAAAACTAACCAACCTAAAAGGAATCAACTCGATTTCGCCCCAATAAATTGTCCTAATCAAGGATATAATTACGGTCTATTTTATTAAAAATTAATAAATAAGATAACTTTAAGAGATTTAATATTCGTAAATTCGGATTTCGTAAAATAACCGAACATAAAATCAATTCAATTAATAAGTATCTTCTATGAAATCTCTTAGTTATCTTATTTATTAATTTTTAATAATTATGTACATTTACCTTATTCAAAATAATGAAAATTTAATACCTATAAAAATATGAATACTTAAACTAATAGTACACACTTTACTCACATCAACATAACACCTACATGACACTTGCCTATCTGTAAAACTGGTTATTTTATGATCCTAGTGATTTTAGTTTTTTTCAAACTGCCGGGGATATAATAGACAAGTACCAAAAAAAAAAAACGTGTGAAAGGGTTTGCAGAAAAAACCTTATAGTTCTAAGGATTCCGTGAGTCGAAAAAGTTTGAAACCCACTGATCTAATCTAATAGATTGACGCACTAATAATACATGTGGTAGTTTTGTTTGTTTGCGAATGCAGTCCTGTAATTCTGTGCACACTTATTTATTTTACCACCGCAGCACGTGTTTCCACGAATGTGAAATATTTACTTCGGTGAATTATTTCTTCCTGCTTGTGTTTCTTTTTTTCATTATCATCTGCGCTCGCAGTGTTTCACCCTAATCTAGTCATTTCCTAGGGGATTTAGTATGTATGTGTGCCGGCTTGTTAACCTAATGTATCGGGATCTCTAGAACTAATCTTGGCCGTTATTTCGTTAGAGCGGGCAATGCTACAATAAAATTGAAGGGTTTGCAGCAACAAGGAGTTAACTCCAGTTTTTATAATTTGTGGGAAAATAGAAAAAACTGTTAAAAAAATGATGAATGTTTTTAAATCGCCTTTGTCTTCGTCCAATTATTTGTCACCTACCACTTCATATTTTGGCCAAATTCCATTGAGAAATTCGTGAAATTCGCAATTCTAGAGTCAATTTATTCTGGAGTTAACTCCTTTTTGGTCCAAATAGTTAATTATTTTCTTTTTAAAGTAAGGAAGCATTGAATAAGAACAATTTTCAAGAAAATTGGTTTATTTTAAGAAAGAACACAGTAACGAGTGTACTTACTAAATTCTAAGCCCAAAAAAAAGAGTCAGCTTCTGGAGTTAACTCCATTTTGACCCAAGTAAATGAAGAAGCTAACTCATTCTAGCGAATACCTTGAGAACTATCAACGGTAGGTAACTCTTTGTTGAACCAAACGAAAGAATGATTTTTTCCCCCAAGAAACGGTTGTTAACTCTGTTTGGCCTAAAAATGGAGTTAACTCGTTGTTGCTGCAAACCCCTCAATTGTGGTATTGTTTTCAAAAATACAATGAGCGGACGATTTTATTGTAAAAAATATTTTGTATTAGATTTTTAAATAGAAATTTTGATTATAAGATAATAATTCACAAGAAATGGCAGTCAATTTTTTGTGTGTATTTCTGATGGGCCTACAGCCTTATATTTCTGATATTTTATTCAGGGCATCATTTGTCATCGTGATTGGCGTTTCAAAATAGAATTTAACTGTAATATTTTTTTTATTATTGAAGAAAATAAAAAAATAGATCTTGTTCGAATTTTTATTTAAATAAAATGTAAAAAATGTATATGTGAGTGAACATGCTATCACGTACAATCACTTTGCTGCTCTATTTGAATACCGCCACTAACTATACAACAGTCGTAGAAACTATTTTGTTGTCGTACGTTGGGTTTCCTTTTTCAGAGGGATTGTAATTTTACCTAAATTGCTCTAATTCAGTGCCACGTGTGCGGCGCTGCTCATGTACATAATATGACAGATGTTGGTTCCGACCCAAGAGCTTGGGCTTGACTCTTCACTCAATTGGACGCAGCAAGTGATTCCCGATTGCTAAAAATACAATCTTGTGTAAATATATATGTAGGTTGTTCAGAAGTCGAAGCTACTAACTCTAATTTTTGTACGAGGTTTTAATTATATATATTACAGGCGTGACTAAAAACCGACCCGCGCCCTTATTTTGTTCTTTCTTTCAATTTAAATCAGTTATAATATTATTTTATCTACATTAAAAAAAAATTACTAAGAACAAATAAATATTATCATAATTAATTCAAGTAAATAAAGTATTTGTGTCGCTGTCTTATATGTACCTATATACGAAGCAGAAATACAATTCCCTAGCGAGAGGTAACATGCGTGCTCTGGAATTTGTATCAATAGAAATTCTCACCCAGATCGAATGTTTAAATTAGTTGCGTCGAATAGTTTTAATTTATCGAATTAAAAAAGTATATATTTGCAGCACATAATTTGAATTGGAGTCAACTATTACTTTGTAATAAATCATTAAATACATCAATTCAAATAATTATTATATTAAATAAAATAACATTAATTTGTATCAAATAGGTTCCTAGAAATAACTGGGTTATTGGACGCAACGTCAATGAATTATTTATTTAGTTCAAGTAAAATTTACTTGTTTTCAATAAACATGATTCAAATAATATGAATTATTTGTATCCAATAATTTTTTTCAGTGTATTTTTCCTACCCCTGATATCGTATACTTTTTATGCTATTTAATTTATTAAAAGTTTATTTATAAAACTATCGATTTTCTTGACAGTTCGCGTTGTGAAGTTAATCATTTTGGCTTCTGAGTTTCAGCTAGTGATTCCGAATTCCTAAAAATAGAATCTATTTTTTTCTGTTGTAAAAATACATATATATGTACTATTAATGGCTGGGAAGTGCTTTCTAAAGGACGCTTAAAAATAATTTTTTTCTACGTGTATTTCGCAATATTTATAGAATATGATATAAGTTTATCGTACTTTGAGCATTATTTATATTATATATTCTATTAAAAAATGTATATCATGCTGATTTCATTGCTCTATTTTGCTTCCTCGCAATATCGAAGATACGAGAAGCTTTGTGATCGTTTTAGATTGAGACAAAAAAAATGTTCTCCGAATTAAAAATTTTAAATTGATCTATCCGTTTCAAGTCAAGACAAACACTTTTCGTTCCGTGTCTGTCTGTGACACCCCAAAATATTTATTTTTTCAAGATATCTCAAGAACGACACATGTTACGTGAAAATGTTATAGAATATTTTTTGTAGGGCATTAAATTTTCTATAATATGGGTCTACAACGTTTGTTGTAAAATATTCCCTTACAAAGATTTATCTCAATTTATTTTAAAAATTCGTGTTTTATTTTTTTTTTAAATTGATATTTGCTTGGATATATTAAATGTCATTTTTATTGAAATTGTCAAAAAATTAAAAATATATGAAAAAATATTCAATTTGAACTAATATTTTATAGTAAAATTGTATAAAAATTAAATGGTTAACCAATGCCAGGCAATTTATATAAACACTATCGGTTTTTATTTAAATTGTTGAATAATTAACTATCTTTGGTAAATTTAGCACGAGGAAGCACTGTGCATTTACTTGGCAGATGTTTGATTTTAGGTGCAACTAAAACTATTAAAAGTTTGCATGAGAATCGTTAATGTTCGGTTTTAGTTGCCAGCTAATTTATTTCTTCAACATATTTTTGTAGACTTAACTCTTTAGTTACTTAATTTGCATTTTAATTTAATTCGTATTCAGTTTGCGCAAAACATTATTTTTATTCTTCTGAAATCTAGTTTGAGCATTATTTATCTATACAGAGGTGTAATTTTAATTATTCATTACAGTTGGGTTTCTTCACATACTACTCAATTGTCATGGGTGAGATGAACGCATCTGGTCCAGTTCCAATTGATTCCGTGTTTATTTATCGGCCAGATAAAAGAATAGAAATATGGAGATTTTTCCTCTACATGATGCTGCATGCTGGGTAAGTTGTTACCTGTTGGAATTTATATCTTTACTACACCGTGTAATAAATGAGATCGTTTAACTCTTTGTGAACCAGTTTGTTTTGAATGTGCTCTTAAATTTTTAAAATACTAGAATATTTATTTATTTTGGAAATTTTGTGTTTACTTGATTATTTTATGGCAATTCAGTAAATTGAGTAAATGACATACGCGTTCAGTTTTTTTTTGAGGGGTGGTAGGGGAGGAGACTATTACTTTATATTTTATATATTTTTGTGTATTTCTCAAAAAGTATTGTTTTGAAAATAAAGGTAAATACTAATATTCTTATGTTCGGTATTATAAAGAATTTGCATGCAAATTAACTTCCAGCTAACGCTATCTGCTAGGAGTCAAATTGGCATGAATTTGCTCGATATTTTAAAGCAATGGTAATAAATGTATAATAATGCAAATGCTATGCATTTTATGGGGTACACTTGGCAGCATTTATTTTAAGTCGCTGATTTCTACTTAATTCGCATGCGTCAAAATCATTATATGTACGATTTCATTGGCTACATCTGTGAGTGGTTGTCATTTATATTTAATACCTAGCAGATAGCATTAGCTGGAAGCAAATTTGAATTTGCACTCAGGCAAATTCTTTATAATACCGGGCATGATAGTTAATACTCCAACAGTGATAAACAATATTTATTACTATACAACGGCGGATTTAAGCATGGGTAACATGGGTTACTGCCCAGGGCGGCAAAATTTTGGGGGGCGGCAGATTCTGGGAAAATACAACAAAATACAAAAAATTACTCTGATTATCAAAACGATTTTTCTACATCTTGTAAAAATTCGACGACTTCGATTGCCCTCATTTTTCAAATATCCTGTATTCGCCTCTATCAATTGAACTACTGATTTCAAATTACCGCGCGATTTTCGTTCTGAATGAGTTAATCAACTTGCTGCCCTCTGTGTACCAACTTATTAACTACATCCGCCCATACATATTTGTTTACATACTTCAACAATCGCATATTTGAAATATGTGATTGTTGATGAAAATAGGTTATATTTTTCCTTGGTAGAGGGGCGGCAATTTTTTTGTCCAGGGTTAACGTAAATCCGCCGCTGTTACTGTATAAAGTTTAAAAATTTTTAAGCGTTTATATTCCAGAGAAGCGAGTATTGGAAGGCGGAAGTTAGTTTACAGATTGGATATTTTTTTTACTTATTTTAGTTACACTGTACTATAAATGATAATTATTAATTTTTATTTTGGTATGAACAGCTGGCTGCATCTGGGTTTCAACTTGATAGTGCAGCTTCTGGTAGGCCTCCCGCTGGAGATGGTGCACGGCTCGTTGCGGATAGCGTGCGTGTACATGGCAGGTGTGGTGGCCGGCTCTCTCGGCACGTCGGTGTTCGATACAGACGTGTACCTAGTGGGCGCCTCAGGCGGCGTGTACGCGCTCCTCGCCGCGCATCTCGCCAACGTGCTGCTCAACTACAACAATATGGAGTTCGGGCTTGTCAGACTGCTCGGCATCTTCGTCATAGGTAAGTTTAAATAATGGATACGCCCAGTGAATAATTATAAAATAATATTCTGTGAATAAAAGTTCAAGCCATAGACATAGAGAATGGACAGTGCATTCTGTATTAACACAATGGTGTAACATCTGTTCAAAAAGTGAGAGAGAGATGCAGTGTAGTTTGGAATATATCTATCTCTTATTCTAAGAATCTGATTGGTAGCATATTATCCCATAGGCGTCAGTTGAAAATTTATAATATGCAAATATGCTTTAAATTACAATTGAATTTAGTATGTATGAGAGATGATAGTTCCAAATAGACGTTTTTCTGTTAATCAATTATCACTGAAACACTTTTAAAGACAATATAAAACATTTACTATTAATTAATTTTATAATTCAAAACAATTGATATTTATTTAAAAATCTGAATGATACACCAATGACTCGTGGCGCGATTTATCTTTCCTTGTCTAAGCGGCAAACAATGTGAGTAAAGTGTGTACTATGAGTTAGTTATATATATATTTTTATATATAGGTAACCTCTCCCTACAAAATGATAAAACATTGAAATTGTGTTTATTTCTAGCGTCTTGCGATGTCGGGTACGCCATCTACTCCCGGTACGCAGCGGAACCAATCGGCCCTCCAGTATCGTACATAGCGCACTTGACGGGCGCTCTTGCAGGCCTCACAATAGGCTTGCTAGTGCTGAAAAACTTTGAACAAAAGTTACACGAACAGTTATTGTGGTGGGTCGCGTTAGGCGTGTACGCCGCGTGCACCATCTTTGCTGTCCTGTTCAACCTGCTGAACCCGGACGCCGTGGAGGAAATACACCAAGTTAGCGTAGGCGACGATATAAACACACAGTACGTGTACACCAGGTTGTTTAATAGGATATAATGGATGTGTATATTTGATATAGTTATTATTTTATATTTTCGTTTAGACTTTAATTATTCCCCTGTAAATATGTTTTGGTTGATTTGTGTAAAAAAACAAAACAAACGATGATTGCTTGCTTGAGAGTGATTGACTACAATAATTTTTAAATGGCCTTAATACCATGACAGATCGCCGAAGAAGATTTTGTTATATCCAATTTGTTTTAAAGGTTCCCTAATACTCATTTTATTAAAATTATTTTACCCATAGACATAGAGCATGGACCGCACATTCTGTATTAAAATAATGGTGTAACATTTCTTCAAAATAGAGTTTGGGATATATCTATCTCTTTTTCTAAGAAGAATGAAAACGTTACTACCGTTTAAATAAGGACAAGTATACCCCAAACTATTTTCTATCTCTTTCTTTTGACACGATTTTGTTTTTGAGTCACATGCGTGGTCCATTTGTTTCATAAAAATTAAAACAAAAAAATACAAGATTTACTTAACCTTTTAACAAAATAGAAATGTTAGTTCTCAAATTGAATGTTGTCAGATTGGATATACAGAATAATTTGTTTATAAAAACATTTGCAACCTTTTGTTTATTATTAATATATTCACACGTAAAGTAGAGATCAATATGGTTTCTGATATTTTTGTATACTGAGGTTCTAATTCTAGTTACTAATACCAAATAATCACAACACTGTATATATTATATTATAATTTATTTTTACATAGAGCTTTCATGACTGCCGATTCAATAGTATTTGATGATCGTTAAATAGAATTATAGTTATCGTAAAAATATTATCGCAGTAGTGAAACGAATGTATTATCTAATATAAATTAATAATTTTCTTAACGATTGTCAAAACTTCTTATGTTATGTTTAAAATACTAGTCTTCATTTTTTCTATCTTATTATAGTCAGTTCATTTAGTCATTTCAAAGAAAATAATCTTCATACTTGAAATTTATTATTAATAATTTATTTATTTAAACAATAAAGTAAATTTTTCCAATGAAAGAAAATACTAAATACACAAAAAAAATATTAACAAGAACAATTTCATAATATAAAAAGTTTTTTTTAAACAGCTTACTTTTGGAAATAAAAATTCGTTTTTATTTTGAACAGCCAGTATCAGTGGCGTATCGTAGGTTTCTACCACCCAGGGCAGATGGCAAATTCAACCCCCTCCCCCCAACATATAAATATGAAAATATAAGACCCTTTTTTTCGTTGCTATTTCAAATTTGCTGCCCCCAATCTACAATTTTGAACCTTTTAATAATTTTGATGACCTTTTATAATAAATTTATATTTAATAATTATTTTTTTTTAAATTTGCAGCCCCTAGCAAAGTCCCGCCCGGGGCGAGCGCCCCCTTTGCCCCCGCCACGATACGCTACTGGCCGGTGTATTAAAAGTGTTAATAAATTACAATATAAATATTTATTTCAATTTACATTTATGCTTCAACAAGTAATAAATTATTTTCTTATATATTGTTATTAACTTATTTTGTTGTATTTAAGGTATATTTGGAATTTTACAATATCTACTTTTAATTTATATTTTACATATACAGTATTCCAAAGAATTATTTTGTTCATTTATTATTAAGTTAATTTTATGTGTTATCTGATGGAAAGATATTACTTCTATCATTACATTTTCAAAAGAGTTAAGTAAATAATGTTTATTTTATAGTAATAATTAGGTAATTAATAAATAATTTATATAACATTTTTTTAAGCAATTATTACAATAATAAATTGATTAATAAAATATTAACTAAATATAAAAGTATTCTAATATAATAAAGTAATAATAAATCTATAGAACACTAGAGGTTCTACAAAAGTGGATACCATAGACATCGTTTGGTGTTATATTATTTTGTATATATATATACATACATACATTAACAAAAACTAAAAAATGAAAATGTAATGGTAGGTGTAAGGTAAGTGTGTATAATATAAGACATAGAGTACGTTTACACAGTGCTATTATTCCGACTTTTCTGTAACCAATGTAGTTAAACCGTTTTAATTGGTGCTGTTTACACATACGACAATAAGTAACGCCAGCTGGAATTATAATTCTGATTTTAAGTACGTTATAAGTTTGTTAGTGTACCAACAAGAAATCTTAAAAATACTTCATTTCTACATCCCATTTTGTTTTCCATCTCTTCGTCTCAGGTGTTTTAACTGACGACGCTTTTTCAAATGTTTATGCGAAATGATTTACGATGAAATCTCTATAATCCATAGATACTTATATTTTTTGGGGTTGGCTAAATAGATATAACTAAACCTGATTAGTTATGTCAGGTGTAATGCGCCATCTACACGCATTTTTAAACCCAGTTTTACTACACCAGTTACAGTAAAACCGGATTAACAGCATACTCATAGAAATGTCTTTACTTATAGCAGACACCAGTGAATTCACCAAAGACTGATTCTTTGTAAATAGAATGTGTACTGCAGGCTCAATTATGAATATATTAAGTTTGATTATTATTATTTCCACAAAATGTTACCATATTATGTCTAGTAAAGTATCGATTTTCTTTACAGTGGTTATTATATTATGCTTCATTTACTGCAAGAAAAAAATGTGATTGTGTTGTGGTATAATAAAGATTCAAAAATATAAAAGCTTTTCAGGATGAATGGATTCAAACTATACAGATATATTTTTAATAGTTAGAGCTGCAATTTTTATAATTAAGAATATATATTTATAAAATTTAAAAATACTAAATATTGGGAATAGCGACGTTTCTTTATTGATTTTTTCTCTTTAGGCCAGGCGCCAAGTATTTTGGAGTAGAAGAAATTCAAACTGAATATTTTTTAGAGTATAGTTGGCATCAACTTAACGCCAAAAAGATTTATATATATAAAATAAAAATCTAATTAAATTCTATACAAAAAAAGTTCTTTGCATATTTTTCAACAGATTTGCACTTCCTCAATCTGAAATTATTTTTAAGTTATTGAAAAACTCTTTCAATCGTATAATTATAATAAATTACTCTGATGAAAATTATGTTAGAACCTTTTTTGTTTTTTCCTGATGCCCACCTCGTTTGAGAGGGAAAACTTCAGGTTTTCTTAGTAACACTTTAAAAATTATCCGGTCTGAATTAATTTTGTAAATTTTTCCGACTTGACTCCTGGTCTACACATCTAGAATAAAATTTTATAAAAATTATGTAGATTTTCAAAATGTATATAATTTGTAAGTTACATGTTTTTTGAACAGCATTTATTATAATTCTATTTATTATTTATTTGATATTAATTAATAATATATTATTGTAATTTCTAAAATTCCACCTGTGTTTTGTTCTCATGACCATTGATATTATATTTGTAAATCAACGGATGTTGGTATTTCAACATTAGAGGAGAATTCTGTCAGTTTATGTCGTGTCTCTTTTAGGGTTGATCCAGACCATCAGTTCGGTCTCGCTCCAGTCAAATATTCAGTATAGTAATACTGTATCGAAGCGTGATTGGATCGAGACCTGAACGATACCTATAATGTGAATGCTTTCATTGTTTATTTTTATTTGATCGGAGCGAGACCTGCTCGAAAGTCTGGATCGACCCTTAAAGTTAGTGCGTCAGAATCATAATAATTATTTCACTTGACATACACAAGCGATAAAAGCTAGAAAAGTTATTAAATTGAAAATATAAGTAATCATAATCTTTATTTATTAGTCGATGAAAGACTGTAATATATTAAAATGCATGTTTTGAAAAATATCAAATACGATTGCTTTAAATAAATTGTTTTGTTAAAATACTGTGCAAATTTCAAATGGCCTCAAAATTTACGATAATATTTGAAATAGACTAACTTTAACTTAGCGGTATAACTACTAGGAAAGTATGTTACCTAGTAAAGACAATCTTTATATTATTGAATGTATTATTTGTAATCCGTATGTTGTCAAAAAATATTAAAAAAAAAAACGTAATGTGAATATGTAAAAAGTTTGTATTGAAGTCAGCAATAATGTAGTAAATTATGTTTAAAATGTAATGCTGCGTACTTTTAGTAAATAAAATTAAATTACAAACAATTTTTATGTCAAAAATAAATAATAGAAACTAAAATAATTATATAAATAAAAACGAAAGTATATAAAATAAATCTTTATATTGCAATGATTTATTCTTTCAAACAAAAATGTTTTGATTGAAAATCATCTTTAACACCAATAACTATGTTCTGTATTAAATTTAGGATTATTGTATTTTAAAGATTTATTATCTTATACTACAATATTAGGCCAAGCGCTAAGTATATTGGAGAAGAAGAAATTCAGACTGGAAATTTTTTTCTTCACATAAGAAATTCGATGAAATCTGTATGGGGGAAAAACAATCAGTTTTTACTGATTTATCGGCTTTTTTCGACTAGATAGCAAAAATAGTTACATATAAAATTAAAGCTAATTGATTTTCCTAAAGTTGAAAGAAAGCTGAGAAATCATCAAAAAGTGAAATATCCAGTCAGAAATAATAATTGGCATCTGGCCTATAGATGATATACTATGTGTTGAAGCAATTTATGTTAATATGATGTAATGAACATTATTTTATTTTTTAATTCTATACAGGTTCAGAAGTTAATGTATATTATATGTATTATGTCTGTATTTGATTTAATTTAAAGTTGAATTTTGAGCAGTGGATAAATAATTGACAATATATGTATAATACAATGTCAAGATGAGTAGAAAATGTGTATTACATTATTTTTTAGTAAAATGTAATAATTACATTTCGATGGAACTATGGAGATAGTTAATATACAATTTTGTTCTTACTAGACATGAGAATATATGTGATAAATCTAGTCATATTTTTGTTAATCAGTTATTTAATGTAGTCGTTCACCAAAGATTATACAAAATCGTTAATTTTAGGTGACTTGATTTTTCTAGTTATTTTTTATAATCACAAGCTATTGTATGAATAAATTATGGAAATAAATGGCATTTTTATATATCCAAGTATTTTATTTTAACAGTTAATTATATTATACATAATATATCATTTTAACTTTTATTTTTATTTAAACTTTTATTTGGGTCACCGTCAGTAACATGTCAGCATATTCAGCACCCTAGAGCATTTTCTGCTCTGTGTAAAACTTAATGTCTCCAGGCCAAAGTGATGAAATAAAGTTTATTTATTATTACGTCTTTTGAAAAGAATTGTTTTTTTATATTTTCACTTACAAGTTATTCATTAATTTGCCCCTTTTATAATCGTATACCGGAAGTAACTTGTTCTACATTAAGAAATTTAATAAATAATACTAATTTTATTAATTTATGCAACAATATAGACCATATATAAACAGAATAATAAAAATCATAATGCATTCATATTTAAATTTTCCTGGCATCTTACATACATCACGTGACAGGTTGCACTAAAATTATTGAATTTTTCACATCTATGCTGTTTCAGTTTTATCATCTATGGTAGTTTCTCAATAATCGTAGATCAATTTTTTGACGTTTTACACTTATTTAATAAAATATAAAATTATGTCTAAACTAATTGCTCGTGCTCCCGCCCTTATGAAATGTAAGTACATATTTATTATAAATACTAACACAAAAATGCTGTATTTTTATTTTTACTACTTATAAGATTTCTCCAATATTAACACAAATAAGCAAATAAGATGTAATTATATAATGAATTATGATATTTATCTCTTGAACGCATTGACAATATTTAAGTTTATCAAACTACAAAGTAAAAAATAATACATTATGTAACTCAACATAACCAAACTTCTTAATATATTCCATAGAACGAAAATCTTGTTTTATACATATTACTTAAACAATATTTATTTTTATAATTTAGCGCTTATGGACGATGCACAACCAAAGTTAAAAGTATTTTTAAAATACGCAAAAGTAGAACTAACCCCCCCAACAACAAGCGATATTCCACAAATCCGATCCGGTATTCAACGTCTCGTAGAAGGTGCACGTACTGGAAAATGGAAACAACTAACAGTAAAGGATGCGTGGCTCAACACTCTTGTAGCCGTTGAAGTTTGCATGTGGTTCTACGTTGGAGAGTGTATAGGAAAACGTCACCTTGTTGGTTATAATGTATAATTTTAATGTAATTTTATGAACAGTGAATATTGTAGAAATAATATGATTAAAATACTTTTTTTGTTGTATATTTTGATTTTTCATAAATACACATACTAAATTTATTATTTATTTGAAGGGATATTTTTATTTTAGGCCAGTCCCCAGATTTAACTAAAAATACGTTAATTTATATGACACTAATTATTTGTTAAATTGATTGGATTCTAAGTGGACGGCATTGAGGAAATACAAATAGGTGATTTTTCATGCTTTCATATGAATAAAACCATGTTATTTTTCAAGAATTTTATTTTGACACAGATAATTTTTTTTACATGATTAGATTATTTTCAATGTATTTTATAACCAAGATGGTTAAACATTAATATATGTACAAGCTGATACAAATAACAATTTTGTAAATTGATACAAAATATCACAGAATAACAGAATAAATATTATTTCAAACAGAATTACAAAAACATAAATTTTAAAAAACAACTGTTAATGCAGTGAAAATAATCAATTGCACAACAAATTTGTATTATGATTTTTTGTAACAAATACAACAAAATAAACATTAGAAACTAGCAAAATAAATGCAAAAACAAATCACAATTTCAAATCAATGCATTTTAAAGAAGTTCTTCATCCAGTTCAAGTTTAGTAGCGATTCTTATTTGAGCACTGGCTGCATCTTTCAATGAGAAAAGGTGAGTCATTTCAGCTTCAGTTTTAGCTAATTCCAGGGCTTTTTCAAATAATTCAACTCCTTGTTTAAGTTTACCTCTGTAATGAAGAAAATAATTAATTACAAAAATCAGTATTTAAATAAACAAATATACAAACCTTTGAACTTCTATTGATCCTAACGCTTCATAAGCGTATTCACATTTACTGTCTTTTTCTAAAGCAGCTCTTATATAAGAGATAGCCGTTTCAACATCCGATTTCCACTGAAGTGTTAACACAGCTCTTTGTACATAGACTGTCGCGTTATCTGAATCTAGCTCCATAGTTTTAAGAAAGTATTTATCAGATTCCTCGTACTGTTGTTGATCCAATAAAACTTGAGCGTAAAGTGAATATCCTTCACTGCAGTTAGGGAACTTTTTAAGCATTTCTTGAAACCCTTCTAGAGCACTGGATAATTTTCCTAGATTCATTTCACTTGCAGCTTGCCGATACTCAGTGTAACATTTTTGTGCATGTGAAACTGCAAAATTAGGATTTAGTTCTATTGCTTTGTTGAAATCAATAATTGCTTGTTCTGCTTTTCCTCCCAATAACAGATATTGGGCTCGATGGTGATAAATGTCACTGTTGTTGGAATCTATTTCAAGTGCTTTCTTGAATAAATTCATGCTTTCATCAATATTCTCTAATTGCATGTTCAATGCCGCATGTTTGATCAGCGCATTCACTTTAAGCTTTGGATCAGTTTCTTGATTTTCATATACAGCAGTTAAGTCACTTACAGCTTTACTGTGGCTACCGATTAAAAGATAAAACGTACCGCGTAATAATAGTGCCTCGGTTTTATATTGAGCTTCAGATTCACTGCAGTCTATTTCCTCATTACATGCAGATATTATATCGTCAAAATTATGGGTTTTTAGTGCATACAATGCTCGGTTAAATCCTTTTAAGTTTTCTGTTGAATTGATATTTATTGCTTCCAACTGTGATTTTAATGGATCGTTTGAAAAAGAGCCAAAGAAAACTTTGATAAAATACCTTGATGGCATTATCGGTTTACGAGTTAACATTGCTTCTTTTGCGTGCTTTTCTCCCAACTGTCTTAATATTTTATCTGCTAGAATTAGTGAACTATGGGTTTGGAATTTTTCCAAAAGACACACTGCTGTTATATCATCTAAAGCGTTAGCATGTTCATTTGTAATTTCATAAGCTTTAGCTCTCCTTACCAGAGCTTTTATATATTTTGGATTTAATTCTAAAGCTTTTGTACAGTCTTCTTTGACAGAACTCCATTTTTTTAAATTTTCATAGGCAGCACCTCGATTTTGATAGATTATTGCTAAATCTATATTCTTTTCTCTAGGGCATGTCTCTATAGCTTGATTATAAAATGAAATTGCTTCGTCGTATTTGCCAGTTTTGAACAGTGAATTACCTTCATTTTTTAAGCGATTTGCTTTTTGTAGTAGAGTTTCTTCTACAACAACTGGTTGCTGGTCACTACTGTCATCTAAAGATAATGAATTCATATCTGAATCAATCTTTTTTTTGGCATAATTCAATTTTTTATTTTTTATTGAATTCTTTCTAAGATACCAGTAACCTAAACCTATTACGCCGGTAGTGCCTAATGCCACTGCTATCTGCCATTTAGGAAAAGATGATCCACTTTGACCTGTCGAAACCATTTTAAATAAACGCAAAAATTTAAAAACAAAATACAAAACTTTTCAAAAATTATTAAATTGCCCGACGAAACTTATTGACAGATTACAAAACGCTGAAATATATAGATCAATCACATGTTTGCTTGTAATTTTGAAAGTTGTTAAATGTGTTTATCATCTATGGTATTTATTCTATGCATTCTATTCTCCAAAAATATATTTGTTTCTTTCTTCCCCATTCATAGCTGTCAAATATTTTCAACTATCTGCGTTGCTCTCACAATATTGGTATTATGCGTTACTTATCTCAAAAATGAATACTAAAAGCAAACATTGGCCACGTAATATGTGAGTGATACTTGTCAAATAAATTTATTAAAAGATTAGTATATAAAATGTAATAAAATGGCTCAAGACGAAGACGAAACGTCTTGGTAAATATTTTATATTTTGTTTATATGTGCCTGTTGCTATCTTTAATTAGCAATGTGTTAATGAAATAAAATTAGCTATTTATGACCCATTTTATAATTGTGTAAACTTTTACAGGCAATTAGAATTAGAAAATGCATTATTAGAAGAATGTTCCGCAAGTGATTTATATTCAATATGTCAAGGAAGAACGCTACCAATTAATGTTAGACCAGAAGTGTGGCAGATATGTTTAGACGTTCAAGATAAAGCAGATCAGATCGTACATTTTAATGAAATATTTGATTTACCAAATCAAACTTTATTAAGGGAAAACTGTACAAAATTCGTATCAAAATTAGGTAATGATGAAGAAGACAAAGTTTCTGTTATTTCTGATTTAGAATCAATATTGACGTTTTATTGTAAAAGTAGAAATTTAAGTTACGAAGAAGATAATGGTTGGATAGAATTACTATTACCACTGCTTGCATTAAAACTACCTCACGCAAAAACATATAACTTATTTGAAGCTATTCGGGATATGTATATACCTCAAGGTTGTCATAAAAACGGAAGTGTTTTTCATGTTCTGCGATTATTGCTTTTGTACCATGATCCAGAGTTGTGCTCATTTCTCGATACAAAACGCATCACTCCTGATTTATATTCATTAGCATGGTTCCAGTCTCTGTTTTCAGCAACATGCACATTACCTGTAGTTTTGTCGATGTGGGATTTTTATTTCCTACAATCAGATCCTTTTTTCATATTCTTCTTATCTCTTATAATGATTGTGAATTCCCGAGAACAAATAATGTCAATGAAGAATGAAGACAAGCAAATTATCATCAATACTTTATCAAACATGCCATGTGCTCTCGAAGCTGATGATGTTACAGATTTCTGTTCATTAGCACAATATTATGCTGTGAAAACACCTGTGTCTTTTAAATCAGAGCTTCAATCCTTATATCGTTCACAGTCTGATGATGTAAATATTTTGTCGCAGGCTTTATGTTTACCGGTTTCGGCTCAAGAACTTGTAGAAAATGTCTCGATAGATACATCTTCAACTCTTGATTCAGTCAGGTTTTTCTTAGTCGATTGTCGTCCGGCCGATCAGTATAATGCTGGTCATTTACCTACTGCATTTCATTTAGACTGTAATCTGATGTTGCAAGAACCGTCTGCTTTTGCAACAGCTGTTCAAGGTTTATTATCTGCACAACGGCAAGCTTTAGCTGCAAACTCGAATGCAGGAGGGGAACATCTTTGTTTTCTCGGTTCAGGCAGAATGGACGAAGATCAATACACACACATGGTTGTCGCATCGTTTTTGCAAAAACACACGCAATATGTTTCTTTACTGACGGGTGGATACAAAGCCATTCACGATTACTTCGGTGATGAAGTAATATCATGTCTTCAAGATCACAACACAAGATATTGTCTTGTATGCAATCCAGACGTAGAACATACTACCATCGATAACATCAAAACAAACAGTTCTGTGGATCTGTTTGGGAAAATTTCAGCAGCAATGAAAATCAAGTCTGCTGAAGTTAAAGGGAAATTGTTCGACTACATAGTGAACCCTAACGCTAACACTCCAGTAATTGATCGTCACGTTTCAAGTAATGATAGAAATGGTAAACGGTACCGTAATGTAGCACCTGTATTCAGTATTGATGATGATAATGATAACATTGCTTCGATGGAATCAATAGATGATGAATTAAAAGAAATTGTTGCGATACAAACATGGCTTAAGAATCCAGACGTTATCGAAGCGTTCAAGTGCCAAGAAGTAAAAATAAATGGTTATATGTACAACAGTCATTTGTTAGTCACTGAAAGTTATTTGATTGTACTTAGAGAAGTACCTGGCCAGCGTGGGGTAGCTCAAGTCATAGTAAGAAGACCTTTATCTGCAATAGTTAAGATAACGGCAAAAAAACGACACCCTCAATTGATCACATTTAAGTACGGAAAGTCTGAAGGTGATTCGCTGATTATATCAGACATGGATAGGTTTATAATACCAGAAGCGGCAAAAGCAACTAAAACTGTTTCTGAACAGATTTTGAAGCAATTAAAAAATAGCGGAGAATGTTGATAGTAATATATTTGAATTGAGAATATTAGGTATATTATGTATATATAATCAAGATATTTCATAAATAAGTAAAGACTAACTTGAATCGCATACATACATACACATTTTGTTTCATAGTTTCAAAGATATCAGATTTTTATATTTTTAGAATTTAATACAGATAAAAATATTATGGAGCCATCAATAAGTTATATAATTCATAAATGATAAATTAATTTGATTGTGGGATTCCAAATCATTTGGTTATTTCGATTGCTAAATTATGCAACAATTGCCCACCCTAATTAAGTATAATAATAATTATAATATATTAAGAATAATAATAATGCAGCTTAAAAAAAGTGCTAAAAAATTATTTATTTTGTATGATGGACACTGCAGCACAATTAAGTTATTAAAATGTAATCTACAATAGAAAATAATTTTATCTACATAATAAAATATTCAATAATATTCTTTTCAAGGTTGTACTTAATTTATTTTGATAAAAATAAGAGTGATTATTTAATATGAGTGTAGATATTATATTTATTAAATGTGTGTTTCCAATATTAATGAAATTGATAAATACTGCGTTATTAAATATTATGCATGCGATTGAAGTAGTTGATATTGTTCATAAATTATATTACGTTATTCGAATCATACACATAAGTTAGACTGCTTATAATTTAAATGTATTGTTTGCTTTACCTACGTCATACAGATTATATTTTAATTAAGATATTTAACTTAATATGCCAATATCCGAAATAGTAACATACTTATATTGTCTTAATTATAGTCTTTTATGTGATAACTTAACGTAGTTATAGATTAACATGTTACTTTATTTATGTGTTGTATATAAAGTTGTTATAAAAATAAATAAACGTAATTTTTATGAATTTTATTGCATTTAATTAAATCTGCGGTTCTGAGTGACAGTCAGCCTGAACTTCTGGACCTAGAAATGTGAAATTTTAAAGATGTAAACCCTAAGAGTTGGATGTTAATTAAAAAAAAGTTAGAGAAGCCTGACTTTTTGCCAGTACTGTTATTCTATAGTTACTCCACTGTTTCAAAGTTCAACCCTAAAAAAGAATACATATGGGTATCAGCTCTCAGGTTTTAAAATAGATAAAGTAATAAATAATTGAATAATATTAAATTTTTTTTATTGTAAACATGTAAGAATAGTCATAATTTTAATATAAAACATTGCGACACTATATTCAAATAAGTATACTTTCAAATGTACAAAATATATATAGCTCTGCTTTATTATTATGTAGGTAAAATTACGTCTTTCTAATTTTCTAAATTGCATAACTAAATTTAAAAAAAATATACAAATTCAATTATAATAAAATTAGGAATGATAGTCTATTTGATAAACATTTAAATTAAAATTATTTTTATTTACAATAAATTTACTCATACAATTTGGCAAGTCAATTAATTATTAATTTACATGAGCTACAAACTAGAATTTCACTTTGATTTTAAAATGAGATCTAGTGAAAATAATTACAAATTCATTTAAAAAAGGAATGATAAAAACTAATAATTTACGAAACAAGTGATGTTTATATTGACTTAGGTAATTAAATTAATTTCAACTAATACAAACTTGACAAAGTGAAAAAAAATAATTAGACCCCTGAAATAAATAAAAACCTATTTATTTAAAAAAATTGAAATCAAACAAAAATATGTGTCCGACTAAACTTGTAAGATTTTACATTAAAATAATTTTTTTTTACCTAATAGTTTTTTAAACCCCTTTTATAATTAAAATTTATTTTTTTAAATTTGATCCCTTCGATTTATTTTGGGGTTCAGATTTTTTTTTCTCACCCTGTATAATAAAATGAATACCTATATTTTTATTTAAATAATATTTATACATTATTCTACTTTTGATGTATTATGATAAAATTACTTAAGAATAACTGTTTAACATGTTTAAACACAAAAAGTAAGACTATGTAAATTACCGTAAATACTATATTGACTAATAAAAATTGCTATAAAAGTGTTAATAAATAATTAATTACAAAAAATATATATATAAATACAAACAAAATTGATTTCTTTTATTACCGATCAAAATAAATAAAATTTTATATTTTCACGATAAATATTACACCAAATCCACAATTTGCAGTATTTGATTTGCATGAATACTGCTGAAAGCAAAATGTTATATTTTACAGGATATATAAATTGCACTGTTTCCGTTTAAAGAAGAATCAGATGTATTTTAAAACCTCGGCAGTTATTTTCTTACCTAATTTTATTTAATATTTATATTAAAATAACCTAAATTAAATTAAATGCCAAAAATTAAAAAAAATTAAACAACTTTGGTTCACTTTATAATTAAATAATTACATTCTACAACACATTTTAGTTAAATTCACTCTTGCTGTTCGACAAGTTTATAAAACAAAGAATTCGTGTTAGACATAAGGTCATTGGGTGATGCAAACTCTGCTACTTGTCCATCAGCGATAACAAGTACCCTATCGCAGTCCATAACTGTATCAACGCGATGCGCTATTGTTAGAACAGTGCTGTGTCGGAACACCGCTCTTAGCGTCTGTTGCAATTGTCTATCAGTCTCTTGGTCCACATTTGCAGTAGCTTCGTCAATGCACAAAATCTAATTAAAATATTCACAAAATTAGAAATTCATGCATGGGTATAAATATTTAAAATTCTATTGGTTTATGGATGAAATTATTATATAAAAACCATAAACAAAGAAAATATTCAACAAATCATTTAAACTATTTTTTACTTTTTTTATTATGCACTTACTTTAGCTTTATGGAGAACCGCACGTGCTAGGCACATAAGTTGCCGTTGTCCTACTGAAAGATTCTGTCCTGAAGCTCCTAAAATAGTTTCAAGCCCACCGAGTCTCTTGACTAAAGCTGATAATCCACATTTCTGCAATGAACTCCATAATTCTGCACTTCGGAATTCTCGTAAAGGATCTAAGTTGTCACGTATTGTTCCAGAAAACAAAAATGGCTCTTGGGGGATAATTGACAGTCGTGATCTGTAATATTTTATATATTAAGATTCAATATTTTTTGACATTAACAAAGTTATAAAAGTACCTTAACGCAGCTAATGGAAGACTTGATGTATTTACAGTATCTATAAAAATAGCCCCGGAGCTCAGTTCTACCATTCTAAAGAGCGCATTTAATAAGGAACTCTTTCCAGCTCCGGTTCTACCAACTATACCGATTTTCTCTGCAGGCCGTGTTTCGAAAGATATACCTTTCAGGGAAGGTATCAGATGATCTCTAAATTTGAAAGATTGAATTAACAATAAAATGAAATATTAATTCAGATAATAATAATTTACCTGTATTTAAGGACAACATCATGGAAAACAATAACCCCTTGAGCAGGCCAAGCGTACGGAGGATTCACAATAGCACCTTCATGAAATACAGGTGTAGTTTCTTCAATTTCTACTTGCTCAATATATTGTTTGACTCGTTCAACAGCAATCATTTCACGTTCCGTCTCGGTAAATGCATTAACCACACCACTTAATAATCCAGTTACCGATAGCGCATATGAAATTGCTAATCCGATCAAACCTATAAAAGAAAATATTTATTGTGTCATGTCGATTGGAATTTATAATATAATAATTACCTGGATCAGCAACGTCAAACTGATGCTGAACAACAGCGATGATTCCGACACCGGTTACCATGGCAACGCCTATGAATTGCAACCTCAATCCGAGCCATCTACCCGCAGCTTGAGATGCAAACTGAGCCTTTTGATTAGTTTCAACATTGTCTTCGTTGTCTCTCATAAATCTTTGAACTGACCGCAGGGCTCGTATTGTTGTCATACCTGTTTAATGTAATAAAGATAAAATAAATACTTTATAATGTAATGTAAAATTTAAATTTACCTTGTAAAGTTTCATTAAAATGATTGTATACTGGGGATAATGTAACACTGGATAAACGTTTAAGTTCCCGTGAAGTCAGTCGATAGTGATGTTGCAGCCAATGATATATGGGAACTAGAGGTACGAGTATTAGGCAAAGCCACGGTAGTCCATACACTGTTACCACAACAGAACCTAGAAAGAATATTTTAAATAAAAATTTTGGGATTTTAATTACACACTTTACAATATTTTGAAATTTTAACATACCAATCACTCCAAAAAACTGCGCTAGTAAAATATTCATTATGAAAGGTAAAGAATCATCTACAGTATACGTATCCGATGAAAATCTATTTAAAATTCTACCAACTGGCGATACATCAAAAAATGTTATTTTTGCCTGTAACAAAATAAATCGTTAAATATATAATTATTTATTGCAATAACAAACACTTACTTTTACAATAGTTCTTAGTAAAATTTTATGTAATTTGGTAGCTGCGTAGATTCCACCATACGCAAACAAAAATGCTCTGAACAAAGTAAACACTGAATTCATTCCACCAAATATACCATAAATAGTTAAATAATACTGAACACTAGAATTATTATTAATCACTAAGAGAACAAAATCTTCCGAGGAATTTATAGTAGTATTTGTTGTGTTTGAATGTTTCTCTATATCCGTAACCCAAAACGATAACCATAGATCTGTCATATTACGTGAACTCTGCATTAGGATCATCGATAACAAAATTGCTATTGCGAGAAGATGTCCTATCGCTTTCCAATACGTTATATATACATCGGTTTCAATCGTTCCTGTTTCTCTGGATTCTTCTTGTAATAAACTGTCAGTATCGCCATCATTTAAGTTCATTTCATGAGATATTTCATTTGAATTTATTATTTTTTTCGATTCACTATATGAAAATTCAGAACCACTTTGTTCCAGTTGATAAAAATCAGTATCAGAAAATATATCGCAAGGTTTTCCTAAAATTTATTACATTTTATATATTGAATATACAATTAACAGATTTGATTCAAACCTTGTTTTTCTATTTTTCCTTCTTGCATCATGACTACCCAGTCAGCTTGTACTATGAACTGTTTATGATGTGAACATAGAATTCTTGTTTTATTCTTTAACACACCCATGATACAATGTTGAAAGATATGCGTGGCTAC
The DNA here is from genome assembly GCA_961205875.1 of Sialis fuliginosa. Classification (NCBI taxonomy): domain Eukaryota; kingdom Metazoa; phylum Arthropoda; class Insecta; order Megaloptera; family Sialidae; genus Sialis; species Sialis fuliginosa. The sequence goes on from OY540809.1 coordinate 6,015,707, forward strand.
ATTTGCATCTACAGAGGCTAGCACATCATCAAGAAGATATACTGGTTTATTCTATAAATTAAAAATAACTAAGTATTAAATATAATTACTGAATATAGCAGGAAAAACATGTCTGTAATAAAATGGGAGCTCTCCGCCTCTAGCATTGTTATAATACAACTTACTTGATAAACAGCACGCGCTAAAGCAATCCTAGCTCTTTGTCCACCAGATAGAGTAGCTCCAGAATCACCGACACCTGTCATATCTCCAGAAGGCAGTAACACTAAGTCATCTTCAAGACAACATGCATGTATCACATTACGATATTTGGCTTCATCGTAGGCACGTCCAAACAAAATATTATCTCTTATTGTTCCTCGCTGTAGCCAAGGTTGTTGAGCGACCAAACCAAACCCTAGAGAGCATTGTTATTTTTCATTAGGTACTGTTAAATGAAAGAACAATTATGTTGAATTTACCATCTTCTAGGTTGCTGACGACTATGGCACCATTTTGTTTTTCTACTTCAGCTACTATTGCAGATAATAAAGTGGATTTTCCACATCCAACAGGGCCCATTATTCCAACTAAATTCCCCTAAAATAGTTAATACATGTTTATTTTCAGATCTAAATGGGTTAAGAACTATATTATGCTTCGCACACTCTGCAATTTAAAAGTACATAAATTCAAGTTCAAGTTTCTACGTATGCATGCAAAAGTAACAGTTCATCTCTATGTTCAATTTTGCTTGGCAGCGATTTCGAAGAGTTTTTTGATAACTCCTATAAAGTTAGTTTTTCAGTTTAAGCCAGTGATAAATGCAAATAAAATAATTTTACCTTTTTAACAGCAAGATTTATTGTATCTAAAACAAAATTTCCACAGTCTTTTGCTGATGTAGGTGTGTATACTTGTTCGTTTGTATTAATAAGACCGGTAGAACTACTGGGATGATTAAGATCTTCTTCAACTTGTTGTGCTTCGGATATTTCAATGTTAGATGCATTTTCTTGAATATTCCATGTAAAATTGGCATTTTGAATAAAAATATAAGTATCGGTATCATTTTCTGACTCTTTATAATAAAGATCATTATTTAAGTCTGGTAACTGAAAATTAAATATTTACATGTATTAAAAACATAATGTTAAATAAATCGTAAATTTATAACTTACGTCAATAAATTTTTGTATTCTTTTTATCGACACCCACGCCTCTGTCACTCCGTTAAGTACCCATGGAAAAGCATTGAGAGGACTAATTAACATATTCAACAATGCTATACTTGTAAAGACTGTTGCTGCTGTTAGCTGATTTCCCATCAGTACATACGTTGTAAATGTTAATACAGAAATCAAAATGGGAGTTGTCGCCCAAAAGTACACACACAAAGCATCCAAATATTTTCGTCCCTTTAAATACTTTAGTTCTTTTTCTCGAAACTCTAAAAATATAGTTATATTTTACAAGAATATTTAGATTTGAAATTGATCTGTTCATGTTATCTTGTTTTAATACTAACTTGATATTAATCTAATGAAATGGTCTTCCCAAACGTGAAACTTTATGGTTCTAATTCCTCTTAAAACTTCAGCCATTAATTTGATTCTTCCATCTTTTTGTTGCATCATTTTGGTACTAAGCTGGCCGATTTTATTTGCTATAAATTTATTTATTGGTATAAGAATAATAGAAAATCCAACACCAGCTATAAACGCTAATCCTACTTGATTGTAAAGTAGAAATAATGTTACCCCTAGCTAAAAAACATTATATTTATTTATAAATTTTATAAAATAACACAATTTGTATACAAATTACCTGAAAAGGAATACTCCATAAAGCATGAAAACTAGAACACGAATTCACTATTCTGTCTGTATCAATAGACATAAAATTAACTATTTCTCCAACGCTAAAAACAGAATTTAAAGCTATGTTTCCAGCTGTTAGTGTTTTTCTATAAATCATAGTAACAATCGACGCACGGATTTTTAACCCCACGACAGCCATTTGGAAGTTGAAGTGAGAGTTACAAAAAGCACCTAGAAATATTTTTATAATTAAAAAATACATACATGCTTTTTATATAAATAAAATAAATACCAATAAGAGCTGTTGCAAAAAGTCCAAACGAATATAAATACCCCATTTCAATTCTTTCATTTTTGTTTTCTATAAAACTGACAAGACGGTTTAATAATAAAGGCCCTGCAAATCCAGAACAGTCAGATATAAATTTCAATATACCAATTCCATAAAATTCTAATCCAAAACAGCTATGAAGCGCTCTTATAAGCGATACATTGTGTTTATGAACATTAGAAGTTCCTGATGTAGCTATTTGTGTACTTGTTGATGCTGTTGATGATATTGAACCATAGTCTAAAATCAATGTGGTCATTTTTATACTCCTTTAATTTTATAAACTTGTAACTATTGTTAAAATTGTATAATATAATTACCTCGATTACGTTTTTGTATTTTATCTACATCACCAATAAGAGCTTTGTCTAATTTTAAACTAACAACAATGCTATTTATTTCCATCGGTAAATCAAACAAATCGTCAGGATGAATTAAACGACCATCTACACCCTAAAAATAATTTATATTACTGAATTTGAGTTAATAAAAATAAATTTTGTAATAATATACATAGACAGTAAAATTAAGCTATTAGCAAGAGTTAAGTTAGTCTATTGAAATATATATATGGAAACTGTTATCACCTTTTGCATAAGCGGGTTAACCCAATAAAAAAATAATCTCGATAACCATGTGGTATTTTCCATGGCTACACCCAAATGTGTTGGGTCGTGATATTCAGGTTGTAGAAAACGGGTGTATACATGGCCTGAACTCATCATCTCATCGTGCATACTACCTAATAGTGGTGATTGTTCTCTAAACTAAAATAAATAAATATTATTTCCACACACTCTTTTATTTTATATTTTATGACTATGGTATGTGAATGTATATACATATGTATAATGTAATATAAGCCTTGTTATGGTATCATAAATTATTTATACAAAAAAACACATTGTAAAGCTGTCAATTTGTTTGTTTGTTTTAGTTTTACTATAAATAATAAAATAGTAAATTATACAGGGTTTTAAAAAATAAAGGAAATTTTAACCGTTTATATTATAATATCATATATTTAAATAAACATAATTTTTAAAGTTTTTAAACCATTAAAAGTTTTTATATAGGAAATATTTAACACATGTGAGGCCCCCTGAAGTTGGAGGCCTCTAGATTTTTGCCAGTCCTATCACCCTATATAATTACGTCACTAAATACAATAGCAATTAAGACTGGTCTTATATATTTGAGTCGGTCATATATCTTTTAAATAAGACTTACCTGACCAGTTCTTCTTCCATAATAAGTAGCATAAGGACTATTGGCACTTTCTTCACTTGGAAAAAGTGTTACTGCATAAAATACTTGTAGTATAACGTTAACAATGACACAGGAAAATGAAAAGACATCACTGAATGATGGTTCCAGTGAATGTTGATAAATGATAATAAGAGATCTTAGTGAAATAATTGATAAAACAAATAGAAGGGACCAAATAACACAAATAAGTATAGGCCCTCTCGAACTTCTAGTTAGTTTAGTTTTGAGAGCGGATAGAAAGCTTACATGTACAAGCCAAGTAACAGTTTGTACGGCATATAATAAAACATTAACAGGCTGAAATTTTACATCATCTCTGGTCAAATAAACATAAACATGAGCTAATGGAAGTAAAGCTAATACTAATGAAATAATTAATCTAATTTTGATGGCTCTCATTTGCAATATGCCTCGCATTACATAGGTAGAAGGTTGACCAAAATAATATGCAGAAAGGACAGCCAATAATGCTAAAGCTGGTATTTGCAAGAAGAATTGTTGAAAACATAATCCTAAATCATGTTGGGTGGGTGACCATAGTTTCAAACCCTCTGGGCCACATAAATCCGTCCACCGCCACTGCCATCTAGAGAAAAGTGCGGCCGACATTGTATTTTGGAAATGTCAAATATGTATACTGAAAAAAATAACAACTTATTAAAAAGTTATTCGTCATAAAAATACATTCCTGCACTTTGTTAATTACAAAGTAGAAAAATATTCATAAATATCATGAATATATTTACTGCGTAAAAGTATTTCTATGAATGCGTTTTATACATCATGTAAAACGTCAGTGTTAATAAAAATCATTAGAATGTGGTTTTATATCTTACCGTTTATCAAAAATCTATATTTATCAAATTAAGTAACAGGTAACGACATATTTTTACACATTTTCTTTAAAATCACAGCCCAATTCATATATTATTTTCTATGTTCAATTAACACATCCCGTTCTTTTAGGTTACGTTACTGCCAAGTGATTCTTGTCATTATTTTCAAATCTGTAATGGAGGTTTGTAACTTGGATAATTTTGAAAATTTGGACAACAATGTTCAGAAAATGATTAATGATTTAGTAAAAGATAATTCAATAGTTTTTAAAAATCAACACAAAGATGAAAAAGAATTGGATGATTCTGAGAAACGTAACATTGCAGTTAATATTTACCTAAAAAGAAAGTCTTTATTTTTATCAAGATTTGGCCGATACTTAAAACCAGAATTCTTAAATTATTTTAAAGATTTTATATCTGATGATACAGATGGTTATTCTATCCAGTTTTACTTAAAAGAATTAGAAAGATATAATTCAAGTACTAGAAATAAAGATATTAGGAACAGAAGATACGAAGCAATGAAAAAGCTTTTTGATGATAGTTCATATTTTTCTGAGACAGAAATGATGAACAGAAATCCTTTATTGTATGAAAATTTAATAGGACAATATTTATCAGAAGAAGAGAAAAAAGAGAGGGATAGATATGATAATAATACATCATTTGTCGATATTTTAATGTCTGGTTTAGATAGGCAACGAAATCGTGAATATAAACAACAACAAATAGAAGATGAAGATGAAGTTATGATGGAAGATGAAGGTGATAGTTCAGATGAAGAATATAATGATAAATATAACAATGAACCATCATGTTCTATGAGCACACATAAAAGAGTACAATGGGGTGAAATGGATTCAAAAGAAGACAGGAGAGCAGAAGCTTTAAAAAATAATAAAGATACTGTAAAGAGAGATTCAAAGTGGTTTTTAGTTAGTGATTCAGAAAAACAATTATTAAGGGATGAATTTATTAGTTGCATGGTTGAAAGCTTTTTAGATGGTAACGACACGGATTTTGATTATAGTACAGTAGATTTAAATACTGAATATGATTGTATTGAAGTTCGGACACAAGATGAAGAAGAAAAATATTTTGATTCAGAATCACCAAATGAAAATATGCCACTGACGCCTGAAGAAAATAAGATGGCTGTTTCGGGGGAGAGTTCTGAAGATGAACTTGAAATTTATATGAAACATTTAAGTAGTAATCCTACAGTTAGTGAGTTAGTTGAAGATATGAAAAAAATGTAGTATATTTTTTTAAATAAATTGTGTTACAAAATTAAGTTTTAACATTGTTATTGAAAAAATGTACATAAGTATTATATTTCATAAATTGAAATAAATAAGTTTTTAAAATAATAATATTTTTAAATAATACACAGTGGCGTCCGCAGAAATTTTTCCAGAGACGGATCAAAACTTGTATATAAATAATTATGACAATTATATCTTGTTTATTTTTTATCTAAAGGGGAGGGGCAAGTAAACAAGTTAGTACGAAGATGAGTAATAAGCCGTGATATCTAATTATAGTCTGTTTCATTTAAGATTGCGCTCCTGATTGGGCAAAACGCTGATTCACAATAACACAATTTTCAATGACACAATCTTAGATTAGGAAAGACTATGTAAACTGTTACCAAAATTTTATGGCGGCCATCTTTTCTTAAATGTCACTTTCGTCATTTCCATGCATATTATCCCAGAGGCGTCAGTTGAAAACTTATAATATGCAAATATGCTTTAAATTACTATTGAATTTAGTATGTATGATAGATGATAGTTCCAAAGACATTTTTCTGTCAATCAATTATCACTGAAATACTTTTAAAGACAATATAAAACGTTTATTATTAATTAATTTTATAATTCAAAACAATTGATATTTATTTTAAAATCTAAATGATACGCCAATGACTCGTGGAGCGATATGGTAACAACGCTAGGTAATGTGTTATTTATCCTTTATCTTTTTTTGTCTAAGAACGCAATGCATCATGTAAATGCAATTAAATTCAAATTGTCAGATAAGTTATTCTAAAAAAAGGTGAGTTTTATTTCTTACAAATTTCATTGAGTTTTCATATACATATTAAAAAAAAATTGTTCATAAAATAGTGCCTGTGTGAATCGACCCGTCTAATCCCCGCCCACCACTGCAATCTTAAATAAAACAGACTATAGATATTCATGATTACGATAGGTCCAGTGCCAGCTCCATTCCAAATTTTGATCTACAGAGATCTATTTAGATCTACATTGATTCACGTAAATCAATTTCAAAATTTAGATTTACCTAGAACTTAGTATAGAATAATTTTTCTCAAGAAGACAAAAAGAAAGGTATATCTTCAACTCACTTTTCCAAAACAGTGAAAAAAGAAAAAGTAGGTATACAATTAATCAAAACTACAAATTCTTATGGATTAGCGAGTCATACAGATAACTAGTTTTAACTTTTAAGTCATACAAATAAGTAAACGCTAAATTCCAAGGTATTACCTTGAACCGACCTTATTATTTAACCTGGTCCGAAATAGGATTAACATTCCGCGAAGAAAGTTACAATGAAAAGGATTAAAGACTGAGAAAGTGTCGCATAAATTATATATAAATAATATATATTATTTATTCACGGTTGTGTCCATACAACACAATATGATGTGCGTTATGAATTCCATTGCAGCAATGGCACATATACGTGTCGTGAATACGGTAATACGGGAGGCGCTCGTCGCGGATATGTCAAATGTCACTTTCTTGTGTACCTTAGACTGTTACGTGTATTAGATTTTTTTTAATCCGCGACCTTTTTCCACAAGAGAAAATTTTAGCGACTCCACAGAAAGGAACCCAGTAATTGAGAAAATAATCAAACGGAATGAAATACCATTCTGTTTCATTCCGGAATCTGAACGTAAAATATATAGCAAATTTCAATTTGAATACGGTTTATCGGATTCAAACGGAATCAATAATGAAAATTGACAACTAAAAAAACTAAAGCAATGTGGATTGGTAGTACTGCAAACTTCTTTAGACTGCTTGGACGTAATAAACAATAATTAAACGTAATGAAATTATTGGCAGTGAATACGGAATTGTACAGAAATCGGAACGAAATTTGTAGGACCGTAACTAGAGGCTCGAGGGCCCGGGGCAAGAAGTAACCGAGGGACCCCAAGAATATGCAAAAAAAAAACACATATTACTAATTTAGATTTTAATGACCTTTTTTGTCGCCAATTTGAATTTTACACTTCTTACTAAGTAGTAGAGTGAAAATTAGTGTCGCAACAAAAAAAAGGTTATTAAAATTAGTAGCAAACGTAAAATTGTGGAATGAAGTGGTAACGAAAAAGGAAGGTCTTCATTTTTTTATATTTTGCATATACTGTGGCCCCTCGATCACTTGCTGTCCAGGTGCCCCAAAGCCTCTAGGAGTTGTACAAGGATTTTGATGCCTTTTCGAAGTTTGTCATATTCAACATTGGGGTCGTGACACAATTATATACCTAGAGACGAGGGGCTGAAATTTCATCCTATAAAAGATAGTAAAATAAACTTATTTATTTTTTCTCAATATAACAAGCACTGATACAGGTCCTTGGCGGGGGCGCAAGGAATCCTAGCTACTATTCAATTTTCGATTTTTTTGAGTCGAATGTATTCTTCCCCCAGTCCCCATGACGCGCCAATCACTAACTAGATACCAATATTAGTACCTCCCAATTCTGCCATACTGTTTATATAATCCCGCCCTGACAGGCACAGAGACAACTCCCCATCCTGTATTTGTGTCCGTTTTTTTATTTGTTGTACGAAAAAATACAAAAATTAAGAAGATATCAAGATTACGGCTGATTTTGTAAAAAACATGTATGCCAAAAAAAATTAAATATTAAAATTTTATAAATAACATTCTAATAGATTACGAAGAAAGCACAGTACCTACGTTTGATATATTTATAATAATTAATATTCTGTCTTCAAACAATACATACATATAAACCAAAACATTCGTGTTTAGAATTTAAATGAACAAGATTTTTACTTTCCTAATATTTTAGTAACGTCACAAGGGTATTTTAAATAGCAACATTAACAATAAATGGTTACGTTCAATACCTATCGATTTCTATTATTATTTTTAATAATACGTACATGTACAAGAATATTTATATATTTTATTGGTTAGAAATATAGAGAAATTTACTCACCTTATTTTTTTATAAAAACATTACGAATAACAAAATTACTGTACTTAAACGGGCACTGTACAGTTATTGTTTTAAGGATCTTTACGGTTATCTTTAAATATGGCACTGGGAACTCCTTGCTTGTTTCATCCTTTACGACTTAAGTAGCTACTTACGTATTATTAGCCAAAATTAAATATAATATTAAAAAAATAATAAATAATTCTATTTTGATATATGGTATGAGTAGATCTCTCGAAAACAGAATTTCTTTCACCTTTCCAATACATTTTTTGATAAAAATTGTTTTCACTAAGGATGCACGCTGAGACGAGATTGGCTTAAATTCGGAATAGACGAGCCGTTTGAATTTTGACAAGACAAGACAGACGATATAAACTTTATTTATGAGTTTCGGGTTTAGTATTTGAACATATATTTTAATAATTCATGCAAAACAAAAATTAGTCAATGTATGTGCGAAAATTATTCATTACAAATGTTGAGGAAGCTGTTTTAAAATGGATAGTAAAGGTTTCATTCATTAGTATGCATTTTGTAATTATAAGTGATCAAGATTCCTCTTGCCCAGCCATAGCTAGAGGCGATCTTACTTTGGTATACTAGTTACAAGCCTAAAATCTATCGTTTACTGAATAAATTATTTTTTGAATTTTACATGTAGATATATTTATAAGATTTACATATGAGTAACTACTTAGTTAAAGACTTATCTTTAAGAATAACAAGTTTTTTTATATTGGTTTTTAAAGAAAATAAACTAAAACTTACAACAAAAATATATTTTTTTAGTTAAAAGTTTATAAGTATAAATTTTTAACTAGAATCTTGATGGTAATTGGAGGCTTCAGGGGGAGGTAAAGCAGGTAATCACTTCCCCATTTTAAGATCAGATTAATGAATATAACTATAATATAACCTGAAATTATTAAATATATACAATATGACATAAAGACTAAGGCATCTGATTCATAAATCAAGTCTTCACAAAAAAAGAGATGGAGCATATTGTGGGTCTATGCGTGTCTTTATTTAAACATAAGTGTAAAAGAAGATAGAGTTTTGGTTGGGTTATATCTCTATTTTTACTTATTTGAACCATATTTTACACATTACGGTAATACAAAATGCACAGTCCATGTCTCTACGTCTATATGAAAATTACCATTTTAAGAAGCAAAAGGCTCAAATCCCAGAACGAATTTTGAAAAATCCCATCCCCTAAGTTTTAATATCGAATTTATTCTTTATGGTGGTATTCAAATTATTCCTGATTTTTCGCGATAGGTTTTTAATTTAACATTCAAGAAACTCATGAAAATGACTCTAACATAAAGAGGCCCACCAAGTTTTTTTAAATTCTTTAATCTTGTCTAGCAATCTTCTTAATCGATGCGAAAGACAAAGACAATTCATTACAATATGAAAGTTTTTATATACTTATATCTTTGTTTACTATATTAAATTTATCCCTTTAAAATATTTATTTAAATTAGCAGGTATCAATATTGATCAAAAAAAGATAATTGTCAGTAACGTTTGTATTAAATGTGTAATATAATCGATATTTTATATTTCTATATACATTGGTGTTTATTTATTACTGGTAAAAACAATTTATAGGTACCTAATATGTTAAATATTTCAGGAAAATAAGAAAAATATATTTTTCGTTTTAACTGTAAATATTACATTTATCTAGGCATATTTTTTAAATTATAATAATATAATCATAAATATATTTAATTTTCTGTTTTTAAAAAGGTTTCGAACATTAATATTAAACAGTAAATTTTCATTAATTATTGATAATCTTTTAAAACCAAGATTCTTGACGAGAATTATAAATTAAGTTGATATCGTCTCGTCAAAATTTCAGACCAGTGGTCCACACAGAAAAAATGGAGGATATTTTTGGTAATTATTGTAGGTAATTTTTATTTTTTATGTATCACAACACAATTAATAAATTAAATAATGTATATTGACAAATTCAGGGTCTAACTCCTAATCCCCCCTTTGGGAGCGCCACTGTTTCAGATGGTCTCTTCTTTAAGGCAATTTTATATCGGTTTCATCTCGTCCAAATTATAATAAAATAAAATGACTCATTTATATGTAATAAATAACCGAAATCGTTTGGAGAGTAAAAAAAATGGTCTCCACATATGTATAATTGCAGCTCGAGCGCTAGGTAGATGCCTACAAGTGTTACTATATTTCTATCCCTGTCTGTTATAATAAATCTAGAATTTTCACCAACATCGCCATATACCACACAAATTAGGTTACTATTAGTCATATATACACAAAAACTGTCAATGTGTTTTTACATAAATTACTCTTTAGCGGTGGCAGTTCAGTAACATGACGTTAAAAGCATAATTAAACCACGTGATGGTACGATTATCATTATAAGCTATTGTCTGATATAGAAACATGATGGACAATCGGCAAATGATACGTGTAAGAACGTAACAACAGAGAAAGTGGGTGAAGACTGCGAATAGATAGATACACATTTGCTGTGACAAGAGTATTTGTAGACACGTGTATTTACGTGTCATCAGTGGCTGACGGGGGGGAGAGGGGGGGGGGGGTACCCCTAGTGCCAAAATGAGGCAGAAGAGTTTGATGAAAATTAGAAAAAAAATTGTAGGAACGCGCAAAAGTAATTTTTAGAGGGCGCCGAATTTGACGTTGCATGGAGCGAGGTGCATAACTAACATTCCGCCACGGGTACCAACCTTTCACAGCAAAATAGGCCTGCATTTGTGTGACCTATATTCAGTCAGGGTTGTTTTTACACTTAGGGCTAGTTTTTTCCATATTTCGTTATATTATCATTTTTTCAGATTTTTCTCACTACTTTAATTTTGGAGAAATAGGGGCGGGAGACAAAATATTTTTACAATTTTAAATTTTGAGTTAAATTTTTTGAAGGTATTTTGAACTGATGTTTTGCAAAACACATTTTTTTAAACACTGAATATTTCGAGGGGGGGGTCGTCCCCAACATCCCCCCTCGTTACTACGTCACTGATGAGACGAGACGAGAGTTATCGGTCGCGTCGTATTGCAAGCAAACCTAATGTGATTTTACACTAAAAAGATAACTTTGAAGTAAGAAAAGGCATGATGCCAGTAACAAAGTATCACTGAAATTATGATTTTAAATAACAAAATAGATTAAAATTAAAATAGATTCTAAAAAATGTATTTATTTTTATATTAAAAGCGAGATTAATATAATTTTTGTTAAAATAAAAACACAAAATACAGGAATCCGCCATGTTAGATGGAACACCAGTCAGAGTGAATGACGTCACGCCTATGTAAACATAATTTTGTTTCATTAATATCTGTACTGTTTATAAATTATTTTATGGTTTTAAATTACCAGTTTTGTATTACCAAAACTAAAACCGAGAAACGTTAGCAATGGAACAAGGATTTATTATTGTTGAAAGAAGTGTTTACATAGACGTGACGTCACAAATGCACCATGACTCCTGCGAGCGTTTTGGCGTAAATTTTTGCGATTTTCTGTATTTTTTGGAAATATGAGACACGTAAGATCATCATAGAATAGTTTCTAAAATTAGGCATTATGCCTATTATTTTAAAAACATGTTTTGATGTAAAACCACCATTACAATTATAACAATACATTTTTTTAAATCTAAAATAGACACCGCACTCTATGATGTCCGCTAGTAGACAACAGCCAAAAGGGGAGGGGGGCATATGTCTTGGCGATACTCTTCAGCGAGTTGTCGAGCGTCCAGTGGTCAGTCTCCATACCGACCTCCGCCTTTACACACGCAAAAACACGCATCCGCTTAAATTCGCACGCACTAGCGTTGATTTTCTTTTTCGTGCGGATATAAAATACGGGAGTTGTGAAAATGTTACATTTGTTATGTAGGTTTGATGACGGATAAACACGCCGTTGATGATATGTTTATGCTGTTGTTGTTGATATGACAGATATGTCAAACGTGAAGAGACTCTTGTAGTGTAGCAGTTTTAGTGGAGTATAGAGATTTTGTATTTGCGCGTGTTGTATTAAAGTTTTATTTTTTAATATTATATTATATAGGTAAGATTAAATTAAATAAATATTTATTATTTGTTGGTACATAATATTCAATTTATTGAATTTATTAAATATATTTAACACTAAAAATATTTCGGAGCAACGACATACATATAAGAATTTTTTACTGCCCAGAAAAGGATTTTTTTCTTGTTGTACAATATTTTTTGAAATTACCTTTTTTGTTTCGTCGTCGCTGAAATTTTGCTGCCCCCTAAAATTTGCCGCTCTAGGCTATAGCCTACTCAACCTATTGGGATAGTATCGAGTATTGATATTAAACATGAATAAAACTAAACAGTTGCAATGACATCGATATTTTTAAGTTTCATAATTAAATATACCTGGTTCAATTCAATGAATATAGGTGGATAAAACATTCGATATCATTTTGTATTAATTAAATATAAATTTTACGTCGATGACATTTGATTTTTATATAAATATTCATACGTTATATTGAAGGTGAATTTCAGGGTTGTTTTTATCACTATAGGCAAACCTAGACAGCTGTCTTGGATCCAATATTTTTTGAAGCCCTGCGCTACTTAGATTGAATAATTTTTTATGCAAAAAAACATATTTTGTAAAGAACAAAACAGGCCCAGGTTCACAAATTTTCCTAGGAGCCAGTATAATAAATAAAATCGACATTAGTAAATTTGTTTATAAATGTATTGTATCGATTTTTGATCAAACATATAACATATTTTTTTATAATAAGAACACTATCATAAAATCTTAATATATTAAATGTTCCAGGTTTCGAGCTATCACAAAAGAAACCTAATATATATTTTTTTAATTCTGAATATTTTTGTAAATATGCAGTGCCATATAAAATAAAAAATAAATAAAATTGATATTTGCCTTGGGACTCAAAAGTTCCTAACTTATTAAGGCACATAACTACATACTAACATTTATTTTAAGTAAATAAAAGTTTAAGTAATATTTATCTATAATTTTTGTATATTTTATCTAAATTTCATTAAGTTGGAAAAAAACAATTCGTGGTGAATCGTGTGTTGTAGGCATGTTGGGTGAGCATGCCAAGTGGGAATGATTACTTTATATTTAATTGAGTTAATATTCCCGGGTAACACCGGGTCCAAAGCGCTGGTATTTAATAAAATAAAAACATGAATAAAATTGAAATACATATTCTCTGTAAGTTTTTTTAATTAGTTCAGAATCCCAAAATTCATGCATGGGGCCCCCATAATCGCCGCTGGTTATATGTTTCTACATACATGTAGCTAGTCGAGTGAATATAGTTAGTAAAAAAACTCATTGCTAAATAAAAATACTTTTATTTTTTTAATTACATTGTAAATAAAAGTTTGTATTCTGATTCTTCTTTACACAACGGTTATCTCAAAATAAAGAATGCGGAAAGTACTTTTGCTGTATTTTTTATTGTCAATTAGAATAAATTTACATTGTGTGAGATTTTATTTTGCAAAAATGTCACATTATACCAACGTATCAACCGCATTATATATGTATTGCAGTTCAATGGAATTCATGCACTATTATATACAGGGTGGTCCGGTTTGGGATACAGATTATTTAAGAGCTGATTCTTTGGCTTATTGTGAGTAAAACATTGTACGGGAAGGTGGAGTCTATCTTCAACACCCTCTGAGCTACAGGATGTTTAAAAACTTCCTTCAGACTAGTACTTACAAACACAGATTATCTCATAACTTCCAAAATAACATAACTAGAACAACCGCAATGAGTCAGTTTCATAGGTAATTAACTAACGTATTTTTTAGTATTAGCATTATTGCTAGCCGTCTTTCCAGTTCAGAATTATTGCTCATCAAAGTAAAAAAATATGTTTATTTTTTTGAAAACTTTTATGAAAATGACATTTTCTCCAAAAATACCTATAATATGTGGTATTTTTTATCATTATTTTGGTGTGTCATAATGTTACCTACAAATTCACTATAACAAGTTTGGACATGGGTCTTACAGTTTTCCAGTTATAAATTTATCTAAATAATCCCCAAAGTAACTATTTTGCTACCTAGCCTAAAATGAAACAGTCATAATTTTTGTTTGTTTATAATTAGTTCAGAGGGTGTTGAAAATAGACCCTACCTTCCCGTACAATTTTTTACTCACAATGAGCCAAAGAATCAGCTCTTAAAATATCTGTATCCCAAACCGGACCACCCTGTATAATATACAGAGCTGAATATATAAGACTTGAAATTACATATTTCTTAAAAAGTATTTTTTTTAAACTAAAAAAAATTAGGAATTTTTCTGAAAGATGGCTAAATGACTTTTTTAAATTCCTATCGGTACCGTGATTGCCGGATTCAGCCCTAAAATTTTTTTTTATCATATTACTGATAACTCTTTTTATTTTATTTTAACATACCAAAATTTACAAAAATCAATAGTTCAATATTGACAAATAATTAAATGTAATTTTTATAAGATAATAACAATAGTTATGAAAAGTTTATTTTTATTTTGATATCAATTTAATTTATAATTTTAATCATATCGAATAAAATATAACAGAAAAAATTATTTAAAAATGTTTATCGTTCACTATAAAATTTTTTGTTCAGAAAACGTTATCATAATTATTTTTTTGCAAGATTTGATTTGATCATCTCTTTGAATGAATTTAAAAAATAGTAGATTAGCAAATCATCGACAAAACGTTGGCTTAATCGTTTTGTGCAACCGAGTGACTTAAATATCTAATATTTACTTATTTTAAGTATAGATTGAAATATTTTATGGTTTTCTTTATCGTGTATTCGGTAAATGTTTTAATTATTACGGACTTTTACTTTTTAAAATAATGTATATTTAAATTTTTTTTTCGTCGATCGCTTAATTACATTTCAATGTAAATGAAGAAACATTATCAGTTGAACATATGTATGTAGCTAAAATAACATTTTCATTTCAGTTTAATACGGTAAATACGTTTTAGATTTTTATAATTTATGCAGGAAACATATGTACAAATATGTTACATTCAAAGTAGAAATGTAATTTTGTTTCCATGTAACATACATTGTGTCTTTTGAAACATAATGATACATTGTACTATGTTCATTTTGTTTAAGTTTCCAGATAATACATTTCAAAAGATAATTTCAAGGAATAGTTTATTGTTTCTCGAAATAAGGTATAATAAATATTTAATAGGTACATATATGCTCATATGTATATTTATAAATTTTTTTTTCTAAATAGTTTTGAATTATTTATATTTATTTAGAACATTTATTTTCATATATTATGAAGTGTTTATATTTTATTTATATTTTTTGTTCACCTGTAATTTTTTTTGGCATATATTAACTCAGTTTTTTAGTTTTTACTCATTTTAAAATACATAGTTATTTTTATAAAAATTAATCAGCTTTCATAAATAAATGACAATTAAATTTTGATTTCAAACATTTCCATTTGAAATTATTATTAAAATTTAAATATAAACTTATGTAGGTATATTTCGGAAAAGAGGTGGTGAAATTAAAAAAATAATAACATTAAATATGCAAATTATCATCAAGATCTAAGATATAATCAGGGCTGTGCGAGTCGGAGTTGGAGTTTTAGTAATTTTGGTTGGAGTCGAAGCCGGAGTCGGTAAAAAGGTACCGACTCCGACTCCTTTAATTAAATAATGGTTTTTACTTTTCTACCCACCTATTATTTTTTGTTTGTTTTGAATTTTGAAGTACAATTATTTGAAATTTTCAATTCTGGCTGGAACCAGAATCACCGGAATTCACCCAAAAAACTCTACCCGGAAACGGAATTAAAAAAAAATTCTATATGAATTAACTTTAACAATTAAATAATATAAATACTTATGTATGTTTTATACCTAGGTACATAGGTTATATCTTATTATATCAATACATAGAATACAACATTATTTTAAAAGGTATTTCTTAAAAAGGAGTGAAGTACATTACCTACATTATACGAAGTTGTCTTTTCTGCTTTTCCGTAATTTTCGCATAAATTTCAAATAAATTGTTTGTTTATCATACGTTCTTTTCGATCATATAAATTACATTTGTAGTGTTTAATAGGCATGTTGCCTAATTTTTAAAACCTATTTTATGATGATCTTACGTGTCTCCTATTTCCAAAAAAAATACTTATTTCTGCAGAAAATAAAGGTTTAATCACAAAAATTTACTCTTTTAAAACTAATTTTGAATTTTTGAATCCTTGTTCCATCGCTAACGTTTCTCGGTTTTAGTTTTGGTAACACAAAACTGAGCAAATTGATAATTTAAAACTACAAAATAATTTATAAGCAGTGCAGATATTAATGAAACAAAAATGATGTTTACTTAGCCGTGACGTCATCCACTCTGACTGGTGATTTATCTAATATGGCGGATTGCTGTATTTTGTGTTTTTATTTTAACAAAAATCATATTAATCTCGCTTTTAATATAAAAATAAATATATTTTTTAGAATCTTTTTAACCGATTTCATTATTTAAAATCATAATTTCAGTGATACTTTGTTACTTGCATCATGCCTTTTATATGGATTAAATCGAAAGTGATAATCCGGATATTTAGAAATTATGCTATCTTTTTGTACAATAAACATTCGGAGTCGTAGGTTTTTGTACCGACTTGACAGCCCTGGATATAATCATTATCTACAAATCAGGGAGTAGGTTTTTCTATATCTCAGGTTAAATGTGTGTACCTGTGCAGTGAGTTACAAATGCAGTTTACGTGAACCTACCACACACTGAAACGCCTTCTGTCCGCGACGTGTCACTCATTCAGTAAACAACACACACGTAATGCAGACCTCCTAGTCAACAGAAGGGCTGCGCAGTATAATTATAAATAAATCATATTATTTTAATATAGAAATGATACGACCTCTCTAATAACAGAGAAATTAAACTGATAAAATATCGTAGATTCGCTCCTATGTATGTATAATGTATGTTTAGATGCAATCTTTTTTAGATGCGTAATTATTGCAGCTATAATATAAATATAAGAAGTACAGGTACTTATAGATAATGCAAAGTAATTTACTTAAAATAAAATGCGAATTGCCAAAAAAATTATAAAAAGTTAAATTCATCTTTAAGCGAATTAAGTATTATTTTAGTATCAAAATATTAACTAAATCAGTAGCATAATTAATTAAATTTAATATTGAGCTTTTGACAGAAATTATTAAATTTTGTACGAAAAGTTCGTGGAAATTTTGACGAAATGACTTAAAACCATAAAATTTGAATCGATGTACCGTGTTTAATGTTAGGAAACAGTGCTGTATATGTATGTATTGTATATAGAATCTTATAGAAACCAATGTTTTAATGCATTTTTTAAACAAAGTTTGCATATATTTATGTTCATTTATTTCGTTCCCTACAGAATTATCTAAAACGGCAAAATTAGAAAACTTGTTACAAAAATCACATTGGCAAGTTCTTAAACGATATAGAATTTTTGGGTGGATGTTATCTAAAAATTACCTATTACATAGCAGCTTTTCGAATAGAAGTATATAAATATAATATTTTAAAAGACATGCTCTAATTTACGGTATGGATCTTGACTTCTGGGTATAAGTTGCGTTGGTTTGGCGTCGAGTTCTATTGAAAGTGCATTCAACGTTATCCGATGAAACGACCAAACCGACGCGACTTATTCCAAGAAACCAAGATCCAAATTAAGATAATACTCTAATTCATAGGTGTCCAACCTTTTGAACCTTCTGGGCCGCATAGCATAAACTCAATTTACTAAGGGCCGCAGGCCAGAATATAAAACTGAGGATCTTTTTTTTTGTCAACGAATATGCGATTCAATAATTTTATAAAATGTATAATAACGGTTTCAATTTTCACGAGATGAGGCTGTCAGTTGTAAAATTCAAGACCGGGACGAGACTTACCTAAATACTGTCTCGTCCTGTGTGTATTTCTAGTTGCGCGTTATAACATTCAAATTTTGAAAAAAAAAATGATATTATATACATAGTTGTCATTGCAAACCCTGATGCTAAAAGTTTTATTGGCTGCGACAGTTACTTTTGACAGAATCGTAGGCGTGGGACAAATAGAAGTTATATATGAGTTTGTAAACATGTGTGTGTGGCGCTTCTTCTACACATCCACTTAAAGATGTTGCAGGAATGGTAATTTAACGTTTTGTTGTGATTACCTTACTACCTTTATTTATTACCACTGGTTTTGATTTTTTAAACAGTAGTCTTTCTTTTGTTCTTCCGACATAGGAAAATTATGTTATATCAAGATATGTTTATGGGCAGTAAAAATTATGTAGCTGTTTTTAAACATTTGATATTAATATACCTATTGTAACAAATATACATTTGTTTATATTGTTTTCTGTTTTTGGTTACTATTTTGTTGTTTTATAAATTAACTCTATTGTCTATGGGCTAACAAAATTTGCAAGCTTACGAGCACTTTTAAATAACCTATCTGACA
Source organism: Sialis fuliginosa (assembly GCA_961205875.1). Taxonomy (NCBI): domain Eukaryota; kingdom Metazoa; phylum Arthropoda; class Insecta; order Megaloptera; family Sialidae; genus Sialis; species Sialis fuliginosa. The sequence goes on from OY540809.1 coordinate 6,034,772, forward strand.
GTTCTCTTGAAGTTTCATGAAGTGTTTCACAAGTTTCGCGCACGCTTGGTATGTAAACACCAACGGTATCAAAACTTTTATTATTAACTAGCGCATTGGACTCGGTGTTCCTGGGTTTATATTGACAAAATAAAATGACCTAAAATATTCTACAAGCCCACCCAACATGCCCACAATACACGGTTAACTGCGAATTGTTTTTTCCAACTTATGGAAATAAAATCCGTTCAGTAGTTACTGAGAAAATCATGTAAAATTATATTTTCAAACTCCCAGGAAACACCAGGTCCCGTCATTTGTATGAAAATCAAAAAATAAAAATAAATAGGTTAGCAACAATCATAATCAATTTCGATATTTTACCTTTCGTGGAAGAGAAATGTTTCTTTATATTTCAATTTTCAATTAACATATATAGGTATTTCAAAATTGTTCGACAAAATATTTGAAATAGACGTGATCATAGTAACCTAAATTAATAAAATAAAATATTGAAACCGTAAATTGTAGAATTCTGTATGCTTTGGCTAGGTGTACTATATTTTTATATACCTAAATGACTGTGACATCATGGAAACAAAACACGACTTGATAAAGATTATTTTTAGTCTTTTGATGTTAAATTTTAGATTTTCATAAAATATTAACAGCCACGATACTGCACAGAAAAATTATCTAACTATTGGTGAAAACCGCATTGAAATCGGTTCAGTAATTCCCAAGTCTATAAGCCTCATACAAACGAACATTCATTTTTATATACAGAGATATGTACCTAAATATTAACATAATAAACTACAATATAGATGCTGTCCCGAAACCAAATCATTAACATTTTTTTCACAATAGTTTAATAAAAAATCATTGATTGAAGACTGGCCACACAACTAACGCCGAACTCGTCCGGTTTTTGTACCACATAAAAAACAATACAATCAGATAATGATATTATAGAGAATATGTCGGTTTTTTCTGCACACGTATATGTGTGTGTCGGTGTGTGTGTGTGTGTGTGTGAGTGTGTGTGTTGCGTAGGTGTGAGACGCATCAGATATGGAAGCTATTATCCGAATGTACCGTTTTGTTAAGGTGGCGGACCCAGTGGTGCAATATTGTAGTTAAGAATTGTTGGTCATACCTTTTTAGAATTAATCTTATGTAACAGTTGGTAATGATGCATCTTAAATCTTAAGCGTTTGGTTTATTTTGACCTTATTTATAACAAGAATAAATCTGTTACGATTTGACGTTTGTTTTTTGTTTACACAAGTGTAAACGCAAAAATATACATATAATATGTGCATTATTACTTTCTTATACGGCCACTATATTTTAGTAGAATAAAGCAGGGCTTCGAACCGTTATTTTTTTCGTTTCGGTTTTCGTTCCGGTTCGACTAAAAAAATATATTACGGTTCGGTTCTGGTTTTCGTTCCGCAAAAAATAACGGTTTTTCCGGTTTTTTCGGTTTTTGGTTCAGCTCCGAGTGATTAGAATAGAAGAAATTTTAATTAGAAAAATTATTTGTATTAAAAAAAAAATTTTCTACCATAATTTACAATATTTTATGGTACTTGTATGATAGTCCGAACGACAATTGAAATGGCAAATAAGATCATGTTAACGCGCGTATTTTAAGATGCACTGAACCGTAAAAGCCGATATTCTTATTTCGGTTCTGTTCCGGTTTTCGTTCCGGCAAAAAATAATGGATTTTCTGATTTCCGGTTCAGTTCCGGTTCGAAGCCCTGGAATAAAGTATTGAAATCTCCATTTTGAGCTTCCCTTATATTTTCACTATGATATCTGTGTGTGTCGGTCTGTCTGTAAACGATAAGACAATACAGGTTGTGATTTTATATAATCTTTTATTTTTTAAGCGGAAGTTTGAAAAATTAGAATTATTTCGGAAACGGGTGATTTAGAAAAAGTGCACTTTTACATATACACTTATGTCCGGTATCATAAAGGAGCTAGCAAAATTTAAAAGCTAGCAAGCACTCTCAAATGGGGTATCAAACTTATATGACAGATAGTTCATGCATAGGAAGTAAAAATAATAAATATTTACGAAAGTGTATTTATTAACGGTAAAAAACAACTTACTGCGCATGCTAATATCTTTTAAAAACTGTTATATAATTAATGTTATATAGAGACCCTTGGCAGTGATGTTACTATGAGAGAGGGAGTGACATCCAGGGTGGAAATCGAGTGTCACTCGCTCAAAAATTAGAAAGTGCAAGCTTTTGAATAAGCTTTGGTTCATGCAAAACTAATAATTTTTCGTGGAGATCTAACTGTTTGAAAATTTGATTTTATTTTTGCTTTTTTTAACTATCCTTTAATTCATTTTGAGGAATGTATAATACAAGAAAGTATAGCAAAAAAAAAATCGATTAAAAAAAATTAAATATCCGAACCTAAAAATCGAATCAAAATCGGAAACCCTAAAATTAAATTATTAATTACTGTAAATTTATGGATAAATCCAATAAGGGATATTTTTTTATTAAACCGCGGGGCCTTCCAGCGACGTGGGGCTCGTAGAATTTGCTACTCTTGCTACATGGCTAATACGGCACTGCATTTGAGAGTGCTTGTTAGCTAGCAAATTTGCTAGATCCTTTATGATACAGGACATTAGAAGTCCACTACAACGTGCGACGAAACGTTGGGCCAAAACGACGTGGCTTGCATCCAGAAGTTAATATTTTTAAGTAAAGATTAAAATAAATAGCATTAATTGAGTAGTATAATTATATTAAAATGTCTATACTAATGTTTTAATAGTGGTAATAAGTAGGCAGTTTATAATATGTACATACATATGCTTACCCATATCATACTAAAAAACAGATAATATTAATTTAATTACATCTAAAAGTTGTTTGACTGAAAATAAAAAACGCATACATCATTTATATATGTATTTTATAATTTCCTTATTGAAATGTGATTACTAGATAATTAAGACAATTTTCATAGAAAGTTATAGACAGTCTATAAAAACTATATTCCGTAATTCTTACTTAAATTGATATTAGGGTTATGGACAAATTTATGACATGCAATAAATAATAATTACATATCTACAACCATGTCATCTTCTTACAATTTTTTTCCATAAAATTAAATAAAAACCAGGTTATGTATGGTGTTAGATTTGTCTCGAAGCCATTTTAATTTGAATTCTATTTTATAGTTCTAGTTGAAATGTTAAGTAAAAAATGGCTGCTTAAATCGCGAAAATATTGGAATGACATCATCAAAATTGTTAAAATCAATCTAAATCAAATTGATCTAGTCGCCTCGATTGAAAATTGTTATTGATGACTGAAATGTAGATTGTGGGTTTCACCCTTAATATGAATATATTACTGATATGTTATTTATATGTCTGGTATAAAAAGATGGGCGGTAATTTGGCACTTTATATTTTGTTTAAGTTATAAATTTATGTGCAGTATGAATACGAACGACATTATCTAGATCTTTTTGATTTCTTATACAGGATGTTCGCCGGAATCGAGTGATCATTGCTAACTTTGTTATTATTGGAGCTAGAAGTGTATTTTTTCCGGGATGGATAATGAACAGTGGAATGTCGAATTTCAGAGATATATTGAAATATAAAGTTATTTTAAATGGAATAACCTGTATATTATTATTGGATTTTATAGCTAAGAATGTCCTCTTTATAAAAGTTTTATACATGTATGTTGGTAAAATTGTATATTAACCCATTAACGTCCAAAAGAAAACTAAAACATGCAGAAGATTTTTTTAAATGAAATTAAATACACATACAGTATATTTCACTAAATATTACAACAAAACTTTTTTTTATATTTATTGTTAGAGAAAAAAAATAACGGTGTACATTCGAGTGAGTAAATTTAGCAGATATGAAGTCTATTTTGTGTGAGACTGCTTTTGTGATATCATTTTTTTAAGATAAATTTCAAAATTCGAAATCACATTCTTCAGTTGGATAAAATAATATATTAGCATAAACGTACCTATATTCATATACAAATAATTCGTAGCAATTAAAACACGTTTAAATACTTATGAAACTAATAATGTTAACACATTTTGTTTGTTGCACTACTAGCATCTGATTTTTAACGAAATAGTAGCACGAATTATAAAATGAGGTGTACACAAGTGTGTACGGTGGACGTTAATGGGTTAATATCGAAAATTGTGTGCTATGCAAATTTAATAAAGTACAAACAATTGATTAAAATTTTTAAAACAATATTTTCAGTGATTTTTGCCATTTTTTCGAAGATTTTTGAATTTTATTGATGAAGAAATAGCCCAGTCAAGGAAGCAGTGAAAAGTAAAAAAGGCAAATTTAGAGGGCAAGCAATTTTATGATTGATTCTTATAGATTTTGAATTATATTATAATTAATTAATTATAATTTTTTATTAATAATACTCAAAAACATTAAAAATTTGCGAAATAAGATATTAATACCTGAAATTATTGTTTTACAAATTTTAATCAACTGTTTGTATTTTATTAAAGTATAGCACACTATTTTTCGATATTAACCCATTAAATTTTATTACATCCACCTAATATTTGGCCTGAAACTCTAAACGTTATTCACGTCAAAATAAACAAAGAATTGCATCAAATTTCCGGAACCACCGCAATCCCGATAAGTACGATATGATTAAAGAGAAACATCTGATCCCCGACAGATCCAATTTGTAGTATAGTATACCGATTTGTAATTACGCGCGCGGACTGAATTGTATCAAAAAACGAGTGAAAAAAGTGACCACGGTTTTGAGAGATTTCACTATGTCAGACATAAAATATACACAGATCTCTGCCTTCGGCGATAAAGGAAGTTGCCCGTACCACGCGTGTTAGGCTGACGTCATTGAATACGTTGTTTAACTTTTGGGTAAACCGCGCGCGCGTGTGTAAACTAACTCGGCCAACTTTGATATGTCTGAAATTTGATTTTCTTTTTGGTTGCGAACTTTGTTTTGAGGTTTTATGTCTTATTTAAAATATTATTACAGAAATACATACAAGTTTGTTTTATTTATGACTAGCGCATTGGTTCCGGTGTTAGTGGGGGATATTAATTCAATTAAACATAACATAATCATGCCCACCCGACATGCCCATCCAACATGCCTACAACACACTCACCGCGAACTGTTTTTTTCTGACTTCATGAAATTTATACAAAATATACAAAAATTATACACCTAAACTTTATCTATTCATTATATTAGTGAAAACCGGAATAAAATCTGTTTAGTAGTTATTGAAAAAATCGTGTAAAATTATATTTTCAAACTCCCAGAGGAAACACATTTAAATTAATAAATAAATACGTTAGCAACAATCATATAAGCCCTAACTTTAGTTTTTCTTATAGGTCACTAAGTTTGAACGTGTTTTTTACTCTACTTTACAACGATATGTCACTTGTCATATTTATTTTCGAAAAAAGTAAGAACATTTTTTTGTAATAAGTAATTTATTGTTTTCAAATATTCATTTGTTATTTTGATTGTTGTTATTGTCATTTTTGTTTAAATTTTTTTGTTTTTCATGGCCTACTTAAATGTTTATAAAAAAATACCTTATAAACATCACAAGTATTTAGTACTTCGACTTATTTTCGAACAACACGTTCAAATATGCTATAGTCAACTTAGTAGCCCATGAGAAAAACCAAAGTTAGGGCTTGTAACTTGGAAACTAAAAGTGATATAAAAATTCTAAATACACCAATACAAAAAGTACTTTAAAAAACTGCAAACAAAAAGTATCTATCTACTTTGACAAAAAAATTATAGCCATTTAAAGAATTTCCGAATTTTCAGATTTTTTAGTATACCGCCTAATCCACATACAATTACTAATATTTTTTGATGTAGTAATACTCACTCCTACCTTATAAATAATTCATCTCATTTAACCGAACCTGTATCTCTTACCGTTTAGAAAATCCCCATGCATTGCACGCTTATCTTGGACACCCTGTATAGTAAATATTGTGATTTTATAAGTTAAACCTTTCAATATTAATTAAAATTATATTAATTTTGATGTATAGAGAGTTTACAGTAATTGAGTAAAACAATTTAAATATTTACAAGAAAAATCTAGTAATGACTAACATCATATTATAATTTAATTCAGATCAAAATGGGGGCCAGACTCGACATTATAATATATTCTCGGTGGGAGAGGCGGAGTAGATGAGACACACACACACACACACACATGCATACACACACACATACAACGGGGAGACTTGCAGATGCTGTTGGGCCGGGTTAATTACAGTCACAGTGAAACTTGGCCAATGGTTTGAGGCTAAGTGGAGTTGCCCGAGCGCCAAGCTGTCTAGATGCGAGCATCGCGCAATCCACCTACCTTTCGCATGATTGTTATTTATTTATTTTTGTTATAAACAGTTGTATACAATATTTGTAGCTAAATCTTGTTGTGACGATTTTGTTATCGATAATAATTAATTAGTGAGCTGCGAAATCGACAGCTGAATGTTGTTTATTTGATCTTTGGAATTTGTTGTAAGATGTAAGACTTCCGCGGCTATTTTTAATTGTTATTTGAATTCTGGTAAAATAATTTTATATTTAATTGCCTGTTATATTTTATTCTGGGCTTATTCAGGATAAATATCGATACATTAAAGTAAATTAATTTTGAAATGTATGATTGGTGATCTTTGAAAAAATACTTTTTAATTTTGTTTATGTAGAGAGTGGTTCTGAACCTTTTCGAAGTCACGGAACACTTTTAATTGTAAAAAAATTAAGGTCTTTGAAAAAACAATAAAATATGCAGAGCATATTTTTTTTATTAAAAATTACAGGTAACGCATTAATTTCCAGTCAAATATAAAAAATATACATTCATAAAAACATAATTCGTAAAAAAGTAACTTGTAAAATTTTTAAATCAAATTTAATGTGATACTTGATAATGCTAGTCTCATTTTTTTATCAATATTCCCAAGTCTTTCACGTTTTTTAGTTTTAATATTCGTAAATGTTGAAAAGCCCAGTTGTCTGAATTTATGGAAAGAACTAAAGTTTCTCGGCTTGCACAAAAATCCAAAATTATTTAAAGCCAGTTTAGAAAATTTTAATACGATCCGTCGACAAACTAACTGTTTTTCTTCATGAAATGAAAATTCGTTATTCGACATACGTATTAACTGCAGCAAATGGATTTCGAATCCAATCGTAATTTTCTTTATTCAGAGCAGGAAAGTAATGTGCAATCTTTTCTTCTAATCATGTATTGTTCTGTGAAACGACTGAAATAAGATTAAACACAGCTCCTCAATTATATTGCAAGTGGTATAGGAATGAAAATCGGGCTCGGTAGCGCTGTTTGTGAATTGTTTTTATTATTTCGCGGAACCACTGATTTAGAGCATCATTCCTTGACAGTTAGTGGGAAAATAAAGTTTTTTTTTCAAAATAATTTTAGAATATTTACAGTATTTTTTTCAATTTCATAAGAACATCTAACTAATATGCAAAACATTTGAACTTTTTTATTCAGCTCCAGTTTAAAATGACCACCGTGCTAACCAGTTTTTGAGAGAGGTGGTACGATGGATTATTTTGACTCGTAATATGCAAGAGATTTTGAGGAGGGGGAGGGAGAGGTGGTGACGAATAAAGACGCACGAGGTGGGAGAAGGCAATAAAGCAGCAAGGGTCCGATTGTGAGGTAACAGGTCACGATGAAGATGATGATGTCATAGCTGTGTGGGTGTTTTGAACTTTGCGATTTAGAATCTTTAACAATGAGGCTCACAATAAATCTTTTGTCCGATTTTTCGTTGTGTTTTTGTTATCATCGGCCAGATCTCACCGATTCTATATCCTGTTGGAGCAATCAGTGTCATAAGCTGTTATTTTTTAACAAACACATTGCTGCAGTTTTTTGTTCAGATTCAACATTATTGACAACGTCTTATAGAATCCACAGGCCCTGGGCTATACCAATCTTTTTTGTACTATTGTATATGCGTAGTTTTTAATGCAGCGGTATTCGAATTGATTCTTTAATATTATTAGCCATGTCATTTATTTGCCTACATTAGAATTTATTCTTATGTAGCATTAGCACATCTATATATTATAAAGCTCAACGTCTGTCTGTCTATCCGTTAGTGCACTTTTAACTCGAGAACCACTTATCCGATTTACGTGATTTTTTTTAATACATAGTTATAGGATATATTATGTTACGTTAGGTATAAGCAATAACGATAATAGTAAATCAAGTCGGAAAAAAGTTTGCCACCAGCAATACAATACGCTGTCTAAACCATTAAATATTCAACAAAATAATGTAGTAATGAATTGTGTAGAATCAAATGATCTAAAATAAAGTCCGCGATACCACAAAACTAACTTTTATATTTAAGCCACAATGACTGTTTTTATGTTACAAAGAAATTAAAAAATGTTTAGGTTCTGTTAACGTGGTCTTATGACCTACAAAACATTAATCTTTATTGAAATAAATGATTTTGTTGTCATAAGTACTTAATGTGAATAAAATTTACCCTTTACAGCATCCAATTCTGTCTTATAGTTTAGGAAATAATTTGAAATATACATACGGTAACATTATTCGCGCGAACAAAAGAAAATCCTCCCTTTGATCGTCAATTGTTTATTTTGTTTTCAATAATTAACTTTTTAATTTAAACAGAACAAAATTTATTTGTAATTTTTCTTCTAATCCGTTTTTGTTAGGTAATTTAGGTGTTGATTAGTTATTATTACAATAATAATTGTATATACTTAATTCAACTATATTCAAAAATTCTAACCAATAATTTCGCAGTCCACGTAATATAATATAATAATATAAGTAATATAATAAAATTAAAACTATTTTATGTTTTGTTTCAGAAAATGGGTCGAAAAGTTCGACTGAGGTTTTGGCATTACACAGATGTTTTCTTCTGGATATTTCTGCTAGAATCGCTTGTAACCTGTGATGTTATTTCATCATCAACGAAACCAGATGATGTTAACTTAAGTAAGTATAGTTATTCGAATATTTGTTTACTATCACCACCCAAGTTAAAAAAAAACAATATGTATATACCTTCAAAGATTCAATTTTTATTAAAGTAGGTAGGAACAAAGAAGTAATAACAGAATATGTTTCGGAATACAAATTACCATTCTACAATTATATTTTTATATTACTGATAATTGGCTCAGATCATTTTCCCTGTAATCACATTCAATTTTGCTAATATTAAATATTATTTATTTGCAATACCTGTATAATTATTGAAAGCAAACTTTGTAATTATCCATCATTAGTCAGTATATCTAAAATGAACATTTTCTGGTATAAGTATACAGTGTTATTAATATAATAGTGCATTTTAATATAATATACATTCTAAAAAAAGACATTAAAAGTACACTATACTTTGTGATAATAAATTGTGAATTATGTTGGACTTGGCAGCTTCCTGCTTTTATTTAAATTATATTTCATGAAAAGTAAATAAAATAGGCCTAAATTTCAATTCTTACATTGCATCGTAAAATTTATAATATAGCATTTTCTTACGAAATAATTTATGATTTCAGGTGACGAAAAAGTAATTAGTAAAGATTCAAGAGGGCTGTTTTCTCCACGCATGGACTATGATCAATGGACTCCACTAGGACATGGCGATCCTTTAAAAAACGATCCCACTTATGATTACGTCCCACCTGTATTGGAACGAGTGCATTATTGGGTAGACCCAGCTCTAAGGAAACCCGATCCCCCGTTACGAAACGAAACGCAGAAAACTGAAATTCTTGTACTTGGTGTATCATCGAAGAAGCCCAGCACAGTTGTGAATCCATCTCCAGCTCAAGCGGAATCAAGGCGGGACTCATACGATCCTTTTATGAAATTCATTGATGGACCTAAGTTCAACAACTACCACAACAGTCATCATGTTTCGCAGAAACAGCAATATCCTATACCTGCTTCATACTACCCATCTCCATTTTACACAGCTAAAATTAAGTTTGATGATGAATACAAAAAAGAACAAAGGGCCCCTTATACTATGTTGATGCCACCACCGATTTCAGCGTCTTCTGATGATTATGCTAGTGCTTATAATGATACTACATTAACTGCGCCTATGACTGCACCGTTAACAACAACAGAATCTACTGTTTCTATAGCAGCAGCAAATCTGATATACCAATCAAGCAGTGCGAGTAATCCTGAAGAGTGGAAAGATACAAGAACACAATTTGCAACAGTTGCAGAACCAAGCAGTCAGATATCATGGAAAACACCAACACCAGCTCCTATTATTGTTTATGAAGTGAGCAGTAAAAATGAGACGAAATATAACAACGCATATACACCATCAGTAAAAAAGGCACCAATAACACCAGGGACATTTATATCCCCATTGGCTCCAAGCACACTTGTTAATGACATGCAAGTACTTCACATTGCTGGAGATAGACCAACGGTCGCTCATGTCAGTGTAGGAGGAGTTCCAATGCATAAAGGTCACGTAACTGATGACATTATGGATATAGAGAGTACTTATGTAAACATAGGTAAAATTAATGCACAAGTACAAACATCTCCTGATATAAGTTCAATTGGTTTGGGTCCTATACGTGAGAAACCTGCAACATTATCTGAAATCGACCATATAATAATTAGGAAAAAACCTTCTTCAGTACATACGACGTCTAACATCAGCCCTATGTTTTTAGGCCCGATCAAAGAAAAACCTTTGTTCTCAACAACACCTCAGATTTCTATTAAATCACCTCAAACAGGTACAAATTACCCTAGCATGATGCAAGAACTACCATCAATGTTCAATAAACCAATAAAAACTCATACAGCAACATTTTCGTCTGGCCCAGTACAAATGCCCACTATGAATATTGAGACAATGCAAACTATGTTGCCACCACCAGTAACAGATCCAAAGATTCGGCCAAGTGCTCCTTCTGCGTTGTTTAACGTCTTATTAAGAGAAACAAGACCTCCAATGATGATGACAACTTTAACGACAAGTACAACAACTACAACAACTCTGCCGCCGCCAACAACAACAACATCTTCATCTTTAACAACTGATCCTTTATTTTCGCACTATAAACAACCAGCTGCTCCTCTTAGAGGACCTATGTATCTGATAATCCAAGGCCATTCTAAAGTTAAGACTTATGGACCTAAAAAAGAAAATATTCTTGGTTTACCTGTTCCCGAATTGAATGAAATATCTCAAATTGATGATGAATCTAGGCCTCAATACATGGTAAAACATTTGCACAATCAAATTAGAGAGGATCTGATCGAAGATCAAGCGAGTAGTAGAAGTGACAAAGTGAGTAAAGATTTACAATCGTTGCAACATGTTCTTGATACAGGATTGGGGGCATTGGATATAACAACTCTGTCATCCCCGCGTCGCAAAAGAGATTTTGACATAAAAGAAACAGAAGTTGGATCAAAGTTTAACGTTGGAGAAGGGCAATATACGAGTGAACAATATAGAAAAGGTATTGTTGAGACTGATACTGATATAAAATTCAAAAACACTAAACGTAGGAATAAAAAGCAATTACAAGTTGAAGAACTTTTTCCCATAACTGCTCAAGTGGCTCAACAAATAACAAGTATATTTGAAACCGAAGGTTCTGGTTTAGGAGCGTTAGCAGATGTGCTATAGAGTAAAACAATTTTTGTATGTGAAAATAAAGGACACAATGTTGTGTGTATTGTGTGCTATTTTAGTTTATAAAATCATTGTTTATAAGCTTTAATTTAACGTTGTATATCAAATACGTATAAAATATTTGGAAAAATATAATTTATCTTGTGACTTTTCAGTTAGTTATTTATTTATAGTTTTAAATTTTTGTACCTGATTGGTAAAACATATATTTTGTAATGTATAACGACATTCATAATTTGAATAAAGTTCGCTTTCATTTTAATGGTTTTTATTCTTACTTTAACCCTTTTTATTTTACAACAATCTTCGATCATACAAACGGTTGTGTTTTTATTGTGGCAATTGTAGGGTTGAAATATTATTATTATTGCTCGATATTAAATACATTTCATCCGTTCAATTTAGAAGGTAAATAATATTATATATTTTTACAAAATAGTTAAATTTCTTAGTTATATTAAAAATATCAAAAGTTTCTAGAAATCTATTGTTGCATTTTAGGAGACCTATCTAAAGACACCCCACTCAATGGGGTAAGTAAAAAAAAAATTTGTACACTTTTCAGTCCAAAAAAATCTCATAATTTCTGTTTTTGGGCCATCAATCTACGTCCATATACCAATTTTCAACTTAATAGGTTGGTATATAAATGAGACAATTAAGAAGCCCAGGTACCTTATCGATTAACCAACGTTCGTTTAAATCTAGGCCTTAAAATCTGTTACATCAAAATACTTTTTTATTATTATTATTACAATAAATGGATCTTGGCATACCTGGCTGTCCATAAAATCAAAAAAATAATTAGGTACAAAACTCGTCAAATGAAATCGAAAAATGTAAACGAGTACAAAGGTTAAATCTCGTCCGCATCAAAAATCACCCACATAGTAATTACAATAAAATGTATACCTGCATACAATATATTAATAAAATTAATAAATAATAGATACCTTAAACTATAAATTACTTATGACAAATTTAATGTTCATTTGCAAGCACAATATCTCAGTGGATGTATAGGTAGATATGTGTACAGGTAGCAAGTAGTTAATTAGTAGCCGGTATTCAGAATCCCTTTTCTCACTTTTATTGTCCGGTATGTCAGTGTGTAAGTGGATTAATAGAATAATAGAGACACGCGTTGACAATACTAATGTGACAGCTCTCTGTCTCTTCGTACGTCTACACGAATGCAGTATTTACACATTAACTCCACTTGTAATGTATTTATTCAAATCATATTAGCAGAATGTTAATTTTGATTATTATACGTATTTTACGAGAATTTAGTTTAAACAAACATATTTAAAATGATCATAAATTCTTGTCAGTATTTCGAATCAGCAGGATTTATCAGTATCTTTTAATTTGTATGTATTTGATTATTACCTGGTATTATAAAAAATTTGATTAAGTGCAAATGCTAATTAGCTAAATACATTTTATGAGGTACACTTGGCAGCACTTATTTTAAGTTGCACTTCTTTATCTAGCAAATAAGTTTAAAAATATCTGTCTTTGTTTGGTACATGGAGAAATTATTTAAATATTATAATAATCAAATGGGGGAGTCTACTAAGTTTATGATACGCGAATTTGAATGAAAATTGGACGACCACTTCTGCATTTCACTGTAGAGTCGCATGCAGAAGTGGTCGACCAGTTTTCATTTAAATTCGCGTATCACAAATTTAGTAGGCTCCTCCTATTTGATTATTATAATATTTAAATCATTTCTCAATGTTCCAAACAAAGGCATATATTTTGAAACTCATTTGCTAGATAAAGAAGTACTCTTCGTTTATAGTACTCATATATATTTGTGCGATTAAATTATTATGAAATAAATTGTATAATTTTGTGGCAATAAATATTTGATATTCCGAAATCTAGTATTTAAATATATTAAACTTGATAAAAAATTAATTAATGAAATGGACGTATATTTGTGTTTTTATTTAAAATGATGTAACTATATAAGCTCCGTCCTAGAAAAAGATAACCGATGATATTTGTCTTAATATTTCGAATCTGTTGTAAACGATTCTGACTTTTACGGTGGCAGACGACTTCTGAAAGTTATGGTATATTGTTGGTACAGTCGCCTGCAGAACTCGCCTGGCACCCTAAAGACTAGAATCTCTTACAACAGATTCCAAATTTAAAGACAAAAATCATCGGTTATCTTTTTAATATACTAAAATTCGGAATATCAAATATTTATTGCCACGAAATTTACGTATACAATTTTCAATAGATTACATAATAATTTAATTACACAAATATATATGAGTACTATAAACGAAGAGTAGTTCTTTATCTAGCAAATGAATTTCAAAATATTTGTCTTTGTTTGATACATGGAGAAATAATTTAAATATTATAATAATCAAATGGGAGGAGTTTGTGATAAACGAAAATGAATACAAACTGCAAGACCATTAATGCAGGCGACTGTACATTATTCAATTCTTTGAGGTCAGAATTAGTATTTTGGTTTCCAATGAAAACCAGTAGGAGAGTAAATAATATACAAGTCTTGAGGCTTCCGCGGTGATCTTGATATGGAACATGGTTACTGGGTGTAAGCCGCGTCGATTTAGTCATGTTATCGGCTAACGTTTCGTCACACATTGCAGTGGACATCTTCAGAGCTCTTCTCGAGTAAAGAATATGTTTTAAATGTGTGGTTAATATGATAACTGCCGATTCACGGGCTATTTTTTTAAAAATTAGATACAAAATGGCATAGTTCTTTTATTTTAACTAAAAATTCAATTTTAAAATTTTTAGATTTATTAAATTATTTTATAAAATTAAACAATAATTAGGAAATATTTTAAATTCTAAACATATATTATCCCACATAATCGATTCTCCTAGCCTTATTTTTAAAGTGCACTTTCGTACATTCAACAAGTTAACAAACAAACGTAAAACTGTTTACAAAACACCAAATACAAATACCAACACTACTGCATTGCCCTTAATTGACGAGCCGAGATCTAGCAGGCCACGACTGTGTAAACATAGTGTGCGTCGTATCTCCATTGACTGGTTTCTTCTTTGTAAATATGCACGTACCTTTGGAAATCGCTTCTATCAATGAACGACTAAATGGTGAATGGCTTGGCTGTAAACACATACATACACACATACATACATATATTATGTACGCAAAAGATGCGTTTCTCTCAAGTTAAGTAACGAATCAATGCGTTGGTAATTATCTTAGGAGATGCGTGACAGTACTGGTAACTAAGGTAGATTTTGAAAATCCATTATTAGAACCTTACACAAGGAAAGATAAAGGACAAATAACACATTACTTAACGTTGTTTCACGAAAAATCGCTCCACGAGTCATTGGCGTATCATTCAGATTTTAAAATAAATATCAATTGTTTTGAATTGTAAAATTAATTAATAATAAATGTTTTATATTGCCTTTAAAAGTAATTTGGAACTATCATCTCTTATACATACCAATTTCAATTGTAATTTAAGCAATTTTTAAAAAAATAATATCATTAAGTGTTTTTTAAGTCAATTTTTTCATATTAATGTTTTTTAGATTTCATTCGAAATAATCAAAATATACGATTTGGAATTTATGTCTTTTACGATACTTCACAGTAAATAATACATTTTATAACGGTGGTAACATTAAAAACGTCTGCCAAGTAAATGCACAGTGCTTCCTCATGCTGAATTCACCAAACGTAGTTAATTATTGAACAATTTAAATAAAAAGCGATAAAGTGTTCAGATAAATTGCCTGGCATTGGTTAACCATTTAAATTTTAATTTTAATACAATTTTACAAAAAAATATTAGTTCGAAATTTTTCTTAAGACGTACCTAATTATTTTTTCATATATTTTTTATTCTTTTACAAAAGCAAATTGAAATTAATCTTTGTAAGGTGATATTTTACAATAAACGTTGTAGACATATATTTAGGAAATTGAATGCTCTACAAAAAAAGATTCTATAAAATTTGTCGTTCTTGAGATATCTTGAAAAAATGAATATTTTGGGATGTCACCCCTCCCCCCTACACACGATTTTGATGATTTTGAAATGGGACCCAACCATCCAACCAAGTTTCATTAATATCTGTTCAGTCGTTCATGAAACGAAAAATGTTTGTCTTGATCTGAAACAGAAAGATCAGGGCTCTTCTAAAATTGCGAGGATATCAAACTTTTAAGATAGTTCTAGGGTATATTTGTATTAAAACAGTAGTGATATAGGTACCTACATACATATATTATACGGTCAGAGGTATCGACTGAATGCCATTGTTTTAAAGCAAATTCAACATAATTCGATACTTCGTTGAATGAGGCATTCAAGATTCAGACTTTTTCTTTTAAATGCTTTGTGTAGAAAGGAATTCAATGAATTTTCGGTTGATTAAATAATTTTTTTTGTAAAATTTCCTATGGAGCATGATCAGGAAAACAAAATTGTAATTTTTTTTTTTTAATACGTAGTTTCTGATTTTCACAGATATAAGAGTTATACATTTCGATTTAGTGAAACGGTGTAAAAATTATAAGCAAATATAATAGACGAGGCACGAGGTACCGGATATTAGAAATGTGTTGGCAGGTCGTCGAGAATGTGGGATGTACAAACATGAAGAAATGAAAAATTAATTGTAGGATTTATAAGAATATTGTATAAATTGGCCCAAGCTAGCTATTTATAGTGTTGATTGTAGTAGTTTCACGACAACGTCTACAAAAGGCGATATATGTCCGCACTTCCTCCGATAAAAAGTGGTTGCTCTTGTTAGGTATGGATTGTTTCTAACACAAGCGTGCGTTAGAACGTTGATGTACCTACAATGGTTCAAGTACAATGGAAAGCGAATTACGTACAGAAATGTACTGTACATACCAAATAATTGAGATCAATAATATACAGGGTATCCGAAAAATCGCCTACTCCACTTCGGGAGTAAAAAACGTTCATATAATCATAGGTCCGGAAATGAACCGTTTCCGAGTTATAGCCACTTTTATGTCCAAAAATCGTAATTTAGAATCCGATTGGCATCCCTCTTGTTATTTGTTATTTTTATTTAATTTTCAATTTTTATTAAAAAAAAAATTAATTTTTAAATTTTTTAGTTTTTTTCAATTTTTCAATATTTGAAAGTACGATTACATTATTTTTAAAGTAGGTAAACATAAAAATATCAACAAAAAAAAAATATTACTTAATTTAAGAAATAATTTAGAAAGACAGATTAAGATTTACTTAATGTTGGTTTAAAACTATTTAATACAGGGAAATTCATTATTTTCATGCATTTGATCGAACATATTCATTTTACCCCACTTTCCCCTAAACGCAACAACTTTTGACCTTGGAACTCAAATACTATTGGATATATTACCGAAGTAATTTTAATTTAATAATTATATTTTAATTAAAATTTATTTTGCCTGTACTATTTCTATTTACCAGATATTAATTAGTAAATTGTTCAAAAGGGGGTCTCTAGATCACATAAGTTTAAGAACCGCTGTAACAGTATAAGTAGGTACAATCTATATATTATGAACTAAAAAATAAATAAAATAAAAACACTCTATTAGTAATTAAGGTACTGGTACCAGTTATGGCCGCTATAAGAGCAAGGTTTACTGTTTTTGTGATTGACGGGCTTCATTTTTGTAACTCTCATGAACTCATGTTACTAATAAAACAAGTAACTCTTTATTTAATCAATTTAATTACCAAAGTCCGCAAATATAATTGGCTTTTTAAATTAGAGCCTTTTATTTTGTTTATGTTTTTCTCCAGTAATGGTAAAGTACGCAGTGATGGACACTTTCTAATGATTACAAAATGATAAGTACTACGACACAAAATATATAAAGGAAAGAATCGTCAAATTTGAAACAATGTAAAGCAGTTGCTATGATAGTATAATAATTAATTAATAAATTATACTAATAATTAGTTTAAATGTCCACCATTTTGACACCTGTTGGCCGATTGCCATCAAATCACGCTGAAAAACAGTTAAATGTATGTATATACATTAATATTCAGAAATGGTAGTAATCAAATATCAACAAATATTTCTAATTCAGTACATTTAATTAAAAACTAGCCATAACGGGTCACAGGGGTTATTTTAGTGTGTAGTTGCAGCTTGTTTCTGCAGTTCTAAAAATGATAATTGCAGTTGTAAAAGTCAATTTGTGTAGTTATAAAATATATAATATAAAATATATTATATGCATATGTAATATAAAAAATATACTACAAAAAGGTACATCCAGTTGAAAAATTACAAATAGAAAGCAAAAAAAGGAAAATGTGTAGTTGTAAAATTTTCTTAAAATAACCCCTGACGGGTCATATCCAAGACTGGTGCCAGTCAGTGGCGTAGATAGCTTTTTGCGATGGGGGGAGATATGAGTGGTGGCTGCGAAATAAAAAAAAAATATTATTATAATTTTGAATTGAACGACTTTTTTTTTTTGTTTGATCATATAAACTGTATTTAGTTTACTTCTTATTATTAAAAAAAAGGTCATACAAAATTGAAAAATAACTGAAGACTTTTTTTTAGATGAGTTTAAAAAAATGTCTTTTAATTTTCTCATTAAATAAACTCATGGGGGGTGATTGATCATCTTAATACCCCTCCTATCTACGCCACTGGTGCCAGTACCTTATTTGATTATG
Source organism: Sialis fuliginosa (assembly GCA_961205875.1). Classification (NCBI taxonomy): domain Eukaryota; kingdom Metazoa; phylum Arthropoda; class Insecta; order Megaloptera; family Sialidae; genus Sialis; species Sialis fuliginosa. The sequence continues at coordinate 6,053,255 of OY540809.1, forward strand.
AATTTCATATGTTATTTATATATAAAAATAATAATAATTTTTCCATTCTACGTTTATGTTCTGTTTTAACCGCACCGATACTTTTATTTTTGTGGTGTCGTTATACAGTAAGCAGGTAAACGCAGCTCGTTTGCAACAATGTATGAAGAATGACAACTACAATTGTCTCACGTAATGTTGCAAAGTGTTTTTGTTGTTATTTATTTAACAATAAACGTAACGAGGTGGTGATAGTCACATGGCATTCTCCTCACCAATCAGGTTTCCCACGGTTTGGGTACTCAGTGATGATGTGTATAATCAAATCGTTTTTCAGTGTTGTATTAAATGTATTTTTAAATTAGTATTACAATACCTATTTATTATGTATTTTTTATCTTACTATTTCTCTATTTATTTATTTATTTATTTATTTATCCCGCAGTATTATCAAGTTTAACTAAATGTCCCTTTAACTAACTGTCATATTATTAACAGAACCAAGCATAATACATTTCATTTAATGGATTTTTAATGTTCTACGCTATGTTTTTACAACGCATATTATGTACATTTTTCATTGAGTGCCTTAATATTGATCTAAATCACGTTTGTAATATACAAAATTTAGGTTAAAGGAGCATTTAGCGCTAAAGGAGCTTTAAATTGGATGATAATACCGGGCATACATATATCTTTTTACAGATGTTGAACAATTATAATAAAAATTAAAAAAATAATAATCAATTTAAATTTAGTCTAAATAAAATATTCACTTATGCTATGATGGCATCTTATGCTAACAAAATTTTTTATTTAAATTAAAATTTTTTTTAATGGTACTTCTTTTATAGAAGATGGTAGTTTATTACTTATATATTTTTTATTATATACTCCTTTATATACAACTGTTAATTTTGTTTGTATTTGATCTCAATTTTCTTAATTTTTAGTTGAGTAATTATGTGTATTTTTTTAAAACGTTTCATAATATTTTTTAGCGAAAATTAAACATTCGTATAATCTATACTTGTTAAAATTTTTAGATTTTTAAATTGGGGTTTACATGATTCAGTTGATTTTGTATTACATTATTTTTATATTATCATAATCAAACAGAAAAATTACACAACCTCACAGAAAAGTCCTGTACTCTTAACCAGATAATTTTTTTTACGTATTTTTGGACGTTGAAAATGAAATTTTCTATTTTTTGCAAAAAACTTTATCAAGTATGCTGTAAAACTCACAAATTCATGAAAATTCTAGATCGTTCGTATATTTGAAAGAATCTACCTCCTTAGTTCTACAATACCTACACCATATTTAGTGTCTTTTATTATAACAAAAATGTGAATATCAGATCCGAAAAAAGAAAAAAATATTTTTAGAAACAATAATCAAAATTAAACGAAAATTGTAACACACTCAAAAAATTTCCGCGTTTAAAATAATTTAATTTCACTAAAGAAGTTCTAAATCAGATTTTCAACAAAAATTACATAATCAATAAAATCATAATACATATCTACAAAATGCTTAGTTCCACCTCTGTCGTGAGAGAATAATTGCATTTTATAAGGGAAAAAGTGCGAGGAAGAATTAAGTTAAAAAAACGTCAACCAAATTAAAAGAAATTCATGGGACCACACCGACAGCGCTACCCTGTCGTAATTTTGTTGTCAAACAAACGACGCGAATGATTGAGTACGCGATGAGCACAGGCTCAAGAAATCGTCGCTTGTCGTTACCTTTAAACAAGGGTGCCCAATATACCGCAACCCTTAGGCAATTGTGATTCAAATGTGACCTATATATTAATAATTAAACCATTTTTAGGGTTCCGTAGAAAACTAGGAACCCTTATAGTTTCACTCTGACCGTCCTTCTGTCTATATACATTTTATACCGATTAGATTGTACATAGATTGATAACCCAAAAACAGAAATGATGAGATTTTCGAAAAAAAAAATTTTTTTTGGACCCCCTTCACATAGACTGAAAAGTATATTTAATTATTTTTTTTCGCTTATCCCATTGAGTCTCCTAAGATGCGAAAAAAATGTCAAATGACCTTTTGATTTTAACCCTTCAGTCACGATATATTTGTCGTTATCAGAGTAAAAATTATCGATACAAAAAATCCGAAAAAATCCAGAATGTAGTCTTAATTAGTAGGTACTAATTATTTTTTATTATACATTTTTAGTATTCTTCCAAGAGTGTGTTTAAATTTTATTTTTTAAAATATTTTTTCATAATATGCTTCTCAAATAACGCATTTTTAATTGTGTCTTTTTTAAACGGGGACACTAACAATAAGTGTAAATATACCAATAGTTGAATTAAATCTCCTCTATTTGTTAATATAGAACTTAGAAACTATAAATGACGAATTTTTGAAATACTCTTCAAATTTTTTTTAGTGTTTAAAATTTCAATCATTTCGATAAATCGTTAAGTAAAAAATCTGTTCTCGATTATAATATTTTCAAAGTAGGAGGTTTTTTTCTCAAACGAAAACTAACCCTACATATATAATTTAACCTTTTATGCTTTATCGTTTTCTACAGTTCGACAGTCCGAGATTCGAAAAAAATCGGTTTTATAATAGTTATTTAACTTACAATCAAACTATAGGTATGTATTTCATAGTATTTCATACATATGGCCATACTTATAAGAAAGTAAAAAGTAGTGTATATAGTTTTACGATATTATTTGTGGCACAGTTGCAGCTGTGCCTCTTATGTCCGGTATTATAAAGGACCTAACAAAATTTGCTAGCTAGCAATTACATTCAAATGGGGTATTAATTCTGTACTAGTATCTATGGATTAGTTATGGAATTTAGAGCAGTGACACTTCAACTAATTGTAACACAGTTGGCATCTTTGACCGTACAAAATAATTTTCATAATATCACCACTGTTTTAATACCGTTGGTATTTACGTACAACGCGTGCGCGAAACTTGTCAAAGTCATCAACAAACTCCAAAAGAACTGTCATATAAGTTTGATATCTCAGTTGAAAGTGCTTGCTAGCTAACAAATTTGTTAGGTCCTTTATGATACCGGACATTAGTATTTTTATCCATATTGGTTAGCATACTAGGGTTTATAAAAAGGTAAAGTCTTTGGCCAACCCTACTTTTATAGAACGCACGTGAAAAAAATATGTGTATAAATTTCAAGATGTATCCCGTTAAACGTTTACTTTTTATTGGTGAAATTAATACCAAGATATGTCGGTGTCATTCTCTTGAGAATATAATTAACAATTGAAATACGATTTTATCTTTACAAAAAAATATGTTCGACGTGTACGCACCTGGGCAGATTCGGAATATTGCAAAAAACGACTCTTTTATATTTATTACATTACATATTATTTACATGGTTAGAAAATTTTCCATAACCTTTGGTTCTAAATTTAGCGTGTCAGCTTTTAAAAATGAATATTTAGCATTAAAAAAATATATTTTTTGTATGATTTTTATTTCTTGATCTTAAAATCACAGATTTATAATTACATTACATTTTTATATATTATATTATTTATATTATGATTACAGAAATTTTAATTACCTATGTATTTTAGAAATATAAATGTAGTGAAACTTCTTCAAATCGACTAGTGGCGTAACGAAAGTTCATAGCACTCGAAGTCAAAAAAGTTATTACGAAAATTACGATAATTTTTACTAAATAAATTTTTTAATTTAATTGAGAGACCCTCCCACAAAAATGTTATATTATTGTTATTATTATTATTACTTAGCAATATAAAAATATTAATAAATGAACAATTTAGTATAGAAATAAAAATTTTTCAATAATTCAATATTACCAAATGCAATAGAAGTTTCACTTCTTACATATATTGAAAAATATTGTAATTGTTGATAATATTTAGAATTATATAAATCATTATTAAAAATAATACACAATTTCTGCGCCCCATCTGCTGGGCAATTAGCCCTTGTCGTCCTCCTCTAGCTACGCTACTGTTTATAGAAGCAGTTTTCTTTATTGAAATTTTTTTTTTAATTTATCAAATAAAATTTCTTAAATAAAGATAATAAATAAATTAATGTCATTCTATAATAAAATACAAAAGTATTTCTAAATCTGCGAATATCTGTGCTTATAACATCGCTCCTTCTGTTCATGATACAGCTCGAAACAACATTAAAAGTCAAAATTATTGACATAGTATAGACTGTAGTACCTATATTATATATATATAAACATATATACAGAAAAACTAATTAAGAAAACGTGAATTTATCTACTAATTGGAAAAAAGCTATAAAATAAATTCAAACGAATTTGACATTAGTGAAAATCATACCCATTGGCATAGTCATTTTAATACAATGAATGAAACAACTTTATATCTATCCATTCATTCTTATCCGTCACATATTCATTAACATATTATTGTTCTACAGCGAGAGAAAATTGGGACAGTAGTGAACATCTGGGATCAGTAAAATTCAAGCGTATTAACATAAACTTACTTGACTATCAGAAACATAATCTCATCTTTATCCGAAGTCCATTTTAAAAATAATCGCACATTCACTAGTACCTTTATATACAAAACAATATGAAGTCTGATACACACTGTAATTATTATTTATTTAAAAATTAAAATAATATTATTTTATATGTATTTATGAGCACAAGGCACAAACTGTTATTTACTAGCAATGTTAAAAATCTATCAAAACGAATAATCATTTTTGAAAAAAAAAAATCAGTGAGAGCCCAATTACGAGTACTCCTGATAATTTCCATATGGCCTCGGTATGATCATATACATTGTCAAATTTTGAGGAACAACATTTTTGATAGTTTTTAGGAACTTTTAAAATTAGTCTTCATACTTGTATTTAACTTCATTAAGTCACTAATTTTCATTTGATACTACACTTGTTAGGGAGGGTATGTCTGAGATAATAGCAGATTCTGATTGTACTACCTTCAAAATGTAAAGAAAAGTTGATTTCCGCATGGTAGGTGTGCGTGTGTCTGTGTTTCTGGATGTAGAATTTTTTTTCATTAACGTAACTACTGTAAAAATGCCCAAATTATTTTTGGAGAAAATGTTTGTCTTAGTGAGTACTCCAGACTTATTAATTTTGGTGCTAATCAGATTAGGGGCTTTGGAAATATTCGACATTTTGTACCTATTATCATCTAAAAAGTGAACATTGCGAGTATTATCTCATTGATAAGACTTGGTACAATTGAATCTAAGGGACATTTATTTTTTGTAACCACCCTCAAAATTTGAATTTTAAATACTAATTAGTAATCACTAATTCATGTTCCCTTGGAAACAAATGCAACTAAATTCAAATTGTCAAATTAGTTATTTTACGAATGTGTATTATGTTTTTGACATTAGGTAATTAGAAAACTAATGAGTTTTATTTCTGACAAATCCTATTGAAATTTTTCATATATTAAAAATTAGATATTAAAGAACATGGAAGTCGTGTATGATTCTCCATACCGATATTTTATTTATCCTGTAGCAGTCTGGTTAACAACAGTTTATTTTATTTCATTTAAGAAATAAAATAAAATATCAGTGAGATCGTACAGTGTCCTCGACTTACGCGATTAATTCGTTCCAAAGATTTTCATGTAAGTCGAAAAATCGTGTAAGTCGAGGACTTAGGTACTGTAGCAAAAAAAAATAACAATCAGTTTTGTAAAATTTAAAATAAGTGAATGCAGCAGAGATTTTTTTTTAAATTATAAACAAAATACACTAATTCCCTGTTGTGCCAACTAAACTTTGAGCATCTAGACAAGGGGGGAATTAGGAAAGGGTGGGGTGTTTGACAATCTCGATTGGCACAATAGGCATGATACCTAATTTAAAAAAAAAACTATTTTATGATGATTTTACGTGTCGCCTATTTCCAAAAAAATACTTATTTCTGCAGAAAATAAAGGTTTAATCACAAAAATTGACTCTTTTAAAACTAATTTTGAACGCTCGCAGATGTCATGGCGCATTTTTGACGTCACGCCTATGTCAAGACTCCTTGCCAACAATAATAAATCCTTGTTCCATCGCTAACGTTTCTCAGTTTTAGTTTTGGTAACACAAAATTGAGCAAATTGATAATTTAAAACCACAAAATAATTTATAAACATCAGATATTAATAAAACAAAAATAATGTTTACTGAACCGTGATTGGTGTTCCATCTAACATGGCGGATTGCTGTATTTTGTGTTTTTATTTTAACAAAAATTATATTAATCTCGCTTTTAATATAAAAATAAATACATTTTTTAGAATTTTTTTAACCTATTTCATTATTTAAAATCATAATTTCAGTGATACTTTGTTACTGGCATCATGCCTACTGCCGCAGGATGCAAAGAGCAGCGAAATTAAAAAAAAAATACATTTTTCAATTTGTGTAAGTATGAATTCACGTAAGTGGAGGACTTTCTGTATTTTCTATTGTTGCCCATTAATTGCTATATAGATATAGCGGTGTGCATCGGTCTTAACGCGTGCATATTGCCCTGTTCCGTACCGTTAGTTGACTTATGAACCGCCGCTTTGTCACTTTTATAAAATGGATATCAAATTTCAGTTGAATAAATTAATCTCAGATTTCATACCGCCGCGTCGAGTATTTGATTTGAGTTATGCGATTGGACGCCGCAGCCGTCGCTGTTCACATGTTCTTGTTTTGTTTTTGTTTTTGGCTATTTCATGTCCACTGTCGCCTATTTCCTTATTTAGATTCGTGGTCTGCAACAGCAGTTTTTGGTGGAGGTGATTTATCATGTGGTTAATTTACTGTTTGTTGAAGTCTATGAAATATATTAACTAGCTTGTTTCACTGCTGAGACATAATAATATGTTTTTCAAATTTTTTTAAAAATTTATCAGTAAATAAAAAAATGTAATAAAATAAAATATTGCCTCTCTAAGTAGGTGGAGGTAATTCTAATTTAGTACCTATGTATGTTATATTGTTAATTTCGAGACAGTAAATTAAGATCTGAAATGACCAAATATATAAAAGTCGCGAATATTCTTATTCATATTGGATGCGTTTCACTTGAAAAGAGAAACATTTTTTTAAAAGAAAAATTGTTAATAAAAAAAAGTGTCTTGTTCGGCCATTTAACGAACATTTATTTGGGAAGTAACCCGGGGGAAAACGAAATTAATAGTTATATTAAAGATTTCAGCGTTACTGAAATATGATGATGATGATTGCAGATTGTTGTCGGTTGGATAGTTCCTTTTCCAACAGCTCAGTGGTGTTTTATGTTTTGTTTTCGTGTTTAGTGAATTAACAGGTATACAAGATGGAAGGGGAATGTGCTGATGGGCCGATCATCACAGGTTGACACGTACGGGGTGGCCGGGTACAGGGGATGAGTAGGTTGGGGGTTACTAGGGAAGGGTTAATATTTATCTTATATAATCATTTCTATAATTTTAGGTTACATTTATTCAAGAAGTTGATAATTGTTTTGTAATATTTCCTTGTATTTTTCCGTATTTTTTTTATTTTTTTTAAATTCATTTTTTAATTCTTTTCTTTCGTTTTTGTACCTGGGACATTTTATGATACTGAAATATTATTAACGTAATAAAGAAGTATTATGTATACACCTTCAACAATAGGCTTTGGTGCACCAATAATATATAGTAGGTATCTATGTCTCAACAATGACCCCATATAAATAAAAGGTAAGTAATTTTCAATAGTAAAAGTACCTTATACCAGTGTAGATAAACAGGTATCAAAGAACTAATTAGGAGAATTAATAAACATGTATGTTATACTTGTGTAAATAAACAAGTATGTATGGTATATTATATAAAATTAAATCGCATATATATATTAAATACATGTAGCACCATCCATTATCCAAAAACAGCTTAAGTAGGTAATTACTGATTTCTGGCAAAATTTTTTGACTTAGTCGTAATGATTTCTGAAAAAAATATTAAAATTCAGAAGGTACATGTTGCGCCATCTAGCGAAAAAGCGTGAACTAACAATATAATTCAGCAAGTTTTGATGGTTCAGACTTTTCCCGCTAGATGTCATCACAATTATACATTTTGAATTATGTACAATATTTTTTCAGAAGCCATTTCGACTAAATCAATTTTTTTTTTTGATGTGTTAGAGACGCTATCGTATGTATGAGGGCATCCTGAGTTCAAAAATGCTTAAGACTCTTTACACACTAGCGACTTAGTCGCGCGACTATCGCCACAATGTTTTCAAAATTTATATATAAAACAATGTAAAATTAATGTACGCGATAATCGCGCGACTAAATCGCTAGTGTGTAAAACAGCGTTTCTCAACCTTTTAGTATTTGCGACCCAATTTTCAATCACAATTCCCCCCCCCCCCCCCTCATACAATAATTATATTTAACCTTCTTTCGAAAAACTTTGTTCTGCAAGACAGGCCCAAGGGAGTCACTAATAATTATTAATCTTGTTTTTAATTTAATATTGATAAATTAATTATTAAATACATTGTGCAAATACATAAGTGTATTATATCAGTGTAAATGTAAACATGTATTTTATTTTTTATTATGTCAGAACGTATTTTATTACTTTTCTTTCAGTAAATTAAATACATTTTTTTAATATTATTTTTCCTCGATATGCTCGTGCCCCCCCCATTTGGTTTTATCACGCCTCCCTAGGGGGGCACACCCCACAGGTTTTTATTGTGGAAGTTAAGAAACAACATTGAATATATAATTCTTTATTACTACTTTTTTTACAAGTTATAATGTTCCATTTAATTAAAATAACATATACATATTTTGCACATCCATGAATATTCAGCCACTTTTAAAATCAATACTTAAAATAATATTGTATATCACAGATAACTTTTCTTAAATTATAAAAATATAGATTAACTTCGATGAAAAGTCATCAACTACATAAAAAACATATGTAGTGCCAAATTAATATATATATAATATAAAAATATAGAGACTTTATAGAAAAAGTAAAGTAGCTATAAATTTTCATGTTTTAAAATACATGGATAATAAAATTGAAATGACAGAAATAATTTATTTTTGAAATGTATTTTAAAAATAAATAAATAAATAAATGTGTATGATTTGCATGCAGAGCTGCATTTATTTTTTATTTAAAATTCAAAGTTATATAAAAAAAACAATGATATTTTGAATGATATTTACGAATTCTGTCATTTCTATTTTTGAACTAAATTAAGCTAAATACATACATATATAATCGAATGTTTAGTTTGATAAATTAGATAATATAAATATAGTTAACATCAGTGTTTTCTACCATCAAGTTTTAAAAAATATAGCAACATTTGAAATATTTAGTTAACAAATAACACTGAAGTATTTTGTCTGATTCTACAGCAATATAATATGCTACTATATTTTTTTGTATAATCACGTAGTTACATTTATTAAAAGATGTTAAAATTTGTATAGCATAAAGTCTTGGCACTTTACAGAAACGGTCTCCGTCACCGCTTCGATCTATTATATGTGATTCAATTAGTTGCGTCGAAACGGCGCAGCGTTTTGACGCAGCTAACATGTAATAGATTTGCAAGGTCGAAGTGGTGACGGAGACCGTTTGTGTAAAGTGCCAAGGCTTAAGTATGACAAAATAGTTTATATATTGTTTAGGTTAAATGTTAAATGTCAAAATTTTTCTGTAACAGAACAAACAAGTAAAAAGTTGTAAAAATTTGTTCTGTTGCAGTTAACTGTACCTATAGAATAATTTCCTGGTCATACTTGCTATGTGGACATTATTTGTAATATTTTTAATAATTATTTTATTAATTTCAACTACGTAACTAAGAAATGATCTACTTTTGAATTAGATATATAGATTGACATAGATTTTATTTATATATTATGATGCCATTATGATTTTTATTAAAATATGTATATTCACAAATATTTTATAATTAAGTGAAATGCACAATTAATTAAAATTATATACCGCGTGTTTAAAATAAAACGAATTTTACAAAAAAAAAACAAACATTTTGGATGGTATTTTTATACATTTTTTTACCTATATTAATTTAGAGAAACGTACAATGGAAACAATGTTTTTTTTTTAAATCACAAATATAAGAAGCAGTTAACTTTAAATAAGTTACTTCATTTTTCATATAGAATAAAATCCTATATTCAAAAATATTGCTTTTCATTAAAAAAAGACCCACAAATAAATATTGTTTTTATTTTGAACACCCGGTATATTTGTATGAATAAATATATTTAAATAACTTCAAAATTAATTTTAAATTTGACATGATTATGATATTAAAATAAATACATTTTCTTTATTTTTAACATATAAAAATAATTGAAAGATGAAAATAAATATGTATTAAATGGAAACACACAAAAGTATGATATTTGTAATCTAGAGGTGTTGCTAACAATAGCTAAAGGGATGACAATAAGCATTTTCTTTTTTTTCTCTCATATTATCAGAATGAAATATTCTACGAAGGTATTTTATATTTGAAATCGTTAGATTAAATATACCAATTTTTCATAAACTTTTATTTTGTTATAATTATTATTATTATTATTATATGTATTAAATAATTTATTATGAATTTTATTTTTACCACATTTTAGACATCAGTCTTTAAAACAAAAAAAATATAATTTTTAATTCTTCCATTTGAAAAGTTCATAATAAATATAAAAATAACATTTTTTTCTAATAATATTTCTAAATTAAACTAAGAGATATAGTCTATAATATTTTTGATTTTATCTCAATTTTTGATTAATATCAATTTAATTTTTTTATATTTTTATGTTTTGAAAATATTTGAAATATATTTGCATAAATTCTATTTACAATTATATTTAAAAGCATCGTTGTAAAAAGTGTTTTGCAAATGTAGTTGCAAAGTAGTAAGTAGTAGAACAACAGGGATCTTGATGCACTAGCCAATCACAGAGCATTGATTCAGTAGCCAATTAGCGACGAGTATTCGAATTGTGGGTGTGGTTTGTAGTAGAATGCGATAAAGTAGGTGGAGTTAAAAATGTTGGGGCTTTCATTGAGTGGGATTGGTTTCAAACAACCCCTCCCCACACAGTCATACCCCAACATTTTTAACTCCATCCACTTGATCGCATTCTACTACAAACCACGCCCACAATTCGAATACTCGTCGCTAATTGGCTATTGAACGATAATCCCTGCTCTGTGATTGGCTAGTGCACCTGAATCTCTGTTGTTCTACTACTGTAGTTATAAGAACTGTTGGTGTCTTATAATAATTATATTAATAATACAAGCTAAAATGTTAAAGCCTGTACATAGTAAAATAAAAAGATTGCATATCCAGAGCTATATCTAAAATTTAACTAAATCAAACGTTTTACATTTATTTGTAAATTTCGTTTAATTTTTAATTGATAACATTTCAGAATTAACAGTTATTTCAAAAATTGAAAAAAGCTTTGTATAAAACAACTACCCATTCTAATGGAAACTGTTGATTTAAAAAACACATACATTTTGTCTTAACACTAAATTGATTACATAATTAAGATTATATAAAAAAAGTCTGTCTTCTGAAAAAGAACAAACAAAGTAACATTAAAACAAAACACAAACTCAATACTGTGCTTCATTTGTTGACATTTGCCTGCTTAATTTATCCGCTGAACTTGGAACCAAAGCTTGCATCGAGTAATACCGATTTCTGTCTGTGATATCGACAGAAGTGACATGTTGGAAGCAGCATGGTTGAGATATATGGGACTTGGGAGGAAGAGGTGCAGGCTTTGGTGGTTTCTTCTCTTTCTTCTTCTTCTTCCTGCCGGGCGCGTTGAGCGAGATGTTCTCCGGACAGGACACGAGCTGTTCGATGTGCGACCACATCTCCAACGCCGAATGTTCCGTGTCAAAGCTGAAGCCGATCATTTGAGAGTGGTCTGAAGAGAGACACATTGTATGGAAGGTCTTTGCGGATACTTTGTAAGCGGAGAGATTGTCTATCGTGTCCCTCCAAAGAGTAAAGCATGTTCCGCGCTCAGCCAGAAGGATCTGAATGCGACGCTTGCCGCGGGAGCGTGTTTCACCGGCGTCCAGAAGGACTACGGGGATTCCTGTGTAGCGAAGTTCCCAATCTGAATTTGTGGCAGCGCTGCTTACGTATAGGTTGGCCAATGAACTGCATACGTAAACCTACAAACCAACAAAGTATCACTGAAATTATGATTTTAAATAATGAAATATGTAGGTTAAAAAGATTCTAAATAATGTATTTATTTTTATATTAAAAGCGAGATTAATATAATTTTTGTTAAAATAAAAACACAAAATACAGCGAATCCGCCATGTTAGATGGAACACCAATCAGAGCGAATGTTGTCACTCTTAAGTAACATCAGTTTGTTTCATTAATATCTACACTGTTTACAATATATTTTGTGATTTCAAATTATCAATTTGTTCAGTTTTGTGTTACCGAAACTAAAACCGAGAAACATTAGCGATGGAACTAGGCTTTATTATTGTTGACAAGGAGTTTTTACATAGGCGTGATGTCACAAATGCGCCATGACACCGGCGAGCGTTTTGGGGTCAAATTCAAAATTATTTTTAAGAGTCAATTTTTAATTAAATTAAACCTTTATTTTCTGCAGAACTAAGTATTATTTGGAAATAGGAGACACGTAAGATCATCATATAATAGTTTTTTTTTTAAATTAGGCATCATGCCTATTATAGACTAGATTAATCATTTATTTGGTTACAGTCTTTGAGGGGCGGTTCTAGTAGATTAATTATAATTATTTATTTAGTAAAATATGCAATAAGGGAAGAAGGGAAATTTTCTACAGTAGAATAATTGAAAAACTAAAGTATATTTTGTATTTGTGTAATTTACAATGCATTAATACTATTATAATTTATTGTTACACTTTCTCACGTATATGCTAAATGGGATACACTCCATAATTCCATTTGATCAGTTATAGAACTTGTGATATTATTAGTGGTTAATATCCAGACAGAATAGACCACAAATGTATCCTGTCTAATGCATCCATTGAATATTGAGTTTAATATACACATAGGAACGCATTTAACTGAATATAGACTGTACTATTATAGTTATGAATAAGGTACTGGCACCAGTTATGGCCGCTATAAGAGCAAGGTTTACTTTTTTTGTAATTGACGGGTTTCTTTTTTGTAATTCTCATAAACTCGTGTTATTAATAAAACTAGTAACTGTTTATTTAATCAAAAAGTCCGAAAATTTAGTTTTTTTTAAATGATAGCCTTTTATTTTGTTTATGTTTTTTCTTCAGTAATGAATAAAGTAAAAACAGTAATGATCATACAGTGATGGACACTTGCTAATGATTAGCATAGGACACAAAAGATATGAAAGAAAGAATCGTCAAAGAAACAATGTAAAGTAGTTACTATGATAATATATATAATAATTAATAAATAAATAATGCTAATAATTAGTTTAAATGTCCACAATTTTGACACCTATTGGCTGATTGTCATCAAATCACGCTGTAAGACATTTAAATGTATATTGATTAATATTCAGAAATGGTAGTAATCAAATATCAACAAATATTTCTAATTCAGTACATTTAATTAAAAAATAGCCATTACTGGGGTCATATCCAAGACTGGTACCAGTACTTTATTACCGTAACGCATTTTTCGTGTTTATTTCTTATTGTTAGTAAAATATACCCTTATAATTAATAATAATTCATATTTATTTTAGTATGTTTTAATATTTCTACATACACACAGTTTTATACGAAATAATATGAATTATTCAAAATTGATTTACCGCATAAACCACAAAAACAGACATCCAGTCAGACCTATAAACCAACATTAAACATCACAAACACACAGACAAATGGCGTGAGTGGGTGTTATGTTATAATGCGGTAGTGTCACATCAACATGTGCACACAATATCTGCGCTTTCAGCAATTTGTGTATAAGTTCTCGTGACCCGCCAACGGCTGTCAACACGACTTGAATGCTCTGCCCCTCCCCACCCCTCCCCTACCCCCCTCCTAGGTAGGTATGTGTGTACTTCCTCGACATCCCACTAACCTTTACGGTTGTTATTTATTATGTGGATGTGCATCTAGTGAATGCACATATTATTTCAAATGAAACAGATCGTGGGAATTCAGTTCAGATTTTATTATATACCGTTTTTATGATTTGGTATGTTTTATTTTATGTACTGTTTATTGTAGGGCTGCACTCGAAACGAGAGTCAGTTAAGTCTTGTCACGTCTTTCGGAAATTGAAACCATCTCGTTTGATATATTTGTCAATCTATTCGATTATTTTATTCTGAACTGCACTTGTAAACAGGCACTTGAATTTGAACCCGAACCGTAAACCCGAAAAAATAAAAAACCCGTATTTTTCATTAACCTGAACCCGAATTGAACCGCTATGTCTCAAAGTCAACGAACCTGAATCTGAACCTGAACCTTTTCATGGATAACCGGTAACCATATATTTTTAAAAGGTTCAATAAATTATTTTTAATATTTTAATATTTTCCTCTAATAATTTTTAAGAGATTATAAAATGTACTAATACTGGAAATCTGTTTGAATTTTATAGTATGATGTGACTTATCAAGTCAACTACTGAAATTTACATATTTTTCACTTTCTTTTTTAATTCTATAACTGAATTACGTTTCAATTTGCAAAAAAAATATAAAAAATAGAAATATAAATCTTCAAAATGTAATTTTATTTTTTTCCCTTTTTTCTAGCAATATTTTAATGACTATTAATGTTTTTTTCTTCTTCAGAAAATGTTTTATTTGTTAATTATAACTTTTTTTTCGAACAAAGTAATTTTCTTTCAATTATAAACTTGAATCCGAACTCGAACCGAACCCGAACCATAAATAAATTCCGGTTCAAGTCTCTGCTTATAAACAGTAGAAATAACACAACATACAGAAAATGCAATTAGCAATAGGTTTCCGCGGTGATCTTGATATGGATCTTGGCTTCTGGGTGTAAGCCGCGTCGATTTGGTCGTGTCATCGACCAATGTTTCGTCAAACATTACAGTGAACATCTTCAGGGCTCTTCTAAGCACTTTAATGCCGTGTTTAGACCAAAGAAAACAAAACAGCAACACGGTGTTTGAAAACACATCGTATTTAAAAATGCACTTTTGTCAAAAAGATACGATGTTGCTGTTTTGTTTTTTCGGTCTAAACACGGCATTAGAAGAGCTCAGAAGATATCCACTGCAATTTGTGACGAAACGTTGGCCGATAACACAACCAAATCGACGCGACTTACACTCAGAAGCTAAGATATCAATATCAATTTGAGTATTATAGAAAAGATGGCAGCACAATGTATTTTCAATTTTTGTTATGTAGATTATAATTTTAAATTAAGTGCAGTGAGTGCTGATAATAGGTCTATGTTTTCTCTGTTTGAAATTTGGTGTCTCTTTTCATTGTCTTAACTTTTTTTTAACGATTTATACTTTTGCATAGATGTATATGACGAGGTGAGTTCCACTGCATCTCGATTATTTTTTAAAATGGAACGAACGAGTTTTGGAACTCACCTCTTCATTTATGTACTTATTTAAAAAACCAAATGCCATATTAACGTCGTATGTGATAAAGAAAATATAATAAAAACAACATAATTTATTCAATTATCTTATCTAATTAACCTTTATAGAGATTATAAATTTTAAAACAATCTGAAAAACTTTAGGATAATTTATATTATCAGTTTTTAAATTTTTCATATACGTAATGCAATTAAAAAAAAAAAACAACAACTTTATCTTGTATTAAATTTAAATCCATACATAAATATTAATATTTAACTAGCTCTTACCCGCGACTTCGTCCGCGTAAAATTTGCCTTTTTCATCTAATCAAGTTTTCCGAATACAAAGCCTATGTCCTTCCTTATAGGATGCAAACTATTTCTCTGATAAATTTCATCACGAGACAAATTGGCAGACAGATAGACAGAGTTACTTTCGCATTATACAATAATTCTTACGATTATTCACTTTTGAATATTTTATAAAAAAATATGAAATATTTATTAACTTTGTTACAAGAAATACGTTTTTTAAATATTCGTATAACAGTTTCAGTTTCTCTGGCATAGATTATCAAGTAACAGATATATGTGGGTAGACGTGACATTGTTGTTTTTTAATTAAATTTTTATTGGCGGTTCTTGATTCGTCATTTTATATGATTGAATGGTTCAGTTCCCACAATACGAATGACACTTCAACACTTCTTATATGGTTTCTTTTGTTTATTTTAAATGCGTTCTATTTTATAGTTCTTATCGAATAATTAACATTTACTACCTAATTTTAATTAAAAACACCAAATATTATTTAAGTAGTCTTAAATATGAAAATCGAAAATCCTGAATTAGTTATTTCACTAACTGAATTAGTTTATTTAAATTTCACTAAAATAAGTGATTTTGAATCGAAAATGGCACCATTACTGCATTTATTCTTACTTCGATTTATATATATATATAGTCCAGTACATTTAGACGAAAAATGGCTGTGTCTGGGGAAAAATTCGCAATAAGCTGAATTTTTGTATACACCTTCATTTTGTCTTTATAAATAAGATACCAAAAGTCCCCAACAATCCCATGCGAACATACTTTTTTACAGTCCACAAAAGGTGCTAACAATTAGTTTTTAGTAAATATCTCTGTATCAATTGGTTCTATGACTAAAATAGTTATTATCAAATATAAAGTTTAGAAAATTACTAACAATAAAGACCTTACAACTTTTTTCATACAAGTAATCGTTTTCGCTTATTAAGAGGGTATTCTGGTCTAAAAATGTGAAAATATCAAAAACATTTTTTTGCATTTTATCAATAAACAGAGTTTCAAAAATATGTGTTCAAAACCCTATACCTCAATTCCAAAAACTGACGGAGTTACAGTGATTTGAAGATAATGCGTAGCATTGAATAGCCAGCTATGTTTAAACATTGAACGCGTTTTTCTCGAAACTGAAAACTGAAAATGGCTGCCATAATATCACAAGATCTACTGAACCGATTGACTTCAAATTTGCTGTGTACCTTCAGTACACATGTTATTACCACCCTTAGCAGAATTGAGTCAAAAACATTTTTCTTTATTGTATAGATAGCGAAAGATTAAAAGCATAAAAAAAATTATAATTTTTAATAAATTTCAGTTTTCAGTTTCGAGAAAAACGCGTTCAATGTTTATAAATAGCTGACTATTCAATGCTACGCATCATCTTCAAATCGCTGTAACTCCGTCAGTTTTTGGAATTGAGGTATAGGGTTTTGAACACATATTTTTGAAACTCTGTTTATTGATAAAATGTAAAAAATTTTTTTTGATATTTTCACATTTTTAGACCAGAATACCCTCTTAATAAGCGAAAACGATTACTTATATGAAGAAAGTTGTAAGGTCTTTATTGTAGGTAATTGTCTAAACTTTATATTTGGTAATAACTATTTTAGTCATAGAACCATTAGATACAGAGATATTTACTTAAAACTAATTGTTAGCACCTTTTGTGGGCTGTAAAAAAGTATGCTCGCATGGGATTGTTGGGGACTTTTGGTACCTTATTTATAAGGACAAAATGAAGGTGTATACAAAAATTCAGCTTATTGCGAATTTTTCCCCAGAGAAAACCTAATGTTCCTGGACTAATATACGAATCAACTGCTTTAACCCTTTCAAAACTGATTTTTTTCCAAAACCATAATATATAATTCTAAGTTAGATATTGAAGTTCTAAGCCAGTGTACATTATTATGGGCGTCAGGTCTGAAAAGGTTAGTTAGGTTTATTTATACAAAACTTGAAAAATCTATCCAAAAATAATTTTTAATGTGTTTGCAATTTAATTTTGATTCTTTCATAAATTAGTCTGTGATATTTGATATATTCATAACTGACATTAATGTTAGGTTATGAATGGTTAAGAGATTATTATCATGCGTGAGGATTTTCTATTTATCTATGTTTATTTAATAATGAATTTTTTTTAGATTGTTGCAGTTTTTGACATCAGAAATATATAAAATAAAAACCTTAGATTCTGTCATAGCTTTAGAAGTGACTGTTCACTAATTCAAGTAGTGAATAATCATTAATTCGTATAGTGATATACTTTTACCCATAGACATTCTGTATTAACACAATGGTGTAATATTTGTTCAAAAAGTGAGAGAGATGCAGTGTAGTTTGGAATATATCTATCTCTTTTTCTAAGAATCTGATTGGTAGCTTACTACAGTTCAGGGTAGTATTTCTGTCAGATATATTTTTGTATAGGTATCATCTTGTGCAATAAGTTTTTTATTAGAAAAGTAAATAATATAAACAATAAACATACTATAATAATTTAAAAAAAATAAAAAAATGTTTTCATCTCTTTCTTTTGACACGTTTTTGTTTTTGAATCAGATGCGTGGTCCATGCTCTATGTCTATGCTTTTAACTATTTCAATTAGTGAATATTCACTATGAATTCGCGATTTCTAACTAATTCAGTTTTAGAGAGTAGAGATAATATTGCATACAGTAATTTACTGAATGTATTGATTTATTTTACATGTTATAAAGTTATAACTTTAGTAATGAACGACAAGGTTCCTATAATTTCTATAAATCAGAGCATTAAATCGCAAGATCAGTAGTTACGAAACATTTTGCGATAAACTAATATATGTTACTTCAATGTATGTTATTGAAATGGGACAAATAAAGTTACACATTTTTTCAGAGATGAATACATTTATTTTAGAGATTTTTAAAATTAAATTTTACAGATTGAATTGCTTATGTAAAAAAATTATTAAAACTATTACACAATCTTCTTGCTATGTAAATGGAAATCCATACATTGGAAAACACTTATACATTTTCCATTGTTTTATTATCATTCGGATCAGTCCGATTGTTTTACATATTTATGACAGGTGTAAATTTATATGGAGTATCAATTTTTTCAGAATGGTAAATACCGATAACTATAAATATCTATATTACATACACACACACACACACACATATATATGTATTGTTCAGCATCATTGCACGTTTGTTATCGACAAATGGCTGTAAATATTAAACATGTCGTGCAATTGAATCACATTTCTTTTTTATTTATTGATATTTTCTAACAGCTTGATTAGCGAGTACGCTTGCATATAAATATAATTTCATTATTTTTTTACTTTCTTATACCCATTTATATAAAATATACACAAAGTATATAATAATATATTACTTATACTATATTTATGTTTAAAAAATATATATTTATATAAATTTTTTTTTCGAAATCCGGATTTTGATAGAATTATCCATTTTGACCTTCCCTGAATACATTCCGACTATTTTCACTATATCTGTGTGTCTGTCTATCTGTACACGCTGTAACTCATGAAGGGTACAGTTTTATATTTAAGATTAATTTTTGTATGGGAAGAAAGTGTCCTACTTTTGAAAACGATGTTTACTGAGGTTGATATTTCAATTTTTCGAATTACTTTGAAGCAGTTTGAATTAGAGAATAATGGTGAAGTTAAATTCTATTTGTTTGTTTTTTAAACAAAAGTTTTCTAGAGTTGTGATTAAAAATAATAACAGCAGATTTAAAATTATTTTCAATAATTTAATCATATGAAACAACGATCTTTTCGTCATTCGGCTTCGGTAAAAGCTTAAGTTTGGTCGAAGATGCCTTTTTTGACATAATAAATAAAACAATTCTAACAAAAATAAAATAAAATTGAATTTTCGAAACCAATATTTTCCCGACGAATAAAACAAGGTCCTTATGACTTGTTCGTGTCTAATATTCTCTCTTTTACGTTAGCCATAATCCTGCGAGAATGTGTAAAAATAACCACAAAAACATCCCTAACAAGAATCTGAGAGACCGAGGATTCAGTTTTATTTTAGCAATGAAAGTAGTGCGCTACTCACTTCATTACCAGGAGAAGTTTCCACATCTCCGACCACCTGTGGTGGGGAAAGAGGGGGGAGGTGACGAGGGTTGCTCCAATAAATGTTGACGCAGACGAGTAATAAATCCAACACAAAAGAAATCACAACGCTATGTCTCCCAGTTTTTCTATGCTATGTTTTCAGTGGCGGAATTACTATACCTACACCAAGGTTAAGAAAACCATTCATAAGACTTCTGTGGTTTTACAGTACAATTTTAAAAGAACTCGGAATATGTGACTTCAGTAAATTTAAATATTTTGCTTCCTCGCAATATCGAAGATACGAAAAGCTTTGTGATCGTTTCAGATTGAGACAAACATTTTAAATTGATTTATCCGTTTAACGTCTGTCTGTCTGTCTGTGTGTCCGTCCGTCCCCTGAATCCTTGTCACACGTATAACTCATGAACCACTGAATCGATATTATTGAAATTTGGTCGGATGGTTGGGTCTGGCTTGAGGACGGTCCCATTTAAAAATCATCAAAATCGTGTGTAAGGGGGAGGGGTGACACCCCAAAATATTTATTTTTTCAAGATATCTCAAGAACGACACATGTTACGTGAAAATTTTATAGAATATTTTTTGTAGAGCATTAAATATCCTATAACAAAATATGAGTCTACAACGTTTGTTGTAAAATATTCTATTACAAAGATTTATCTCAATTTATTTTAAAAATTCGTATTTCGTTTTTCTAAATTGATATTTGCTTGGATATATTAAATGTCATTTTGACGTTTATAATGTCATTTCGACGTTTTAAATGTCATTTTGATATTTTCATTTTAGATTTAGATTGAAATTGCCAAAAAATTAAAAATATATGAAAAAATATTCAGGTGCGTTTTTAGAAAAATTTCGAACTAATATTTTTTAGTAAAATTGTATAAAAATTAAATGGTTAACCAATTCCTGGCAATTTATATAAACACTATCGGTTTTTATTTAAATTGTTGAATAATTAACTACCTTTGGTGAATTTAGCACGAGGACGATATTTTTTATCTAATTTTTAAAACATAGTAAATGTATTTTATGACCGATTTTAACCTAATTTTAATACAATAACATATAGTACTTTATGGCCAAGCGTTATATTTGTAACGGCTCACGCTTTTCTTCATTTAGTAACGTTTAGAAGAGCGAGACAGATACGAGATCAAATTACATTTAAACAAGACAAAAATGCAAATAAAAAATTGTCAGCAAAAATTTGCAGTTACGCCACTGTATTCATATATTCTGCACTTTCAGGAAGACTTTGCTGTAAATATATATTTTTGGCAAAACGTTTCAGACGTGTATCATGATTTACTGCTTTCCAATTTACCGTATTATTTATAACTATTGTCGATGTATATAACAATTGATGTGTTTCATGTGACCAATATGACACAGTTTACTGTAATTTTGAGGAATTTAGAGATATCAAAACCGTGTTTTTATATAGTTATTGTTTTGTAATTATAGCAGATTATCTTTTATTATTATTTTATGTTTATTTTTTTATACTTATCTGATATTTTTTTTTGATGCACGTATTAATGTACCTATTTGTGAAATAATTTTCTGATAAATAGCAGGTATTGTGGAACTACGCCATTTTTAGTATCGTCCATATGTTTCAATATTTAAAAAAAAACGTAATTTATTATATTATTTTAATAAGATAAAATTTATGTATGTTTTTAATTTTATTTTGATACGATATAAGTGCAGTTTAAATTAGATTAAACTTATTATTAATTTGTTATCGTATATATTAATGTTTTTCACGCAGTGGTCTGTTTTTTCTTTATCCCCGCTAAGTATTTTTTTATTTTTTTCGCGTGGATCCGCAAATAAATAGTAATTAAATTAAATCTTCAAATAACTTTTTAACAGCTGAATTTAGGTATAAAACATAGTTTTTAAAATGTGTTTAGAATTGAATAGGTAATTCGAAAATGTGAAAATATATAGGGTGTTCCATTTGAAAATTTTCAAAAAATTGATACACCCTGTACAAAGAATACAATTTTGTAAATGTTTGATGTAATATCGCAATAATAGTAACTAATTTTAGCAGAGAACAAAATTTTTTTGTTGTAATTAGGAAATTTCAAGGTCTTGAAAATATTCCAATTTTCTTACAAAAATGGTCATAATTTCTAAACCACTCTGTATTATCTCACACATGCTGTATCAAAATGTAAAAAAAAAATCTTTAATGTCCGGTATTATAAAGGAGCTAGCAAAATTTGCTAGCTAGCAATTACTTTCAAATGGGGTATTAATTCTGCACTAGTATTCATGGATTAGCTATGGAATTTAGAGCAGTGACACTTCAACTAATTGTAACACAGTTGGCATCTTTCACTGTACAAAATAATTTTCATAACATCACCACTGTTTTAATACCGTTGGTATTTACCTACAACGCGTGCGCGAAACTTGTCAAAGTCATCAACAAACTCCAAAAGAACTGTCATATAAGTTTGATATCTCATTTGAAAGTGCTTGCTAGCTCCTTTATAATACCGAACATTAGATTATCAATAAAAAAAAACTATGAATTAAAAAAAAATAACTTTGATTTGTAACGCACATATGGGACAACCTGTATAAATGTAACTATTTTCAAAATTTTTTGCTTGTCTACACTGGTAGAAAGGTTGATTTGGGCCAAGAAATCCTTGTTTTCTATATAACGAAAAAAATATTTTCTTAATTTAAGAATATACTCTTAATCCAGAAAATTGTTGTTTCCATTTAAAGAAATATTGTTGAACGAAAACAATAATATACATGGATTAAGAATCAATTCTTAAATTAAGAAAATATTATTTTCGTTATATATAAAACAAGATTTTCTTGGCCCAAGTCACTTTTCTACCTGTGTATCCTGATAACTTCTGTATTTAAATTTTTTTTCATTTGTTATAATAAATGAAATATTAAACTTCGACACAGTGTTGAGGCACCCTGTATGCATTTAAAATTTGAACTGAATTAATTCAACTTATTTTTTTTTAATTTAGTGTATGAGTACTTATATAAACTGATTTTGATATTAAAACAAGTTTGAGATATAAATGGTTAAGCTTGAGGGGTTTAAAACACCGACCTGTGTTTTGAGGCCTCTAAAGAACGACTCAACTTGAAGACGCTCATGTTCTGTAACGTGTCCCGCATCGCTATCGTTATCTGCATCGTCTGACTCGGCGCGTCCTTCACTGCCGTCTTCGCGCTCACCGTAACTACTCGCTGCTGAAGTCGTGGTGCTCGAGTCCGCGCTTGTCTCGCCAGTTGAAGATAGTCTGTGACGGGACTGTTGCTGCTGTTGTTGCTAGAAATTAATAAACACCACAGATAATATTTAAAGTCTACCAGTTTCCCCCGCATCTCTGGATTCCTTGGATTTAAAAAAAATATCAAAGAGAATTTTACGAAGATAAGGGGGGCTAACTTCACGCCTTTTAGTTTTATTAGAGCAGTTTTTATTAATATTTTGGCACAATGTAGCATAATGTCCGGTATTATAAAGGAGCTAGCAAATTTTCTAGCTAGCAAGCACTTTCAAATGAGATATCAAACTTATATGACAGTTCTTTTGGAGTTTGTTGAAGACTTTGACAAGTTTAACGCACGCGTTGTAGGTTAATACCAACGATATTAAAACAGTGGTGATATTATGAAAATTATTTTGTACGGTGAAAGATCCCAACTGTGTTACAATTAGTTGAAGTGTCATTGCTCTAAATTCCATAACTAATCCATAGATAAGTACAGAATTAATACCCCATTTGAAAGTAATTGCTAGCTCCTTTATAATACCGGACATAAGTATAGCAAAATTTAGCACAACTTTAAATAATTTGAAATTCAACAAAAGGGGGCTGGTGAAAAATGTATTTTTGTTTTGGGGGACCAAAAAATTATATTAGACTATTGATGTTTTGGCACAATGTTAGGAACAACTAGCACAATTTTGCACAACTTTCAAAAATTTGAATTTAAAAAAAGGGGGGGGGGGTTACTGAAAAAAATCGTTTTTTTGGGTTTTTCTAGTGTTGTTTTTATTATGGCACAATTTGGCACACCTTTCAAAAATTTGAATTTCAACAAAACGAGGGCTTACTTCACACAGGTTAGAAAATACGCAATTTTAAAATAAAACAAAGTTAAGAAAGCCAATTATAAATCAAAAACTATATTTGAATAATATTTGCTGTAATGTGTCAAAAAAACATTGATTTCCTTATGTACCGTTGTTTAAAATTAATCTGTAGGTACAGTAATTATAACATTATACTAACCCCTACAATAGCGTGATGGTATTGCACGGGCGCGTGATGTATCTGCCGGAGCATGGCCGCCGGCGGGTACCCGTACTGCTCCGGAGGGCTGTGTCTCAGCTGCCCATTAACTGACAGGGTAGCTGTCTTATGCAGGATGCCGCTGTTCTCGTACATCATGGCTGCAGAGTTGCCGTTCATTGCACTAGATATCTTGTAGCCTGCAAATAATAGTTATCATGTAATGCATTGTTATTGAATCATATAATAGTCCAGACTGGCTAGGCTAAAAAGTACCTAAAATAGGAATTTTTGCGTACAGTTTTAATACTTACAGGATATGTTACAAAAGTGGTGTAGAATAATACCCTAAGTTTGCTCCGATTTTGGTTGTCCGCGACAGGAGTTATCCATGGTTCAATTGCAAAATTCTTTAGATTTTCTGATTTTTGTATAACTTTTTTTTGTATAATACTTATTTAGACCGGTATTTAGCAAAAATCAAAAAATCTGAAGAATTTTGCAATTAAACCATGGATAACTCCTGTCGCGGACAACCAAAATCGGAGCAAACTTAGGGTATTATTCTACACCACTTTTGTAACATATATCCAACCGTCACAGGAATATATTTTTTATCATAATACCTATATTTGAAAAATTAGTTATGAATAAAATGTATAAAATTAAAATATATTAAAAATCAATCAAGACCGTTTCAGTAATATGAAGTAATAAATATACGCACTTCAACTAAAAAAATTAAAAAAGCAATCTACTTGCGATATACATATAATTGAAAAGCTCTTGAATGATTTTCAATGGTACCAATTAAAGCTGCAGTTAGTTGGGTAGTTTTCAAGAGAATTTTATGTATGCAACTAATAAAAATTAAAAGTAATTGGCGTAAATATTTTACCATACCCATGTTATCCATGTTTTATCAATGATTGTTGATTTATTTTACTTTAACTATATAAAGGGATAATACAATATTTTTATGTTAAAATTGCAGAACCCTATAAAATAAATCTTTTATTCTTAACCGGACGTTATAGGTAATTTAATTTTCTATAAAAATAGTCTAGAAAGGTATAGGTGTAATTGCAACGAGTTGGAACTTATAAGCGTTTTAAATATTTTTTTTTACAAAAATCAGCATTTTAACGTCAATATTTTATAAATATCAATTAAATAGCAATATATAGTATAACCCTACTACTGACCAAAAAAAAAAATGACCCAGCCGACAACTGGCATTATTAAACTTTATAACTTTGGTAGTAAAGAATAATTTTTCAATGTTATTTAAATGGGAAACGGGACCCCCTTTGCGGTACCTCTTAAGTAAAGATTTATTTTAGGTCATACTATAAACTAATTTATTTCGTAATGAGAACGACGAAAAAAAATATTGCTTTTTTTTGACACACTAGTGGGCATGTTTTAATATTTTAGTGAATATGTAAATTTAAATAACGATAGTTTTTGTTTTCAATACGCTACAGAACAGCCAACATAAAAACAGCTCACATGTATGTAAAATAATGATGGATTGATCGAATAATGAGATGCGTACACATTGAGAACAATGAAGCGGTTCCTTTTTTCCCAATATAATTGATAACGCGGACATTCACAAACATTAATCTTCATTTTCCCGGCAAATCCGCAGCCGGGATGCGTCGCACATTGGCCGTTATCCGCCTGAGCCCTCTTGCGTATGTCAATTAATAAAAACCTAACAAACAAAAAACCCTGCTCTTGTAATATATTCTACATAGTGTGGTTATTTTGTGTGCCCATATCGTATGTCGTAATAAAGGTTCTTTGGGGAAATACACAGGTCTGGATGCTTGGGAAATGTAAGTTAAGTAATATTTACAGATTTGTTCTAGAAATTCTTCATGACTTACGTTTATTTCGATCAAAAATAGGACTTTTATATTAGAAAATAAAACAATTTTTCCTTAATACGGACCTGCCTTAATTCAATTATTATCAGCTTAAATTAATTCGAGAGTCTTGGGGTTTTATTAGTGAAGATCTCATCAAAATTGGTTCAGTAGTTTTTGTGTGAAGTCGCAACAAAGAGATGTAAAATAATGTACAAAAAAAAATAATTAAATTACATTGTATCTACTATCTACACATAGATATTTAAGATTCTGTGATAAAAATTAAAGAAAATGACTTTTACATCGTGTAACCTTTGTTATTACAACAATAAAGAATGGTGTAAAATTAAAGAAAACAATTAACTGAAAAAACCACATTGAGTGGTTAATCGATTTCTTATTTTACGTCAAGAAAAACATGGATAAAACATTTGTGAACGTTTCATTCTTATCCATTTTATTCCTTTGTTGAACTGCTGTAGAATCATTGCAAAAAATGATTAAATGTTTGCATATACTCATAAATGTTATGTCGTTTTAAATTAATTTTATATTTAAAAATCGATATTGGATTTTTTTAAAGGGAAAAATTAATATAGCATTATTTTAATCTTTAAAAATATTTTTAATTTAACAATAGTGTTTACTGTTTTTTTTATTATTTAATTAATTTTATCTTTAATTAGCTATTGTACATATACACATGTAATTATTATTTTTTCAGATATCAGATTGTAATATCTACTGTAATTTTAACCTATAAAAAATAAGTAATAATACAATAATAAAATACGAATGAAAATAAACAGTAAAAGATTCTCGATTTAACGAAAATTAACCACACTTTTTTATAAATTGAAACTGTATTAGATGAAGCATAACATAAATAAAAATAAATAGTAATACAAGGTTATTGTTCCACTTATTGAGCATAATATCGAAGGAAAATGCCGCTTCCTTGTCTATATATAATTGCAATTAAAGTGTTATAAATAAGTACACGTTCTTATATGTATTTAAATATATAAAGCTGTCTATAATTGTACGATAACTTATAGAAAACATGTCATAAAAAGTGTCACTTTTTAACTTTGCCTCGTATTATAAAGAATTTGCTTGAGTGCAAATTCAAATTAGCTCCCAGCTTACGCTATCTGCTAGGTATTAAATATAAATTACAACCACTCACAGATGTAGCCAATGAAATTGTACATATAATGAAGTTTTGACGCATGCGTATTAAGTAGAAATCAGCGACTTAAAATAAGTGTATCTCATAAAATTCATACATTTATTACCACTGCTTTAAAATATCGAACAATTTCACAACATTTTGACTCCCAGTAGATAGCGTTAGCTGGAAGCAATTTGCCTGTAAATTCTTTATAATACCGGGCAGTAGAGAAATAAATAAAACGTCAGTTTATAATATAGTCAATTTTATAACACAATTTTTTAAACCCTCTATCTAAACTAAACTTTAATATACTGTAGCATAAAAAAGCCTTCAATGTTTCGCCTCCTGTTATAGACGAAAGGTTGTAATCCGACAGAAAAATCCCGAAAGGGGTGTCAAACAGATCCATATAGAACATCACAAAATTAATACCCCGTGGAAAGTGCTGTCAAACAAGAACATTTTATGATATACATATTTAATATGTTCTTTTGTTTACATTTGGCTTTTTCATTTGACTTTTTCAAATACTGTATAAGAGTTGGATTTTTAAATATGTAGAATTTAATTTCGTATTATTATCGATGTGTACATATTTTTTTCAATACATACGTATAGTACATTAGTACAATTTTATTAAAATCACGAACTAAATAGGTTTATTGAAGAGGTGCAGATCTACTGCAGTTTTTGTGTTTCTTTTTGTTGATAAAAACAAAAATAAAAATAGAAACAAAGTGAAACATTTTGCAACTGCGAAACTGTGTAGCGTCAATGTAGACACTCAGTTTAAAACCGTTTCTGTTTTCTATTGATGCATTTAAGTACTACAAAAAACTTGTTGCTCCAGTGGATTATTCCAGCAAAATGTACTTCATAATTGTTTCTTTAATGTGTACACAAAGTTTATACTTGTTGATATGATATTATTTATTCAGGAAATAAAAAGGAACAAAAAGGATTTGTATCCTTAATATTACAAAGAAGTCGGTTACAGTCTTCGAAGGGAAGGGGTGGGGTAAGAGGGGATCTCCTACGCTTAAGTATGCAATTCAGTAATTATTATCAACTCATCAGAAACAAATGTTTTAATGAAAAGTTATATTTATGGATCTTGGATTCTGGGTGTAAGCATCCAGAAGCCAAGATCATTTATATCTTATATAAATTAGAGATCTTTGTAGATCGTTGTAGATCTTTGCAGGTCTCCACAGATCAAAAACTAGTGAAAAAACATCTGCCAAGTAAATGCACAGTGCTTCCTCGTGCTAAATTCACTAAAACCAATAGTGTTCAGATAAATTGCCTGGCATTGGTTAACCATTTAATTTTTATACAAATTTTACTAAAAAATATTAGTTCGAAATTTTTCTTAAAACGCACCTGAATATTTTTTCATATATTTTTAATTTTTTCACAAATTTCAATATAAATCTAAGTTTATGCAAATGTCAAAATGACATTTAAAACGTCAAAGTGACATTTAAAACGCCAAAATGACATTTAAAACGTCAAAATGACATTTAATATATCCAATCAAATATCAATTTAGAAAAACAAAACACGAATTTTTAAAATAAATAATTGAGATAAATCTTTGTAAGGGAATATTTTACAGCAAACGTAGTAGACCCATCTTAAATGAATTTTTTTTATTTTTAATTATTCAAAAACAGAACAGGGGAAAATTTTGGTTTCGGTAGGCAGCCTTCTGATTATTTTAATTTGTGTTAATATTAAACAATATATATAATATACCACATAGTAAATAAAAAATTGATAATAAAGTCACGTGTAGTTCACATTATATACATATTTTTTTCCGAACGTAAAAAGAATGAAAGTTTTTGAAATTGGAATTGAGGAAATACCCTTATCTATAACAGCGTGAAAGCGATGAATTTCAAATACAGAGCTTGCTTTTGTGTTTTGGTACTACCTTTATTGTGTACACCATAAATTTAGAGATGTACGTGATTTGAATATATTGAACTCGGACGGGTCTGTGCCGTCCCATTTTTTTGTTAAAAAGTTGTAAAACCGATTAGGGAAAACAGTCAATACCCCTATGGTCAGTGTATCAAATTTAGGAAAGTAAATGTTTAACTTTTAAAAAGAACAAAAGTTTTTTACAGATAAAATGTAATGTAATTATTATTTTTATTCTATTTATTTAATTTAATTTTTCAAATAAATATTATTATTATTATTAGAAATTATACTTGTAATTAAATTATAGTCAAATAATTTTGTCAAGGATATAAATCTGAATACAATAATACTTTTAACTCTTTTTTTTTCATTGCTCTTTATTATAAACTATTTGTGTCCATGTGCGTACCCAGGATTTTTTTCAGGGAAGGGAATTTTTTTTTTAGAAACGGATTTAGTCGGGGCATTTCGCTTAGGATATAAGTGGGTTTCATTCATTTTATTTTTTTTCTATTTTAGGTTAATTAATTTGACTGGTCTATAAGATAAAATAAATACAAATAACAAATGTACCTACATCGTTTTGTCTATAAATATCCTTGTTTAGCCAATAAACTAATTTACTTGTTACTTTTTGAGCTCAAGCTAGGGGGGGGGGGAAGCGCCATCCTGCCCCCCCTGAGTACACCCAAAGATATGCCCGAAGTTTCGCTCGCGTGGACTTTAGGAATTTTGAAAAATACAGTTGAATTATTTTATCTTTTAATTCTACACAATTCTTTACTACATTTTTCAATATTTAACGAGATAGGCAGCGTATTGCAAAAGAGCAAGCTGGCGGCTAACTTTTTTCTGAATTGATTTACTATTATTATCCTTATGTTACCTAACGTAACAAAATATATCCTAAAACCACGAAAATCCGATAAGTGGATCTCGAGTGATATGCGCACTAACGGATAGACAGACAGACAGAACGTAAATTTTACGGTATTTATTATATTGATATATTATTTTTAAAAGTGTTAAAAATTGCTTTAAATCATAAAGAAATTTAAATGTGTAATCAATATTTTTATTTGAGAAGTTTATATAAATAATTTTTAAATGAAATACTTTTATCAGTTAAACAAACGTTAATAAAATCAAAATATTTTTACAATTTGTATACTAACATGCATTTACTACACACAAGTATTGTAGATAATTTTTATTGATTATTATTATCTGGGTTATAATCACAAGAACTAGGAGTGTCTCTTGAAAACGTTTAATGCAATTCTAGTTTGATTTGGAGTCAATTAGCGTATATGTGTCACAGTGACATATGTAGCTTCACAAGGAAATATAATGCTTATATAAAGATAGAAGATCTATTTTTTATACAACATGTTTTCAGAGCAAAAAAGTCAGCCTATAAATCACTATAAATAAACAAAAATGATGATCATATGGAATAAATTTTTAATCAAAACCTCTACATAATAGGGGAAGGAGGTATCAAAAGTAACAATTTTTACAAAAAAGCTTTGGTCTATTCGAATTGACCAAACTACCTGATTTTAAATATATGATTGATAATTTATTGGGGAATCAAATGTGTAATAAAACAATTTTGTGGCACTTAAAGATTTTTATTAACATATTTTTTTCTAAGCAAAGTCAAAATGGTTAAAATGACACCATAGTGGTGTCGGAAGTAAAGACGCTGGTGCCGTTTGTAACGAAATGTAAAAAAATCAGTAATTCACTTTTTTTTAAATAATACAAAATTGTCCTTTTTAAATTTTTTACTCGATACGGCTAAAACTCTTCTTTTCAACTACAAATTGAGACTAATCAATTTCAAATTGGGAATAATCAATTTCATATTGGAAATAATCAATTTCAAATTGAGACAAATCAATTTCAAATTGAAAATTATCAATTTTAAATTGGTTAAGTTTAAATTTAAGTTTGAATTTATCCTATTTCTGGAAAAACTGAAATCCTACAGCGGATTATATAGTTTTATTTAAAAACTATGAATAGTCGACGTGGTAAATCCACTGTTACAATCGACACTTGTTACAACTGACACCACTCTCCCCTACTTATGTACACACAGATAAGCTTAATATAAATCTATGTGCCATATTTCATAAAAACAAAAAAGTAATAAAAAATATAAAAATAAATCCCAGACAAACAAAAATGTATATCGCGAACATTTATTTGCATGTCCGTAAAAAAGAACACCTCCAGTTTTAGTAAACGAAATAAATCAATCATATTTCATCAAAAGTTAAACTCTGGACAAGTATTATGTATGTATTGTATAATACATTACTCATCAGATTTTTAAAATCAATAGCTATTCATGAATATAATAGTGGATAGGAATAAAATATTTTATTAAATCTATTAGTTCGTATGTATCGACTAACACTAACTTCATCGATTTTTAACTTGTGGTGTTTATTAAAAAGAAAAAACAATATATATCTATGTAATTAATCACGCTAAGATAATTTTTTCTCGATCTCATAAAAAAAGGTATGGTTTGAAAAACTGAATATATCATTGATATGCTTATAAAAAAATAACATTTTTATGTGTAGGTACCTACAACTCTTTTTTTAGTTTTCGCGTTAAAATGAATAAAATTTTGAGGGTGGTTTTCAGTCCTTAAATGACCGTTAAGGCACGTATAAGAAATACTTATCTCTCTTAGAATTATAAGTGTAAGTTGCTTCAAAATTGGATACAAAAAATATTATGATTAACTTAATTAAACTTGGTATTTTCATTTTAATACCGGGCATAAATTTTAGAATAGTTTTTTCCACTCCTTGAATTATTCATGCATTTCCTTATGCGATGAAATTCAGCCTACGTTAGCTCCTGACAATCAGAATTCTTCAGTTCTTCGTAATCAGAATAAAAGAACAATTAACAAGCGCCCTATGCAAATTGCGACCCATTTTTCACATCCAGTCCGTCCCTGGAAAGAGGCACACAAAGCTTTAATATCAAATGAGCCGATGTCGGTTAAAGCAGATAGTAATTCAACGGTGCAGGAACATGCAAATGAAGATTAATGCTTTTTAAAGCATTAAGCTGCTACGTCATGAAAGGAAATTTCGTCATTTGTGCACACTGTGTATATCACGGGCAGGGTTTTCCGACGAAATGTTCTACTCGCTTTATATTTATGTTAGCGCGGAAAAACTCGCGTGCCTATAACATATGTTATATTGTTGTTGTTGTTGATATCAAATCCCATTACTTATTGACGCGGTGTTATGTTAACGATAAAGATCAGTGGCGTTTAAAAAAAAAACAATGTAATTTTAGGTTATAAATTTGTCGAGTTTTTGGTTTCATAACTTCGTGTATTTTTGTATTTTGATGTTTAACGGTGTATGCGGGGGAGAGGGCACATTGGCTTCCCTGCTCCTCTTTCGATATTACGCAACCCCTTGTGACTGCTTTAAATTTAAATTTTAAATTAATTTTAATATAATAATATCATACAAACAATATAAAGAAAAATATTTAAAAGTTGATCAGTAACACTGTAATATTTATTCGATCAAAGAAGTTTGATCATATTTCTTTGATAGTGTAAGAGGCCTAACAAGTGTATATTATACCGGATGTTTTTTTAAAGACTTTCCAGCGGATTATTTCCAAAATAACGAATTTTCAGTGAAAATGTTTCAGACAAAATAATTTAAAAAAATAATCGTAAAGTATAATAAGAGGTTATTTTTTATTTGTAATTAATATAGTGTAAAAAATAATATAACAATAATTTTAAAAAAATCTATGAGAATTCTTGCTTAAATCTAAGTAACTACTTTTTTCCTCTTGTAATTTTTTTTAAAATTTTATAGTTTTCGAGTAAAAAGTGTTGAATATCCGCAGAAATATCTCCATATCATAAAAAATATTTCAGGTAAAAATAACTTATTTTTCCTCGTAAAATATGAATCTGCAACAAAAAATTTGGGTTTAGATTCGAAAAAGAAAAGTTGATCCTGAAAAGTCATGAAACCATGAATCTTTTATCTGAAACATTTTCTCTGAAAATTCGTTATTTTGGAAATAATCCGAAAGTCCTTAAAAAAAACACCCGGTATACCGCGCGTGGCTAGTTGAATTGGTTTGTTTGGCACGAGTATCGTTATAATTTTCACATTCATAATAATTTTGGCGGGGGGGGGGACCTCTAACCTCTCCCCTGTAAATGAGCTTGTAATAAACAATCTATTTAACAGTTATTTGGAAAAGTACAAGTATACATTCTATAATCTAGGAAGGTAAAAAGCAAATAAGGAAGAAACAACAATACATATTGACAAATTGAATCATTTTAATGTGTACTTATGTAAAGCTATAGCCTTATGAATATATACTATATACATAGCAATAATTCACAAACTCTTATACATATATGTATGTGTATTATGCATACATATATAGACATAACTTTGTACGTGTAATGTATTTTCATTTGCCTTGAAAACGTTCACTTCATACACAAACATTTTTATATGAAAATTTATGGATAACGGGGTAAAATCTGTTTTATATCTAATAAAATATTTCTCTCGTTTCTGTGTGCTTCGTTTAAATGGCTCCATAAAGAATGTTATTTATTTGGTTTTTGGAGTAAAATGTATCAGTTCTTCATATTTAATTAAATTTGCAGCCGTATGTTTTACTTATATTTTGTATGTACCTACATGTGTATACACTAACAATATAGTTCAGTGGCGAGGCGTGAAATTTTTAATAAGGGAAGCATATTTTGTCAATCCTCCCCCTCCTATTAACAAAAAAAAAAACTAGTTATGAAACACCTTAAGTTCAAGCTTTTACTTTTTAAAATAAATTCTTATATATTTATACAGTAGCTAAATGATTCTACGTCTTATTTTCTTGTATTTTAGTCGATATGTGTATGACGAGTTGAAGTTCACTGTAGGAAATATCACTGAAAAATTTAGAATTTTTGATTTCGTTAAAAGTATGTTTATTATATAGAAAATGGCGTGAAAAGTTGAAATTTTCAAACCGCAGGTCTGTATCTCAAACCGTTCTCGAGATATAGCCTCTCAAAGTTTTAGTTTTTTCAAAATTTTGAAGAAAAATGGCCCTAATTTTTGAACGCGTGGTCGGAATTGATTTTAATTGAGGGATTTGAAATCAGCGTGTCAAAATCTATATAATGACATGTACAGTACCTTAAAACTCGAGAAAAAAAATTTCGCGAAAAATCGAAAAAATTCAAAGTGGTATACTTTAAAAAAATATCGATTTTTGACCAAAATTTTTTTGTCGAATTTTAAAGTATTATACATGTCATTATATAGATTTTGACACGCTGATTTCAAATCCCTCAACTAAAATCAACTCCGACCACGCGTTCAAAAGATAAAAAAATATTTTATAACTTTTTTACTTCAATCTTAGACAATTTTTACACCGACTTGGGTTGGTACATTAACT
Organism: Sialis fuliginosa; assembly: GCA_961205875.1. Taxonomy (NCBI): domain Eukaryota; kingdom Metazoa; phylum Arthropoda; class Insecta; order Megaloptera; family Sialidae; genus Sialis; species Sialis fuliginosa. Next base: position 6,088,141 of record OY540809.1, read on the forward strand.
CATTTCGAGTTTGATCCAGTTTTCATATTTAAATTACGACAATTAAATACTCTAATCTTATGAAGAAAAGAGTAGTATTACCCAATTTAGCAAAAATTAACAAAAGGTTGTTCTGCTTAATAAAATTAAATCAATTTTACCATAGTTTGCTAATTGTAATCTTATTGTAAAACCCGATACGCGTTAATGACCTAATCAGTTGAGCATCACAAGGTTAAACATAAAAAACAAAAGAAATTCAATATTATACAATAGGGCATTTATCCGGTATTCGGGTTTGAAATTCTCAGACATTACTAAATGGACACATCATGCCAGTGGTTGGAAACAAAAAAACATCGTAGTTCAACATACCTCAGACAAAGGGATGGATTATGTTACATCGGCCGAATAGCTACTCACTACTGTATTCGAGTACTTACATTACACGTGCTTTAGTTAGAAAAGTAGAAAATATAAAAAATATATATTAAGTTATTAACGAAGTGTATAATAAATAATTTATTATTATTAAAATAAATATTGATACAGTATGTTATTATACGTAAATATATCACATAAATATTTGTGAAGAATATATAAAATATTTTTTTAATGTTTTTATTTGGATTATTTTATAATATAAATATTTATAAATAGAAAGATTAGAAAGGAATTTTTTTGAACTATATACGCTAACATCATAGGACAGAATAGTCAAAATAGATTACTCCAAAATAATGTATTTTTAAAAACACCTTCAAACAATAATAGACATCGAATTATTTTTTCATTACTCTATAAAGTACTGGCACCAGTCTTGGATCATACCCCAGTGTTAGCTTCTTTTTAATTAAATGTACTGAATTAAAAATATTTGTTGATATTTGATCATTGCCATTACTGAAATACAGCTTAATTTGATCACAATCGGTCATTGGATGTCAAAATGATGAACATTTAAATTAATTATTAGTGAAATTAATTTATTAATTATTATATTATTATCATAGCATATGTTTTACATTATTTACAATTTTACGATTCTATCTATATTTTATTGTATAACATTGGTGTCGAGTACTAATTATTTTGTAATCATTAGCAAGTGTCCATTACTGGGTATCCATTACTGGTTTTACTTTATACATTACTCGAGAAAAAACACAAGCAAAATAAAAGACTTTAATTAAAAAAAAAAAACTATATTAGCAGACTTTCGTATTTAAATTGATTTAATAAAGAGGTACTTGTTTTATTAGTAATATAAGTTGATGAGAATTACAAAAAAAGCCTATCGATCCCAAAAAAACAGTATATACCTTACTCTTAAAATATTCAGTACCTTATGCATTTAACAAAATAAAATAATTTTATAGATAAAACTGGTACCTAAATATTTATGGACGATAGTGTAAAAAATCAAATCTATTTATACCATAGAAATGATTTTATATCTTAAACATTAATAAGATTTAAAAAAACTAACAAGTAACAAATTATTAAAATAAACATTGACTATCAATTACCCATTACAATTATTACAACTAAATACAATAGATTTGACCAGCACCACACAAGTCAAAAAAGAAACTATTGTTTTAAATTAATTAAACAAATTCATTGTTGTACAAAAAGATAAAACAATTGCGATAAATTTATTTTATATTCAACAAGTTTATAATCTGTTCATTCGTAGTTTGTTACAGACTACAATTCAGAAAACTGAGAAAAGCTATTACAAATAAAGCTCTGCAATCTGTAGGTACTTACTTCATAGTAGTTTTACAATCTCTATTATTTGTAGTGTAATCCGTGCAAAATAATAACACAGTTCTGTGCGCTTCCAGTGATTGCGTAGTGCGAATAGGTGGGTGTTATTCGATGTATATTTTCATTAAAACACACACGTACCAAGTGTTTGTTATAGCTTTGATCTTGATCAAATTGTAATTGGATTTTGATACTGATCTGTTATTGTAATTTAATTAAAAATAATAGACAGAATGGTTAACAACAAACAATAATATTTTTTGTACACAACTGATGAATTGGTTTGGATTTTAAACATAAAAAAAGTTAAATTCAAGTGATTTAAATCAGGGCTTCGAACCGGAACTGAACCGAAAACCGGAAAAACTGTTATTTTAAGCCGGAACGAAAACCGGAACAGAACCGAAATAAAAATATCGGTTTTTACGGTTCAGTACATGTTAAAATACGCGCGTTAACGTGATCTTATTTCCCACTTAAATTGTCGTTCGAACTATCATACAAGTATCATAAAATATTCTAAATTATGGTAGAAAATGTTTATTTAATACAAATAATTTTTTTTTAATTAATCACTCGGAGCTGAATCGAAAACCGAAAAAACCGGAAAAACCGTTATTTTTTGGGGAAAGAAAACCGGAACCGAACCGAAATATATTTTTTTACTCGAACCGGAACGAAAACCGAAACGAAAAAAATAACGGTTCGAAGCCCTGATTTAAATCACCAATTAAATGTTTTGAAAATAAACGATTTTTTATTTAAAATATCTGCCATGGGAGCTACGGGACTTTCTTATACGTGAACAGTGTACGTGATTCTTATTTTATTAAAATATATTATGACAAACCCAGAGCCGGCCTTTGCGATTCTGGCGCCCCAGGCGAGATTTTTTTTGTTACAAGAATTAGCAAAGCCACCCACAGATTTGGCACTGTGCTTTTCAAGTTTTGTAAAAAAATGTTTAATAAATAATTTATTTTTGATATTAAGCATTTTATTAAGTAAAATGAATTATTTTGCAGAAAAAATCAAAACTATTATTCAAAAAATATATATAGCTTAAATTTGGCGCCCTAGAACAGAACATAGAAAAAAAGTTTAAAATAATTGGCGCCCCCACGAAATTAGCGCCCCAGGCTGTCGCCTGGGTCGCCTGGCCGTTCGGCCGGCCCTGTTTTTTTTTTACTTATCCAAGTATTAAACCAATCTATAGATTCTAATAAATTGAAAATTTATCAATAATGATGAACGGATGGCATATTAAAAAAAATATATTGTTACATTCATCAGAGTAACCGTTTTTTTAAATTAGAGCGAATTGTCGCTGAAGAAGTATCGACTATCGTCTAATTTTTATAATACGCGTGATTTTGCTAATTAACTTTTTGTGTAGTGTTTACCAGGTATGTTCATTGTGATTCATATTATTTATTTGATTTTTTTGTTTCGGTTCTGATATTTATGTAATGGTTTTTATTTGTTAACGTATGTTTACATCATGCACTTGTCGAAAGAGCAATAAAACTAAGTTTTGTTAACGAATGTACATATCCTCATTGTTTATAGTTAATAATAATTATATAATTTATAAAAATATAATTTTAATAATAAAAAAAAGGTAATATTATTCTCTCCATTATATAACAAGTGATTTTTTTTAACGTAATAACTGAAATCAGATGTTTACTCTTGTAAATTTTTGAATTAACGAATTATTTTTGAATTAAGAAAAAATGTTTTAGATAAAAAATGTCGAGTATGTTATTATCTATAATTTATTCCCTATACATTTTTTTCCAACATTTATAATTTAGCCAGAAAGAAATTTTTTATGTAATTATTTAGATTCACCTACACTGTTCACTATCAGTATTACGTATAAGAAAGTCCCATGGTACCTATGGCAAACAAGCACACTGTTTAATCTCTGTACTACGTATAAGAAAGTCCCATGACACTCATGGCAGATATTTCTCCTCTGTTATGAACCATTTGAATTATAATAAAATTGCATGACGTTAACATTTGTTTACAAAGTCAAAAAAATGAAATAAACTTTTATTTTCAAAAAAAGATTTTTTTTACTATTTTTCCCTTAAATCTAGCCTACTTCTGCTTCAAAAAATTAATATTTCGTTAAAATAAAAAAAATCATGCAATTAAGGGTTAAAGATAATAGTGTAAGCTACATTTAAAAAAAAACTGGAGTCTCCTCGATCGCGCCAAGTTGAGATATTAACTATTCAATTTACTTCTTTGTTAGCGTATGAGTTTTAATTTGTTTTTTTAGTTTTAACTTGTTTTTAAAAAGGGAAGGAGCACGCGAAGGTCTTTAAGTGCGTGATACTCTTAAAGATAATAGTGTAAGCTACATTTTAAAAAAAAACTGGAGTCTCTTCGATCGCGCCAAGCTGAGATATTAACTATTCAATTTACTTCTTTGTTAGCGTATGAGTTTTAATTTGTTTTTTTAGTTTTAACTTGTTTTTAAAAAGGGAAGGAGCACGCGAAGGTCTTTAAGTGCGTGATGCTCTTAAAGATAATAGTGTAAGCTACATTTTAAAAAAAAACTGGAGTCTCTTCGATCGCGCCAAGCTGAGATATTAACTATTCAATTTACTTCTTTGTTAGCGTATGAGTTTTAATTTGTTTTTTTAGTTTTAACTTGTTTTTAAAAAGGGAAGGAGCACGCGAAGGTCTTTAAGTGCGTGATGCTCTTAAAGATAATAGTGTAAGCTACATTTAAAAAAAAAACTGGAGTCTCTTCGATCGCGCCAAGCTGAGATATTAACTATTCAATTTACTTCTTTGTTAGCGTATGAGTTTTAATTTGTTTTTTTTTAGTTTTAACTTGTTTTTAAAAAGGGAAGGAGCACGCGAAGGTCTTTAAGTGCGTGATGCTCTTAAAGATAATAGTGTAAGCTACATTTAAAAAAAAACTGGAGTCTCTTCGATCGCGCCAAGCTGAGATATTAACTATTCAATTTACTTCTTTGTTAGCGTATGAGTTTTAATTTGTTTTTTTAGTTTTAACTTGTTTTTAAAAAGGGAAGGAGCACGCGAAGGTCTTTGAGTGCGTGATGCTCTTAAAGATAATAGTGTAAGCTACATTTTAAAAAAAAACTGGAGTCTCTTCGATCGCGCCAAGCTGAGATATTAACTATTCAATTTACTTCTTTGTTAGCGTATGAGTTTTAATTTGTTTTTTTAGTTTTAACTTGTTTTTAAAAAGGGAAGGAGCACGCGAAGGTCTTTAAGTGCGTGATGCTCTTAAAGATAATAGTGTAAGCTACATTTTAAAAAAAAACTGGAGTCTCTTCGATCGCGCCAAGCTGAGATATTAACTATTCAATTTACTTCTTTGTTAGCGTATGAGTTTTAATTTGTTTTTTTAGTTTTAACTTGTTTTTAAAAAGGGAAGGAGCACGCGAAGGTCTTTAAGTGCATGATGCTCTTAAAGATAATAGTGTAAGCTACATTTAAAAAAAAAACTGAAGTCTCTTCGATCGCGCCAAGCTGAGATATTAACTATTCAATTTACTTCTTTGTTAGCGTATGAGTTTTAATTTGTTTTTTTTTAGTTTTAACTTGTTTTTAAAAAGGGAAGGAGCACGCGAAGGTCTTTAAGTGCATGATGCTCTTAAAGATAATAGTGTAAGCTACATTTTAAAAAAAAACTGGAGTCTCTTCGATCGCGCCAAGCTGAGATATTAACTATTCAATTTACTTCTTTGTTAGCGTATGAGTTTTAATTTGTTTTTTTAGTTTTAACTTGTTTTTAAAAAGGGAAGGAGCACGCGAAGGTCTTTAAGTGCGTGATGCTCTTAAAGATAATAGTGTAAGCTACATTTAAAAAAAAAACTGGAGTCTCCTCGATCGCACCAAGCTGAGATATTAACTATTCAATTTACTTCTTTGTTAGCGTATGAGTTTTTATTTGTTTTTTTAGTTTTAACTTGTTTTTAAAAAGGGAAGGAGCACGTGAAGGTCTTTAAGTGCATGATGCTCTTAAAGATAATAGTGTAAGCTACATTTTAAAAAAAAACTGAAGTCTCTTCGATCGCGCCAAGCTGAGATATTAACTATTCAATTTACTTCTTTGTTAGCGTATGAGTTTTAATTTGTTTTTTTTTAGATTTAACTTGTTTTTAAAAAGGGAAGGAGCACGCGAAGGTCTTTAAGTGCATGATGCTCTTAAAGATAATAGTGTAAGCTACATTTTAAAAAAAAACTGGAGTCTCTTCGATCGCGCCAAGCTGAGATATTAACTATTCAATTTACTTCTTTGTTAGCGTATGAGTTTTAATTTGTTTTTTTAGTTTTAACTTGTTTTTAAAAAGGGAAGGAGCACGCGAAGGTCTTTAAGTGCGTGATGCTCTTAAAGATAATAGTGTAAGCTAAATTTAAAAAAAAAAACTGGAGTCTCTTCGATCGCGCCAAGCTGAGATATTAACTATTCAATTTACTTCTTTGTTAGCGTATGAGTTTTAATTTGTTTTTTTTAGTTTTAACTTGTTTTTAAAAAGGGAAGGAGCACGCGAAGGTCTTTAAGAGCGTGATGCTCTTAAAGATAATAGTGTAAGCTACATTTTAAAAAAAAACTGGAGTCTCTTCGATCGCGCCAAGCTGAGATATTAACTATTCAATTTACTTCTTTGTTAGCGTATGAGTTTTAATTTGTTTTTTTAGTTTTAACTTGTTTTTAAAAAGGGAAGGAGCACGCGAAGGTCTTTAAGTGCGTGATGCTCTTAAAGATAATAGTGTAAGCTACATTTAAAAAAAAAACTGGAGTCTCTTCGATCGCGCCAAGCTGAGATATTAACTATTCAATTTACTTCTTTGTTAGCGTATGAGTTTTAATTTGTTTTTTTAGTTTTAACTTGTTTTTAAAAAGGGAAGGAGCACGCGAAGGTCTTTAAGTGCGTGATGCTCTTAAAGATAATAGTGTAAGCTACATTTAAAAAAAAAACTGGAGTCTCTTCGATCGCGCCAAGCTGAGATATTAACTATTCAATTTACTTCTTTGTTAGCGTATGAGTTTTAATTTGTTTTTTTAGTTTTAACTTGTTTTTAAAAAGGGAAGGAGCACGCGAAGGTCTTTAAGTGCATGATGCTCTTAAAGATAATAGTGTAAGCTACATTTTAAAAAAAAACTGGAGTCTCTTCGATCGCGCCAAGCTGAGATATTAACTATTCAATTTACTTCTTTGTTAGCGTATGAGTTTTAATTTGTTTTTTTTTAGTTTTAACTTGTTTTTAAAAAGGGAAGGAGCACGCGAAGGTCTTTAAGTGCATGATGCTCTTAAAGATAATAGTGTAAGCTACATTTTAAAAAAAAACTGGAGTCTCTTCGATCGCGCCAAGCTGAGATATTAACTATTCAATTTACTTCTTTGTTAGCGTATGAGTTTTAATTTGTTTTTTTTTAGTTTTAACTTGTTTTTAAAAAGGGAAGGAGCACGCGAAGGTCTTTAAGTGCATGATGCTCTTAAAGATAATAGTGTAAGCTACATTTTAAAAAAAAACTGGAGTCTCTTCGATCGCGCCAAGCTGAGATATTAACTATTCAATTTACTTCTTTGTTAGCGTATGAGTTTTAATTTGTTTTTTTTTAGTTTTAACTTGTTTTTAAAAAGGGAAGGAGCACGCGAAGGTCTTTAAGTGCATGATGCTCTTAAAGATAATAGTGTAAGCTACATTTAAAAAAAAAACTGGAGTCTCTTCGATCGCGCCAAGCTGAGATATTAACTATTCAATTTACTTCTTTGTTAGCGTATGAGTTTTAATTTGTTTTTTTTTAGTTTTAACTTGTTTTTAAAAAGGGAAGGAGCACGCGAAGGTCTTTAAGTGCGTGATGCTCTTAAAGATAATAGTGTAAGCTACATTTTAAAAAAAAACTGGAGTCTCCTCGATCGCACCAAGCTGAGATATTAACTATTCAATTTACTTCTTTGTTAGCGTATGAGTTTTTATTTGTTTTTTTAGTTTTAACTTGTTTTTAAAAAGGGAAGTAGCAAGCGAAGGTCTTTAAGTGCGTGATGCTCTTAACCCTTAATTGCATCTTGTTAACATTCGTGAACAATGTTTTCAGAGGTATCTATTAGCAAAAATGTACAATATTTTTTAGCCTTTGCGATTCTGGCGCCCCAGGCGAGATTTCATTTGACGCCCCCCCCCCCCCCCTTTCCACCGCCACAGTGACGATCATTAAAAATTATCCGCACAAAAAAAAAAAAAAAGCGTGAGAAAATTATCTTGTTATTAATTCATTAGTGTAATATAATAATATAATATAACATATAATTGATAAATAATATATAATATAACTAAAATTATATAAAAGATTTCTTCCTGGCTTTCATATCTGCAAAATTATCGATTGCTGTCTCAAAATTGAGGTTTGCTACAACCTTATTTTCAATTGAAAGAATAGCCAAATTATTCAACCTATCTTCTATCATAGCCGATTGCAAATAAGTTTTTATGAATTATTTTAATTTACTAAAACTTCTTTCACCACTAGCTACACTAACCGGAATTGTTACAAGAATTAGCAAAGCCACCCACAGATTTGGCACTGTGCTTTTCAAGTTTTGTAAAAAAATGTTTAATAAATAATTTATTTTTGATATTAAGCATTTTATTAAGTAAAATGAATTATTTTGCAGAAAAAATCAAAACTATTATTAAAAATATATATATAGCTTAAATTTGGCGCCCTAGAACAGAACATAGAAAAAAAGTTTAAAATAATTGGCGCCCCCACGAAATTAGCGCCCCAGGCTGTCGCCTGGGTCGCCTGGCCGTTCGGCCGGCCCTGGACAAACCTATAAAAGATATAACAAAATGAATGGGACATAAACTATAGATTCCTTCTCTGTTATGAACTAGGTACTGAAGTTTACATATTTTTTTTCTTTCTTTTTTAATTTTATAACTAAATTACATTTCAGTTTGCAAAAAATCTGAAAAATAGAAATTTCAATCTTTAAAATGTAATTTTATTTTTTTCTCTTTTTTATAGCAATATTTTAATAGCTATTAATGTTTTTTTCTTCTTCAGAAAATGTTTTATTTGTTAATTATAATTTTTTTTCGAACAAAATAATTTTCTTTCAATTACAAACTTGAACCCGAACCCAAATCTGAACCCTAAAAAAATAACGGTTTTGAACACAAATCGTTTGCAACAGGTTGAACCCAAACCCGAACCCGAACTATAAATAAATTCCGGTTCAAGTCTCTGCCTACAATGTTTGAAATTTTAAGAATTTCTCGATTCTAAAGGAAAGTGTATGTGTCAAAAATAATAACAAACTCTTGAAAACTCTTTCAGAACAGACGACAATCAAGAGAAAGATGATTCGAATCTCACAAACTTCACATGAAGCAATTTCATTAGGTGCACCATTTGCTGTTATCGTCAGCAACATTGAGGAGTTTTTTTTTTAAGAGCACACGATTACAGGGTCGCACGCATCACGGCTCCCACTTCCGGTTTGTATGACACTCGGTGGGTGTCGGGTTTCATACGCACGCACGCACACAGCGCATGCGCATAAGGATGTGTTGTGACGCATAAGTGCACTCCAAAGACACTACAAGTTCCCACGCTGTATATTATACAGCTAGAGTGCTGTGGAACAGTGATTCTAAAACGTGGTATGCATATAATTTAGGGGTGTACAAATTTACTATTCGCTATATTTCAAAATGTCGTTGTTAAGAATAAATGGTAAAAAAATTTTAAGTAAAAAAATTCACACGAGATCGAAATCATTGATCTTTATTCTAGATCGTAGTTACTTAACTCTCGTATACAGAACTATTTTAATCCTTTATTTATATACATTACTCGTATAAGGTACTAGCACCAGTTATGGCCGCTATAAGAACAAGGTTTACTGTTTTTGTGATTGACGGGCTTTCTTTTTGTAATTTTCATAAACTCATGTTACTAATAAAATAAGTAACTATTTATTTAATCAATTTAAATACCAAAGTCCGCAAATATAGTTTGGTTTTTAAATTAAAGCCTTTTATTTTGTTTATGTTTTTTCTCCAGTAATGGATCAAGTAAAACCAGTAATAAGCACGCAGTGATGGACACTTGTTAATGATTACAAAATGATAAGTACTACGACACAAAATATAGTAAAGCAGTTGTTACGATAATATAATAATTAATAAATTAAATTATACTAATAATTAGTTTAAATGTCCACCATTTTGAGACATACTGGCCGATTGTCATCAAATTACGCTGTAAGACAGTTAATTAAATGTATATAGATTAATATTCAGAAATAGTAGTAATCAAATATCAACAAATATTTCTAATTCAGTACATTTAATTAAAAAATAGCCATTACTGGAGTCATATCCAGTACCGTATGCCTTTCTTCTAGTTGTGAAAAAACCATATATATAATATTAAATGTTATAATAAATACATACATATATTGTTATATTTTTTAATTGAATTATTTATACATTATGTTAATTACTAATTACATTTAATTACGAAATAATTATACACATAGAAAATTCTATGATCGAGAACTAAACAAAGATATTAAATATATAGATAAAATCGTGCAATTAATTTTACTAGGATGTACCAACCATAAAAACCCTTCATTACATATTCAAATTAACTTCATGATTTTATGTTTTACAGAAGCTGTAAAGTAATAAATTCTTCAAATAGTTTTAAAACTCTCAGCTATATTACATTTAGACGTTAGACAAAATAGTTTCATTAAAATTTTTATAGTCGTTTACAATTAAGTTTTGTTGTTGTTTCTTCTAGTTTTATGTTGTGTTTTAATGTAAGTTGTTACACCTGTTTGTTGGTTAAATTGTCTTTTACAGGTAATTAAGAAAAGTGAATTAACTTTTTTTTATAACCATTCATTTAACAAATTGTACGGTAACATATTTATTTTTTTCCCTTGTTTTTTTAAATGGAAATAAGATATACCTACTTATTAAGAATTACAAATTGAGTAACGATTGATACAGGAATTTTCACTTACAGTACAACCTTCTTGAGTAAACACTTGGAGCCTGACAACATCTTTAAAAATATAATTCCCCTCTACCCCTACTACCCTCTATGATTAGGGTGACCAGATTTTAGTTTTTTTAAACCCTGACATGTAAATGAAGATCCCTTTTTTTATTTTATTTAATCCTTTTTATTTTTATTTTATTCTTCTTATTTTAATTTTATTCTTCTTATTTTTATTTTCATGAAAATTAATTAAAAATTTATTACTCTAATCTGCACTTTTGCGTCCCCTCTCTTTTTGAGGACCGTTTTTTTTTTTAGTCGTTATCATTTTTTGCAAAACTCGGAGAAATTTCACCGAACCCTGAGCCCGGAGAATCAGTATGCAAACCCTGAGACTTCGGGTCAAAACCTGAGACCTGGTCACCCTACCTATGACAGATATAAATAATACAATTATTTAAATTTAAATAATTTATTTTATTATATTAATAAAATGATCGAGATATATTTATTCAAAAAGTCTTAAATTTATGTGAATGTAGTTTCACACGAACAAAATTGTTTTATCTATTTGGTGTACGTGAAGAGTTACATTAATATACAATGTACAATTCAAAGGTAAACAATGGAAGGGAAAATACCAATGGGAAGATACTTTTAAATAGATAGATTTAATTAAGTAAAATATCAAAAATCTAATAAATATGTACATTGTACAATGTAGAGGTACAGTCGCCTGCAGAACTCGTCTGGCACCCTAAAGGCTAGAATCGCTTACAACAGATTCCAAATTTAAAGACAAACATCATCGGTTATCTTTTTCTATCAAGTTTATTATATTTAAATACTAAAATTCGGAATATCAAATATTTATTGCTACAAAATTTACGTATACAATTTTCAATAGATTACATAATAATTTAATTACACAAATATATATGAGTACTATAAACGAAGAGTAGTTCTTTATCTAGCAAATGAATTTTTAAAATATCTGTCTTTATTTTATACATGGAGAAATGATTTAAATATTATGATAATCAAATGGGAGAAGCCTACTAAGTTTGTGATAAACGAAAATGAATACAAACTGCAAGACCATTAATGCAGGTGACTGTACATATCTATACTATATTTTAGATGGAAGAGTAAATTCTGACGCATGTTCATCATCTCTATCATATTATTATGTCAACTAGAAAGGACGCCAAAGACATGGTGTAAATATTTGTATTGTCACTTAATGCATCATAATATTCACATCTTTATCTAATCTTTAACAAATATGTAAGTTACAAGAATAAGATCTGACTCATCCATATACTAATATTAATCTTAAAAAAACTGTTGATTAACAGTGGCGTAGGTATCTAAGAATTGATTAATATACCTAAATTAAGAAACAAGCACAAAGTAGAGAATAACCTTCACAAATATCTATCAACGTACAATATTGTTAATAAAAATATATGATAATAGACAAATTGTTCATACAAAATTCTGATAACATATCACGAAAAAACACTTTATAAAATTAATTGTAAATACCCAGTATAGATAACTGATAATATACTTTCTGTACTTCCTGTTTCTATTTATATATTAAATATTTAAACTAAAGAACCTCAGCAATTTGAAAACTTTGAACATTATTTGCAATTTAAATCTCATATCCCAAACATTCATACCTACATCGGATTTAATTAAATACGAGATCAACGAGAGCTTTTAGCATAAACCAGTGAGCCTCAAATTATTCATCCCGAATATATTAATGGTACTAGATCAATCTATTTCAGTTTGTATTTCCTGTGCTGTATTTTGATAATTTATTTTAAATGATTAGGTAAGTAATTGTATTCAAAATATTTTAAACCATAAGTTATTTTAGTGTGTAGTTGTAGCTTGATTCTGCAGTTCCAAAAATGAAAAATGCAGTTGTAAAAGCTAATTTGTGTTGTTGAAAAATTGTAAGTAGAATGAAAAATAGTTGTAGAGCAAAAAAAAGAGTCACTATAATTTGTAAAAGAGAAATATATATAAGGTAAATGCAGTTAAAATTTTTTCTTAAAATAACCCCTTCAATTACACAGCCACACAAAAAAAGTGTTTGATAACAAAAAAGCTACCTATATACGATTGTAGTATTGGTCGAGCATAATCGAAATCCAAATTTTTGGAATTTTATGTTTATCAGTTTTTTTTAAATTTGAGCTTGAATTTTTGGGTTAGGTTGAATTTTTCTAAAAAAAGTGTGCAATACCAAAAAAGCGACCTATATAGCTTTGTAGTATTGATCAAGCATAGTTGAAATCCATTTTTTGGAATTTTCTGCTTACTAGTTTTTTTTTAAATTTGAGCATGAATTTTGGATTTAGGTTGAATTTTACGAAGTTGGATAAACCCAAAATTCAAGCTGTAATAATAAAAAAAAAACAACTGGTAAGCAGAAAATTAAAAAAATGTGGATTTCGACTATGCTCGACCAATACTACAAAGCTATATAGGTCGCTTTTTTGATATCGCATACTTTTTTTTGTGTGGCTGTGCGGCGATTTTTACCGTGTTGTGAAGAAAAGATTTTCGGCTTTCCACTGTACTTGGAATTTTAATTCCTAGTTATACGCGTTTAAAGTTAAAAGTGCTTTAGTTGCAAATAACTTAGTCAAAAATGGTTGTATAGCCATACAAAAAAAAAATTGAATAGGAAAGTCTAATCTAAAAAATAAATTCAGTAGATTAAGTTAAAACATTTTATCATGGCCCGTGGAGGCTCTCGAAATGATATAAAGCTCTTTTTTGTGCGCATGTGTTATTGTTATAGTCGATACATTATTGTCTTTTCCATTTACCTATTTTTTTTTAATAAAAAATCAATTTATTAAAAACTCTCGTTTTGATTTCTGAACGTCTTATTTGTATAAAATTATATATGGTCTACATTTGGTATCACTGACTTAAAAAATCGTTAAACCGGGCACGTGCATCTGCTATTTTGCACATAATAGCCCATTTTAACTCCCATGTATTCCAAATTACCAACTAGCTAGATACAACAAGAGGAAATAATTGCACAGAGCCATTAACACGCCAACCGCAAATAGCATCAACGAAAATAAAAGCAATAATGGATGATGTCCACAACACATTACATCATAGCATTTACACGATGTAATAAATATGGCAATTGTGCGGGAGGCGAAGAGGAGTAAATTTAAATGAAGCTGTGTGGGATGTTAAATGCGTTAATTGTCGCCCCGGTCACTAAAACAGGTCAAGATTTGTTGTACGGAAGCGCATTGGGTGACTATGATTGATCGACATTATATTGGTTGTTTTCTTCATTATGTATAGATCAATTGATCTTTCTGACCAGTTGTCTCGTGGGGATTTTTTGGTTGTTATTGATGAGGTGGTTAACAGTTTTTTTTGTACAGAAGTAATTTGGAAATTACTACATAGATCCAGTATTAAAAATAAATTGCCCTGGTCGCCACAAGACTTTTTTATACGTCATGATTAGAGATTGGAAAAATAGTTTTTCAATGAAATAGTTACTAGTTGAATTTTTTTTAGGAAAATAGTTGGTTAATAGTTTTTTTTTACGATTTAATAATAATCAGTGCAAACGAAGCAGTAAAAAGTGTCGCAAATAGTTTAAAAATTGTTGGAAAGGTAGTTGTAAATAATTGATTTCAAATTGTGTTCAATCAAACCAGTTTTCTGAAAACGGTGGAGATATGTAATAAAAATTACAATAAATGTATACGCAATAGTTGAAAAACTATTTTTCCAATCTCTAGTCATGATACAGATTGTTGTTATAATAAATGCTTTTGTTTTCATAAGAAAACTAGATTATTCGTATCTATAACTAAAATTATTATTTTTTGGTAAATTTATAAAAGATACAAAACAAGAATATATAGAAAATAACTTTTATTACAAACATTTCTGTTATGAACCATTTGAAATAAAATTTAAAATGATGATTATTTCCTTAAACAATTTTTTTTTAAATATGGTTACAACAAAAATTATAGATAGTAATATTCTCTATAACTTATATCTAAAACATTTTTTTCTAATACGTACCGTGTAAAAATAATTCGAAAAATTCAAAAATTAAAGAAAATTGATTATTTCCTAAAAACATTTTAGGGGGAAAAAATTAACAAAGCATAAATTACAGATAAGAGTATTTTATACAACTTTTAATCTACTGCACACCGATTCAAAAATAATTAGAAAAATTAAAAAATTGAGATCAGTAAACATCCGTTTCCGGTTTAGTGATAGTTGTCAGAAATAAGAGGTGCACATTACCTATACAAGAACTTTAAGTTTAAAATTTATTTTTTCTAAATCTCACCGTTTTGGCTGTAGAGCGTTCACAGACGTGATTCAAACGTGTAATTCCGTTAAAATCATGATTACTATACTTTATTATACAGTACATTTCATGTATGTATAAAAAAGTAATAACTCATTATTGAGATTTCTGTTTATTTGCTAGGATGACTACAATAATGTATTATTTTTAAATCAAGGACTTGTAGTTATACTATACCTATAATTGCTACAGTTAACCTTTGACATCATTTTATGTGCTCCAGTGAGTATTTATAATTATAATAACCTAGGTTCAGACCACTGTATTATAGCATTCAAATACTAACAGACAATTATGTCATTCAAAAAAAAAAAAATCGATTTTTTATGCATATAACGTACGCAAAAAAAGGAGGGGGGGCAATTGCCTAGCATGATGATGAATAACAAGGAGAGGGAGGGGATCCGAACAATCGTAACGTTTAAAATACTTACATCAATTTTATTCCTATTTTTTGGGGGCAGTTTTTGTAACGTATTATTAGGTACAGGGTTGAAAAAATGTGATGCAGCGGGACAAAGATGGACAGAGGGGTCAAAAATGATTGAAATTTGCGTGACGAATTTTATGAATGACCCCTAGGTTAGAGCTGGGCGCGGGCCGTGAATTTTTCGGGTCACGTCGGGTCACGGCCGTGACCCAACGTGACGTGAGCGATTTTAAAATATTGGATCGTGAGCGGGCGTGATCGTGAGTCAAAATAAAACAATCGGGCGTGACCGGGCGTGAGTACATTTTTGTCGTGCGTGAGTCCGTGAGTATATGTATGTATATTTTGATATTTCTTTAATTTCTGATCTCATGCATATATGATAATCTGTTAAATCGAATTTTTATATTAAACATTTTATTTATAATATATTATTCGGGTCACGAGCGTGACCCGCCGTGCGTGATCGGGCGTGAGTAAAAAAATAGAATTCGTGAGCGGGCGTGATCGTGAATACTTTTTTTGTAACCGTGAGTGAGCGGGCGTGACTAAAAAATTTTCTCTCGTGAGCGTGCGTGATCGTGAGCAAAAATTACTCACGCGCCCAGCTCTACCCTAGGTACATATTATAATATTACTGGGCGTTATAACGCCCACGTAATATAATATTTAATATTTCGGACTATAAATATCAAAATACACAAACTTTATTTCTTGATTTGATAATTCTTAAGGAAAAATAAACATATATGCTCACAAACTCTTTTTGATAACTACTGTGTCGATTGTTATATAATAATCCATGTTATTGCAATTAAAACTAATTAAAAATGTAATGCATTTTTTGGGCGTTATAACGACCGGTATTTACAAGTGGGTTAAGGAACACATTGGTGCAGGTTTCATCAAATTCGGTCCATAACTATAGATCCAACACATGCATCTATTCGCTAACGTGAGAAAAAGTCCCCAAAAACGTCGCATTTGACAAATTCACTCTATATAATCTAAGATTTTATTCAATGCTAAGTTTTTGAGGTTAATAACTCATTTATCCGTTCACAAATCGCACACCCCTGCCGGCGATGACTCGAACGTGGGCGAATAAAATCGCGTTCAAGTCGTCGCGGCTCGTTAAAAACTCAAAGGGAATAATTTTTTTGTACATATATTCAAACCACACCTACGCCCCCCCCCCCCCTTCTTACTCATTCACTCGCACCCTCAAACACGTTATTGTCCGGTTCTGTATTCATTGAAATTAATTAGTGTAATTAACAAACTTTATAAAATATCTACAATATCGTACCAAAACCGATACCTTTTTGTTTAAGTTAAAGTTCACTTGTATATTATTTAATGTATTCATCTAAACAGCAAACAAACTTTTTGGAATATGAATAGACTTTGGAGTGTAGATACGGTACGCTGAATTTTTATATTAAAGTTAGGTAAAATGAATCCATTGAATATTTATATTTTAACAAGTTCCACGAATTTTTGGTTACCGAATTTGTAACTGCGTATTTTTTATGAAACTAATGAAATACGAAGGCCTTGTAAAAGATCCCCATACCCCCCCCCCCCCCCCCTGTTTCTTTTCATTGGATACTTACATCATAAATAAATGAAACCTCTAACATTTCTTATTTCTTGCTCCAGTACAATATAAATTTTTTTTAGAATTGTTTGTTGGTTCTGACTTGACATTAAAACTACGGAACCGATTTTGATGAGATTTATTATTACTATTCAAAAGCTTAAGACTCTAGCATTAGTTTAAGCCATAGGATAATCGAATTAGGGCAGGCACGTACGAAAAAATATACAATTAATATTTTCTAATACAATATTTTAAAAATGAAAACGATTTGATTTCGAAGTAAACATGGTGAAACCATTAGTAAATATTGAAGAAAAAACTTGTTATAATTATTATTTATATAGGTTAAAGAAAAACATTTTGTATCCGAATATCTTGTATAGGTATGTAATAAATTTTAATGAAGCCAAAAATTTGTGCGTATGAAGGCACTTTTGATGAAAACGCTATATTATAACTAATTTACATAAAGTAAATATCTTCAAGAAATAAAATTATAAATAATCTGCAAACCAAAAACGGCCTGTATACGAAATTTGCATACATAACAGAATAATTAATTGGTACAGACTCCGTTTTCTTAGAACGTTTCAATGTCAATCACTTACCCCAAACGTAGCAGAATTCATAATTAATAAACCTCGGGAAACTTTGTGTGAGATCAAGTTGCCTGTGCTTAAGTCGAAAGTAAACATGTAGTTTAGTTATATGCACACGTGTTTCAAAAGGGTTGTCGTAATTTTAAAGAACTGATGAAGATTATAGGCGGTAGAAAGCTAAAACCAAATAAACGTCATATAGACCACCAGCGCAATTGTAAAAATCACTTGCATTAACTCTTATGCGAAAAAAAAGTATTTGGCTGGTGCAGGTTCATTCATTAGGTCATAAAGAACATTTGTGCATATATGAAATATTGCGCAATTGTTTAAACAATTTATAAGCAATTGTCAAAATTACATGAATAGTATTTTTTCTGTTCCGTCTTACGTAGCGAAAACTAAGCAATATACGAAAAAAAGAAAGGTCCTACGATCCTTTCTTGTGGATTAAAAAATTTCCTATCAAAATGTCAGGAAAAGCATATGTCTAACTTTTTTAGAGCATTAAAACGACGCGTTTTTCGTGCGGCTCGAGAAATAGACCAACAATTCTGAAAAAAATATTGTATCATCAAAAATTGATACTGAATTTTTTAACGTTAATTAGAAGATTTTTTTATGCATTTTTCGATTTGTTTGAACGAAAATGTAATGTTTATGCTAATTTTTATTATATAGCATTCTTTTTTGTAAGGGTAGATTGGTCTTTAAATAATCTATCGTAATAGGCACACATTTATTTTTAAATTCTAATTTATAAATATTTTAAACGCTAATTAATTCACTCCAGAGATCGGGACTAATAAAATAGAACAGTATCCTTTACTAGTGAATTATATTCAGGAGTGTTAGGGGTAAAAGAAATAAAATTCATAATTTTAAATCAACTTCAGATAAGAACTTTCTGAAATATAAATTGTCTTATTAACAGTTACAAATTATTCAAACTGTTTTTTTTTTCTGTAAATTTTGTTTAATATATAAACTGCATGCATACCAAAAAATGTCTATGTCATTTAAGTAAAAATAATTAGATATATGAAACTAAAAGTATAAAATTAAATCACATAAAAATGAATTATTAAATAATTTTTAATTAAAATATTTTACAAAGAAATTACAACACCTGTTATAAATAACATAATATCTATACTTACATATTTTGCGAATATTTTTAGAAAATGTTTTCACTGTGTAATAGTATAATTAATGTCAATATTAATTAAAATATCGTGTTCGAAAACATAAATAAAAATCAGTTAATTGGTTACTGTAAACACTCATAAACAAATATTACCGCATTGGAGACCTCCCCTGAGAATCCTATATTTCGAACACGTTCTAATTGTCGGGAATATTAAATCCATCTATCCAGTAGCGTAGCCAGAAGTTTTGTATTGAAATGATTTGATTTCATATTTATATTTATGATATACAGTAATTTCTACATTTGCGTGGTTAAAAAAGTGTAAAAAAATGGGTGGAAAGACTTAAAAAACACAACCTAACGTGCTGTTTTCGTGGAACAAATTAACCGCATAAATGGAGAGATTACTGTATATTAGAGATCAAATCGGGCCTTAAAAAAGTAGCCCGATCCGATCCGAAACTTTTTTTTTTCGGCCTGGTCCGATCCGGTTCGATTTATATTAAGGTCAGGACTCAGCCCGGTCTGGTTTATACTAAGGTCCGATCCGACTCGGTCCAAACATTACGAACAAAAATCAAACCGATCGGAATTTCGGATCTGAAAAGATATATTTCTGTATTTTTAATTTGAAACATCAATATTTTTACATTATATTATTGTATTTAATTGTTATTTATTATATTTTAGCCTGAGGATGAATCTGTGATTCGAAAGCTTGCAATTACTTTTTCTTATATACATTTTTGACGTTTACTGTTGTTATCATTATCTATATTATTCTATATATGTAGTATATTTCCCTTAATTTGAATACCTCACTTTTCAATTAGTTCGGTTAAGA
This sequence comes from Sialis fuliginosa, assembly GCA_961205875.1. Lineage (NCBI taxonomy): Eukaryota > Metazoa > Arthropoda > Insecta > Megaloptera > Sialidae > Sialis > Sialis fuliginosa. Next base: position 6,107,931 of record OY540809.1, read on the forward strand.
AAGGTGTTATATTTTATGTCAAGTATATATATTGATTGGCAGGACACCCAATTTTCTTCTTATGAGACGCCTATGCATTAATCAGTCTGTAATACGCTTGAAGTTTGAATATTTATCAACATGCCAATTTATTATGCCATTGTTCTTGATTTTTCCAAATAATTGAGTATTGAATTTCATTTCATTATTATAATAAATTCTTACTTTATTGAAAACTGCTTTGTTTGAAGTTCTTTTAAATCATGTAGAATGTAAAAATAATTATTTCTTATAAGTATAATGTCAATAACCTAGATATCATTGAATATTTGACGACATTTTCTATTTGTATAATTATTAACTTGTCAGTACGAACAAGTTTGCAGGCTTCCGCGGTGATCTTGATATGGATCTTGACTTTTGGATGTAAGCCGCGTCGAGTTGGTCGTGTTATCGGCCAACGTTTCGTCACACATTGCACTGGACATCTTCTAAAAGTGCACTTTTAGAAGAGCCCTGAAGATCCACTTGCCAGTAGGAAGTTATTGTAATCGATCCGAAAATCGAAAACAAAAATTTGTATTTATATAAAAAAAAAAAAATTCTTTAATTTGGTTTTATTTATTTTATGTTATTTGCAGACATCTTAAATTGTACGCAATGAAATATAAGATCATTATAGACAGGTTTCCGCTTTGATAACCCTTATCTCAATTATATATTACATTCCTGTTTAAAACCGAACTTCACAAACAGATATCGTTAAAACCGTCATGACGCAGCAAGGAGTTTTCCGTGTTTGAGATTCACTGACGTCACAGGTAGACGACGACACAACATGAAAATTGATATTCGACGTAGGACGATACCGTCATATCAGACAGAACATTTACTAACAAGTCGCTATGACAACGTCTATGCATTAGATCAATCGGGCGTAAGATCGATATACCGCTTGTTATTATATTGCTCTTGTTCTTATCAGAATACTGAACGCAAGTGTGTAATTACTGCTTAAGTCTGCGTGACGCGGAACCGTTTTTGTACCAGAAAAGAGTACACAAAAAAATGTGAAGTTACCGTTTCTTCATACCTTTTTAATGTGGTATGTAAAGTGTTTGGTTGGTTGAATAGGTTTGTATGTGTTTTGAAGAGAATTGTTTTGTTAGAAAGATAATAATAATAAAGAGACAGTTTTTGAAGATAAACTTAGTAGAAATAATTACTTACGTTTCTTAGAAATAACATATTATTATTTTTTAATTAAATTATTCAAATAAATAGATATAATAATTCGGTCAAGCCATACACGGGTGTATGCCATAAGGGTTCCGAAGTACGTACTACGTGGACTGTTTGGAGTCACATGTGCATTTTTGAGTTAGAAAAAAAATAGGGATATATTCTTCTAATTGAGATCTACATTTCGACACCTTAAATGTCTACATATAAAGATAAAAAAAATCTATAACGCCCCTTCCCAAATGTCAAGATTTGAAAATAAAAATAAAAAATTCTATAACGCCCCTTCCTATTATTCCAAAATTTAAAATGATATTGTTGACTTTAGTATATGTCGTTGGTAGGCTCACCAAAACCTCGTTACTAATATATACATATAATTCTGTAGTATGTAACATACAGTATTGTGCAAATTAGTGGAATTATCGATAATTATTATGGTAAAACCGTTTATTGCTTGTAAAATAATATTTTTACAAAATTATGTAACTACCATTACGCTAATTAATAGGAAATATGTCCCCCTTCGACTTCAATAATTGCTTTTACTCGTTTTGGTATGGACTCCACTAGTTTTTGACAGTTTTCAGAGATCCTCTTATCTCGATACCAAACCTAAATGACCGCTTCTATCATATTTGTTTTTGTAGTGCAGTCGATTTTGCAAAGTCTAGCTTTGCAAATGGCTTATAAATTCACAATAGAGTTCAGATCGGGTGAATTCCGGGCCAATCTATAACAGTTATCTCCTTATCCTGGAAATATTGTGGCAGGGAGCAGAGCCTTGTTGAAGAATTTCTCTTTGTTCAAATGGTGTTCCAACATCGATTTGTATTTTTGGCTGATCCAGCCCCCCTGCATGAAAAACTCCTCCAAAACATTATATGCAAAAAATGAAAAATATCAGAATGATTCCATTAATTTGCACAATACTGTAGTATTATATTAATCCATCTACCCTTTTAAAGATAATTACTAACTGCCGAACCTTGCTGTATAACCATAACACATGCTATTCATCTTATATATAATCGCGAATAATTCCGTTTGAAAGGTTATCGATCGACGGCGACATTTGTTCTGCAACCATGACAATATCTGTGCCTATAATTACGTCCGGACGTGTGTATTGTGTAGACCCGTAATAACAACACGTGTAATCGCATAAACCTGCGTGACATAACGTGCGGCGAGTCGATCATGCGCGACCGACGTTAAGTCACGGATAATTTTGCGACTTTTTGTTTTTAAATCTAAGGTTATAAAATGTAGGTACCTAATACTAGAGGTCAACAATTGGCAGACCGCGTACTGTATATGTTAATGATCTTTCGCGGAATGGAACTGAGCAATACACAGAATTTCACATGAGGTTTAGCAAATCTTGTCATACAAGGGGACCACCAGATCCTTGTCGCACCAATTTACTAAAAAAATTAGGGTTGTATTGAAGTAGTGGCATAGACAAACCTACACACTAAACCATTTGACGGAAAACTCAACAAACAAACGAGAAAAAAATTTATGAAATTCCTCTGTTTTGCTTAAACATATGTACCTAACCAGTTGAAATCAAACGCAACACTAACGGTGGCTCGGTCGTTAGCGCTACAGACTGACAACTGTGAATGGCCGGGTTCGATCCTCGGTGCAATCGATTTTTTTTTTGAATATGTTTAAGCGAATTTACAGAGGAATTTCTTTTTTTTCTCGTTTTTTTATGTGTTTTCCATCAAACGGCTTGGTGTGTAGGTTTGTCTATGCCACTACTACAACCCTATTTTTTAAAAGCAAATTGGTGCGATAAGGGTCTGGTGGTCTCCTTGTTAGATTTAAAACAATTCGGTCTAGGAAATTACAACTTAAAATTTTTTTATACATCTAATAAATATAAGAACTTAGAATCATTTAGAAATACTAATTATGGACAAACCCATAACCTAGGTTCTCGATGAGACATCTAAGAAAAAATAAATTAGATCTAATATCAAAATAAATTATTTACCGTAGATTTATTAAGATCTATGCAAATAGCAATAGATCAAAATACGTTTAAATTGATCTACGTAGGTCTACAATTAAACCAGACCATTCGTTTCTTAGATCTAACTAGATTTATGTAGATCTAAGAAAAAAAGCTGAGTTAAATTTTAGATCTATACGTAGATCAAATTAGATCGGCGTGTTTTTTTTTTTGATCTACATAGATCTTCGTAGATTTAAATGGAATTATGGTAATCGACGTAGATCGAAATTTTGAGATAATTCGATCTAATCTCTTTTTGGCATGAAGCCCTAACATGGTATTTTTAGATACATATATTTATTTGAGTGCGACCCGATAAAATATTTTAGTGATCTAAAAAAAAAATATTGTGACCATTAATTTACAAGTTTAAAGTGTCAAGAATATCGAGTTTTATATTTATTGTTTCCGAACAAAAAAATCTACAAATGATTAATTTTAATAAGATTAAAAAACTTTTAATTAATTTGATTGATATTTCACGTTTGTAATTTAAAAAGTCCATTAAATTTTAACCAAAAAACATCAAAATTGACAACCTCTCTCAACTTTAATGAAACCCCAAGATAATTAATAATGATATGTCATCAAACTACAACTTAATAAATTGAATAAAGAACTCATGAATACAAGAACTAAAACTTTATTACGAGAACAAATGAATTTACAAATTATCAAGCTGTCTGCAAATGTCATTATTCTTTTGAAATTTTGACAATGGAAAGTACAACTGCAAATAAACTAAACCAGAAAAAACTACTAACGGAATAAGCAGTAGCAGAAGCAGCAACATTTATACAATTTAATAAAAGTAAACCTGTTTTATCTATCCATCTCTCTTTCTTTACAAACGTTATTACAAAATCGTTTGGGTCGTTAACGTTCGGTTTGCGTTTTCTACATTAGCAACGATAAACGAATCAACTGTTTTCACAGAAAAACAAAAGACGTTTAATATTCTCGATCATGAAGACGTTCCTGTACATGTATGTGTACATTTGTATTTGTACAGCTTTTTCAAATACAAAAACAATAAACGAATCAACCGCTTTCACAGAAAAACAGAACGAGCTTAATGTTTTGCGTCATGAAATTTTAGTTCGATGTAGAGGAGAGATGGGTAATCACGAACGTGGGGTAATCATGAACGTGGGGTAATCGCGAAATCAGTGGTTTCAGTGTGTTTTAAGGGAAAAGCTAATATTCTCTCTGCACTTACCGACAACGTTAGCTTAGATCATATCATACTAGCTGTTACCCGCAACTTCGTTTGCGTAGAATTTAGATTAGGTATAACGTGTCACCAGTAAAGAAGAATATATAGGTAATACAGATTCCTGTTATAGTCGATAAAAAAGATCGCACGTTACATATAAATGTCACATACACATTGTTTTATCCTATACATTTTTCGGGATACAAAGTAGCCTAAGTCCTCCTTCAGGATGCAAGCTATCTCCCTACAAAATTTCATCAAGATCGATTAAACGGTTTAGCCTTGAAAAGGTAATAAACAGACAGACAGACACACTTAGTATGGATTTTATCTATTTTTTTATTAAAATAAAAGCCATGTAATAACTGAAATATGTGTATTGTTTATAATATGACCCTAACCTCAAAAAAATATTTATTTTTTTCATGCTCGTGGGTAATGACGAACGAATTAAATGGCGGTAATTCCAAACGTTTGATAAAAGAAATTGATGAAAACTAAAACTAGTAAAAGTGCGAGGAATCGCAGTAGTTTTAAAGAAAATAACCAAAAGAAGAAATACCAAGTAAAAAAGAAAAATAAACAAAGATATTGATAAAGAAAATAACTATTTTTTTTGTTATTGTAATGAAAAATATCAAGATCCTCCTGTTGAAAACTGGGTAATATGCTTCAAGTGCACTTTATGGGCACATGATAAGTACATATACAAGTGGTCAAAGTACATCTAGGGGCATATAATTATATCTATTAGTTTCTTACTCAAGTTATAATTTATTTGATTTTTCCCTTAGGTGTTCGCAACTACCCCACTCTCCCCTACGTTTTATTTTATGTGATATATTTTTCAACATTAGATGTAAATGTATTTGTAATAATATGTATATTATAAATATAAATAGTATCAAATCTTTCAAGTATCAAATTCCCTGCTATATAAATATTTACTATATACTTTACAATTGATTATGATAAGAAAATAACATAGATATTTTAATGTACACATAAATATTATGTAGATAAATCAAATCTTTATGAAATTAATAAAATGTGAATATACGTATCATTAGAATGAATTACAGATATGTACATTTGTTGAATATAATACATAAAACGTAATAAAAATAAAATATCCTCAATGTTAATTGAAGATTATTCGTACCACATTGCTTTTATTGTTTTATTTGAATCATTTTTAATAAATGTGTTTTGCTTTGAAGTATCAAATTAAAAATGCAAATTTCGCAAATTGTTGATTTTATTATAATAATTAAATTTATATATTTATTTACTTCAAATGAATGTATAGAGCGCAATTATGCAAAATTCCAATCCCCCTAAGGGGTTTTGTTTCAAAAATCCCCCTGGGTGCTTACGTCATAAAAGGAAGACATCCTTAAAGTTTCGCGTTTCTAAAAGTTGATGAGTTAGTCACTCTTGATTTCTCTCTTTTAAATATATTATAAAACACAACGTCTCTCTGTCTGTCTGTCTGTCCATTAGTGCGCTTACACTCGAGAAGAACTTATTCGATTTACGTGATTTTTTAAATTCTTTGGTCATATTTTGTTACGTTAGGTAACATAAGGAATAAGCAGTAACGATAATAGTAAATCAAGTCGGAAAAAAGTTTGCTGTCAGCGCGCTCTTTTGTAATACCGTTAAATATTGAACAATATAATGTATAGTAAAGAATTGTGTAGAATCAAAAGATCTAAAATATTTCAACTATATTTTTCAAAATTCCTAAACAATAATTACGTAGTCCACGCGAGCGAAGCCGCGGTTACAGCTAATTATATATAAGTATGGATAACACTAATTGAGAAATACAAATTAAAATCTATGTAAAATAAAATTCAAATAAATTATGAAAAATCATTAAATAAAAAATATAATAAAATTTTAAAAAGTCGATTTTTCTGTATAAAAACAATATCGACAAATGTAGATGACTCAACAAAACATGTATAAAACAAAAACAAAAATATCTTTAATTAAAGTTTGTTTCAAAACAAAACAAAAAAACCATTAGGTACATCCAATTCCATCATCAGCAAGAAATCGTTTAACTGGTTGCAGTTTCGCATGAGTTTCGTGCATTAACAACGCGATAAACGAATAAACTGTTACCATAAAAAAGCACACCAGCAAACGTCGAACGGATTTCATCTCGTTACAGACGCTGTTACGCAATTTCACAAAACAGTTAACACGAACACGATACAAAAAAAAGTGATGTCACCAGTTATAACGCGTTGACAATACACACGAGCTGAATGTGAAACAATGCAGAATCGCTGGATATTTGGCAATGCGTAATTATTGAATAGGGTCGAGCGGGACAAATATGAAACACCAAAAAAATCGAGTAAAAGTGAAACAAGCTTGCAACTAAAAAACTAATTTGTTTATAGGAGAATTATAAAAACTGACATCATCATTAAAGGTTTGTTTAAACGACCTGAAAATATGAATCGCCTAATAAATGATGTGTCACCCCTACAGATTTCCCTGTTAGTTGATGTCAAAACGTGTGAATTAAATTTTTATTCTTTGCACATAACTTTCTGTAGTATAGCTCAGATATTAATTAAAGTTACAATTTCACATTGATATGCCACAAATAAGATAAATCAAAGTTGCCTTTGTAGCTTTTCTTTTAATTTTTCGAAAAATATTTTCCATTAGAGGCCTGTTTCACTTTTTCCCTTATCTGTTTCACTTTTTTCCAAATTAGAGGTTAAAAATGAAACACACATTTTTCATTTTAAAAGTACCTACGTCTTGTATCGTACAGTTCAAATGACGTAAGTATTTAAAATGGTTATTCATAAGCGCATCTAGTAGAAAAAATTAACGTATGAATTTGTATCGTTAACTGTCAAAAAACATGAAAGATTTGTATTTTGTTTCACTTTTACCCCAGTTGACCCTACCAATTGGAATATTTTCTGATAAAGTCGACGTTCCATACTATAAATGACCGTACTGTTATAAGGTACCTACTGGCACCAGTCTTGGATATGACCCCAGTAACGGCTATTCTTAAATTAAATGTATTGAATTAGAAATATTTGTTGATATTTGATTACTATCATTACTGAATATTAATCTATATACATTTAACTGTCTTACAGCGTGATTTGATGACAATCGGCCAATAGGTGTCAAAATGGTGGACATTTAAACTAATTATTAGTATAATTTATTAATTAATTACTATATTATCATAGCAACTACTTTACATTGTTTCAAATTTGAAAATTATTATGTGTCGTAGTACTTATCATTAGTAAGTGTTCATTACTGGTGTTACTTTATCCATTACAAACTATATATTGGTTAAAATCGAAAATTTAATATACCTTTTTACTGTTGTTATACATCGTTCTACTTTTATACCATATAATTTTATATTTAATATAACAAGTAATAATAATAATTGGAGAAAACATAAAATATAAATATTTATATTAAAAAGATGATTACAGAAAAATTTTATTCTCATATTTAACTTTACTTTATAAGTATCAAAAAGAAAACATATAAAACTGTAATAGCTTCTGGTACAATATAATAATACATTATATAGATATGAAATTGTACATGAAATACAGTGTAGATATTATACTAGCATTTCTATAAAAGAAGTCATAGTAAACAATATAACATCAAGTATAAATATTTTCGTCATTGAATGATATCGAAATTTAATCTTTATTATACGTATTTTGTTTCTACGAGTTATATTGATATAAAAAATAATAAAACATTTTTTCTAAAATACGGAGTATGTTCAAAACTTTTTAATCTTGGTTAATTTTTAGATTCGAGGGGAAAATCAATGTTTTATGTAAATCTCCAAGAGACAATAAGCTTTTCATCGACCATTTTTTAAAGAAAATGTTTGATTCCATAGTTTTATGTCGCATGTATATTTCCCAATATGTTTATAGAATTGTTATTCAAGATAACAATGCGTGTCTTGAAAACATTTACTGATATGTGTAACGAAGTTTACAAAAAATGAAAGAAATACCTATACGTATGCTTATGTAATATCAAATGATGTCACCAAATTGTTGACGGCAGATGCACAAGTTAAATGGTTAAACAATACTTGAGGTTTTGCAATACGCGGGTCATTGTTGTGCATATTTGTTAGACAGGTATATCTATTGTTATTTACCGTAACAGAGATTTCAAAAACAAGTTGGAATTCGGTCGAAAGTCTAGTGCAGTGGTTTTTAACCGGTGCTCCGCGAAATAATAAAAACAATTCACAAACAGCGTTACCGTGCCCGATTTTCATCCCTATACCACTTGCAATACAATTGAGGAGCTGTGTTTAATCTTATTTCAGTCGTTTCACAGAAGAATAAATGATTAGATTATTATTAGAATAAAATATAAATATATAAATACTTTTTTTCTAAGTACAGAAAATTACGATTGGATTCGAAATCCATTTGCTGCAGTTAATACTACGTTACTATGTCGAATTACGAATTTTTGTTTCATGAAGAAGAACATTATATAGATTTTGACACGATGATTTCAAATTCGTCAACTAAAATCAATACCAACCACGCGTTCAAAAGTTACAGCTCTTTTTCTCCAAAATTTTGATAAAATTGAAATTTTGAAAGGCCATATCTCGAGAACGGTTTGAGATACAGACCTGCGGTTTGAAAGTTTCAACTTTTCACATTATTTTCTATATAAAAAATATACTTTTAACGAAATCTAAAACTCAAAATTTTTTAGTTAAATTTTATGACTTAATTTCAACTTTTTATAAAAATATCAACTCGAATACATACAAAAGAAAATTTATAACATGATATATTAAAAAAATGAAGGTGACTAGAAAAATAATTCAATAAGTACGAATTTCGAAAAAATTATGAGAAAAATTTTTTGAATTATTATTTATGTGCGGCCCTCGAATAGTTTTAGGTTGTCTATGCGACCCGTGGAGCAATTTGTGTTGGCCAGGCCTGGTCTAGTACATAGGTTCCTAAACTTATTTGACCCACTACCTCCTTTTCAGCTATAAAAAATCACAAGGTTCCCCTGATAATTTACATTTTTACTAGTGAATATTTTTTTATATACATATCTAGTGTTATTTTTATAATAATTCAGGGTTTCCCAACTACACTCAGAGCCACCAGGGCTCCCTATGATCCACTTAATACCGCCAAAGGATTCGAGGACCGCAGTTTGGGAACCAGCGATTTAGTGCATAACAATAACAAAATTATATGGTATTTCTATGACTATATTTGACAATACAATTAAGCATAATTACTTCACTTGAAGGTTGGAGAATTTTACGATTATAAAGCAATAAAAATATTACATGAAAGTGTACATTTTCATACTGGTAAATTAGATAAGTTAAGTAAGTACATGCAAAAAATGTCTAGTCTGGAGGAATGTTATTTTAAAACTTGGTTCATTAGGATTTTTTATTTTACTCTTTAGTGCTTTTGTTGTTATACCAGCACATCATACACTAAAATGTCTAACTAGAAACCGCAGACAATTTAATTTTTTGCTCTTTATGAAGATTACGTTGGTCTTGTTTTGGTATTCTCATGAAATGCTGTGAATTTTTATGAGATATATTAAGGACGTAAAAATACTTTAGTAGAGGGATGGATAACACTATAGCAGTAATAAAAGTCGATCCAGTTTTATGAACTGATTCAAAATCTGATGATGACTAGATTTTATTCGTACTTGAGATTTGTTTTATGTGTAATATATTTATTTTACCAGTACCTACATGCATAAACTTTAAAATATCTTTTCATTTATAACTTTTACCTATACCATGTATTATAAAGAATTTTCTCTCAAGAAAAAAACAAATAAAATTCTTTATAGGAGATATTTTTCAATAAACATGTTATTTTATCTCGCATTTAGTAATTATGTATATAGAAGACTGTATTTTTGGTTTGCATTTGATTACAAGCAATTACTGTAATTTATTTAAATAGGCGATGAGCTCCCAAAATGTTAGATCAATATATCATAGTTGTAGTCGTTTTGATTTTTGAATAATGTATTTATTAAATGACCAGAGGTAGTTACTAATTAAAAAAAATTAAAACACACTTGTATCCAGTACCAAGTTCCAGCCTAACCTTTAATTAAAAAAAGCTATATCAGATATACTGTATTACTTAAGAATAAGAGGACAATATTCTATATGCATTACAATTTTGGTAAAAATAAATAAAACTTCTTTCAAAAAAGTTTGAAATCTTTACTTATTTAAGTTTTCTACGAAGTCATGTCATCGTAAACTCTGTCAGTACAAGTATCAAAAGTTTTCTTTAACTTTCAGGAAGTATATACTGCAGTGGTTCAAATATAAAACAAGAAAATACGCGGCAAGCTAGTACTTTTCTTAGAAATGTTTATTATCCATTAGGGATCTAAAGTCTACATAGCCTTTATTAAATATAGAGCATCGAAATAGAGTTTACCACAAAATTTTTCGTGAAATTCAAATTTTTTCGACAAACTTTTAACACCTTAGCGACACCCCATCTATTGTATGTATAGTTTTTTAAAATGAATTCGCTTGATGACACCATAGTTTCAGTTGTATATCAATTTTTTAACGTAAAAATACGTCTTATCCGGCGGTACTATAAAGGGGGTAACTTTGGGAGCACGAATTCAACGATAATATACATATCTATAGTCTAATTTATTATAAAATTAGTTTTAACAATCGATTTCTCAACCCTTACATACTATTGTATAAAAAAAATCTTGAGGAAAAATTCACCCTTTATTTTGCATAAGAGCCGAGATATATATTTAAGATTTTGTATAATAGCGAAAAACTGATAATAAACGAAGTTCTACGACTCTACAGTATTATTTGCAGCAAAGTTACAACTGTGCCCTTTGTAGTTAAGCTTATATAATAGGGTTCCACATTATTTAAATCCGGCTTTACTTATATCTAATATGTATATTATATGTTTTTCTACAAAAAAATCTGACAACTCTATTCATATATTACAATCAATGAGAGGCCATCCATAAATTACGTCACACGAATTTAATGATTTTTTGACCCCCCCGTCCTTGTCACAGCTGGTCACATTTGTGACACCCCCCCCCCCTACCTAATGTGACGTCACATATTTTGCAATTTAACACCTTAAAATTATTAAAATGTTTAAAATGTCTACAAAAAAGCTAGTATATTATATTTTGAAATTTTATGTCACGAAATTTAGGATCCCTTCCCACCCCTTGTCACACTTTGTCGACCCCCTCTCCCCCTTAACGTGTGACGTAATTTATGGATGACCCCTAAGAGGTTTATTAGACAATTAACAGTATTCTGATAGAATATTCTACCAAACTAATTATAAGTTAAAAAGAATAAGTCGACTTTAATCATATATGAAAATAGTTAGAAGTTGTTACAGAAGTAAAAAAAATAAAATAAAAACGTCAATCCAATCAATAAAACAATATAAACTTTGAGAACTACTGTTTGATTGTACAAATAATTTGATTAAAAAAATATTGAAGAACATTCAATGCTCGCATCAGTTTCTTTTTATCACACTCCACCTTTGCCACCCACGGGATAAAGGAAAATAAAACTTTTGCGCCCACAAGGAATACTCTATGTATACTTGTATGTTTATATCTACAGAGAAAACTTGTAAGATGTGTTTTCTTCAACTTCTTTTCCTATTTTCTTTAGCACAACGATATGAATGTAAAGTAGGTGAAATCAGCGACAGATACGTTTAATGTAGACTGGAAAATAATTTATTTGTTTTCTTAATATACATACATAAGGTCTAAATACATTATTTTTAATTAAATTTTGTTAGAGAGTTATCTATTGTTCTCTAGATTTTGCAGAAATATTTATAATTTGAGAAATTGGATGTTATTGTTAAATTACATAGGTCAACATCTTTTCTGGTGTGCTAAAACCGAATACATTTCTGAATTAACTCGGGATTCTTAAATATCCAAGTGCCGAAAATGACGAGTTCATGGTAATAAATACACTACTATATTTCTCTCGAATGAAAGTTTACTTTAAACTTTTCATTCATACATACTAATAATTAGAAGATAACGAAGTCGATAACATTTTTTATTTGCGAGATTTCGTGTACATAAAAAATAATACGCACATACACACACACTCATACATTTTTCTGAAAATAGTGTAAATATACTAAATGACCTTGAAACGTAAAAATTTGTTGAAATTTTCGATTTTGATTTTCGAACCGATTACAATTAATAACTTCCTAATGGACAATTAACAATAATAATAATACAAGTCTTGAGGCTTCCGCGGTGATCTTGATATGGATTTAAGCTACGTCGGTTTGGTTGTGTTATCGGTCAACATTTCGTCACAAATTGTAGTGGACATCTTCAGGGCTCTTCTAAAAGTGCACAACCAAACCGACGTGGCTTACACCCAGAAGCCAAGATCCACAATAATAATAATAATAATAATGAAACAGTAACTTTCTTTTTGTTATGAATATTTTCATGAATTTTTAAAACAATATACATTTCCCATGTAAATAAAATAGAATTACATAATTCGTATATGTACATAAATGAATTTAAAAAAAAGTGCTTTTAATATTTTATCCAGTTGAACGCTGTATGAAATAAAAAAGCAATTGTAGATCAAATAAAACTGAAAATAAATGAAAACAACAAGAATTATAATAACACAAAAATTCACAAGCCACTGAACTACGACAAAAAAATGAAAATATTGTAATCAGAATTTCCTGACCGGAATAACAGAGCGGTCACAGTCTAATTGCAGTGTCAGATATGACGAGTATACGCAGTATTACTTATAATGTCCCTGTAGTGTCTGTGTAAAGAGCATTGCACGTGACAATGAAATGCATGGATAGGCGCTCATTGATAATAAATAGAAAAGCAGAAATTCTAAATAGTTTTTTTTTTAATATGTATATAACAGTTATTTTAATAATTATTCAGCTTATACCAGCGTTTCTCAACCTTATAGTATAAAAATGAATGTTTGTTTGTATGAGGCTTATAGACTCAGGAATTACTGAACCGATTTCAATGCGGCTTTCACCAATAGTTAGACAATTTTTCTATACATGTTCGTGGCTATTAATATTTTATGAAAACCTAAGATTTAACATCGAAAGGCTAAAAAAATCTTTATCAAGTCGTGTTTTGTTTCCATGATGTCAGAGCATACAACTGTCATTTATATAAAAACATAGTAGCCACGGATTAAAGAATTCTATAATAGGCATGATGCCAGTAACAAAGTATCACTGAAATTATGATTTTAAATAATAAAATAAGTTAAAAATATTCTAAAAAATGTATTTATTTATATTAAAAGCGAGATTAATATGATTTTTGTTAAAATAAAAACACAAAATACAGCAATCCGCCATTTTTAAAACACAAGTCAGAGTGGATGACGTCACGAAACATTAGCGACGGAACAAGAATTTATTATAGTTGACAAAAAGTGTTTACAAAGGCGTGACGTCAAAATTGCGCCATGATACCTGCGAGCGTTTTGGCGTCAAATTCAAAATTAGTTTTAAAAGGGTCAATTTTAGTGATTAAACCTTTATTTTCTGCAGAAATAAGGATTTGTTTGGAAATAAGAGACACATAAGATCATCATAAAATAGTTTTTAAAAATTAGGCATCATGCCTATTATGGTTGAAACTTTCAGTTTATTATTATTTTCATGTTGGGTGGGCATGTTGAAATTTTAGGTCGTTATGATTTTGTGGATATTAAGTATTACGGGTAACACCGGGTCCAATGCGTTAGTATTTTATAAAACAATTTTCTAGAAGCAGCAATATCGTCTTTGTTATACAGTAAAATAGAAAAAAAACAATATATCTCTAATTGACATCACATAAGATAAAAACAAGGTCACTGAATCGCTAATCAGTTAATGTTTTATAAATAAATGTTTGCAATAATTTCAATACATACATAAATGGTGTAGTAATAAATATACATAAAATATTTACCTTCAAGTTTATCTTCAATACAAGAAACATATAAACTATTCCTATATAAATAGTATTGTCATGTGTCAAGTATATAAAATAATTTATAGTGAATATTATTTATTTTATATTGATTGTAGATTCATTACATTAATATTTGTGTGGTTTTGGGAAAATATTATGATCACATTATGAACTAATTTTCATTGTGTTTTATTGTTCATTATCTGTTTAAAATTAGGCAACACTAGTTCTACGAAATATATTTTATTAATTAATCGACGTTCGACAAAATTACTAGAAGTAAGTAAATAAATAAAAGAATTTAAAATTTATAGTAATGTGACATTAAAGTTGTCAAAAGTTTTCGATTCTAATTAAATATTATATATTCAGAACTGTACTTATGAACAGATGCTTGAGATGCTGCCTGGTAGGAAAATAAGGCAATTACATAGGGGGAGGGGGGTCGTGCTAAGTGGGGGTCCTCAAGATCACATTATTATAGTAATCTAGCCTAACAAATATTTCAATTTTTTTTAAGTAAAAATCTTCAATAGAGCCTGAATTTTTTTTCGCATCGGGCCTTAAAATGTCTAAATACGGCCGTATTTGAATATGTTTTTGTTCCAAGCTACACCGAAAAATATGTTCTCATATCAAATTGAAATTCTCAAATATGTATATTGATAAAATGTCTTACAAAATACTTTTTGAAGCATCAAAAAAAAAACAACTTTGTATAATCATTACTAACTTGTTTATGTCGGATAGTATCATAGTATAATTTTTTTAATGAAGTAATAACTGTCTCTTTTTATGAAAAAAGATGTTTTATTACTTTTACCATCTTTGTGAAACTGTATTAACTTCAGAACATAACTTGCATTATAATATACTTATTATACAAAGTTAACATAACAGTATTTTTACAACTCAGTTTTCATAAAAAAATTCTTATTCTTATTAACACTAGTTTCAAAGAAATTTGTTACTCAACATTTCATTAATAAAAACATATTTATTTTACAGTTATCCTTCATTACGCAAGTAATTGGTTTACTGAAAAAAAAGAACTCATTAAACTAGAAATTCATTTTAAATTTTTGTCTGAGAATCTAATTATTTTTAGATAGGTACCTTGTTTACAATATTTCATTTCTACTAAAAATTTTTGTGAGTATTCTATGAATAACTATTATTAAGATTAAGTGAACTAAACTTATTTAAGTGAACAATGATTCTTGTTGATAATTATGCGAAAATCTCAAAAAAAAGTACAGTTACGGTACCTTATTTACATTGTTTTATGTAACATTTAAATATATTATTTTGTTAAATACAGGTCAAATTTCATTCAGTATTTTGTACTACTTTGGAAGATCTTAAAAAAACATTAAAAACTGTTAAAATTCACAATTGCGGTACCTACTTACATACTTTAAATGTCAGATTTAACATTGACAAAAAATTATATTGAAATGATTCATGACATGAATAATCATAATCGATAAAATAGTTTAAAATTAATTATTATTAAAATTAATAATATAAAAAATATTTGTAATCTTCATTATTAAAATTATTAGTCACATTTGTTCCTAACCTAAAATGCAGAGTAAAATATCTGACTTGGGAACCACGGGACTTTCTTATACGTAATCCTAACAGTGAATTGTATACGTGATTCTTTGTTTATTAAAACATTTCTAACTAACAAGATAGAACAAAATAAATAATATAGGTAATATTATTCTCTCCATTATATAACAAGTGATTTTTGTAAACGTAATAACTGAAAACGGATGTTTACTCTTGTAAATTTTTGGATTTTTGAATTATTTTTGAAATAAGAAAAAAATGTCGAGTATGTTATTATCTATAATTTATTCCCCATACATTTTTTTCCAACATTTATGATTTACCAGAAAGAATTTTTTTATGTAATTATTTAGATTCACCTACACTGTTCACTCTCAGTATTACGTATAAGAAAGTCCCATGGTACCTACGGCAAACACACACACTGTTCAATCTCTGTAATACGTATAAGAAAGTCCCATGGCACTCATGGCAGATATTTCTCCTCTGTTATGAACCATTTGAATTATAATAATTTTTTTTTCAAAAATGAATAGAACATAAATTATAGATATAGATATTATCTATAATTTTTTAACTTGACCATTTTTCTCTATTTCGCACTGTTTCAGAGTAATTCGAAAAATTCAAAAATCGACGTAGATAAACATCCGTATCCGGTTGAAAGATCGTTTTCAAAAATAGGACGTTTTCTTTCCAGACAAAAATTAATCTTAAATATAAAATTTCACCCTTTTACGATTTGTCGTATTTGAGTTACAGCGCTTACAGACCGACAGACAGACAGACACACAGACATCATGGCGAAAATAGTCAGAATGGATTCAGGGAAGGTCAAAATAGATACTTCCATCAAAATATACATGGTATAAGAAAGTAAAAAAACATCTGGAATGGATATAGTCTGGATGAGCTGTCTGTCAGTTAAAAATTTCTTGCAAAATTTATTAAACCAACAAAAATTAACTTAGGTAGGTATATAACAAAATTATATTATATTTAATCTCCGTTTTATAATTTTAAAATTTCAAACTTTCGTGAACTTTCCTTTACAGTTCTTTCAACTTGATTTCCTCTGCGGAAACAATACCCAAAGCTTACTAAAAGTCATCTAAAATAATTAACAGCAATCTATTATTAATATAGTTGACGTAAGATCGGACACTTAAATATTTGAACGGCAAAAAATTCACGTCGAAAATACACAATAGACGACGCGCGACATCATAGCACTCTTCGATATTATTAGTGGTGTTCCATATGTCAAATATTGACGTAGTGACTCATGGCAACCGCGATCTGAATATACAATTTATAATTACCGACTAATGGACCGACCAAACACCATGTTATGGAAATGTAAACAACACAGTCAAATAAACGTATGGAGTTCTTTAAATTTAAAATAGGGAGAATTTACCATAAAATGTAGTACATAGTTTGATTCATAAATTACTCTAATTGCATGTAATGTAAACTGTGGTATTTTTGTCTGTTTGTTCATTTAGATCAGAGGTTGCCAACATTTGTTTTTTAAGAAGAGGGAATTTAATATAAAATAAAGTATGTTTAACTCTTAAATTACTTTAATTGCATGTAAAAATGCTCTGTTAGTACTGTATTGCATGTTTCTATATTTAGATCAGTGGTTACCAACATTTTATTACATGTTAATATAACATTGTATTTAGAATTTATTATAAAATCTTATAATTGTGTGTACTGTGACATTTCAACTATTTAATTACTTGTAAACGTTTTCTTAATGATGTCTTAGTGTATACACTTGCTTGTTAAAATTAGAGGTCAATAACATTTTGAAGTTGTATATTTTTAGTAATCAAATATATTTTAATTAAGACAAAATACATTCGCATTGATTTTAAAACCAGCTTTTCAGAGTTATATGATTTAAATCAAAATTATAAGTCGTAAGTTCATAGAAAAGTTTGATATATGTAAATATAATTAATAAATGATACTAGCACCAGTTATGGCCGCTATAAGAACAAAGTTTACTGTTTTTGTGATTGACGGGTTTCTTTTTTGTAATTCTTACGAACTCAAGTTACTCATAAAACAAGTAACTCTTTCTTTAATCAATTTAATTACCAAAGTTTTTTTGTTTTTTAAATTATAGCATTTTATTTAGTTGATGTTTTTTTTCCAGTAATGGATAAAGTAAAACCAGTAATGAGCAGAGCACGCAGTGATGGACACTTGCTAATGATTACAAAATGATAAATACTACGACACAAAATATATAAAAGAAATTTGAAACAATGTAAAGCAATTGCTATGATAATATAATAATTAATAAATAAATTATACTAATAATTAGTTTAAATGTCCATCATTTTGACACCTATTGGCCGATTGTCATCAAATCACGCTGTAAGACAGTTAAATGTATATAGATTAATATTCATAAATGGAAGTAATTAAATATCAACACATACAGATTTCTAATTCAGTACATAAAATTAAAAATTTGCCATTACTGGGGTCTTATCTCTAAATAAATGGTTAATATAGTTGGACATAACAACTTTTGATATTAAACCGATGGACTTGATCAGTTTTGATAGTAAAAAGTAGCAATGTATTAAAATTAAAATGACATCTGCATAATATATTAAATGTAAAAGTCTTTGTCATAGGTGTAAGTATCTAGTTTTATAGATCTCTAAAAACATTATTAAAAGGAGTACTTTGTTTTATTCATAAAACATATTTTTCATTTTAGTTTATAGGCTCCGTTATTACATTTTGAAGTATATCGCGTAAAGACACGGGGCTAGGATCTCACTCATTTATCATGTCTATCAAAGAGTATGATGGACGAACTCCATGGCAGAGATAAAGCAGAAAGGGCCGCAAGGAGACCGCAAAGTACTGTCACATGTGAAAAATATTTGTTGTCATTTGTTATTACTTTAATTTGCTTTTAAAGATGAAGGAAATTTAGAACGGTGTAAAAAAGTATGGTTATCATATAAAAATTTATAAATGGTTCACTATTATTGTAATTTGTGTATGATTTTATAGCTGTTTATCAATTTATAGTCAACGTATTATAATTTCAAGAAAATTTATGTAGAAACCCTCAAGTCAAGTTAATTGGTAAGGTGGATGGACGTATCCCTGCTATTTGATCAAAATAATTCTACAAATCGCCGAACGTTCGCGACGTAATGAGATTACTTAAAATGGCGGGTGCGCACGATGCTTAGATTTTTAGAAAAAACATCAAAATAAATGATACCAGTTAAGGGTTGAATTGTCAAAATCTCTAAATTTTATACATATGGGAGGCATCCGTTATGGCCGCTATAAGAGCAAAGTTGACTGTTTTTGTGACTGACGGGATTTTTTTGGAATTCTCATGAACTCATGTTACTAATAAAACAAGTAACTCTTTATTTAATCAATAATTACCAAATATAGTAAAGCAGATAATGAGCACGCAGTGATGGACACTTGCTAATGATTACAAAATGATAAGTACTACGACACAAAAGATATATAATAATTAATAAATAAATTATACTAATAATTAAATTAAATGTCCACCATTTTGACACCTATTGACCGATTGTCATCAAATCACGCTGTAAGACAGTTAAATGTTTATAGATTAATATTCAGAAATGGTAGTAATCAAATATCAACAAATATTTCTAATTTCTAATTCAGTACATTTAATTTAAAAATAGCCATTACTGGGGGTATATCCAGTACCTTATATATATGAAAATAATTATAGAAAAAGCACTATTAATAAAAACTTTATAACCACCCATATATTTTTTCATTATTAAGATATACAGACAGATAAAGATAGGGATAGTCCGATATTTAAATTAGGGACAATTTAAAGCAATTAGTGGTACAGACAATTAAAACAAGCTTACTGAACTACAAGGGCTTCAATTGTAGTAATGTTGTTATTATAGGAACTGTTTAAAACTTTACGTACATATATAATGTATAATAATACATACTACTATATGCGGACCAATAGTTAGTGAACATTATTACAGGAACTCTAAAATTAACTATTAGTTGTTTAAGTAAACATTTATATATAGAGTAATCAAATGGGACGTGCATTTGTGTAGAAAGTTGAATAGCCGATAAGACTATGTTGTATTGGTGATTGTTTAATTCTTGAATGCTTTTAATGTTTCAGTTATTAATGATATTGGTTGTTATCTTTTTCAGGAGATTGTAGTTATCGCTGTATATGTAATTAATATATACAAGGAAGGTCTTTCCGGTGTATCCAAACGATTTTTCTTTTTTTTAAATTATGTTTTTTGACTCTAGTAACTAAAACATTTATTATTTTAACCCCTTATATTGCTTTTAAGTAATTTTGTATTTTTACTTTAACTGAAAGGAAATTTTAATAATGTTTATGATATTACGGCAGATTTTTTAATTCTCATTTCAAAATCGTGTGCAAGGGGGGGGGGGGGGGGTGACATCCCAAAATATTTATTTTTTCAAGATATCTCAAGAACGACACATGTTACGTGAAAATTGTATAGAATCTTTTTTGTAGAGCATTCAATTTCCTATAATATAGGTCTACAAAGCTTGTTGTAAAATATTCCCTTACAAATATTTATCTCAATTTGCTTTAAAAGATCGTCATTGGTTTTTTAAAACTGATATTTACTTTGACGTTTTAAATACTTTATCGGTGTTTATTTAAATTGTTCAATAATTAACTACCTTTAGTGTATTTCGCACGAGGAAGCACTGTGCATTTACTTTGCAGATGTTTTTTATTTCTACTTCGAATTTTTTAACTACACAAATAAACTTTTACAACTGCAGTTTTCATTTTTGGAACTGCAGAAACAAGCTTCAATTACATACTAAAATAACTTCTGCTCGTTTAAAAACCAATTATCATAATAAGATAACCATTATAAAAAAGGAAAAATACCTTCTTTACTTGTTAATATAAAATTTGCCGACATTACCAATTATTGAAAATAACGAATCGTATTTTTCTCTTATTTGATTCTATTTATATAGCTACATTCACTTATTCTCTTAAAGTCTTTTATATATTTATTACAAGAAAATTTCCTGTTGAAAGCGAAAATTACAAGCACTTCAAGTAGATAAAAGAATCAGCTCGAGATCGAAAGTTCATCAACTAATTTATCAAAAAAGCACGTAGCTTTAACGGCCCACACACATTTTAGATGGTTGTACAAAAGAAAGAGGTTAACTGTGCGAAACAAAGAGAGAGAATAATGACGTTAAAAAGTCTCGACACCATTTGGTACATGATGTGTCAATGGCGTCATCTGTTGTTAATCTCGGAGGGGGGAGGGGTGTATATTAAGAAAAACGTCTATATAATATGCATGAAAGATGTTACTATATTATATAACGATATTGATAACATAGCTACACAAAAAAATGCGAAGCCAAAAAAGCAACCTATGTATATAGCATTATAGTATTGTTCGAGCATAGTCGAAATCCAATTTTTTGGAATTTTCTGCTTACCAGTTTTTTTTATTAGAGCTTGAATTTTGGGTTTAAGTTGAATTTTTCCAAGTTAGCTAAACCCAAAATTCAAGCTCAAATTAAAAAAAATGGTAAGCAAATTTAGACCAATACTACAATGTCGTTTTTTTGGCTCCTTTAATTAATAAAAATCACAAATTTATACTCGAAATGTTCAGATTCAATGCAATCATTTTAAGAATTAATTTTAGTATGTTTTGCAATTTTTTAGAGATTTTTATCAATGATTAAATGACTATAATTTATAATACAATTACACTGATTGAGCGTTAAGCAAATTAAATTGATTGAAATATACCTACCTATGTACACATGTAAAAAACACTACACTGATTTAGTCAAATAATTCTGATACACAAAATTTATAACTGACATGAAATTACGAAATTAAAAACAAATTCGTATATTTTTAGCACATTTTTTTAAATATAACTTTATAAATATAAATGTGCCGATAAGGTGTTAAATAATATAATTCCTAAATACAAAAACAAAAAAAATTGGACAAACCTAGAATTAGTTTTATTTAGGTTATATTATAATTGAAAAACGGCAAGCTTGTATTAGGGAAAATTTACAAATGATATTTTCTAATATAAAATTATGACGTAAATTATATACGTATTAGAAAGTCCCGTATTCGGTTGAAATATCGTTTTCAAAAATAGGAGGTTTTCTTCCCAGACAAAAATTAATCTTAACCCAATCGTGCCCAGTGTTACATATATGTAACAGAGCGTTTTTGTTAAGATTTTGAGTATTGGACTGAATACATCAACAATGCAATTACCAACGTTCTGGAGTTTTAGTATACATAGATAGGTATGAATTGATGACAGGAAAGTCAGTAATATCGGTAACAAAAAAAAACCTCGGGAACGATTGAGTTAAATATAAAATTTCACCCTTCTACGATTTGTCGTATTTGATTTACAGCGTCTACAGATAGACCGACACACAGACATCATGGCGAAATAGTCAGACATAGGTATAAGAAAGTAATTAAATGGATTTGATTTCAAAATAAATAGTTTTTATAGTAAAAAAATCTTGTGTCAAACGCAAGTTAAAACAAAACAATGAAAAATCTTAAGAGGTGTTTTCTTATTATTTTAAACATACATTAAACTACAAGGTGTTAGGTTCTTATCACCCCCTTGTGGTTACGGCAATGTGATATATAGTATTATACAGTCTAGTCTAGACGAGCTGGATCCATTGTTCTCTTTATCGAAAAATAAATACATGCACAGCGCATTCTGATAATGCATTTATATAAGTCACTCTCTATGAGTTATAAACTGTTATTTTGATAAATACATACATGAATATTGAGTAAAAGAGTTAGGAAATCTGAGACAATGTTTCAGTTAAATATAAATTAACTGTTTGCACGATGGGGTATTGTTTTTTAATTTGATTTCATAAAAATAAATATTTTTTTAATTCGCTTGATGATTTTTTAAATATTTTCGAGTAGAAATATTTCCGACATATTAATTAATTGATTTTGTAATTTAATGTATATATTTGTGAAATATAATTGCTTTATCCTGTTATTTTGAAGTAGACAACAAGATTAAGATCAAAATGTCAAGTAGCAATCAAGGGCGGTTTAAAAGGGTAATTGGGGTTAATAATCCCTTTAGAATGTATAAAATAAATACATACGAATGTTCATGTAAGTTATAATTATTCATAAATTATCTATTCTATTCCTTCCTTAAACCGTTTTAACTACTTTTTGTTAATATGTCAACACTTTATTGAAGTCATTATTTCAAAAATATTAAATTTTAAAATGAAAAATTAAATTTTATATAAAATACCCTTTTCATAAAGCACAAAGAAAAAACTATAACGTTTTATAAATTAATCTTTTATCTTTATGAAAATAATCTCCGTTGAATTTGATGGCTATAAAAGTTTTCATCATGTAAAAAAGTATAAAATAAAAAATATTTTGTCAAAACATTTCTTTTCTTGTTTTCGCTATGAAATGAATATATAGCACTCTTTTTGCTATTACTTTTTATACAGCTATTATAAAAAAAAACATATTCCATAATTACCTTGCATGAGTCTTATAATGTATTCATATACACTTGGTTTTCATTTTTTGTACATATTTCTGTTCTATTGGTACTTAGAACGGAGTAGTAATCTGAAACAAAAAGAAATCATCATAAATATCTTCATATTTGGAAATATCATTGTTAAAATAATGGGTAGGTGAAAAAAAAACAAAAAAAATGACGATACTAAAATGGGTACTATACTTTTTACGCAGGGTCGAATTAAGGAGACAAAAAGTAACTAAATTTTTTAAATTAATAAATATATGCACTGTAAATTTTATAATAGAAGTTATAAATGACACAAATTATAACTATAGAGTTGTTTACTTATATTGGAGCTCCCTATAACTATTTTTGTAAAATTTTAATATAATATTAATATATTTTTTGACACTATAATACAGCAGATTCAACTTCAACAAAAATATATTTTTAAAATTATTTACGTTATTTATTGCTGAAGATTAATAATAGTTTATATAATTAATGAAACAATGCATTTCCGTATTACAAATACAACAATTATTGAAATTAATCATTATTGACGTAAATATAAAATATCAGTTTTGATAACGACGTAAACATTTTGAAGTTAGTAGATAGAGCTGTCAAATAATAATTAATATAATAATCATGATATTCTATTAATTATGCACATTTAATTGCAGTATGTACTAAACTTCTCTCTAATTTTCTACAAGAAACATAAAATATAACCTAATTATAAAAAACAAAGATCTTTCATAATTTATTTGAAAAAAATACGTTGTTGCCTAATGCTATTGAAAACATTCTCACCAGTTTTCATGTATTTGGTAATGTTTTGACAGTCCTCCCATTTCCCATTCGTTCTTAAAAGTTTTTTTTTACTTCTAGAAAATGGTAAAAGTATGAACATTTTTTTCAGAGAAAATATTTGACGAAGGCGGTAAAAACATTAACTCAAAATAAGTAATAAGTAGGAATCAAAAACCTTGAAGTAAGAAAATGATAGGCACTATATTTTTCTTCAACGATTTATATACCTACATATGTATATTTTGTAAATACGTTTAGTTAGCGAGAGGTAACATGCGGAACGTAATAAATTAAAATCTAGAATTAATTTAGTTCCTTTGGAATATAAAATTGCTTTATGTTATTTCTTAAGGAACTATCGATGAGTTAAATCTTACCGACACATTTTACCGATATAAATGTCATATTCGATAAAAGAGTAAATCTACTTACCATAATCCATACAATTGACGTAAAAAGAACGATATTTCCTTTATATAGAAACGTACAGTCAATAAAAGCTATGATAAGAGAAGCACGAGAAATAAAACGTGAAAAAAATGAAATCATTCTACCAGAATAATGAAATCTGACAAATGCATTAAGAGGAAGGCTTGTATTGAGAGAATTGAAAAATAAAACATACTGTAGATAGTAGATATACAGTATTGTGCTACGCAGTACCGGCTTTAGGGGGGGGGGGGGTGACATTTTCGGTGATTTTTAAATATTTTTTTTAGGGGGACAGAGGGCGGAAAAATAAATCTCGCCCAGGGCGCCAGATTTGATAAGGCCGGCACTGGTGCTACGTAATTCCGTTGTAATGTACGATAAATTAAAAAAATAATGTATTTGAGCTCTTTAGAAGTCAACGCGACTAACTTTATGTTTGAGTTCTTAATTTGTTAAGATCTTTTCTAAAAACCAATTAATTTCTCAATATAATTTTATAATTATATTTAACTATATTATATTTAACTTAAATATAAAAGTTAGATATTTGGTATCGCGGACTTTATTTTAGATCTTTTGATTCTACACAATTCTTTATTACATCATTTTGCTCTATATTTAACGGTTTAGGCAGCCTATTGCAAAAGAGCACGCTGACGGCAAACTTTTTTCCAACTTGATTTACTATTATCGTCACTGCTTATTCCTTTTACTACCTAACGTAACAAAATATAGCCTATAACCTGACCAGAGAACATATCTATGAATTAAAAAAAAAACACGTATATCGAATAAGTGGTTCTCGAGTTATAAGCGCACTAACAGACAGACAGACAGACGTTCAGCTTTATATATATAGATGTCATTTAGGCTTGTTCTTATAAAAATATCTCTTTGTAAATAAGTTAGTTGCTTTACTTTCTGAACTCAATGTTTTTAAGATCTGACATCATTTTAAATATTTTAAGGGAAACTAAAAATAGAGTCCATTATTAATTAAAACGGATAACAAAAAATATGTTTTACCTTTTTTTTATAGAACTTTGATTTCAGGTATACATATAATCATGTGTGTCCGCTGAGGGGGGAAAACGGGGAACATGCCCCCTCTCTTTTTCATGGGAACAAGTAAATTGATGCAATATTATATTTTATAATCCACTTATGATTTTATTAAAAATTAAATAAAGTTTATTAATGTAATTATTTATCTAGAAGCTTCTCCTTCTCCCTTAAAAATAATTACTGCGAACGCCTGTGTATATAATAAGAAAACATATATAACAAAAAGAACAATACAATGAAATCATTCGAGTGAAATAATAATAGTTGACATGTTCAAAGAAACCTCTTGAGACACCTGCATCTCAATAAAAGTTCGAATGTGCACGATTTTCTATGCATAGGCGCATGATCTATAATTATTACAAAACAGAATTAATTAACCTTAAAAATGAAACAATAAAACAATTCGACTTTCGTAACAGTTCAATGAAAAAACGTATTGAATAATTTTTTGCATGAGCATCTTCAGATTATAAAAATGCGTTCATAGGCGCCAGCAGATTAGAAAAGAATTCCGCAAAATATCGACGTTAATTTATACAGAAATTTTTACTTAAAAATATACTTAATAGCTTATAAGGTACTGGCACCAGTCTTGGATATGATCCCAGTAATGGTTATTTTTAATTAAATTAACTTAATTAGAAATATTTGTTGATATTTGATTACTACCATTTCTGAATATTGATTTATATACATTTAACTGTCTTACAGTGTGATTTTATGACAATTGGCAAATAGGTGTCAAAATGGTGGACATATAACTAATTATTAGTATAATTTATTTATTAATTATTATCTTATCATAGCAACTGCTTTACATTGTTTCAAATTTGACGATTCTTTCTTTTAACATATATCTTTTGTGTCGTAGTACTTATCATTTTGTAATCATTAGGAAGTGTCCATCACTGCGTGTTCATTGTTGGTTTTACTTTATCCATTACTGGAGAAAAAATATAAACAAAAAATGTGACAGTTTGAGCGTGATTACTCTTGCACGAATTAATTTAAATATCGTATTATATAAATATTGGTTTTATTCGAGCTGTTGTATACGAAATTATTTTGTGGACATTTGTCAATGCATCAATTCTACATAATTAGATATTTGAAATAATTTTTCTTCAACTCATTGCAAGTAAAAAGGTGAATGAATATTAATTCAATTTTTAATCAGTGTCCTTACAAATATCATTTACGTATTGAAAGAGTATCAAAAGAAATATTGCAATACATTCTACATAATTTGATATTTGCAATCATTTTTCTTCAATTCTTCACAAACAAAACGATGAATGTTAGTCCAATTTTCAATCAGTGTCCGTACATATATCATTTATGTATAGTAAGAATTTCAAAATAAATCATTTGAGTCTTAACTAACCTAACTTTAGACGCTTAATGTCGGCAGGCATTAGACTAGTCCGATAGTTCAATAGTAAAGTTGATATCTGTACAGATTAAGTATTTATGGGTTATTTGGTTATTCAACAGGGATACAAGGAGAATCAGGATGTTGCTAATGGACCGATCATAGCAGGTTTACACATAGGGGAGGGGAGGATCCAAGGAATGTAAAGGCACTTTGTTTGAAATTAACGATCTGTAGTCTTTTATTGAGTTACTTAAGGTTGTTGAGAAGTTCAATTCTTTGGATTTCGAATGTTTTTAATTGCAATATTATGTGTCTTGTATCAGCTATGGTATTGCTGTCGCAATCACAGTATAGAGGCGCGATCTATTACTGTTTTCTGGGTGCTTTGACTAGAAAATATCTTGCAGACGCTTATGATTGTATTAGGTAAAACGGAATAGGAGTCGATGATGACTATTTAAATTTAATGATTAAGTCACGTTTTTTTAAAATAAAATAAAATAATCAACGATGAGATCAACGATATTAAAAATATTTATGCATACATTTTACTGTCACTTTCAACAGAGTCGTAGTTATATGAATTTATAGTGCGAGTTTTTTGTTCTAATATATTTATGATTAATTCCTTTTATAAACGTAATTTTTAAATTGATAAAATTATCTCATATGGTAAATAATTATTGAAATAACTTATAGTCACATATTTTTTATATTATATTCATATAATTTACACATTAATTACTGATATTTTATAATAAATCTTGTATATTAGACATTTTTGCAGGCAGAATTTATATTTTGATGACCAACAATGATGGCGACCATCTTTTATAAATGCCAAATTCAAATGAATATCACTAAAAAAACTTTTAAAGGGAATAAAACATATGCCAAGTAAATGCACAGTGCTTCTTCCTAAGGTAGTTAATTAATGAACGATTTAAATAAAAACCGATAGTGTTCAGATAAATTACCTGGCATTGGTTAATCATTTAATTTTACTAAAAAATATTAGTTTGAAATTTTTCAAGACGCACTTGATTATTTTTTCGTGTATTTTTAATTTTTTGACAATTTCAATCTAAATTTATGCAAACGTCAAAACGACATTTAATATGTTAAAGTAAATATCAAATTAAAAAAAAACAAAACAAATGACGATTTTTTAAAGCATTAAGGAAATATTTTACAACAAACGTGGTAGACCTACATTATACGAAATTGAATGCTCTACAAAAAAGATTCTATAAAATTTTCACGTATCATGTGTCGCTCTTGAGATATATTGAAAAAATAAATATTTTAGGATGTCACCCCTCCCCCTTGTACACGAAAAGTGTTTGTCTTCATCTGAAACGGAAAAATCAATTTAAAATTTTGAAATCGTAGAACAATTATCTTGTCTTATTCTAAAACGATCATAAAGCTTCTCGTATCTTCGATATTGCAAAACAATTAATATTTATTTCAAGATCCACATAACACGAACCTTTTTTTATGGCGCACATTTTTGCGAAGCATAAAAAAAATTACCTGGAAACACACGTATTTGTTTACAAAAATACATTAGCAATAAAAATAAACAACAAATCAATAAATAATTAAATCATCAATAATATTGTTTAAATTATTTTAATCAATCGTAAACATTTCCATTTAACACTGAGTGCATTTTTTTGACCTTCAGATGTTGGGGTCATAGTGACCTCATAATCAGAGTCTGTTTCAAAGACGCGTGCATGTGCAGAAATGTGTCAGCTGTATTTTGTTGAACAAACAAACTCTAAGTTGGTGATACGTATATTGACACTCCGTGCTTCACAATACAAAATCCTACTATTATGCTGGTGGTCAAAAGGTTTATAATGTTATAATTAGATTAGATAAACGTACATATATACTTTATTTTTTATTCTGTCGATCAAATATGTAAAAATAAGAAGTTAATAAAACAGCTATACAAAAAAGTGTGGAGCCAAAAAAGCGATCTATATATATATATATATATAACATTGTAGTATTGGTCGAGCATAGTCGAAATCCAAATTTTTGGAATTTTCTGCTTACCAGTTTTTTTATTTCAGCTTGAATTTTGGGTTAAAGTTGAATTTTTCCAAAAAAGCGACCTATATAGCATTGTAAGTTGAGCATAGTCGATTTTTTTAAATTTGAGCTTGAATTTTGGATTTATCCAACTTTAAAAAAATCAACCTAAACTCAAAATTCAAGCTCAAATAAAAAAAAAACTAGTAAGCAGAAAATTCCAAAAATTTGGATTTCGACTATGCTCGACCAATATTACAATTCTATATAGGTCGCTTTTTTTAATTAATTGGTAAATAAATTAAATAATGCATGAATCAATCAATATCTAGTCAGACTATTTTCACCATGATGTCTGTGTGTCTATCGGTCTATAGACGTAACTTACAAACGACAAAAGATTGAAAATCTATATTTTTCGAAAGAAAACTTCCCATTTTTTGTAGTAATCATCTCGTAAGTATAAGATAATATAGAAAATTGAATAAATATGCATATTATAAAAAGATTAAGACGAATAATATAAACCATTCCGGAGAATTTTACATCGAATAAAATATTTAATTAAGAAAAGTGGAAAAAAACATATAGCTGCCAGTCTTTATTATAATAATGAAAATTATTATGGAGAGTGTTTATTCAAATCTTTAATGAAATGTATAATACAAGCAAAAATTACTTTTCTTTGAAATTCAAAAGCTTATTATTTTACAATAGATATTTAAATGTATCTAATAGTACTTATATACAATGTTAAAAGTATCGTTTAATTATTTTCATTTCGATAAACTTCAAACTACATTTCGTTAATGATTCAAGCAACATCAAAACATAAAAATATCGTTAATTAATTATTTTAATTAGAACATTTCTCCTGTACATTTAATCAACATTAATATAAAAAGCAAATAACATCAAAAGTTACTTTGACGTATCAGAAATGAAAGCATGTTTCTCTGAAAATGTCAAACGTTTATCTACATATATGTTACGAAACCTGAGTTTGTCGGCAAGAGAGCAAGTACTTAGGGCTGGCAAAATATTTAAATGTTTTGATCGATCGCCAGGTTGACATTATATACAGTTTGTGTTGACAAATTAATATTGAAAAGTGCATGTATATATGGGTTTCTAGGTAAAGACGTTGTTTTATTATATTCAAATATTTGACACAGTTGTAAATGCGGTGTGTTTTCCTCCTAAGCAACCAGAGCCGGTCTTAGACTTTTTGTGGGGTTATAAGGAAAAATAAAAACTACACTTCGATAAATTAAGAGTATTTTTTTTACTAAAGGTTATTCATTTTGTAGAGGCTCATAAAGTGAAAATACGAATTTAGCTGAAAATTCCAGTAATTTACAATCAGTGAAAAAATATCAAAAAATCATTTTAATATTTATTTATTATAAATATCCTGCAGTCCTCTTTTGTCGGCCATGTAAGCAACAAAATACAAAAAAAAAACACAAAATTCCAATTCGTGTTGGTAAACATTTTTTTTAAAGTTGTTGCTTTTTTGTTTTTATTGTATATCAAGAAATCGAGTCTCAGTCGTTAAGATCGGAAGTTAAAAAAACAAAACCATTTTAATGGAAATGACAAATCAAAATAAAAATTCATTTTCAAATGAATCAAAAACTGAAAATAAGTTTGATATAATTTTTAATGTTAAAAAATTAAGTGAATTATAGAAATTTTGACATCAATTGGTAATACATCAAGGCATATTCAGATTTTTCGAACACTATAATTCCTTTATCAACAAAAATTAGTATAGAGATTGTTTGATAACTACACTTTGAGTGTAGATGACCACGAGGTAGTTTTGCAGGGGGTGAAAGGGGAAAAAATTGTTTTTATTCAAAATGGCAACTGCATTTATCGGTTTCTTATAGTGTAGATACCAAACTATTTCTGTACCAATTATCATTGATAAAGGAATTATTTTGTGCGAAAAATTTATTACATATTTAAATATATACATTTATAATATTTGAATATATCCCTGTGGTGACGTAATTCCCGCGCAAACGCTGATTGGTCGAGGAGCTACTGAGACTTCTCGATCAATACTAACTCTTAAAACTTAAAAGCAGGGCTTCGAACCGTTATTTTTTTCGTTTCGGTTTTCGTTCCGGTTCGAGTAAAAAAATATATTTCGGTTCGGTTCCGGTTTTCGTTTCGAAAAAAATACGGTTTTTCCTGCTTTCGGTTCAGTACCGAGTGATTAATTAAAAAAAATTATTTGTATTAAATTTTTTTTCTCTACCATAATTTAGAACATTTTATGGTATGATAGTCCGAACGACAATTGAAGTGGGAAATAAGATCATGTTAACGCGCGTATTTTAATATGTACTGAACCGTAAAAACCGATATTTTTATTTCGGTTCTGTTCCGGTTTTCGTTCCGGCAAAAAATAACGGGTTTTCCGGTTTTCGGTTCAGTTCCGGTTCGAAGCCCTGCTTAAAAGCAAGATTCTTGGTAAAATATATAAATAAAGTTGATATCGTCTCATTGTCAGTCCCGTCTAGTCTAAATTCAACCAGTCTCATATTGGCCTATCATTTCTTTTTTATTCTCTTTGCTATCAAATACAATAACATTAAAAAAAAACATTAAAAAAAATAACGGTTTTTCCGGTTTTCGGTTTAGTTCCAGTTCGAAGCCCTGCTAAAAAGCAAGATTCTTGGTAAAATATATAAATAAACTTGATATCGTCTCATTATTAGTCCCGTCTAGTCTAAATTCAACCAGTCTTGGCCTATCATTCCTCTTTGCTATCAAATACAATAATAACATTAAAAAAACACACATACTACGTTGATTTCAATTCGGAACGTGAAAGCAAAATATTGATGAATAAAAAAATCAATATATCTTTGCCGTACCTCTTCCGAAATGTCAACAGCGTATCTGTTACGAAACTGTTGTGGATATTGATGCGCTACGTTTTCTATAAACCATCATGAAATAGAATGCCGTTCGTGTTCTGAATAAGATAAAATCAGTTCCCAAAAAACTTATGTGAAAAAAGGTGTATTATGTTACAAGTTATGAATCTACATGATATGTTAATATTCGGTACATGTAGTTTAAATATACATGAATATTACGAAATTTACTTTACTAGGAATATATCTTTAATGTCAGGTTTTGATTAAATCTAATGTATTTCAAGTTATCTATATATTAACTAAATCGTTCCCGAGTTTTTTTTTTTTTGTTACCGATATTGCTGATTTTTCTGTCATCAATTCATACCTATCTATGTATACTAAAACTCCAGAACGTTGGTAATTGCATTGTTGATGTATTCAGTCCAATACTCGAAAATAAGTATGATTTCAAACCCATTCGAATTAAAATAATCTTACATCAAACGCAAAATCTTAAACACTAGGCACGATTGGGTTAATACGTGAATATCGAAAATTTTCGTACTTTTTTTAGTATTTATATTATAAAAGGAGGTAAATAAAACTTATATCATTTGAAAGGTACTGTGTCATAAATGTGCACAAAAAAATTCATGTGTGTATGTTGCCGTTAAGGCAGGTAAAATAAAGTTAATATACACATATAATTTCCCTTCTCGCTGTTTGTTCATTTTCCCACGCATTGTTCAACAGCGCATACTTCTAGCGCCACCAAGCGACAAAAGTAAATAGTTTTGGGTTTCTGTAAAACGTACAAAATGCTTATAAGAGATTTCAATTCACGTTCAATTGCAGTATTTTTATTTGGAAATTTTTGTTATAAAAGCAGGTTATGTTAGGTTAGGTATATTGCTGTTAAGGCAGGTAAAATATTGGTTGAATTTTGACTACTAGTATATAAAAATATTTGATACCTGTTTTTATATATTACGTGTAAAAACGAGTATTTTCAAAATAGAGTGTTCCTTACCGAATTCGGAAAAATAAACATTGTCTATCTGTGTCACAGCTTTCTAGCTACTGAATAATCTATTTTCTAATAGATTAACTATTTACTATAACTAGTGGTTTTTAACATTGCTGAAATTAAATTAAATTACCATGAAATGGATTAAATTCAAAAACTATACGGTACTGGACATAAGTACGCGAGGTTCAACTCGCATTTGACAATTTATTTTATTCTATTGCATATAATGGATTTAAAGTGATTAAATTGTCAATAACATGGATTTTTGTTGGAATTAGGGACACTATTAATAAGCAATTATGTATTAAAATATGGATTAATATTTTATAAAATATGCATGTGATTAAAACATGGGTATATGTAAAGTGCTTACATATAAAATTCTGTTAGAAGAGAATTTTTATTATTAACAAATAAATTTTTTTAAAGTATATATTTTTACTTACAATTAGGCATTTTTATAATTACACGTTTTGAACAGTATTAGTCTAATTTTCAGTAAAAATATTTTTTGTATGAGTTACCGACAATGCCGAAAAGAGTAGGTCTATATTTTTTTAACATTTAAAGTGTAAAAACAATTGAGTTACAATTGGCGTTAAAAATAAGGAACTAAATTAATTTTAACAATTTATTTTTAGATTTTCCGAGCAATTAAACAAATAAAAACAATATTATAAATACAGTACATACCAAATAAAGTACAATACAATCGCTATTACAAAATAACAATTAGATACAGCCAAAATTACAAAACCGCTTTGAAAGTGACACATGTTTTTTTGATAAATGTTTTATGGTATTTTCACTTTAATATGCGACAAACTCACACATAAATCTAGTATAGTAGCTGTTTTATAACAATAATTATAGTTTTGTCTATAGTGCAATTAAGATTACGTAACAGGAAGTACACATTGTGGTTATAACGCTTTCCAACACCTAAGAGAACTGAATTCGTGTATTGTACATTATAATTGCAGATAATTGAAATAAACAATGTCAAACATGTCTAATGCCCTGTATTATAAAGAATTTGCTTGAGTACAAATTTAAATTAGCTTCCAGCTAACGCTATCTGGTAGGTATTAAATATAAATGACGTGGATCTTGGCGTCTTACACCCAGAACGCAAGATCCATATCAAGATCACCGCGGAAGCCTCAAGATAAATATAAATGACAACCAATCACAGACGTAGCGAATGAAATTGTAGATATGATAACCTTGACGCATGCGCGATAAGTACAATTTTTGTACGATGCATAAAATGCATATCATTTAAATTACTATACATGTATTACCTCTGCTTTAAAATATCGAGCAATTTCATAATAATTTGACACCTAGCAGGTAGCGTTAGCTGGAAGTTAATTTGTATTTCCACTCAAGAAAATTCTTTATAATTGTTTATCACAGCACCGACACTAAACTTTTGGCCGCCATAATCAAGACTGAAATTTTATGTCCTAGTAATAAAGGCATATATACAGTCCGGGCGTCCGCAGACCCCCCTCCTCCATGATCTCTCAAAAAAAAATATTACTCCCCACTAATTAAAACATTGTACAACGAGTATATTTACATAAACTCTTTGATCTTTTTTGTTCCTAAACGCTAAATAAATAACCAACTGATCTTAATAAATACTGGATGATACTTAAAATTGAATAATCTTATAATATAAGATATTATATGTAAAATAATAATATATTATTAATTTATTAATAAATAATATCTATAAATATTAATTTTAAAGTTTAAACTACGGCCACGTATAGCAAAGTACATAACTGTTTAACAATGGGTTCTCAAGATAATAAAAGAAAACTATCATATCTTTAAGAATAATCTTTTTTTTTTGTTTGAGGAGAGAGGGTGGCCCCATCACGAATAATTTCCGGGCACATGTTCATACAAACTTTTTTGCTTAAAATAACTGTTAAAGTTTGACACGCTAGTCCTGAATCATTGGAATAAAACTTTTTTTATTAAATCTCTGCCTCAGCATTTAAAACATAAAAATATATAAGATACTGGCACCAGTTATGGCCGCTGTAAGAGCAAGGTTTACGGGTTTCTTTTTTGTAATTCTCATGAACTCTTGTTACTCTTTATTTAATCAATTTAATTACCAAAATCCGCAAATATAGTTTGTTAGCCTTCTATTTTCTTTATGTTTTTCTCCAGTAATGGATAAAGTAAAACCAGTAATGAGCACGCAGTGATGAACACTTATGATTACAAAATGATAAGTACTATGACACAAAAGATATAATAGAAAGAATCGTCAAATTTGAAATAATGTAAAGCAGTTGCTATGATAATATAATAATTAATAAATAAACTATACTAATAATTAGTTGAAATGCCCACCATTTTGATACCTATCAAATCACGCTGTAAGACAGTTAAATGTATATAGATTAATATTCAGAAACGGTAGTAACAAATATCAACAAATATTTCTAATTCAGTACATTTAATTTAAAAATAGCCATTACTGGATTCATATCCAAGACTGGTGCCAGTACCTTATATACTTATTTGAGCTTCAACTAAATTCTTTTATTCCAAATCAAGACACACATTTTCACTTATCGTTTGTAGGCCATACAAACCTACAACGGGCATACACATATGTCGTCTTTATTTGCTAAAGGTATGTGTCTATATCTTTGGCTACACCATACAGAGGTTGTGACGTTTAGCAAAGTATCTATTTCCTTTAATTATTTGTTATGTATGTCAAAACGCAGTAATGAACAATAAAATCCGTGACTTAAGTCTAATGACTGCCGAGATCAAATTACAAACGAACTTGTGTATTGTGTATGAGGTAAAACAGTATATTACTTGTTTCTATTAGCGGATTTATGTACCTTATAATGTACATTCTTGTATTTTATATTTAGGTTAGTTATTTTTTAAGTATTTTAATGATATAATTGAATTAAATGTTTAAATTACCATGAAATGTTTTAGTATAAGGTACTGGCACCAGTTATGCCCGCTATAAAAGTAAGGTTTACTGTTTTTGTGATTGACGAGCTTCTTTTTTGTAATTCTCATGAACTCATGTTAGTTACTCTTTATTTAATCAATTTAATTACCAAAGTCCGCAAATATAGTTTGTTTTTTAAAATTATAGCCTTTTATTTTGTTTACGTTTTTTCTCTAGTAATGGATAAAGTAAAATCAGTATGGACACTTGCTAATGATTACAAAATGATAAGTACTACGACATAAAAGATATAAATGAAAGAATCGTCAAATTTGAAACAATGTAAAGCAGTTTCTATGATAAGATTATAATAATTAATAATTAGTTTGAATGTCCAACATTTTGACACCTATTGGCCGATTGTAATCAAATCACGCTGTAAGGCAGTTAAATGTATATAGATTAATATATTAAAGAATAGCCATTACTGGTATTGTACATTTTTTACTGTTTTACTGTGGACATGATTTTTTATTCAGATTTCTAATTAATCTTTATCAACAAAAGAGTATCTTAAATTTCATTTGTAAACATAATTCCACAAAACAAATACA
This sequence comes from Sialis fuliginosa, assembly GCA_961205875.1. Lineage (NCBI taxonomy): Eukaryota > Metazoa > Arthropoda > Insecta > Megaloptera > Sialidae > Sialis > Sialis fuliginosa. The sequence goes on from OY540809.1 coordinate 6,144,869, forward strand.
TCAATTATTTGAATAAATATCCGTTTATCAATAATAAACGATAATATTATACCGAGCACGAAATTGAGTTAGCAATCTTTAGTCCCTGAAGAGCTTTGCGAGTCTAAAACAATATTTACATGATAATGAATATTCTGCTTGCTTTATATACGTATTATATACGTACATACGTATAAAATATTAAGGTATATTGATCTGTTTTGACATAATAATATATCATAAAAATAATATGTAGAATCTGCGCTAGTAGAATTTTTAAAAATAATCATAATTAATAATCATCCTAAATAAATCATACATTTTCCATATAAATTCAATTATCTACAGTTAAATGCAGAAGTGGTCATCCAGTTTTCATTGAAATTCGCTTATCACAAACTTAGGCTCCTCCCATTTGATTATTATAATATATTTAAATCATTTCTCCATGTACCAAACAAAGACAGATATTTGAAACTCATTTGCTAGATAAAGAAGTACTCTTCGTGTTTAGTACTCATATAAATATTTTTACGATTAAATTATTATGTATCTATTGAAAATTGTATTTGTGGTAAAAAATATTTGATATTCCGAATTTTAGTATTTAAATATATATGTTAAACTTGTTATAAAATTAATTAATAAAATGGACGTATATTTGCTCCCCCCTAGAAAAAGATAAACGATGATGTTTGTGTTAATATTTTCGAATCTGTTATAAGCGATTCTGACCTTTATGGTAGAAGATAACTTCTGAAGCCCGTTGTACCTATAATATTCAATTAAAGACTTGTTCTTTCAACTTATCTTTTTTTATGCAATTCACTTTTATAAAACCGTATATTTGGATACCATTAAATAACCTTTTAGCTTTTACGCTTTTTTATCCTCCCAGTACTATTAGCCAAAAGCGAAACAAAAAACGAATATCTAAACATTTTTACGAGTTCTCTTGTAACATATGGCACAACCAGACAAGTAAAATGTGCATATTATGGGGCGATGAAAAACGGGATGTAAAAAGTATAAAGCAAACGATAGGATACAGTAGGATCTTCAGACAGTCTTGGAATTTTACACTGATATGAAATAAATTGTATTTTAGAATATCTCGTATTTCACTAAAACGTTTTCATTCTTGAATTTCACGAGGTGGTAATCGTGGATTCTAGCTGAATTTTACTTTTATATTAAGTTGTATGTACAATATACATATAGCAAATGTTTAAATAAACTGGAAAAGGATAAAGAATCAAATAAATTACACAACCACTCAAAAAAATTGTAGTATTGGTCGAGCATAGTCGAAATTCAAATTTTTGGAATTTTCTGCTTACCTGTTTTTTTATTTAAGCTTGAATTTTGGGTTTAGCCAACTTGGAACAATTCAACCTAAACTCAAAATTCAAGCTCAAAAAAAAACTGGTAAGCAGAAAATTCCAATACAGGTATAATAACGCATTTTTATGTCAATTAAGAATTACAATTGTTTGCCAAAAATTCAAATCAAACTCAACAAATATATGTTCTTACAGTACTAACGATAGAATACTTCAATTATATTTTAAACAAAGGTCATATATTAATTATCAAAATATGTTTAAATCAGGGCTTCGAACCGTTATTTTTTCGTTTCGGTTTTTGTTCCGGTTCGAGTAAAAAAATATATTTCGGATCGGTTCCGGTTTTCGTTCCGCAAAAAATAACGGTTTTTCGGGTTTCGGTCCAGTTCCGAGTGATTAATTAAAAAAAAATTATTTGTATTAAAAAATTTTTTTCTACCATAATTTAGAATATTTTATGGTACTTGTATAATCAGAGCCGGCCTTTGCGATTCTGGCGCCCCAGGCGAGATTTTTTTTTGACGCCCCCCCCACCCCCCTCCACCGCCACAGTGACGATCATTAAAAATTATCCGCACAAAAAAAAAAAAGCGTGAGAAAATTATCTTGTTATTAATTCATTAGTGTAATATAATAATATAATATAACATATAATTGATAAATAATATATAATATAACTAAAATTATATAAAAGATTTCTTTCTGGCTTTCATATCTGCAAAATTATCGATTGCTGTCTCAAAATTGAGGTTTGCTACAACCTTATTTTCAATTGAAAGAATAGCCAAATTATTCAACCTATCTTCTATCATAGCCGATTGCAAATAAGTTTTTATGAATTATTTTAATTTACTAAAACTTCTTTCACCACTAGCTACACTAACCGGAATTGTTACAAGAATTAGCAAAGCCACCCACAGATTTGGCACTGTGCTTTTCAAGTTTTGTAAAAAAATGTTTAATAAATAATTTATTTTTGATATTAAGCATTTTATTAAGTAAAATGAATTATTTTGCAGAAAAAATCAAAACTATTATTCAAAAAATATATATAGCTTAAATTTGGCGCCCTAGAACAGAACATAGAAAAAAAGTTTAAAATAATTGGCGCCCCCACGAAATTAGCGCCCCAGGCTGTCGCCTGGGTCGCCTGGCCGTTCGGCCGGCCCTGTTTTTTTTTACTTATCCAAGTATTAAACCAATCTATAGATTCTAATAAATTGAAAATTTATCAATAATGATGAACGGATGGCATATTAAAAAAAATATATTGTTACATTCATCAGAGTAACCGTTTTTTTAAATTAGAGCGAATTGTCGCTGAAGAAGTATCGACTATCGTCTAATTTTTATAATACGCGTGATTTTGCTAATTAACTTTTTGTATAGTGTTTACCAGGTATGTACATTGTGATTCATATTATTTATTTGATTTTTTTGTTTCGGTTCTGATATTTATGTAATGGTTTTTATTTGTTAACGTATGTTTACATCATGCACTTGTCGAAAGAGAAATAAAACTAAGTTTTGTTAACGAATGTACATATCCTCATTGTTTATAGTTAATAATAATTATATAATTTATAAAAATATAATTTTAATAATAAAAAAAAGGTAATATTATTCTCTCCATTATATAACAACGTAATAACTGAAATCAGATGTTTACTCTTGTAAATTTTTGAATTAACGAATTATTTTTGAATTAAGAAAAAATGTTTTAGATAAAAAATGTCGAGTATGTTATTATCTATAATTTATTCCCTATACATTTTTTTCCAACATTTATAATTTAGCCAGAAAGAAATTTTTTATGTAATTATTTAGATTCACCTACACTGTTCACTATCAGTATTACGTATAAGAAAGTCCCATGGTACCTATGGCAAACAAGCACACTGTTTAATCTCTGTACTACGTATAAGAAAGTCCCATGACACTCATGGCAGATATTTCTCCTCTGTTATGAACCATTTGAATTATAATAAAATTGCATGACGTTAACATTTGTTTACAAAGTCAAAAAAATGAAATAAACTTTTATTTTCAAAAAAAGATTTTTTTTACTATTTTTCCCTTAAATCTAGCCTACTTCTGCTTCAAAAAATTAATATTTCGTTAAAATAAAAAAAATCATGCAATAAAGGGTTAAAGATAATAGTGTAAGCTACATTTAAAAAAAAAACTGGAGTCTCCTCGATCGCGCCAAGTTGAGATATTAACTATTCAATTTACTTCTTTGTTAGCGTATGAGTTTTAATTTGTTTTTTAGTTTTAACTTGTTTTTAAAAAGGGAAGGAGCACGCGAAGGTCTTTAAGTGCGTGATGCTCTTAAAGATAATAGTGTAAGCTACATTTTAAAAAAAAACTGGAGTCTCTTCGATCGCGCAAAGCTGAGATATTAACTATTCAATTTACTTCTTTGTTAGCGTATGAGTTTTAATTTGTTTTTTTTAGTTTTAACTTGTTTTTAAAAAGGGAAGGAGCACGCGAAGGTCTTTAAGTGCGTGATGCTCTTAAAGATAATAGTGTAAGCTACATTTTAAAAAAAAACTGGAGTCTCTTCGATCGCGCCAAGCTGAGATATTAACTATTCAATTTACTTCTTTGTTAGCGTATGAGTTTTAATTTGTTTTTTTAGTTTTAACTTGTTTTTAAAATAGGAAGGCGCACGCGAAGGTCTTTAAGTGCGTGATGCTCTTAAAGATAATAGTGTAAGCTACATTTTAAAAAAAAACTGGAGTCTCTTCGATCGCGCCAAGCTGAGATATTAACTATTCAATTTACTTCTTTGTTAGCGTATGAGTTTTAATTTGATTTTTTAGTTTTAACTTGTTTTTAAAAAGGGAAGGAGCACGCGAAGGTCTTTAAGTGCGTGATGCTCTTAAAGATAATAGTGTAAGCTACATTTAAAAAAAAAACTGGAGTCTCTTCGATCGCGCCAAGCTGAGATATTAACTATTCAATTTACTTCTTTGTTAGCGTATGAGTTTTAATTTGTTTTTTTAGTTTTAACTTGTTTTTAAAAAGGGAAGGAGCACGCGAAGGTCTTTAAGTGCGTGATGCTCTTAAAGATAATAGTGTAAGCTACATTTAAAAAAAAAACTGGAGTCTCTTCGATCGCGCCAAGCTGAGATATTAACTATTCAATTTACTTCTTTGTTAGCGTATGAGTTTTAATTTGTTTTTTTAGTTTTAACTTGTTTTTAAAAAGGGAAGGAGCACGCGAAGGTCTTTAAGTGCGTGATGCTCTTAAAGATAATAGTGTAAGCTACATTTAAAAAAAAAACTGGAGTCTCTTCGATCGCGCCAAGCTGAGATATTAACTATTCAATTTACTTCTTTGTTAGCGTATGAGTTTTAATTTGTTTTTTTAGTTTTAACTTGTTTTTAAAAAGGGAAGGAGCACGCAAAGGTCTATATGTGCGTGATGTTCTTAAAGATAATAGTGTAAGCTACATTTTAAAAAAAAACTGGAGTCTCTTCGATCGCGCCAAGCTGAGATATTAACTATTCAATTTACTTCTTTGTTAGCGTATGAGTTTTAATTTGTTTTTTTAGTTTTAACTTGTTTTTAAAATAGGAAGGCGCACGCGAAGGTCTTTAAGTGCGTGATGCTCTTAAAGATAATAGTGTAAGCTACATTTTAAAAAAAAACTGGAGTCTCTTCGATCGCGCCAAGCTGAGATATTAACTATTCAATTTACTTCTTTGTTAGCGTATGAGTTTTAATTTGATTTTTTAGTTTTAACTTGTTTTTAAAAAGGGAAGGAGCACGCGAAGGTCTTTAAGTGCGTGATGCTCTTAAAGATAATAGTGTAAGCTACATTTAAAAAAAAAACTGGAGTCTCTTCGATCGCGCCAAGCTGAGATATTAACTATTCAATTTACTTCTTTGTTAGCGTATGAGTTTTAATTTGTTTTTTTAGTTTTAACTTGTTTTTAAAAAGGGAAGGAGCACGCGAAGGTCTTTAAGTGCGTGATGCTCTTAAAGATAATAGTGTAAGCTACATTTAAAAAAAAAACTGGAGTCTCTTCGATCGCGCCAAGCTGAGATATTAACTATTCAATTTACTTCTTTGTTAGCGTATGAGTTTTAATTTGTTTTTTTAGTTTTAACTTGTTTTTAAAAAGGGAAGGAGCACGCGAAGGTCTTTAAGTGCGTGATGCTCTTAAAGATAATAGTGTAAGCTACATTTAAAAAAAAAACTGGAGTCTCTTCGATCGCGCCAAGCTGAGATATTAACTATTCAATTTACTTCTTTGTTAGCGTATGAGTTTTAATTTGTTTTTTTAGTTTTAACTTGTTTTTAAAAAGGGAAGGAGCACGCAAAGGTCTATATGTGCGTGATGTTCTTAAAGATAATAGTGTAAGCTACATTTTAAAAAAAAACTGGAGTCTCTTCGATCGCGCCAAGCTGAGATATTAACTATTCAATTTACTTCTTTGTTAGCGTATGAGTTTTAATTTGTTTTTTTAGTTTTAACTTGTTTTTAAAAAGGGAAGGAGCACGCGAAGGTCTTTAAGTGCGTGATGCTCTTAAAGATAATAGTGTAAGCTACATTTAAAAAAAAAACTGGAGTCTCTTCGATCGCGCCAAGCTGAGATATTAACTATTCAATTTACTTCTTTGTTAGCGTATGAGTTTTAATTTGTTTTTTTAGTTTTAACTTGTTTTTAAAAAGGGAAGGAGCACGCGAAGGTCTTTAAGTGCGTGATGCTCTTAAAGATAATAGTGTAAGCTACATTTAAAAAAAAAACTGGAGTCTCTTCGATCGCGCCAAGCTGAGATATTAACTATTCAATTTACTTCTTTGTTAGCGTATGAGTTTTAATTTGTTTTTTTAGTTTTAACTTGTTTTTAAAAAGGGAAGGAGCACGCGAAGGTCTTTAAGTGCGTGATGCTCTTAAAGATAATAGTGTAAGCTACATTTAAAAAAAAAACTGGAGTCTCTTCGATCGCGCCAAGCTGAGATATTAACTATTCAATTTACTTCTTTGTTAGCGTATGAGTTTTAATTTGTTTTTTTAGTTTTAACTTGTTTTTAAAAAGGGAAGGAGCACGCGAAGGTCTTTAAGTGCGTGATGCTCTTAAAGATAATAGTGTAAGCTACATTTTAAAAAAAAACTGGAGTCTCCTCGATCGCACCAAGCTGAGATATTAACTATTCAATTTACTTCTTTGTTAGCGTATGAGTTTTTATTTGTTTTTTTAGTTTTAACTTGTTTTTAAAAAGGGAAGTAGCACGCGAAGGTCTTTATGTGCGTGATGCTCTTAAAGATAATAGTGTAAGCTACATTTAAAAAAAAACTGGAGTCTCTTCGATCGCGCCAAGCTGAGATATTAACTATTCAATTTACTTCTTTGTTAGCGTATGAGTTTTAATTTGTTTTTTTAGTTTTAACTTGTTTTTAAAAAGGGAAGGAGCACGCGAAGGTCTCTAAGTGCGTGATGCTCTTAAAGATAATAGTGTAAGCTACATTTTAAAAAAAAACTGGAGTCTCTTCGATCGCGCCAAGCTGAGATATTAACTATTCAATTTACTTCTTTGTTAGCGTATGAGTTTTAATTTGTTTTTTTAGTTTTAACTTGTTTTTAAAAAGGGAAGGAGCACGCGAAGGTCTTTAAGTGCGTGATGTTCTTAAAGATAATAGTGTAAGCTACATTTAAAAAAAAAACTGGAGTCTCTTCGATCGCGCCAAGCTGAGATATTAACTATTCAATTTACTTCTTTGTTAGCGTATGAGTTTTAATTTGTTTTTTTAGTTTTAACTTGTTTTTAAAAAGGGAAGGAGCACGCGAAGGTCTTTAAGTGCGTGGTGCTCTTAAAGATAATAGTGTAAGCTACATTTTAAAAAAAAACTGGAGTCTCTTCGATCGCGCCAAGCTGAGATATTAACTATTCAATTTACTTCTTTGTTAGCGTATGAGTTTTAATTTGTTTTTTTTAGTTTTAACTTGTTTTTAAAAAGGGAAGGAGCACGCGAAGGTCTTTAAGTGCGTGATGCTCTTAAAGATAATAGTGTAAGCTACATTTTAAAAAAAAACTGGAGTCTCTTCGATCGCGCCAAGCTGAGATATTAACTATTCAATTTACTTCTTTGTTAGCGTATGAGTTTTAATTTGTTTTTTTTTTAGTTTTAACTTGTTTTTAAAAAGGGAAGGAGCACGCGAAGGTCTTTAAGTGCGTGATGCTCTTAAAGATAATAGTGTAAGCTACATTTTAAAAAAAAACTGGAGTCTCTTCGATCGCGCCAAGCTGAGATATTAACTATTCAATTTACTTCTTTGTTAGCGTATGAGTTTTAATTTGTTTTTTTTTAGTTTTAACTTGTTTTTAAAAAGGGAAGTAGCACGCGAAGGTCTTTAAGTGCGTGATGCTCTTAACCCTTAATTGCATCTTGTTAACATTCGTGAACAATGTTTTCAGAGGTATCTATTAGCAAAAATGTACAATATTTTTTAGCCTTTGCGATTCTGGCGCCCCAGGCGAGATTTATTTTGACGCCCCCCCCCCCTTTCCACCGCCACAGTGACGATCATTAAAAATTATCCGCACAAAAAAAAAAAAAGCGTGAGAAAATTATCTTGTTATTAATTCATTAGTGTAATATAATAATATAATATAACATATAATTGATAAATAATATATAATATAACTAAAATTATATAAAAGATTTCTTCCTGGCTTTCATATCTGCAAAATTATCGATTGCTGTCTCAAAATTGAGGTTTGCTACAACCTTATTTTCAATTGAAAGAATAGCCAAATTATTCAACCTATCTTCTATCATAGCCGATTGCAAATAAGTTTTTATGAATTATTTTAATTTACTAAAACTTCTTTCACCACCAGCTACACTAACCGGAATTGTTACAAGAATTAGCAAAGCCACCCACAGATTTGGCACTGTGCTTTTCAAGTTTTGTAAAAAAATGTTTAATAAATAATTTATTTTTGATATTAAGCATTTTATTAAGTAAAATGAATTATTTTGCAGAAAAAATCAAAACTATTATTCAAAAAATATATATAGCTTAAATTTGGCGCCCTAGAACAGAACATAGAAAAAAAGTTTAAAATAATTGGCGCCCCCACGAAATTAGCGCCCCAGGCTGTCGCCTGGGTCGCCTGGCCGTTCGGCCGGCCCTGTGTATAATAGTCCGAACGACAATTGAAGTGGGAAATAAGATCATGTTAACGCGCGTATTTTAATAAGTACTGAACCGTAAAAACCGATATTTTTATTTCGGTTCTGTTCCGGTTTTCGTTCTGGCAAAAAAGAACGGTTTTTCCGGTTTTCGGTTCAATTCCGGTTCGAAGCCCTGGTTTAAATGTCTAAAAAAAAAAACGAGTTTATCTCTAGCGAAATAGACTAATTGCACTAGGAATAATTTAGAATTTGATTATTCATTAATAAAAACATTTAGGCATTTTCCTGAGGCCGGTTTTAGTAGACGAGTTACGGAAAACTGCGCCTCTACGTAAGGTAAATAAATAAATAAATACTGACAAGATTCTAAGTAATTTAACTAACTTGAGATAATAAGGCAATTGTTATTGATGAACAGTTGAATTGTTTATTGTTGAATTCAAATTATTACGTCTTACACACGCACGCCAATTATGTTAGATATGTACATATAAACTATATTTGAATGGTAATTGTCAAGTACTAATTTATCAAATGTAGCTTTTCAGAAGTTGCTTAAATTAACAGTAGAAGAGAAAATGTATTTCAATCATGTTTAAATTTCAATGGATACATACGTCAGGATTCGAATACATTTATCTAAGGAGCTGTTTATCTAACTAGACAAACAGTGACAGCTATGTACGAGTAAGTAGTTTCTGTAAAATGTGTAAAGTTAGCTTCTGTATAAATGTTGACGTACATTGTTTTTCCACATTTCGAGCATAACGATTTTTTCGTAAAACTGTTATGTTCTTGCCAAATACCCTCGAAGAGTTAAACTAACATTTTCACATACTTAATCCCTGTAAATGTGTTGAGTAACTATAATGTAAAATGTTCAAAGTTTATATAGGCCATTTTGCTAGCCTTGTCTATCTCCTAAATTAATTTATGTCTAACATAACGCCATCTTATCGCAGCTTATTCCTCTCATAATAGTTCTTAATATACTCAGGTCAGAGAGGATACAGGAAGTCTTGGTACATTTTGAACGTGCTGTTTACTTTTGTAACGGATGATTATTTTATAATGCGACCAGAATTATTATGGTGTTGAACTAATTCATTTGGGTAAATATAATTTAATTTGTTTAAAATTAAAGCCTTTTGAAGTTACATGTAGATGCTCCTTGGCATCTAGAGCCATTTAATAAAACTGTGTTGATATGAAAATTGACGCAATCCATTTTTAATGTACAACTAATGTCCGGTATTATAAAATAATATAATATAACAAATTAATTTGCAAGCTTGAGGTATCAATTCTTATTATAATACAGTTGGGGACTCTGACCGCATCTTTGACCGTACAAAAAAAATTCGTAATATTATCACTGTTTTATACCGTGTTTATCTACCACACGTACGCAAATCTTGTCAAACACTTCATGAAACTTCAAGGGAACTGTCAGATAGGTTTAGTGCCCCATTTGAAAGTGCTTGCAAGCTTGCAAATATTGTTAGCTCGTTTATAATACCGGACATGTCTTCCTTGGCGGTATTAGAGAGTTACTCGGGAGCACAAGTGTAACGAAATATGTAATACTTTAAAATCTTGTATCTTCAGAACTAATAAATGTAGAGTATTAAATAAAATGTTAATAGATAGCATATATACCTTATATAGTTCCATTTTATAATAAAACTATTTAACCCTAAAAGTAGCATAAAAAATATAAAATATACATTATACTTAAAAAAAATGTAAAGAACAACCACGAGCCTCTGTTCTAAGGAAGGGGGGGGGGGGGGAGGTTCACTATCCCTATCTATTTTATAATATTCACTAATTTAATTATTGTTGTGTGGGTTCTATAGCAATTTTTAAATAAAATTCGCGAAAAAATCAGTATCAAATCCTTGAAGAGGTCTTAAAAGATTCTGATAAGAAATAAAGTATTTTTAGGATTTTGTTATTTAATAAAAAATTATAATAAAGATTAAGTATATTATGCCCAGAGCTCTACGTTTATGCTTTTATCCAGTCAGCAGCGAGGGTAAAACTATATATCTTAACTTTTAATATTGCACATGGGGATAATATGAAAAAAAACACAAACATTTTTCAGTTAATAAATTTTATTTTATTTAATATCCTTAAAAAACGTGGTTTTTAATTTTTTTAAATCCTTAAATCAGTGTGGACATTTTCAGTATAAGATGTTAATGTAGAGTCGCATGCAGAAGTGGTCGACCAGTTTTCATTCAAATTCGCTTATCACAAACATTTCTCCTTGTACCAAACAAAGACAGATATTTTGAAACTTATTTGATAGATAAAGAAGTACTCTTCGTTTATAGTACACATATATATTTGTGCGATTAAATTATTAATATTGTGTGGAATGCAGCATAAGTAAATTTTGTGACAATAAATATTTGATATTCGGAATTTTAGTACTTATTTAAATATATTAAACTTGATATAAAATTATTATTATTTGTGTTTTTATTTAAAATGAGGTAACCATATAAGCTCCATCCTAGAAAAAGATAACTGATGATGTTTGTCTTTATATTTTCGAATCTGTTGTAAGCGATTCTGACATTTACGATGGAGGACGACTTCTGAAGCCCATAGTACTTTAAAGCCGTCTCTGTGAAGTCCAATCACATTTTGTTTAGAATGTTCTGACGGATGAAAATACATAAAGGTGCTGCTATTACATACCACATGTATATACAGACATAACTTATGTATTATATGAACATTTCCCATTCCATTATTTATTACTTCTTGCTTTCAAACAAACAACAAAAGTCAAGAGTAAGTGTTTGCAGTTTATTTGTTTCTTTATGCGATACGTTCTTATTCGCTACGCCATATTATTCCCTATACAATATTATATGAATACCACACATGTTTCTTGAGAAAAATAAAACTTAAAAAAGCATATTTTCAATGCGGTGAATTTTATGTGCAGTTCATATAAGGAATTTTAATTTTTTTCAACAGATGTTTTGCATAGAAACTTAATTTTCTGCGAACGATATGTTATTTAATTCAACTCACTATCAATTAAAGCGGCAGTTTTTAAGCCCCTTGGACGAATTGCGTAAAAAGATTATGATAATATTTTCAATTTTATTAAAGTTGTTTTGTATTAGATTGTTATATTTACATATATCACTTAAAATATCCTTTGTATGGCCAAAGGGTGATTAATATTTTGTCTTGCTTAAAAAAGGAGCATGTGTTTTAGATTAAAATTATAGTACAGTCATACATACCCCAAAGTTAAGTCACCTTCGGTTCTAAAAGGTCTGTTAGTCGAAGCAATTATATTTTATATGTTGGAAGCCGATAGGGTAACTAAAAAGACGTAAGTCCGAAGCAAACACCAATTAGCAGTAATTGAAATATTACGTGAATGCAAAGCGACATTAAACTCTAGGCATATTGCAAATGAATACCTAACAAAAAGATCGATCGACATTAAAAATAAGAAAAACTCGAATTTAACCATTCAAAAGTCTAAACAATTGTTAATGTTAAATACTTTCAAATCAATAAAAAAAGTTAAGTACTTATCCGAGTTAGCAAATATAAATTTATGTTTTTACTAAACCATCTTGTTTTATGAAAAATATGTTGGCACATTTATAAATTATTCTGGTACCAAAACTATAAAATTAAATAAAAAATAGAATGGCCCATACAATTAATCAAATATGTGATAATTTTTAATAAATAATACACCAATAAATAATAAATAATTTTATGAACCTATCTACTTTTACATGTAAATATTTTTGGGTAGGTGCTAAATAATGTATAATATTATGACAGGGTCAGTTAAACAAAAACTATAAATTTCTTTTTAACAAAGTTAAACGCGAACAATGAGGTATTTGTATATTAAAGAAACGTGAAGATTTTCACACAAACGCAATAAAACGAAAGTGAGCACGTCCATGAATATTTTAATGTTGTTTATATTGTACAGCCAACGTGATTCATAACAAATGTCGCTATATTCTTATAGAGGTTAATATTATTCTTTATTAATACGATATTATTTGTTATTATTATTGCAATTATTCAGAAATATTTTTCAATAGAATTTAGTTTCTAGACTTGGGAATTCGCATATTATATCTACCTATCGTACATATATTGTTTTTTATAATATACAAGCGCATTGAACCCAGTGATAACTCGAGTTAGTATCCACAAAATCATACTGACATAAATAATTCAAAGTATGTTCTTTGACCTTCATTCAATTTGGCATTCATATTTTACTGGGAATAATGAAGTTCATGTAATTTCTTTTTAATTTTTCCACCCAGCATGCTCACAACACACGGTTCACCGCTTTTTTTTTTCTACTTCATGAAATTTACAAAAATTGTACACCTAAATCTCATATATCCATTAGTGAAAACTGGAATAAAATCCGTTCAGTAGTTACTGAGAAAATCTTGTAAAATTATATTTTCAAACTCCCAGGAAACAACTTTTAGAATTTGTATGATAATAAATACGTTAGCAATAATCATAATCAATTTGTAAATTATAAAATTCTTTATTCAATAGCTACTATTTTCATAAAAATGAAAGTTGTATGGTCTGACATCATGAAAACAAAACACGACTTGATAAAGATTTTTTTAGTCTTTTGATGTTAAATCTTAGATTTTCATAATTTATTAATAACCATGAACATACGCAGAAAAATTATCTAACTATTGGTGAAAACCGCATTGAAATCGGTTCAGAATTCCCGAGTCTATAAGCCTTTATTTGAAAAAAAAAATCATTAATATCAGAAAAAAATCGATGAATTTTGTGAATATAAAAAATTTGATAGCACCGTCACGTCGATAAAGCGAGAATACACGATTTATCTCTCCAAGCTGCGCCCAATCCATTGGATGACGCAGTGCTAGCACGCATTACAAATTATTTTTTCTCGTTATTTGTGTCGAAACCCGTATCGGGGATTTTCTGATAAAATAATTGTTTCAACAAATATCGCCGACGTGTTTCACCTGCAGGTGTTGATAAAAAAATAATAGAAACTTTCATTGCACGTAATTGAATGGTTGTGGAAATCGATATTTTAAAGCATTTATTTTATTATTATTGTAATTTAGTAATCGATTTTCCATTAATAATATTTTGCTGTTTATTATATTATATTCTTTAGTATAAACATTTAATATAATAATGATATCATTATATTTAATGTTTTAAATTTTATTCGCCCACGCTACTGGTTGCATACTTAAAAGTTGTCGAAATTCAAATCAGCGCAATAATTTTTATCACCAGATGTATGTATTAAATTCTGACATAAATGGTCTTCATTGCAAAGTAGGAGAGAAGCCATTTCAAGAATGAAATTGAAGATTTATCAGATGAGTTATTTTCCCTCCCTGAAAGTGATAAATTTATATCACGTGAATTTTATTACCCATAAAATTTATTTTAAATTTAACGTGAGGTAAAATTTTACACATTTTAGAGTTTACGAACATGTTATACTTAATATGATTATTATCAGACGAAAATGTATGTGTATATTGTATATACTATTGTATATGTAAGCTATTTTTTTGGTGGTTCTCTTGAAATATAATTTTAAGAACGTTTTTATTTATTCAGTATAAAAACATATATAAAAATGGTTTCTTCAATTAAAAATATTTATTTCTCTGATCCAATTAAATCATTTTTGTCTACGCAGATTAAAATAGTGGTTTCATTTATATAATTAATTAATAATTATAATTAATAAACATTTATTTTCTTTAAATATGAATAGCAAAAAGAGAAATTTTTCTTTAATTACATTCACAGATTTAGTACAAAAATGATCATTTTAATTCCACACTATTACCAAATGTAGGTCAAATGCTAACTAGACTGTTTTTCCTATCGTTTAAATAAGTTAATTAAAAATTCTATAGCGTATGTGTTGTGTACATTGATATCAGTAAGTTTTAATGAAAAATTTTTTTTTGACCATTGACAATAAAATGCATTTATTTGTTAACCTCAAGAGAATAACGTTTACCCAATGTAGAATTGCATTTCGTTGTATCAGTTGTATGTAAATATATTCATTATTATAGGGGAAAGTCGGCTAAGGGAAGCATATTTTGTCAATCCTCCCCCTTTATTAACAAAAAAAAACAAGTTATGAAACACATTAAGTTCAAGCTTTTACTTTTTTAAATAAATTCTTATATATTTGTATAGTAACTAATGATTCTACGTCTTATTTTCTTGTATTTTAGTCGATATTTGTATGATGAGTTGAAGTCCACTAAAAAATTTCGAATTTTTTATTTCGTTAAAAGTTGAAATTTTCAAACCGCATGTCTGTATCTCAAACTGTTCTCGAGATATAGCCTCTCAAAGTTTTAGTTTTTTCAAATTTTTGAAGAAAAAAGGCTATAACTTTTGAATGCGTGGTCGGAATTGATTTTAGTTGACGGATTTGAATTCAGCGTGTCAAAATCTATATAATGACATGTATAATACTTTAAAATCCGACAAAAATATTTTCGTTAAAAATCGACATTTTTTTAAGGTATACCCCTTTGAATTTTTTCGATTTTTCGCGAATTTTTTTTTTTCGAGTTTTAAGGTATTATACATGTCATTATATAGATTTTGACACGCTGATTCCAAATCCGTCAACTAAAATCAATTCCGACCACGCGTTCAAAAGTTAGGGCCATTTTTCTTCAAAATTTTGAAAAAACTGAAACTTTGAGAGGCTATATCTCGAGAACGGTTTGAGATACAAACAAAAAACGCCATTTTCTATACAATAAACATACTTTTAACGAAATCAAAAATTTGAAATTTTTTAGTGAAATTTCCTGCAGTGAACTTCAACTCTTCATACAAATATTGACTAAAATACCAGAAATTAAGACGTAGAGGTATTATAGTTTTAAAATTGAGCGTGTAAATTAATATTAAATGCTATTTTTGATTTTTGGTTAAACTGAAAACACAGATTTGTATTAATTTACCCATAAAGCAAGGGAAGCACTGCTTCCCTTTCTTCCATGGACGCTTCGCCACTGCCATGACAGTTAATTGATGATAAATTGCTGCTGCAAACTATGAATTAAAAACACTGTATGCTTACCTTTGTACTAACTACACCCTTAGCATGAATCTCTCAAAATTACATCAAAAATCACTTATTTACATTTGCGGAAACAAAACACTAACATTCAACTTGTCAAAGAAAACAATATAGCCGATATGCAATGAAGTTAGGCGCCTATCGTACGATGGATCTTACCATTTAAGAAATCAGAAAAGTACTTTCGAGATATAAGGGTGGTTCAATTTAGCGAGTGATTCAATATACCATACTTTCCCCTATATGTATTTTAAACTTCATTATGTCAGCAGTATGTAAATTCAAACCATTTTAATATTATTTGATTTTTTTATAATCAAAAAATTTAATTATAATGTCCAGTAACTAGCCCCACCTTTTTTAAATAACAAAAATAAGGTTGTGCAAAAATGACGTTGTCTTGTGATTATTATATTTGCTAAATATACCATTGGAATTTTGGAACAGAACCACGTCGTAAAACGAGAACTACATGTATTAATTTCTTCCTTATGATTCTTTTTTATTTTAAGATATAAAAAGTTGTAAACCAGTATTAGAGAAATTAATGTCTGACAAATATTACGAGCAGTAGTATAAATTAAATCTTTGTTTATACCCGCCATAAAATAGTCTGATAAGATTCGAAGTATTTTGAACATTTCGCTAATTGGATTAGAGAGAACGGTAATATTAACAACCGTCAACTAAATAAAGGCATAAATGTATGTATTTTAAATATTAAGTTATATTTCTTAATTGATAAAGTCTTAACAACCGGTTTTATGGTCCAATTTGATGAATATTTTAATTAAGATTTACTATGGAAATATAATAATGTTGTTTGGCAAAATATATGTATTATTTCCACATTAAAAAAAAATATATTTTATAAAATTATTAATTGAATGAAAATATACAAATAATAGTCGTTTTGGCATTTGAAAATAACATTTATTAAATAAATGATATTTATTATATTCTTAAAAAATCTATATTAATAGGTACCTAATCAAACATATACAAAATTTTGTTAGTAATTTAAACATTTACGTAACTGACATGTTTATTTGAAAGAAATAAAACAATTCCATTAATTTTTTTGGTGAGACTTGCACCGTCTTCAAAAAACATACGAATCGCACCTCGTCTTTTTTAAGTCAGTTAAATATTTCAGGGCTTCGAACCGGAACTGAACCGAAAACCGGAAAAACCGTTATTTTTTACCGGAACCGAACCGAAAAAAAATATCGTTTTTTTCGGTTTGCTACATGTTCAAATATGCGCGTTAACATGATCTTAATATCCACTTTATTTGTTCAGTAGGTACCATAAAATGTTCTAAATTTTGGTAGAAAATAAATTTTTAATATAAATAAAAAAAAAAAAATTAATCACCCGGAGCTGAACCGAAAACCGAACAAACCGTTATTATTTTCAGAACGAAAACCGGAACCAAACTGATATATATTTTTTTTCTCGAACCGAAACGCCGAAACGAAAAAAATATATAAATTCGAAGCCTTGAAATATTCAATAAACAAGATGCATATCAAAATCCATTAACTTCCGAGAAAAAAATGGCTCCTATAATCCCAAATTCACATAACAATTCCTAAACAACATTTTCTACCTTTTTCCAACTTAACAAGACTATAAACGGCAGATAAATTGAAGTAAAAATTTAATAATGCACAGTAACGTAAATAAAATATTTTTATTTAGACAATATTCGTGCTGCGACTCGGTGCAAAATTAAAATATTACGAGATAATTGGTTTAATTTACCTTCCAGCCGTTACCCGTACTATCTTCCCGTGTGTTCCACCCATAAATCACTGAACCAATTACACCTCTGTATGTTCCTGTATAAGGTATTAATTCGTATAAAATGGTTCAAGATCTAAGTTAACATCCATTTAATTTGCTTCTCGTATACTAGTAATTAGTTTTAAGCAGAAATTAAAATTATACGTCTCAATGAAGTTATAATATTTATTATACCTAAAAGACAATATTGCCTTCTACTCTTGTAAATTGAATTATCTGCAAAGTAAGGTATTATGACTTCACTATATTTTGTAAATATGAAGATTGATTAGAAAATTTTAAGTGAAAAATTGAGTTCACATTTTTTGTTAGTACTTTTAGATTAGTTAATAGATATTACCGATATAAATCAACCGGAAAGTTATAGGCTAAAATATGAACTTCCTTAGATTACCTATATAAGATTCTAGCGCATTGGTGACCTAAAATATTCAACATGCTCACCCAACATGCCCACAACACACGGTTCACCACGAATGGTTTTTTTCCCGACTTTTACACAAAATATCCACAAATTATATACCTAAACCTAATCTAACCTAACCTAAACCTAACCTATCCATTAGTGAAAAGCGGAATAAAATCCGTTCAGTAGTTATTGAGAAAGTCGTGTAAAATTATATTTTCAAACTCCCAGGAAACACCAGATCTTGTCTTAGAATTTGTATAAAAATCAAAAATAAATAAATATAATAGGTTAGCAACAATCATAATTATTAATCAATTTCGATATTTTACCTTTCTTGGAAGTAAAATGTTTTTTTATACTTATTTCAATTTTCAATATACCTATTTCAAAATATTTAATTGTTAACATGTGTCAAAAAATCATTCAATTGTTGGAAAAAATATTTGAAAGAGACGTGATCATAGTGACATAAATAAATTATAAAATTTTATTTTTAATGTTATTTTTATATAAATGACATGGAAACAAAACACGACTTGATAAATTTTTTTTAGTCTTTTGATGTTAAATCTTAGGTTTTCATAAAATATTAATAGCCACGAAAACCGCATTGAAATCAGTTCAGTAACTCCCGAGTCTATAAGCCTCATACAAACGAACATTCATTTTCATGTGTCTTTACATTTCCGTAAGAAATTATAATAAATAATCCGTAAGATTTTGATATTAGTATACAATGAAAGCCAATCTAATATGTTTGTTCCTTTAATTTATATCAACATTGGTTATCACAATGCAATCTGTGTATTTATTAAAATGTTTAGTATAGGAAATTAGATACATGGTTTAACTGCTAGTAACCAATCAAATTATAATCACAAGTGTGAAAGTTTCGATATCAATCAGTAAATTATAAATATTTTTTATCCGCTCCACACGAACAAGATAACTGCTAGTTTACTTTAGCACAATTTTAAATTATGTAGATTGCAGATAGTTTTACCATACCGAGACAATCTGAATTTACTACACAGCCTTCGGGTATAAAAATATAACCTATAAAATCCAATACCGACCGTATATATACAATTAAAACTATCAACGTGGTTGTGTAGGTGTGCTTGTTGTGATGCACTCACATGCGAATGTCGACTGCCAAAAGACGAAAAAACAACGCGCTTGCAAGTTCAGCGACCGGTTCTGACAATGTGACTGTCATGGCCGCCTAAGTGAGGTTATGTTCACCAAACAAAGCAACATTAGCTATAGCACTCTTCTACGCGTTCCCATAGTTGTTTAACACGATCATTCTTATTCTAATAATTAAGGTAGCTATTTTAATTGCTTCCTCTGATATTATTTAATTGAATAATATGTACGTAATTTCCCATTGGTTGCCGATTTTCTTACTCTGCTTTAGCGGAAGTTACACCAACTTGTTTATAACATCTAGACAACGTACTGAGTTTGTATATAAGTTTTGATTGATATTTCTGGAGATGAGATGCAATAATCCCAGCGGGAGAGTATGAGATTAATTATTTGTTAGAATATATCTGAACTATCTAGGTACTTTACTGTTAGGTAAAGGCTAATCACAGAAATATGAACATAGACTATAAGTGTGGTGTGTATGCACACGTGAATTATTCCTGTGTAGAAATTGGATGTTATTTTAGTTAAAAAAGTGGACCCAATCTCCGCCATATCACTGTTTTTTATGGGCCCCGACTTATGGGACAATCTGTGCCTGTGATTGGCTAAAATTATTTTAACCCTTTCATTAATGGTGTTCACAAATGAAGATATTTATATAAATTGGGGTTTCTTAATTCTTCATTAATTCTTCAATGTATAATTAGTAGATACAATAAAAATCGATTTTTCGAACACAATAATTCCTTTATCGACGAAAATTGGTACAAAGATAGTTTGGTATGTACAAAATAAGAAACCAATGAGTGCAGTAGTCATTTTAAAGTTATTTGCGTAAAAACAGTTTTTCGCTCCTTTCACCTCCTGTAAAACTACCCCTGCACCTCCATCAAACTATATCTATACCAATTTTCTTTGATAAAAGAATTATTTTGTTCGAAAAATCTATTTTTACTTTACTAATATACATTTATAACATTTGAATATATTCCCTGGGTGACATAATTCCCGCGCAAACTCTGATTGGTCAATAAGCTATTGAGACTACATTGTCTTTATATACCTTGGTTCTTACTAACATAATTCATTTTTTTAACGCATGAAGATATATTTAAAATGTATACATGAGAAGGTTAAATAATGTCATATTACTCAGAAGGAACTAAGTATAATGAAAATAAGTAATTTTATTTTTCTGTCTTTATTCGATACAAACTCAAGAAATTAACTAAAACTTTAACCTGAGTCATGTATACATTATTATTATTATATTAAAATTATACATTGTGTGTACATAAATACATTTTTTAATTTGTTAACGTCAATCAGAATAAGTGAAGCAGTAAAAATATTATAGATATCATCTCATTTTATATGTACATATATTAAAAATTATATATGTATGCTATATTTCAATTCCTCTGTCATAAGTTACAGATCTTAGAGTACATAAAACATTTTAAATGTGTTTGTATCCAAACAATAAGCGGTCTTCATATTCGCCATTCCTCAGGGTATATTTTTATATGCATCATATTTTATTATGACTATATATTACACATAAAAAGGGTTTATTGTACATAAATAACTATATTACAAGAAGGCATGAAATTTTTCGAAGTGTACAAACGATTTCGTTCTCTCGCCGCTGCTTCGAGTTGTGTGGAAATCCTATCTAGCACCCATTTGTTACTGTCCTTATTTGCAACTGTTGCACTCAGTGGCAGTACATATGTAAGGCAAGTGAGAAATAGTATAACTAATCATTATGGGAAAAACAAAGACTGGAAATTTACATTGATAAATTGTACACGCATGAATGCGTGAAGTAAAAATTTGCCATGTGCAAGTCGAGCCTCGCGTACGTAAGTGCCGTATCGTACAGTTTTTCAATTTTTTTTTCGATTATGTTCATTTAATTTTAGCAAAATTAAAAACTACTAGTTATATCTAATAGTGACATATGACTCCAAATGTACTGAAATAAAATAAAAATTGAAACGAATATTTTGATGTCCGGTATTATAAAGGAGCTAGCAAAATTTGCTAGCTAGCAAGCACTTTCAAATGGGGTATTAATTCTGTACTAGTATCTATGGATTAGTTATGGAATTTAGAGCAGTGACACTTCAACCAATTGTAAACACAGTTGGCATCTTTCACCGTACAAAATAATTTTCATAATATCACCACTGTTTTAATACCGTTAGTATTTACCTACAACGCGTGTGCGAAACTTGTCAAAGTCTTCAACAAACTCCAAAAGAATTGTCATATAAGTTTGATATCTCATTTGAAAGTGCTTGCGAGCTAGCAAATTTGCTAGCTCCTTTATAATACCGGACATTAAAGTAATAAAACGTTTATACAGAGTGTCCAAGATAAGGGTGAAATGCATGGGTATTTTCAAAATGGTAAGAGATACAGATTCAGTTAAATGAGATGAATTATTTGTACACCAAAAAATATTACAAATTCTATGTGGTTTAGGCGGTATACTAAAAAATCTGAAAATTCGTAAATTATTTCAAATAAATGGCTATAACTTTTTTGTCAAAATAGATATGTACTTTTTGTTTCTGGGTTTTTAAAGCACTTTTTTATGTAGAATTGATTGGTGTATTTAGAATTTTTATATCACTTTTCGTTTCCGAGTTACATAGATAAAAAATGTCAATGTCTAAATAATTTAGTTATAAACAAAAAAAAATTGTTTCCCTTTATAAGACGCCACTGCTATTTCTTACATTAATTACGGTGATAAATTCACGTATATTCAACACATACGAGTATCTGAAGATTGTTTTTTATTTTAAATACATTCTACATAAATGAAATTACCTACGTTTATTAATGTTATAACTTGCAAGATATCATTTTAATGAAACTGTTTATTTTAATTTCAAAATTAAATACACCTACTGAAAATTATTTAAAGTTCATTGTTTTTTGTTTTTCAGTGAAATATGCTTGTGTTTTTGCGAGTTGTGGATGGATGAAATAAATTTTGTTAAAATTGAAAACAATTTTATTAAATTGTACCTATTTTAAAATAATGGAACACAAATATTGCTGCTATTATGTTGCCCGTTCAAAAAACGATTTAGAATAAATAACAAAATAGAAAATTATATTTATTTTCTCTGATGTTTCTTAAAATATTTTCTAGAAGTGGCCTTATTTTTTATGAATCTTGGCTTCTGGGTATAAGCCGCGTTGATTAGGTCGTAATATCAGTGAACATTTCATTGCACATTACAGTAGAAATCTTCAGAAACCTTGTTATCAGGGCTTCGAACCGGAACTGAACCGAAAACTGAAAACCGGAAAAACCGTTATTTTTTGCCGGAACGAAAACCGGAACAGAACCGAAATAAAAATATCGGTTTTTACTGTTCAGTACATGTTAAAATACCCGCGTTAACATGATCTTATTAACCACTTCAATTGTCGTTCGGACTTTCGGACTATCATACAAGTACCATAAAATATTCTAAATTATGGTAGAAATTTTTTTTTAATTCAAATAATTTTTTTGTTTTAATTAATCACTCGGAGCTGAATTGAAAACCGAAAAAACCGGAAAAACCGTTATTTTTTGCGGAACGAAAACCGGAACCGAACCGAAATTTATTTTTTTACTCGAACCGGAACGAAAACCGAAACGAAAAAAATAACGGTTCGAAGCCCTGTTTGTTATATATGTTAATAACGAAAATCAAAATAAAAAGTAAGCAACCATGTGTAATATTTTTTACTAGTTTTTGTTGTCCTAGAAATTGCGTTGAAGTATTGTATCCCTTGTGATTTAAAGCATCATTATTCTTGTTCTATGCCCCGAAAATCTCATCAATCTTTGTCAGGATGGTGTGAAATTTATTCCAACGTTAAATTGCAAAACAATTTCGCTGACCTATCCTGCCATTTAACAATCAAGATATTAAAATAAAAAAATAATATCTTGTTTTTTTTATATTTCGTACAACGATTATTCGATTACTATTTTTTATATACAGTGTGTCCCAGGATAAATGTAACAAGAGGTGTACTGAACAAAATTTTTTCGAACTTCGAAATGACATTTGATGATCGAATCTCTCTTGATGTAAAACTAATGATTACCAAAAATTAGTCGATTTGGTTTTCTACTGTGATTTTTATAAGCAAAGTTGTAAAATTAACAACAAAATATTTATATTTTTCAAAATATGAAAAAAATCCACAAAGAAAGTGTGTTTAGAACAGCGGTCACCAAACTACGGCCCGCGGGTCGGATCCGGCCCTCCAAAGTTTTTCATCCGGCCCCTGATTTTTATGTATAAATATTTTTTATACATATAAGAAATATTAATTTTATATAATTTAAAGATTTGATGTAAATATGTGTATTTATCTACATTTGAATAGATATTTTCCATTATTTTTGATATATACTCTATTTACACAGCTAATTGCACATGTAAATAAATGTTCTAATAGGATTCCAACAAGAATATTTTTCGTCCGCCCCCCCATGTTTAAAAAAAAATCGATCCGGCCCGTTTCTCGAAAAGTTTGGTGACCCCTGGTTTAGAATGCAATTTTGTAAACCATATTTTATTGAAAGTGTTATTTTTTCAATGCTCTGAAATTCGGCATAGGGTTTCAAAATTGCACTCTAAACAAACTTTGCATTTGTGGATTTTTTTCCATTAGTTTGTTCTTGTTTTTTTTTTACAACTTTGTCTATAAAACACCTTGTAGAAGACCAAATCACCTAATTTTTAGTATACGTTAATTTTACATCAAGTAGGACTCTATCCCCAAATGTCATTCTTAAATTCAATTTTTTTTGTACATTAAACCTCTTGTTACATTTATCCTGGGACACACTTTATTTTTTTAAAGCAAATACATTGGTAAAAAAATTTACAATATTTTTATAGGCTACGAAAATATATTAATCATTTGTTTACTACTGCCAAAGTAAGAATAAATAGACATTTTTGATTTTACTTCCATGTTCTGAAAGAAATTGAAGTATTGTATCACCGTCGAAAAATCGTATCAGAGATAAGAGCAGTTTCTGATTGTACTACCTTCAAAACTTAAAGAAAAGTTGATTTCCGCATGACGGCTGTGCGTGTATTTCTTTCGTTCACTATTGATATTTAATATTATATAGCATACATGCGGTAAAAAACAGACAACTAATTGAATTGCATTACATTGATATAATTTCTGTTAAATAAAAAAATGCCAGCTGTGTTCTTCTACATTCACAACGACAATGATTACATTTCACTTTCTGATTCATTTTAACCTCTCACCTCTCTCGCTGTGATATCGTTAAAGAGGAAATATCATCGTAAAACTAATTGTTATTGTTTACTAGTCGTCCCAACAAAGCCCAATGCAATTAACGCTACAGCTGAAATTATTTACAAGTACCTTTTTTAATTACACAATTAATTAATAATAATTATGTACGTGTACAATGAAAATATTTTGTACTTGTGAAAATTCGTGTAATTCATTAAACTAACGGGTTTTTATTATGGGAATATATTTTATATTTTTGAATTATTTTACTGGTTTAAAGGCTCGAGTATTTTTTTATAGTAATAATTTTTTTTTTATTTCTATAGGTTCATTATTTGATTAACATTATAGGAATAATTTAGATCTGTGTTTTCCAAAGGTTAGTAAATACACAGGTTGCCTCAGTAGCTTTTAACCAATCAGCTTGGGCACCCCAGATGACGTATTTTTCCCTTATCGCGCCGATTTATGATGATTGGGCACACCATTCCCCCTCTCCACATTTGGGCATCACAGATGACGTATTCCGTCTTTCACGTCGAGCTACTGAGGCTACCTTGTACAGTCGCCTGTAGAACTCGTCTGGCACCCTAATGGCTAGAATCGCTTACAACAGATTCCAAATTTAAAGACAAACATCATCGGTTATCTTTTTCTATCAAGTTTAATATATTTAATAACTAAAATTCAGAATATCAAATATTTATTGCCACAAAATTTACGTATACAATTTCCAATAGATTACATAATAATTTAATTGCACAAATATATATGAGTACTATAAACGAAGAGTATTTCTTGATCTAGCAAATGAATTTCAAAATATCTTTCTTTGTTTGATACATGGAGAAATGATTTAAATATTATAATAATCAAATGGGAGGAGCCTACTAAGTTTGTGATAAACGAAAATGAATACAAACTGCAAGACCATTAATGCAGGTGACTGTACTTTATATACCTTGGTGTTTCCCAAATTTATCACGTGTACTCCTAATGGCGAATTGATACGCGTTACAAACTAGACAAAATTCTTGTCAAATGAAGATGAGAAGGTAAACAAAATATTTTTTTATAAAAACAATTTCTATAATCTCGAGATAGAACTACATACAGATACTAAATACCTAATTAATAATATAAATGCCATTTCCGTATTGATAGCTTTACTTCCTGCTCCTTAGGACCCAAACCTCATATCTACAATCATAAGTTAGAACAGCATGCAATTAATTAATAATGATTATAAGATACCCAATCTATAAGATAAATGGCATGCACCAAACAATCCATTTGACGTATTGACAGATTCACTTCCTGCAGCTTAGAAACATCCCCAAGACAAAACGGCGGCGCGAGACCCGGCATCAAGTTAATTGGGTCAGATACGTGCCGCTTAAATTCCACATTAATTCAAACTGTAATTGGTTATCCCAGACAACGCATGGTTAATAATTAAATCTGCATATTTGTACAACGGATTATATGTATCCCCTTTGTTAGCGCTTTGTCGTACTTAGTGTGACAATGCATGAATTACTACGAGACCCGTACACCGATTTGTGTACACCCCTTCTCCCCCTTCTGTGCAGGGGTGGACTGAATATATAGATAAAATTCAGTGGATTACCTGTTGTAAATTTTTACAGAATTCGCGCACGGACTGGATGGAAAAATGAGTAAAAGAGAAGATAACAATGAAAAGTAGTGCAGTTGTCTGTATGACTTCGCTTCAGTATGAATACCTAGACACTATATAGAATGCCTGCATTAGGCACCTTGACTAGGACATACCCATTTCCTTTTTCGTCTTGCTGCTGAACTCACAGCTAACAAAAGAAGCAGTTCTTCTTCGTCAGACGAACTCCTGGACATGATGATCATTACAGGGATGAAAGTCTCTTTTTTTCAAAAAAGAGAAAAAGAGGAATTTTTTCATGAAAAAAGAGACCAAAAAGAGGAATTTTCTAGCTCTTGAATAGGTTATCTATAGATATATTTTTTAACGTTTTATCTAGAAATATTTTTTTTTACTTTTTTGCGATATTATTTCTAACTATTAAGGACAAAAAACATTCTAGAAAATATTTAGAACCTAAAAGACAACTATTTCTGGGTATTTTATAAGAAAAAAAAATCATTTAATAATTTCACCATTTAATCTATATATTTATAATTTTGAAGTAACCCGCAACGAAAGGATACTTTGAAATCAGTCAAAAAAGAGGAAAAAGAGAAGATTTTTTGAAAAAAGGGTACTTTAGGGCAGACTTCTCAAAAAAAGAGGAAGAAAGAGGAGCGCTAGCATTCCTGTCATTAGATGAAGAAAAAATTCACCCTGGTTAGCCGTCACTTGTCGTTCTATTTGACCACCCTAATCTGCGGCGGACTGCAGACAGTCCGCTTCCTGTTAACAGAGCCATTAGGATGATAATATAATAAATTGATACCAAAAATTTTGATTTAGTTTATTGAAAATCAGTGCAGAGCCTTTAAAATCATTCTGTAAGACTGTAGTAAGCGATTCTGACCTTTACGTTGGCAGACGACTTCTGAAGCCATTAGTACATTTGATCATTTTACGTATATAGAATATGTTTCTAGTTCACCCCTGCAATATTTCGAGGAGTTTATCTATTGAATATAATCGTATGTTATGGCACAATACTACAAACACCAAATATGCAGCCATAAAACTACTATGTAATGTGTATAAAGTGTACAATAGTAATGTAAGCTATATACGACTTGAAATTAGAGAATATGCACACAGTAAATTCCTGATTTGTAATCGCCGGAGTTGAAGATTGTGGCTAAGAATTCCACGAACGGGATCTATGTGCACTGCGGTATAGTTTGAGTGTTAGAATGTACTAACATTTATTTGTGCTAACAATAAGCACCAGATGTATACCCATCATAGTAGTTTCATGAAGTAATTATTGAAAGTTGTTGGTACATCTTCATTTCAACAGGATTGAAACAATAAGAAGTTTAAGAGTAAATAATATCATAATGCAAACAAGCCATGAATTCGACCCTAGAGGTCCACACAACTAACTTCCCAACATGTTATGACTATAAGTACTTGAATTCTAGAATTGCGTTTGTTTCCTATTTAAGGTAACAAAAATTAGTAAACGTATTTATTAGTGACATGATATACAGAGATATTAACTAAGGAGGTCTCGACGGTCTTAGGGCATTTGATTCTCTTAAAGTTAATGATGTAAGCTATATTCTAAAAAAAGTTGGAGTCTATAGGATCGCGCCAAGCTGAGATATTAACTATTCAAATTTTTGTTAATTTATCAATTTTAATTTGTTAATAATAGAGGAAAGGGGTCTTGACGGTCTTAGGTCATTTGATTGTCTTAAAGTTAATGATGTAACCTAAAAAAAGTTGGAGTCTGTAGGATCACGCCAAGCTGAGATGTTAACTATTCAAATTTTTTGTTAATTTATCAATTTTAATTTGTTAATAATAGGGGAAGGAGGTCTCGACGGTCTTAGGGTATTGATAGTCTTAAAGTTAATGATGTAAGCTATATTTTAAAAATAAGTTTGAGTCTGTAGGATCGCGCCAAGCTGAGATATTAACTATTCAACTCATTAGTTAATTTATCAATTTTAATTGACATTTTCAGTGATTTTTGAACATTTTTAGAGACAGAGAGAGGGCGGAAAAATAAATCTCGCCCAGGGCTCCAGACTTGCTAAGGCCGGCTCTGCTGAAAATAGTGTAAATATACTATAGTATAGTGACCTTGAAACAAAAATATGTTGAAATTTTTTATTTTATTATTTTTCCTAATGGAAAGTTAATAATATTTGAATCGTAACTATAGTACATTAGTACATATAATAGACATTAATTCTTAGATCTTTTGAATATTCAATTTCTTGTAGTCCTAGTTGTACCCGGTGTTGCCCGGGTGAAAATCAGAATTATCAGTTATTTTATACATAATTTTGATATAGGTACAGGGTGTAAAAATTAATTTGACAAAAAATATTTTAGATACTTAAAAGTTATATGTTTTAATTTATAGAATTTGAAATATTTTGTTTTATTTTAAAATTTACACCTATTTTACTGGTACTTTTGTGATCTGAATGAATTACCGCTTAGCTCTCGGCATGATAGCGTGATGTTATATATCCTCAATTCTGAGATTCTCGTTAAAAAATAAACCAACAAACTCACGAACTGATAAGATAAGCTGAAATAAGTATGCTATTACTTTTAATTTTCGTGCTTTATAAATTAAATTTATATAAAAGTATTTATGTTTACTAAATATAAAGTAAACAAAATTAAACAAAACAAATAGGATATTTTGTTTGTGTACTTATTTTACATGGCCATCCATGAAATAATTTTTCAATAAAAATAAACTCACGACGTAAATGCAATACTTAAGTAGATTCATTTATCATTCACTTCACTGCGTATGTCATAAAAGTATTAAAAGACAATAAAATAAACCCGCCATGATGTCATGAAGATGATGTCACATTAAAATTAAAAGAGTAGTTTAGATGTTTTACAAGAGCAAGTACATTAAATACAAAACTGTTCTTATACGTACTTACATGCATTATATATATAAGGTTACATAAATAAATAAACACCTTTTAACTTTAATTACTTTTTAAAAGCGAAATCTTTATTTATACGAAAGATTATTTATATAAGGTACTGGCACCAGTCTTGGATATGACCCCAATAATGGCTATTTTTTAATTAAAAGTACTGAATTAGAAATATTTGTTGATATTTGATTATTACCATTTCTGAATATTAATCTATATACATTTAACTATCTTAATCTATCTGATTTGATGACAATCGGCCAATATGTGTCAAAATAGTGGACATTTAAACTAATTATTAGAATAATTTATTATATTAGCAACTGCTTTACATTGTTTCAAATTTGATGGTTCGTTCGTTTATATCTTCTGTGTCGTAGTGCTTATAATTTTGTAGCATTAGCAAGTGTTCATCACTGCGTGCTCATTACTGGTTTTGCTTTATCCATTACTGGAGAAAAAAAAACAAAATAAAAGGCTATAATTTAAAAAACAAACTATATTTGCGGACTTTGGTAATTAAATTGATTAAATAAAGAGTTAATTGTTTTATTAGTAACATTAGTTCATGAGAATTACAAAAAACAAGCCCATTAATCCAAAAAACGAAAACTTGCTCTTATAGCGGCC
The DNA here is from genome assembly GCA_961205875.1 of Sialis fuliginosa. NCBI lineage: Eukaryota > Metazoa > Arthropoda > Insecta > Megaloptera > Sialidae > Sialis > Sialis fuliginosa. Next base: position 6,174,403 of record OY540809.1, read on the forward strand.
ATAACTGGTGCCAGTACCTTATGTATTTTTATCATTAATTACAAGTGATTCTTGAAGCTTATTATTAAATAAAATATTTGTAAAATATAACTTGAAGATGTTTTTAATAATTTTCTATTGAGTAACTAACTATCATTGTTCTAAATAAATTGCGAAAATATACTTTCACCAAGTATTTATAATGCAAATTAATAATCCTTATATCATCGACAGATTGACTCTATTGATGAATACCATGAATTTATAAATGTACTATGAAACAGTATTATATAATGTAATATAGGTACGTATGTAAAATAGACTGTGACAATTTTATTAAAATAATATGACATAATATCTAAACCCTATCAACGATTCATTTAATTTTATCTATTTACATTTGGAAAATAAGGTCGATCAATATTATACATATCAAATTGTATCAGTAATAATAAGGGTAGTATTGAGACCATTGCTATGTTTTGTTATAGTCCTTAAAAATTAGTTATTCGTATAATTTATGTTAGAATACCTAAAAAATACAACCGCATATAAGGGACCATCCATAAATTTCATGGTCCACACAAATTTCATGGTATTTTGACCCCATCCCCCTCGGCCTTGTCACATTTGTGTGATCCCCCTTGTTGTGACATCACACAAATTTCGAAACAATAATTAGGTACTCAAAATCAACAAAAAAGAAAAAAAATTCATTGCTGTTTACATTATTTTTATTTATTTCCACGCACTTCACAGGTCTCGAATTTTTTCTACCATTTTTGCTCTTAGAATACATATAAAATTCATTTGATTTTTTAGATGTGACGTCACGAAGCTTGTGACTCCTCCCCTCCTTTTCATACACGTCATATTTTGTAGACTCCCCGCCCGACCCCTTAACGTGTGACGTAATTTATAGATGACCCCTAAAGGACAAAATCTTTTGGATGGGGCTAGCTAGTAACCATATTTGTTTACTTGTTCATTTGTAGAACTTAAAAAAGTGGATATAGAAACAAATATTTTATGATGAAATTTCCAATTTTATTTATTTTTTACATAAGTTTTCGACGAATATTTTTCTACCTTGATGGAATTTTTTATCAGTGAGTTCATTTTTACTTGTAATAAATGATGCAATGCATAAAAAGATAACTTTAAGGATGATTATGTCATGTTGTAATAAGAAAATATTTATTTTATGGTAACTACCTCAAAATTAAAATGCTAACACAGAATTTGCTCGAGTGCAAAAGCAAATTCGCTTCCAGCTAACGCTATCTACTAGGTATTAAATATAAATGACCACACACTCACAGATATAGCGAATGAAATCGTACATAATATAACCTTAACGCATACGCGATAAATACAATCAGCTACTTAAAATAAGTGCTGCCAAGTGTACCTTATAGCATTTACATTATTATAAATTTATTACCACTGGTTTAAAATATCGAGCAATTTCATAACATTTTAACACCTAGCAGATAGCATTAACTGGAAGCTAATTTGTATTTGCACTCGAGTATATTCTTTATAATACTGGACATAGTATTTTATTGTATTTATACTATGTATACTTACTTATTGATATTTCATTGTCAGTAAAGAAAATAAAATATAACCTTATATTGTGTTAATAGAAAATCCATTGTTCCCCCTTACATAACATATGTATTCTCTACATATTTCAAAAGCTTTTCTTAAGAGAATAATAAAAGTATCATACCTACGTCATCTTAAAGCATCACCCACACAAATACATATACAAAACACATAATAAATATATCCTTTCAGAAAAATGATAAATGTAGTTGTCGTAAACAGCATCACTTATAAATATCCCAAAAGGAACGAAAATCGTCGTGTATCTTAAATAAGATCTCGACGGATGAACTCAAAGGTCAGAGCCGATGTGTATCGATTACAGATAAACTTACAATTCCAAACGTACGCGGGATTAGACTTGTTGGGGTTGGGGAGATACTGATAATACTGGCGCAATGGCTTCCGTTGCTAATAACACTGTGGCATTGTCACTGAACCAAATAGCGGGCGTCTCAAAATGTTTATCTGCATTAATTTTGTGTACGCATGTAATTTATACCCTAAACACACCTTTGAAGTTATTATAGAACTAGCGCACCCGGTGTTACCCGGGTTAATATCCATAAAAACATAGTGACCTAAAATATTTAACATGCCTACCCAACATGATGAAAATGAAATGTTTCTTTATATTTCAATTAATATATTACAAAATATTTAATTGTTAACATTTTCGACAAAATATTTATCATAGTGACCTAAAATATTGAAACCGTAAATTATAGAATAGGCATGATGCCAGTAACAAAGTATCACTGAAATGATGATTTTATATAATGAAATAAGTTAAAAAGATTCTAAAAAATGTATTTATTTTTATATTAAAAGCGAGATTAATATGATTTTTGTTAAAATAATATACAAAATACAGCAATCCGCCATGTTGGATAAAACACCAGTCAGAGTGGATGACGTCACGGCTACGTAAACGTCATTTTTGTTTCATTAATATCTGCACTGTTTATAAATTACCTATTTTGTGGTTTTAAATTATCAATTTGCTCAGTTTTGTGTTACTAAAAGTAAAACCGAGAAACATTAGCGATGGAACAAGGATTTATTATAGTTGACATGGAGTGTTTACATAGGCGTGATATCAAAAATGCGCCATGACACCTGCGAGCGTTTTGGCGTCAAATTCAAAATTAGTTTTAAAAGGGTCAATTTTTGTGATTAAACCTTTATTTTCTGCAGAAATAAGCATTTTTTTGGAAATAAGAGACACGTAAGTTTTTAAAAATTAGGCATCATGCCTATTCTTTATTCCGTGCCTACTATGTTTTTATATAAATGACAGTTGTATGCTGCGATATCATGGAAACAAAACACGATTTGATAAAGATTTTTTTAGTTTCAGATGTTAAATCTTAAAGCCTCTATATGTGTACACCATCCAATCTGCAGGGCCGATTTGTCGGGAGGAAGATTTGGGATATTGCAGATTGGGTCGTGTATAGGCAAATCTTGCCGATTATTCCGCGAATATTCGGCTGGATTTGCCTATACACGACCCAATCTGCAGTACCCACACTCTACCTCCCGATAAATCGGCTCTGCAGATTGCGTGGTGTATAGATGCCTCTCGGTTTTCATAAAATATTAATAGCCACTAACATGTACAGAAAGATTATCTAACTATTGGTGAAAACCGCATTGCAATCGGTTCAGTATTTCCCGAGTCTAAAAGCCTCATACAAACAAATATTTTTTTTGTATATACAGAGACAAGCTTATAGGATCTGGCGTTAATTCACTGCTTAGCTATTTTGAATGATAACGTGATTATAAATACCCTATAGCACCTCTAAGATGTCAAGGAACACTTTGGTACAGGTTTCATCAAAATCGGTACAGTAGATAACATTGTGATAATAACTATAAAACCTATATCCACATAAATATCTTAATAAATAATTCAATTTTCAAGTTAAATTTTTATGTCAAGTATTTTTTATTGGCAGTTTTTATAAAGAAATCCACAAAAACAAATGGTTTATGAATATGACAATGTTTAAATTAAAATTTAATACAAAATCCTTTCAGATATACTGCCATATTATAACACATTTCCGGTAATTTAGGGAAATTAACATAAATAAGCTGCTTTTATATAGGATTTAAATTAAACTCGTTTTTTCTGTTTTATGTATTTTTTCATTCGTTGGTTTTATTATTCGGATTAAATATACAGGCTGTCCCGTAAACATACCGACAAACTTTCAGGAGTTGTCGAGGACATTAAAACAATTGATTTTTGTTAATAAACTCATGTCCGCAAACGAGCCGTTTCAGCAGTAAATAACAAGAAAGGACCCTAACAAGGGCTATGGACCTTTTGGTTGAATTTTTTTGTAACTTGGGGATATAACAGTTTAAAGTGTGCAGAGTCCTTTATTTTGCTCTACTGTTAAAACGGCTCGTTTGCGAACATGGGTTTACTAACAAAAAGCGATTGTTTTAATGTCTTCGACAACTCCTGAAAGTCTGTCGATATATTTACGGTACACCCTGTATACAATAAGAATTAATAGGTACTCAACTTATTTTTAATCCGTTGAATTCAGGTTTTTGTATTTAATTATTAAAACAACATTTTGGGAATCACTCTTCTGTAGAAACAGTTCAGACTTGGGAATTCGCAGTATATTGTAGAAGATTTAATAAAGACAGTAACAATTTCTTGACCTAAATGCTCTTGAGTATTGGTTTCAGGATTTACTTAAAGAACAAAGTTTCTTGTGTATATACGAAGTGTCTTCATCAATATTGACGTTTAAAAATGAATTAGATTTCATGAAGTCGATATGGGTTATGGTTTTATTCTATTTATCTTATAATTTCAGGCTTTCTTCGAAAGAAAGAAAATTAAATTGTTTTTTAAGTATTACTTGAAGAATTCAATAATAAATCCTATGAATATTTTTTGTAGTTAATGGAAATGTAGATTGGATGTTTTACTACTTTCTATTTTCTTTTTCACACATGTATTGTTTTTCATTTATATGATACAGATCCTATATAATTAGTAATATAATGCCAATAAAAAAAGTGAAGTTAAAGTTTATACTTTATACTGTAGGTGTTTTTTTCTCGGTTCCATTAGCCTATGTTTTAGCTTTGGATCAAAAGTTCAGACTCGTGTATCAAACCTGTGAATGGCACAAACCGAGTCTTTTTCCCATTTGATTAACATGGGAAAAATTACTTTTTTACTAATGCGTGAATAGCTCGTTGAAGAATTTATTTATTTTAATTTCTCACAGCAGTATATCATAGAGAATTAAATTTCCTACAAAAAAGATTTCGAGTGTCCAATTCATAGATCCAGTATTTTTAAAGATATGTTCGTTTAAACATTATCATAAAAAGTAAAATCCAATTTTTATGATATTTTTTAATCAAACATATCTTAAAAATTACTGGATTTATGAATTGAGCACTTAATTCTCTACAAAATATTGCTCTGAAAATTATTATTTTTTTGGTATTCAATGATTGGACTCAGCTGCGGCACATTTTGAGAATCGCAGATAGAAATAAATATTTCTTAGGATGTTTGTATGAATATATACTCAATGTAAGTGCTAATTAGTAAAGAAAAAATATAAAAAACGCATTTTGTAAATATTTTTCATCATTAAATTTATGAATTATGGGCAACGGTAAATACTTAAACAAAAAACGTTTCCTAATTGCCACATTTGCGCTCCGTCATTTTCACTTTTAAATATTCACATAATTAAAACTTATCAAGAAGTTTTGAAAACTTTAAAAATACATTTTCATTCATGTCAAAGTTTTTCAAAAGAAGGGAATTTAATTGCCGTTGGAAAAAGAAAAGAACACATTTGTTATGCAAGAAAACAAAAACACACATTTAAATATAATATTTTATAATATGAACAAACATTAGCTAAATATGTTAGTTATGAGTATCTTTATTACTATTTTACTATTTTCTTAATGTTTTTTTTTTTGTTATAAAGTTTCTTCAAATCTTTTTTGCACTACCTCCATAAATACAAAAGTTATGTTTGCATTTAAGTCGTTAAAACTTTTATTTATTAGCAAGTCATTAACGAAAATAAAAAGTAAATTTTGCTCAATTAAGATCAAGATTCAATATATTTCCAATCGGATTACCAATAAGGAAAGTTCTTTAACGGCCATATTTGAATTTTAATTGTATCGTTTAAATTACGAATAATCTCGTCGAAACATTTACGTTCTTAGGTAAAATTACTTCTTAATTAAGGAATTCGAATATGTATTATATTCGAATTATTTTATTTAAATTTTATTTGTACATTTATATATTAATTATTATTATTTAATTTGATTTATTTATTTATTTTATATTTATTTTGCAAAATGAAAAAAAAAATTAGATTATACACAATTTTCACGTAACATGCGTCGTTTTTGAGATATTTTGGAAAAAAAATGTTTGGCATTTTACTTCCACCAGACCAATCTAAAATAATTTACATTAATATCCGTTAGACACGAAATGAAAAAAAGTATTTATTTTGACCGGAAACGGAAAGATCAAGTAGAAATATTGATCTAGATCGGAGATCAGAAAAATTGGCGACAAAGCAAAATATTTATTTTCCGTTTTTTATTTTATTAATATTTAAAATTGCAATACATAATTGAACTATAGTACAGTAAAATTAGGTTTTAATAAGGAAAAAAATGGAAAGAATAGAAATACCTTCTGAAATGGCTTCAGAAATATTTAATCTTTAAGAAACCGAAGAGTCTCAAGTCGGGACTGGGGAGCTTTAGCCGGTATTTTGATTTAAAATGGGCCGTGCCAAATAGGCGACGAAGCTAGTCTTGATTTTGATCACTTACCGGCTTATCGTGTTCTACCAGCAAATTTTATGAAAATCGGATAATATATAATATATAGAGACTGGAAAAATAGTTGTCAATTTTAATGAAATAGTTACTAGTTGAATTTTTTTTCGGAATATATATATTTTTTTATAATTTAATAATAATTAATGCAAACGAAGCAGTAAAAAGTGTCTCAAATAGTTGGAAAGGTAGTTGCAAATAGTTGATTTCAAATTGTGTTCAATCAATGCATTTTTACGCAATAGTTGAAAAACTATTTTTCCAATCTCTAATAATATATAATAATATATATAATATAGAATATATAAGATCAATCAATTTACTAGTATTGATTGAAATATATTTGAATACATATTTAAATATTCTGATAGGTAAAACAAAAAACAAAAGAAGTGACGGGAATGCTTCTCGTAAACATAAATTACATTTTCAATTAAAACAAAATGTGATATCTCTGGTAGAATTTATTCCAAATTACAAACTGATTCAAAACAAACACGTGTACATAATAAATTCTAAGTTGTTCATTTAGGGTAATTAAAATTCAAGACGACATTTCGGGCGGTCAAATAAACGATTTCCAAATAACTTTACACAAGTAAAAGTATTTTGCGATGGGTAATAGTGATAATGTATTATTAATTTTACTTCCCGGGAATTTTCTCTTTTAGTTTTTGTCGGGTTTACTGTTTACTTAAATTTACAAAAACAAACAACAAATTCTTGTGAAAGGTATTTGAATTTATGTTTCAAGTTTGCGTAGCAAATGTTTAATGTATTATTTGGCCTTATGAGTTTACTAAGAACTTTTAGTTTTCTTGGTAATAATTTTGTTCATAAGAACCGAATGCATACAATTTCTTCCACGCAATATCGAAGATACGAGAAGCTTTGTGATCGTTTTAAAATGAGACAAAAAAACTGTTCTCCGATTTCAAAATTTTAAATTGATCTTTCCGTTTTAGGTCAAAACAAATACTTTTCGTTCCATGTCTGTCTGTCCTCTGAATCCTTGTCACATGAACTGAACCGATATTATTGAAACTTGGTTGAATGGTTGGGTTTGGCTTGAGGACGGTCCTATTTAAAAATCATCAAAATCGTATGTAAGAGGGAGGGGTGACGTCCCAAAATATATTTTTTTAAATTTTTAATTTTTCAAATTCAATTTCCTATAATATAGGTCTACAACGTTTGTTGTAAAATATTCCCTTATAAAGATTTATTTCAATTTACTTTAAAAAACGCGTGTTTTTTTTTAAATTGATATTTACTTTGACATATTAAAAATGCCATTTTGACGTTTGCATAAATTTAGATTTAAATTGAAATTGTCAAAAAATTAAAAATATGCGAAAAAATAATCAGGTGCGTCTTAAAAATTTTTTTTAGTAAAATTGTATAAAAATTAAATGGTTAGCTACCTTTGTTGAATTTAGCACGAGGAAGCACTGTGCATTTACTTAGCCGTCATTAAACATTACAAATAATAGATATATACAGTAAATAAACCCGTTTTTAATATTTAACATTATTAAGTGCCTACCTTATTTTCCCACAGGTTATATCTGCAGACGGATCTGAAAAAAAATCACCACAAATTAATATTTCACTCATACACTTTACCTACACGAAACTGGCATTGTATATAACAAAATATGGCATGTGTATACATCTCACAGTATTTACGTATGTACATATAAAATATAACATGTCAGGAACAAAGAAATCAGTACGTTTTTTTTTCAAGTTGTAAAATTTTGCACACGACCGGTTCTCGCGGTTTAGCCCTTTAGTTAACGCACGTGTGTCTGGGGAAGTATTAATGCGAATGTGCGAGTGGGCAGTAACGGATTTACCACAGATGCCCGCTGAAAGAGATTTCTGCATAATAACATGAATCTTGTAGATTTGTTCTATGTAGAAATTTAATTGCTAGAATCCAAAGACAACAAAATATACATATCAATCGCACTATAATTACATTTTATAGGTTGTCCTGTAAGTTGTTGCAGGTACGATTACGGACATTTTCAACAGATTATATTATACATTTTTGGATTATTATTTATCTTTATATGGATTTTGGTAAGGTAAAATGTTATGAAAAATTCTAAAAATGATTTCTTCGTATTATTTGGCTAATTATATTGCAAAAAATTTTAATAGTTGATTCTTTAGGAGATAAAAATAAAATGTTTTGGGTGGGTCCTTGGGACAAATAGAAATTATTTTTTATGTAAATTCTATAAGCTATAAAATATGTATGGAATTAATTATTAATTAAATTTTTAGTAATTTTTTAACGTATTTTTAAATACTTTCTAGGACGTTTTGAACCGAAAAAATGTTTTTTAAGATAGTTGAATTCTGAACACGATAGAATTAATAACTCAGATATGAAAATTTATGGATAAGAGACATTTTGAAAATAAGCTCCACATATTATAAAATTCCCAGTTTATCTGAACATAATATGCAAATATCTTTTCCAAAGAATTGCATGCTAGTTTCACTCTATTCCCAAGTGAATATTTTTAATATTATGGTTAAGATGATAAAACTTTTTGTTTTGTAAATCATATTTTAAAATTTAAAATATCAGTATAAAAATTTACAAATATTAGTTCGGATATATTTGAAATATAAAACTCGACAAAAACTGGGAGATAATTTTATTTTATGTATTTTCATATAATATCAAGTGAAATTCTTTCTGGAAAAAAACATTGTTGTTAAAGAATCATTTTTTGAGTTGGCGAGTTTATTCGGTAGATAAAAGGTGTAATTTTTTAGACGTGCTAGTATTATTAACTTTATTTCTCTCTAAATTGGATTTTTCATTGTTATAAGCGAACATTGAAATTAATTCTACACCTCACCCTAGTGATGGGTTCTCTAACCCAAGTACGAAAAAAAAAATATTGTAAAAAAATAAAATTGCGCGGAGAATTTTTAGCAAATTAAAATTAAAATTTACCGGCCCATGCAGCAAAAAACTTTTAGCGTACATTATACATATTAACAATTCTAACCTAAGAGATATTACTGAATTTAAGGGCAATATATGTGGGCAGAAAAATTGTAAATCCACATCTGTGTGCGTATGTCGGCCCACACGACAAGTGCACTGACTTGCTAGCGTTTATGTGTGAGTGTGCAGCCGGCCGGGACGTGAACCGGAGACCCCGGTTTGGCTTTTTGCGTTCACAGCCGCCGCGTTTGTTTCGCACGGGCCAACCGTAGAACCTGCTCTAAACAGTGTTGCCAACTGTACATTACAAAAGTACCTACACTCACACCAATATTAATTGTTTTTGCAATATAATGTTTAATTTAAATTCTAACTGAATACAAACTTTGAAATATGACAACTATACATTATTTTATATTAATTGAAAAACATGTTTTGTCTCAACTATGATAAAATTAAAAATCTATTATTCTATATTATCTATCGATACTTAGTATTTTGACAGCTTATTGTTATAATTTGTATTGGTGTTTGTTCTAGAAATGTTTATAAAAACATGGATGAAGATAAAGGAAAGAATGTTCCAATACTGTACAAACAAATAAGTACAAAACAATTTATTTTTTATAATTATTATATTCTTTGATATATATGTTTACTTCGACTTGACATAAACTACTGAAACGATTTTGATGAAACTTTTACTGTTAGAAAGTATAGAACTCTATAATTTATTTAAGCTATACTATAATTGAATTGGGGTAGATCTAAATCAAGAAAAGTGTAAAAAAGGTATTTATGATATTGATTATAAAAAAATTGAAATTTTAACAAAATATATTAAAATGTAAATATAGGTACCTAGTAATTATGTAATAAATACAACTTTAATAAATTTAAAAAAATATAATGATTAGTAAATGCTATTATAATTAATGTTTACATGGGAACTTTTGTGATGAAATAATTTTATATAAATTTATATACGTATATACATATTTTAGAAATAAATAGTTACACTATTATAATACACGAAATATTATAGAGGCGTCTATACGCAATAATTATATATTATATGTCATATAGGTATATACATATTCAAAAATCGTTAAACAAAACAGGATGTACATATAAATTATTACCTTTCTTATAATAAATAATTTGCCATTATGATAGCAAGCGGGTTTATACAAGCATTATTACACCTCTGAACCTACATTCTTGCTCTCACACACACACACACACGCACACACATACAAATGCACTCAGACCTGTTACGAGGTATGCTAATTTTTCTCTTCCTCGCTTTATAATTTAGCATGACTTGAAATCAAGCAAACAAAAAAAACACTCATATTTATCCAATGGATAAAACTGTCTTGGTTAAGTCGAATCTTCAAAGGGAACTGTGTGGATTTACGAAACATGTGAAGAAATATTTTTTATATGTATTGATATTTTCTTTCCAAATTCAAAATGTAAAATTTACATCCAGAAGTTTTATAATTTTAGTTATTTTTATAATAAATAACAAAAACAGTGGAAACTCGTTTTTAAAGGGGCTGGGGGAAAACACGTACTAATGAAATATTTTAAAATGGGGCCTTATGAAAGAATGTCGGGACTTAAAAAAATAAAACGGTCAAATGCGTGTTGGGCACGCACATGATAGGTTTCCGTAGTCATTACGATTTATAAACAAGAGTTATTTCAATTTTTTTTATAAACTATTCTAGCTACAGTGTTCGTTATAATTTTCATTGAAAGTACTAACTAAAAGCTACATTCTGTATTTTTTTTATATCAATAGTTTAGAAAATATAGGGGGAGGGGCGCTCTGACAATGACTTGAACGCAAATTTATCGTGACTGGAGGGTTGAAATTAAAAGGTCATATAACATTTTTTATTGCATTTTAGGAGACTTATCTAAAGGCATCCTACTTAATGGATTAAGTGAAAAAAAATATTTTAATTAACTTTTCAGTCTATTTTTCAAAAATCTTATCATTTCTGTTTTTATGTTATCAGTCTTCGTCCGTATACCAAATTTCATCTTAATCGGCATAAAATTTTTGAGGACGGACGGACATGCCGAAACTATAAGGTTTCCTAGTTTTCTACGGAAACCTAAAAATGCCTACTATAGCGAAAAACGTACTAAAGCAAATTGTACTAACGAGGTTCTACTGTATTGATAATTTTACGTTTATAGGGGGAGATGGGGAGGATACATACAGATAGATTAATAACTGTACTAACGTAACTACGAAAATAGATGGTACTAATCACCCGCCACAACATATCAACAGTTTAAATTTTTAAATTGTCATCTAGGTGGTCATTTTCATCATTTTCATTTTCAATGCGTGGAAGTTATTTTGGTGCGTTGTCGAAAACATTTTAAAAACAGAAACAAATTGTGTTATTTTGAATGGATTGGTGTAATTTTATTTTTTGATTACTCTGATTATTTTTTATACATTTTTATTAGTAAGAATAGAACAAATAAATAAACTATCAAAATGAAGCATCGATTAAAAAAAAACTAAAAATATTTTTATTGTACAGAAAAAGCATTTTTTGTATTGATAAGTAAATTAGTATATTATAGAAAATGTGCGTTTAATTAATTTTAAGCGGTTGGGTAAAACGTGCATTTAATTTATTTAATAAGTCTAATAGAAAAATCGATATTTAATTATCTGAAGTGAAGTTAATTTGAATATTAATTGTTTGGTTTTATTACACTCAACTGCAAATTTTGTATTCCACAATAATGAGGTTGAATTTTTTTGATACTTGATGGAATTTTTAATAAAAACAACCTTTGTTAATTATACTTCTATTTTAATTTCTATGCAAATTTTAAAAAAGATTAAGTAAAGCATATAAAACGAATATACATAAAAATAATTAAACTTAGGTATGGTATTTTAATTCAAAATATATTTGTATAAAAATTAGCGAAAACAGGCAAAATAACATTTTTTTGATAAAAAATCATTTAAATGTAAAATTATTCAATGAACATAAATTTTCTACAAACTGTTCTTTGAAATTTCACTTGCTAGTAAAAATATCAAACTACTCAATTTAAAAATAATAAATGAAATGGAAACCACTTTTTTCAAATACAGAAACTGAATATTTATTTTAAGAAAGCTAACTTTGTAATAAATTTTGCTGTGACACCAAGATCGTTTGTCTCAATTCTTATAAAAAGTTATTTGGTAAAAAAAACTCAATAAATATTCTTTATATGAAAACTTTAAACCATTTCTAATATTTTTACGCGATTTGTAAAATGATATCGTAATAAGATTTATGAATTCACTTTAAATTTATAATTGTGTTACTAAAAAAGAGGAGTCAGTGAAACAGAATTTAATGAAGCGAGTTCTGAAAGAGTAATATTAAAATACTGTACAATGTGTGTTCCAGATTTCTTTACAAGATATTAAATTTTAAAATTAAATTTTATATCAATATCACATCAAATAATGTTTCAAATGTTGAAAGGAATTACTGGAATTTTTTGTATTAATAAAAATTTCATGTATTATAATTAATATAAACATTTTTTTTACGTGAATAACGTCTACAGTTTCAGGCCAGATACTGGGTGGATATTTCAGAAACTTAATGTAACGCACAAAGATCAGTAAATTTAGAATCAGTATATTTCGATACTCAGGGCGTTTTTCCACACACCGACAAAACCAGTGCCGGTGATTATAAATTATTATATTTAATGTATTATTATTATTATGTAAACTTTTTCTTTTTATTATTTCTTTGTCATTGTTTGTTTACTATCATCATTTTTTGTTGTTGTAAAAATGTAATGTAATTTTATTTTTTGTGATCTTGACTTATTCAACATCTGTAAACAGGTAAAACTGAATAAAACTATTATTATTAATATTATAATCAAATCAGAGCTTTTCTACGTAGACCGGCACGTTTGACACCGGCACCGTCAAATGCTGCCGGCGTTGAACTCAACAATCGGATAAGTACCTTACAGTCAACAGAGGATGTACCCAATACTGCCTATTTTTTATATTTGTGATTTATATACTTCCTTCTGAGGTATAATAACTTAATAACCCAAGAAGTTAATGCTTATTGAACAATGCAGACATGTTTCTATCACCACAGCTAGAAGACAACTGCACCGGCACTGAAAATGCCGGTGTGTGGAAAAAGAGCAATGGCCGGTGCAGGTGCCGTCACCGGTTTTGCCGGTGTGTGGAAAAACGACCTCAGAGCAGCTATCAAGCGAATTTTGTTCTCAAATTATAAATCTCTATTAGATCTACGAGGTACAAGTACAAATCAAAACATTTAACCAGTTTTAATGAGTGAAAAACTTCATATTATAAAAAAAAACAAAGACAAAAATATCTGTTGTATTTCCACGACTTCGCATAAATTAAATAAGAATTGAAACAAAACAAATACTGTTTTCTACCTAACGTTTTTAATTTTTTGATTAAAGTTTTTTAAATTGAATAAAAATATAAAAAGTTATTTCGTATTTTCACGATTTTGCTTGTAAATATTAATTAATTGAATTTAAAAAAAATCAGTGTATAAGAATTTATTCTCTACGCAGCAATATTTTTAATTTTTTGATTAAAGTTTTTTAAATTTATATTTTCACTATTTTGTTTGTTAAACAGTACTATTCTGAGTTTTATTTAACCCCACTCTTACGTATTCAAGTCATTTCCTCGACTGTGCATCTCGACACAGTCACGCCCATTTAGATAGATATTTCAATTGATTATCAAAATATAACTATTGATAAAAATTAACATAATAGAAAAAATTTAAAAACTATTCGGTACGAGACACTTGTGCGCGAGGCTCGACTCACCCTTGACAAATTATTTTTTATTTAATTAAAAAATACAGTTCAATCTATCAAATAAATATATTAATAACCTCACATTATATTATACAAATAAGTTACAGTTAAATTTATACTATTACCTCGGGTTGAATAAAGCAAAATTAACCACAATTAGTTAATCAGTTATTGTCAAACAATGATTAATGTTAATTCTAAACTTAATCTCAATTTGTAAATTAACAATTCACTAAATATGCTGATTTTTTACCTTATAAAATAAATCAGAACCGTGATTGTTTTTTTAGAATTGACGTAATAATGATTTTAAAACAACTGATTAACTAATTGTGGTTAATTTTGTTTTATGCTACCCAAGGTTAGTCTGTTTTTGTACAAGAATCATTATAAATTCAATGGCGTCTTAATTAAGTGATTAGAACAAGTAAAACGTGACTTTTGTACAGATTTTGGCTTCATTCGTTGTAATTGTAATCGAAATAATCAAGGAAACTCTTTGATAAACGAGGAACAACTATTAATGTGTGTTTTAACGAACAATTAACGAATCCTTAACTGCATAAATAATTAACCCATTAACGCCCGCCGCACGCACTTTGGACACCTCAATTTATAATTCGTGTTGCTTTCTATGGATATTAATTCACAATATTTCCTTAAAAATCAGATGCTAGTAGTGCAATAAACAAAATCTGTTAACGTTATTATTTTCACGAGTGTTTAAACGTGTTTTAATATATTTTATCAAATGTAATTTATCTAAAAAAAAAAATGATATCAGAAAAGCAGTCTCACACAAAATGGGCTTCATATCTGCCAAATTAATAATAAATATTAAAAAAAAAGTTTTTGTTATAATAATTAGTTAAATATATTGTATGCGTAGGTACTTAATTTCATTTAAAAAATCTTCTGCATGTTTTTGTTTTCTTTTGGGCGTTAATGGGTTAATATGAAACATTATTAACACAATTAATTAAGTGTAACAGTATTTTCACCAAAAATAATCTGCAAATTTTACGATACAATTTTTGTTGTTATTTTAGTATTATATGGCTAGAGGTTGTTATAACTATATTAGAAAAATTGATAACGTATTGATTTACTGATAAAGCAAAACAATTTTAGCAAATAAAAATATTTACGCAATTGTTATTTGATTTTAACTAATAGCGAAAAACAATTTTATTTTTATAATTAGTTCGAGATACAGTATAATTCAATTTTCATTTAATATCAAATTTAATCTAGATAAGAAAATAAGTTATTTTAAAATTATAAAAATATATAAATGTACCTGTCACATAAAACAAAAATCAGAAATAGAAAAAGTTGCAAGTGCCATCAATTGAAAACTTATTGAATAATTTATTATCACTAATAAGGGCAAGAGGTTTTTATGCTTTAATTAAAAATTTGCAAAATCTTGTTAAATCTAAATGCTAACAAAGAGACAATTTTAAGAGCTTATTACACGAAAAATATTTGAGAATTTTTTTTATTTGTACAAAAACTTAGCACCATCGAGTTCTTTTTCTTTCTAAAATTTTATAAATGACACTATTTCTTGGTTAAGACTTATTTTTTCACATTTATATGCAAACATCTACAAGATTAAGTCCATTTTTTTCTAAAAATCAACCCAGTTTTGCCACAAAAGTACTTGTACCAAATTTAAAAACCGATAATTTCTATAATCCTTTTCAACAGATTAAAAATGTTTCATTTATTTTTATACAATACTTTAAGGTTGATGACAAAGAATTTAACTTTAAATGATATTCATTAAAAGTTTATTACACAACCCTGTTTAAATTAGTTTCTATCGAGTTATAAAAATGAATAAAGTAACTGCAAGTCATATCAGCGTTATTGCAACAGTTCATTAATAAGGAAGTAAAATAGAACTGTTCAACTAAATATAAACTAATGTATGAAACGATTCTAAAGATGTATAATTACCTTCCATGAAAATTGCCATCTAAGTTATGATCATTAAAATGTTGTTCAAACATTGCTAATGCATTTAATATTTTACTGATGTTATATTTTGAAATTATACCTTTTAAATATTAATTACTTACTTCTGTTATAATTATTTTTACTTCCTCGCCATATCGATTATACGAAAAAATCTCAGATTTCAAAATTTTAACACTTTTGTTACACGCATAACTCATGAACAACTGAACCGATATTAATGAAACTTGGTTGGATGGTTGGGTCTGGCTTGAGGACGGTCCCATTTCAATCATCAAAATCGTGTGAAAGGGAGAGGGGTGACAACCCAAAATATTAATTTTTTCAAGATATCTCAAGAACGACACATATTACGTGAAAATTTTATAGAATCTTTTTTCTAGAGCATTCAATTTTCTATAATATAGATCACCACAACATAATGGTAGTTGAAAAATATTCCCTCAACTTGCTTTAAAAATCATCATTTATTTTTGTAAATTGCTATTTACTTTGATATATTGACAGTTTGCATAACAGAAAAGATTGAAATTATCAAAAAATTAAAAATATACGAAAAAATAATCAGTTACATCTAAAGAAAAATTTAGAACTAATATTTTTTAGTAAAATTGTATAAAAATTAAATGGTTTTACAATGCCAGGCAATTTATCTGAACACTTGTTCTGTTTTTATTTACAGTGTTCAATAATGAACTACCTTTCGTGAATTTAGCACGAGGAAGCACTGTGCATTTACTTGGCAGATAATATTTATATTCTTTAGAAATATTTTGCTCCTTTAATTATTTTGAATTTATCATATAAAATTTCCTCATTCTTAAAGAACATTTTTTCGTTTGAATCTTGAGATTTCTGTACATAAAATATACATGTAAATAAATTTAATCAAATACATACATTAGTATGTATACACACATTCTCGTTATTACGAACCGAGCATATTCGCGAGGTATACGAGAGTACATATGCCATGCATGATATTGAAATTCCTAGAAATGAGGAATGAGAATTTCCGATTTCTGAGCATTAATCGTAGTGGAAATCTTTAGAACAAGAAGGTGAAGAGACTCTCAAAACTACGTATCGAATAAAATTTTATACCTGTATAACTGTACATATATACATCTTTGTTTGTTCAGAAGACAAATCTACTAAGTACACTTTCGATTTATATTTATAAAACTTCTCGAAACCGACCTGTTATAACAGTATTTTTACGAAAAAATTGTATAAAAAAATCAAAAGTTTCACTGTACAATAATGTCCATAAAAACTTGATTAAATATATTATTTACCAACTTACTTTTTGTAAAAGAACCGTTTATATTCACTAAGTAAACAATCGCAAAATTCGATGTTTATTTTGTAATTGGACATACAAAAAATATTTATCACATTATCTTTTGTGTATGAAGCTTATAAACTCGGGAATTACTGAACCGATTTCAATGCGGTTTTCATCAATAGTTAGATAATTTTTCTGAGCAGTATCGTGGCTATTAATATTTTATGAAAATCTAAGATTTAAAATCAAAAGACTAAAAAGAATCTTTTTCAAGTCAATTTTATAAAGTTGTAAAAAACAATTTGCAGTGAACTGTGTGTTGTGGGCATGTTGGGTGAGCATTTTGGGAGGGAATGTTGGGTGAGCTTGTTGAATATTTTAGGTCACTATGATTTTGTGGATATTAACCCGGGTAACACCGGGTCCAATGCGCTAGTTGATAAATAAATAAAGTGAAATAAAAAGGTTCCCCACCCCTGGTATAGTCTATAATAATGTAAAAAATTCAATGAATTTCATAAGTGTTTTGATTCTCAACAATTTGATTTGTATAAATAGTCTTTTTGGTATTTACGAGTACTTACATGGCCCTTATGAATTTACAAGTGTGAGAAATAAACAAACTAAATATACAAGTAAACTTTGTAGCACATCCACTTCCACGCTGACATAATAACGTAAACGTATAAATAACAAACCGGTGCGATTAAAACTATGACAATAGTTTGTTCGCAAACACAAGAAACGGCGTGGCCACGTAGAATGTAATAAAAGTAAATACAGTCGAGCACAAATAACAAATAAATTCGAGCAGTTTTCATTCTCTCATTGAAACTATTTCCGAACAAAGTTGTGATCGTTGAACGAATAAAATCGTAATCAAAATATAAACCATGCGAAGTTAATTAAACTTCTAACTGAAACGGCGAGTAAAAAATCTACAAAACAGACTGGAATTATGTATAGTAGAGCACGGTTGTTGTGAATAACACAGCGGGACACTTTGTTATTGCTATTGTTAATTACAAGTACATTTTTAATCATAATTCAGTATTGTGTTCTTTAAGCAGATGCGTAACTAGAGGTCGCTGCGCCATCGGCGAAAACTGAAAAATGCGCCCCAAATGTATTATTACTCATTAACTTGCTATCTTTTCTATCGCTATCACCCTTCCGGCTGAATTTTCTATCCCTCTAGACAACCTCTTGTTACGCCCCTGTCTTGTGAAAAATAATTCGGAAATACAACAAAAAATAAATATCTGCTATACTATTGTATAATCTAATCTCAACTAATATAATAAAGATAAAAAGTTTTAGGGTTTGTTTTTAACTGTAAACATAGAAAATAATGCACCGATTTCAATGAAACTTTTATTTACCATGACCTCCCGATTCACATAGTATACGTAAACATCACTCTATTTAGTAAGAGTAAAGAAAAACACAACGCAATTTGTAGAAAATATTCATTTAGATCACATAAAAAAAATCTACTGGTATCGTGGGGGCCGGCCAACCCTTTACACGTACGTACCTCCGTCCCTGAAGGTGTTAAAGCATCGAATATCCGGCATCCGCCACGTATCACGACGTAATGAGATTACTTAAAATGGCCGGTGCGTACAATGCTTCGATTTTTAGAAAAACAAAGCATGATCTATGGAGGCTGGCCGGCACCCACGATATCATTAAAGGGTTAATGGTATTTAAACTAATTTGGCGACATTCTGGCATCCGATGGGATAACGTCAGTTAACAATTAGTTCAATAACATTTTCAAGCTTTATTTTTTTTATATTACTTTCAACATTAAAATGTTCAAATTAATATTATTTACGGATATCAAAAATGTATTCTAATTAAAAATCAGTAGAATAAAGCGCACTTTTATTATTTATTATAGGGTCGAGCGGGGTAAATATGAAACACCATAAAAATGGGGTAAAGTGAAACAAGCTTGCAACTAAAAAACTTATTTGTTTATAGGAGAATTATAAAAACTGACATCATTTAAAGGTTTGTTAAAGCGACCTGAAAATATGAATCGCCTAATAAGTGATGTGTCACCCCTCCAGATTTCCCTGTTAGTCGATGTCAAAACGTGTGAATTAAATTTTAATTCTTTGCACATAACTTTCTGTATATCTCAGATATTAATTAAAATTACAATTTCACATTGATATGCCACAAAGATGATAAATCAAAGTTACCTTTGTAGCATTTCTTTTAATTTTTCGAGGAATATTTTCCATTAGAAGCCTGTTTTACTTTTTCCCATACCTATTTCACTTTTTCCCAAATTAGAGGTTAAAAATGAAACACACTTTTTTCATTTTTAAAGTCTGTGTTGTATCGTACAGTTTAAATGATATAAGTAAAATGGTTATTCATAAGCGCATCTACATATGTAGTAGAAAAAAAATTAAAGTATGAATTTGTATCGTTAACTGTCAAAAAATATGAATGATATGTATTTTGTTTCACTTTTACCCCAGTTAATGTTATTATTATACACACAAAAATTTCTACGAAGAAATATTTCATGCTTGAAATTTTTAACTTTAACTCGAGTCCTTTTATAACCATGTTAGACTGTATTTTATAAGTAGTAAAAAGTTACCTCGATATACGAAAAAACCGATCCTCTATCGTAACGTTTCCTCTCCAATATAGGTTGAAGAGGATATAAAATATTCACGTCAACTTCCCTCCCCCTTCTCTCTTTTACTGGATACTTCCACTGTTCGACATCGAAAATAAGATTCTTTTGTGAGTCGGTTTTTTGTTCTAGTTTTGTTAACATCTTGAAAAATGTTAACGCTTCCTCACAGTTAAAAAGTATCGTATATTCTCATCAGGGAAAAAACTGTTTTGTGTCGAGTTCTCCACTTTAAAAATACATAAATATAGTATATGTACGTCATTTGTTTTGGGGTTCTTGTTTATATGTTATTGTTATTAGTTAACAAAATATAATACGGTAACTTCCGGGAAATTAACAATTTTTGAATTTTTTAGGGCTCAGAAGAAACCCTATTAATATCACTTTGTCCGTTTGTCCTTTCCGGTTACAGCAAAATATTTTGTAAACTATATAAGCAAAAACTTTAAATTTTAACTGAACATATACATTTATGACACTTATATATACAAGGTGTCCAAAATAAGCGTGAATGCATGGGGATTTCGGGTTAAATGATATGAATTATTCGTAAGGAAGGTGTGAGTGTTACTACATTAAAAAATATTAATAATTTTATGACGTTTAAGCGGTATAGCCAAAAATCTGAAAATTCTTTGTCAAAGTAGATAGTTATGTTTAAAGAATTTTCGAATTGGGAATATTTTCAGATTTTTGGGTATATGTAAAATTTTTGAGAGTCAAAATTAACAAAAAATATTGTTTTTATATTTTAACTCTAAATGCCTGCCAGCGGCATCTAAAAGTTATTACCCCCCCCCCCCCACCCTCTATCGCGGTAATTACTGACTCAAAAAATTGGTCACAGGGTTTTGGAAATACTACAAACGATAAATATAAAAATAAAAGTTTATTTTAGAGAAATAAGTAAGTTAGATTTTTTAAATTTTCGTAAAAATCAAATTTTTCACAAAACTGTGAAAGTTGGTTTTTACCGTTTTTACTCAAGATTAGTTAATAGACTTTAGTAAATAGACTTTACATATCTTTATTTTTATTTCCTATGCATGAAATTATCTGTCAAAAACTCCAATAAAATTGTCATATAAATTTGATACCCCATTTGAAAGTGCTTGCTAGCTAGCAAATTTTGTAAGCTCCTTTATAATGCCGGACATCAGTCGATGATTCATTCTAAATCTCTTTATGATTAATGTAATAATATGTTATAATCAGGTTATGTAACGGAAACACAGTAATCGATTAGTTTAATTAAACGATTACAAAAGTTTATGTTACTAGAAATTCTAAATTTAATTATACACAACTATCTAGATAGGGAAAATGTTTAAAAAATATATATTTTGAGGTAAATTTTAACATCATTTTGTAGTATAAAAAATAAAAAAATATTAACTAAAATTGTTATTCTCTTTGCGACAAATATATGTGTTTTCTAGGACTATATAAAATAGTTACAAAACAATATTGTTTTTGTAAAATTGAATTTCTATTTTCCATCTAAATTCAAATTTTAAGTAGATGAAAAAAAATAATTTTCTTAACGATACTAGTCAATAACCATCCAATTGGTAAACAACAACACAATATTATGTATATAGACAGTGTGTTTTTTCCACATCGTATAAAAATGAAATTCCAATGTCGAGATGCGTGTTACCCAAGCTGTCAGAAGTTGTGATTTGAGAGCGCCGAGTTTTTTTAATTACATTTCGGCTGCTGCAGAAAGATCAGATTGACATAAAGTTATTCCAAGTTGTGTTACTCACACCCGCCCACTCACACACCCGCCTGTCACAGTCGTACGCGCAAACAGTCCTTGTCATATCCGGATATCGATCCAAGTTAATATTAAATAGCTGTACCTATCAAAGCGAACGTATTATGTAACCTAAAACTTTATCTCTTTTATTAGCAATGACGTTTTCGTTGTGTTGAAAATACACGTTTTATTTGTTATTTAAAATAATACACATATGTACAGTCGCCTGCATTAATGGTCTTGCAGTTTGTATTCATTTTCGTTTATCACAAACTTAGTAGGCTCCTCCCATTTGATTGTTATAATATTTAAATCATTTCTCCCTGTATCAAACAAAGACAGATATTTTGAAATTCATTTGCTAAATAAAGAATTACTCTTCGTTTATAGTACTCATATATTTGTACAATTAAATTATTATGTAATCTATTGAAAATTGTATACGTAAATTTTGTGGCAATAAATATTTGATATTCCGAATTTTAGTATTTAAATATATTAAACTTGATAGAAAAAGATAACCGATGATGTTTGTCTTTAAATTTGGAATCTGTTGTAAGCGATTCTAGCCTTTAGGGTGCCAGACGAGTTCTGCAGGCGACTGTACATATATTCAGTGCCGGATTAAGTCATTGTGAGGCCTGTGGCGTCGCTAAGGGGGTGGGGTGACTCCCAGGGCAGAAATCGATAGTCCCCCCAAAAAAAGTCAATATGATTTATTTTTTGTACATTAGCGGAGTGTCACCCTCTGTGAATTTTTTACGACAAAAAATATCAGGGGGCCTATTTTTTTAATAAATTGAACGATTATCAACCCTTATAGACTTGACAATGACCAAAAAATATCTGCCTTGGGAACCACGGGACTTTCTTATACCTAACCTAACCTAACAGTGAATTGTATACGTGATTCTTTGTTTATTAAAACATTTCTAACAAACTAACAAGAAAGAACAAAATGAATAATTTTATATTTATATAACAAGTGATTTTTTTTAACGTAATAACTGAAAACGGTTGTTTACTCTACATTTTTTAACTTGACCATTTTTCTCTATTTCGTACTGTTTCAGAGTAATTCGAAAAATTAAAAAATCGACGAAGGTAAACATCCGTATCCGGTTGAAAGGTCGTTTTCAAAAATAGGACGTTTTCTTCCCAGCCAAAAATTAATATTAAATATAAAATATCACCCTTCTACGATTTGTCGTATTTGAGTTACAGCGCTTACAGACAGACACACAGACATCATGGCGAAAATAGTCAGAATGGATTCAGGGAAGGTCAAAATAGATAATTCCGTCAAAATCCGGAGTTCGAAAAAAATCGGCTTCACTATACTTACTTATACTAATGTATATTTCATATACATGGTATAAGAAAGTAAAAAGTCAGTTGATTCAATTTATTAGACATTTTACCCCTTGGAAGTTTTAAATAACCAACAAAGAGGTAAATAGGCTTCATTTTATTAACAAATACATAAATATTTTTATTTTTTATTTCTATATCCATTACAAAGTTACGAATTTAAAAAACGACATTTCAAAAACAATTGTTTTTCAGAAGTGGATGTTGTTAACATTTGTTATTTAAACAATAACTTTTCCTCTCAACATTTTTCACTGGCTCTGTTATATTATCAACAAACAACCAGATGATGCATCCATTACTAATTTAATCAGTGAAGTGAACGTATAGTTCCTAATTACAATGCATAAGAGCTTGCAATAAGTAATTAGTATTGAATTATAACTTTGTTAACACAAACTTTAAACATATTATAGTTATTGCGCATTGAACAAACACACACACAGACAGTATGACGTACATTATCATTAAATGCACGCTACAATTACATAATATATTATTATACATGTAACATACACCAGGAAATTTGTATTAGTAGCTATATTATATACAGAGTGGTTTGGGATACAGATATTTTAAGAGCTGATTCTTTGGCTCATTGTGAGTAAAAAATTGTACGGGAAGGTGGGGTCTATCTTCAACATCCTCTGAGCTACAGGATGTTTAAAAAAACTTCCTTAAGAGTAGTACTTACTTCCAAAGTTACGTAACTAGAGCAACCACACTGAATCAGTTTCATAGGTAATTAAATCAGGGCCGTAACTAGAGGCTCGGGGGCCCCGGGGCAGCAAGTGATCGAGGGCCCCCCCCTTATAAAAATGTTTTTGAACAATTTTAAAGTATGTGACTATTTTCAAAAAAAATAAGTTTTTTAATAAAAATGTGAATGCTTTCAAATTTTAATTACTAATATTTTTTGTAAACAATGACAATTAAACCAGTAAATAATTTTTTTGAAAAAAACAAACAATAATTTCTCATATCGAGCTGCATAAAATTCGATTTATAATGAAGTCATATTAGCGACATTTTTTGTACCTTGTTGAAAAAACGACCATTTTTACAGTTTTTCGTGTACGTTTTTTTTAAATATCTGCAATTCTATTGGCCGGATTGCATAAACAAAAAAATCATTTTAAACTTTGTTATGAATTTACCCATAAAACTAAATTTTAAAAAATCTCATAATTTTATTACGAACCTAAAGTACTTTTTTACAACGACCAATAGTAAAGCGATTTTAATAAAATTTTGAGAAGATATTCTTTATGATTATAAATAAGTAATTGTGACAAGTTCCAAATCAAAACGGCTAAGAAACACATTAAAATATAAAAAATAAGAATCATATCTTGTGGGCAACAAATGGTAGAGGGACATTCTTTTTTTGTAGATTTTTATGTACTATGCGATGGCGCTGAAGATAATTCTATAAATGTATTGAAAATATTTTTTTTTTGTTTTTATTTTTGAAAAAAATTGTCCGTGTTGATTCAAAATGAGTTTAACTCAAAACTTTTTTTTAATCCGATTTCGTAAAAAAAATACATTCCTTGTTCGGGGGCCCCCTATACTCGGGGGCCCCGGGGCACTGCCCCGGCTGCCCCGGTGGTAGTTACGGCCCTGAATTAAATTAATTTTCAGTATTATCGTTATTGCTAGCCGTGTTTCCAGTTCAGAGTTATTTATAAATGACATTTTTCCCCCAAAGTACCTACAATATGTGGTATTTTTTATCATTATTTTGGTGTGTCATAATGTTACCTACAAATTCACTATACCAAGTTTGTACCTGGTTCTTAGTTCTTACAGTTTTTCAGTTATAAATGTATCTAAATAATTTCCAAAGTGACTATTTTGTAACATTATAATTATTTGTACTGCCAACATAAAAAAAACTATACAACGCGAGCGAAGCCGCGGGCAAGTTAGCTAGTAATACATGTTTATTCAATATCATCCCATTAAATTGGCTACTAAATTATACTCATCCAGTTCAAACAATAAATATGAACACTTCCATCGCAAAATTAAACCCAACTATTTTGTCAATATAAACATACATAGATATCACACAATAGCGACTTGTAACGCTTTATATTCCGAATACGAGTCGAGATAATTGAACTGAATAAAGCACGGGCCATGCTGTTTCATATGCTACATGCTCTACTAAATTTGACCACAAATCTGATAATTTATCTGCATCATTAAATCGCGGTTCGGATAAATTGCCTGCGGCGCGGTCGCTGTGTCATAACAAATACTGTTGTCCTTTTCTCCGCTAAAAAATAAATTAATAATAATATATATCTATGCTACATTCACGACAAGAAAGTGTTTCAATTTTGTAGCCGGTTAGAAGCCAAAGAAACAAACGATTTTGTTAATTTGTATTCAGGGGTTATTTTAAGAAAAATTTTCAACTGCAAATACTTTTTTTTTGTTCTACATTTTGTGAATATCTCTCATACAAATTATAGTGACGTCACCACGAAGACGTATTCAAATGTTATAAATGTATAATAGAATATCAATTACAAAAAAATCTTTTATTTGTTCTTGTTTTCGTATTTTTTTTGATATTTTAACAACACATACAATCAAAGAAGTACAAATTTGACATTGCAAAATCATAACGAACTGCCAGAATCACAGAACGTATTGCCAACTTAAGAATAATAAAAATGACGCTTCCTAAATTCACCAAATTGCCTGTGACAGCTTTTTTATGGTTTTGGAATGTCGAATTTGTACTTCTTTGATTATATGTGTTGTTAAAATATCAAAAAAACGCGAAGAAAAGAATAAATAAAGGATTTTTTTTGTAATTGATATTCTATTATACATTTATAACATTTGAATACGTCTTCGTGGTGACGTCAATTCCCGCGCCAACGCTGATTGGTCAAGGAGTTCATGAGACTACCTTGTCTTTATATACCTTGCTTTTACAACTGCAGTTTGCAACAAACTATAACTACACACTAAAATAACTCCTGTTTGTATTTTATTTAATAGTTACACCTTCGTAGAACAAACTGTTTTTATTTAGACAAATTTTAAAATAAAAATATTTGTTTTATCATGTGTTACGCTTATTACTTCCGTGAGATATAGGTTCTACCCAAAATTATTATAATTAAGTGATATTGTGGTTATCTAATGATAGATACAGTATTTAACCAAACAAAAATAAAAAAAAACCACAAGATATATATTTTAATTTTTAGATTAAAAATAGCATCACAACTAATATGAGTCAATGTTGTTTCTAAAAAATAGTTTTTTTTTATAATTTGTGTGAGAAAGAAAAGAGAAATTGTAGGAATTAACAATATTAAAAAAAAAAACATCTGCACAATATGTTAAATTGGCGGAAAAAAGGTTGGTACCACTTTGGTACTAGAGTCAAATGAGCGATTAAAAGCATCATTTATTATTTTTTTTAAATAATCAAACGTATTATAAGCAAAAAAAATGCCTAACATGATCTCAATGTAGGTACTAATAAATTTTGTACCTATAATACATCGAATACAAACTTTTTCATGCTTACATTAATTTTCTAATATATACCTACACTTGACTCATAATTACTAGAACAACTTTCTTAATGAAGATTTAAAAAAAATCAATATTTATAAAATGTTTAAAATTTTGAAATACATAAGGATATGTATGTATGAATATAATACTACAAATATTCGGAGCATTACAGTAAATATATCCATTTTGTTATATTGCTGTATAACAAATACTAGCGTCTTTTTTCTCTAAAAGCATTAATAACAGTGTGGTATATAGGAAAACATTCGCAACGCAAGCATATTTCTTGCTTTGTACAGTTATTGAATAGATGAAGAAAATTCAGAAAGAAAAAAACCTTGCCCATTGTTTGCTTTTGATATAAAATCAATTGATAAATGTATTTGTAAAAATTATGTTTCTATCCGTAAGAGGTTTTCCAGAACCTAATTTAGTTTTTCGTATACATGTATTAGATTTTTATCACTATAAAAATATACACAGCAAATATAGTTCATAATAAATTGTATTAATTTCATATTAGTTGATTAAGATCTGAAAAAAAAAATTTACTGCATATTTTCAAGTAGCGAATTTTCGATATATTTTACCTGTACACATACAGTGTATTCCAAGTTGATTAAGACATAGGAAATTTAACATGGGGGCAATTAGAAGTGTTGTAGTAACCTTTGGTCAAATTTAACCATGTGTGATTGGTGCATTTTGATATGCCGCCTCGAAACTAACTAAATTTTAAATCAATCAATAGTATTTTGTTTTCAACTTTAATAAAGTAAGCATCCTAGATAAAATTATAATAATATTTTTTACTAATTACTATTTTATTAAATTTTGTGGCGGCATTTCAAAATGCACCAATCACACATCGTTAAATTTGACCAAAGGTTACTATAACACTTCTAATTGTCCCCATGTTAAATCTTAATCAACTTAGAGTACACTGTATAATGTTACACTTTATTTACTATACAAGTCTGTAAGTACTTTAAAATGTCATTAATACAATATATCGTACAAGTTACAAATCTATGATGCATTACTAATAACAAGTGAAATATGTTTTCTAAGAACATTGACCTCAAAGTTAAATATCCATACAATTTACATTATTATGTATTTATAAAAAAATGTACGTTTCAGATTTTGTACTTAATAAAATAAAACTGTCAATTAGGTATTATATACAAATATACTTACAATTAAGTATATTAATAGTTAAATAAAAAAAACATTGTTATCCAACGTAAAACAAAGAGGGATATTATGTCAGCAGGATTTTGTAAATTTTACAGAACAACGTGTAATCAAATGAAAATTCCAAACAAATATTATCTTTGAATGTACATATGTACGCACATAGATATGATATGTGTTTTAATTTACATGCAAATATATACATAATATGATTCACTATTATTTGCTCGGACTGAAACTATTGTGTCTAATCTTTGCCAATTACTAAAAAAGTTAAACATTTTTATAATCTATGTAATTGAAATTGCATAAAGAAAAAAATGTTTTAATTGAAAACACTCCATTTTTTTGTATTATCTATATTATTTAATTACTTACGTAATAAATATATTTATTTCGGCCCCTGGTGCGTAAAATGAGTTTTTTCGCACTAGAGTGAATGTGTGTTATAGTCCGAGAGGTGAGCGTCAAAAATTGCAACTACTTTATAAAGGCTGATTTTTTTGATATTACGTCACATTTGTGGTGTAGAGATACAGCCTGCCGTCAGTTTTTATTTTATTTTTGTAAAAATGTTGCAATTACTTTATAAAATCTAAAAATTTATTTGTAAGCAGTATACTAATTGTAAGTAAGAACCCCTTTTATCATAATCAGCCTTCAAAATCTTGCAACCGGGCGCGTCAGCAGCGCGTTAAACTCGTTAAGTTAAACGCGCTGCGACGTAATATAAAAAAATCAGCCTTTATAAAGTAGTTGCAATTTTTGGCGCTCACCTCTCGGGCATTAATTCAGGCGCTATATAGCCGGGATTAACAATCACTTGAGTGCGAAAAACATTAGTAAAAAAATATATCTCTAATATATAATATATAATATCTCTACGATAATCTTGAAGTGAAAATTGACTTCTGGGTAGAAACTGCGTTATTTTGATCGTTATCTGGTGCCTTAAAGATGTTTAGTGAAACGTTGGCCGATATTCAGATCATACGAGATGCTAAGACGATTAATTTCTTTTTTTAATGCTTTAAATATAACAGATTTCGATATTGTCAATATAACCTATGTAGATATATGAAAGTATTTAAGATTATTAGTGTAAAACAAATTTTTAGGAAAATAAAAAATACCATCCACCTTGGTTATATTTTAACCTTACAATGACACCATGAATATATGATTATAAATTTAGCAAGTGGGTTCATAAAATAATTGTTTCATTTTACATACCTATTTGTAAATTAAATAATTATATATGTCTGACAAATTTTTACAAAAAATAATATTTGTACATCATATTGTCATTCGGTAAATATTTGACATGAAAATTAACATTAACCAATGTCTACCTACTTATAATTGTATAATAAAATACAGGTAAGTAGAAATGACTATACTGCACTTTTCGTCAAGGCTAACGCTATGCAATGGCAAACAACCTATACCCAGAGTAATTGTTCTTCCGTGAATGTTTTCAAGAGCCATGTTTAAGCAGCATACACATACCTACCTACATGTATCAAGTTGTCCTACTTTATTTATATATTTGTATTTATTATTAATAATAAAATAAATATAGCGACCAAACAAATATTATTTAAGATTTTTGTGATCCTATATTACTCTAGAAAATATTTATGTCTTTATTTAAACATACTATCAGTTCAGGACTAATTGGTCAAACTTAAAAACCTTTGACTGATTAATTTTATCGATCGTGAAATGTAAAGTAATATTTATGTAAAGTAAATAATATTTCATGTAGTTCAGTAAATTTTTTCTATATTCTGAATTTGTTGTTTTTTCTTTACTTTTTAATAATTATTTCTAAAATATAAAAAATGTATATTATTTACCTATAGTCAATTTGATAATAATAATTTTAAATCTGGTGTAGTAGTTATTCATTTTTTTAAACTGTTCCAAGGTATATAAAGACAAGACAGTCACATCAGCTCTTTGACCAATCAGCGGCCGCGCGGCAATTGACATCACTTGGGGGATGTATTCAAATGCTATAAATGTAATATGTAATATCAATTACACAAAATTCCTTTATTTGTTCTTGTTTTCGTATTTTTTGATATTTCAACAACACATACAATCAAATAAGTACAAATTCGACATTGCAAAATCATAAAAAGCTGTCAGAATCACATAACGTATTGCCAACTTAAGAATAGTAAAAATGACGCTTCCTAAATTCACCAAATTGTCTGTGACAGCTTTTTTTATGATTTTGCAATGTCGAATTTGTACTTATTTGATTGTATGTGTTGTTAAAATATCAAAAAATACGAAAACAAGAATAAATAAAGGAATTTTTTTGTAATTGATATTCTATTATACATTTATAGCATTTGAATACATCCCCAAAGTGACGTCAATTCCCACCCAGCCGCTGATTGGTCAAGGAGCTGATGAGATTACCTTGTCTTTATATACCCTTGAAACTATTCTATTTACATAATTCAATTAACTCGGCCAAGTAATGTGAATGAAGCTTAACAGAGAGCGTTGTCAACGATCGTCTTGTGCATTTGTCTTTTGTCATGACTTTTAAATGACTGGTGTTCAGCGTCATGCGGTAAAGAATTCTTAAAAGATCTTCTGACAGTGATCGGAACTACAACATAATATTGTATTTGAATGCAAATGTCAACAAGTTCTTAGTAAAAACGTGATTGAATGCGATAATATTGTAAATGAGAATATTAAGTAATATACGAATAGGTAAGGTATAGTGCTACGTTTGCAAATTTTTCAAGTTATTTCTCGAGTTAATGATTTTTCTATTTTGAGAAAAAAATATGCATAGGTCGGTAAATTTTTAAGTACTGCATTTTTGGAATATATTAAGTAGGTATTGTATAAACTATGGTAGCAGGTAGAGAAAATAGTTTGGGGCTGTATGAAATTTAAATATTTATTTTAAAAAAAAATTACTTTACTGAGAATTATATACAATTTTTTTTTTAATTTTAGATTTAATTTAAAGTATGTTTATTATATAGATTTTTATACGCTGATTTCAAATCGACTAAAATCAAATCCGACCATTCGTTCAAAAGTTATGGCGATTTATTTCCAAAATTTTGAAAAAACTGACACTGAACTATACACAAAAAATAAAAATTTTAGGTTTCGTTAAAAATTATACTTATTTTTAACGAAACCTTATATAGATTTTTACAAATCTATCGACAAAAATCAAATCCGACCACCCGTTCAGAAATTACGGAATAGAGAAGTATTTTTCGAAAATTCTTTAAATTTTTTTAGATTTCTGAGTGAAAGGCGATATTTTGTTAATAATTTTACCAATATTGTATAAAAAACAATTAGTTACAAATAAAAATCTACAAATTTTAATTTAATCCAAATAATTTTTTACATATCTTAAGTAGGTACCTAATTTATATTACTTTTTTATTTAAAAAAAAAAGTAAAAAAGTAATTTTTCCATTTAAAAAATCTACTGGGTGCTCACAAAAAAATAACTTTTATTTTGGATTCACCCTTGACAAAGAATCTAAATTACGTGTTATAATTAACCAGTTTTTCAACACCAAAGTACTCTTTTATTTCATTCTTCTCCCAATCACTTTTTAGTATCAGCTCTTAGTCACTACTCCATTAATAAACAATATTTAAAATTTAAAACCATAACCAGTCGGTAGTCCCCCCCCCCCACCTTTCATTGCATTCCACTCAACACGCACTGTCTGAGTGAGCTAGATGACTCACAAACTTGTAATGATTCAGAATTACTAGTAAACAATGTGACGTTTCGGAAATAATTACATTAACCTTCTCATAAAGGTAATGATGATATGGAAGTAACTGGAGGTAAACATATTCTGCATATGTGTATGTGTCCAAGGTTTGTGTACATTAAATATATGTCTGATAACTTCTTATCATGTCACGTTTTATTTAACCACATTGTCATATGCGAATTTAATATTTATCATGGGGGCTATTGGGTTAAGGAAATACATTGAAGTATTATACAAGGTTTATTTTTACGGGTTTTTAGTATTCCGTACAGAAATCGGAAAAAGAGTCACTTGTAGAATCAACATTGTGTCTGTCTGTCATGGCCTTCTAACTACTGAACCGTTTAATTTATAAAGAAAGATTAAATTTGACATAATTATGCCCGGTATTATAAAAAATGTGCATGCAAATTTGCTTCCAGCTAACGCTATCTGCCCGATATTTTAAAGCAGTGGTAATAAATGTATTGCTTTGCATTTTATGAAGTACACTTGGCAGCACTTATTTTATGTCACTGATTTCTACTTAAGGGGGCAGACCCAGTTAGAATTTTGAAAAAATCCATTTTTTTGCATTTTCTCAAAATAGAATATTTTAAACGTATTCTCTGAAAATTTCAGACAAATGTCCTGTCCATAGACGATTCAGGGTAAGTTCCAAAATAATTTTTTTATCTGCAAGCTAATCGTACTCAAAACTTTAAACGTCCTCCGGATGAACGAAGGATTTTTTTTTGACGATTATTATTTTTTTTATAGCCGAAAATGCGAGTGAAATTTTAATCAAATAAAGAACATTGACTTTCAATATCCGCCATTTTGTGAAAATTAAAAAAAATTTAAATCCCTTCGTTCATCCGGAGCATTATGTCATTAGCTAATGATCCCTTTTGTTTTTTTTTATTTCACATAGTGACGAGCAGCAGTGATCAAGGCAAAACACTTTTTTTGGACCCCCCCACTTATTTTTTAATATTTTACCATAAAAAAATTACAATATTTTCTGTAAATAAATATCTTTCATGTGGAAAAACATTTGTTATTAATTATTTTAATGCGTGGCCAAAAAAATTCCTAAAAAATAGCTTTTTTGGAAGTCCCAACTGGGTCTGCCCCCTTAATACATATGCGTCAAAGTCATTATATGTACGATTTCATTGGCTACATCTGCGAGTGTTTGTCATTTATATTTAATACTTAGCAGATAGCGTTAGCTGGGAGCTAATTTGAATTTGTACTCAAGCAAATCTAACCTAACTGAACAAGTAATGAATGATTTTCTATAATGACGAATGTGCTCTTTGTTTGCAAACTAATGGAATAAATGTCAACAACTATAAACATTTTGTCTACACTAAAGGGACATTTTAGTTTTGTTTCTAACTGTCACGGTTTCACATTGTCGTAGGAACAAACTGCTGGAGTAACAAGCTTATCTGTACTATCTTTATAACAAGACTGCAGTACGGTTATAAATGTTTACCTTTGTTTTTTTATATCGCTCATTTGATGCAACAACGTTTTTCCTGTATAAACAACTCAAAAATTGTTATACAGGAAGAATCATTCGTACATGTACTTAATACAGCAAGAATGACATATCTGAGAGCTCCTTTAACTAACTACGATAAAGCATAAATTATTTTTAAATTATCATATAAAGTTATACCAATTCACAAACTTAAACGTGTCTCCTGAAAAATCACAATTTTTGAGTTATGACATTGTTGCAGCCAATGGGCGATACGTATTGCTTCAAATGGAAACAAGCAACAAGGTGGAACTTTTTGTTTCTGTCACCATCAACTATTAAAATCATTTAAATATATTATTATGTAAAGTATAATACGGTTAGGTACTAATTAAATTTGTATTGAATTAAAAATTGTAATTATTTAAATTTTAAGACATATTGTTTGCAGATTTTAAATGTTAAGGTCAAAAGAAGGAATACAATACCTCCTTTACATTTATGTTAAATTAAATATATTCATATGCACGTAACTGCACTAGAAAATAATTAAGAAACAAAGAAGTGTACTGGTACATATTTATATTATCTTGTCTTTTGATCACCTCACTGTGAGATCATTTAATTAAATTTTACATAAAATGTTAATATTCATTTTACACATCAGTGTTCGCCGAAGACTCCCATTCTGCAATTATACTCACTCAAAGAAATTTCCTTTTAAGAAAATGTATAAGAAACTTCCCATTGTATTACGTAGGAGTGTCATTTTCAAATATTAAATTGTTTCTTGCATTTATAACAATATTACAGCTTTGTCTGATTTTCAAAAAAAGTCTTATATCCGGTATTATAAAGGAGCTAGCAAATACACCACTTTCAAATGGGGTATTAATTCTGTGATTATATGGATTAGTTAAAGAATTTAGAACAGTGGTACTTCAACTTATTGTAACACAGTTGTAGAGCATCTCAAAATTGATATATATTTTTGAATTTTTTTCGGCGGTTCATCTTCAAGAAAAGAGGTTATCCTTAAGGATATTAAAATTTTCAACAAATGATTCAAAACCTAGAATATTCAAGCTTTAAATCTGTTCTAAGACCATTTTTCGGGGAGATGTAGTCATTCAAAAATACCTAAAAATATTGGAAAAATTTAGTAATCCCTTAATTTTGAAGTTTAGTGTAATTGTTTTACTCTTAAAATTCCTTAAACAGATTTTAACGCTCACAAACAAATTATTAAATGTAACAACGAGTTTAGTCAGAGACAAAAAAAATGTTAGTATCTCTGTTTTGTGCGTTAAACTATCCACACATCAAAAATAAATAAGAACTTTGAATCTTTATATAATTTTTTTCTTTAACTTGATTTATAAGTGTTATTTGTATTTGTTATCATATGTATGTAATATGATATATTATTACACTTAAGAAAGGTATGATAGTTAAAATATAAACCAAAAAAAAGAGAGGTTTGGTCCAATTATTATAATTATAAGCCACTTTTACTTTTCTCTCCAACATTTCGTGACACTTGAGCATCTTTCTTCAATTAGCATATATCAAAATGTAAAAGCATATAATTACTGCAGAGTAACTAAATATATTTTATGCAAAATATTGAAATCATGTCCGTATATTGACCTTCAAAATTGTGATAAGCATACACAAGAGATATTTTTGGACTTTCCATTTTTGTACCATTGATAAAGCTTATCATATATTATATTGTCAATAGCAGTAAATCTGACTGATCCGTCTTCGAAATTAGTAAAAGTTAAAAATTATACTTTCACCGTGTAATAAATAACGTATTAAATATTCTAATGTCAAAGTCACACATGTAATTATTAATGTTTAACATAAATTCTTAAATACCTCACGAACGAAAAGGAATTTGTGTTTTTTTTTTATCAAAAATATTCAGCACACTGGAATTTTATAAGAATTTTCTATTTCTACGACGATAATATATCATCTGTAGTTGAAGAATTAAATTTCTTCATTTAATATTTGTAGTAGAATTCTGAGTAGGTATAGTTGCTGAAGCACTTAACTTTTAAGTATGCAATGTCCCTTCAATGTTAAGGTAAATGGAATGTTCCAATTTTCAATCAATATATTTCAAAATATTTAATTATAGAACTCTGTTTTCCATGGCTACTATGTTTTAATATCATGGAAACAAAACACAACTTGATAAAGATTTTTTTAATCTTAAGTTTTCATAAAATATTAATAGCCACAAACATGCACAGAAAAATTATTTAACTATTGGTGAAAATCGCATTGAAATCAGTTCAGTAATCCCCAATTTTAAAAGCCTCATACAAACGAACATTAATTTTTATATACAGATTTATTACCACTGCTTTAAAATATCTAGCAATTTTATAACAATTTGAAACCTAGCAGATAGCATTCGTTGGAAGCTAATTTGTATTTGCACTCAAGTAAATTCTTTATAATACTGGGCATAAAAATGTTCATCTAATAATCTGCAGTTAGCATGTGAACATGTACGAGTATTTTTTGCAATATTTATTAATTAATTACTAATTAGAATTGCATTTCAACAATCATTTTAAAATTCATATAAAAACAAGAGAAAAAAATTATTCGAATCGAAAAATTAGTTTGCCTTTTCGAATAAGACATCAGAAAATTCGTAATATACAGGAAGAATCCTTAACCTTGAGGGGAATTTATATTACATACTTAAAGATCTCGCGTTACTGTATACTAACTAAAAACGATAAGTTCAATAAAAGTTAATACAAACATTTTTCCTGGGTCTATTATATTCCTATATTGAAAAACTTATTTTATTAAAAAAGTCCTAAGAAGTTTTTTGAGCATCTGTGTAAAGAAATACTAATATGGAAAAAGCAAATATATTTAGAGTTCTAAAAATATATATCGACTTTTTATGTACCTATTGATTATCAAATATAATGACAAATATTTGGTTTGATATAACGAACACAATTCTAAAGATAAATAAAATCTTTTTTATATTCTGTACTTGTCAATACAAAAAAATATTATCACTCGTCTTAAAAAAGATCGTTAAAATTCAAATTATCTTCTACTTGTCATTCAAGAAGTGTTGCCAACCGATGAAATCAATAGAAACTAAATTCATTTTAGATATTTGAAGTTTCTTGAATAAAACAACCACAACAAAGTACAAAAATATGTATCACCGAAGAAGAAAATATAACACATGACATATTAGAAGTTTTCAAACTTATTGTTAGAACAAACTTTAGCTTCGAGTGTTTCAGTTTACTGTCAAATCTCTTTATCGTATCATATATTTTCACTAAATCTGTTGAATTAGCTTTACACGTTATTATACCGACAATACTGCACTTATATCTACCATAACAATAAGTTTAAAGCTTGCTAGCAAGCACTTTCAAATGGGGTATTAATTCTAAGTATGGTATTATTTATGGATTAACTATGGAATTTAGAGCAGTGATACTTCAGCTTATTGTTACATAGACCGTAAAAAATAATTTTCATAATATCGCCACTGTTTTACATACCACGCGTGCGCGAAAATTGTCAAACACTTCATGAAACTTAAAGAGAACTGTCAGATAGGTTTGAAACTTCATTCTTGCAAGCTCCTTTATAAACTGGCTATTTTTTTAAATAGGTATTATGCACGAGTGAATTAATAATTTTCCTTGTTTTTAATAAAGTAATTTAATTGAATACTTTATAAAGTTTAGATGTAACTCGAGTTCTATTTTCAGTAAATTATATTTGCCACATAATGAGGTATCATAAAAAGTACTAATTTTAAATTCTATAGACTTTGGAAGGAAGTTATAAACACAGTTCTGTTTTTAATACAAGCAGTGTTTATCTTTTAAATCTCAGTTTGTGAAAATTATACAAGCGAGAAATAACTTTTTAATTTAAATATATTTCAGATTATAATGTATGTATTATTTACTAATTAATCTAATAATTATTATAAACAGGCACAAATGTTAAAGTAGTATATAAAAATCAACTGAATAAAACATATAGAAGATTTTATTTTGTTTATCTTTTTATTTACCTAACATATATATAAAAATTATTGAATTTAGTAAATGGTTGTTCATTTTATAGAATTTAAATTTGTACAGTTCAATAAATTATCTAAATAAAAAGATAACTCCATGAGAAAAAGAGTTAATAATCTCTTTCGTTTGTATGAGGCTTGGAGACTCGGGAATTACTGAACCGATTTCAATACGGTTTTCACCAATAGTTAGATAATTTTTCTGTGCAGTATCGTCGCTATTAATATTTTATGAAAATCTAAGATTTAACATCAAAAGAATTTAAAAAAATCTTTATCAAGTTGTGTTTTGTTTCCATTATGTCACAGCATAGAACTATCATTTAGGAATATAAAAACATAGTACCATTCCATGGAATACAGAATTCTATAATTTACTATGATCACGTCTCATTCAAATAGTTTGTCGAACAATTGGTTGATTTTGACATAAATTGAATATTTTGAAATACCTATATTGATTGAAAATTGAAATATAAAGGAACATTTCATTTCCAAGAAAGGTGAAATATCGAAATTAATTATTATGATTATTGATAACCTATTTATTTATTTTTGATTTTCATATAAATTCGAAGTTTTCTGGGAGTTTGAAAATATTTTACACGATTTTCTCAATAACTACCGAACGAATTTCATTCCGGTTTTCACTAATGGATAGATAAATTTTAGGTTTATAATTTTTGTATATTTTGTGTAAATTTTAAATCGGAAAAAAATGTGTGTTGTGGGCATCATTACTTTAGTTTGTAATAAACTGTAATATCTTCCAAATCTATTTGAAATGTCTTTTTTGGGTCACCTGTATTTGGAGAGCAGAATTGATACGTTCCTCTTTAGCCATATAAGATAGGATAATAAACTTAAAATTGCATGCAAATATCCAGACAAACACCCAAACAAACGTATATTCAAAGTTATAATATAAATAAACACCCTGTATAAATTTGATCATAACATTTTCAAATATCTGGAAAAATCCACTGCTTCAAAGCACATCGCACTACAATGACTACAAGTTCCACAAAAAGGCCATCTCGACAAGAATCGAATCCACATAGCATCTAGCTCACAACGATAACATAACTGACGTCTTATTCAAAATGCACACAACAAAAATAATACAGGCGTTTGTATTCAGTGCAAGTACACCAACAAAAACAGCGTGGTTTGCTCAATATGCAGCTGAAACGTAAAGAGATTCGCCAGTTATTTTTCCAATATACCATGGATTGTTACAGGTTTCACAACTGCACTACTTACGTTATAGGTACGAGTTACTAAACTCCGGTATTATGAAAGTAATGTCATTAAACTTCCAGTTGTAGTGGACACATGAAGCACGCGATACATGTTAAAAATGTTGTATGTATGTATACGTGTTGATTGATCAAAAGTGCAATACGGTGACTAATGGTTGGTAGACATAAGCACATACGTCATTGGAAATTTGTTGTTTGCAGGTAAATTGTGTGGAAGTGCAGGCTTTACTTGATTTATAGTAAATTGCAAAAATGACAATTATGATAAATTATTACTTTCGGTAGGTTGGTAGTGTAATAGGCATGATTCCAGTAACAAAGTATCACTGAAATTATGATTTTAAATAATGAAATAGGTTAAAAAAATTCTAAAAAATGTATTTATTTTTATATTAATATGATTTTTGTTGAAATAAAAACATAAAATACAGCAATGCACCATGTTAGATAAAACACCAGTCAAAATGAATGACGTCACGCCTAAGTAAACATCATTTTTGTTTCATTAATATCTGCACTGTTTATACATTATTTTGTGGTTTTAAATTATCAATTTGCTCAGTTTTGTGATACCAAAACTAAAACCGAGAAACGTTGCGATGGAACAAGGATTTATAATTGTTGACAAGGAATCTTTACATAGGCGTGACGTCAAAAATGCGCCATGACACCTGCGAGAGTTTTGGCGTCAAATTCAAAATTAGTTTTAAGAGTCAATTTTTGTGATTAAACCTTTATTTTCTGCAGAAATAAGTATTTTTTTGGAAATAGGAGACACGTAACATCATCATAAAATAGGTGGGTATGATTATTTTATGTTTAACCCTTTAATGCCTAAAGGGATGTTTTCAAAAATTATAAAAATGTTTTGTTGATATGTTTATATATATTTGGGGGGCCCAAGTTCCCCAATTTTTAATGTTGCGTTGACGCATTCTTGGGCGTTAATGGGTTAATTGAATTAATATCCCCGGGTAACACCGGGTCCAATGCGCTAGTATAATAAAAATAGTTAAATTTGACAAATAATAATAATATGTGCCTAATATGTGTCTAGTACATAAGTTCCCAATTTACGACCAGTCGGTTAGATCCACCAAAGGTTTATATCCGGCCGGTTATAATTTGCCGAAAACTGGTCCCAATTATAAATTCTAAAAATATAAAAATCTAATTTTTCTTTATGTATTATATTTACATTTCAAATGGTTTTATGAACCAATTAAATGTTGCTTACAGATAGAATTTTGTTTACCTTACATATATTTATTTCTCATTTCAAAATTTTATATACAACCCTCATTTCAAAAAGGTTAGTGACTCATGGTCTAATTTCACTATCAAAATATTATCTGATGATTTTATCATTTCAAACAGTAAACTTAAATTGGTATTAACTCCTTATCAGTTTCGATAACCGGTATCAGCAAAAAAATAATATTCGAATATTAAAGTAGACTTTTAAATATATAGATACATATGTTCTTAAAATTAACTTATATTATCCTTAAATAATAATAATAGAGATCCTAAAACTCCTAAATACAAAAAATATAAACTAATAATTATACTGTTTGGTAAAAAAAAACTAATATCAATAGGAAAAATGTATTTAGGTACAATTTTGGTGTAAAACAAACAAAAGAGCAAATATTTGTATCTGAAATGTATCTACGGCTTTTATATGTATGCACATATTTAAATGTTTAATCTCTGGGTGATGTCATTAACGTTTATAGTAATTATCGTAAGCATTTAGTCTCGATAGGAACAATCAATTTAAGATGAAGCAAATATACTATGGGCTTCAGAAGTCGCCTGCCACCCTACAGGTCAAAATCACTTACAACAGATTCAAAAATATTAAGACAAACATCATCGGTTATATTTTTCTAGGACGGAGCTTATATACTTCCATCATTTTAAATAAAAACACAAATATAATTCCAAAAAAACGTTTCGCTGTTAATTAATTATCACTTAAATATTTTTTAAAGATAATATAAAGCATCTATTATTATTAATAAGTTTTAAAATTAAAAACAATTTATATTTATTTTAAAATCTGAATGATACGCCAATGACACGTGGAGCGATATGGTAACAACGCTAGGTAATGTATTATTTGTCTTTCTTTGTTTAAGTTTGAATCTTTGTCGCACTTTTTTTAATGTCCTAGTGATATTTAGTTTGTTTTATATTTAACCGTCAAAACAAACAATATTTTGTGCTATCTTTGAAGATAATATTATTAAAATTCTAAATTACATTTATATATGTAAATCTCGAGTAGGTACCATAAAAAACAAACAAGAGATATTCTGTAAAAAAAAATGGTGGTAAATAAAGAAGTGGCATCACGTAGTTTGTAAAAGGATAGACGCAAAATCCCCAGATACAAGTTATCGCAAAAGATTTGACGTGCGCGCGAATATTTTAGATAAAGAAATTACAAGCGGGCCGTAAAAACGTACTTTCTTGTGATTTATTCTAAGATTACCATTGCGAGTTTTATGAAATGAGAAAAAGTAAATTAATAACGGGACATGCTGGTTGAATAAGAAATAAAACGTAAATAGAGTTTTGTGAAATATGGAAGTAAAGAATACAATTAATACGATTCTTTTTAGTTTTCTTTTGATTAATAGTAAATAAATTATTTTGCTTTTAAGGAAAACGAAAAAAATTAATGACACGTGAAATTTTTTTTCATTCGATACATTTCTTCGTGAAATTGTACCAATTTGTTTTAATGACAGGCATTATATCATTTTTTATGTTTACTGTAATTTTAAAACTACAACAAAATTGTACAATCACAAAACAATGTAATATATTATAACCTATGTGGAGATTTAGGGTCGATCCATACTATCGTTCCGGTCTCGGTCCGGTTTCGCTCCAGTCAAATATTCAGTATGGTAATACTGTATCAAAGCGTGATTGGACCG
The DNA here is from genome assembly GCA_961205875.1 of Sialis fuliginosa. Lineage (NCBI taxonomy): Eukaryota > Metazoa > Arthropoda > Insecta > Megaloptera > Sialidae > Sialis > Sialis fuliginosa. The sequence continues at coordinate 6,216,082 of OY540809.1, forward strand.
AGACTGGCACGATACCTATTAGGGTCGTGCGGGGTAAATATGAAACACCAAAAAAATGGGGTAAAAGTAAAACAAGCTTGCAACTAAAAAACTAATTTGTTTATAGAGAATTATAAAAAGTAACATCATCATTAAAGGTTTGTTAAAGCGACCTGAAAATATGAATCGCCTAATAAGTGATGTGTCACCCCTACAGATTTCCCTGTTAGTCGATGTCAAAACGTGTGAATTAAATTTTAATTCTTTGCACATAACTTTCTGTATAGCTCAAATATTAATTAAAGTTACAATTTCACGCAGATATGCCACAAAGAAGATAAATCAAAGTTGCCTTTGTAGCTTTTCTTTTAATTTTTCGAAAAATATATTTCATTAGAGGCCTATTTCACTTTTTCCCTTACCTATTTCACTTTTTCCCAAATTAGAGGTTAAAAATGAAACACATTTTTCATTTTTAAAGTCCATTCATAAGCGCATCTAGTAGAAAAAAAATTAAAGTATGAATTTGTATCGTTAACTGTCAAAAAACATTAAATATTTGTATTTTGTTTCATTTTTACCCCAGTAGACCCTACCTATTGTACATTTTTTATTTATATATATAATATATTAATATTTGATTGGAACGAGACCAGACCGGGACCGGCACGATAATCTGGATCGACCCTTAAAAGTATGTACACTGAACAAGGGGGCAGTATTCCGAGGCCCATACAAAATAACATTTTTTTCAATTTCGTGATGGCGTATAGTAAGAAATACTAACAGGCTGGTCAAAAAAGCCATGCGGTGGGGGGAAGACTTGCCATTATATTTCAAATATAAATTAACGCCAATTTTTATACCCAGTATTATTACAGTTACTTAATATTGAATTTATAGAAAATACAATTGTAAATTTGGTTATAAAATGTATTATATTATTATCGTATTTAAAAAACAGTAAAACGCCCTCAATATTTTTTTTATTTTTGTTTGTGAAATAAATAATAAATGAACAAAAAGACTGAAATATGATAATAATATAGGTAAATAGTTCTTACATGTTTAATTTTGCTGAAATACTGCAACTTCACATACCATAACTTTCCAGCCGTAGGGTTTATAAGAAATGTATGTAAATACATATTAACAAAGCAAATAATAACTTTATCTCACGAAAATACTAATGCAGTGATTCTTAAACATTTCAGTGTTGTGGAACGCTAAAGTCAATATCGTTTAAAAAACATAATCTTAAAAATATTAACATTACGGCTACCCGGGAAAAAAATTTTAGATCTAGAATTTTTTCCGTGTAGGGAAATTTTTTGTACATAAAAAACTCATCAAGTCACTTTAAGGATATATTATATAAATGAGGAACACCAAAAACAAATCGTTCCTCTACTGGGAAAACCTTCCTTTTAAAAAGAATATTTAAAAATGTAATTTTGAAGCAAAAATAAAGCATTTTTATCAATTATTTTACATTTTTAAACAAGATATATATTTTAAAGTGTTTTTTCTTCTAATTAATGAACTCCTTGAAAAAAACTACTATATTTTGTTTATTAAATCTTTGGCATATAAGACAACGTTGTAACGTCACCGCGTCGATCTTGAGGATACAAAACGTCAGAACGCGACATCGACTAAAGTGCCAGCCCTATTCATCTATGTAGATACATCGATTGAATTCTGACGTGACGTTTCAGCCCTGTCTAGTTTACTTTATAATTAAAATATATTACCTTATGAAATAATTTTAATAAAATACATAAACAGAGAGTCGTTATTCTTGTGCAATGTTCGCCGAACATCGGTTAAGAAGCACAGCACTTAAGTAATTGCAAAAGTATATTTACACACCACAACTAACTACTGTATTTATTTTTTAAAGTGCATTTCCATGCACCAAGTTTTTATAAATGAAAATGTGACCCCATTTTTTAATATGATCTTTTTTTAGAATATGTGTGTGACTAACATTAATTAATTGATAAATGGGAACTTAATAATATTTATATAGTTTTTTGTAAGTATAAAAACAAAACAAAAATGAATGATTTCATTCTAGTTCTAAGTAAAAGTTATGATTACTTTTTATTTCATATGCACATAGTTTAAAATAATAAATTCTAAACAAGATTAACAAGTAAGTATTATGTAGGTGTTTAACACGTACTAAAGTCGATAATATAAGTAAGTAAGACATTACTAGTTAATTTCTCAGTATATTCTTATTAGTACAAAATTTCTTTCGAATGTTTCACCATTTTATTTTATATTTGACTGCAATGAAAATTTAAAACAAAAATATTACTTATACTGTATTTATAGTTTGACTATGGAAAACTGAAACCAAATAAGCGACATTTTGGTCAATATTGAGTTATTATATACCATTAAAATTGACATTTTAAGTCGCACTGAGTGGTATAGTCAACATACTTAATTCTATGATGAAAAATATGTCGCTTATATTACAGTAAGACCTCTGTCATATCAAATGCAAAAATGTGTCTTTAGGACTCTGATGATGATAGCATTGCTATTGAAACACGTGTAAGAATAAACTCTTACAATTTTTATGATTAGAGGATTTGTATTTAATAAGTCATAACCATAGTTTTTGTTTGTTGTTTATTATAAAAACCTCTGTCATTTTGACTAAATTGAAATAATGCTAAAACATATACTATATAACGTGACTAATTTTAGTAGATATAAAAAGAAAGAAAGAACGTTTTTTCGTCCTACTGTAACATTTTGGTATATGTTGATATATGGTAATTTTAATTTATTTATTCACGAGAAGGCGATACTTTTAAAATCTCGGTCTCGTCGTAGATAATGTAACCGACAGCCCCGCTTCATAAAATTAATTTATGCCGGTTTATGTGTATAAATATTAAACAAAAAATTAAAATACATCCTAAAAATGTTAAATAAAAAAACATCTGCCAAGTAAATGCACAGTGCCGATGTTCAGATAAATTGCTTAGAATTGGTTAACCATTTAATTTTTATACAATTTTACTAAAAAATATTAGTTCGAAATTTTTCTTAAAACGCACTTTATTATTTTTTTGTATATTTTTAATTTTTTGACAATTCCAATCTAAATCTAAATTTATGCAAACGTCAAAATGACATTTAAAACGCCAAAACGAGATTTGAAACGTCAAAATGACATTTATTATGTCCAAGCAAATATCAATTTAGAAAAACAAAACAAGAATTTTAAAAATAAATTGAGATAAATCTTTGTAAGAGAATATTTTACAACAAACATTGTAGACCTATATATATTATAGGAATTTTAATGATCTACAAAAAATATTCTTGAAATATCTTGAAAAAATAAATATTTTGGGATGTCACCCCTCCCCCTTACACACAATTGTGATGATTTTGAAATAGGACCGTCCTCAAGCCAGACCCAACCATCCGACCAAGTTTCAACAATGCCGGTTCAGTGGTTCATGAGTTATGCGTGTGACAAGGATTCAGGGGACAGGCAGACAGACGGACACGAAACGAAAAATGTTTGTCTTGACGTGAAACGGAAAGATCAATTTAAATGTTTTAAATTGATCTTTCCGTTTTTGTCTCAATCTGAAACGATCACAAAGTTTCTCGTATCTTCGATATTGTGAGGAAGCAAAATGAGCAAATATACCGGGTGTCCCAGATAACCTTTCCAACATAGGGATCTCAGGATCTATGTATAATGTCGTGTTTAGACCGAAAAAACAAAACAGTAACAAAAGTTATGTATATTCATAATAAAAACAATTTATTAATTAATCAAGATTGTTTTAGTGTTACATATTATTATATGACATTGGTAATAAAATTGATAGATTATGTATTAATTACCATAAAGTCTAATACGTTATTATCTATACCTATATACTAGTATTACGTACATACGTAATTGTGGTTATTTATGTAATTACTTTTAAATATTTCATATTAAATTCCTTTCATAATATAAATTACCCAGTGGCCATTTTCCTAATTTTTTTTATTGTAAGTTCAGTTTTTGTAATTACATACCTTCTATCAATTTTATATTAGTACTACATGGGCGCCCTCAGTAGGGGGGGAATGAGGCACTTACCCCCCCCCCCCCCCTATAGATGTCTAGCCTAGGCGGTTAAAAATTTGTTGATTGTACAATGTAGCGAACATAGTTTATGTAGGCAAAAAAAGTTCTTACATTATTATGGTAATGTAATCTATGTTATTTTTTCTATTGGGAAATTTTGCCTCCCCCTCCCTCCCCACCTCAGAAACATTTTGTACAGATACCAATGGGTCCTCATATTTATTTTATAATTTGGAATTGAAAATATACTGTATATAGTTATTTGATATAGAAATAATAAACATAACATAAAAGTTTTAAGAATAGCCAATACTTTGTCTGAAAAGGAAAATATTCAGCAAATTATGAAATCAATAAAGAAACAAATTATTATAAATAATTGTAGATACCTATTTAACAAACTGGTTAATATAATTAATAATTTTAGTTATTTACTTACAATTTGCAATAATAATCTCCGCAAATGTAGAAATCTTCTTCGTCAAATAATCCACTACACACAGATAAAAAACAAAATAATAATTCAAAACTGTAAACACAGCGCAAAACTAACTTGCAAACAAAAACAATCAAAATAACATAAAAACAAAACAAATATGAAACAGTCCGATTGATCAAACGAAGTTTAAAAAACTGTAATGTATTAAGTCACTTTTGTTTAATCGTGATTCCCTAACAACGGAAACAATTATTAAAAAAACAAAACAAATATCATGCACAGGTATAAGTATAATGTAACTAACTATAGCGGTAATAATGCACCTGCATAGATCAGTAGCATGAATGCGACTGATGAGACATCGTTGCCGAGGATTGGAGGTGGCTATGCGGAGACCAACGTACGCGCCCGAGGACTCCCGAACGGTTCCGAATATCTCAATACTGGCTCTGTTGAGCACATTCCCGTAGGTCCCCGATTATAGCACCTCACCTACCGAATAAATAAATAAAATAAATTGATCATGGCTGATTAATAATTATATTTTATTAGGTACTAGCACATTGGACCCTGTGTTACCCGGGTTAAAATTCACAAAATCATAGTGACATAAAATCAGGGCTTCGAACCGAAACTGAACCGAAAACCGGAAAAAACGTTATTTTTTGCCGGAACAGAACCGAAATAAAAATATCGGTTTTTACGGTTCAGTACATGTTAAAATACGCGCGTTAACATGATCTTATTCCTCACTTCAGTTGTCGTTTGGGCTATCATACAAGTACCATAAAATATTCTAAATTATGGTAGAATTTTTTTTTTAATACAAATAATTTTTTTTTAATTAATCACTCAGAGCTGAACCGAAAACCGAAAAAAACGTTATTTTTTGCGGAACGAAAACCGGAACCGAACCGAAATATATTTTTTTACTCGAACCGGAACGAAAACCGAAACGAAAAAAATAACGGTTCGAAGCCCTGCATAAAATATTCAATATTCCCACCCAACACACGGTTCACCAGGAAAAACCGTTATTTTTTGCCGGAACGAAAACCGGAATCGAACCGAAAAAAAATCGTTTTTTTCGGTTCGGTACATGTTAAAATACACGCGTTAACATGATCTTACTCCCCACTTCAATTGTCATTCGGGCTATCAAACAAGTAGATACCATAGAATGTTCTAAATTATATAAAAAAATAAATTTTTAATACAAATAAAAATTTTTTTTATTAATCACTCGGAGCTGAATCGAAATCCGGAAAACGTTTTTTTCAGAACGAAAACCGGAACTGAACGTAAATATATTTTTTTACTCGAACCGGGATGATAACCGAAACGAAAAATATAACGGTTCAAAGCCCTGCAAATTATACACCTAAACCTAACCTATCCATTAGTGAAAACCGGAATAAAATTCGTTCAATAGTTACTGAGAAAATCGTGTAAAATTATTTTTGCAAACTACCAGGAAACACCAGGTTCCGTTTTAGAATTTATACGAAAATCAAAATAAATAATTAAATAAGTTAGTAACAATCATAATTAATTTTGATATTTTACCTTTCTTTATATTTCAATTTTCAATCAATATATTTCAAATTATTTAATTTGCGTTAACATGTGTCAAAAATCATCAAATTGTTCGACAAATTATTTGAAAGAGAGGTGATTATAGTAACCTAAATAAAATAAAATAATGAAACCGTAAATATAGAATTCTTTATTCCATGGCTACAACTATGTTTTAATATAAAATACAGTTTTATGCTGACATCATGAAAACAAAACACGGCTTAATAAAGATTTTTTTAGTATTTTTATGTTAAGTCTTAAGTTTTCATAAAATATTAATAACCACGAACATGCACAGAAAAATTATCTAACTATTGATAATAACTGCATTGAAATCGGTTCAGTAATTCCTGAGTCTATAAGCCTTATACAAACGAACATTCATTTTTATATATAGAGAAATAAAAATGTAAAGTAGATTGACCGATTAATAAAAAATCAATTATTTCCAAATCGCTACCAAAAGCAATCAAACTAAATATATGATTAATTGCTAAAAAATCTTTTAAAAATGTAGAAAATATAAATAAATACACATCATTTCGCAATTAGTAATACTTTGATCTTGAAAAAAATTTAATAATCGATCTAATTTTGATCAATTGTGATCAATTTACCATTTTTTGTATTCGTTGCTAGATGAGGTTTACAGACATCGGTGACCTCCCGTACTGTAAATTGGCTGCTGATTGTATCAGGATAGCAAAATAAACGAGAGGACCAAAAATCATTGAAAAATTCCAGGAAATATGATAGCAATTTTCAACGGTTTATATTTTATCTCACTAATGTAATTGAAAATCTAAAATTAATTTAATGATTTTCCTTTAATATGTAGCAAGTAAATAGATTGGACATTGGTTAATTATATGGTGAGGAATACTTGTTTAAAGCAATTGAGATGATTGCTTATTGATTATTTGGTAGTAGCGAAAGCTAGGGTTCACTTTTGGGTGTTTATACTAGAGTCTAGCTAGAGCATACAAGTGTTATTAATGTTTATTTCCGCTAGTTATTGACGCCAACCGTTTACTGCTTTAACTGCTTTGTATATATATAAAAGTAAACACTAGCCTATTGGAGTGTTGCAATTGTTTTAATTGAATGATTTTTTAGTCAATAAACTCGAAACCGAGATTAAAAACCTGAAATAAATAAATTTACACCTGAAAAAGTTTGGGGGCCACACCTATTTCTCTTCCTCACCGTTACTGAATTTTAGACTATTTTTCTCTATAGAAAAAGATGCTTGTACTTATAAAAAAAATTCATTCTCTAATTAAATAAGAAAAACTTTACTAACAATAAGACTAATAATTTTCACAATAAAACGTCACTCGATACGCATTTCGACTTCGCAAGAAGTCCTCATCATGAGTCTAATAATATTAAACCCAATTTCTTGTTTTCTAGTAGTAAGAAATTTTTTAATTTAGTCCATTTTCTAACAATGATCAATTTGATTTAAGTTAGAGATACTCATAATAAGATATCTGACAGTCCGAATGGATTTTTGATTGATTGTAGAAGCCAAATCACACTAACAGTCATGTTTTTTTGTTATTTATCAATTAATATAATTAAGTAAATATTCTTTATATTATTACATTTTTGTATCTTAACTAAAAATAAATTGCGTCATCCGGTTTGGCTAAAAATGGCGACGCTGTCATAACTCTTACTAGAGTATCTCTAATTTAAGTTAATCAAATAGAAAAATTTAAAAATCAATCTTTATTATGGAAGAAGTTTTTTCAGACAATTAAATTAATAAATTATGTTTTAATAATTACAATTAACAATAAATATTGCATTTATAAAAATCTATCTATGAAACAAATTTTACTTTTAAAAATAATCTCACCTACTTCATTTTACGATACCTACATAAGAAAGTTTTATTTTATATAAAATTCAGTTAAAATCGAAACCACGAAAAAAAGTAAATAATTGATGAGGTGGAAATTGACTTCTATATTCAAATTTAAAGTTAACAAACTCGATTTAAACTCTTTGAATTTAAAAGAAACAATGAAATCAAATCAAGCATTTTCGTAAAACTGAGGATACTTTTTGTGATTTATCTTCACTGCTAGAATGCATCTTCAAAGCTTTCTACAAAATTGTTCACTGAAGTAGCTCTGAACAAATATAAATATTATTACCGACTGGTATATTTCACTTTAACTTATGATATTGAATCAACATGTCTTTTGAAATTTTTCAAGGGCTACTCAAAGTTAACACCGGATTTAACTTTTTGGTGCCCTAATTTTTAAAGAAAATTATTACATTTAATTTTTTTCATTTTGATTTCGTCAAATAATCAAATAAACTCAAAAAATTGTTTTTTCTTTAGGTGTATTCAAACTTTTGACCTGTACTACTGTAAGTGCAGAATGTGTGATACATTTCAATTAATATTATTTGTATAATATAAATTCTTAATTTAACTATCATAAAGCTTATAACATATGTTAATATTTTAAATAATAAAATAAATTAGAAATATTTTTGTCCGTATTATTTTCCAGATTGTCGCGTCGTAGAAAGCATTTAAAAAAATTTTATGGACGGCTACACACTTTAAATGCAAACACGTTGCCACAATTTATTTTGAAATAATCATTTTGGCCATGCAGACAGAATTTAGAAAGCTATTTAATTTTGTCATAACACCCTATGAATTTTACTGGCTGTAGTGCTCCCAGAATTAAGCATTTTGCTTATTCAAAAAACCTCAGACGGAATTTGCTGTAATCATTCATTCAAGAAATTATTCAGGAAATGATCAAGGTTTACAATTAGACAATAAAAGCGCAGGAGATTATCTCCTTTTAATTGATGGAAATAAATATCCTGTTTTACAATGTAATGTATTGAACGACGTCCAATCTTAAACCAAGTAGAACGTGTTTATCCGTTTTTCTGTGAAACTATATTTCCATTTATTTTGATTATCTTCGGTATAATTTACAGCAGCGTTCTCTAAAATGGTTTTAAATCACACCATTAAAGTAAAGCATATGTGATATACAATAGGTTAACTTCGTCCAGGCATTCCTAGTAGAGATATTATATAATATAATTCATGAATATATGATTCGTTCATTTGAATTAATATTTTTAGTTTGATAAAATTGTACAAGCGAGTTTTGCGAAACAAAGAAATTTGAGAAACCCTGGTGCAAGATAGATAGTCTTATAAATATAAATTCTCTTGGAGTGTTCAAAATATAATATATTGACTTTTTAGGTTAACTTATGACAATTTTTGAGGTGAGTGGCATTCAAAAAGAAAACAATCATAGATTCAAGGAATTAATACAACTAGTGTCTCCTATAGTCGAAATTCGACCAATATTTTATCTGCCTTAACGGCAACATACACAAACCGTTTTCGAGATATAGCCTCTCAAACTTTTAGTTTTTTCAAATTTTTGAAGAAAAAAGGTAATAACTTTTGAACGCGTGGTCGGAATTGATTTTAGTTGACGGATTTGGAATCAGCGTGTCAAAATCTATATAATTACATGTACAATACCTTAAAACTCGAAAAAAAAAATTCGGGAAAAATCGAAAAAATTCAAAGGGGTATACCTTAAAAAAATGTCGATTTTTGATGAAAATTTTTTTGTCGGATTTTAAAGTATTATACATGTCATTAGATAGATTTTGACACGCTGATTTCAAATCCGTCAACTAAAATCAATTCCGACCACGCGTTCAAAAGTTATTACCTTTTTTCTTCAAAAATTTGAAAAAACTAAAACTTTGAGAGGCTATATCTCGAGAACGGTTTGAGATACAGACCTGCGGTTTGAAAATTTCAACTTTTCACGTCATTTTCTATACAATAAATAAAATCGAATATTCGAAATTTTTTAGTGAAATTTCCTATACTGAACTTCAACTCGTCATACAAATATCGACTAAAATACAAAAAAATAAGACGTAGAATCATTTAGTTACTATACAAATATATAAGAATTTATTTAAAAAAGTAACCAGTTTTTTTTGTTAATAGGAGGGGGAGGATCGACAAAATATGCTTCCCTTATTAAAAATTTCACGCCTCGCCACTGCTTTCTAATGAACCTTCACGAATTACAATGCAAAATGGGCATAAATTATCGGGATCAATACGATCTATGTTAATACCTACCCATTGAAAATTGAGCAGCAAGAACGTGTAATTTACGATAATGTCTGTTTGATCAACCCTTGCTAACTACAAAACTTGCTTATAATGATCTCACCGATGGAATACAGGTGAGGTCACAAGAAAAGTATAAAAGCCAACGTTTAATCTGTTACTATTATAAAGTCGTGACTGAACTTCGCGGTTCGAAGGTTAAACCGTCAGTGATAAATATTGCGTACTTGACATTATTTCATATACATAGGTACTGTGTTTAATCAATAGAAAGTATTAAACAAAAATAGGGTCGTCTATAATGGAGTAATAACATTATTATATAAATTGCAAAAAAATATTAATTAAGTCTATATTTATGAGATTTATTGTTGTGATAAAATTTATGGCCCCTTTCTATTGGAGTAATAATACACTTGTATTGTTTTAATAGAACTCATCGTGTATAAAATATGATGATACATTAGCGAGATATAATATTTATTGGTACGAATTTTTTTAAAGAATATTTTTTGCAAACTTTAGCTTAAACTTGTTCACTTGGATAAGTAAAATATTTATTATAATTACTAATATTACTTTAAAGTGTTTCACGCCAAAACGAGACTAGCTTAAATTTTTACGAGGTTTACTTGTGAAATCCGAAACCCGAAACTAGACTGCCAGTTATAAATTCGAGGAGAAACGAGACTAACTTAAAACTAATCTCGTGGATGCTCTGGTATTTTATCGTAACGTTTAATTATTTAACTGAAGTGACTAAGGTACTGGCACCAGTCTTGACCACTTTAAGAGCAAAGTATACTGTTTTTGTGGATTTATGGGTTTCTTTTTTGTAAGAAGTACCTCTTTATTAAATCAATTTAATTACCAAAATCCGTAAATATAGTTTGTTTTTTAAGTTATAGTCATTTATTTTGTTTATGTTTTTTCTCCAGTAATGGATAAAGTAAAACCAATAATGGGTACTCACAATCAGTGATAGACAATTGCTTATGATTACAAAATGATAAGTACCTACTACGATACAGAAGTTATAAAATAAATAATCGTAAAATTAAAAACAATATTAAGCAGATGCTATAATAATGAAATATCCACTATGTTGACACCCATTGGCCGATTGTCATCAAATTAAGTTGATTTACAGCTAAGTGTCGATAAATTATGATTCAGTAATGGCAGTAATTAAATATCAACAAATATTTTTAAATTAGTACATTTAATTTTATAAACAAAAATCCACCAAGACCTTATATAGTTTTGAGCGACATAAATAAAAATGTTTGCATAGTTAAAAAAAGTACAGTTCCCATGAAATTGAACCATTTTTTTTATTATTAAACTTATAAATGTTCAATTATCTATCTGCAAGAGTATATACAATGATTCATAAATAAACACTAAGGTCATTTAACTAACAAATTAAAACAAAAAAACTTGCTCCAAAGAATCTACTTTTAACCGGTTCAACTTGACAATGACTTAATTTTAAAACTATAAAAAAATTTACTACAATTACGTCGAAAATGTTTGTACCCTATAAATATCATTTTAGCACTATTTATATATAAACTATTTTATACTTACGAGAAAAATAGTGACCTTACATTGACACTCCTATTAAAACAATTATTTAATTTATTGAAACTAAAAAAAACAGCTTACAAAGTTAATGTTCTCAATTATATTTGGTAAAATGGATCTAGTCTATATTTCGTTCAAGAGTAACGAGTTTATCTTAATATAATTAATCACCGTTTTATTGGTAAGTTAGTTCGTTGATCAGGATGATGGATTGTCGAGCAAAAACTTGCGGTTTTAATCCACGAGGGTGTATTTTGTTTATAGCCAATGAATTACAAATAAGGTACTCAAGCTAGGTACATATATCTGATTTAATATATATTTTTTGTCAGTCACTTACTTGATTGATTAATGCATGTAGGTAATAGGTAATATAGATTTTTTTAGTCTAAATCTGTATTTATAAATACACTGAAACAATTATATTCTGATACAACAAAAACGCTAAAAGTTGATTTTTTATTTAATTCTTAAAGTAGACATATGTATTGAAAATTTATAATAAGTGTTTGAGAATAACTTCTCTTTTAACTTTGATAACTACATAGCTTCAATCTTCTTTCGAAGTCATTGCAAGCGGCACACACTGTTTCCATTGGCATTTTGTCCCAAATTTTGATAATAACATTCTTAAATTGCTGCAAATTTGAGAATTTATAATCTGGAAGCTTAGACAACATATATGGGTCGTTTCAAAATTTGTTGCAGATAAACCTAACCTAACTTAATAACTTAACTTAATATTCTGGAATCAATAAACAAAGCACCGTATTATTAAACATCTTTTGTAAAAAGAAATAAATCCCACTTAAAATTACTTTTTTTAAAGTAACATAGTGGTCAATAAAGGTAACAAAGTTGTCTTCTATATAAAGAAAAATGGAAAATTTTATGTGAGATTTATTTCTTTTTATAAAAGATGTTTAATAATACGGTGCTTTGTTTATTGATTCCAAAATATTATCTAAGTTTGAATGTAACTAACAATAATCAATGTTTTTTCTTCTGGGACAAGTTTATCTGCAATAAATTTTGAAATGACCCATATAATTAACCATACAAAATAATCGGAAGATTGCAATTGGAAGAATTTGGTGGCCATTCATTTATCAACAAAAATCAACCAAATTATCCTTATACCATGCTTGAATACTGTTTGCTGTGTGGGAAGAGGCTCCATTTTGTTGAAATCAATAATAATCATCTCCATGGATGATATTTTTCTTCAATATTTCCTAGTATTTTATATTGATTTTTACACCTTTTTTAATAAAAATTATGAGTAATTTTTCTAGAATTTTTCTACATGCGATTTCACTTCGTAAATAGAATTAGCTTAGCTTTTGCTCTATATTAAATTATTTATAATACCTGACATAAGAACTGCAATAAAAATAATTCATGATGGTCGACAATAAAATTAATAATAATTTATATAAATGGAAGCAATAATTTTTGAAATTAATAATGATAAAATCAAAACAATTTATTAAAGTGGACCATAAATACTGCATACGCACACATGTAATAGTTATGATAATAAATGTACATTTTCGTTCTTGAAATGTAATTAAAGTTAATTAAAAATAAATCTCGCGAATATACATTTATCTACACTAAACAAATAAAAGTGCCACAGTGGAACAATGCAATAATCATACATAAATATTAATGTGGCGACTGCCAGACATAAAATAAAGAGAACCGAGTTGAACTATCGTTTATTTCACCATTAATTATATGTATTGCTAACATACTATAGTTCTATTAAAAAAACATATGCTAGGTAAATGCACAGTGCTTCCTCATGCTAAATTCACCAAAGGTATTTAATTATTGAACAATTTAAATAAAAACCAATAAAGTGTTTAGATAAATTGCTTGGCATTGGTTAACCATTTAATTTTTATACAATTTTACTAAAAAATATTCGAAATTTTTCTTAAGACGCACCTGATTATTTTTTTGGTATATTTTTAATTTTTGACAATTTCAATATAAATCTAAATTTATGCAAATGTCATAATGATATTTAAATCGTCAATATGACATTTAATTTGTCAACGTAAATACTCTATCAATAAAAAAAACACACGATTTTTAAAGCAAATTGAGATAAATCTTTGTAAGGGAATATTACAACAAATATTGTAAACCTATATTATAGGAAATTGAATGCTCTACAAAAAATATTATATAAAAATTTTACGTAACATGTGTCGTTCTTAAATATCTTGAAAAAAATATATTTTGGGATGTCACCCCTCCCCCTTAGATACAATTTTGATGATTTTTAGGTCTCGTGAAATTCAACAAAAAATGTCAAATGACCTTTTGACCACCCCGGTTTCCCCCCCCCCCCCACTGAATACGTCATCAGTGAATCATAAATATTTATTTTGAAACGACTTGCATTAATCTTCTAGACGCAATTACATTTCTATTATATATAATATATTCAAACATACAACTCTATCTAGAAATTAATTCATAGCATGTAAATACATAAATTTATCTACATACACATTCAAACTTTATCTATTATACTAATGACTTTTGAAACAACCCGTACACACAAAGTATGTGGTACATACGTACTCCAGACTTGACCAGTTATTAGCAAAATGACCTACGCTAAATAACACTCTCAGAGACGTTTCTAATGGTTTGATTCTCTCATTGATATTATTCATTCATAATGGCCAGTTCACATGAGTGCCTGCTCCCGACATATTTTAATTTTAAAACCATTTACTCACCGTAACGATTGCTTTAACAATATTCATTACTGTTTAAACGATTGTCTATTGAAATTTAACAGTAATTTAAATTGATTTTAACTTATTTATATCTTCTACACTAAGCAAATTTGCTAGCTAGCAAGCACTCTCAAATGAGGTATCAAACTTCTATGGCCGTTCTCTTAGAGTTTTCAACAGATAATTGCATGCGCAGTAATTAATTTTTGACCGGTTAATAAATACATTTTAGTGAATATACTTTATATACCTTTGTTTTTACTTCCTATGCATAAAACTATCTGTCAAAAACTCCAAGAAAACTGCCATATAAGTTTGAAACCGCATTTGAAAGTACTTGCTATAGCTAGCAAATTTTGCTAGCTCCTTTATAATACCGGACATAAAAGTTTTCGTTTTTGTTTTATCATCATATCCAGCTACGATTTCAATTTACACTTGAGGTAAAAAGAAATACTTTTCGTTCCGTGTTCGCTGAAACCGATTTTTAATGAAACTTGATGTTTTAGTTAGGTCTGGCTTGTAGACAGTGTCGCCGAAGTCGGGGGGTGGGGGAGCAGGGAAAAGGGGCAGTTGCTAACTTATTATTATTATTGGATGCTGTAAAGGGCAAATTATATCTACATTAAGTACTTATGATGACGAAATCATTTATTTCGATAAGGATTAATGTTTTGCAGGTCATAAGTCCACGTAAACAAAACCCAAATATTTTTAATTTTTGTAATAGAAAAGCAGTCATTGTGGCTTAGATATAAAAGTTAGACATATTTAGACTTTATTTTTGATATTTTGATTCTACACAGTTCTTTGCTACATTATTTTATTCAATATTTAACGGTTCAGGCAGCGTATTGCAAAAGAGCGCGCTAGCGGCAAATTTTTTTCCGATTTGATTTTTGTTACCTAACATTAAAAAATATATCCAATAACCTGGCCAGAGAACATATCTATGAATAAAAAAAACATGTAAATCGGATAAGTGGTTCTCGAGTTATAAGCGCACTAACGGACAGACAGAGAGACATTGAGCTTTATATTTTATATGTTTATTAAGGATTAAATTTTCTATAAAAAACTTTTGTAGCAAATATTCTTTTACAAGATGATTCCCCAAAATTTAGTTAGAAGAAAAATCGAGTAATTAATTGATAGTTGTATTGAGTTAGATCTTGATAAAATTTGATATTGTGGGCGTTTGAAAAAAATAATTTAAGTAGAAAGCGTATGTGTATTCATAGTCTATTATTATAATACTATGTATAATCATCATTGAACATTTAAGTTTAGAAAAATTAATATAGCAATGACGACTTTTTAACTTGTAAACAATTAATCAGAATACAATAGTGTCTACTGTGAGTTGTTTTCACACGACACCTGTAAAAATAACAAAAACCAGTTGAATCAGCGGCGAATGACGACATCTGTGACGGCGCGGGTGCTCGTCGCCAGAACTGTGCCAAACGCCCGCAGTCACCAACACAATCATGTGCACACAGAGATAGGTGTATTGTTATTTTTATTGAAACATAAATACATATGCATCATATTGAACTATTTGTACAATTTCATATAGTTTTATTTTATTGATCGAAAATATACACAGAATTAATTTACAATAATTTTTGTAAATTGAAATGTTTATATTAATTTAAATAACTGATAAAGCAAGGTACTTGCGGGTAATAAGGCCTGCTGAGCTTAAATCTAAAATAAAATGAAAAACATTGAATGTTATCAAGAAAATTTATTACATTCTGTCTCTCTTATAAATAAACTAAAACAAAGAAAAGATAAATTCTATCAATAACCAAAACAAAAATAATCATTTTTAAAATTAATATAAATAAGCCTTATTATATTACGGTAGTATAATAAAGCTTAATAATAACTTTTATCACAGCCATTTGGGCATTCGAAATCATATGTATCTTCTGATAGACCGACACATTCTCCTGTGATATCACTTACTACATCGACTGCATTTCCTCATATCAGCCAGTCTGTCTTCTCCACAACCGTAGTAATGCCATTTCGTTTCGGTTAATACAGTACGAACATTCTTTATTCCAATTTTTTTTTTAGAAAATATTTATATTGAGAACGACAAAAAGAATATATTTAATGAAATATAATAAACCTAGATCGTTTTTTAATACAAACTTTTTAGTTTAACATGTAATACATATAGAAACTACTTACAATCGTTTGCAACAATCTTTCACTATTCGAGCGAATTTTCTTCACAAAAGTTAAATTGGTGGCAGGGCACTGAAAACTTCGAGGTTTTGTAATGAAAAAAACTTGTCTACACTTAATATATATGTGTACAGGTTTATATGGTCGTGTAGGGATTTTAAACCTATTTTTTTACTCTTAGACCTTATTACCCCTAAGTACCTTACATTGGTAGTCTTTTATAAACTTTTCAAATTACTCAAAACTAAATAATATCAGTCAAAGATTGCTTTGTAAATTGTACAAGTATAAAACATATATTACCAAAAATGTATTTAAGTTTAAAAAGGTACTTAGTACATTTATAAGTATTAAGTACATGTACAAGTACTTAATACTTATGTTTTGGTAAAATACTTAAGTACTTACAAGTACATCTTAATACTATGGAGATTGTTTGTGTCTTAATAAACCAATTAATAGTCTTGCTACAAGTTCATTGTAAGTCTGTTTATATATAAACAGGATTTGTTCATCATGTGAAGTTAGTCGATTTGACCTGTGGTATATGCATATATTGTTTAACTTTAATTGATCGTTAAATTATTTATTGACTGATTGAGAATACCATAAAATCTTTATCAAAGCATATGAAATGTTATAAACGCGCTTTATTAGCCCTTTATGTCGCTTCTAACAGTACTGCTATCGAGTGCCATACAGATACCTGTTCAGTTTATCTCGCTTTTTACCATAACCTATGTACTACCACAAAACAACGTTACAACGGAAATTAAAATATATATAGGAGATTGCATTATTTTATTTATAAAACTAGGAAAGCTGAACAGACATATACCTACATGGCCTCACTTTTAATACAAGTGAATATTTCATGTAAAACATTATCTATCTGGATCTTGGCTTCTGGGTGTAAGCCGCGTCGGTTTGAAAGAAGGACTACGAAAGCACGGCCTATCGATCCTTTTGGCTTGAAGAGTTTTCAGCAAAAGGTGTCAGAAAAGTTACCACAGGGATGACTGGCTTGTGGCGGCCAAGCGCTTTTTGATCCTTCGATGTCGGCTCTTCCTATCATTGCGAAGAGCCCTGAAGTTGTCCACTGCAATGTGTGACGAAATTTTGACCGATAACACGACCAAACCGACGCGGCTTACACCCAGAAGCCAAGATCCATATCAAAATCACCGCGGAAACCTCAAGACTTGCATTATCTATCTGTCACTATATAACAGATTCAATGCTCCATTTTTTCTAATACAATTTTCCAAATAAAAAATAAGTATATCAAATTCAGTTACCTACTTCTTCACATCGTCTAACAATATTAAGTGGCAAAACCGTGGGTACAACTACAAATAAAATAATAAAGTAAATCTAATAACATAAAAAAGTGATCCATAAAACGGTAAATATATAAGGCAAACGTCAAATAAGTTAACTATACGACATCGCGGTACATGGCAGTGGCGTAGTAAGAAAAATTTTCGGGGGGGGGTTAAGTTTGATATTCCAAAAATATGTGAAATTTTTTTGATGCAATAAGCAAAAATTAAAATTTTAGTTGGTTATGACTTTTATGACTAAAAAAAAAAAAAAAGGTCACACAATTGAAAATTATAATTATTATTGGACCTTTTTTTTTTTTTTTGTTATTTAATCAAAATTTTTATATTTATTTCGCATATTTTAACAGCATTGAAAATTTCGGGGGGGGGTTTATTATCACAAAAATTCAAAATTGTTATACTAATTTCATATATTTTAAAATTTCGGGGGGGGGGGGGGTTCGACCCCAAAACCCCCCCGTTCCTACGCCACTGGTACATGGCAATAACAAATTGTGCCAAACACACACGTACACACACACACACACACACACAACCTAAACAAAATATACTCAAGTACTTATAAATACACTCTCACATATTAACAAACACATACAGACGCACATAAACACAAATATCCACACCCAAACTCGAACATGCATTTCCAAATTCACGTACTGGAATACAGAATCACATATCACTTGTATACTAAACATCAGTGGTTCTTAACAGGTGTTCCGCGAACATGTTACAAGTGCCCCACGAAATAATAAAAAGAATTCACAAGCAGGAGCCTAATTGTCATCCCTACCAATTACAATTCATTTAAGGAGCTGTGTTTAATCTTATATTTCAGTCGTTTCACAGAACAATAAATGATTAGATCATTATTAGAAGAACATATTGTATATTACTATCTTTCTCTTACTACAGAAAATTACGATTGGATACGAATTCCATTTGCTTCAGTCGAATTACGAATTTTCGTTTCATAAGAATTTTCTGTACATTAAAACAGACAATTCTGCCACAGTTTTCAACTTTATATTTGTGTGAACTTGGCTTTTCAACATTTACATATTTAATAAAACTAAGATTTGGGAATATTGATAAAGAAATGAGAGTAGCATTATCACATATTAGGCCTGACATTTCTATGTAAAATCTGCAAGAGCCGATAAATTCAAGTATCACATCAAAGATTTAAAATTTTTACAGGAGTTACTTTTTTACGAATTATGTTAATTTAATGCGTTAACTGTAGTTTTTAATAAAAAAAATATGTTCTACCATAGACATATAGAGAATGGACAGTGCATTCTGTATTAACTCAATGGTGTAACATCTGTTCAAAAAAGGAGAGAGAGATGCAGTGTAGTTTGGAACATAGACATAGAGTTACACTCCTGTTTAAAAAAAGGACAAGTTATTCCAAACCTGTTTCTATCTCTTTCTTTTGAAACGGTTCTGTGTTTGAGTCAGATGCCTGGTCCATTCTCTATGTCTATGTGTTCTACATATTTTTATTGTTTGTTTAAAAACCTTTTAATGATTCAGTAAATAGTGTAATAAATTCCAACACAATATTTTGGATAATGTTTTTATTCTTTAAGTGGACTGTATTTTTATAATAAGACTAGCTGGGCCCGTGCGGCTTCACTCGCGTTGACTACGGAATTATTGTTTAGGATTTTTTTAAATATAGTTGAATATATTGTAATAAAAACTAATCAACACCTAAATTACCTACCGAACAAAAACGTATCAGAAGAAAAGGTACAAATTATTTGTAACGTTATTGAAAACAAAATAAACAACTGCGAATCTTGGCTTCTTCAGGGTTCTTCTAAAAGTAAAGAGCCCTGAAGATGTCCACTGCAATGTGTGACGAAACGTTGGCCGATAACACGACCAAACCGACGTGGCTTACACCCAGAAGCCAAGATCCATATCAAGATCACCACGGAAGCGACAAGACTTGTATAAAATAAACAATTGACGATCAAAACATAATAGCCGAGTTTGTAATCAAAAGTGTTCCGTGACTCGTGACATCGAAAAGGTTAAGAACCACTGCTCTACATAGATACATTCATACGTGTATGTATATTCGTTTCACACATACACACGTATGTACACACAAAGTGACGAAACACCTGAACAACAACAGAAGATATTCCTCTTATTTTCATCCGCCCGCGGGTGCATGAACCAGTCTCAATCGCCGCAAAGTAATTGACGGCGAAAGCTGACAGCGAAGAGAGGAATTCTGGGTCATATCCCTGCAGCACCAGAGACATTTTCTGCGTTACACTTGTACACTGCTAGCGTGTGTGTGAGTGGGTATGGGTGGGTATGTGTATAAAGAAAGGTCCGTAAGAAATTTAAATGACTTAGATTGTTGCTGAAATAGGATCTGCAATTTATAATCGGTATCCAGTAGCGAAACTATTCGAATCGAAATTTGATTATTTCGTCGTAGAATTTACATACAAGCGATCCTTAATCCATGAATATAAGATGTTAGAAATCTAAGTACTAAGTACTCAAAACGCATCGATATTAAATATAATTTTTAACCTAACCTAACCGTTATAGACAATTTTTGTCTCGGAAAAAAATGACAATTCAGTAAATAACACAGCTACACAAAAAAAAGTGCGAAGCCAAAAAAGCGACCTATATAGCATAGTCGAAATCCAAAATTTTGGAATTTTCTGCTTACCAGTTTTTTTTTTATTTGAGCTTCAATTTTGGGTTTGTCTACTTGGAAAAATTCAACCTAAACCCAAAATTCAACCTCAAATTAAAAAAAAATGGTAAGCGGAAAATTCCAAAAATTTGGATTTCGATTATGCTCGACCAATACTACAATACTTTTTTGGCTTCACAATTTGTTTGTGTAGCTGTGAAATCAAAGAAATTGTTTTTAGAAACTTAGTTCATCATATATGTAAAGTATATTAAATAAACCACAGAATAATGCATTTTTTAGTTGTGTCACTTTTTTTCCGGATTAAAGATGATATGTAATTAATAACTTATAATTTTATATCAATTAGAAGCAAAATACATTTCTGAATATCAATAAATTTTTTATATATATAGACCTATACTGTTATACAGGAGAATCAAAAAGATAATTGCAACAGTGTTATTTCTTAAAATTGTATTTTTAGGGTCGATCCAGACTATCGAGTCGGTTTCGGACCAGTCCCGGTCCAATCAAATCTTATGATATTTACATTAACAAGCCGGTCTCGGTCCGGTATTAGTCCAATAGAATCTTATGGTATTCACAAATGGGCAGATATTATATATTTGTTGGTATGAAATTTTTTTTATCTCTTAGGTTGAATTTTGAAAAATCATCACTCTTGTATTTTTATTTTAAAATGAGAGTGATAGAGAGAATTCACCTTTATAATAAATGCAATTATGCAAATAAACATACCAATTAATTGAAATAGTTGAATTTCAAAGTGGGTGCTTCTATCAAAAAATTTCACGTTTCTAGATGCCGGAGTTTAGGACTGGGCGATTGATGAGTATATAGATAATTATAAAAAAATAGATAGAACAATAAATCTTTTCGTAGAAATAGTTCAATTCGGAGCACAATTTTATCAGATTGTATGCGTCTACACATTAATATTAAAATGTTATTTCCAAGCGTTTACTCTTAGAAACGTAAACATTTTCATCTGCTTTATGATAAATTATTGATGCTGAAAGTTAAAAGTCATATAACTATGTACATATGATCATATAAATTATAAATCATAGGTTGGAAGCTAATACGAAGTAAAATTAAATATGAGACTCCCGTACCGTGAAAGTAAATACATTATTGTAGTGTTTATATTTGATAAATTGGTGAACTATGTATGTCTATACATAAATAGACACTATAGAAAGTTTCAATCATTGGGATATATGATCATCAAATTAAAATAAATTATGATAACCCTATAAATAAACATAAAATTTAGTAGGTACTAGCTAATCATTTCAAATTTTTGATAGATCATTGTTTTTTATTTTCATGATTTATGTTTACATGATCTTATATGGAGATAAAATTACCGTTAAATGGATAAGTATATATAAGGCACTGGCACCAGTCTTGGATATGACCCCAGTAATGGCTATTTTTTAATTAAATGTACTGAAATAGAAATATTTGTTGATATTTGATTACTACCATTTCTTAATATTAATATATATACAATTAACTGTCTTACAGCGTCCTTACATTACATTGTTTCAAATTCGACGATTCTTTCATTTATATCTTTTGTGTCGTAGTACTTATCATTAGCAAATCCATCACTGCGTGCTCATTACTGGTTTTACTTTATCCATTACTGGAGAAAATATATAAACAAAATAAAAGGCTATAATTAAAAAAAAACTATATTTGCGGACTTTGGTAATTAAATTGATTAAATAAAGAGTTACTTGTTTTATTAGTAACATAAGTTCATGAGAATTACAAAAAAGAAGCCCGTGTCAATCATAAAAACAGTAAACCTTGCTCTTATAGCGGCCATAACTGGTGCCAGTACCTTATGTCATATTCATAAAGACGTTAAGTAATTTGTATTAAAAATTACTTGAAATAATAGCAAAGTTTGGGTACATAAATATTTAATATTAATTCAATTAATCTATGTTGTATAAACATTCACTAATCAAATAATTGAAACCTTTGTAAACAATAAAGTTGAAGGTTTCCGAATTTAATCCCACATTAGTAGGTATTGATTTTGTCTGTCATTTAGTTTAAATTACCTAAGACATGAAATTAAATACTAAATAAACAGGGACGAATCGACCACACGAGCGAGCTGCAAAGGACCTATTAACAGTCATGTAACTGCTTAGTTTTTACTACTTATTTAATTTCAGTTTTATTAGAAAAAAAATTCAAAAAGTTAATTAATTATAAGAACAAATTTTAAAATTATTTTTATTTATGTTCGGCCCTCAAAAAATTTTAGGTCGTTAATGCGGCCCGTAGAATAATTTGAGTTGACCAGGCCTGTCTTAGAATAAACTGATTTTTTTTTCAATACTTTACATTTTTCAACATTCTAAAGTTTGCACATCCTTTATCGATGTTAGGTTATGAAATAAAACCAGTCATGATTTCTTTGAATTTTCAAATTAATATCACAATTTTTAACAGAAACGTATCCTGCTAATTGTGACCGATAGTGTATATGTATTTGTATGTATAAACATTAGAAAATATATCAATTTTGGAATCAAGTATATTTTTATAATATTTCTACAATTAAAATACTTAAATAAGCTAACACCATATATATTTTAATAGGTCCATAATTATGATACATATTTAATCATACGCGTGACGATTTCTACAGATTAAAAACGATTTTAGACAAGAGAAAATGATACACCTACCTTCATATATTTAATTAAGTAATTTACGGAGGCCCATAAATCTTTAATATCTTTTTCAAGATTATAGCGTGTACATATCACGTACATTTACTTATTATATATATAACGTGGCAGATATTTCTTGGGATGAGTAATTACTTTTAATGTATTTTAAATGGTATATATTGTAATAGAGTGCTACGAATTTAACTGCGAATCAGAACCTTTTACTTTTTATGAATGCGTAGAAGCGCAAATACGACAAGCGGAAATTATATTCATAGATATATCGAAGTCGGGTAGACTGAGGCGAATCGGTCTAATTTTGTTTAAATTTGTTAATTATAAAAATGTCATTAAATACTAGTTTTATTATTAATTCTTAATCTATAGACCTTTAGCTTACATTTCATGCAATACAATTATATTTATGTAATACATTTTCTGATACTGCAACAAAATAATCAATAGACAAGAATTAACCGATTCGCCCCATCATAAAATTTGTTAGTGTTAGTACATCACCGGCACTAATGTCCGGTTTTATAAAGCAAATTTGCTAGCTAGCAAACACTTTAGATTAGCTATGTGATACTTCAACTTATTGTAACACAGTTGGCGACTCTGACCGTACAAAATAATTTTCATAATATCGTCACTGTTTTAATACTGTTGGTGTTTACATACAACGCGTGCGCGTACATTGTCAAACACTTCGTGAAACTTCAAGAGAACTGTCAGATAGGTATGAAACCTCATTTTGAAGTGCTAGTTAAAAGCAAATTTTGCTAGTTCGTTTATAATTTGCATAGTTGGATAAAAATAGAAACAATTGAAAACAGTCACAAAACTTTTTGATTCGATTCGCCTCGCTTTACCTTATACATATACATATTTATTATCGTTTTTAAATAAGAATATATATCTATATGAACTAATGGCATTTTTGTTGTTATATTTTACTATATAATAAAGAATACTAACTCTTAAAGCAACAATAGCTTCTCTCTGGGGGTGGAAACGAGAAAATCTAATAGTGTCAAAAATACAATTTTCAGTTAAAAATATTTCTACATAAATACTTAATAAAAATTACAGTTTCTAATAAGAGTTCACACAAGACCATTGGTTAGTCTCGTCTCGTTCTTAGATCGTACAACCGAAATTCTCGTTCCGGTCTCGACTAAAAACGCGAAATAAAAAACATTTGTATAGTTCCTGCATAATCTCTTGGGGGCCCCTCGTTTATAGTTTTGAAACCAAAAAACAGGTCTTGGTTAATCCACTCCTGGACAGCAGAAAAATTGTATAGATACAATATAAATAAATAAAAAAACGATAGTTATGTAAGTATTTCAATCGACCATTAATCAACGTTAATTTTTATCAAATCGACAAACAAATACCCCAATTATAAATTCTTATAAAAAATAAAATACACATTATCTGTTTTATACGAGAACATATTGTATTTCAGTCGGCATGTTTAATTAAAAAAAGATTGAATCGATAATATTTTACATAAATTCCTCTTTATAAAAATGCGATTTCGAAATCATTTTGGAATGCAGAGTTCTTTGTATGTGACTTCAAAGAAGTTGAAATTGTAGAGGATCGTTGAGATAGCTATCATTCGGGTATTGCACCCGTTAGATACTATCGCATGAAAGGCGTTCAGATTTTGCTCTTAGATTTTACCAGATCACCTTTCCAAATTTGATATGTGATTAGAATGGTCAATAAATATAGTATTGTAATTTAAAATATTGATTTCTAGTGAAAGTGAAGGTATTTTTGATCTAATATGTATTGTTATTGTCAATACCAGAAGTATTTTAGAACAGGTTATTGCTTTTTAAAATAAATAATCCGATTATAATTGTTTTTCAAATTTTGTTAAGTTAAATTTATTCATTAAAAATTAATACACACCTTCAATTTTTAAATAATTTAAAACAAATATACACGAAAAAAATTAACGCTAGCAAAAAAAATAAAGTAATAATACGGGCAAGATATACACGAGTGTATGCCATAAGGGTTTCGAAGTACGTACTACGTGGACTGTTTGGAGTCACAGGTGCATTTTTGAGTTAGAAAATAATATAAAAATAGGGTCTTATTCTAATAATTGAGATCTACATTTTGACACCCCACATGCTTAGATATAAAAATTAAATAATAAAATTCTATGACGTCCCTCCCTATTATTCCCAAATTTAAAATGATATTGTTGACTTTAGTATTTGTCGTTGGTAGTCTTACCAAAGCATCATTACCAAATTTTTTTCAGATTTTTTGAGCCAGTAGTTACCTAGTTAGAGGGGGGTGGACAAAATAAATTACTGCTTAGAGCCCCCTAAAGGCGCCATTTTTTAACGTGGGAAGGTTATTTCCTGAGAGGAAACTGGCTAATGGTGGAGGGCAGGAGGCTCCTCCCTCACTGGTTACGCCACTGTTAAGTCTAATTTTATATTTTCCAAAATATATCCAATTTTTAACTTTGAGTGAATTTTTATTTGTAGCAATAATTATTGACGAATCAATTTTTATACATAAGTGAGACATAAAATAGTTACAGAATTCATGGATAAAAATATTCAACTAAATAAGAAATAAATAGGTACCTATTAAATTTCGTAAAGAACACAAACGTCAAGTTATATTACACATAGAGCTTGAAAATTAAAATGACATATTTGTCAACACTAATTATTTTCTTTCGAGATCATTTCATCACGCAGGGAAAAAGCGGTTGGTTTATTTTTAGTACGACAGTAAAAGTAGGCTTTTATTGTAATTGCTATCACAAAGAGGAGCCGCTCGACGCCTTTAAACGCATCTCCCGTCTCAGTTTCCGTAGATATGTATATATATACTTATTACATCTAATTAAGAATAATAAACTCTTAGTGCGACATTATGTTTTAAACGTGACTGCTGGATATTATTCCACAGCACTTTGTTGTTCCTATCTTCACAGTAATCAAGTAAATACAAAGATGTTGACACTGTTTCTGTAAATGTTGGACTGCTGTGGAAAATTGTGGAGATGAAAACAAAATATGTTTTTGTTCGATTCAAAATCGAATAAAATATTTAGTTTAGTTTATAACTAGCTAAAATAGTGATTTTATTTAGGAAATTTAAAAATTGAATTTGACCATCTTTTGCATAGACATACGCATCTGTCTCGAAAACAGAGTTTGGGATATACTTGTTCTTTTTTAAACAGGAGTGTATATTTCATTCTTATTAGAAAAAGAGATAGATATATAACAAACCTACCGCATCTATCTCATTATTTTGGAGAAATGTTAAACCATTATATTAATACAGAATGCGCAGTCCATGCTCTATGTCTATGATTAATTGTTAATTTTGCAAGAGATCATTATAATGGAGTCATGTACCTGAAAATTTTCGTAAATAATTTGATAATACTAATTATAAGTCTGTAACAATATAATTAGTTAGACGTTTGGGTTATTGAATAAGTATCTGTAGAAATAAGTTGTAACATTATATAATCATTTTCTGTAGATAGACCCCGGGAGAATTGTAAGCAGTTAGTCGTTATTATAGCGTCGTGTGGTGAACATAAAATTTTAAAAGTCTAAAAAGCAAATACCTATCTATAGAAGCTTTGAAAATATTGCCCATAACACTGTAATTCACGTTAAGGGACAAAGACACTGTAGTAACGAGAAAGGAATAGTATTAAGTTAAGTTAAGAAATTAATAAGTGCCAACGTAACTACTTTGTGTTACAGTTTATTATTGTGTAGGTATGATTAGTTAATATTATGTATGATTAGTGCATTGATAGTGTATGATTTTGTTATGGTGTAAACTGTGATTGATTGATAAAGGGGGGGTGGAACGAAGCTCCTGCACTTAGGCCGCTAGGACCCATTGTGCCCCCTTGAGGTTGCTAAGACTTCACTCTTTGAACAGCTCCGTTGTTTCCGCGAAGGATAGAATCCTGTTCATCGGTATGTCTTGAATGTCTCTCGGCTCAAGAAAAGGGGACCCAAGGTGTTTGTTCCTTATTATATAAACTGTGATTTATACTTTGAATGTAAGTCTAGTTCAAGTTTAAATTTGTTATTAGAAATATATTTTGTATAAATTAGTTTAAATGTGCGTTTCAGTACCCTGAGGTCAGTTCCAACCGTCCGATTTAAAGGAAAATTGAACCTATCCATTAGAATAAGTAGCAAAAACGTTACAAGTATAAAATTAAGGCGTTGACCAGAAGGTCTTTATTTTTCGATTGTTTTGTTTCCAATTTAGTTTTTTGAAGTAAATACTTCTTTAACGAGACTAATGAATTAGAATAACCTCGACATAATGAATGTTCTTCGAAACTTTGTAGGTTAAAATTATTTATTTAAATTGAACATAAAAATATAACCACCATTGGTCGTTTTTTCAATTTTTATTAATTTTTTTAACAAAATATATACCTACTTAATCATTTGTTAACCTCATTATAAGCAATTTTAATAAGTTAAAATACGAACTTTTTGAACAACCTGATAAATATTTTGCTATTAAATTAAAATAATATGTTTATTTGAATAAAACATTTTTTTGTCTATGTCTCTCGACAAAATACTCATTAATTTCAACCAAAATCAAAGAAACAAACAAACATTAAAATGATCGCAGGAACCGTTAAAACAATTTAATTCCTATTAATAAAAGAGCAAAGTTTCCGAGCACTCCACAAGCAAACGTTAGCTGCGTAATTTAGTGAATATAAATGTACCAGTCTCGATATTAATTTTCTAATTAACTAATTTACAGATGAATGGGTGTTTAAAATTATAAATGCTACGTTCAAGTTCGCCGACAATGTTCGTTAAAAATTAAACCAGATCTGGGCCATGATAGCGTCATGACATTGTACAATGAGTTGTAAACTTTGAGACGAAATATTTACAGCAAATAATTAATACTATTCGCGTTATACTTTTCTTTTTTTTGCGTGGAACACATTTCCCACTGAGTTTTAAATTGTCTTGTTAAGTTGTTTTATTAATTTGATTGTCAGTTTTATATAACACGACAACTAATGTTGACCGATTTCTAAAATTTATTTAAAGAATTTTTATTTGTAGTTTTATTATTGAGTTTAATTATTATAATAAGGTACTAGTATCTGTCTTGGATATGATCCCAGTAATGGTTATTTTAATTAAATGTAGGTATATGTATTATTAATTAAAAGTAGCGAATTAAAAATATTTGTTGATATTTGATTACTACCATTTCTGAATATTAATTTATATACATTTAATTGTCTTACAGCGTGATTTGATGACAATAAGCCAATAGGTGTCAAAATGGTGAACATTTAAACTAATTATTAGTATGATTTATTTATTAATTATTATATTTATCATAGTGAGTTCTTTACATTGTTTCAAATTCGACGATTCTTTTTTTTATATCTTTTGTGTCGTAGTACTTATCATTGGGAGCGTTCACGTCTTACTAAAAAACGGAACAACGAGCTTTGATTGGTTGATTCATGGAATTTCTGGCGGAATGTACCAGAAATTAAAAGAATGTCATTTTTTAAGCGTGTAAAGAAATAACTAGACAGAGATATGTAGAAATTAGTAACAAGGCTAACCAAAGAACTTTTATGTTCACTTCATGTTGAGCGTTTCTGCCAGAACACTAGTTTCCATCTCTTTCTGGTTACTTCTTTCTCACTTCCTTACACGCTTCGAAAATGACATTCTTTAAATTTCTGGTACATTCCACCAGAAATTCCATGAATCAACCAATCAAAGCTCGTTGTTCACTGTTTTTGTTCAGTCGTGGACTTGACCATTGTGTAATCATTAGCAAGTATCCATCACTGCATGCTCATTACTGGTTTTACTTTATCCATTACTGAAGAAAAAACATAAACAAAATAAAAGGCTATAATTAAAAAAAACTATATTAAATTGATTAAATAAAGAGTTGCTTGTTTTATTAGTAACATGAATTCATGAGAATTTTAAAAAAGAAACCCGTCAATAACAAAAACAGTAAACCTTACTTGACCATAACTGGTGCCAGTACCTTACTCATAAATGTTTTATGTGTACTGAAATGTTAATGTAATGTAAAGTAATTTTTAGGGGTACCAAATTTAACGCCACAACGAAAAAAAATTTTATCTCAATTTGGCAAACGAAATTGTAATTTTTGCTTAAAATCAAAAAAAAAATGAATTTTAGAATATACAGTTTTTTTAATTAAAATATAATTTCTATTTAAAATTCTAAACAGAACTTTTAAATCAATTCCAAAGTTCAAAGCAAAAAGAACAAAATTGTACAAAATTCCAGATATTTCCTTCCTATTCCATTGATATTATTAAAAAATGATAACAACATCTATAGTGAATATCTTTCGACTACAAAAGCCAGCTGCAGTACAAACTACCACATATCACGTGTCCATCGCCGGTGGGGCAGTGATGCTGCATCGGCCCACGTTGTCCGCCGCCGGTTGCATTTTCACCGGCAGAACACACACACAACATTCTTGGCCGTTGCGCGAACCACTTCATCACCAAAACGGGAGAAAGCACGTCTATCTTCTGTTTTCCAATGGCGTGCATAATGTATAGAATTATTCTTGAAGACTGGCGCATGAAGGTCTCAACGGTACACTTCATTAATTATGTTTTTTTTTACAACTGCATTTTTTATTTTGAGTTGACAATATTCTTAATATATTACTAGAGATTGGAAAAATAGTTGTTATTTTCAATGAAATAGTTACTAGTTAAATTTTTTTTCGGAAAATAGTTGATAAATAGTTTTTTCTACGATTTAATAATAATTAGTGCAAACGAAGCAGTATAAGTGTCGCAAATAGTTTAAAAATAGTTGGAAAGATAGTTGAAAATAGTTGATTTCAAATTGTGTTCAATCAAACCAGTTTTCTGAAAACTGTGGAGATATGTAATAAAAATTACAATAAATGTATTTTTACGCAATAGTTGAAAAACTATTTTTCCAATCTCTATATATTACACTATCGATCAAAATTAGCGGAGCTGTGATAAGGTACTGGCACCAGTAACAGCCGCTATAAGAACATGGTTTACTGTTTTTGTGATTGACGGGCTTCTTTTTTGTAATTCTCATGAACTATGTTACTAATAAAACAAATAACTTTTTATTTAATCAATTTAATTACCAAAGTCCGCAAATATAGTTTGTTTTTTAAATTATAACCTTTTATTTTATTTATGTTTTTTCTCCAGTAATGGATAAAGTAAAACCAGTAATGAGCATGCAGTGATGGACACTTGTTAATGATTACAAAATGATAAGAATTACGACACAAAAGATATAAATGAATGAATCGTCAAATTTGAAACAATGTAAAGAAGTTGCTATGCTAATATAATAATTAATAAATAAATTATACAAATAATTAGTTTAAATGTCCATCTATTGGCCGATTGTCATCAAATCACGCTGTAAGACAGTTAAATGTATATAGATTAATATTCAGAAATAGTAGTAATCAAATATCAACAAATATTTCTAATTCAATACATTTAATTAAAAATTAGCCAATTCTGGGGTCATATTCAAGACTGGTGCCAGTACTGCCAGTACCTTAATTATTTGAAATTTCCCAGAATTACTGGTTTCATGTCAAAGCCCAAGAACTTTAGAGTATTGAAAAATGGAAAATAGTGATTTTCATGGGTTCCCTACAATTAATTAATTACTTAATTAAATTATATAATTATTTAACGATTTTAATAAAATCCAATTATTTTCAAGCACTTTTTTACTATCAGTACTTAACCTCCATTAAGTAAAATAGATTTATTGAATTTTACAAAATAGATAATAAATAACAGTTACATATTATGTTTAAAAAATCTTAAAGGTAGAAATCAATTTAATACAACAATAAAATACTTTCAGAATTAAAATATTACTACTGTTTTGTTTATATAATAAAACTAAACACAATCAATTGTTTCTGATGGAAAAAATATATTGGTTTGAAGAAATGAAATTGTTTGGTGTAGGTTTATGTATATGCGTTCTTAAAAACAAACGTAAACAGTTTTATGATTCATAAAAAAATCAATATACAGATAACTTTATATTGATTACCATGGTTCATATACCTATATAACAAAAAGATGTATGTATGTATTTGTATGACATTTTATTTGTAATATTTATTATCAATATTGATATTTAGAGTCAAGTAACTATATTTCATAAAATAATATTCACTACTATATTCTATTTCATTTAAGAATGCAGTGGTTACCGTGGTTTTTGTCGGTAAAATGCACGATTCTTACCGTCAAAACTCCAGCAACCACTGCATTCTTAAATGAAATAGAATATTATAGTAGTGACGTTAAATACAATAAATAATAAATCAACAATAGATAATCAACTGTGTATTATAACAATTACATTTGTTAAAAAAATCTTAAAGGTAGAAATCAATTTAATATAACAATAAAATACATTCAGAATTAAAATATTAGGACATCGTTTTCACATTTTGTTCTTTCTTAATAGCCTGTCGATGATTCTGTGAATCGAAATCTTACGAATACTTATTCTTTAATAAATTTTGACGTTTAGACAAACAAGTTGTGTTAGGCCTTTATTAATGATAAAACATTAATTGAAACCCTTGTTTTAAAATATAAATGCTCGGTTTATGTATTTATAAAAAATGTATTCGCAAAGTTCGTACATAAAATAAGCACAAAAACATGTCTATACATACTCGATCCAGACAATTGAGAATTAAAGATACTTGCTTGATCGTAATACCTACTCTTTTATGTTTTATATGGTCTAGATTTTCTTTTTGTTTTGTTTTTTTTTTCTTATAATGAAAAGCTGTATATATATAAATATCTCATTGGTCAAATAATGTATACTCATAACATATATAATATATACGTATATAATTCTAATGAAAAATTCATGATTCTTTGAAGTTTTTGTAACATTTTTTCAGTGTCTTTGAAAAGTTTTTAAAAGTATTCTAGAAAATTTACTATATGAAAATAATGTTTTTTTTCTTTTTTATTAAATCGAATAATTCCAGATATTTTAAAGAATTTGGTCTAGACATAAACCAAACTAAAAACTTTCTACAGGGTGTAGAACTGTTTGAATTTTGTTTGGGTTTTAAAGTGGTAATTTTATAATAATTTAAAGTTGTATACTAAGGCGGCTATTACACTATCAAATAAATATGATAAAATTTCTTTGATCAAAGAAATATGACAGTGTAATAAGTCAACTTTTATAATATTTACCTTCATAATATTTATATGATCATAGTTAATGACAGTCTCTTATATTTGATCAAAGTTTTTTGACGTCAAAAACTAAATGGCGACTACCAAGTTATCACTGACAGTTACAGTTATATAATTATTAATATATGAATATCAACAAAATCCAGTATTATATGGTAATCTTCTTATTGATTATAAAAACCACAATACACGATTGTAAATTCAAACCTCGATCGCGTCAATTGACGAACATCCACGCACTGATAATCAAAATGCACCAAAAAAGAAGAAAATATCCCTAGATAATATTGAGAAAATATTATCAAATATTTTATGTAGTGTAATAGAACAAAATCTCATATTTTATCAAAGAAATATGATCAAATCTTTGTCGAAGATCTTTGACATATTTATTTGATAGTGTAATAGTCGCCTAATATATATAATAATGTAAATTATGAATATTTAAATTTAATACCCTGCAGAAAGTGTTTGGTCTGGAAGAGAGTTGGTATCCCTGATTTATTACATTACAGTCCTGTAATTAATAACACAGCTACACAAAAAAAAGTGCAGAGCCAAAAAAAGCGACCTATGGAGTATTGGTCAAACATAGTCGAAATCCAAATTTTTATTTGAGTTTGAATTTTGGGTTTAGCCAACTTGGAAAAATTCAACCCAAACTCAAAATTCAAGCTCAAATAATAAAAAAAACTGGTAAGCAGAAAATTCTAAAAATTTTGATTTCGATTAAGGCGGCTATTACACTATCAAATAAATATGTCAAAGATTTGATCATATTTCTTTGATAAAATATGAGATTTTGTTCTATTACACTACATAAAATATTTGATAATATTTTCTCAATATTATCTATGGATATTTTCTTCTTTTTTGGTGCATTTTGATTATCATTGCGTGGATGTTCGTCAATTGACGCGATCGAGGTTTGAATTTACAACCGTGTATTATAATTGTGGTTTTTATAATCAATAAGAAGATTATCATATAATACTGGATTTTGTTGATATTCATATATTAATAATTATATAACTGTAACTGTCAGTGATAACTTGGTAGTCGCCATTATGTTTTTGACGTCAATATAAGAGACTGTCATTAACTATGATCATATAAATATAATGAAGGTAAATATTATGCCGTGTTCAGACCGAAAAAACAAAACAGCAACATCGTGTCTTTTTGACAAAAGTGCAATAAAGCCTATGCATTTTTAAATACGACGTGTTTTCAAACACCGTGTTGCTGTTTTGTTTTCTTTGGTGTGAACACCGCATTATAAAAGTTGACTTATTACACTGTCATATTTCTTTGATCAAAGAAATTTTATCATATTTATTTGATAGTATATTGTAATAGCCGCCTAAGCCCTACCAATACTACAATGCTCCGCACTTTTTTTATGTAGCTGTGTAATTTAAAATAATAATATTTTAAATTTCACGAATTAATATCCTAATTAAAATATGATTCGAATACAAACCCGCTACTGATCATCTCACTTGTTGTCAGAACCTGTTCGCACACACACACACACACACACGTGTATGTGTGTGCAACATGCAAGCAAACGTTGGGTCGCGCTTAGCCGCCCGTTGCGGACAAGTTCATGATCAAGATCACATTGACTTTCTTTAGAACCGAAACGCTGGGCGTGGGCGAAGTCGTAACTAACTCTTAGCAGATGCTGAAGACGTGCAAAGACTTACGTACTGGGATATTTATACCAACTCTTCCGGTTTCCCTGAACGCGTTCTTTATTGAATGCATTTTAAAACAAATCAAGTTGGAATTCAGGGTGAATGCTGGACATGAATACTGTAATACCTAGCGAAATACCGATTATTGCTCTTGTAAGAGAGAGTTAGTATTTGTATTTACATCACATGTTTGCAGTTTTGATATTATTTAGGGGTATAATAATTGTAGAATCGATAAGATCATTTTTTTAATATGTAAAAGATATTTTAAAAAATTAGAGATTAAGTCCCATTAGTGGTGGACTAAGGAAGATTGGTACCAAGGGCTGAATGTTAGTTATAGTACACTCTCACACCCCCGGAATTTTCTTATAAATCGTTTATTGAAAAATACACCTATCCCCCGATTTACACGGCACTTACACGATTTCGCTTTTACACGATTTATAAATTGACAATTTTCAAAAACTAGTAAAAATGTTTGTTGTTTTATGAACTAAGAATAATTTTGAGTTTTCCAAGATGTCTGACTTTTGTTTTACTTAAATAAATTACTGAATCATGCACATTTTGGGTTTTTTTTCGTTTTACATGATTTTACTTAGCAAAATCCAAGATTTCCGTTTACACGGTTTTGTGCAGAACGTATCTACCGGGTAAATCGGGGGATAGGTGTATACATATTAAAAATTTAAAGAAAATAATTGATGGTCAAAAATTAATAATACAGGTCCTCATTATTTAAGCGCTGGCACTTAACAAAAACGGAGACCGTCACCGTATCGACCTTGAAAATCTATTATATGTGACGAGTGGCATTTTAGCTCCGTCGAAACGGCACGGCGGGCGTTTAAAAAACGCTTTGCTGGCGTGTAAGAACGACGGGCGTAGTGACCTCGAAGATCTGTATTATTAAATTCAATCAGACTGACATTTAAGAAAAAATGGTGTCCGTCAAGCGCTGGAAATCTGTTCATTTGGATTGTATGCAAATGATAGAGTAACAGTCTCCGTTTTTGTTAAGTGCCAGCGCTTTAAAGTTTTATATATTGATAATATATAATATTTTGTACGATACGAGTCACCAACTGTATTTAGCTAATTCAAGAAAATATTACTGATTTAAATTCCAAAACAACAGGGTCCGTGGGAAAGTTTTGACTATGAAAGGGGGTCCGTGGGCAAGTTTTGACTGTGAAAAGGGGTCCGTGGGCCAAAAGAGTTTGGGAACCACTGATGTAGAGTATCAAGCAGTTGGCATTAATATTGGACTCGTTTGATCAAATAAAATAATAATACTTGAAAAACAATTCAGATTTACTTTATTAAATTTACCTACAATATTTTTTTAACAAAAACTATGAATAAAATTTTATCGTTTTGACAGTCCATTTATATTTAAAACTTTCGTTGTATTCATAAACAAACAAACATAACACTAGTACGTGAGAATACATAATCTTGTACAAATACTACATAAAATACAATGTGAAAAATTAACATTTTAATTGTCTTTTGTACAGAGATGTACAAATAAATACCTTTTTTGTTAATTGCTCTTCTTTCCATTTTACTTCGTACAACTTTTATACAAAATGGTTTGTTTATTTTTTGCTTGTAGTTTAAATCCTTGTATTTAGTGAATAAAATTAAATTATTATTGTTTCTAGATATTACATATTTCATAAAAAAAATTGAAATTTTCGTAGTAAAGTACTTGTCTAAATGTTATTGACAATTAAGGACCATCAATAAATTAGGTGACACAAATTTCATGTTTTTTACCCCCCCCCCCCCCCCCCCCTCACAGATTCACATTAGTTGATGTGACGTCACACAAATTTCAAAACAATAGGTACTCAAAATCAACGAAAAAAAAAACAATAGAAATATATAACTCTTCTTTACCGGTCTCAAGTTACTAACAATATAGTAATTTTTCCTCAAATTGCTTTAAGAATTCACATAAAGTGATGTCAGGAAGCTTGTAACTCTTGCCCCCCCCCCCCCCAGTCACACGTAATTTATGGATGACCCCTTAGTGCAAGTACATTAGTAGTATCTTTAATAAAGAAAATAGGACTTAATCGGAGAAATTCAGTAATAAATAATTCATTATGCATACAATAAACAGATGTCTGCTTGTATTTTATTTTTATTTTAATAATAATACAATAATTATTTAACAAATCTTTGATGCCACTTATACTTATTTATTTACAATATTTTATAGAAAATCTATAATTTTATTTCTAAATTACTTATATACTTCTGTATATAAAAAAAAATGCTTTTATAATTTCCAATAAAGTTTATTTTTGTTAAATTAAAAAATTTATAATTTGCGAAAATTGTGAGGTTACTTACATTTTATGGAGTAATCGCAATTTTAATGTTTAACAACCATTCAAAAATGAGATATATTTTTAATTTTGCTTTTATCGTAATTTTTCAGATAATCGGTTTACAAAATATTAT
The DNA here is from genome assembly GCA_961205875.1 of Sialis fuliginosa. NCBI lineage: Eukaryota > Metazoa > Arthropoda > Insecta > Megaloptera > Sialidae > Sialis > Sialis fuliginosa. Next base: position 6,253,145 of record OY540809.1, read on the forward strand.
TTTTTAACAAAACATGGCCGGTACCAATAACAGATTTTGATAAAACTGAGGGTAATGCAATCTACCTAAAATTTTGGTAGTAACTCTTCGATATATTGGTTAAAAAAGTAGTGTAAATGTAGAGTATAGGTACTATAAACGAAGAGATGAGTTTCAAAATATCTGTCTTTGTTGGTACATGGAGAAATGATTTAAATATTATAATAATCAAAAAGGAGGAAAAAAGTTTGTGATAAGCGAATTTAAATGAAAACTGGTCGACCACTTCTATATTCTATAGAATATAGTTCTATAGGGAATTCCACACTATTTCAAACACCCGCAAAAATGTCATGGTTAATATTAAATACGTCATGAAAACGCAATATTTTTCTCAAAGTTTCATTAGTATTAAAAGTTTTTAAGATTAAACAAAACATTTTTCGGCTGTTTTGATATAACATGGAAATGTTTCACATTTTACAAACATCAAAGGTGCATATTACTGCATATGTATATGAAACTCAATATAATTTATGCTTTTTTTAATGAAATTAATAAATGCAATAACTGCAGATTAAAAGAGAATTTATAAATACATGTCATGAATTCATTTAATTTATGTTGACAGACAGTATTTATTATCTAATTTTTAATTGGTTATATCCAATTATTAAAAAGCTTATTAAGGGGGTATTCTGGTCCAGAAATTTGAAAAGTTTGCATATTTTCAAAGTTTAGACCCTTAAGAATATGTCCTTAAATGGATTTTTCAAAATTCGAATTATTTTCGGAGATACAGTGGATTTTGTGACGTAGCATCTAAGCCGGCCGAGTGGAACGAATCACACAATAAACGCGTTTTTCTCGAAACTACTTTTTTTGAAGTGGTTGACATGATATCTCAAGTTCTACCCCACCGATTCCTTTGAAATTTGGTGGAAATCTTTTTTATATATCTCTCTATCGCGTCTGCCTTGGATTTTAAAAAATTTCAATTTGGAGTATTTTAAAAAAATTCGAAAAGGTCAAAAAAAAGAGGTAAAACAAAAATTATTTTTCATGCCGACGCCATTTTGTGAATTTTTTTTTTTTTTTGGCTAAGGTCAATGCGATAGCGACATCTTTACAGATTGAGAATTTTTCAAATTTTTTTGTTTCAGATCACTATAAGGGCTGGAATCATGTCAACCAGGGTGCATGGTTTTTTTTGTAGCCCCCACTTCACCGGCCTAAATTGTCGAATTTCTGATTTTTTTTTTTACAATTTTTTTTATATTCTTAAAATGTCAATAAATATCATACCAAAAAATGGATAGTAAAAATGTTTTTCATTTTTTTTTATGTTAGTTTGAAAAATGCCTAAAATTTTGGCTTCTAGACCAGAATACCCCCTTAATACGAATTAATAAATAAACTTTTAAATGAGTATAATATCTACACAAAAATATTTGTTTATTATACTAATATAAATACTGAAACTATTTTTGAAATTTAATGAAGTTAGAAAATAATAACTATGTTAATTTAAAACCCCTTTTGGCATGCAATATTTAAAATAATGTTCTATACATATGTATGTATATACGCCTAAAAAACTTCACAGTGCATTGAATTAAATAATGGTGTTTTGTAAATTTCATTTTATTGTTATAATTAATTAATTTCATTTTATTATGTACAGTTAAAAAACGATTATACGGAAAAAATGTACAAACTTCATTTATAAAATAAAGGTAGATATAAGTTCATTAATCACCATTTTGTGTATCATATATCGATTCGGTCGTTTTTTGCAATTTTCTTCACAAAAAGAGTTCAATTAATTCCGGTTAATTGGAGCAAAGCTTAATCGAGTTAGCCGTTTATTTGGAACAAGAAAAAAATAAGAGAAAAACAACTTATAATTAAATCTGTTCACTTTTTCAGTCACATTGAGAGAACACTTTGGTATTACAGAGTTTATTTTTAGAATTTAAAATGCGTTTGTCATATGGGCCTTCTTTTCGCGTACAGATCGTCATCAGTGTCGTCTATATCCGGTGCGTCGACATATCCGGAATCATCGTACCGGATCGATCGATCGGGGGTCCGGGTACATCTGCTGCCTCCGGTAGGGCTCCGCGAAGTCAACCGTAACATTGGATCGTCGTACCTATTTACAATTGGAATGAATGAATTTAACTTATAATCTAAATTCAATTACCTACATTGTTTCTGGAGTTATAATTTGACAGTTTTCATTTGATTAACTTCGTATACCTATGTCAAAATGTAATAGACATAAATTTTGGTGTATATTCCATGTAATATACAATTAAAATATTACAAATAAACTTGTTTTAATTTCCCATTGAAAAATTGAAACATTATTTCATATAATTGATAAAAAAATCAATTGCTGGGTCCATACTTTTGGTTAACTATGTATATTTATATAGTCAGTTATGAAAACTTTTTTCTAACTAATTTTGGTTGGGATGCTGTCAGCCATTGAACGCCACGAAGGGAGGAATGGGGTCAGGAGCGTAATATTTGGGGCCAGTTGCTTGAATTATTATATTCCCAAATCCTAAGTGTTCCTATGACCTTATTCTTTGATTCCCCTCGCCACTGTGGGGGGGGGGCAGTTACGATATTAATCAAGCTAAAGAAAATTGAAGTCAATTTTGAATTTTAAGAAAATTAGGTATACTTAATTTTTGAGGTTCGTATTCGTATTTCCCCCCACCCTCCCCCCATAAAAAGGTGCCACTGGCCCTGTAGGTATAAACCTGATATTGTTATAATATTAATAAATAAAAAAGCCCATATTATTATATTATGTTAAATTATACAATTGATCAAAATAACATTATACAATAATTCCTACTAATGCGCCATTATTAATTCGGATTAATACATTCCACATATATTCAAATTCGTGGAAAAATATATACAGAGGAAAAAATCACACTATGAATTTAGTTAAATTAATTAAGCATTAGTTCATATTTAATATTTTGGTGCATTGTTTCACATTTGAAAGCACTAAATACCTACAAAAAGTAAAATTCACTGGGTTCAAAAAATAATAATTACCTTCAATTTAACTATTTTATGCATCAGTAGTTTCATTATTAGAAATTACGATCTATTTATAATTCACAATTCTCGTTTTCATGGAATCACATTAACAAAATGTATTTCGTTTGTAATTAATATTTTTTTAATTAAAATATGAGCTTATATATTTCATTCAGTAATTTTTGTTTCATTTCCCAATTATCCAATTCAATATTTATAAACTGAATAGTGTCTTGAAATTATTAATAATTAATTCATACCTCCATTCTTTAATGAAACAATAAAAAGTTTAACAGAAGTGTAATTTTCATAACATAACATTTAGGTATAATTATAAATAAAATATGTATATAACATATATACAAATAAATAAACTTTTATAAGATAACATTTTTTTTTATATATTATCTGTTCCTGAAAGGCACGTTACTGTGTAGTTTTAAACTGACAACAATTGAAAAGGAAAAGCTGATAAAATTATCATGCGATACTTCAATCAAAAATTTCAGAGTGAAACTGTAGTTCAATTTTGGTTGAAAGAATATAATACTTCAAGCAAAGCAATGCAAGTACTGCTGCCATTCGTAACATCATATTTATGCGAAGTGGCATTTTCTGCATTAGTTGCAATGAAGTCCAAATATCGAGACTGTTTAGTAGTAAAAAAGAGATACGAGTAGCACTCTCCTCAATGACAAGCAGATTTAATGAAGTTTGTGCTAATAAACAAGCACACTCATCTATCAATTACGTTTTTTTAATTGTTTGTATTAATACATTTTATACATTTTTAAAATGTGTCTTTATTATTTTATAAAATAAAGGAGGGGGAGCAAGATTTTTTTTAAAAAGAAGCGTAATGCGTAGTAACATAAAGTTTGGAAACCACAAAACTCATTTCAAGATATCAACGTTTTTAATAGGCGCAAAAAAATATATTTGTGATTTTGTTACATTTATTGGAAAAAAGTAATTTGGCGCTTAGTTGATTAATTAGATATATCTTCAAATAAAATCTTGAAAACATTGTTTATTTTATAATCATTCTCTCTTCAACAAAACCGCGATTTTTGTAGTAAGGAAAAAACCATGATATATATTTACACCATACCTTCTAGAAACAAGTGTAAACTCATGATGTGCATCGACAAGTTTCTGCAGACGCGACACCAGCTCGTAGTCGGGTAGCGCCGAAGAGCAGCCGAGTATCTTGGCGATGGACTCCTTGAAAATCTGCAGCTGGTTCTCGCGGCGCGTACAGTCCGCTAGGTTATCTTTAACCCGCGCCAGCTCCTCTCGCAACAATTGCATCGAATGACCGCTTATGTTGCGCTCTTGTTCTACAGTTTCGCCAGTTACACGGACCTTTAAATAACACCAAATAAGTTATGCAGTAGAGTTAAATAAATAATAATATAAATTTTCTATTTATCAAAATATTTTACCAAACTTGTCTATAGTCTGTTTCATTTAAGATTGCAGCAAAACGCCAGGCAGATTTACAATAACACAATTTTGACTGACGCAATACATCATGTTGCCTTGAAAACAAATGCAATTAAATTCAAACTGTCAGATTAGTTATTCTAAAAATGTGTGTTATATTATCAACATTAGGAATATTAGAAAACTAATGCCCGTTTGCACCGTATTAATCTGATGTCAGGCTTAGTTAAGTCTGGATTAAGTCTGAGCAAAGCTTAAGTTTTGTTTCGTTTGCACCGTCTCCCAAGCCATCATGCTTAGCTATAAGACCGTTAAACATGACAACACTGTAAAAATCTAGTAACTTTTTATATCTTACGTTTGTGTACTTTTATCAAGAGGCTGATTTTTCAAAAACGCATCTGTCAAACACATATTTTAGTCGAAATTCAAAACAGAGGAACATAATTTCAAAAGAGAAATGTATTTACTAGACATAAGATATAAAAAAGGAAACATTAAAAAAATGAAATAATAATTTAAAGTATTTTTATTTATTTATACATATTATAATAGTCATCAAACGAAACCATCAATAAAAATTATATTCATCCATATCATTAAAATAATTTGAACGGGTATAATTCAGTCTTGGAAAGCCAAACTCAATAATGTCTACAATATCTAAATCGTCCTCAAAAATATCGTGCATTCAAATATCCATGATTGAATTCAACACAAAACAGTATTTGACAGACGTTTATAGGTTATGCAGTAATGTCCAGGTTATGTACAAAGTAGTATGTCGTTTGTCGATGTAATGACCATGCGCGAACACTCGATTCGTATTGGTTCCTTACTTTAAGTTTGACTTAAGACCTCGCAAGCAAGGACTTAGATTTAAGATAGACTTAAGAAATTGTGGAGAACGGTGCAACAAAAATCGTTGTCTTAAGATTGACTTAAGTTTAAGCCAGACTTAACTAGTACGGTGCAAACGGACATAATATTCATAATACAAAGATGAGTTTTATTTCTTACTTTTAGAGTGTATGTAAAAACGATTGGCAGTTTTTTAAAGTGGAGTTTCGCTTCTTACCATTTTTTTCTGTAGTGCAAGAATAGTGCCTGTGTGCATCGTACCGTTTAATCCCCCCCCCCACCACTGCAATCTTAAATGAAACAGACTATAGTAATTCAGAAGTAGGTATAGTAAACACTAACTACCCATAAAAGCAATGTCAACAAGTTTAACACAAATAAGACATAATGAAAACCTTTTTAATGTTTTGAATAGTCCTCAGTACCTCGACCCTTTTGTAAATTTATTACCATACTTCTGTAACTTCATGTTTGGCTTCTTTTTGACGAATTTCCAACTTTTTTATTTGTGAAAATTCTTAAAAATGGGGCATTTTCGAACTTGCAGTCACGGAATCTTCCGGGTGATGAACTGGAAATATGTCACAAACTATTTGTCGGACAAAATGACCAATGGATTGTAAAAATAATTATTTAATAATCCTACAAATTTCAGATAGCTGGTAATAAACTATAATAACCTCGTTATTTTGACATGTTGGAAGTGGCAGACTATGTGATCGCCCTACTATTTTTGTCCAACAATTTTTTTTTCGATTTTCTCACCATATTATCTTAGTGCCAATCCATTGGTAATTTTGTCCGACAAATATCTTGGACCGTTTTTCCAGTCCGCTGCCCGGAAGATTCCGCGACTGCACGCTCGAAAATGCCCCATTTTAAAGAATTTTCGTAAATAAAAAAGTCAAAAAGAAGCCACCAAGTTTCAGAAATATGGTAATACATTTACAAAAGCATCGAGGTACTGAGGACTACAATTATATTGTTTATTACATCAAAACCAGATCGTAAAATAGAAATTGGCTAAAAATTTGGAAACCGATACTTTGATCAAATTTGAACCAGAAGCGTTTATAGTTGAAAAAAGGTGACTGAACGGATCGCAAATTCCTTAAAAAAAATTGAAGTCCTTTACAATTAAACATAGTTTATAAATATGTACTAAAAATTGTTATCCTTTCTTATTTTCGTTTATTTTTCGACTGGAACGTAGATATTTATTTTTATTACAAAAATTGAAAATAGTTTTGTAAGTAACAGTTTTCTAAAAGATAAGGTTTTAATTTATTAGGTTAGTTTCGCAAAATTATTAGTTAACCGAGTTTAGTTACTCGTACAACTCGAATGCAACTATGGTAAAGCATACTATGAATTAAATTCTGCAGACATCATAAATTAAACAAGAATTAAATGAGACTACTCAAACTTGGTAGGTACAAGCTAGTGGAAATGTTAAAACTATCATATTATAATGTAATTGAGTCTTCTTTTTACTTAAAATTAGTATTAAGTTTAAGCAATTGAATAACTTACGTTTGATACATATATTATATTTTAATATTTTTAATATTATATGAATCGTTTTGAAACAAAAACAACTAACTTCATGTTCTGGTCAATAATCTAAATAATTATATATGTATATAAAAAAAAGCTTCCAATATTTAATTAATTACCTTATATCAGAAATTCTACATAATTAGTAGGTTAAGTATGTTTATAGAAAGAGTTTTTCTGTTAGCTTTTTGTATGTTTAAATAAATACCTGATCTTTTAATAGAGATACTTTTCTGTTGTATTTGGTACGGAGCATTTCTGATTCAACAAGACGTTTTTGAAGATCTTCTATTTTTCTTGCACGTTCTAATGCTGTTATCTATTTTAGGAAATCGAAAATATAATATTAATTTAATTTTTTAAATATACAGAGTGATTCAGCACTGTCGTGCCAAACTTGAACAGTAAATTAAGAAAAATATTTTAAGCAAAAACCATTATATAAACATGTGTCCAGAAATTTTTCGTGAGGGGGCTACAGCCCTCCAAAGATTTTATTCAAAATTAGTTTTTATTTAATATCTTGCTATTGTTATGAATATTGCTGAATCATCCTGTATTTAAGTGAAATTATTATTGGCTAATTCGTAAGAAAATTTTTGAACAACATTTTTTATTATATTTTTAAATTGAACTTATATCAATTCCAAAAATAAAAGCTAATGTAATGTAGTTTACAATTTTAGATGATTTGTGATTTTGTATTGTACTACATTATTCTGATAAAAGTATTATAGTAAGCATATTTTCATATTCTTTTAAGTATAAATTGATATTATCGACTTCAATTATTTGCAATTTATAATAGAAAAATATTAATAAAAAAATTAATATACCTACATTCGTTAAGATGCGAAAATATGAAAATTAATTAAATAAAATAGCTATGGAAACCTAAATAATGCACACCTTAAGACAAGTGTATAGGGAAATACTATACTAAAATATCTTTCAATTTTTCGAAATTGTAGAAAAGTTATGTTTTGATAATAAGTAATGATTCATTGCGTTTTCCAACGTGGAAATTTATATATTACCATATATATGCCGAGAAGAAAGCGGGTTCTTAAGGCGGCTATTACACTATCAAAGAAATATGATAAAATTTCTTTGATCAAATAAATATGACAGTGTAATAAGTCAACTTTTATAATATTTACCTTCATAATATTTCTATGATCATAGTTAATGACAGTCTCTTATATTTTATCAAAGTTTTTTGACGTCAAAAACAAAATGGCGACTACCAAGTTATCACTGACAGTTACAGTTATATAATTATTAATATATGAATATCAACAAAATCCAGTATTACCTATATGATAATCTTCTTATTGATTATAAAAACCACAATACACGGTTGTAAATTCAAACCTCGATCGCGTCAATTGACGAACATCCACGCACTGATATTCAAAAGGCACCAAAAAAGAAGAAAATATCCCTAGATAATATTGAGAAAATATTATCAAATATTTTATGTAGTGTAATAAAACAAAATCTCGTATTTTATCAAAGAAATATGATCAAATCTTTGTCAAAGATCTTTGACATATTTATTTGATAGTGTAATAGCCGCCTAATACATATGTCCAAAGCATAAATAATAAATTAAAGTGCACTTTATGAGAAGTGAGTGAATTATTAAAGTGCAGTTAAATCATCTGACCTTATAATCCGCAGCCTCGGCTAGCTGAGAGTTCAAATCCCTGCACTGCGCTTTGGCGTCGGCGAGCTGCATCGTGAGCCTGTCCACTTGCTTGGCGAGCTTGTTGCCGCGCATGGACGCCTCGTCGCGTTCGTTCTGCAGAATGCCGCGTACCTTGGCGTTGTCCTCCTGCAGCGCGAGTTTGCGCCGCAACAGGTCCAGGTGCAGGTCTTTACGCTGGAGTTGCTCGCGGAGGGTTCGAACGCGACGCTGCAGCTGGTATACTACAGCCGTCTTCAACGGGAATTGTGGTTAGTTGGGCATTTTTGATGGATTTATATTTTGGGTTTTTTTCTTCGCTCTCGTTACAAAATAAGATAGTTTATGACCCAAAATAAATCCCTTCCACAAGGATTACACTCTAATTCAATTTTAAGAGGTACTACAAGGGGATCTTGTTTCTAATTTAAATAATTATTTTTTAGTACTAAAATTGGTATTACTGATTCATAATAACTGATGAAAATTTTGTAAGGACGTCATTTTGTAGAGAAGAAAATTATGTTCTAATAATGTCATTCCTCTTCCAACAGCTCAGTAGAAGAGTAATATATTGCTATTTAATTGATATTTATAGAAAATTGACGATAAAAGGTTGATTTTTGTTAAAAAAATAAATATTTAAAACGCTTACAAGTTTTAACTTATTATAGCTATCTGAACTATTTTTACAGAGAATTAAATTTTCTACAAAATTAGTATTTCATTTATTTTTATATGTAGAAATAACAGTTTAGCCTTTTTGACGTACAATTTAACAAATAAATCACTTTGAATGCCTTTAACTTTTGATACATTGAATTGACAAATATTATTTTTTTGAGGTATCTCTTAAAATAGAACTACAGGGTAATCCTTTGGCGAGGATTTATTTTAGGTCAAAAACTAACGTATTTCGTAACAAGAGAAAACATTTTTTTTGATGCACCCTAGAATTACGCGTCAGTAAGAAAAAAATGCACATGTAAAGTTAGAAGTTTAGTTGCTTCTAACGCAAGATATAAATAATACTAGGCATCAACAAATGTAAGATCCTTAATATAAAAGTCAAACAATTCGGTAAAAAATTGTAGATCAAATCTAAAAATCTGAATTTAGGGAATTTATCTTTTAAGGTATTTCTCGGAAAAATTAAAAGATTCAAGAGTAAGTTCAAATTTTGTAAAAAACTAAAAAAAGGTTATTAGAAGCTCCATTCAAAATCTTAAAATGATTGACCATCTGTGAACGAAGATATCGTCAAAATAAAATCAAAAATTTAACATTGCGAGTATAGGGATTACGATATTTTAAGCGGATTTTCAATGAAAAAGTAAATAATTTTATGTGAAGGAAGATCAAGAAATTTATGAAATTTTCAGCGAAACTAAATTAATATAATTGGAGTTTATATAAAAAATCTCAAGTATTTTCACCACCCCGTTTTTAAGTTATAAGTAAAATAAAAACTTATTTTCTGATAAAAAATATCAACGCCGCAAAGTATTGACAATTGCCGCGGTATTTAAAAATCGTACGTGCTGAATATATTGTTCTTTTAATTTTAAGGAATAATAAAAATAATAAAAGCCATTTCTTAATTATAAACTTATAATATATAACAAATTCAGCTGCAAATAACAGTACACGTTATCACATCAAAACATTAAATAATATGTAGCTGTCATTGGGAATACAAAAGTCGCGCATGCGCAATAGAAAAAACGTTGCCAAATTTTATACCACGGCTATCTTGATTTTATAGTACACTTTTTTTTCCTTTTCTAACATATAGCGTACCTTGTTTCTCCCCGAGAAATACCTTAAAAATATACATACATTAGTGGAGTCATATAACCGAATTTTTTGAATAAAACAATCTCTCCCTACAACGATTTTATGATTTTAAAATGTTCTAGGGATCAAGAGAAGTTCATAACTGAGTTTGTGGATTAATCCGTTTTCCGCGCGGATTTTAAATATTTTGAAATAAAACTTAGTAGGTTTATTAAGGATCATAAGAGGTACATTTTTTCTTATTTTCATCAAAATATTCATATTTGTTGCAAAGTAATTGAGAAAAAATGAAAAATCTGTTATATACGTAGTTTGTAATTTTTTTTAAGTTAGAAATTAAGTTATAGTATTTTGCCTCCCACAGATCGATATAAGGGTTCCTTACGAGTGACTCTATTTTTTTTGGTCGATATTGATCAAGTAGAAGCCGAAATATTCGCAAAAAACCGAACCGTAAACAGGAAAAATCAATGATTTTCCGGAAAAATCGTAAAAAAGTACCGCGCGGAAAACGGATTAATCTACAAACTCAGTTATGAACTTATCTTGATCCCTAGAACATTTTAAAATCATAAAATCGCTGTAGGGAGAGATTGTTTTATTCAATAAAAAACTTCGGTTATATGACTCCACTACATAGTCACAAGAGCAAATGAACCACTACAAAAATATTTGTTAAGCATTTGATTATAACTATGTATGTATATAACATATATTATTATATTCAAAATATATACATACATACATATTTAAAATGTACATATTTCAAGTTTCAAACACATTATAAACATTCAATTTATTTTACAACTCAATTTGAAATCAAAATATATAATGTTTCTACAATTATTTTACAATTAGATATAAATACATAGAATTTACATACTAAAAATAAGCCACGTATATAACTATATAGCTATATTCTATTGCATTTTAACACACTAATGAGCTACAAAAAATCCTTAAAATCTAGTTTACGTATTTCTAATAAATAAAATAAAATAAGTACTTAGATACATTTAAAAAAATTTAAAAATCTAAAAAATATTTACTATCTACTAATTAACTCAATGGATATTATTGCAGAAATCACATAAATTTCGATAATTTCAAATAATCAAATACGAAAATAACTTAAGGGACCATTTTCCTGCGATGGGCATGAAAATTGTTGATTTTTCTGATTTTTTTAAATAAAATTCAATATAATTTTTCGTTTATTCAAATGACTTATTTTGAATATAAAAAAAACATGTTTATAAAAGTTCATATTTTTAGATAATGCAAAAAAAATTTTGTGTAATGGTTTCTTAAGCATTAAATTATGTCATTATTATGTACCAGATTTAACCGTTTCTCAGTTAACTGTATTAGAACAGATGTATGTATGCAAATACAAACAATCTATTCTTTCGATTCGCCTTGAAGGTTGAATTATGCGGTTTCTACAAAAATTGATTTGATTACAAAATACTTGAACATATGTATGTAGCCTGTGTGCCTTGTGGTGATGATTGTAATGAACAATGAACTTTGTGTCGTGCAGATGAATGAATTATATAAAGATATTCCTAGAGTAAATAATACTGCATAATTACTGATAATTAGAAGTAATCATTTTATAATCATGTATAGATAAATAGTATTTATTTTGGCACTAAAGTATTTATTAATTAAAATATCATTTTTACAATAATTGGCAACATCGACGAAAAAAAAATTTATATTTTACTATCCAATATAATTGATATTTCAGCTTAAAGTGCCAATCATTGTATAGCTATGGGATTAATTACGATATTATTATTATACGGTTGAATAAAAAATAGAGTTTCTTTTGGTAATTTATTGACTAATTATTTATCATCTTTTCTTTTTGCAACGTTTTATTTTAGAGATATGACTAGAGATTGGAAAAATAGTTTTTCAACTATTGCGAAAAATGTAACTATAGTAATTTTTATTACATATCTCCATCGATTTCAGAAAACTGATTTGATTGAACCCAATTTGCAACTATTTTACCTTTCCAACTATTTTTAAACTATTTGCCTTTTTTATCCAACGTTAAAAATTTTGTAGTTTTATATATTTTTAGAAAATTTTTATAAATATTTATGTTTTGTTTTTCCTTTTTTTTTTCTTAGCTTCTAAAATTTATCTTCCTCGAAAATTTCAGATTTGACACTTTTTACTAATACGTTAATGTCACTAGTTATTGATTAAATCAAAAAAAAATTGTAACTATTTTACCAACTATGTATTTTGATTAAAAAAAACTATTTGCCAACTATTTTACAGAAAAAAAATCAACTATATAGTAACTATTTCATTTAAAATAACAACTATTTTTCCAATCTCTAGATATAACACTCTGTATATATTATTTATGATATGATACTATTTCCAATTAATATTATAACAAATATGGGTGCTGTTTAAAAAATACATAAATCAATTCCATATTTCTTCACAAAAAAATCAAAATAGCCAAATAAATAAAATTTGGTACCAATCGAAGCGTCTGAAAAAAAGGATTTTTCGAAATTCAACCCCTACGAGAGTGTAAAAGCTTATAAAAATTTTTTTTGATCGGATTTACTTGAAACTTAGTATGAATAAATATTCTACAATACAAATAATGAAACATGTATTTCAGTAAGTATTTTTTATACGTGCCTGAACAGCCATTGAAGGGATGAAAAACCACCCTCAAAATTTGAATTTTAAATACTAATAAATACGTTTATGTACTAATTCATGTTGCCTTGGAAACAAACGCAATTAAATTCAAATTGTAAAGCCCGCCGCACACGACGCTAGATTTGCTGCTGGTTTGCTTGCTGGTTGCTGTGCTGGCAACCGGGCTTGTTTCTGTGCTGGAAATGACGTCACTGCTTGCTACGCTGCGTGTTATCATACTAGATTTCAGAATAGAACCGGGGCTATTTTTCGTGCTGGATTTGCTGCTAGATTTGAGCAAGAACCAATCAGAAAATATTATAATGTCACGTGAGCATAAACGTCATAAACAAACATGGCGTCATAGCGTATACTTTTGTAACAGCTGTTCGTACAAATCATAAGAAATAATTATGTCCATTTTACAAATATTCAAATGTGAGTTTTATTAAACATACCTTATAAGATCGATCCTGAATGTAAAAAATAAATGTGAGAAAACTGAATTGTAGTGAAATTAAGATTAGTTAATTTAAAAATGTATATTCTATTATTGACATTAGGAATAATTGAAAACTAATATTCATAATACAGTTGAGTTTTATTTCTGACAAATTCCATAAAATTTTTTTTTATATTTATACTAAAAAAAATTACAATTTAAATGGAAACAATAAATAATCAATATTCAAGTATTTATAGTCATTCTATGTTGAGAAGTTAGTTGTGTGGACCTCAAATGTCGAACCCATGGCTTGTTTCATAAATGTTATATTTCTGACTGTAAAATTAATGGTTTCTAGATGGAAGCTGTATCTTTTTATAAGTTACATTTTTATAACACATTCAAATTGATCTTATGTTCAACGCAAAAGTCTTAAATCTTATAATGTAATTATTGTTTGATCTAATTCCCTATACAGTTCCTAGATAACATTTACGAAAAACATTAAACTACAAAAATAAAAAGATAATGTAATAATGGTAAGTTTCATAAGCATTATCGGTTAGTTAATATATTTTGATGTCTTCCGAATGCCGTTAGATTTTGTCGGTTTATCGCAGAAATAGTTATCGGTGAATTCAGATCACACTTGATTTGTGGATAGTCATTAAGACAAGTAGAGCTCTATTGAATTGATTGGAGCACTACGAGTATCGAATTAAACTCGGAAGTGTTCTTTTAGTTTTATTGATTAGGTGTATTTATAAAAACTTCTGCTCAGTTGGTAACTTTAGTTTGAAAGGAACAAACAAGAAACTAAATATAGTATTGCGGTATATATAAACATTTAACTAGTTTCAAAGTTTATTTTAAATATACAGGGTGTTCCATTTTAACCGTCCCAAGCTAATATTTCAATAATTAAGCAAGTTATATCAAAATAAACATGTTTTTTTATGTACTATGGACTTCAGAAGTCGGTTGCCGCTCTTAAGGTCAGAATAAATAAATATAAATACAAACATCATCGGTTATCTAGGGCGGAGCTTATACAGTGTATTCCATGTTGATTAAGACATAGGAAATTTAACATGGGGGCAATTAGAAGTGTTGTAGTATCCTTCGGTCAAATTTAACGATGTGTGATTGGTGTTTTCAAATTTATATCTGCCAAAAAATATTATTATAATTTTATCTAGAACGTTTACTTTAATTTCATTAATGTATTTTATTCTTTATTGAAGTTGAAAACAAAATACTGATTAAAATTTATCAGTTAGATTCGAGGCAGCATTTTAAAATGCACCAATCACACATCGTTGTATTTGACCAAAGGTTACTACAACATTTATAATTATCTCCATGTTAAATTTCCTATGTCTTAATCAACTTTGAATACACTGTATAGTTACATCATTTTAAATAAAAACACAAATATACGCCCATTTCATTAATTTTATACCAAATTTAACATATTTAAATATTAAAATTCGGAATATCAAATATTTATTGCTACAAAATTTACTTATACAATTTTCAATAGATTACATAATAATTTTATCGCACAAATATATATGAGTACCTATTATAAATGAAGAGTGCTTCTTTATCTAGCAAATGAATTTCAAAATATCTGACTTTGTTTGGTACATGGGGAAATGATTTAAATATTATAATAATCAAATACTAAGTTTGTATTAAGCGAATTTGAATGAAAGCTAGTCCACTACTTCTACATGCGACTATAATCTTCATTTATTTTGTCGTTGTTTTTAACATATACGTTTATTACACTTAAAACGACAGCCTATCATACAAAATATATTTTTCATACAATATATATTTTATACCGTCATTATAGTTTTCCAATAATATTTATAAAGATTAGAGGTGTACCGTAATTCCGGCCGGAATTCGCGTCTAACTTCACTACTATTATATATTAAATATAAATACATAGATTATTATCTTAAATTAATATAACATTGTTTTATATAGTATTTTTTTAAGAAAATACATTAAATTATAAAAACTGTGTTTTCTACATATTCTGCAATTTTTACAGCTTCGTAAAACTATTTGTGTAGCTATATTTTCGCTAAATTATTTGTATAGCATACGTTTTTTTCGATCGAATATAATTGCATTTATGGTGTCAGTAATAATATAATATTTTTAGCATCAAGTGCTAAAAATAAGTAAAAAACTTGCACATGACAAATATATTTAAATTAATATTTCCAGGAAAATCTTTATATGGGTACGTATGTATGTATTTATTGATAAATGTGCAGTGATACATCTATAGTCTTACACCTACAACATGAACACTGCATATATATGTACTGTACATGTACACTATATACGGGCATGTCGGTTGTGTTTGTGTATTATATGGACATGTTCATCTTACTTCTTTGAGATCGGGGAACGATCGTTCCCGTTTTATTTTCGGCAATGATCCACTGTATCCGTAAAGTAGCTACGGCGGCAGCGTCGCAACAGAAACAACAATCATCACCACACACCGCTATATTTACAGTGCTTCTCAACATTTATTTATATATGTACATACACACAACTACAGTTAACAAGTCACATAGTAATAACAGGTATGTCCAACCATGTCTAATTCTATTTTTTATTTTTATAAAAATATTAGATTAGATAACTGAAAGCTAAGCTAACTCTATCTGCGAGGTATTATTAATTTTTTCAGGATTTTAAAGAAGTGGTTATACAATGTACTCCAAGTTGATTAAGACAGGAAATTTAACATGGGGACAATTAGAAATGTTGTAGTAACATTTGGTCACATTTAATGATGTGTGATTGGTGCATTTTGAAATGCACACCTCGAAACTAACTGATAAATTTTAAATTAATCACAGTATTTTGTTTTCAACGTGAATAAAATTAAAGTACACATCCTTGATAATATTTTTTGGCAAATAATAATTTGAAAACAAAATAATAATTACTATTTTATTAAATTTTGGGGCAACATTTCAAAATACACCAATCATACATCGTTAAATTTGGCCAAAGGTTACTACAACACTTCTAATTGTCCCCATATTAAATTTCCTATGTCTTAATCAACTTGGGATTCACTGTATACATATAATAACAAGTCCTGACTGACTGACTGATTCATCATCGCCGAGCCGAAACCCTTGGACCTAGAAACGTGAAATTTCAGAGATGTCTTTCTTTTATGATGCAAACATCCACTAAGAAAAGATTTTTCGAAATTCAATCCCTACGGGGGTTAAAAGGGGTGTACAAGTTTTCATGTGAAAACATATTTTTTGGTCGGATTTACTTGAAACTTAGAATAAATGCTCTACAACACAAATAGTGAAACAAGTATTTCAGCATTTCCCAAAATTCAACCCCTAAGAGGTGGAAAAGTTTGTACGAGAAAAATAAATTCTGTTTGTATTCACTCGAATGAAACTTGGCACAAATACTCTATAAAATAAATATCATTTTTGAAAATTCAACCCCTAAGAGATGGAAGGAGGAAACATTACATTACTGTTTATGATATTAAGGTAAATTCGTACATAATAATATTAAATTAAAATAAAATTTTCCTAATGGCGAGGATAGACAGGGAGTGGATTTTTGCAATTTTTAACTAACAATAAGATCCGAGATATCTAAGATTTTGTATACATACATATGTAATAATAATTTAATATTTCATCCCCTGTCACGTATGGAGGGTTGTAATTAGTTTTATTCGATCCAGCGGTTAAAATACTTCGAGGAAGGAAGTTTTAGGGAGAAAACCAACTCCCTATTTCGTATAGGAGCCGAGTTATTTACGATTTTGTATAATGAATAAAAAATAAAAAAAAATAAAAAAATAGTATGTCATCCCCTGTCTTAAAATATTATTTGTGCTGCCAACATAAACAATTATATAACGCGGGTGAAGCCGCGGGCAAGTCCACTAATAAATGTATAATTATGTAAATGATACTCATTTTATGTTGTAAAATTACCACCACTGCTTTAAGATCGCTGACTTCTTATAAACACGTATGCATAAAGTTCATTAATATAAACCATACGATTGATTAGAACTGACATTTATATTTAATACCTCACAGACTGCGATAGCTTAGTTTTTGCTTGAGAGCAACTTCTTTATAATACCGGAAATAAGAGACATTCTTTTATATTACATATAAAAACAGTTGGACAACACTGTTATAAAACAAATAAGAAAACAATCTTATTAAAAGAGAATATGTTACATGAAGAGAATAATGAGTCTAAAAGAATCGAGAGAAACTGAATAGCGTGGAAAAATGTATATATAAATATTTTTTATAAATAACTATATACACAATATATAAATCGATACTTGTATCAAGTCTAAAAATAATAATGTAAAAAAATGAACGATGGCAAAATTATTTGTGTACACATTCATTCATGCTTATAAAATGGTTAAAAGAATTAAATTGTTTTCGTTTACTTTGTCAAAGTTATAATAAACTTAACTTTTTACGTTACATTATTTTCCCATTATACTTGCAAAGTTTGAGGTTGTTATTCCTAACTTCCGGCTTCTGTTTTTTTACTTTTATCAGAATACTGACGTAAAAATACTTTTTTATATATTATTTATGTGTTATGATAAAAAAGTGTATTGTTTTTACTCTTTTCTTTAAAATTTCAATATGATATTAAAAATAAATATGATATCTATTATAAAAATAATCTTGGCTTTACATTTTATATACATAAAAATTGATTAGTTTAGTGATGGTCAATTAGTAAGTAATATGAATGAATGAATTAATTAATATAACCATTCTAAACTTTTTGTTCAACAAAAAAATCCAGTCGTCAGATAAAAATTTTATTTACACTATTTTTAATATAGTTTTGATATTTATAATTTAAAATATGTGCTTTAAAATCTTTATAACGAACAATTTTAAAGTTATTTCAATGCTCTATTTTCTAGTCATATTTTATTCTATTCAATATAGAAGGTATTATCTATATCACACACTTTTTTGTGTGGTTATGTAATTAAATCAAAATAAAAATTTTATAAGCTTTAAGATTTATAATGAAATATTATATCCTAAAACTGACTGTGTTTTTTTTTTCGAAATGACTAATTTTAGATAGCTTTGTAAGTCTCTAGAAAGTTAATTTCTCAAAAAAAAACGTACTCCGGCATTTTTTCTAGCTAAAACTACTTTAACAAATCTTGGTCACCACCACTTAAACTCAAAAATAAAAAAATAAAAATCCACTCTCTACTTACAAAAAAATATTACATCAACTATAACACAAAACGACAAAATATTACACAATATATTTTCATGAACGAAACAACACGAATGTACGTTATACCTTCAGGCGATACAGTACTGAAATTAGGCCGGAAAATATTCATAACAACAAACTGTGTATCACTTACCTTGTCGACTAGTTTGTCGCTCTCCAAACGCGCGAGTTGCTCAGCGCGTACCAGCAGAGACTCGGTATGCAGATCAACACCGATTTCTTGCGAAATCTCATCCATGTTGAGTGCACGTGCTAACCGCTCCAAGAACGACATAAACTACAAAAAACGTAATAATTGTTATTATAACGATGTGAGATTGTATAATTTGTACTATATTCGATAATGTGAATATTAAATTAATGATCGATTCAAATGTCACAACCCGGGAAAAAATTTCAGATCTGAAGTGATCTCGGTTGATCTTCATTTTGGAACAAATCAGATCTTTGTAGATAAATAAACTTTTGTCTACCTTAAATAAAAAATTAATACACATATACTATATAGAAACCTTGTTTATAATTTAATCAATTAAAAAAAATTGTACAGAAATGTATTGAATGATATTTGAGGCCCGTGTATTAAATTAATAAATAAATTCACAACTCACCCCATGTCATAGATGAAGGGTTGTAATTGGTCTCATTCGATCCAGCGGGAAAAATACTTCGTGATACTATGTGAATTTTTCTCTGTTTCGCTACTTATGGTATTCATTATAGAAAATCGTAAATATCTCGACTCCTGTGCTAGATAGAGGATTGTTTTGCCCCCCACACCTCTAGTATCCCGAAGTATTTTTCCCGCTGGATCGAATGAGACCAATTACAACCCTTCATCTGTGACAGGGGGTGAGTTGTGAATTTATTTATTAATTTAATACACGGGCCTCAAATATCATTCAATACGTTTCTGTACAATTTTTTTTTAATTGATTAAATTATAAACAAGGTTTCTATATAGGTAGTATATGTGTATTTGTTATTTAAGGTAGACAAAAGTTTATTTATTTACAAAGATCTGATTTGTTCCAAAATGAAAATCAACCGAGATCACTTCAGATCTGAAATTTTTTCCCGGGAATGTATAACTTCAAACAAGAGCTAATGTAAGATAAAAATTAAGATTAAGACACTAGGGTGGAGTGAAATTTTGTTTTCGAATCTTCGAAACGCTATATGCGCAAAATTTGCATTTGTATATCCTTAAAACCCCTACCGAAGGAATTTGTAATTGGATATCATCCTGAGGTTCCTAAATGATTTTCTTTATTAGAAAAAAAAAATTTTTGGGCTTTATATCTCGGTAACGGGGTAAGATATTTGAATGCGCAATAGTTTAAATTAAAGAAACATTCAGTACCTTTAAAATGATATATAACAGTCAAACTTTTATTGTAATTAATCATTTGAAAAATACCCTTAAATAAGATTATTTTTATAAAAAAAATAAAATTAAAATAAACATCATTTAAAAAATAATTATTAATTATAAAAAAAATTACAGTTACATATTATTTTAAAGACACTGGATTGCTCTTTAAGATTTTTATTGTGATTTCAATTATCGATCACAGAACGATTTTATAATTAACTATTACTTTCATATTTATTTAATAATCACTTTGAAAGCAGAATATATAAAATACCGAATTCATATTAGATTACACATAGATAATATTATGTTTTATATGATTTTTCTCAATATCCTGTTGGACTCAATGAACCGTTAATTATAGATTGCTTTCAATAATCGATTAGTTTCCTTTGATATAAAAAATATATTTTGATCTCAAACATTATTCATAATTTACTAAAAATATTCTACCAGTTTTTAATGAAACACAATATATAGTTTTAACAATTATTACCGTATTTTTATCCCGTCTAAGTCCTTCTCTTGAAATTTCCAAAGTCTTTAGTTCGTTTTCTGTTTTGTGTAGCCGTGACTCTAGCAGACATTTTTCTTCCTCTAGAGCCCGGATTCGAATTACAGACTGCTCGTGACTGACAACGTGCCGATTTAATTGTTGACTTTCCAATGATAACTTCTCTTTAAGGGCATCTAGTTGCTAAATTATAAAAAATAAACTTTAAAACTGTTATAAACGAAATGTGATATTATATCAACAATTTTTTTTATAATATCAAATTTTTTGGAGATTATTATTAATTGTCAAGTTCGTTTTCAGTGCCCAAAAATGCATAAGAAAAACAGTCCGGTTAAGATTGCAATACCATCTTTGTGGGTCTTTAAGTACTATTATTTTCGCATTTCTAAAATAACCTTTAATAAAAATAACTAATAAGTACAAATTATTTCACTAAACAATATAAATAAATCCAAAGGACCCCGCAAAATCTTTATAGGAAACGGCTCTCAGTCAAACTCTTTTGAAACTTTGGATTCTGATAGTCCTTGATGAATAGATCAAAAGTCTCAATGAGCACTAAGTCCTAAAAACTCAAACTTTTAAGATATAGACCTCTGAATTTGGGAATCATGCTTTTCTTTAATTTACAATAAAAGTTTTTATATAATAGATTCTTTATTTTTGCACAATTATTTGTATATGTATTCTCAAAGACTTATATAATCGATTACCACTATAAAAAAGTCATTTTTTTAATTCTTTGGCAAATGGTATAATAGCACTTAAATCTTATTATTACGTTTTTTTATTATAAACCAATTCAATTACATTTTTGTGAAAATTGTGTAGTGTATAATATACCTCAAATAACTCAAAAACGACTGAAACTATTTTAATGCAGTTTTCTTATTATTTGAGGTATATTACATACTACACAATTTTCACAAAAATACCTAAAAAAAGAAACCTTTTTTTGTATCTTTTACCGCTAATATCGAAAACTACTGAACCGATTTTAGTGCAGTTTTCACCAGTACATAAATAATTTTTCATAGCAGATTTTTAGCTATTCTTATTTTTTAATATTCCTAGTTCTATGATACAATTGAATTGGTTTATAGTAAAAAAAAACTAACAATAAGATTTAAGTGCTTGACTTTTTTATGGTGGCAATCAATTATATAAGTCTTCGGGAATACATATAAACAATTGTGCAAAAATAAAGGTTCTACAAAAACTTTTATTGTAAATCAAAGACAAGCATAATTCTCAACTTCAGAGGGCAATATCTTAAAAGTTTGTGTTTTTAGGACTTAGTGCACATTGAGACTTTTGACCTACTTATCAAGGACTATCATAATCCAAAGTTTTAAAGGGCTTGACCGAGAACCGTTTCCCATAAGAATTCTGCATTAAGAACTTTACTGCATTATAAAAATTTTAATACGGCTCCATCTTCAGAAAGATGTAGAAAGAATGTTTCAGTTCGCAACATTTAAAATGCGATAAGAGTTCATACTTTACATTCTGTGTATTTTATTCTCGAAACTTTATAAACATTCCTGCCAAACTATGCGTACCACGCCGCAACAAAAAATACATGCATAGTAAAAACATGAGAGACACATGAAGATAAATTATATACTTGTAGTTAATACAATATTAACAACGTCTCAACTTCGACCAAAAGTTTATTCGAAACTTTGATACGTCAAAGACGAGTTGTATGTTTTTGTACAAAGTACTGTCTTTCTTAGTCTTTAGTATTTCTTATTGGTGTTGTCTTTCTCGCTTGCTTTGATTTCTCTGGAGTGACAAAATTCTTCAAAAAGCAACAACAATTAGATTTTCAATGTTTTGTGGTATTTGCTGGGATTTAATTCATGACCGTATCTCACTTTCAGAGGGGAGGGGGGATATCATTGTAATTATAGATTCATTTTTGATTAGAAAGAAATCTAATTTTATGAATGAGGAAAATATAATCATATTATAAAATTTTACATTACCCTTTCTTTTTACGCCCCTGGTTCAAACCCACTTTCATTAACTTTATCCTCTATATTTGTTGTTTTAATAATTAATTACTTGAAAGTATGTAAAAGTTTTACATACAAAAGTTAATTTTAGACTGACGTAGAATTTTAAGTTTGATATTCATAAAAAAATGTATTATTTAATTTCATAATTAAAAACATGTAGGTGCATAGTACTCCTAAGTACTTTACTTTTTTAATTATAATTTATATCTATCTCTATCAGATAGGTTTTCAATCATGATGTGGCCAATTGAAAAATTAGGAATGTTTTTCGTTCACTGGCATATTTAAAAAAAAATTAATAATTCGATTCCGAAGTAGGTACATACTACATGGACTGTTTGGAGCCACAGGTGCATTTTTGAGGTAAAAAAGGGTCATATTCTACTAATTGAGATCTATATTTTGACACACTGCATACCTAAATATGCAAATAAAAAAAAATTCTATAGCGCCCCTCTTTATTACTCCAAATTTGAGTGTTTGTTAGTAGTCAAATTTTTCAGATTTTTTGAGCTAGTAGTTACAGAGTTAGAGGAGGGGTGGACTAAAATAAATTACTGCTTTGAGCCCCCTACAGAGGCCATTTTTGGGTTAGAAAAAAAGGTCAAATTCTACTAATTGAGATCTACATTTTAATACCTCGCACGTCTTGGTATACATTCTTTTTTGATTTGCTTTAAAGCCCCCTGCAGAAAAGAAAAAAATAAGAAAAAGGATCAAATTCCACTAGTTTAATTATATATTTTGACATACCACATGCTTTGGTATAGAAACAAATATTTTTTGTCTTGCGCCTCCTCTAAAAAATTATTTCTTCAAAAAATTTGTACATATTTTACAAAAATTTCAAGTTTCTGGCTTATACAGTTTACGAGATATTTTGCTATGACTGGAAACGACGGACGGACGGACGAAAAAGTGATATTAATAAGGTTTCTTCGGAACCCTAAAAAGGTAGTGTATATTTTTGTTTCATAATATATGTATGTACATAGAGGTACATAGTTAAATTTTTAAATTTATTTAAATAAATATATAAAATACTAGAAAGAAGATCCTGAAAAATAAGGATTGTTAAGGACCTAACTCATTTACTTTAATTGGTAAAATTCATTACAAATAAAAACGTTTGTTTGTAAATCGAACATTATTTCTTTACCATCCAAAATAAATATAACTAAGATGAAACAATTGATTTAACCTCACTGTAAACTTTAAACTACATCCAAAATATATGTATTCAATGATATAAATAATATTCAAAAACATTTTAAATACCTCTGTTTAAAGAATACATGCATACATATATATATTATTTACTCCACGTAAAAAGACTTCAATTCTAAAAAAAGGTACGATTTTCCCCAAGTATAAATCTTGAGTATCACACATAAATATATACTCACACCAGTTTTGTCCTTGTTGTCAGCGAGAATCTCTCGGATACGCTCCTTGACGGAGGCCTCCTGAGAGTCGACGTAGCGCGACGGCGATGACAGCTGTATCGCAAGCGACTCGAGCAAGTGCCGCAGCTCGTTGTGAAGACGCTGGTTCTTCTCCTCTTTGACTTTTAGCTCGTCTGTGACAGTATTAAATTATTTAGTGTAGTTGGATTAGATACGTATGACATGTTGGATATTTTACTTATGTATTTTTGTACGTTCTTTTTGTTTCTTTAAAATAAAACTTGTTTTTGAAGAAAGAAAATGCTTGCTGTTTAAAAAACTGTAAATGGCATAATATAACAAAGGATATGTACTTTTAGTAATGATCAGGTCCGTGTCTAGTAGGAGATCGGGGTGTACTTAAACGTCCCCCTTTTTTATCTAAAAATGTATGTGTTTTCATTCAATATCAACTAAACTATGGTATTTTGGAAATGTATTAAAAATCGAGGAGATGCAAAATTCTTCATTTATTATATTAAGTATTTTTTTAAGATCGTAAATAATTATAAATTAAAAATCGCCATGTTTTGAGCCATTAACAACAAAATTAACAATTTTCTAGCAATTAGTTGTAATTACTACATGGGCTGAAAAGTCTTTGGCCTAACAGTGAAAAACGATTTTTTTTAATGAAAAAAACTCTTTTATTCTTCGACATAATCTCCATCTAGAGTATTGTATTTGTTCCAATGGTCCTTTAATATTTCGATACCGGTCTTACAGAGGTTCGCGTCAAGCCCCTCAAAATAGGCGTTTGTTTCCAACTCGATCTTTTCATTAGAATAAAATCTTTTGCCAATTTCGAAAAAAGGTAGTAGTTGTTGGGAGCCAAGTCAGGAGAATACGATGGGTGCGGAACCAATTCATAGTGCAATTCTTTCAATTATCGGTGAGATGGTGCATTGTCTTGGTGAAACAGTATTTTTGGTACCCATCACGCGAAAGCTTTTTCAAATATAAATATTCATGAAGTATATGACCAACACGTTTCTTTGAGATGCCTATGATGTTAGCTAACTCATTCACTTCCATTTTACGGTCATTCAACAAAATTTTCTGGAGTAACTGCCTCATTTGACCTTCCTGAACGTGGAGCATCATTTGTGCTCGTACGGTCACGACGAAATTCAGCAAACCAATATTTCATGGTTGAATTAGCTGGGGCAGATGTGCCGTAAAACTTACCAAGCCATTCCTTTGTTTGGAACTCAATCATCAAAGGTTGATTTAACTCAATTTAGGGGAAAATAAGATATCGTCGATGATCAAAAAATCAAATTACATACAATACAACTAACCTCTAAGTTGACAAATCATTGCTTCCTGTTGTGCGACGTTACCCGTGGCACTTCCCAAACTTCTCGTGGCAACTGCACATTTCTCGCGCATCTCAGCGAGCTCCCGATCGGCTACACGCTGTCTCATCTCCAGCGCCTCCTTGTCAGCACGCAGTCTCTCAAGCTCGGACATTTGTGCACCGCCTTGCCGCTGAAGCGACTCGCGGTCTGTCTGCGCGCGTTCCAGAGCGTCACGCGCATTGCGCAGTTCTAGCTCAGCACCCGCTAAAGAATCATTCAATGTGCTTGCTCTGGTGCGTAGACGTGATGTTTCCTAAAAATACATATTCTCATTAAACATAGCAATGTTTTTAATTTTGTTAATAAATATTTTTTGATCATGTAAGTTCGAGATATGAAGAAATTTAATTAAAACAATTATTTTAATAAATAAAATACCCAAGTGCGTGTTGGGCACGCACATGATAGAGTTCCGTAGTCATTCTCACTACGATTTATAAAAAAGAGTTATTCCAAAATGTTTCATGAACAATTTTTGCTATAATGTTCGTTATAATTTTCTTTGAAAGTAAATATATCGTGACTAAAGGGTTAAAATCAAAAGGTTATTTGACATTTTTTGTTGCATTTTAGGAGATCTATCTAAAGACATCCCACTCAATAGGGTAAGTGAAAAAAAATTTTGAACATACTTTTCAGTCTATTGGAAGGGGATCCAAAAAAATAAAAATCTCATAAAATATGTTTTTGGTTATCTATCTACGTCTGTATACCAAATTTCATCTTAATCGGTATAAAATATAGACGGACGGACATAGGATTCCTAGTTTTCTACAGAACCCTAAAAATTGCAAATACAACCTGTACAAGTTCAGTAGCTTTATGTAGCAAAACCTCCGGCGAGGTTGGGTGTGGAATCGCATCGCAATAGTCAACACCGAGAGCGGAGGCGAACCTTCGCAGCAGGTCATGTATCTGCGTCCGCGCCGCTTCCTTTTGTTGCTCTTCACCGCTGCATTCAAGCTCCAAGTTACGTAACTTCTTCTCCAGTTCGCGGACCTTGTCTTCGCAGTACCTATTCTCCCGCTGCAGGCTTTGCATCGTGATCTCTGCATGGCCCTTCAAAATATTAATTATGGAAAAATATAATATTGCATTAGAAGTACAGTTGATTAAATACGTAAGTTTTATTCTCTGCGAAAATTTTCATACGTTGAATAAATTATGAAAAAATAGATCGGGACCTATTTTACGTATAGAAATAGTGCGCTGTTCATTAATAAAATATAAATGATACATAACCAGTGGCGCCGGAACCAAATTTGTTCAAAAGGGGAGTATTAACCTCAAAAATTAAGCTGACCTAATTTTACTTGGCGTTCTTAAAATTAAAAATTTACTTAAATTTTCGTTAGCTTGATTAACATCGTATTATTTGTTGAAAAATAAAAATAAATAGAAATACAGTGGAACTTCGTTAGTAAGTTTTTAAAGGGACTGGGAGAAAACACGTACTAACGAAATATTTTAACATGTGGTCTTATAAAAGAATACCGGGACATAAAAAAAAACGTACTAACATGGTTTCATTGTACTCACTTTTTATTTTTATTTGTCTCTAACTAGACTCATGAATACATTTTATAATTTGTTTGTGAGCTTTAACATCAGTTTACAAAAATTACATAATTTTTAAGAATAAAAAAATTGCAGAAAATATATTTTTATAATTGCACGTCGCTCCAAACTCGCCCTAAAAGCAGGATCCTAATTTTGGGGGAAGGGCGAAAAGTAGTCATTGCCCCTCCCCGACTCCGGCGCCACTGTTCATAACAATATTTTTCAATAAAAAATATAAAAACAATAAACAAAACAGCATCGAGTAATACATCATATTATTATTTCTACCCTACTAAAAGATAACCATGTGCATTACAAAATAATAATAAATATCGCTACGTATATATGGGTTATAAACACGACATAAAATAACAGTTTCAAGAACTAGAGATTTATAACGAATAACAGCAAGCGCAAATAATAATCCCAATACATAATTACTTCTATATTATTACCTCATTAACGAAAGCACTCGTTAAATAAAGTTTATATTACATTCATAAAATTTGCCATTAAACCGCGCGATATGTTTCTAGCAGCAAATACGATTAATTCAACTAATTACAACAGATATCTTTATATATTTTTATTTTTTGTATCATTATACATCGATGATGTTATTTTTTGACGTGGATAACGTCGAGTGTTTTACGCCAGATATTGGGTGTGCATTTCAGAAACTTTATGTAACGTGCTGAGATCAGTTTGAGCGCTAGCGTAAATTTATAAGCAGTTATCACGCAGGTTTTGGTCTCAAAATATAGATCTCGATTAGATCTACATGATACAAGTACAAATCAAAACATTTAATTAGTTTTAATGAGTGAAAAACTTCAAAATATAAAAAACAAAACAGAAATTTGCATTCCGACGATTTTGCTTGTAAATATTAATTTATTTAAATAGAACAAAAATAACAATATATTACATATACTTGAATACATCCTCTACTTTTACATTGAATAAAAAAATAAAAAGTAAATTTCGTATTTCCACGCCTTCGCTTGTAAATATTAATTAATTGAATTCAAAAAAATATCAGTATATTAGAACATATTGTCTACGCAGTAACGTTTTTAATTTTTTGATTAAAGTTTTTTAAATTGAATAAAAAAATAAAATGTAAATTTCGTATTTCCACAATTTTATTTAACCCCACTGCTACGTATTCACGTCATTCCCTCGACACAGTCACCCCTTTAATTTTGCTCAGTTTTCAACCTAAACATTTTCCTTCTAGATATCACACCTCTTTGAATTGCATTTTCAACTGTCTCGATTAAAATTCCCAAGAACTAAAGAAGTAACAAGGGCATAAATTTTTATCTAATTAACGCAACTCATCAAATAAAGTTTATAATAAAACGTCATAAAATTAAAGAAGCTTGTAAAACTTGTATGTAATGTTACATCACTTGCCTGTGCTGCATGCAGATCTCTTTCATGTTCTTCAAGATCTTGTACTTTCTTCTTGAGAGAACTGATTATGGCATTCTGTCGGATTGTCTGCTCCCGTAACTGATCGGCCTCCATCTGGAGGTCCAAGACCCTCTGGTCTCGGGCCCGTAGTGAGCTTTGCATCTCGGTTAACTACACATTTTCAAAAAAAATTTTTTTTGTAAATATATGATATTATGGATTTTATTTGAAATAAATTTTAAAATAGTTGATAATAATGAGTAATTAAATATAACCGGTAAATATTACAATACACCTACACCATGCTCCTAATCAGTGCCGGCTTTAGGGAAGGAGGGAAAAATCAGGGGCATAAGTAACTTTTTTGGTTCAAATCAGTATACAGACTATAATTTTTGAGTAAACTTTTTTGGAGTAGGATTGCGCCAAGCTGAGATATTATTAATTTATCAATTTTAATTTGTTAATAATAGGGGGAGAGGGTCTCCACGGTCTTAGGGCATTTGATAGTCTTAAAGTTAATGATGTAAGGCGTAAGCTATATTTAACAAAAAAGTTGGAGTCTGTAGGATCGTGCCAAGCAAAGATATTACCTAACTATTCAACTTATTTGTTAATTTATCAATTTTAAGTTGTTTATAAGAGGGGAAGAGAGTCTCTTCGGTCTTAGGGCATTAGATATTCTTAAAGTTAATGATGTAAGCTATATTTTTAAAAAAAGTTGCGCCAAGCAGAGATATTAACTATTCGACTTATTTGTTAATTTATCAATTTTAATTTGTTAATAATAGGGGGAGAGGGTCTCCGCGGTCTTAGGGCATTTGATAGTCTTAAAGTTAATGATGTAAGATTAAGCTATATTTAACAAAAAAAGTTGGAGTCTGTAGGATCGCACCAAGCAAAGATATTACCTAACTATTCAACTTATTTGTTAATTTATCAATTTTAATTTGTTTATAAGAGGGGAAGAGAGTCTCAACGGTCTTAGGGCATTTGATATTCTTAAAGTTAATGATGTAAGCTATATTTTAGAAAAAAGTTGCGCCAAGCAGAGATATTAACTATTCAACTTATTTGTTAATTTATCAATTTAAATTGACATTTTTGGTGATTTTTGAACATTATTTTAGGGGAGGAGAGAGCGGAAAAAAAATCTCGCCCAGGGAGCCAGACTTGCTAAGGTCGGCTCTGCTCGTAATGGCAGATGGACAAAGATTTTAACCGGAGACGGTCAGAGTAGATGTGATATGGGTGTAGCCTATCTCATATTATGACTCCTAATTACTTTTCCTCTCATGTATTACACACATATGAACAAATGAACCATAATTTCATTCCATGTTTTTTACCTAATTACCAAAATTTTAAAATCATTTCAATGTTTAAAAAAGTTTACTTCTAAATTTTTATTACAGTAATCTATAAATTAATTTAAAATTTTGTGTTTAAACAATGTCTCGAAAATTTTGAATATGCAAAAAGTGTAAAAAGTGACAACCAAAACATATTCAATAAAAAAATTGGCTAGTCGCGACTTATAAAGACATTCAATTCCGTTTTTAGCTATTTTTGAAACTAAAGCGGATTAAATTCTGCCATAAGACGAAACCGAGACTATATTAATTTTAATTATAAATCTCGTTGAGATTCTTGATTTTAAGAGATTGTCAATTAGTATTTCAACATGATTCTTAATACAATTTAAACAATATTAAATAGGTATATAAAATTGATAAGATAATTCGAACGAGACCGGCATAAATGTTGGAAGAGACGAGACTTAGACGAGATAGCATTTATTCTCGTCTCGTCTCTTATAAAACCGTAATAATAGTAATTATTTTTTAATTTTAAAATTTCTTTCTTTCACTTTGACCTCTTAAAGGTAGATATAGAGATTAAATTAAAATCCTTACCTCCGCTGTAAGACGATCTCTCTTATATTGCAGTCCTGCCAACTCACTCCTCAGAGCTGTCGTCACATCGTGTTCGGATGTCTCCATCTACAGGTAACCAACATTGTAACAAAGTCACTGTACTCCATAATCACGAAAATTACTACGTCAAAGGAAACTTTAAGTACTTATTATGAAACGTGATCGTTTTAAATTTACAGCTTATCAAAGATAAAGGTATGAGACGGATTTAAGCTCAGTAAAACACTGCACTTTGTAAAATTAATAATATTTTAGTATTTATTAAATTTGATTTTCAAATATTCATAAGAAATTGATTTTTAAAAATAATATTAATTTTGTGTATAATTTTAATAAATAAGTCTTTCTATAACATTTTAAAATGTATTTAAAAATATATGATGATATTTTTCTTCATTGTTGTAAATAAAATTATATGTCTTAAATCATATTTCATGTCTAAAATGTATATAATTTATATGAGGAATATTTATTTCAGTTTGTACATTTAATATGGCTTAAATATATGTTTTATTTTTAATGAACAACGTTGTTTTCATCCACGTAAACTACATTTATGAACTACCACAGCACAAAATATTTTATAAAAATCCCGCGGGTAGTTTTTTTTTATTATTATAAAATATTCAAGTATTTCCTGAAATCTGTGCGCAGCTACTGAAAGTTATGGAACGTGCCTTATGAAAACAGGAGGCGAGCTGCTCTACCCCCCTCCAGGGACGCATTTAGGAGTTATGAATCCGTAGATATGGTACAAACAAAAAATAAACGTATACATTATGCACATATGTATGTTTATACATATATAAAGAGATAATTCTTCAGGGATAGTTGTTTCAACGGGTACGTCTTCAAGAGAAAGAGTTACGATTATCATAGAACATATAAGAGTTTAGTAAGAAAAATATCTTGTACTAAATCATCTAGATTCTAGAATACAAGTCAAAATCACTACCCAGGAAAAAAATTTGATCTGAAGGAATCAAATCAGATCTTGATAGATCTGCATTTTGAGATAAAATCATATTTGTTCACTGGTTTTGGATCTGTGGAGGTTACAAAGATCTCTGAAGATCGTTGTAACATTGAAAATACATTAATTTTCTATATCACGATCCACAACGATCTTTGTAGATCGTTGTAAATCTTTATAGGTCGTTGTAGATCTTTGCAGATCTCCACAGATCAAAAACTAGTTAAAAAATATGAGCTTGTCTCAAAATGCAAATCTATCTAGATCTGATTTGATCACTACAAATCTAAAAAAAAATTTCGAGTAAGTACCTATTAGCAAAAAGCAAGGCGATTTTTTAAGGCGTTTGAATGGCACTCGAACGGCAGAAAAAAATGTACAGGTAAAACTCAAAAAGTCTTTTTTAAGTATCTATTATAAATTAAATTGCCAGGTTGAATAACAAAATATTGTAAACGTAAAATTATGAAATCTAAAAAATATCAACATACAAAAAAAAACAAGAACGAAAATATATCCACGAAGTAACTAAATACCCCAAACAACATAAATATAGTCATTGAAGCTTGCAATGAAAATTCCTCGAAGACGTGGCTTGCACCCAGAACCCAAGTACAAAAATGTGAACATCTCAAAAATATATATTCGTTAAATCAATATTTTTTTAATATGTGGATATATTTCACTAAGCCAGCCCTGAGTAGCGTGACGTGGGTACCATCGTCTGTAGATATTTTATAATCATGGTACAAACTTGTACTATAAATAGCAACAACCCAGTTATCTACATTAATAAAATCTGACATTATTCACATATGAACGTATATTATTCATTATATATCTACATGAATGTACGTGCATAAATTTATTGGTAAAACTAGAGAGATGAGGAGAGAACCACCAGCGAGTCTGTATCTCTATTTCTTGTCAAGTAGAAAATAAACTATTTTAGAGCTTCAGACACGACGTATAAAAAAATGGTATACTACTTAAAAATACATGAAAATCAATGGCATTTGTTTTTATAAAGCTCTTTCTTAATATTAAAATATCTGCATATCCAAACTTTATTTTTATTTTTCCTTGATGTTGGTAGCTTTTGTTTATTTTGTAAATATTTGAAGGAAGAAATCAATTCATTTATTACCAGGGGTAGCTTGACGATCATAATAGGGATTAAAATAATTTTTTTTCAGTCTTATCAAAATTAGTGAGATAGTACTCGCAACATTCAATTTTAGACGATAATAGTAACAAAATTTCGAATATTTCCAAAACCCCTAATCCGATTAGCACCAAAATCAATAGTTCTGGAGTACTCACTGAGACAAACATTTTCCCAAAAATAATTCAGATCGGTGTATTTTTACAGTGGTTATTGCATTGCCATCGGTGCCCTCGCCCATTCTGATGCGATTGATATACTTTTTATTTATCTTTGACAATTACAAATAATATCTCAGAAAGGGCACGAGAATAAAAAATTCAAAATTATATTTTTAGATGATCTCTAGCACAGATGTATGTAGGTAAAAAGACTCGAAATTGCTAATATAAGTCGTATCTTCTAATGTCATACTATTAAAAAGCTCTAAATATGTTTAATATGCCCTAAACTTCCTGGAACGGCAAGAAATCTGAATAATTAAGCAATAATAGAACATATGGTAACATAATATAATTGAAATGTTAAACCAACCATTCAGGACCGCCACTAGACTTTTGGGCACCACAGATAAAATATATTTATGTCCTTATAAGGATACTAGGGTTTTTTTAAATCAAATTTTTTATTTGGAAAAAATAAAATAGAAAAATAAAAATAAATTTATTTTATTTTTAATGTAATTTAGTGCTATACGCGGGTGCCTATACTTACATCGTCTATGAATTACCCCCTCTGTTTGAATACTATTCATAAACAATAATAATTAGTATTAACTAACCGTATCAATAATAATTACTGTTTAAATTCTAAAACCCAAAATTTAATTTCGTAGTCAGAGACGTCGCTAAGGGGGGCGGAGGGAGGGGTCCGCCCTGGGTGTCACCCTCACTGGGATGACATTCGTGTAATATCTTAAAAAATAAACCCTATTTACCTTTTTTTCCGGGAGTAAAATGTGTAAACAAATTCTGACATAATAAAAAATAAAATAGGTACACGTTGTAATACGATATAATATACTTATATATAGGATTGCATCAGTACTGCATAATGTATTTAATAATTAACTTATCAATATTAAATTAAAAATAATAATTATTAGTGACTCCCTTGGGCCTGTCTTCCAGAGCAAAGTTTTTCGAAAGAAGGTTTAATGTTAGATATTTATTTCAGTGAAAATTATTATATGAGGGGGGGGGGGATGAGAATTGTGATTGAAAATTAAGGAGTGTGATAACCAATTTACTTTAAAAATATAGATTTTTTTCTATCGTTAAAAAACCCACCTTATGTGTAAAAAATAAAACCTATTTTCTTTTTTGGTGGGAGTGAGGTCACACTCATTTTGCCTCGGGTGTCAGCCCCCTCTAGCGACGCCAGTGTTTATAGCTAATTTCATTAATTATACCATTTTCTACTTAATTAATAACTATAGCCATCAAATATACAGTTATACTACATTTAACAATTAATTATAATAAGAAATGACAAACTTCTGCTTCATGTTCAACAATCAAAACAAAAGACGATGGAATAATATAATAAATCCTGTAATATACAATATAAAAGACGCACATATGCTATACATAGAAGAAAAACAAAGTAAGATGCATGAATGCAAATCGCAACTGCAGTGATTACCTTTTGTCCCAATCGATCATTGGGACCAGGAATACGATGGTACGACACTCAAGATATCTTCAATATTGATCATGCACACACACATAATTTACCTAATTGCATAACGGCTGCGTAAAGATGTTTGCATATGTTGAAGCAATATTGTATTAAGATTATTATAATAGTATAGAGAAGCGATTTTCCAAATGGGAAAATATGGGTAAGATGTGGTTGGTTGATATATGTAGTTGTAAATTAACCAAGGAAGAAGCACGTTCGGTTAATATTTTAGAAAAACTTATAAGTTTTAGCAATTATTATAGTAAGTACCTACGTGTTTTTATTTTAATAAAATTGTAATAGAAGAAATAAATTTTTAATTAAACGTACTGAGAATTATTTCTTTGCTTAAAGAAAATTAAAAAGATATAAGGTACTGACACCAGTTATGGCCGTGTGCAAGGTTTACTGTTTCTGTGATTGACGGGCTTCTTTTTTGTAATTCTCATGAACTCATGTTACTAATAAAACAAGTAACTATTTATTTAATCAATTTAATTACTAAAGTCCGCAAATATAGTTTGTTTTTTTAAATTATAGCCATTTATTTTGTTTATGTTTTTTCTTCACTAATGGATAAAGTAAAACCAGTAATGAGCACGCAGTGATGAACACTTGCTAATAATTACAAAATGATAAGTATTACGACACAAAAGATATAAAAGAAAGAATCGTCAAATTTGAAATAATGTGAAGCAGTTGCTATGATAATATAATAATTAATAAATAAATTATACTAATAATTAATTTAAATGTCCACCATTTTAACACCTATTGGCCGATTGTCATCAAATCAAACTGTAAGATAATTAAATGTATATAGATTAATATTCAGAAATGGTAGTAATCAAATATCAACAAATATTTCTAATTCCGTACATTTAATTAAAAAATAGCCATTACTGGGGTCATATTCAAGACTGGTGCCAGTGCCTTATATACATATATACTTATCCATTTAACGGTATTTTAATCTCCATATAAGATCATGTAAACATAAATCATGAAAATAAAAAACAATGATCTATCAAAAATTTTAAATAATTAGCTAGTACCTACTAAATTTTATGTTTATTTATAGGGTTATCATAATTTATTTTAATTTGATGATCATATATCCCAATGATTGAAACTTTCTATAGTGTCTATTTATGTATAGACATTCATAGTTCACCAATTTATCAAATATAAACACTACAATGCAATATTTACTTTCACGGTACGGGAGTTTCATATTTATTGACTATGATATAAGCTGTCTATTGGCGTTTTATTTACTGCTATACGAATATTAGTTCTGGAGATACAATCTTTCAAAAGGTGACATATTTTTTTGCATTTGTGCGTAGTAATCCACTAAGAAAGACATACATAGTTCTACGTCAAAAATAAATTCAACCGCGTTATGTGAATTCGCGTAAATGGAGAGATTACTGTACATAATGATAATTAATTTACATTTGTAATACCTACCTACTCAAATAAACATAAATCTAAAATAGGTATCTTAAATAACTTTATATTGGCAAGTCCGACTCTGTTATATAGGGTAAACTGATTACAATGCATAACGTGTATATAAATTCTGATTAATAATGTTTTTGTGATATTGGATATGTACTTTTGTATTAATTCTGTAATAACATTTGAAAATTAAAATAAACTACATAGGGGTATTATATCGATTAATAAAATTTAATACAGGGTTAAATTAAATTCGGTTTTATTTATTTTACAAATTAAGTTTTCGATATTTGTTTATTTAAGGTGTATTACTTATATTATTAATTAACTGTATTTTACCCGCAGTAATTATTTCAGAAGAAACTTAGGTGTATAAAGCATGGCATAAATTTTTAAATCGTTTGATATGAAAGTATGTTATTGGTTGTGTAATTTTTTTTAAGATAAGATCACTGATTATATCCATAGTAACTCATATAGAAAAATGCAATAAGGTGGTGTATTTTGCGATTTGTTATTTAAAAAAATTACTATTTATTAATTAATTGATGTTTAAAAAATTTTGTTGTACGTCAAATTCTCATGAAATAAAAGGCTTTATTATAATTATTATTTATTAATTGAATTAAAGTCTGAAAAATGCAGTGTTTATTTATCCTCAACCGTTTTTTCATTCATATTTGTATAATATAAAGTTTAAGCAAATAACATTTATTTTATTTTACAATATTTATAAAATTGGTAATTCAGGGTGCATTAAAAACAAAAACTTACTTCTTCTAGAGGTACATGTTCCATCAACACTTCAAATATTTTCCAATCCTCTTTCGAATTTCCCACCGTCGAATCTGAAGCAGTTTCATCCATATTCTTACATAGTTATAAAACACACTTTAATTTTAACAAAAAGGAAAATTAAAACACATCTAAAATTTAGTAAAATCGTACAATCCCTCATTGTGTTTACAATTTTAAAATATATTATAAAATTATTTTGTTTCGTTCAGGTTATAAACAAGAATACATTTTTAAAGATTTTCTGCAGTATTGTTAACAAATCTTGCCATGAAAGATGGCAATGACGTTTATTTGTAGTTATAGTTACCGTTTATAAAAGGAGCATGGTATACAATCAATATATGTATGCATGTGTCTATAATGTTCTTGTAGTTTACACTTTGCAATTGAAAAAAAAATAATAATAAAAATGAAAAAATGGCATTTTATAATTTTTAGTTAGAAATTATTGATTAAAATATATAAAAAATCATTTAATTCAAATCATTTTTACAGATTATAAAAGAAGTAAAATTAAAGGAAAAACTGTTTAATTATTAATATCGTAACCTTGTAATTTTTTTTTTCTTCACAAATTTGTTGTCGGCAGGCTTGGTCCTAGTCCGACAGCTCAGTTGTAATTTTTTTATTAACATAATGTATAAAATTTGCTTTAAAAAAATATAACCCAAACAACACTGTTTATAAAAACAGGCTTAATTTGTTAAAAAATTATTTTGAATTTTTTTCTCATGCATCAATACATTGTCCATGATTTGGACCAAAATGCAATTTCATTAATACTTCGTCCAATCGCCACCAGAGTCAATGGTCACGTTCACGACTGACCAAAAACAGTGAACAACGAACTTTGATTGGTTGATTCATGGAATGTTTTGGTGGAAAGTACCAGAAATTTAAAGAATGTCATTTTTAAGCATGTAAGGAAGTGAGAAAGAAGTAACCAGAAAGAGATAGAAACTAGTGTTCTGGCAGAAACGCTCAACATGAAGTGAACATAAAAGTTCTTTGGTTAGCCTGGTCACTAGTTTCTATCTCTTTCTAGTTACTTCTTTCTCACTTCCTTACACACTTAAAAAATGACATCCTTTTCATTTCTGGTACATTCCACCAGAAATTCCATGAATCAACCAATCAAAGCTCGTTGTTTTGTTTTTTGGTCAGACGTGAACGCTCCCAATAATGGCCCGAAACCTCCGACCAGGTTTTCAGCGTACTCACGCAGCAGAGACCTCCAAATTTCTCGAAACAACTGCTTCAAATCAAAGCTTGTGTTTGATGTACACCCACACATTCTCAATTGGCGAGGGCCAATAAAGCGTAATGATACCAGACTGCTCTTTTTACCCGGTGCAGAGCTTGCTGCGATGTTTGGAATCGTTGTCCTTCTTAAAAATCCAGTCCTTATGTTTTTATCGATGTACCAATGCTTGACAGTCGGTAACAAAGCTTTTTTGTACATCTAGATTGTAGGTAAACAGGTGCAAATTCTTGAGTTTTGGGGATATTTTACTTATGGAGCTACGTTCCGTGAAATCATCGACAATTTTGGTCGCTTTAAATTGCTAAACTCACTTGAAAACATTTTTTTTAGAATTTCCCATGTATTTTACAACAATTTTACAGGACATTTTTTTAACCTTTCGGACGCATACAGAAGAACACAATCTCGTAGAACGAAGCGTGTGTATACGAAACTCATTTCGCGTTAAGTGGAACTTTTGCCAACTGAATGTTCCGTGGCAAAGCATGAAGGAGAAAGGCTCCCTCTACAACCCTGGAGCGATTTCTTTTACCGACTGCAAGTTAGACCATTCACGCTCTTACTTGACAGACTGTATATATCTCTTTTTTGTGGACTCGATTTTCGAATCAGATGCACAGTCCATGTCGCTATGCATATGGTTAATCGCCCATTTGAAGGATTTTTTTTAGTATCCCACACAAAAGATGGGGTGAAAAAAATTCTTTTTTTTTAACTATTCATTAAAAAAATAATAGGTAAATACCTGATAGATTCTGGTCTAATGTAACCGAATTTGAATGAAGTGAATTTATTATACAAGCTTTAAGGTTTCATTGTAAATGGATTTGTTTTAAAGAGTTTACATTTGTTAATTATTTAATAAATTACATAAGTATGTCGGCAAAAAATAAAAGCCTATGCGCGAAAAAAATTCAAATTTGCGCAAATGTTTTCACTCCAACTGCATGCCATCTGTGAAACTACACCTGAACTGTGTCAATCCAGATTTTTGCAGGACACCTTATGCTGTGATAAGAAAGCTTATAAATTTTTTTTTTATTTTCCGCATATGCCCCGTTTTGGAAATGGGTTTATTCAAAAATATATATTAGGACTAATTAGGAGGTAAAAAAAATTCATTTGCAGTGGCGTTCTATGACCGTTATTGGCTCTAACAATAAACAGAAAATAATTTGGGACTCCCTTTTAAGTTAGACCCCCCACCCTTAGGCCCTTGTCTAATTTACCTACTGTATAAGACTCCATTGCTCCTAGTTCAAAAAAAAAAATTGTAACCATGGGTGCTAAGAGAGAGATATGAGATATTTTCCGTTTTTTTACTACTTACATTAGATAAAAACGAAAAAATAAATGTGTCTTACTTCACAGCTGATAGTTGTTTCTGTTAATGTAACCCTAATAAAAAAAATCAAATAAAACAAAAAGAAATATATTTATCAGTCCGTTTATTGGATATGTCTGTACATACATAAAACTTTTAAACTAATTATTGTAAATATTAGGTACCTAAATTCTATATGAACTTGTATTTAAAAATAATCCACAGAAAATATCAAGACAGTACTCTTTAAAATCAAATCTGCAATTGAATGATGCTTCATAAATAATTCTTATTTAAAAAAATTATATAAAACATTTAAAAAACTACTGTCTTGAAACTTACAACACAATATCTAATAAAAGAATAATATATCTTGAAAATCTATAACAAAACTACACAGTAACTTTTCTTGATATATCATAAAATATTTACAACTAACATAACATTGAAACGTCGCCGCGTCGACCTTGATAATTCAAACAGTTTAAACGAATGAGCCTGGCACATAATACAAGGTTCAAAAATATACAAGGTACATATGTAAAAGTGAATTTTCCACAAGTTTAATAGAATATTTCTCTATAAGAAAAAGAAATATAACATTCAAAAGTAAAAAAAAGTCAATTTTAAATATTAAATTATACTTGATAAATTTATCAACCACAAAAATTACTGCGTAATTTTTTTTAAATCATTAGCATTATCGGTCAATATTAATTAATACTTATCGGGAAAGCCTTCATCCGATTCAAAATCATTGAATCACAGAACAGTTCCCTTTACTTATGTCTTAAAGGAGTCAACAATCATTCCAATACAATTTTCTATACCAAATATATATATATAAAAAAATATTCTAGTGCGATTCATGCATACATAAAAAATTTTATCCAAAATAATTTTTTCGGTCAAAAATTTCCGTTTTGTTAATTAACACTCCTTTAAAACAATATCATACACCTATTTAAGAGATCTGATTTGAACGTTATTTCATTTATCAACATAAAATAAATGAACCACTTTAAAACCACCAGTAATTGATTTTTTACACTAGTATTGATAAAAATATTTTTTATTTTATGTATAAATACATCGTGTTCACAAATATTAATGTATTTAACGTGGTCTCAAATATAAAAATTTTACTCCCATTACAAAAGCCGTTATTTTTTAAAGCATATAATTCCACTTATTATGTTTGTCAACTTCATTCAACAACAAAATTACTATGGACTAATTTATAGGGAAATTGAAATGAGTTGTTTTTAATATTCGAATAGTATAATTATCTGCAAGGCAGTTTACTAAACTTAATACACTTAACTACAAGGGGCCGTCGATTCACATCGGATCAAGAACTGAAGAAAGCGGTACATACGTGGCTCGCTGTTTAGCGATGGCATAAAAAAGCTTGTGCAATGATGAAAGAAGTGCATTGAATAGCTGCATTGCAGATATTTATTGACACACTCATAAAAAGAAGACATTAGTCTGTAACTGTAAGTAATTTTAGACTTGTATCGATCTAAAAAATAACAGCTTGTAAAAATATAAAGCATACAATTACCCAAAATCTTACAATACTAATAATTTGACATGTTCTTTCACAATTCATATGCTATTGTACAAGTTTAAAAAATAAAAACATATAATAAAACACTAACCATTTGATTACTTATTAAATACATATTCTTATATGCTTATGAAAAGGTCCCGACATGCCGGGGGAAACTTCTCGGTGTTTTTATATGAACCGTGAAACAATAGAATCATCTCCACGTAAAGAGACAAAATTCTCAACGTGGAGAACCTTCTAGATGCACAGAGCGTGCATATAAAAACTTCGCTCTGTGTAACTAGAGGCAGAAGACACAAACACGTCAATGCAAGTATCCACGCCAGTTGACAGCAGATCGCCGCACCATATTTATCACGATTGTTGTTGTTAATTACTGTATACAACAATCTTTCTCCTGGCATGTTGGGACAAAAAATTTTACACATGTGACCCTTTAGACAAAATACTAAAATGTAGTCATCAAATGGTTAATATTTAAATTTGACGATTGATTCAAATCAAATCTCCACACCTAAAATACAAAACAAACATATCGGTTATCATCATTAAAAGGAAGGTACAACAATTCGGAAATCCACAGCCGAAGTTCAGTCTATGGCCGGTGATTCTCGTCGGC
The DNA here is from genome assembly GCA_961205875.1 of Sialis fuliginosa. Taxonomy (NCBI): domain Eukaryota; kingdom Metazoa; phylum Arthropoda; class Insecta; order Megaloptera; family Sialidae; genus Sialis; species Sialis fuliginosa. The sequence continues at coordinate 6,294,485 of OY540809.1, forward strand.
CGAGGGCACTATCGGTGGCGGAGGAGGAGTAAGGACCAAATGCCGATCCCTGGTTGAGCTCGAGCGTCGAAGCGCTTTCGTTTGGGGATGACGTTTCATCGGTAGAGGGCACTGTCTCGGGAGAAGAGCAATCGCCGGTCTCAGCAGGGGCGGGCTGCAGGGGGTAGAATGCCGAGCCTTGGCTTGGCTTGAGCTGGAACGTAGCACTCGGTTTCAATGGACAATAATCGGCACTTGTGCCAGCACCATCAGTTTTCTCCAAGAACTTCAGGTTGACTTTCTCGCATCCATCTGGAGGTTCTCGTGCCAGGAAATAATTTATGTGTGGAGATGTTCCATATCTACCGGTCTCATGATCAGGTGATGAACCTAAGCTACCACCTGAAATTATTAATTCAGATTTCATAACCAATTTAAATTTATTTTATAGCAGGAATAGACAAATTATAGACATGAACAATTTATAAAATTTGGTTAAAACTGTAAAATCATTTTGTCTCTAAATTTGTCCACCCTTGATACATAACTGCATTTTTTAATAAAAAAAAACAAGATTTTAATATTTCTATAAAACAAAAAAGCTTACAAAAAAACATTGCATAAATATACTTATATTAACTCTTGAACACCACATTATGTAAATATTCACCACACACGGATTAGCATAATCCAGTAATTTCATTTGCTTGTATCTCGGGGTCCAATCATTCTATTTTAACTGGGTTAATGTAAATCATAGACTGACTTGACCATTTTCTTGCTCGGCTGTTTCATGCTCACTAAAGAGGTTTGTATTGTGGATACATGACTTTTACAACCCAGTGTAGTGTTTCAAGGTTAATAATACATGCGCTAATCAGTTTGCAGATAAAAAGCATATTGTAAACAAAATTTGAAAAACTAAATTTTTAGAAATTACTAAATATTCTCAAAAAAAAATGTATTGTACTAAATATTAAATTCTAAATATTATTCAATCCTATATAATCTATATTTCTTCATTTATAATTACTGAGGAATACAGTACATGCAAAATATGCACATTTCATTTCAAATATAATATAAAAATAACAAAAATGATTTACACGAGAGAGCACTACCTAAATTAAAAAGAAACTACAGATTAATTAAAGACTTCCCCACACCAACGTGAAACGTGTCTTGCTTTCATATTATCGCATCATTTTTTTTATGTAAAAATGATGTGCAATGCAAAAAAATTGTCTGCAACTAAATCACGGTGATCTGGAAGAAGCTTAAAGATTGTGCATATTTCTAACATATTTTTAAAGGGGGCTTAAAAGTTGTTGACTTGAGAAAATAAGCGAGGACAATATACACAAGGGCAATTACGATAATAAGAAGTACCTCAGGCCGAGAACTTTTAAACTTCCCCTCGTATATTAAACAAATAAGCCTAAAAAGTATTATGTACAGTGAAAGATCCATGTAAAATGTTTGTTTATTAAATAACCTTGTTCGCTGGAACATCTCGATTCACTGATTAACCCAGGTAAGAATGAAGGTGAAAATGATTCTCTTGACGAACAGCCTATATTATTACATTAAAAATAAATATTTCTATTATATATATATTCATTTATATATATTTTTGTATTCTAATTTTCAGAGAACATTATATGTTGAAATAAACATGCTTCAACTGACTTATGAAATTGTTTAATTGGTAATTTTTTGTAGCGTGACATTTTGAAAATATATCAACATTAATCTTCAGAAGTATCTGACGATGTATAGTGTTTCTAATCAAATACTTATCAGATATCTCTGAAGATGAATGCTGAAATGTATTTGAAACAGGATTTTAATTTTAATTCTTACCTGATGAATGGCAGCTACCGGTAACATCTGAAGTAGATGGTGTTTGTGTATTCACATTTCTTGTAGTTCTAAACATCTCAGCAATAGGGGCTCTGTGACCTTCTGGAGTCTCCAAATGAAACTAAAAATAATAATTAAAAAAAATAATATTTGATACATAAATTTCTTGTTGGTAATTTTACCTTGTTTTCATAAATGTCACTCGACTGTATCCCCAAAGAATTCGTAGACTTCAATACAAGTCCCTCGATTTCTTGATTTAACCCTTCTACTGAATTACGCATATGTGATCTAGCTATAGGTTTTACTGGTATAGCTATTGGATTGGCTTTTGGTGATAAAACATTAGCTGAAAAGTATCACTCTATGATTATTCAATCTTTTCAAAATCTATTTAACTGAATACCTGTATTCATCGTTTGTGAACTAGTACTTGGCAAAGAAACTGAATGATCGCCCAAAAAGGCTGGCATGCGTTCTCTACTACCTGTTCCTTCTTTTGAATTTCTCTGCAATCTATGTCTAATTAGCTTATATTTATCATCGTTCCCACACGATTCTACTAATCTATGTGGTTTCCGTGCATCAGTTGTAACATTATCAGTCTGAAGAAAAATAGGAAAAATGTCAGTGTGGATTTTTGGTGAATGAACAGTCATGTATGGTCTGTGATACTGATAATTTTTGTGACAGAAAAAATAATAAAATACAATAATCTGCTTAATTGCATTAGAATGACTGTTCTATTTTTATAAAATATAGAACAGATTGTGAGGAAATCATAAAAATACAAATAAATAAGATTCACAACATCTACAAATGCATTGTAGAACTAATTACAGTTAATATTTCGAACATAGACAATGCGCGTTGAAGCTGCAAATCAGGTGGGGAGGGATGTTCAATAAATTGATAATTAGATGGAGTTCCAGAACCAATTTCTTTAGGAAATACCCAAAAAATGTATTAAAAAGCAGTTTCACAGATCAGTACAGTTTAATAATTGTTTACAGAGTATAATAATTGATTGTTTTACCTGTGTAGCTTTATCCACTTGTAAGAAACTAGCGAATACATAAAAACTTTCACGGGGCCACTGACCGTTCAAATATATCGTATCTAAAGAAGCAGTTCTCCTCATAACGTTTCTACTACTTGTTCGTCCATACCCAGGACTTAAAGTTTTTGATTTTGCTATGAAAACATACAGTGTTATTTACTTTTGATTGAGAAATAATTAAACAAATTTTACCTCTATAGCAACTCGAAGTCTTTTGACTAGACGAGTACTGTTCTGGTGACATTCTGTTTTTCCAGCTGTGCAATGATGACTGTGAGGAGCTATCAGTTTTGAAGTTATTATTTGACTGTTTCAACAATGAGGCTACTGGTATAGTTGCTCTCATTGGTCTTTGCTTAACGTTGTTAGGAGATGCCTTCCTAACTCGTTGATTCGAATTACTTACTTGCCCCGACATTTTGTAAAACGGATTAGAAAAGTCTAATATTTAATTAATACAAAAACGTCACATAACTAGTTCGTCTTACATATAACTGAACAAATTACTTATTACATATTATTTCCTTTGTCCGGCACATAATTCGTCAAACACCTCAAAAACATGTCACTACAGGAATTATAGTCGGCTTGTCTTGCGTACTACAACTGTCAAACGTGTTTTCATTTCATAAATAAAGATAGCAGTACGAATTCCCAATTATCCATCTCTTTTTATAAAGATCGCAAATTTATACGTCATGAGGGCATGTGGTTGAATGTCATCATTTACATATATACCAGTGGCGTAGTGTACATGTAATTAATTAATTCAATTTTAATATTAACTCGTAACAACATTATTTCCGTGTTTTTTTACTGACATACTTGAAACTCCGTGTAATCTCAATCTCAACACTTCGCGTGAGTTCATAGCAAACCGAAGTGCCGCGATTTGCAGTATCTCCATTCAGCGGAATGAAGGTGATAGGGTAGATTTCTACCTCACGAATGGACTTACGTGAGTTTATATATTATAGAGTAATATAGAGAGTTGAAAAAAACTCATAATTATTAAAAATTTTATATTCATTTTCCTTATGGAACCACCACTGATTTTTCATAGATAAAGTATCAACATGCTAGGGATTATTGGGAGGCCTGAAAATTGTGAGGAGAGGACTGTGGGTGAATTGATAGGATTGCTATAAAAATAGACGCCGGTTTTTGTTTAACAACAATCAACATATTATACACAAATATGTTTACAAATATTATATGCGTTTAACGCGTTAAATATTTCGTTTGTATAGTAGATACAATATTATTAATGTTTTAGGTAGTTACAATCATTACCTGCATCGTTATCTTATTTACTACATGATTTATTTTAATGTATTTTTATTTTCATTATATTATATATATTGTTTGCATGATGCATGAATGTAAACGTTATCGCTTTATGTCCTTTTAAATAGATTCGACATTGAAAATTAAATATTTGAGGGTCAATAGCAATTTGTGGCTTATAAATAAAGCATCAATTTTTCAATTCCTTTTGTTGAGAAATTAATTATATGAATTTTTTGTAATGGGCATGAATTTAAAAAAAATGTATTTATTGAAATGTTTTCAAAAACAAATTAATTTAAATATTATACTAATACAAATGTGTTTTTTTTTAATATTTGAATTATTCAACTATAATTAACAAAATTAATTTTACATAAACCTGGGGACCCGGCGTGTCAGGTCTTAGGTTTCTTAACAGGAGGGGTCTTGGTGGCCCACGATAGGACCATGATTATAGCTATAGAAATTGGAGTTTTAATTATATTATTAATTAAACACCATTATATTAATTTCCTTCTTATTGTTGCAGATATTTTCACATCATGAATACAAAACAATCTGAAGAAAATAGCAGTTCTGCAAGAAAAAATGAATCACTAGAAAATATTCCCCATACAGAACCATCAGGAAGTACCACAATTCAAGAAAACGTAGATTATAAAGATATATTTCCTGAAGAATTCTGTAGAGCGATATTGAAAAAAGAAGGAACCGAAGAGTTTGAATATGATAATCCAAATATTATAGAACCAGAATTTGAACGCGGTTGGAACGAAAAAAATCCTGATTATGATTTTGATAATACAGAAAAGCAACAAAATGTAGATATAGATGGTTGTGAAAATGACTCTGATTATTTTGAACATGAAGTGGATCCAGATTGGAATGAAAAAGATGTAGAAGACGTAGAGAATGAAGAAACAATGGAAACTTCTCAATCGATGGAACAATCCATGCCATATGATGTTATTCAGGGTTGCATAAGCTGGAAACCAAAAAGACCGGTTCCACCACCATCATTTCAGTTCACTGGCATACCTGGAATAAAAATTTCAACTGTCGATATGAAACCTATTGATTTTTTCAATTTATATGTGAATGATGAATTTTATGATTTAATTATTAGAGAAACCAATAAAAATGCTGAAATTAGTGCCCAATCAACTACACCAACAGTAAAATGGAAAAGTTTACAAAGAGACCAATTAAGAGTTTTCTTGGGTTTACTTTTTCATATGGGAACAATCAAGACAAACCAAATTCAAGATTATTGGAATAAAAATAAACTTTTTAATATCACAGAATTCGGAAGACATATGAAACGATATAGGTTTTCTTTAATATTACGAACATTACATTTTGCATCTGAACCAGAATGTGGCGACCCTCAATGTAATGATAAGTTGTATAAAATAAAGCCTATTGTAGATATCTTTAATAAATGTATGCAAAATATTAATTACCCTTCGAGAGAACTTTGTCTCAACGAATCTCGAACTTTCTGGAACATTAATAGCGGTACAAAATTTTATTTGATCAAAGAACCTTCTGGATTAATTCAAGCTATTTTTCCTTACGATTCATATAAATATATACCAGATAATGAAACTGTGATAAAATTATTAGAACCATTTTTGGATAAAGGCCATTCGTTTTATAATAACAGTTTCGGTAACAGTATCTGGTTGGCGCATTATTTATTAGACAGAAGTACATATTTCACATGTAAGATTAGAGCTATTAAATCAAGCAACCTTACAGAATTTATAAATAAGAAACCTAAACGGGATGAAATAGTCGAACGATTTTCAGAACGAGGAGTTTCGATTATGAAGTGGATTGAAAGATACGCTATAATGATATTGTCTACGGAACATAGCAACGAGATGAAAAATGTAATGGGTAAAAGGGGTGGGTTTATACCAAAACCTAATTCATTTCTTCATTATCATAGAATTATGAAAATGAACGAACATACCGATCTTTTAAGAATAAATTATCCTTGTGAAAATAATTCATTTAATTGGCACGTCAAAATGGGAATTCATATTCTCCAAATGATGTTAATGAATAGTTTTTATTTGTATAATATATGCAACGGCAAGAAAATTACTTGGCATAAATTTAGATTATCTGTAATAGAAAGTTTGTTAGGATCAGGCATGCAAAATTCTTCTATTTGTATTATTCCTCAAAGCTCTTCGCATTTTCCAAAATATATAGTCAGACAGCCTAATAAACGTGATAAAAACGTTAAAAGATGTCGAGTATGCGCCGAATCAAAAATTAAGAAATTAGTGAAAACTGTTTGTCCAGCCTGTCCGGATACACCTGGACTTTGTCTTGATTGTTTTCAAATTTACCATAGGAAAAAAATTCAAGAAAATATGTTAAGTTCTATTGTACCTCAGTAAAATTGATTAATGTGATAATTATGAATCTATTCATGTTTTTATTGTAAATATTTGTGTTTATAACATTTTTTTATTCTGTAATATTTACAGGTATAATGTTAAACCTTGGCAAGTAACACAACATTGATGTGTAAAAAATAAAACCTATTGACTTTTTTGGTGGTGGGGGGGGGGGGTGACACTCTCGATTTCCGCCCCGGGTGTCATCCCTCTAGCGATGCCACTGCCTGTTTGAATCTTCAAAGTCGACGCGGCGACGTTTCAACGCCGTGTTATTTGCCAAGTGAATTTTAATTAGATTTAATACTTTTTATAATATTATGTGTATATTATATTGATAATTTTACTATCAATTTATTTATTTATTTATATTATATATATTTTTTCAATAAATGTTTTTTATTTATGTCTGGTCTATTTTTAAAATATCTACATTATACTCGTAAATCATAGAATTTGTATTGATTTTATGTTTAATTTATATTTTAATAATAAAATCAACTAAAACTTTATTCCGCATGAGTTTCCGGAGCCTGGAAGAATAGATTTGATAATCCGGATTGTTGTAGTTGTTGTAGATGGCGTTTCGGTCGTCAGTTTAACCCTCGCTACTATTTAATAAGCAGGACAGCAGGAATGGAGGGGTGTATTGTCAAAGTTTGACACTAGAGCTTTTTGGTTATATGGGTTATATGTATTATAATTTTGTATGATGTTTAATGTTTATAAGGTAATTTTGATGTTAAAAATTAGTGATTTTACATAGTTAAATTTAAACTATTGTGAGTGGTGAAATATTTCAGATATCATTTTGAAATATTTTAGATATAATCATGGCTGATTCAGATGACTATGGAAATGATTCTGATTATTTTGAACGAGAATTTGATGAAGGTTTATTTGACAAAGATGAGGAAGAGGAAGAGCATAAACCCAAGGAAAATAAGAAACCAGTGCAACCTGTTGTCAAACCTGCTCCTGTCCAACCATCTATTACGTGGTCATCAGAAAAAACAGCTCCCATACCATCTATTCAGTTTACCGGTACACCTGGTATAAAAATTCCCACAAATAATATGAATCCTATAGATTTCTTCAACCTTTTTGCTGATTATGATTTTTATGATTTAATTATAAGACAAACAAATTTAACTGCCGAATGTTTTATTTCCCAAACGTCCACACAATCAGTTAAATGGAAAAAATTAGAAAAAGATCATTTCCAAATATTCCTAGGTTTACTTTTTCACATGGGAACAATAAGGGCGACTCAAATTCAGGATTATTGGAATACAAGTAGACTATTTAATCTCGAAGTATTTAGAAAGCATATGAAACGTGATAGATTCACATCGATTTTACGTTTCTTATCTTTTACTCCTGAATTAAAAGATGGAGAGTCGATTCTTAATGATAGGTTATACAAAATAAGACCTCTTGTGTATATGTTTAATAAATGTATGCAAAATATTCAGTATCCTTCCAGAGAATTATTTCTTAATGAGGCTCGGTTTTTCTGGAACAGAAATATCAGTATTAAATTATATATAATCAAAGAACCATCTGGTTTAATTCAAGCTTTTTTACCGTATGATTCATATAAAAATATGCCGATTCATGAAATCGGAATAAGATTATTAGATCCCTTTTTAGATAAAGGGCATTCATTTTATAGTGATAATTTCGGTAATGGTCTTTATTTAGCTCATTATTTATTAGATAGAAATTCTTACTATACTGGGAAACTTAAACATCTTTTATCAGATAATTTGAATGGGCTTTTAAATAAAAAACTTAAAAGAGATGAAATGATTGAACAATATTCAAATAAAGGAGTTTCGTTTATGAAATGGAGTGAAGGCTATAATGTTATCATGATGGTATCCTCAGAATATGATAACGAAATGAAAAATATCACGGGAAAACGAGGTAAACTAAAATCTAAACCAAACTCTTTTCTTCAATACGATCGAGTGATAAAAATGGTAGATCATAGCGATCAGTTAATGACTAATTATCCTTGTGAACACAATGGTTTCAATTGGCATGTAAAAATGGCAATACATATCTTCCAAATGATGTTAATTAACAGCTTTTATTTATATAATACATATTCTGGACAGACGACATCTTTATATAAGTATAGATTATCGGTGATAGAAAATTTATTAGAATCGGGTATGAGAAACTCTACTTTAAGTAAAGTTCCTCAAAATTCTGTAAATTTTATCAATTCTCCACATTTTCCTAAGTTTACAATAAGACGGCCTAATAAGCGAAAAACTTTTAAAAGATGCAGAATATGTTCTGAAACTAAAAAAAGAAAATTAGTAGATACGTATTGCCCAGCATGTCCAAAAGAACCTGGTCTTTGTCTTGATTGTTTTGAAATTTATCACTCTCCACCAAAGAAGAAATCAAAGAAAAAAAATAAATCTAAAGAATCAAAAGAATTGTCACAAACTACAACTGTTCAAGATATTTAAAAAAAATTATCTCAATTCAAATTAATGACTATAAATGCCAAAGTAAACGTTCAAAATTAAAAATATAAGATGAGCAGTACTCAAATAAAGAAAAAATAATATAAGAACAGTAATATTTATGTATATCTCATAATTGTTTTTAATATTAGATGTAGGTGTTTTTTAAATGTCTTAGGCAGAACTACCAGGGAAAAAATGAACAGATCTAATCGGATCCGATTTGATCCAAATGGATTTGAGTAGATCCAAGTTTTGATCTAATCAAATCAAACATAGTTGTCCAGTTCAGTTTGTTTGGATCTGATTTTATATCCAATCGGATTTAATCATATCTGTTTTAATCTGGTGAGATATCTAATTACATTTGGATATGGCTATATATGATTAGATCTAATTCTGTATCCAGTCAGAGTAATTTAACTCTCACTCGATAAATCAATTTTGTGCAATGTTGTTACGCTTATGAATGTCTAGTGAATTATTTTCAATTAACCAGGAATTCAAATTATAATGATAAGAATTTAATTAATTTATGTATTTATTTATCTTAAATGTTTTATATTATCTACAAGGTGAAAGATATGTGATTATAAAATAAAACAAATATAAATTTTAATGTTTTCTTGATTTATTTAAAAATTTTTGTACAAATTTTCAATGGCATTTGGCACTACAAATAATATAATGTTAACTTTGTTAACTAAATATTATACAAATATTTACAAGTCTTTATTTAGTTTAATATAATTTATACAAAAACAATTTCTTGTATTTAAAAAACGATATTTTCGTATCGAACAAATTTATATTATTAATAATTACATTCAAATTTCAATAGGAAATAGGCAAGATTATTAAAAGAATTAATGTCTAAAATGTTCTTAAAACTAAACCTTGATACAAGGTTAAAGTATAAAAAACATTGAAACCAATGTACAGTAATTGAAATATATTATTAACCCTTTTGTATTTATAGTATTTTTATTGTTAATTATTTTAAAATAATTTAGAATAAAATAAATTCAATTTAAATACATTAAAATTTGAATGGAGTAATGTAACTCATAATTTGTTTTGGTTTATAAAAACCAAAACTGTACTTTTATTATTTACAGAAAGTGCACTTACTTTATCGACACGTTATAAAGAAATGCATGTTTTGAAACAGTATTTCTTAAACTTGACTCACTTCAATTTATTTCATATTTAAGTAATTCTGTTGTTTATGTTTCCACGATATTAACTTTTAATTTTCAGCACAAGCACTAATGAGTTAAAATCATAAAAAATACTGTTTTCTTTAATGTACATATTATTCTTTGGTTGATATTTTCCAAAACTACTTGTCCAAATATGACACTTTTGTGGGGTTAATAAATACATAAAAATATATCCCTGAATACAAAATTATTTATAAGAAAATTTTAAATACAGTTTAAGTAAATTTGAAATACGAGTTCTAAGCACATTCACTAAACATATTCTTCTGACGGTTTTGGTGCACTCGGTAGTCTTAAAGTCGTTGGCCCTCTTCCATTAGAATCAGGAAGTTCAGCTATATCTTTAAATACACCTACTAAATTTTCAAAATCGGGGCCCCAATTAAGTAAATAGTCCCATCCGAGAGCCGAAGCAGTAGCAGGTGACCCTGCTGGTGGTCTGTAGATTGGCCCTCCAAGATCATCATCAGACGCCACCAAAGTACTCAACGAACCCCTGAACGAAGAATCAAACCCATCGTACGATGGAGGGGGAACTGGTTTATTAATATTAGCACTATTATCTACACATTCATTTTCTATAGGTTTATATTTATCTCCAGCTAAACTTGAATTGTCGTATTCTATTTCTGAACACGTAAAACTATCATTTCCACTCTCGTCTGTGGTTGTCGAACTTCTCCGCGTGTCGACGACAGGCGAATGATGTAAATGTGTCAAATGACTTACCCCGGGGTGCTGGGGATGTGGTGCTTCACTTGAACTTGAAACCGCATCTAAAGTAGATACAAGACTAGATGTACGTGGTCTCGAATTCAGTCTTTCTATTTCTTCAGCAGTCAAACCCATTCCTGTGCCTCCGTTGCTTGGAGGCTGAGGTATGATTTTCCTGCTCGCTGAACTCTGGCCACTTAGTTGTGACATTACAGGACTATTTAAACTACGTTCACTGTTTGAATGCATGGCATCTTTACCAACACCCCCTGAACTTGATGTTGTGGCAAGAAGTGCACTTTGTAAGGGTTTTCCACTTATGTCATGTAGGGTTAAGATTCTCGGTTGTTGTGAACTCAGTTCACTACTTGGACTCAGTCTCGCAAGTGGTGTACTTTGGTGGGGCCGAGGAGCAGGCGCTGAAACAACAGGGGCTGCTCTGCTTGGAAATCCACTGGCGTGATGAGGAGAATGACGGTGCTGGCCCTGCGCTTGTGTACTTGTGTGTTTATGGTGATAAGATGTCACAGGTGGGGGAGTTGCTTTGTATTTTCTTACACCTCCAGCTTCTCGGTATCCTTTATAATGATAGACTATATCGATATCAGATGGGGCAATAGAACTGGCATTTTCTAAATCATAATGTTCAGGTAGATCAGAATTTATATCTACATTTGGATGATCGTGCATGTGTCCCGATGAAGGGGGAATAGGAGGGTGTTCGTCTCTTATTGGTGGACTTTTTCCTACAACTTCTCTTTCAATTATATCTGGTCTCTGCGGTCTTTGATGCTCAGTTGCATTAATTTCCCTTTCTTTGAATTTTTTCGATAATAATTCAGGTGCCATAATGTGATGTCCACTGACGCTGCGAATAACATCTCCGTTTTCTGCTATATATGCCACAGAAGTGTCTGTTCCATGTAAAGATCTACCCATCATACCATCAGGGCCATTAGACAAATGTGTTGAACCTCCCATTATAGTTGGTCCTCCATTTTGTTTTGTATGGCACCCAGGATTATTTAACACTCCTGTTTTCTCTTTCTTCTGTCGTCTCAATCGAAATACAATAAATGAGACTAAGATTGCAATAAGTAACACAATGAAAAATACTATGACAAGTGTAATTCCTATACTTAAAGGATCAGGTGATGTGGCTGCACCGACTCCTAGAAAAGTATGACAGCTATTTAAAACTTTTCCGTGTTTTGTAACATCACCCAAAATACTCCCTGATCCACTGAATGGTTGAATTTCGTCGTTAATACTGAAATTTGCTAAGCAGCCTTCAAAAGATTTCACAACTTCTCTAGCAAAATATTTATCATTGCGTACACCTCCAATAGATAATACTGTTAAATATGGATCTAGAAAATCATGAACACCTGCCGAGTCTAATTCGTCACCTACTTGGATTCCATCTATTAGCATTCTTAGTCCTCTGTTCTGTGAATGCAGTGTTAAATTATGCCATCGTCCATCTATGACATTTATATCGTTATTGCTTGTGTTTACAGTCGAACTTAAACGTGACATGTAATATAATTTACCATCACGTATTTCTATAGAAGTAAAATGTTTATTACTTGCTGCATAAAATAAAATTCCATTTGGGTTCACAGTTCTAAACATTAAACTAATTGATTTTGCAGGAACTATCGTACTATGAAACTCAGATTTAAAATCTGTATTCGAACGGGTATTTCTTTTATATGTCCAAACAGTTGATCCTCTGTACATGTGTTCAAGTAATTGCATTCTGCGATATTTAGATGAAATATGAAAATCTAAATAACTTCCATCACTTAGAGATATTGATTGTATAGCATTTTTACAATTAGGAGATATCATTCCACCTTCACAGCGACAAGCTAATGACATCCACCTATCCAAACAAACGCCAGTTCCACAGATTTCACTCGATTGAAGACCACAAGAACCAGATCGTTTGCATGTTGTTTGTACTCCATGAGATTCAAGAGGGCTGCTTAAGTTTAAACTACGTCCATTGACTGAAACGCTATGAAGACATCCCACAAAATCATCTGAATGTACTTGACCTGGACGTTCTAACACAGGATCAGCCGAAGAAAGACCCCCGATCAGCAATGGCTCATTGTTGAAATTTAGTGTTCTGAAATATAAAAAATAATAAATTTAAATAAAAGTAAGTACTTATAATTAAAATGAATTATTTACCCTGTTGGTCCAATATCATCTGTGTAACAAGAAGAGTCCTCAGGGCGGCAATCTTCACAAACGTCACCATTATCCGTGCAAGGAGCGACATTTAATGAAACGACACGACCATTTCTTGTTGCTGTTATTTTATGCCATGTGCCATCAGTCAATGTTCCAGTGTGTCCTCCGATCATTATACTTGTAATAGCAGTCCTAGCACCTCCAAATGAAAATACAACTTTCCCATTTACAAGTTCTATAGCTACGAAATCTGATCTTCCTCCAGATTGCAATCCATAATTATAAATCAATAAAGCATCTGGTTTTGTTGTGGCAAAAACTATAGAAATATCATTAGTGCTAGCATCCAAAGATGGAAACTTCATGTAGGATAATTCCGTAAACCCAAATGTTCCTTTTTCACAATGTCTTCCATATCGTCCATCTGTGCAACTGCAGTTATAGCCAGGTTTAAGACTAATACACAAACCTCCATTTAGGCAAGGATTAGGGCGGCAAGAATCGGCAATAGTTTCACAGCGATTTCCCCTGTATCCCGGTCGACATAAACAGAAGAATGATGATCCATCTGGACTCTCTCTACAAGACCCACCATTCTGACAAGGGTGTCCGAAACATACATTTCCACGTTCTTGCTCACAAAATCTTCCCTCTAATGATGGAGGACAAATACATTGAAACTCGTGGCCTTGACGACGACATTGTCCTCCAGATTTGCAAGGATTTGGTGTACAAGGATCTTGACGTTTGTTGCAATAAGTACCTGTGAATTCATCAGTGCACTGACATTGAAATTCATGAATCACTAACGGAGATGTAAATATTAATGTTGGACTGTCTGTCACATACGTATCGGAGTGAACATTTATTTTTTCAGTACATATTCCATTATTATCACAAATGTTTATTTCACAAGGAGTGTAGCCGATTGTAACAAATGAATTCTGAAGCATAGATTTCATTACTATTTTCTTTTTTAATAAATGTTCTATTACATAAGATTTGGATCTATATTTTGATAAGTTTTCTACAGCTATTGTAAGATATAAATTTGTAGAATTTTCATATAAGCTGAATAATTTAACAGTATCACCAATTTCAAAAGTATTTTTCCACAAGTCAAGTATTCTGTTGTAAAAGTTATCCAAAAAGTGTTTTGCAGTCATATTTTCTACTTTGACTGTAACAGAATGTTCAATTGTCAGGTTATCAAAGTATAAAAATTCAAGAGTCACTTTAGAAATTACATCTCCGTGTTTTCCATCATTTCCAGAAACAGATAATGAGTAACCTTGTCCTGGAGTCACTTGTGAAGTATGTAAGTCACATCGAGTTGGTATTGTTAATAATGATGATGAAACTGAACCACTTAAAATTTTACATTGGTATTCTCCACTGGTATCAGGGTCGTTTGGATGCACATCAGCTATTTTTCCTAGTGGTGAAACATTATTAAAAGCATACACCATAACATGCACTTGTCTGGGAGTTGATGGGCTGTCGTTCTCATCAAGGACAATGATTTGCACAGGATGGCGAGACTTCATTTTTGGATGTCCACTATCTTCAACTTCAACAGTGATATCTAATTTAGGTGTTACTTCTCTATCAAGTTTTTTAGTTGTTTTGATTACTCCTGTGTGTTTTTCAATAATGACAAATTCTTTCTGTTGACCTCCTGCCAGAAAATATTTAAATGGAGCTCCATTTGGTGGTAAATCTGGATCTGTCGCTGACAATGTCATTACACTTGTATAAGCAGGTTGATTTTCTGTGACATACCCTACTACATTTGGTGGGTCAAAGATAGGACCATTATCATTAACATCACTAACTTTTACTTTTACTGTAGTGGTACCTGTTTGAGGTGGTACACCTGTATCTATGGCTCCGATAATTAGGTTATAAATTGGTATTGTTTCACGATCAAGCTTTCTTGAGGTTTCAATTTCTCCTGTTTGTGGATCGATTTTAAATGATTGCTCTACATTTCCATTTATAATTGAATAACTGAATTGATTATTTTGAGGACGTACATCTTTATCAACGGCTTTAACAGTGATAACATGCGAACCATAAATTGCACTTTCAGAAATAGAGGCTTCATAAACTGGTTGTAAAAATTCTGGTGGGTCATTTCCATCTTGAATTGAAATTATCACTTGCGCTTCATCTGTATCATTTCCACGAATACCACCAGCATTCTTGGCCATAACTGTTAAGATAACTCTGTTTTGCGTTTCTCTGTCTAAACTTCTAGATATTTTGATTATACCAGTGTCTGAACCAATATTAAAACCTCGATCATTGCTTGATCCAACAAACAGATAAAATACTTCTCCATCACTACCAGCATCTTGATCTGTAGCTTGAACTACACCAACACTTGTGCCTAAGATTGCTGATTCGGAAACATCAAAATGGAATACAGGTTGAATAAATCGAGGATAGTATTCATTCACACCTGTTATATGAATAATAATTTTAGCAGAACCGTACATTGTAGAATCTGGATTAGCTGCTATTACATCTAAATCATACATATTCTTTTCTTCAAAATCAAAACTTATTCTTGAAGATAGTACTCCCGTTTTTGTATCAAGAATAAATAAATCTTTTCCTGAACCACCGACAACCGAATAATCTATCATGGCATTTCTAGGTGAGTCAATGTCTTTGGCTTGTAATTTATAAATGAACGTTTTTGGTGGTGAATTTTCTGATAAGTATACTTCAAATGTTGATTGATTAAATGTAGGAGGATTATCATTGACATCTGTTAAGATTACTGTCAACATCGCTGTAGTGTAATGCGAATGAAATCCTAAGTCTTCTGCAGTTATATTAAGATGATATTCAGGAACTGTATCATAATCAAGAGACTGAAGTATTTTAACAGCTCCAGTAATAGGATCAACTGAAAATTCTTTCCTTTCATTTCCTCCTGATATTCTATATCTAATCATTCCATTAGGACCTTCATCTAAATCTGAAGCACTCACATTTAGAATATTAGATCCTAAAGGTTCACTTTCAGGTACAATGACTTGATAACTTACTACTGTGAATACTGGACTGTGCTTATTTTCACCTGTTACAACTAAAGTTACTTTCGTTTCATCTTGTTGCGGAGGAACGCCTCGATCGATGGCTTTAATGTTCATTGTATAAATCAGTCCAATTCCTGAAATCGGTTTCACTAATGTAATCCATCCTGTGATTTTATCAACAGTGAAATATTCCGATGCATTTCCTGAGACTTTTTCATAATCAATTTCTGCATTTACACCAAAATCAAGGTTATCTTTGGCAACGATCTGAACAATTTGTTGACCCACTTTGGAATCTTCTGGAACTGGAGATAGATATTCTTTTCGTTCAAATTTAGGCGGATTATTATTAGCATCTACAACATTGATGGTAACAAGGCATTCAGAGCTCATTGGTGGTTTTCCATTATCGATTGCAATAATTGTCAATGTGTATATATTCTCGGGTGAAGATTCTAATTGAGTGTGTTTATACTGAAGACTTCTTTTACTGAATAATTCTCCTGAAGCAGGGTCTACAGAAAACAAATCAGATGGTTGCTGAAGTGAATATGATATCACTGAATTTGGACCTTGCTTATCGCGATCAGTTGCAATAACTTGCCCAACAAATGTCATTGATTTTTGCAATTCTGGGAAATTGAAACTATAATATGAATGTTCAAATTCAGGTGCATTATCATTCTGATCTTGTATCGTAATTGTTAGAGGAGTTTCAGCTCTCCACGCTCCATCAACCGCAGCAATTTTCAATAAATATTCATCTTGTTGTTCTCTATCTAGCGACCCAGTAACTGTTACATTACCACTCAAAGAATCTATAGAAAATTTTTTGTTTGGGTTATCCACAAAACTATAAGTAGCATTTGCATTTTCTCCTATATCTTGATCAGAACTTGTGACACGAATTACGAATGATCCTATATCTGCATTTTCAGTAACATTCACACTGAATAACCTTGTGAATCTTGGTGGGTTATCATTTTTATCTAGTACAGTAATTAAAACTGTTGCACTTCCAGTTAATTGTGGTGTACCTTGATCTACAGCTTCTACTAATAGTTCGTAATAACTCATTTCTTCACGATCTAAATTAACGTTTGTAGATATTTCACCGGTATTTGCATCTATTTCAAAAGTTTGATCAAAATCATCTACTAATCTGTAAATTATCTGTCCATTTTCATTTGAATCAGCATCAGTTCCAAATACTTTTACAATAAATTGAGGCGGTGTTTCTTCTTCAAGAATCGATGCATTATAGATTGAATTTGACATAACTGGTGCATTATCATTGGAATCTGTCACATTGATTAATAACTTCTGCACACTGCGTAATGGAGGATCATCTGAATCCTTAGCTTCAATCCAAATTTCATATTGTGGACAGACTTCATAATCAAGACCTTTACTAGCAACTTGAACCTCGCCTGTTTCATTATTGATTCGCACGGCATCTCCAATATTACCTCCTGCTATTTCATATGTAATGAAACCGGCTGAACCAATTTTAGGAGAATTTGCATTCATAACAGTTATAACTTTTCCTTCTGTCACGTCTTCAGGAAGTGTAAATTGCGTTAAAGAAGATGACGTGAATTTTGGGAACTGGTGAGCCGATTTCACATGCACTTTTAAATCAGTTACAGCCGTTTTAGAATTTTTAGCTCCGTCAGTTGCGTGTATTCTTAAACTGAAAAATTTTGGATTGCCTTGTCCATCGAGAAACAATTCTTTAGCTGCTCTAATAATTCCTGTTTGATTATCAATTGTAAACATTTCAATATCTTCACCATCTAGGAAGTATGTAATTTTTCCATTAATTCCATCATCTTTATCTGTTGCTTTAGCTCCAAAAACAAATTGACCAGGTTTAGTTCTGTCAGGAATATTAATAGAATAAGCCACATTTTGAAATATTGGTGCATTGTCATTATCATCGAGTATGTGAATTGTTAAATTCACAGCAGTCGCTCTGGGGTCAGTAGTTGAACAATCTTGTGCCATCAAAGTTAAATGATAAACACTAGTTTCCTCTCTATCTAATTCAATGGCAGTTGATATGGCACCTGTGTTTTGATTTACATGGAATCGTTCAGCTTTGTCCCCTAATAAACTGTATCTAATTTTAGCATTCAGTCCTGCATCTTTGTCGACAGCATGTGGAGTTAAGATCCATGTTCCTCTTGGAAGATTTTCTTTGATACTAGCCCGATATGATTGCCATTCAAATTCAGGACTGTGATCATTTACGTCTTGAATTATCACTCGAACCATTCCGGTACCAGTCAATGGCGGCGAACCTACAATTCAAATAAAAATTGTAAATTAGGTATTGACGTATTGTTATAAATTTTAACAATGTATTAAAATATAATTTTACCTGTATCCATAGCAACTAAAGACAAAACATATTCCTCTTGCATTTCTCTGTCTAAAGCTCGTAACAATGATATTTCACCAGTTGATGCGTTTATTCTAAATATGTCCGTGTCACCTTCTTTAATAAAATACCTAACAAGAGAATTGAATGGTGGCGTATCAGCATCATAAGCTCGAACTGTGATAACATAGCCTCCGTCAGGTGGTACAACATTTTCCATAACATATGCGAGGTACGGCGAATCAAGAAAAGTTGGTGGATTATCATTGACATCAGTAACTGATATAGCAATAATGGCTGTGTCTGCTCTAACAGTTCCATCTGACGCACAGTCTTCAGCCCGTACTGTTAACTCATAAATTGCACGCCGTTCAAAGTTTAAGTTTTTCGCTACACGTACTATACCGGAATCTTCTGCAATGTTGAAATCCCTATTTTCATCACCAGCACTGATTAAGAAACGTACACGGCCATTAAATCCATCATCAATGTCAGTTGCTGATACCTGTTAATAAAATAATTTATTTAATTTTTGAAGTTCAGTTTAAAATGATGAAAATATTTAAAATAATATATAAGGTACCTGTAAAACACTAGCTCCAATGGAAGCATTTTCAGCTATTGATGCGCTATATTGTTTTGGGTCAAATACGGGGCTATTGTCATTTTCATCAAGAATGCGGACAAAGACTGTACTTCTTGTTGATAACTGTGGAATACCTCTATCTCTTGCAGTTACTTTTAGAGTGTAGTTAGCTTTGGTTTCCCGATCAGCTCTGCCTGCGATTCTTAATAATCCATCTACTGCGCCCAAAGAAAACACTCCTTCGTGATGATCTTCTAAAGTATATTCCACATATCTGAAATACATTAAAAATATTAAAAAGAGTTCTAAAAAAAGCATAATTTTAAATGCATACCCATTTCTGCCTTCATCCCGATCAACAGCTTTCACAGCTGCGACGACTGTATTTAATGGTACATTTTCAGCAACGCTGGTACTATTAGAGCTCACAAACTCTGGTGCTAAGTCATTGACATCTTTTAAAATTATTGTTATCTGTAAAATCGTAAAATTTATGTACATCATTAATTTTATATCCGAAAGCCAAACTTAAGATATAGAGAAAAAATATTAGTTATATAATTTACTGTAACATTTGTGTATGTTTGTGAAATTTTATAATATAATAAAGAAATAAAAATAGTTATATGACTGTACATTTACATTCCAAGCTATATAAAACTTTTATTTGGATTTTATTAGATTTTTTAAATTTATACTTTTATATCTTTACGTTATAAAAAAAATTAGCAATATTTTTGTATCTATGTGTTATAAATGATGGGAGGTCGTAGTATATCATTACTAAATTTAATATTTTTAATAAAAGTTATTTATTTCTATTCAGTTAAATAATATTGTAATAATATTTATTTTCTTCTTAATATGCCTATAAAAATATTATTACCTGTATTGAAGAGGAATGACGTTCATGTAATATTTCAGCTTGATCTGTAGCCATAATAACCAAATTATAAATATCTTGAGTTTCTCGATCCAACAGTTTCTTTGTACGGATTGTACCATTTGATAATATTTCAAAGTCATCATTTGTGTTTCCAGCATTGATACTGAATTCAATTTTTCCATTTACACCTAAAAAGAAAATAAATTTTAATTTTAATGTTATAATTTTTTATAAGAGGGGGGGAAATCAGCGGAATTTTAGGAAATACTGATAGTACTCGTTATATCGAATTCATGGGTATGTACTATGTGTACAGTGAAATGCAGAAGTGGTCGTCCAGTTTTCATTCAAATTTGCGTAGCACAAACTTAGTATGCTCCTCCTATTTGATTATTATAATATTTAAATCATTTCTCCATGTACCAAGACATATATTTTGAAACTCATTTGCTAGATAAAGAAGTACTCTTCGTTTATAGTACTCATATATATTTGTGCGATTAAATTATTATGTAATCAGGGCCGTAACTAGAAGCTCGGGGGCCCCGAGACAACAAGTAACCGAGGGGCCCCCAGTATATGCAAAATATAAAAATGTAAGACCTTTTTTTCGTTGCCAACTTGAATTTTACACTTACTAATTTTTACGCTGCTGCGGTGGCCCCCTACGGTCAGGGACTCCGGGGCACTGCCCCGGAGATAGTTACGGCCCTGTATGTAATCTATTGAAAATTGTATAAGTAAATTTTGTGGCAATAAATATTTGATATTCCGAATTTTAGTATTTAAATATATATGTTAAACTTGATATAAAATTACGTATATTTGTGTTTTTATTTAAAATGATATAACTATATAAGCTCCGCCGTAGAAAAAGATAACCGATGATGTTTGTCTTAATATTTTCGAATCTGCTGTAAGCGATTCTGACCTTTACGGTGGCAGATGACATCTGAAGCCCATAGTACATACATCAGTTACAATGTAAAATAATTTTATGTCTACCTTTAAACATACATTACAACTGTGAATTTCAGAGGATCTTGTGGAGAAATAATACAGACTTTGTGAAAATAATATGTATTCTATTACGTTAAATTATACTTTTTATTACAAACACGTTTTCATCTTAACGGCCATACTTAGTTCCTTCTTGTTGTGTTAGATGTCGTGCAGTACAAATTTACTATACGCACTACCAACCCAACACGCCTCCTTAAATTTGTATTACCTTTCATAATATACACAACGCTTTTCTAAACTTTTCAAATTTCACTGTACCAAGAGATTTAGTTAAAATATCAGCAACATTCTCTTCTGAATTTACTTTTACAACTTCTATTATTTTGTTCATATAATTTTCATTTACAAAATGATAATGAGTTTCAATATACTTTGAATTTTTTGTAAAATTTCCATGCTTGGCTATGCTAATAGCACCGGAATTATCTTCATATATCTTTACAGGTGCAGAAACTCCAATATTGAAGTCAGACAGAATATCTCTCACAATTTTTAACTCGCTTACACATTCAGACAATGCTACATATTCAGCTGATGTGGAAGACTTTGTTACACTATTCTGTTTCTTTGATTTCCAAAAAATTACATTTTCATACATTTTAATTACATAACCTGTTGTAGATTTTCTGTCTGTCACATCCCCTGCCCAGTCGGCATCTACATAACAACTTAAAATTTCTGCATCTTTATTTCTATAATAAGTTAACTTTAAATCTCTGGTTAACATCAAATACTTAAGAACTCTTAATGCATATTTATAATGAGTATTATCATAACAGTTTTGGAATCGACTTAGATAGTTCACACAAAAACTTATATCAGGTCTTGTACCTGAACTAATGTACAACAATGCACCGATTAAATTTCTATATTTTATCTCGTCACTTACTAATTTAGCAGGTAATAATTTTAAATTTTGCTCCATTGGAGTCGCATACAACTTACAGTTTTCTAGTTCATATTTTTTTTCTAATGATACAATATAATTTTCTTGATCTAAAGTCATTTTTCCATTAGTACAGTCATAACTTATATTAATACCTAAATATGTCTTAATATTACCTAAATCCTTCATTTGGAATCTTTTCAACAACAAGCTCTTTATATTATTTAATTTTTCTTCATCTTTACAGCAAATTAGTAGATCATCAACAAATAAGATTAAATAAACATTATTACCTTCCTCATTCAATACATACAGACAATTATCATTTATGCTTCTTTTGAAATTTAAGTTTCTTAAATAGTCATCAAAACACTCATACCAAGCTCTAGGGCTTTCCCTTAAACCATAAAGTGCTTTATCAAGTTTTAACACTCTATTTGTACCATCCTCAAAACCTTGAGGTTGTTTTACATACACTTCAGATTTAACTTTGCCATTTAAAAAGGCTGTTTCGACATCCATTTGCATTATAATTAAACCATTATTACAACAATATGACAATAAAATTTTTAACGTTTGCATTCTTGCAACAGGTGAATAAATATCATCAATCAACTCATTTTGTTGATATCCCCTAACTACTAACCTTGCTTTATAAATGTCATTAGCTTTTATAGTATAAACCCATTTTAAATCTAGAATTTTTTTGTCATTTGGCCTTTCAACAGAGACCCAAGTTTTATTTTTAATTAAACAACTTATTTCCTTATTCATAGCTTCCTTCCAATTTTCAGGATTTTCGCAGTTCATCGCTTCAGTATAAGAAATAGGGTTACTCGCATTTACATAATTAACATAGACAATATTATTATAAACAAAATTATCATCTTTTAGCTTCGCAGGTTTCCTTTTTTCTCTAGATGATCGTCTTAGTTCTGTATCTTGATTATTTTCTCTATTTATATCACTATCATCTTGACTTTCATTTTCATTTATTCGAATTTTATTTACATTTTCTAAATCTTTTTCTGAATCAAGACCAATACAAGATGTACCTTCTTCAATAATATCAACATGTCTAGCTACAACTATTTTATTATTTATTAGAACTCTATAACCAACATTTTCATAACCTAGTAGAACCCCTAAATCTGCTTTTCTATCCCATTTTGAATTTCTTTTTTGTTCTGGTACTCTCACAAAAACCCTACTACCATACAATCTTAAATGTTCTATACCTGGTTTTTCACCAAACATTATCTCATAAGGAGTTTTGTTTTTTATAATTGTATTAGTTAGAATTCTATTTTTCAAATAGGTTGCTGTTTTTACAATTTCTGGCCAAAACCGTTTATGTACTTTTGCTTCAGCTAACAAACATCTTGACATATCCATTATATCCCTATTATATTTTTCTGCTGTCCCATTTAATTCGTGAACATATGGTGGACAAGGTTCAATATAAATCCCCTTTTCTCCCACAAACTTATATATTTCATTATTTATATATTCTTTACCGTTATCACAACGTAATTTCTTTATTTTTTTTCCCGTCTTATTTTCAATTAAGTTTACATAGTTAACAAAACAATTATAAACCTCACTTTTGAATTTTATTACATGAACTTGAGCCACTTTACTGAAATCATCAATAAAAGTTAAAAAATATTTTTCTCCGTTTAAACCAGTAGTATAATGTGGTCCATTTAGATCTGTGTGTACAATTTCTAAAATTTCTTTTGCTCTGGTCCTTTCATTCTTAAATGGTAAATTGTGCATTTTATTTTCTAGACATATGGCACATTTGAAATAATCAGACTCTAACTCTTTTGGTAGACCTTCTAAAATTTGTTTGTTACACATAGTTTCTAAATAATTAAAATTTACATGACCTAATGTCCTATGCAATTTTTCTTTTTCCGTCATATTACTTTTAATTGTTACATTTACTTCTGTTTTTATAATTGTACTTGTCATACGGAATACATCGTTATTCTTAAATGCTATTGCGATTATATTACCATCTGTATTATATATTTTTGAAGTATTTCCCATTGATACAATTTTATTTTTACTTGTAACTTTACCGAAACTAATTAGATTTTTATCCATTTCTTTAACATAGAAAACATTTGACATTTTATTCTTAACCATTTGACCATAAACATTGAATTCATGTAATATATTACCTATTTTAGTAGCTTTTAATATACGACCATCAGCAATTTTGACACTTACTGGTATTTTAAGAACAATAGATTCATAAAAGTATTCATCATTGTTAACAATATGGTCAGAACACCCACTGTCTAGTAACCATTCTACTTTACCATCACAACTATTGACTAATAATTCGTTTGATTCGGATTTAACCTCGACTTCCGTACAAAAACTGCTTGCGTTACCATCTTCATTTCGTTGACTTTGATGATTCTGTTGCCAACCGCCACCACGACGATGTTGACTTGAGCCTCGACTACCTCGACTGCTACTGTTGCCACGGTACTGCCAATTCTGTTGACGCCCGCCTCCTCGCTGCTGCATGCCACCCCTAGGCTTCCAAAAATTTCCATCCGGCTTCGTACACTGATATTTGAAATGTCCATACTTGCCACACTTAAAACAAGTTTGATCTTGTTTTCTTTCTGTCTTGAATACACTTGTACTGCTTTTACTATTTTCTTCTTTTTCTTTCACTTCAATCATTTTAATTTTACTTTTCACATATTCAACAGTCTGGTCACCCTCTTTTAAAACATCAATTAAGTCCCCGACGTAACTCAACGAACTTGGGAGCATCTTTATCATGTAACTTAACTTTTCTTTTTCAGATACTTTTGCACCAGCACTCTTTAATTCATTTATTAATTTTTCAAATTCAGTAAAAAATGTAGCTGTGTCTTCAAAATCTCTTAACCTTAATCTCTCTAATTTATTTCTCACACATATTTGGAGTGCAGTTGATTCTTTTAAATACATTTCATCGAACTTTTTAATTATCTCATAGGCCGTTTCTTTTTCTTTAATAAACTGTAACTGATCATTTGAAATTCCACTGTATATTACATTTATAGCTTTTAGATCTTTTTCACTCCACTCATTTTCTGTATCTTCAGTTGTTCTTGTTCGATTTACAACTATTTCACATTTCTTCAATTTTAAAATCATTATTAATCTTTTCTTCCAACATTCATATTCTTTTCCATCAAACAATGGAATTCTTACTTCATCAGCCATTTTTGAATATTCTTGGAACTTATAATCTCACTTTACTTTTCTTTACATTAAATTTTATTTTCACCCAAACCACGAATTGCTACCATGTGAATTTCAGAGGATCTTGTGGAGAAATAATACAGACTTTGTGAAAATAATATGTATTCTATTACGTTAAATTATACTTTTTATTACAAACACGTTTTCATCTTAACGGCCATACTTAGTTCCTTCTTGTTGTGTTAGATGTCGTGCAGTACAAATTTACTATACGCACTACCAACCCAACAACAACATGACAAGTTCTATCAGAATCGACTATATAATCAATCATTCTTATAAATTTCGAAATCCCCATAACAAACACCGATACAAGTGAAAAACACAGACCATTTAAATATCAGTCCGATCTTCAAAATTCACATCTCGTATTTTAAATCAAAACCGGTCCTGTCGAGTCATTATACAATCAAAGAAACAAAACAATCATCCATTTAGAATTTCGTATTCAAATACGGGGAACGTTTAAAATATGTACGGGACATTATAATATATAGTATCTATTGATAAAATGAATAAACAACGATTCAATATTCCGTGATCGCCGTAAGCATCGTCGCATTATGATTCAACGTGTTTCTGGTTCGAATCCTGCCTAAGGAGCTCTCGACAACGGCACGCTAGATCGCTGCATTAATTTGTGTATACGTGTGTCTGTGTATGATTAGACGAAACTATGCGGATAGTTCATAGGTGTGGACTGTATGCAAAGAGTACACTGACTTGCTTCAAATACGGAAATATCTCGAGCAATGCGTTTGTGAAATTTAAAAATCAATTCGTGAGGTTAATTTATTTGGACTCGCCAGAATTTTATAATCGTACTTTATGTTAGAAGTGTTTTTATTTTTACTTCCATGTTTCGAAGTGTTGTAGAAAGATTGAATTGTGCCCTAAATAAGAGTAGATTTTGATTGTACTATACCCTCAAAATTTAAAGAAAAATGGTTTTGAAGAAATTTCGTTCGTTCGCGATAACTTCTGTTGTCGTTTTTGAGTTACAGCATCTACATAACGACAGACAGACAGCATGGTGAAAATAGACAGAATATATTTAAATTCGAAAACAATCGGCTTAGCAATATTTATATTCGGTATTATACACGAGCTAGCAAAATATGTTAGCTAGCAATCACTTTCAAATGAGGTTTCTAACCTATCTGACAGTTCTTCTTAACGCATGGACGTATGTAAACACCGATGGTATTATGGAAATTATTTTGTACGGTCAGAGTCGCCAACTGTATTATAATTTACAATAAGTTGAAGTATCACTGCTCTAAATTTCATAGCTAATCCCAAGTTATATAATGACTAAGGTATGTAAAGTACATCGACGAAAATTGGTATAGATACCTACTTTACCTACATACGAGTATAGTTAAGTACCTACACTTTAAGAAACTGATCGACCAAGCAGTGTAAAAGTACTTTTGCAGGGGGCGAAACACTGTTTTTACGCAAATAACTTCAAAATGGCAACTGCACTCTTCGGTTTCTTAAAGTGTAGGTAGTAAACTATTTCTATACCAATTTTCGTTGATAAAAGAAAAAGTGCGAATTTGCTAGCTCTTTTATAATACCGGACAAAAAAGCAAAAACAGATAGAAATAATAGATTTTAATTTTAGATTTAAACAAATTTTCAAACTACTTTAAATACTCGTAGTTTAACAAGACAAGAAACCACAAAAATAATAAAATGTATTCCGTATTTTATTTTACACCTTTGTGCGTAACAACTATTTAGTAACAAAACATACAAAACGTCTATAATTACCGAAGATCATGTTTTCAACAACAAATTTAATTTATTACAATCTCAACAAACATACTAACTAATACCACCAAACACACATTGTACATCAAGTCTATATGTATACATGCACGTGTATGTATGTATGTACGATGCAAAGCGTCGCATACGTATTCGTATGAGCAGCAGCTTTTGCGGAATGTATTAATTTGTCATCGTTATCAGTATCGTTTATCTAGACTACAAAAAGTTGTCCAACAAGCGCGAATCTGTGCTTGATCTCACCACACTCAATGTCCGCGCGTCTGTATTTGTGTACACATACATGTATATACAGTCAAAAGTGTGAGAACTGAAGAAGGGTTAAAGACGCTCATGTAACATTAGACACTTCACACAATAGAATTCAATGTCAGTAGGAAGAAAGAACTGGATAGGTTTAATGGAATAATCGGCGTTTGATTTTTGACTACAAAGATACGGTAGATAAAAGATGACACTCTCATTTGATTGGTGTAATTTTTTTATGTACGTGAATGTCTGAAAAGATCCTTATTCGTAAATTTAGTAGGTGTGTTAAGCAACAAGGATATGTGGTAGTAGATAACAATCATATGTGGTTTTACATTTATTTGCGTTGTGTAACGAGTAAAAAAAACGTCAGGTGTGATTCAAGGTACTACAAAAATGAAAACTAGACAGTTGTGGATTTAATCACAGAAGAGTAAAGACTGGCTGTTTTGGTACAATATAAATGAGGAGGTGAATTCCAAAACTCGTTCGTTCCATTTTAAAAAATAATCGGGATGCAGTAGATTTTGAAAGAATTTTTAGCATTCTTTCATATTGTAATGATGAAAAATCCACTATATCTCGATTATTTTTTTAAATGGAACGAACGAGTTTTGGAACTCACCTCCTTAATTATATTTATAAACATAATGAAAAGTTACTTATATTACATTCAGTATGCAATGTTAGGCCTCCGAAATGTGTTAATTTTTTTGCTTCTCTACGATCAAGACAGAAAAATTTTCTTCAGCCCTTTGATTTTCAATTTAATATAATCCATGTACAAATATAGAAATGGTTAGTTTTTTTCTAAATGACATAATTTATTGCTCCTTCCTCTTCGAATATTTTTTATATGTGCTCCTGATACAGTTGTTGATATAGACGAATTATTTCTAATCGTTTTTTGTCCGGTATTATAAAGGAGCTACCAAAATTTGCTAGTTAGCAAGCACTTTCAAATGGGGTATTAATTCTGTACTAGAATCTATGGATTAGCTATGGAATTTAGAGCAGTGATACTTCAACTAATTGTAACAGAGTTGGCATCTTTCACCGTACAAAATAATTTTCATAATATCACCACTGTTCTAATACCGTTGGTATTTACCTACAAAGCGTGCGCGAAACTTGTCAAAGTCTTCAACAAACTCCAAAAAAACTATCATATAAGTTTGATATCTCATTTGAAAGTGCTTTCTAGCTAACAAAGTTGCTAGCTCTTTTATAATACCGGACATTAATGACACAAAAATCATTTTTAATCGAAATTTTTCCCAATTTCACAAATATCCAATTTTGCAATTGATGCAATCAATTAATTTGGTTTAAATTAATATCATGATCAAACCTTCCTCTACAAAACTAGAAGGAGTAGTTTTTTTTCTTATGCCGTGTTTAGACCAAAAAAAAAAAAAAACAGCAACATGGTGTTTTCAAACACTTTGTATTTAAAACCGTATAGGGTTTATTGCACTTATGTCAAAAAGTTGCGGTTTTGTTTTTTCGGTTTAAACACGGCATTAGAATAGACAAACAGTTGTATTTAGTTTCGTCGCCGTAATTAAAACATAGACTTACCGGAATCAATGTCAGTCGCAGAGACGGTGACGACAACCGTTCCTACGGTGACGTTCTCCAGGAGTTCGTGTGTGTGGGCAACCGGCTCGAACAACGGCGCGTTGTCATTGAGGTCTATCACGTTGCAGTAAACAGTCAGTGTGGAGCTCAGTGGAGGTACACCTGCGTCTTGCGCCTGGACCACCAGGATGTAGTGTTGTACCTGTCAAAAATACACGCATTTATTATTAAATACATTTGTCCACGTCCACGGCTTATGTTTAAAGCAGGGCTTCGAACCGGAACTGAAAACCGGAAAAACCGTTATTTTTTGCCGGAACGAAAACCAGAACAGAACCGAAATAAAAATATCGGTTTTTACGGTTCAGTACATGTTAAAATACGAGCGTTAACATGATCTTATTTCCCACTTCAATTGTCGTTCGGACTATCATACAAGTACCATAAAATATTCTAAATTATGGTAGAAATTTTTTTTTTAATACAAATAAATTTTTTTTTAATTAATCACTCAGAGCTGAACCGAAAACTGAAAAAACCGTTATTTTTTGCGGAACGAAAACCGGAACCGAACCGAAATATATTTTTTTACTCGAACCGGAACAAAAACCGAAACGAAAAAAATAACGGTTCGAAGCCCTGGTTCAAAGTGTGGCAGTAACAACTAAATTCATTTTACTGTATGTTTGGCAGTTCTATTAATTCAAGATTTTCGTTTATAATATCGGATAAAAGAAGATTGATTTATTACGTTTTACGACCTGTAGTTTGTTGCCGTCACTTAAAAATGGGATGAAATTGACAAATTGAACTTTATTTATAGTTTTATAACAAAAAATTAAAACCAATCGATATTAAACTAATTGTAAGTAAATATGGAAACTGTAATGTTCTCTTTCAGAAAATGTAAATTTTTAAGTGAGTTACTGAAAAAAATTAATATACAGGGTGGTCCGGTTTGGGATACAGATATTTTAAGAGTTGATTCCTTGGGTTATTATGAGTAAAAAATTGTACGAGAAGGTGGGGTCTATCTTCAACACCCTCTGAGCTAGAGGGTGTTAAAAACTTCCTTCAGAGTAGTACTTAAAAACAAAGATTATCTCATAACTTCCAAAGTAATGTAACTAGAGCAACCACAATGAGTCAGTTTCATAGGCAATTAACTAACGTATTTTTCAGTATTAGCGTTATTGCTAGCCGTGTTTCCAATTCAGAGTTATTGCTCATCAAAGTCAAAAAATGTTTATTTTTTTGAAAATTTTTATGAAAATGACATTTTCCCCCAAAAGTACCTATAATATGTGGTATTTTTTATCATTATTTTGGTATGTCATAATGTTACCTACAAATTCACTATACCAAGCTTGGACCTGGTTCTTACAGTTTTCCAGTTATAAATTTATCTAAATAATCCCCAAAGTGACTATTTTGCTACCTACGCTATTAAATTAAACAGTCATAATTTTGTTTTGTTAGTAATGACATAATTTTATTGTTAATGTTAATTTACATAATTTTAAAACTAATTAATTGTACGGGAAGGTGGGGTCCCGTGCAATTTTTTACTCACAATGAGCCAAGGAACCAACTCTTTATTTAACAATTTTCATATGAAATTTTTTTTAGGACAAGAATAGAACACACTTCCAAGTAAAGCCTGCTTGGGGTGTGCAATAAATCAAATAAGTAAAACTGACCTCCTCGTAGTCGAGTTTCGCCGTAAGTGTGAATACACCAGTGTGAGGATTCAGAGAGAACACGTCGTTGGCCCAGTCGCTGATGACGGTGTAGGTGAGTCGCGCGTTCGAGTCTGCGTCAGGATCCGTGGCGTGCACTTGCCCTACGCGAGCACCGCGCGTAGCGTCTTCGCGGATGTCAAACGAGTACGCCGCGGCACCGAACTGGGGTGGATTGTCGTTAGTGTCTGTTACCTGTAATATGAAACAAATGTTATTATTATTATATACAAATAAATGTTCCATTAAAATAATTTACAATTGAATATAATATTTAGGTTGTTTTTCTTATCTAGCATTGAAATCACCATGTTATGTCAATATGTATTTTGAAAATTATGTTTTTTTTTTATAATATGAAAGCAGGGTATCCAGTGATTTTGAATATAAAATTTCCTGACCACAGATTCTAAATTCCCTGACTACTAGAGGCTCGGGGGGCCCAGGGCAAGAAGTGATTGAGGGGCAAAAATAAAATTTGAAGACCTTTTTTTTTGCTCGTTAACTTAAATTTATACACTTCTTTAAATGAATAATAAGTGTAAAATTGAAGATGAGAAGCAAAAAAAAGGTCATTAAAATCAAAATTAGTCATAAGTAAGTATACATAAGTGCCTTGGAAAAATACCTGACTTCCCAAAATTTATAATAAATTTTAAACAAATTCCCTGACTTTCCCTGACCACTTTAGGCTTCCCTGACTTTCCAGAAAGTGGACACCCTGGAAACTATACCTAATTCAGCAGACATGAAAATATTAAGAAGAAGATATGAAATAATGAACTAAAAGTATAAACGTAAAACTATTCTAATGGTAGTTTTACACCAAATAGAGATAACACCAATAATTGTTTTAAAACAGATATTTCTTAATTTTTTTCACGAACCTTGTACTTCAGACTCTATTATTAATAACAGCTAATTATATGTACTAGTATCGCCTATGGTCGGAATTCGATCAATATTTTAACCTGCCTTAACGGCTTTTACAACATACATTTCCAAATGAAAACACTGCAATTGAACGCGAATTGAAATCTCTATACGCATTCTCTACGTTTGACAGAAACCCAAAAATATTTATTTTTGCCGCTTGGTAGCGCTAGGAGTATTGCCATGCTGTTGAATCATGCGAAGGGAAATAAACAAACAAAAAGAGGGGATTGCATGTGTGTATGTTAACTTTATTTTACCTGCCTTAACGGCAACATACACACAGTACCTCCTTTTATAATAAATACTAAAAAAATGTACGGCGATTTTCGATGTTCACGTATTAATATATATGTAGATAGATGTGGAACAAATTATTTTATACAATACTTTTTTGCATGCAATTAACTGCTATGTGGAAATTGTAGATAAATACAATAAATAGTTGTTCATTCTAGTATAAAAATATAGTTACATGCTATTAAAATACTGAATCGATATATTTTGCAATGTGTTAAATTACTGAGGACAATATTGACAATTTTGTATGTCTTAAATACCCCGAATAAAAATACAAAATGGCCGGGTACACATAACTATGCATGCTTTGATGACGACCGCCCTAATGTGGTCCGTAACATATTAACAGAAGTCAAGAATGTAGTCCCGGGCAGTCGCCAGTTCAGTTTTTACATGTCACTCTAGATCAGCAATCCTCAAACTTTTTTGGCACAAGGCATCTCGGGATGACGTAGTGTCGTTCTAAGAAATTAGTTCGAAACATTTTTCTAGTCTTTAAGTAAAATAAATAATATAAAAAAATCCTAATAGATAGTATTATCATTTTAAAGATCTTCGTTTGAAATAAATATTGAGTAGTTCAAAATTTTTCATTTTTCCATAATTTACAATAAAATATTATATACTATATATAACCACTATATTTTTCTTTTAAACACTGAAAAATATAGAAAATTTATATCAGTTTTGAGGGCCTCCAAAGACCTATTTTTTTTGACCAAATCTAACAAATGAATTTTGTAGATCAGACTTTTCTCTTCAATTTGCTTTTTTTGTATCGTTATACGATCATTTTTTTATCGAGTTATGAAGAATAGACTTTCAGCTTTCTAAATATACAATAGTTATAGCCGTTCATAGAAAAGTGTGGATTTTGCTTTATTCGGAAATAACTCGGTCAAAAATGGTCGTAGAGCTTACTTTATTTTCTATTATTAACTGTAAAAGTTATTATTTATTGAACGCGAATTGATTTGGCATTCTCTACGTTTGACAGAAACCCAAAACTATTTATTTTTGCCGCTTGGTGGCGCTAGGAGTATTGCTATGCTGTTGAACGATGCGAAGGGAAATAAACAAACAGCGAGAGGGGAAATTATGTGTGTATGTTAACTTTATTTTACCTGCCTTAATGGCAACATATACACATAATTTTTTTGTGCACATCTTTCGAATGATATAAGTTTCATTCAATTATAAAAAACGCACGATAATTTTCAATGTTCACGTATTAATATATAGATTATAAAAACGAAATCATTTGGTTGGTTCAAAAGTTACAAAAAATCGAAAATAAGAATAACGAAAGATATACAATAAATGTTACAAGAAAATTTTGACAACAAGAAATAAATCCAAAATTTTGAACCACTGTTCTAAATCCTTGTGCTGGATCGCGAATCATTCGGCTAATGATGTAAACTATGGTCATCAGAGTGAAACTGAAGAACATTCTTTCATCAGAAATCTCATCAGGTTCATTTGAGATAAAATTTATCCGCGTGCAGTGTTTATCGTATTTCTTACTTGATATTTATGGACCTACATACAATATATATAATATATTACAATGTATTTAAATCGTCGCTATTCCAGATAATTAACCCGAATCTGATTATTTGATATACATATGTATGTATTTTTCAAGATAAATACTGAAATTCCAGTACATTATGTAGGCTAAAGTTGGGTAAATGCAAACCTCATCGCTAATATTGTATAATATTTTATATTATATATCTTGCTAATTTTGAATACATATTTATATTATATTATATTTATATTACAGGTACCTATTCCTCGACTTACGACTGAGATAGGTTCCTATACATCGGTCGTAAGTCGAGTTTTATATAAAAAAAAAACAACAAAAAGACTATTAGATACAAAATTTAAATATATAACACTTCTTTTATTTTTTCCACTTTTATTATTAAACATTTTTGGGATATAAAAAAAAGTACAATATAATTTTTGAGCCCCTTGATAACCATTTTCTCAAAAATAAAATATATTATCTAAAAATTCTATATATACACTTATACAAATATTTTTAAGTATCTATGCAAAGAAATGTCCTCAAAAATTTCTATTGTTGACAATTTTTGATTGTTGTTATTTGATTCAATTGTTGAATTTGATTTATTTTGTAATATGTGTGTACAATAAAGATAATGAGGAATAAATTGAAGAAAATAAATTTGGTCGTAAGTCGAACCATCGTAAGTCGAGGACTACCTGTATTTCTTTTGGGCGAGGTGTATTGACCTTATATTAAAACTATCGTAACAGGTAAACATTTATTTTTAAATTAGAATTTCTAATTATTTTAACCACAAATGAAAATAGAGTTGCAACTTGCAGCGTATTACATTTACCCCAGTGAGTGATTTGAGGCTAAAGAATAATAATAATTCATTGTCACATACATACATTAAAAGTTAAACAAATAAATAAATATGTAGAGTGCAGTATAAGTGAATTATATTCAAGAGTATATTAAAAATAAAATTCACAATTTTAAATTAACTTTATTTTATTGAGAACAGATACAAACTTTCATGCTCGGTATTATCAACCAATTTAAAGCTTCTTTAGCGTTAAATGCTCCTTTAACCTAAATTTTATATATTACAAACGTGATTTAAAAAATGTACATAATATGCGTTGTAAAAACATAGTGTAGAAAATTAAAAACCCATTTGATTAAATATATTATGCTTGGTTCTGTTAATAATATGACAGTTAGTTAAAGGAGAATTTAGTTAAACTTGATAATACTGGACGTCAGAGATATTAATTGAAGAGGATGTAGTAAATAAAGTATTTAAAGCTTTCAGGAGATGGCTAACTGCTTCGAGTACATAGAAAAAAATAATAAACCGTTATTACTTTTACATCGGTATTGCATTAAATTTTACTGTAGTAAATCCATTTATTGGACAATATGTTCTGTAACAACACTTTTATGAGAATTTGCTATAGTTTTAAATCAAACCAATAGGTAATAGCTTTTTAATTATTTCTGTGATAAAGGTAATTTTATAGTCTAGTAATAAAACATTTAAAAAAAGTTATCTCTCATTTATTTGATAGTAATACCAATACGATTGTAAATTGTATTAATTTATAGAAATAAACATTTAAATTTAATGCGTTTATAAATAGTTGATTAAGACCAGGCACGTATTAAGAGAAATTAACTGCTGTACAGATAAAAACTAGGATCAAGTAAAGAAAAATAATGTATGTACACAGAGCCGGCCTTAGCAAGTCTGGCGCAGTCAGCGAGATTTATTTCTCTCCCTCCACACATAAAAAATGTTCAAAAATCACCGAAAATATAATTTTTTGTATGTCATCTCGTACATTTTTGTAACGACTCTGATGAAAAAAATTCATAAGATTTAATTTATACTAGACTACATTACGAACAAAATGAGCTCAATTTGAACTCTACTACTAATAGAACCGGAGAATTGGGTCTCCGATTGATTGACCATATCTCTTAAACAAATAAACATAGTGAGATCATTTTTAATTTATTTTCTTTGTAATTTTATAGAGAACAAAAAAGTACTTATTAGTTTTCATGGATTTCGTGATGGGGTCGCAGATAAAGCGCAAAACGTAAAAAATCGTACATATGTGTGCCTTTCCTAATACATTTTATAACTCTGGGGATTAGCCTAACAGTGCTTGTACTTTTTTCATAAAAAATAACAATTTTGACAAGAATTTGAAGAAAATATTTAAGAAAAATAGATAGTTTGGAAAAATAAACATCAACTTTTAACCATTGCCCTAAAGAACCTTATTAAAGGTTTTCTAGGTTACTGAATAAGGATTTGTTGGTTAGCAGCTGTCAAATAATCGATTTTCCTTAGAAAAAAATGTTTTATTAACATTGTTTATTTTTAGCAATATATTTGCAAAATCGGTAAAAAAAGTAAGCCTGTACACTGATTTACAAAAAAAGTCGCTTATGACCCATTGTGCGCCACCTCTCCTCGTCTGGCGCCCCGAGCGATCGCCCTTTTTTATCCCCCCTCCCCCCTAAAGCCGGCGCTGTATGTACAAACATGATCAGTAGATATTTGAAATCATAACCTTTGACACTAAATAACTAAAAAACAGACCATTTTTGGATCATATATTGATGGGAAACTTTTGATCATCAAGTCATGAGTTACATTATACTTCAGTTTCAGCCAATTCGAGTATACATTTATAATTTACATTGATTTACTTCTCAAGTCTTCCTTTGCTTGATAATAAGCTACTACACTACATTTAATAATACCACTGAATTATTCGAATATGTAACACAAAAATAAATGTATGAGCAACTAAGTTATAAAACGAGTGTATAATTTTCCAAATCACCCCTAGAATCAATCGTTTAGCGAGGTTTTAAAACACTTGTTGGGCAAGTTTAATTTTGGCTGAAAGAATTCCTACCAACTGTTGATGAGCGGGCAAAATAGGGTGACTTAAACGTGTATGGAATACTAGTACATATACTAATTGGGTGGCCGAGTTTCAGGTAGCCAATTCCGAGAGGGATGTCCATTTATAACTTAATTAGATCTATTCTATAAATTTTACAGTCACCATTTCGACATACTTACAAATAAAAGTAACCATCTATACAAATACAATGGTTTTGTTTTCTTATTTTCCTTAATCGAAACTTTCAATTCATTTCGAAATAACTTTATTTCTTTGTCTGGTTTATATTACATATATACATTAAAGTAAGATCATTTGGATTACTCGGACCTTAAAGCAATTAATTTTACTTCTTGACGACTTTTAACAAAACATTTAACTTTTGCCCAATATTAGAAGCAAAATAACAACTTTCTGTTGATTTTTTGAGCACTTCAGGTTGGGGCGTTACAAAACATATGATTAAAATGTTTCAAAAGCATTGCATTTTATACGTTTCGATCTAAAAACATCTGCCAAGTAAATACACAGTGCTTCCTCGTGCTAAATTCACCAAAAGTAGTTAATTATTGTAGAATTTAAATAAACACCGATAAATTGCCTGGCATTGGTTAACTATTTAAAATTTATACAATTTTACTAAAAAATATTAGTTCAAAATTTGTCTTAATTATTTTTTCGTATATTTTTAATTTTTTGACAATTTCATTTTAAACATAAATTTTTGCAAACATCAAAATGACATTTAATGTCAAAGTAAATATTAATTTTAAAAAACAAATGATAATTTAAAAAAAAAATTGAGATAAGTCTTTGTAAGGGAATATTTTACAACAAACGTTGAATGCTCTACAAAAAAGATTCTATAAAATTTTCACGTAACATGTTTCGTTCTTGAGATATCTTGAAAAAATAAATATTTTGGAATGTCACCCCTCCCCCTTACACACGATTTTGATGATTTTGAAATAGGACCGTCCTCAAGTCAAACCCAATCATCCAACCAAGTTTCATTATAGACAGACAGACACGGAACGAAAAGTGTTTGTCTTGAAACGGAAAGATCAATTTAAAATTTTGAAATCGGAGAACGATTTTTTTGTCTCATTCTAAAACGATCACAAAGCTTCTCGTATCTTCGATATTACGAGGAAGCAAAATCGTCCATCTCTTATCTGAATTTATAAAAGGAAATTAAAATTATTATAAGTTAAGTGCTGCTTTAATCAGTAAGTTATTTAATTAATTCTCTGCAACTTTGTAATAAAATGCACTTGCATGTAAGATGCAAGAGACAGTTAATGCAGTTCATAAAATCATTGTTTATATTGGCGATTCAAGTGCATAAAGCTTAAAGCAAGTTTCTTAGTTATTATATTAACTTACAATTAGTTATCACGGTATGAGGATTGTAATACAAAGAAGCTACACTTGAATATTTTGAATATCTGTAAATTATTATTATATTAAATATACTTTAAAGTGTACAGCTGAAATTCTATTTCGACTTTTAAAAGGAGTAATGGTGTTGCCATGACAGGACTGTAACTAGAGGCTCGGTGAGCCCCGGGGGAAGAAGTGACCGAGGGTCTCCCAGAATATGCAAAAATAAAAATTGAAGACCTTTTTCTTGGTCGCTAATTTGAATTTTATACTTCTTCCTGATTTTAAAGGATAATAAATGTAAAAGTTAGCAACGAAAAAAAAAGTTTCACTTGGCGCAGGGGCCTCCTAGCCTCGGGGGCCCCGGGGCACTGCCCCAGTAGTATTTATGGCCCTGTGCGATGAATATAAAATCAACTAATTGTAACACAAAAAAACAGGAATATCTAAGAAAAGTCATGTCATTTGGATTGGCAATTAAGTCAATTAGATATCCAAAATGACCCAACTTACACCCAGAAACCAACATTCATGAATTTGAATTAATTTGATCTATGTCATAAGACTTTGCAACCGTTTTTTCTACGTGAGAAATATTTTCCGCATCAGCAGTAAAATATAAAATACATTGTTTTTAATAAGTCTGTGCATACTAACAATTTTTTCTAAGGGAAAAATATTTTCATGAGAAACAGCCTTCAGGCACAGCAAATTGTTTTACAGTTTTAAAATAATTAATATACATAGTAATAACTAATAACAAGCTCTAGCTTTAAGTGACCAAAAATTAAACAAGATTGGTATCATGAAAGATACGTCTGTTATACGATCAAAATCATACAAATATTATCAAATAACCAGAACGATGGTTGTATCCACTCCCCATTACCTTCAACGTACAGTAAGACCTCGATTATCCGAGGTAATGTGGGGAGGAGGTATCTCGGATAAACGAAAACTCGGAATAAAAAATTCGAAAATTTTAATAATTTTTTATGAACATATGTAATTGAAATGGTAGAATGAAATTTAATAACAAAAGTACATATAACGTAGATTAATCTTTGGGGTACAAACCATTGTTACTGCATAACGTGTAACATGTCACTAACGCGGTTTAAGAAAGTCCGTAATAGAGTACTGTTTCAACCTGCTCATTCGACTTTTTTCCTTTTTTGAGACATGGCAATCGGATAAACGAGATCTTACTGTACATAAACTCGGATAACACGGAAGAAATAAATAAGTTCGTTGCCTCGGATAAAGTGGAGACTCGGTTGATCGAAGGGCGGATAAACGAGGTCTTACTGTAGTAGAATTTATTTTGTATCGTTAATGTTTCTCTTTCAAAGGTTTATATTAAATTTTAACTATACATATATATTTTATGAATTTATATATACCGGATGTTTTTTTTTAAAGTTGAACTTGAAATCCCATTAAAGTGATCTTTCTAAGGTTACTCTATAATGTCAATATTTAGCCCTTCGTTATTTTGGAAATAATCAACTGGAAAGTTTTTAAAAAAACACCCGATATATATTATAATCACCCTAATCCAGAAAACACACTCTTGTTCCATGAAAAGGTTGAATATATTTTGTCGTTGTTATTTTTATGTTTAAATTAGGTTAATTAATTGCTGTTTATTTTCATATTTTAAAATGTAAAAAAATCCTATTTAAAAAATATTTTTCTTATATAAATTTTAATATTCCCACTAGAGCTGGGCGCGGGCCGTGAATTTTTCGGGTCACGTCGGGTCACGGCCGTGACCCGACGTGACGTGAGCGATTTTCAAATATTGGATCGTGAGCGGGCGTGATCGTGAGTCAAAATAAAACAATCGGGCGTGACCGGGCGTGAGTATATTTTTGTCGTGCGTGAGTCCGTGAGTATATGTATGTATATTTTGATATTTCTTTAATTTCTGATCTCATGCATATATGTATGTATAATAATCTGTTAAATCGAATTTTTATATTAAAAATTTTATTTATAATATATTATTCCAGTCACGAGCGTGACCCGCCGTGCGTGATCGGGCGTGAGTAAAAAAATAGAATTCGTGAGCGGGCGTGATCGTGAATACTTTTTTTGTAACCGTGAGTGAGCGGGCGTGACTAAAAAAATTTCTCTCGTGAGCGTGCGTGATCGTGAGCAAAAATTACTCACGCGCCCAGCTCTAATTCCCACCATTACATTTTCTGCAAATAGAAAATAAATATATAAGTAATAGTGTTTTTAAAAATATGATAGTAAAATTAACTTTTACAAAAACGTCCGTGTCAAATGACCCTTATCCTAAAATCAATGCACAGTATTTCACGACCATAGTTTTTTTGTCGCTGTTGTTTAACTTATCATTGTAAAGAGCGGTTTTTTGCGTGATGAATAAAAGATACAAGCTGTAAGTTAGTTGCTGCACATCCCTGCACACTATTAATAGTTTAATTGTACAATATTTCATATAGCGAAGCCGTGCGGTAGTTTATAACATTTATTTAATTATAAATTAGATATAAATACTGCAGAGAACGACCATTGCGCATGTAAAGCTTTTTATAGCGAGTCGGTGTGAACGATTAAGCAAAATGCTACGGAACGACAACGGCGGATATATTTTATTATTGAGTTGGAAAAAAAAATACAAATGTGCTCGGGTTGAGCAAACAGCACACATCGAGAAATGACATTTTTCAATTAAAATGCCTTCTTTACACAATTGCAGAACGACTTCACCGTGGCGATTCTACGAGCGTTAGTGTTGGTGTGTGCGTGAGCTTGCAGTGGCGGCCGTTACATTGGTGACGTTGTTTGTAACGCTGGAAACTTCCGCTCTAAACTATCTAAGACAGGCCTGCACAACTCAAAATGTAATACTTTTACGGGTCGAAAGAAAATATGACAATAATAAACTATTAAGAAAATAATATTATTTAATTATTTAAAAATGAAATATTTACATTATTTTTCTGTATATGGGTAAATCCACAGAACGTGGCCGCATTAGCTTTAAATTAAAATACTCAAATGCTTCTTCAAAATGGAGCATTGAATGTCGTCTCAAAATCTTCGTAACAAAGAGAAGAATAATTGGTCTCAATTTCAGGAGTGTACTTCGGATGTTCCAAAAGTTACAGCAAATAAACCAAATAAAAAACGCTGAAATTCCCGTTCGCTGGATAAAACAATCGCGCATATGAAATGTAAGAGGTGTTCCATTCTGAAAACGTGAAAATAACCGATTTTTCAATGCAAATTGTGCTGCAGTTTTGATATGAATCAAGCAATCGACTTGTAACTCCATGTTTACATCCACAATAAAGTATACTTTGAGTTCGTGTACTTATGGGTGGGTAATATACATTCCCACACGCGCACTATTGCCGTTCCCCCAAAGCGGCCACGTTCTGTGGATTTGCCCATATACATTAAGGTGTTTTTATTTTATTTTATTTTTTCGGTCCCATTGGCCTATGCTTTAGCTTTGGATCAAAAGTTAATTGCCCCAAAATTTCAGACTCGTAGATCAAATCTGTGAACGGCGCAAACCGAGTTTTATAAATATTTATAGTCATACCATGTCGAGAAGTTGGTTGTGTGGACCTCAAGGGTCGAACCCACGGCTTATTTTATTTCCGTACCAAGCCCCTAAGTTATGGAAATAAAATTATGGTAAAAACGGCATTGAGCCATTCAAAAACTTAATCATTTACAAATTTTGGTAGGTAAGTATCGAATTATTTTTCATTTATCAGGATGTGTAAAAAAAGTTATCTATAGCGTT
Source organism: Sialis fuliginosa (assembly GCA_961205875.1). Lineage (NCBI taxonomy): Eukaryota > Metazoa > Arthropoda > Insecta > Megaloptera > Sialidae > Sialis > Sialis fuliginosa. The sequence continues at coordinate 6,336,030 of OY540809.1, forward strand.
CTTGAATGATTTTTAAAGAAACTATGCCAAAAATAGTATTTTATTTGATTTTGTCATTTCATATAAATAAAAAATTAAAGCTTATCAATTCTGAATTTTCCTTAATACCATCCTGCTGTAAATCAATTATCATATTGCCTAACTTAACTCTAGGGTCTAACGCTTTCTAACATTGAAAAATCACATTAAAATCGGTTTAGTACAATTGAAACTAGAAAGTACTGTATTTCTAATACCTATAACATGAGTATAAATTAATTCAGGAATCAACCCCCCTGATTCTGGATACAGGAGCGCCACTGCACACATATACACATGTATGTATGCTTGCAGACACGACGGCCTTGGCAACGATGGCTGATGCTGCACGTTTGTGTGCGTGCGTGTGTGTGTGTGTGCGCGCGCTGTTTAATGTTGGAATTATTCATACCTTGTGTAGACAGTGTTGGAAAATACGTGTGTGATGGACTGTACAAGAGAACCATTCCAAGGAAAATTCACACTTCAGTTTTACACTCAAATAGGCTATTGCTTAGAGTCAGCGGTTCTTAAACTTATGTAGTCTAGGGACCCCTTTTGAAAAAATATTTCTCAGAGACCCCCTCCCTGCAGGGGTTATTTAAAGAAAATTTTAAAACTGCAAGACTTTATTTTTTGCTCCATACTTACAATTTTTGTTTTTCAACTGCAATGACTTTTTTTGTTCTATATTTCTTACATTTTTTGCTTTTACAAATACAGTGACCTTTTTTCCACACATTTTATTATTTAAACATTGTTTCAATTTTTTGCACTACACAAATTTGCTTTTACAACTGCAGAAACAAGCTACTTACTAAAATAACCCTTCCTCTCTGATAGAAAAACAAAGAAGGTCGTTAGATACTAATTAATCACTTGTAAATAAAAATGTAAAAGTACTTTAATTTAGGCCAAACATGTTTCACGGACCCCCGCAAAAGTTTCGCGGACCCTAGTTTAAGAACCGCTAGCTTAGAGGTTTTTGAAATGAACAATTGCGTTAAAGGGTTTTTTATTTTATTTATATGTTTGTTTGACACCTATAAATGATAAAATCACAAAGTGCTAATAAATCCATCCTTGCGTTTTTGAAGGGGGGGGGGTAAAACTAGTCACTTTTCAATGTTTTTAAGTATAACTCGAAAATGTAAAATTGTCCAATTCTGTTTAGTTTTCGAGTTATACTTAAAACATTGATAAGTGACTAGTTTACCTCTTCCCCCTCCTCAAAAACGTAAGCGTGAGTTTACTAGCACTTTGTGATTTTATCATTTGTAGGTGTCAAACAAACATATATAAAAGAAAAAAACTCGTTAACGCAATTGTTCCTGTCTACCTCTTATTTTATGTTTGACTTATTATAATTAACTAATAATCCTAATGTCTTGAACCCCCTCCCCCAAACCTCAAAAATTATTTTATTTATTTATTAAATATCGTCGGTGAACAAGAAAAGTGACACAACTCAAAAATTCTCCTTTTTGAGTTAAATAATATAAAAAGATCGACTTTTATCAGAAAAAACGACATAAGATAGTTCATAAAATACTCGATAGAGAGATCTTGTATCACTTTGCCGTTTTATAACTTCAAAATACTTAACAATATTTTTAAACCATTCTCCTGAAAATGAGTATTTTTGAGATGTGTCACTTTTCTTGTACACCGACGATATACTAAAGTAACTTTTTTGTCTATGTCACAATCAATGACCCCCCCCCCCCCCCCAATTATCAATTCTCAGACTATGACCCTCCCCAAATTGCAAACCTAGATCATTATATAAATATAAATCAAATAAATATAAAAAGCGATATTTGAAAAAATATATTTAACATTTACTTACCACAATTTTAACTGTAGTGTCTGTATGTTGAACGCCATCGCTTGCACGTACAGTCAGTTTGTAGAGGCTTTTAATTTCGCGGTCCAAGGTGTCGCGTAACCGCAGTTGTCCGGTAATGGTGTCCAGGTTAAATTTGTCATCGGCACCGGCCACGAGCGAGTACTCCAACCGACCGATAGTGTCGGCATCGAGTGCACGTATTGTGCCGACGATCTGACCGATACCCAGGTCTTCAGATACGGTGAAAGATAGTGGAGAATCGCGAAATGATGGAGGGCTGTCGTTTTTGTCCAGAACTGTTATTCGAACCTGAAAATAAAATAAATTTATTAGTTAAAAACAAATATTCTCTACAAAATTTAAAATTTCAGACGAGTAGGGGAATCTGTTGTACTTTTGACTACCCTGTACTGTAGAACTTCCCACTGGTTAAAAATAGTTTGAGTGTGTTTTAATTGTTCAACACATTATTTATATTGGTTAAAGGTACATAAAAATATTTTAAAACAACATTAACTGTTCTGAATTAATTCAGAAAAATAATCACAGATTTCACCATAAGATAAAGATAAATTTTTAGATTTTCTGAAGTGAAATTGAAATGTATAAAATTCAAAATAATGAAATATGTCAGAATGCGATAGAGTGTTTGAAAATTGTTTTATGTTGTCTATAAATTACATTAGAATTTATACGTACAATTCATAGACAATATAACAATTATTCTCGCAATGAAATTTTACTAGATGAAGTACGTTTTACTGCAAAATTAACGCTCTAATACTAAAATTAAATAATAAACTTAAGTTATTTGATGATGACAGGTGTTTTAATACTATTTATTATTTATTTAGAGATTTTATTTTTATTCTTTATGAGTTTAAGCTAATAGCTCAATAGTAATGTTAATTTCTGTTCGGGTTAAGTATTTGAAGGTATGTGTTTTTTTTAGAGACATAAGAAAGTTAAGTATGTTGCTGAGTTGCCGATCATAGCAGGTTTTTACAAACAGGGGGGCAGGATCTAAGGGATGTAACGGTAGGAGTGCTTGAAGGTTGGAATTAAATAAATTTTACTTTAAAAATATTTATTAAGTCAGTGCAATAAACTTTTACTCAATATTACACAAACTACGTATTAATTTAAAATTTCTTGGCAACCTCTCTGAACTTCTGTACTTAAAATTCATGGTGTGTTTTAATGTATTCTATTAAAAACGTTAATGAAATACTGATGAAAAATTTAAATTTCAGAAATTTTAAATAAGATTTCGATCAATAATTTTTTAGGGGTATCAAACATGTATGACAATTCTATGAAGATTATTAACGGAGGTGTTAAAATAGAGTTCAACACCTAGTTTAAATCGTTCATAGTTAGATAACAACCCATGTAGGAAATGCCAGCCTTGATAATGGGCCCAAACTTGGCCCAATATTGGATTACAGTGTTGCTTTTTCGATATTGGTCCCAGTCTAGACCAACCTTTGGGTCACATATTCTTTACTCAAGATTTGACCAACTCTGAGTCAACCATGGTACGACAAGCCTTGGCCAAGTCTTGAACGAAGTTATCATTTATATCTTGGTTCAGTGTTGGCTAGCATTAAATATAATTAAATAAATAACAGTAATTCAGAATGTGTTAATGAACAATATTAAAAATTAATTAAGAACAACCCATTCTTATTATAAAATGAATTTCAAATGTTTGTTCAGTAAAATGATTCTAAGAAACAAATTATAAAAATATTTTACATTAGATGCGTTTATGGATATTAGTCACGTCTTACTGGTTTTAATAACTATTAGTTTAATTATATAAAGAAGAAAATTACAAAACATTTAATATCTTGACACATTTTGAGATAAAATGTTTAAATTATCCTAAAGTCCTAGTCGACAAGCTAGATTTTATTCGAAAGGTCTTAACTTGAACCTGTGCTTTTTTGAGCTTTCAGTAATGACTACTGATTGCTAAATGCTAATATATATAAATATAATTATATTAAAAAATCGAATTATAAATAAAATGAAAAATTCTGAGAATTTTTGCTTAAATTCAAGCATTTTTCGAGTAAAAAATGATTGAAAATCCAGAAATTTCTGTTTGGTTTGGTCTATACATATAATAAAAATGGACATTATCAGAAAAAGTGTTTCAAACAAAAGTTGTTTATTTATTTTTTCGTAAATTACGAATCTGCAACAAAAAATATTTATTTCGATTTGAAAAAGAAATGTTTAATGTTTTAACTGCCAGTAATTGCATTTACAAATCATTTAAACATAAAAATAATATAAATTCAGTTGATAACAAAAAATCAATTTGTTAAAAAAAACATTCCCCGTAAACGGTTTCTTCAACTCATAAAGATACTAACAAAGGTAATTTTATATCATCATTATTTTAAGATCTCCAACATAATCAATTTAGCTTTATAATTAAAGAAAACTCACACATATAAATATGAAGAAACACGTGACATGACTAGAGGGTGAATAGGAATAAAAGATTCCATTAATAGCGTCGATAATATGAAATCAATTAGCCGACACATATCTACAGCTTGGTATCTTCATCCATCTTGACACACACACACACACACACGCCGTGAACTTTGTACTGACCGCGGCTCCCGGTTTCAGGTGTATGAATGCATGTGTGATTATGTATGTATGTGCCAGAGGTACTAAAACTTTGAATTGCAACTCGATTGAACTGACGCGGTCAAAGATGTAGACAACTTTTAGATTCTGATGTGGATACAATGAAATTAGGCTATATACAAAATATACATACGTCAAATACCTAATTATAATTATAGGACCGTAACTAGAGACTCTGGGACCCTGGGGCAGCAAGTTATCGAGGGGTTCTCTGCCCCCCCTCCCACAGTACATGCAAAATATAAAAACTGAAGAACTTTTTTTTGTCTCAATCTTGTCGCCCCCAATTTTCACGCTACTGCGGGGTAGTGGTTACGGCCCTGTAATAATTAGCTGATCAAGTAAAAACGACAAATAATAACCAAACGAGTTATTTTTTTAAGAGTAAAGTCGATATATATCAGGGCTTCGAACCGGAACTGAACCGAAAACCGGAAAAACCATTATTTTTTGCCGGAACGAAAACCGGAACAGAACCGAAATAAAAATAACGGTTTTTTCGGTTCAGTATATATTAAAATACGTACATTAACATGATCTTATTTCCCACTTCAATTGTCGTTCGGACTAACATACAATATAGGTATATATTCTAAATGATAGTAGAAAAAAAAATTTTATTACAAATAATTTTTTTTTAAATAATCACTCGGAGCTGAACCGAAAACCGCAAAAACCGGAAAAACCGTTATTTTTTGCGGAACGAAAACCGGAACCGAACCGAAATATATTTTTTCACTCGAACCGGAACGAAAACCGAAACGAAAAAAATAACGGTTCGAAGCCCTGAATATATATGGAACACCATTTTTATTTTAGGTAATAAAACTGTGGTTTATTATTAAAAGTCAACATTTATCATTTCATTGGACAGAGAATTTAATCGTTTAACGAGATAAATAAGCAAACATAGAATCATTAATTGAAAACAAAATAAAAATAAAAAATCTGAAACAACAGAAAATAAGCCTCTTTAAAAAAGTGCGTGTATTATTTACCAAAGTGAAATGTACTCTACCAGGCTCTACCACAATAAATGTTATTGAATATATTTCAAAATAAAATAAAAATTTCATTGTAATTTAATTTTTTATAAAAGTTGTTGTTTTACTTCATTTTAAAGTTATATCGTTCTCATTGAAAACTTCTACATTATTATAATAATTCAAATCTAACTTATTATTAAACATGATTTATTACGATTTAATAGTTTTGACTTTGGTAGCTTTCAACCCTTGCTCTGAAATTTAATATCTTCTGTATGCTTTTTATGGCATAGTGGAAACAATGTAAATTCAATTACAGATTTCATTTCCTTGTGTAAATAAATATGTAATACGTTTAAATCAATGTTTTGATAAGAAGTAATGTTATCAAATTTCACTTAAATTGTGTTGTTGATATCTAAATCTTGTTTTATTAAAATGTTAAAATATCTATAAGAAAAAAGAATTATATATGCAGGTATGTTAGGTATATATGGAATAAATATTTCTTATTGTTAATATGGAAGAAAAGAAGCAATCAATCTTTAAATACTTTCTACTGTTTTCGAGAACTTGATTTGCACAATAATAGTTGTTCTTTATAGTCGTTTAAGTTTAGTACACTCTTGAAGACGGGTTCAAGGTGATTTCGAAACACGTATTGAGGGTTTAGTAAATTTGTAGCAATACATATTTTGATTAAAAAAAAACTATAAAGTAATTTACTACTTTTATGTTAAAAATTCAAATTACTTTTTAGAATAAAAAAAAAAAACTACTATAAAACCGAAATCCTCACCGTGTACCTACATATTTATAAATTTATTTTCTAGAGAGTATTCTTCTATTCAAATTAATTTGTTATAAAATTAATAAAAGAACAAAACATGGAGTTTGTCAAAAATGACTTAAGAGTTTAAAAATCTCAATGCATATGGCATTAAAAATGTTATGTAAAATCATTGCAAATGTAAATATCTACCTTGGAAGCCACGGGACTTTCTTATACGTAATCGACAGTGAATTGAACAGTGTACGTGATTCTTATTTTATTAAAACATATTTCTGACAACTGACAAACTAATGAATCGGACATAAACTATAGATTATTAATTATTATTAATTTTTCTTCTTCAAAAATTTGTTTTTTCGAAAAAAAAGAATTAATAGAACATACATACATACATTATAGATATTAATATTACCTACAATTTTTAACTTGATCATTTTTCTCTAATTCGCACTGTTTCACAGTAATTAGAAAAATTCAAAAATCGACGACAGTAAACATCCGTATCCGGTTGAAAGATCGTTTTCAAAAATAGGAGGTTTTCTCCCAGATAAAAATTAATCTTAAATATAAAATTTGTATAATATTTGAGTTACAGCGCTTACAGACCGACAGACACTCAGACATCATGGCGAAAATAGTCAGAATTGATTTAGGGAAGGTCAAAATGGATAATTCCATAAAAATCCGGATTTTAAAAAAAAAACGGCTTCACTATACACCTATCCCCCGATTTACACGGTAGATACGTTCTGCACAAAACCGTGTAAACTGAAATCTTGGATTTTGCTAAGAAATATCGTGTAAAACGAAAAAAAAACCCAAAATGTGCATGATTCAGTAATTTATTTAAGTAAAACAAAAGTCAGACATCTTGGAAAACTCAAAATTGTTCTTAGTTCATGAAACAACAAACATATGAAAGTAATATAAGTAGATATTTAATTTATTTTACATTAGGAACAAAAAATTAAAAAAGACTCTTAAAAATTAATTACAAATAAGTTTAATCACTTTCTTGAACTATCAATCGTTTCTTTCTGGTAGGTATGATTCCCCTAAATGTATATTTTACAAGCCCGCGGGAATCTCCTGTTCTTTTCATCAGGTTACCGAAGGAAAAAAATTCAAAAATGCCATAAAATCTTTGTATAGGCGTATATGGAGCGGAATAAACATTTTTATTAGTTTTTTGAAAATTGTCAATTTATAAATCGTGTAAAACAAGTGCCGTGTAAATCGGGGGATAAGTGTACTTACTTATACTATATGTATATTTCATATAAATGGGTACAAGAAATTAAAAATGTAATTTCAGGATATCGGATGTTATATATACAAATACATGTATGTGTGTATGTATGTACCTACACATGTGTAATTAAATGTGTTTGTGTGTGTATGTGTGATGAAATGTGCACATTCCAGCAAGGGAATAGAGCGACAAGCAGCGCCGCCCCGAACATAGAGAGAGAGAGCTAAAGCACGTAGTAAGTGATCAATTGTTCACCGACGCTAATGGCTCTCCTAGCGCATTTATCAGACACACGTCGACAATTTAATAATTGTGTGTGTGTGCCAACCACGGAGTGTTTGAGGCACACACTATAACGATGTAATATATACGTCTTGTGTTTCTCCATGTACCTATGTATCATTGTTTGGGAGTTTGTATTTGCGAAAAAGATAGCCGAAAAGTCACTGAAACTAAAAATATACACCTTAACAACAAGCAATGTCACTCGACACGTGTTTCGACTTCACAAGAAGTCTTCATCAGGAGCCTAACAGAATTTCCAGTAGCCGAAAAGTCATAAAATCAAGATACTTTTCAACGGTTTTAAACAGAAATTTTAATTCGATTTTTGCATACTATTGCAGTTTTTAATTCAAGGGAGTTAATTCGATTATACAGAGTGGTCCGGTTTGGGATACAGATATTTTAGGAGCTGATTGCTTGGGTCATTGTAAGTAAAAAATTGTAATAAAAAGAGGGGTCTATCTTCAATACCCTCTGAGCTACAGGGTGTTTAAAAACTTCATTCAGAATAGTATTTACAAACAGAGATTATCTTATAACTTCCAAAGTAATGTAACTAGAGCAACCACAACGAGTCAGTTTCATAGGTAATTAACTAACGTATTTTTCAGTAATAACGTTATTGCTAGTTGTGTTTCCAGTTCAGTTGCAAATTTTTATGAAAATGACATTTTCCCCCAAAAGTACCTATAATATGTGGTATTTTTTATCATTATTTTGGTGTGTCATAATGTTACCTACAAATTCACGATACCAAGTTTGGTCCTGGGTCTTACAGTTTTCCAAATATAAATTTATTTAAATAATCTCCAAAGTGACTATTTTGCTACCAGTACCTACCCTATTAAATGAAACAGTAAACAACTAATTATATAATTATAAACAAACAAAAATTATGACTGTTTCATTTAATAGAGTATGTAGCAAAAAAGTCACTTTGGGGATTATTTAGATAAAATAACTGGAAAACTGTAAGACCCAGGTTCAAACTTGGTATAGTGAATTTGTAGGTAACATTATGATACACCAAAATAATGATAAAAAATACCACATATTATAGGTACTTTTGGGGAAAATGTATTGAAGTGATAATTGATTAACAGAGAAACATCTGTTTGGAACTATCATCTCTCATACATACCAAATTGTAATTTAAAGCATATTTGCATACTATAAATTTTCAACTGACCCCTTTGGGATTATATGCATGGAAATGGCGAATCTGACATTTAAGAAAAGATGGCCGCCATAAATTTTGGTAACAGTTTCATATACGGACTAGCATTGGTTGTTATGTATCCATAGTCTTTCCTAATCTAATAGAACAAGAGCATTGTTAAGGTTGTGACAGACAGTTGATTCCGGTCCAGTCTCGCTCCAATCAAAATTTAAATATACAGTGAACAATTAAATCATTCATACTGTAGGTATCGTTGCAGGTCTCGATCCAATCACGCTTCGATAAAGATTTACTATATTGAATATTTGATTAGACCCTAAGTATTCCTTTTTCTGTGTACAGCAATAAAAATATTAATAAAAATAAAAATAAGGACATTTCTGGATAGTTAAAACTACTAATAAGTTTTAAATACAGGATATTCTTCAATTAAATTTTGAATAGGAAACGTATCGACAGCGCAGAGGGTATTCAATAGACACGGCGAGTATTTTTCCAAACATAATAATATCGCAGTTGGCGTAGAGCCTGTCTTGTTTTCACATATCCCCGGTAATTATACGCATTGTTCTACATCTAGCCACCCACCGTATATCTCAGGGAACATCCCCCCTCCCGCATGATAAATGTCCGATTGTTAACGTTGGAAGGCGCTCGTGGTTAGGTTTTTAATTGGTATTGTCTTTTTCATTTAGCCTATCGATTTTGATTTATTGTAAAAAATTAATAGTTACATTCGATAACCGCCGCACGATTTCGTAGCGCTGCAGGACGTGGTCGAAAACCCATACAAAAAAATATATAAATGTCTTACCGGGATGCATTATATGATAATGTATATGGTTTACAGTTAAGCTATAATATTACCTTTAAAAATGCTTTTCGAATATTATTTATTATTGATGGTACAATTTGAAATATATATTTAAAAATTTCTGTAGTGACTGCTTTTTAAGTAAAATAACTTATGAATAAAAATAGGCCAGTAACAAGTAAACATTTATTCCTATTTAAAGTTTTCATTTTTTACAAAAAAAATTATTTTTTTCATTATTTTCATATTCAGTTGATGTGGATAAGTTGAATATATATTTCGAAAAACTAAAATGTTTAAAGTTTGGATACGTAAGTAATTGACCGAATAGTTTATGTTTAAATTTTTCTTCTTTGACAAAGTAGTTTTAATTTATGTCATTTACCGGTTATAGATTTAATAAACATAGATTTGACTCTAATTTTTATATAGCTATAAAATTTACAACACTTTAAAAACCAAGTTGTTAAACGCCATAACAATCATAATAACATTTTAGAGTAAGGATATAAAAAACACACTTAGATAAAAAAAATCAAATTATTAAATTGTAATCAATTTTCGTGCTGAAACCTGCTTCATTATAAGGGGTATCGTTGTATCCTTAGTAAAACAATAATTATTTATTTATATTTGACGTTTGAGCATTAGAGATATAAAATATATAATTTATATAATAAACATCTAGCGTTTGATGTTCACAAACTACCAGCATCAGCTACAAAACAATTATAACGTCCGAATAAAATCAAATCGTAGTAAAAAATAATCGTATATAAAGGTATATATTTTTTGATACTGAATTAAATAGTTCATATATGATTAATTGTGCATAACTATCGACATATAATGTCAGCAGTAAATCATTGCCAGCCTGGAACCAAACTCTACGGGTTTCAGAGAAATCTACAGCTTTCCTATTTCATTCCTACAGTGCTTCTCAATCATTTTTCATATCAAATCGTTATTTGAAGGTATATGAAGCTTTTAAAATATTTTTAATTATAACTGAACGTATTTATTTTTATTAACATTTTATCGTTTAAATCTATAAATATTTGTATAAAATATGAACAATAATGTCCGGTATTATAATGGAGTTCGCAAAATTTGCTAGCTTGCAAGCACTCTCAAATGGAGTATTTATTCTGTACTAGTATCTATGGATTAGCTATGGAATTTAAAACAGTGATACTTCAACTAAGTGTAACACAGTTGGCAACTTTGACCATACAAAAAATTTTCATAATATTACCACGGTTTTATTACCGTTGGTGTTTACATAGCACGCGTGCGCGAAAATTGTCAAACATTTCATAAAATTTAAAGATAACTGTCAGATATGTTTGAAACCTCATTTGGAAATGCTTGCAAACTATCAAATTTTGCTAGCTCGTTTTTAATACCGGACATAAATTTATTATTATAAATTTGTGGCTGTGTTGAAATCAGATCTGTTACTTTTTCAAATATTTCAAGAGAAGAAAATTAAAGTTTGCTGGCTAATAGAAATTTAAATTAACAGATTTGATAAAAATTCATCAAAATATTATTTTATAATAATTTGGCTTTTCCACCTAAAATATTATATAATAATATATACTTATTCGACATAGGTATAGGTAGGTACAAAAACATTACAAAACTACAGTGGACGGAGGAGACTAGGACGTGCCCTGGAGCAATCAGGACAGGAGATATTCACAACGCTCATACAATCAAAGGTGTATTCATTTTTTAGTCCTAAACTAGTTTATTCTATACTTCTGTTAATAAATATATGCTGTTATATATTTATATATTATTATACACATTTTCTTCTGTAGGCTTTCGTGGCCGTTGTTCATAAGAGCCAACTTTTCGGGCTGTTGTCTACCTTGTCGTATTTTCTTTCTTTCTGAAACTGAAACACTTCTGAAGAAGACTCCAACATGAGAGTCGAAACGTCAAGTAAGAAAATACGACAACGTGATCAACACCCCAAAAAGTTAGCTGTCATTATTATATTTGCTTTTGCCATAGAATCGCAGAAATAATTTAATTTCTGCACGTGCCAAATAACCGATAGATAACATAACAAACTCTGCAAAATGATTTTAGTATACTTTTGCTTAAGAGCATCAGAAATAAAATGAAATTGATTGTTTTAAAAAGCTGGCCTTAACTTAACTTTATGTGCATTTAAAATAGTTTTATATATGCATGTAGGTATATAACTGACAATTCTCCAACTGGCAATGAATTATATATATACTTACATGCATATAGTATATATTTCTACACGCATATGCATATATTTTTACAATACATCTTAACAGAATGGTTGGTGATTTTAATGAATGTATACCACACATCTATTAGAATATGTATTCGTGATAAATTCAATGAATTATAAATTATTTGTATTTGTACATTTATTTACACGCAATATAAGCAGTTAATATTAATTATATAAAATATGTCAATTTACAAGACTGTAAAAAAAAGTGATACCAACGATACAAAAAATAAAGAATACAAAAAAAAAGTTTACGACATATTTTTTTTAAATGTGTGTTTTTTTAATATATTTTTTAGCCTTATTGGTGACACATTCAACCAGTTAAAAATGTGTTTATAAATATTAAACAAAAGGCTGGAAAATACTACCTCTATATTTTAAACACAAAGTACAATAAGTTATATTAAAAATTATTTTAAGGACTTTACGAGCTCTCTGACAAAAGATTTTTATTAGTCACTTTCAGTTTCGGATGAGCAAAATCTATTTTAGTATCGGTTTTAGTTTAAGGATGTATGCATATTTTTTGAAATTGATAAAAGGCCAACATTCTTCAACCTAACAAAAACTAACCAACATAAAACTAATCAACTCGATTTCGCCCCAATAGATTGCCCTAACCAACACAGTTAACTTATATTTTATTAGAACATCAATTCTGTTCGATTTATAAAATATTATATAAATACATGATATTGCTCATTTAGTATATAATATAATACCTACTCATTTAGCCATTTTAAGAAGCAATTTTTTTTCTATGTGTCATTTTATTTCTTTAATGAACAAAAACTATTTTCTTAACGCTAGTTTATATTATATTATATTAACTATTGTTAAAACAAAAAAAAAACTGTTCAATATTGTTTACAAATGCTACAATAGTTTAATAAGTGTTAGAATACTTTATTTAATGCTCTTCAATATTTCTCATTTCATTTAAAATAGTGTGCGTTTAATTTGTTCTCTAATAATAATTATTATAATTTAATTTGTATTGAATTATTGAAGAAAGTTAAATAGTGGGATACGTGTTAAAAATATTACAAATAGATGTACCCCACTAGCTTAATATTTTGACTATTCTGAAGTAAATTAGTTTCAATTTTATAAAAAAAAGTAACTAGGGTCGAACGAGGTAAATATGAAACACCAAAAAAATGGGGTAAAAGTGAAACAAGCTTGCAACTAAAAAATTAGTTTGTTTATAGGAGAATTATAAAAACTGATATCATCATTAAATACAGATTTCCCTGTTCGTCGATGTCAAAACGTGTGAATTAAATTTTAATTCTTTGCACATAACTTTCTGTATAGCTCAGATATTAATTAGTTACAATTTCACATTGATATGCCACAAAGAAGATAAATCAAAGTTGCCTTTGTAGCTTTTCTTTTAATTTTTCGAGAAATATTTTCCATTAGAGGCCTGTTTCACTTTTTCCCAAATTAGAGGTTAAAAATGAAACACACTTTTTTCATTTTTAAAATTCCGTGTTGTATCGTAAAGTTCAAGTGACGTAAGTATTGAAAATGGTTATTCATAAGCGCATCTAGTAGAAAAAATTAAAGTATGAATTTGTATCGTTAACTGTCAAAAAACATGAAAGATTTGTATTTTGTTTCACTTTTACCCCAGTTGACCCTACCTAAATATAAACGACCTTGAGAAAAGTGCATTAAATACTGTTTTAAGGGGGCTAATTTCTTATTAACAAACATTTCTGTGACAGTTGCTTTACATTATCGATTCATTGAAACAAGCAGGTATGATTGAAGTTAACTGTCTACATTGTAATCAAAATAATTGACGATTAAATTATAGTCAGTAAAATCGCCCACACATATTTTAGATTAATTTATTGTACACAGTTCACTCTAACTATATAATTTCGTAGCTGAATCAATAATTTACAAAGTACGACTTTTGTTTACATCTATTTGAGCAATTAATTTTTTTCTGTTGTTATTCTTGGATTTAAAATATATCACTCATCGGATATTTTAGTTAAATTATTATACGTATTAATTTCAACAAATGATTATTTTGTGAACGTATTATAGCAATGATGCAATCATCTGTTTCAAATTAAGTGGTGTATGGCATCATCGATACGAAAAATCGTTTGAAATGTTTTGATTTATATGAGATATAAACTACAGGACAATGTTAATGACCTTATTATAATTATATCATTATGGGCGTTTTTTGACCTTTCTTTTACTCAACAGGTAAGTACATGGTTTTATTCTGAAAGAATCTTTTAATTAAATTTTTCTTACTGAAAAACTAATTCATGTGATTATAAGAATAAATACAAATCTAAGTAAACCCGAAGAAATTTTGATTTTTAGATACAAAAAAACGGGTTTTTGCAAATATTTCAATAACTACTCAATTATAAAGAATTATCTAGCTAAATGAAAGCTAAGAAAATTTTACAAAAAAGGTTGTTTATTTTTTTATCTAAAGTTGATCACTTAGTTTTAAATTTCAAGAAAGGTATTTAATATAAAATTGTTATTACTAATTATTATGAAATAAGAAAAATTGGTTATTTATCATTTTAGTGCAAATTATTTTATTAAAAATCTATTTTGTTTTAATGTGTTCTTATCTATGGTAAAATACAAACAGATGTGTTAAACAGTCGCTATAAAGATGGTTGAAAAGTCGTTTCACTATTTAAACTATTATTTACTCACAAAAACAATTTATTTTTAATATTTATGATAAAAGTGATATACAGTTTTAAATAAATAAAGCTAGACAATCATTTTTTTGATTGTTATAATAATTTATTAGAAAATACTTCTTGATCAGATATCACAATATTTTTTCCAATTTCTTGTCGGTATCCATAAATAAAAACAGATTTTCAATGAAATAATTTGTAGCACTAAAACGATATCTACCCAAAAAAAGAAATAAGCTTTCCACACAAAACTAACTTTTTTTATAATTTGATAAATTTTTTATATAGTTAACCAATGTTAAGATATTTTTTTTTAATTGTGCGCCAAAAAATGTTTTTCTATTCTAGGGTTTTTGCGTTTTTTTGCTACAATACGCCTGGACTAAAGAACATTATATTATAATATTCAAACATTATTTAAAATGTTTTTTACACGTTTTGTGAAAAAAAAACAACGAATCTATAGAATCTGAAACATTGTTCGCAAATTAATATTCAACTGTTCCCAACTGCATATTATATTTTGCTTTTGAAAAAATTATTTAAATTTTTAGGTATTCTAAATTATATATCACGAATTGTAGGTTGCAGTTTTAACCTTGAAATAACAGGACGAATTTTTTAGTTGTTATATTTTAAAATGAACTAATATAAAATATACTTTCTTATATTAACGAAAGTATTAAATATGAATCTTGACTTTTGAATTACAAAATAAAATAAATAAGAATAGAACTTCCATTTTAATATAATTTTTTAAGTACTGTTCTTGATCATAAGACCTAATTGGATAATTTAAAATTAGGTGTTTTAACTCATTAATAAATGTTAACAATTACCAATTTCAATAACGTATTCTTTTTTAGCAATTTATATAATTTATGACTACGTTTAAAACCCATTTGAAGTTTATACTCGAGAATAATCGACGAACTGGCTAAGAGAAAAACCGAATTATATGCACCCGAACCGAATTATTACCGAACCTATCATTAATGTAAAAGACCACAAAACAGTTACCAATTATTGTTTTTGTTTGGCTACGAAAAATTTTGCATGAAAACGTTCCTCGATAAAAATAAAAAGATTACAATTATATGCTTTACAATGCTTTATTAATTGTTTTTAATTCAAATATAAAGAAACTGAGATCTTAATAGAAACAGAAGAATAACAATCATGTTATAATTGGAATTTTTTGCTTGTTTCAGCTGTATTGAGTTACTAGGGTTGTAAAAATCGAATTTAATATTAATTTTAAATTGATTTTTTTTTTCTGTGTTATTTAATATCAATAATGATGGGGATATTACAATGAAAGAAGGAAATGATTATGTACAGGGCCGTACTTACAAGGTACAAATTAAAATTTATACCTCATTGAAAGATTTTTTTAGTAAAAAAAGATTTTTTTTTATTTACCGACCAAAAAAGTTTACTAACCAATACTGTCAGACCTTTTTTTCTTATAATCCAGTCAAAGTAGATATAAATACTCTATAACCGACTGCCAGTAATCGATGGACAAAAAAAATGTAAACATACCCCAATATACATATATACTTTAGAATAAATCAAATCAGGATGAAATTGAACAAATAGTTTTTGAGATAATAATTCCCAAAATTCACCTATTTTTTACACCGTCTACATTATGTTGCCCTTTAAATAAATAAATGTGCTGTATATTATGGTGAAAAAAAAGGTTCTAGAAGATAAGAAATAAATTTAAATTTTATTGTGAAAATCAATAGTTATGCTTTTATGCATTTTTAAATGCATCTATGTATGCATGTATACCATGATATCAAAAAGTTATAAAAAAGTATTCTTTTACATTCAATAAGTGGTTAGTGGACTATTATTAGCAAAATAAGTGTTGAAAGTGTTCTTAAAAACTTTTTACTAAACAATGGTGAGGTTGGACTCACCAGTTTTGAGTTAGTTATTAAATTAAACGGCGGTTAAATTCAAGGCTGTTGTTTTTTAAATATCATAGTTATTTTGAAAAAAAAGTACGTTTCCTTTTTTAATCAGTCAGTGCCAATGAATATTGTATGGTATTTCATATAATTTAAGAAATTGAGAATGATTTAAAGATGAATCATATATGGTTAGAAAGATTATTAAGATATATAATAATCTTTATCGTATTTCTTAAGCATTAATATATGTGCCTGTCTTATCAGTCTACGAAAAAAATATTATGTTAGAAATAAATTAATCTTATTAAAATAAATATTATGAGTTCCGGCCGGAATTCCGGTACACTTCTAATTATGATATTGATATCAAGTCGAACGAATTTTATTATGATTTGAAATATTATTTTTCTGAATATGTGTCTTTTTACAAACAGTATCCATTTATACTTATAAAACTACTGAACCGATTTAGAAGGAATTTTCGAAATACACATGGGCAAAACTACAAGAAAAAATATATTATAATAAATAAAAAATATTTAAATATATAAAAAAGTGAGGTTTAATATAATATAAGTACATCAATAAAATACGTACATCAACCCAGTAGACCCCTGGCATTTTTTTTAATGTAGACCCTTTACAACTGCAGATTTACGCGTAGGTGGTTTTCAGCAGAGACAAAAATGCTTATCTATAAACACATTTTATAAATTCTATGGTTTAGGCATAGGTTCCCAAACTTATTTGACCCACTACCCCTTTTTCAGCTACAAAAAATCACAAGGCTCTTCTGATAATTCACATTTTTAATAGTGAACATTTTTTCATATATAATTGACGTTTAGACAATCAAGTTGTTTTTATTTATTATATTTAACGTATAAAAAAATTTATACATACATTTACTGTGTAGTTTTAGACTGACAAATATTGAAATGGAAAAACTGATAGAATTATCATGCGATACTTAAAAAAAAAATTTCAGAGTGAAACCCTAGTTCAATATATATAATACTTAAAGCAAAACAATGCAAGTACTGCTACCATTCGTAACATCATATTTATGCGAAACGGAATTTTCTGCATTAGTTACAATGAAATCCAAAATCAAGACAGTTTACTAGTAGAAAAAGAGATATGAGTAGCATTCTCCTCAATGACGCTTAGATTTAATTAAGTTTGTGCTAAGAAACAAGCATATTCATTTATTAATTACGTTTTTTTAATTTTTTTGTATAAATACATTTTATACCTTTTTAAAGGGGGGAGACGACAAGATTAGAATTTTTTAAAGGGAGGTATAATAACATAAAGTTTGGAAACCACTAGTTTAGACAATAACCAAACAAGGAATCTTTTTTGCCAGTCCTGGCACTACATCAATCTTAATGGATAGATTTAATTTAAAATCGCTTCCTGAATATGATAATGTGCGGCAATCCATTGACAGAAGATACGACCAGGAACAGGAAGACGCCACTTATACGTTTTTCTACCAATTCTTCACATTAAAATATTCTGAAATATGAAAAACCTGCAACAATGTATCCATCAGCCACGGTTAGTGTAACATTTCCGTGGATGAGAGTTGGCCATGAATTAATCAAGCAATCAACAAAACAATGACGACCGTTCCCAACAGAACGTAAATACATACATAAAGATCGAGTGGCCAGATTCCTGAATACGGAACACCTGAGGGGCCGCGAGGGCGGCGTCTCTGACAGCTCGTTGTTGTTTTATAGTTCTGTACGCGTCCGTAAAAATGTAACAGCCTTTACTATAAACACATAAATAATAAATTCCGATCGACGTTTATTGTTGGCCATATACACCAGTGGCTGTACTTACTTTGTACCAAACAAACTGCAGCTAATTCCTGGTTTCTGGATGTATACCATAGACTTATAGAATTGGCAGAGCATGTGAAGTAAATATTGGCGAAAAAGTGTGAGAGAGACAAAGCCAACACTTGTCTCTTTCTAGAATTCTAATTGACCTACAGAAAAGAGACAGGTATTGGCCGAACAGTCGCTTTGTCTTTCTTCAAGAGAGTGGTTAATTTTGTGAGGCTATTGCTCAGTCCATTCTATGTCTATGGTGTATACCAAATCAGAAATTTACTGAGAGTTATTAACAGTTGATAGTTTCAAAACTTCGTAAAATACTACATCTTCCAGTTTTATCAAAATCTGTTATTGATTACAGCTAGTTAAATTTCCAAACTGACCAATCAGAACTAATAATCTTTAAACATCTGCGAAGTGACTAAATTCGTCGATGATTATTGGTTATCCATTTAATTTTTACACAAAAAACAAATCGAAAATTTTCTTAATACGTGCCTGATTAATGTTTTCATATATTTTTTAAGAATTTCAATCTAAATATAAATGTTTCGTTATAAATATATATAAATATATTATAAAAATGAACGTCTACAAAAAAGATATTATATTTACAATTTTTTTGTAATATGCGATATTTTGAAAAAATAAAAATTTTGGGGATACTATCCCTCTCTCTTACATTCCCTTACGTTTTATATGGAACCATGTATTTAATACTCATCTAAGAAACCAAGTTAGTTAATATCACGCTTTGAGTCATTCAGAGAACCATTTTTTTTCAGGAGCGCAAGATACGATAAAGGTATACCTTATAAAGTTAAAGTTAAATGTTTCTTAAGTACTCAGATATCACCACCAATATAAAACAAACTTACTATTTTATCAAAGAATTTTAAATAAAAATAACAGTGTCGTCTTAAGAGCCTATGTTATAATATCCATTTTTCATTACTTAAAAACAGGAAAGAAAAAAATTAGGATTTGTGGATTTATACAGGAAAAATTTGAGATCGATTTAACTATTTTGGGTTCGGTATCCAATCTCCTTTACGAGCCGCCACTGAAATTTACCCAACTTCTGTTAACGACGGGTGGGTTTTATTCAGGATTATTTTATTGAGAAACGAATGAATTTTTTTCCTACAAAGTTAATCAAAAATTTAATTTCAACGTGTCAAATTTTGACAAACGAATGTTTCTACCTAATACAGTAACTTTATTCTAAACGTTTTATTTCTTTTATCGTGAATACTGTATTGTTCCATGAATGTTTTGCTTATATAAGTTAATTTATATTTTGTTTTGATTTCATTGTATTTTTTTGATCATCATTATACAATTTCCACGAATACAAATTAAAATACAATGCCCGACAAAGAAACAGTAATTTAAGACAAATTTTGATTGTCTTAACAATGAATGAACATTCTAATAATGAACTTAATTTCAATTCCATACATTTTATTACAATTTTATTTAAGTTTTAAATTGGGATACGTATTATTATTATTGGACTAATCAATATAAAGACGACATATTTTAAATCTAAAAACTGATAAAAATAGTCTAGAAATTACGTTTCTCTGCTACTATTATACCGCGAGAAGCGAATTATCTTTAATAGTGAAAAAGCACAAAAAATATTAAATGTATTAACAAATAGGCGCTGAAATGTCTAAAGATACCCTACTTAATGTTTTTTTCAAAAATCTGTTTTTGGGTTATCAGTCTTCGTTCGTATACCAAATTCCATCTTAATCGGTATAAAATTCATATAGACAGACAGACAGATGGACAGAGCGAAACTAGAAGTATTCCTATAGTTTTCTACGGAACCCTAAAAAAGGTGACCACAAGTTTTATATACGATTTACCTCCATTTGGTTAAAAACTTGTGCATTGTAAATATTCAAGCTACAAAAAAATAATATTTCTTAGAAAATTTCAGTACTAATATAGATCATCCGACAATGTGCATTCCCCAAAACATAAACCACTGAATTTCATCACAAAGCTAATGGTACTTGCATTGCTAACAAGCCATTCTGTATAACAATAAATTAAAAACAATTCCACTTTAATTTCTACACTGTTTATTATTATCATTATTTTTTATAATTAAAAGATATGTAATTCTTCAAAAGACATAAAACAGATTTTAACCTACGAAGTTTTAGTTACTATGCATGCGTTCATTAAACAAAAAATATTGGATAAAATGTTATGTAATTTGGACAGCGATGGAGAAATTCATGTATTATAATTGTACAATAAATATTGTGGAAGTTGAAAGGTTTATGTCTGTAACGCTAGACCTCACCTACGACACATGCTTGTGTTATAGCTGTACCAGTGGCACTCAAAATGTGAGTAATTACATGTACACCAGTTATGAATATATTGAACTGGAGCATTGAACTAAACCAGAACGAATCGTTAGCATTTCAATGAAAGTTTAACCACAAATGAAATAAATGTTCTATCTTGTTTTTCATTTTTATATTTATATCCTTTCTATTTGTCTTAAATAATAGATTGCGTTTTTTATAGTTTTTTTTAACTTTTCTTTTCAAGGTGTTACTTGAATTGTTACGTAATTAATTCAAAACAGCAAACTCTAAAAAACAGATTATAACAATTAATACATTATATTTTGTGAAAATTTTTTCAATCAAATAAAATGGTTTCGGAATGGATCATTTAAAAAAATTGTCAAATGCGAGTCAAGCCTCGTGTACTAGTGTTTCCTACGGTAATTTTTTTCAATTTATTCGGTTATTTAAATTTAATTTAATTTTAGCTTTTAAACAAATGGCTCCAAATATACTTTATACTTTTGTACCTAACAATTTTGAATCATTTTTGAATAAAAAATGTATGTGTGTTGAATTTTGATAATTTTCTTGTAATCCCAGCATCATTATACACATATCTAATATTTTTTTAGATTTTGTAGGGTAAAATATAGATTTTAATTTGTTGAACGAAGATTTTAATAATAAGAAAACGTTTACATATTTAAATTTCTTGAATTGCCAGCATTAATTTAAACATATGTAGATTACTCGCTTGTTAACCCATTTGTAAACGTTCAAGGAGTGTCAAAAACTTAAATTTTATGTTTATAACTTCGCAGGACTTTTAGTCCACTATTCATTATAATTATGCCAAATCTCATATTTCTAGGTCAAACGGTTAGATAGAGAGCTAGTAAGCTGTGACATACAGACAGACAGACACAGTATTCCTTTTTTTCAATTTCGGTACAGATTACTAAAAATTTATTTAAATTTGCTTGAGTATGTGTGTAGGTACATATAATCATTTTAAAAGGGCCAGGAATTTAAATAATTTTTGCGATTTTTACTACATTTTCTAAAAAAAAAAAAAACTTGTTTCATATGAGTAATGTCATGCCCCTAAGATTATATCTCGGTACACATATGAAAAATAGGACCTCTGATTTTATCGCACAGCTCCTTACTATACTTATAAAAGGAAAACGAAAAAAAATCTGTATTGTGAACAACATAAAAATGGCATAGCATCGGGTAGATGAAGGAATGCGCCAAACAAAGACAGCAAACATGATCCGTCCGACGTGTCGGACAAAGGTAGAGTGCTCGCTCGCGGCGATACGCGTAGCTGATACGAAACGAGACGTTTTAATATGATAATGGCCGATAAACCGTTGTTACACATCAATATATACATGGGCGCCGGCGGGAGGAGGTGCAAACTGGACACTTAAACCCCCTTGCATCCCCTCGCGCGTTTACCGCTCAATCCTCTTGCGGTCCTCGCTCGATTATTAAATATAAAAATAAATAGTATAATAAATAACTCCACCGCGTTATGCAGATATCGATTTTATTAGTTTCAAAGTAGAACCGGACTACATTTTTATTGCTTTTTGTATATTTTGAAAGAAATATAGGTTTGATGTTTATTTCTGCCTGCAAATTGTTAGGTGTAGTTTACTAGCAATATTTTATTATAGGCTACAGTGGATACCTTTAAAGAAACTTTTCTATAAAAGACTGAGATCAATAAGGCGTTCATTACACGCAAACCCCAAGATTTAATTATAGATTAATAAAAAAAATATCTGCCGAGTAAATGCACAGTGCTTCCTCGTGCTAAATTCACCAAATGTAGTTAATTAATTATCGAACAATTTTTGTAAACACCGATAAAGTATTATCATAAACTACCAATTGTTAACCATTTACTTTTTATACAGTTTTACTAAAAAATATTTATTCGATAATTTTCTTAATACGCGCCTGAATATTTTTTCGTATATTTTTAAATATTCTTAAATGAAATAGAGTATAAATCAAAATTTTTCTGCTATGCAAACGTCAAAATGACATTTAATATGTCAAAGTAAATAGCAACTTACAAAAAACAAAACACGATTTTTTAAAGCAAATTGAGATAAATCTTTGTAAGGGAATATTTTAGAATTACATTGTATTGTAGAAAATATTATTAAATATTTTATATATTATAGAAAAATGAAGATATGAAAAAATTGATATTTTGGCATTTCACCCCTCCCTTTTATACACGATTTTAATAATTTTGAAATGGGACCGTCCTCAAGCCAGACCCAACCAACCAAGTTTTATTAATATCGGTTCAGTGGTTCATGAGTTATTCGTGTGACAAGGATTCAGGGGACAAACCGACAGACAAACAGATAAAAAAACGATCACAAAACCTCTCGTATCTTCGATATGGCGAGGAAGCAATAATGAAAACGAAAATTATCAATTTTGAAAAAAAATCTTGTTGACATAATATTATGACAGTAGATATAAATAAAACATTAAAATGTTATTTATTAACTGTATTTTATTGTTATTACATTGCTACATTGCGTGATTTCAATTTTTTACCATTTTTTTGCAAGAATATAAAAATGCTCTGTACTAAGGCTGCATGCCAAAATAAACTGTTAAAGACAAGGGTGCCTTACACTTTGACGAGACGAGTCTGAGCGAGGTTAATTTATAATTTAAACCGAGACGATATTAACATTATTTATGTCTTGATCTTCAAGATTATCAATACTTAGTAAATATACCTATACTTTTTGATATTTATCTTTTAATCAATAATTAAAGTAAAATATATATGATTTGTTTAATATTTTAAAATTTATTTGATTTTAACAATAACAAATAGGAAAAATTCTTGTTCGGAGACGAGACTGTCTAATTTTTTTACGAGACGAGTAGTAGTGTAAGGTACCTGCGGCAAATAAGGCCCAGGGTGTAATAGGGCCCATATAAAAAAAACACATTTACAATAGTTGGATAAAATATATCATTTTTAATTAAAATGGGTCTTATTTGCCTTCATGATCTTACAAGGTCACAAACCTATATTAAATCGTCATAATTAAATACAATTCTTTCTACCAGTATTTTCCATAAAATTATATAAACATAAAAACCTTCAATTTAAAAATAATTGTAAAGTGTGTGGTGTATTCTGAAGCAGTCTGTATCGTGATCAGTAAGAGTGGGGTCCCAACAGAACGCGCCGCGGGCTACATTGAGCACCATTGTGTATGGACCGTGATGCTGCACTATCCGCAAAGCAGATACTGTTCAGATAAACTTGATAATGACCCAAGTTTTACTTTGTTGTAATGTATATAAGAAAGAAAATCATACTGTAATTTAGATAAAATTATAATGCTGGCCGCCATAAAAGTATCATTCATCTCCAGTGATACTTATCTTTTTTATGCAGATTCGTCTTAGGGGACAAAGTGGTGTGTTATTATAAAACACATAAATGATTTAGTTTTTATTTTGTTTTTAATTTTTATTTTATATATGCTGATGCCCACACAAGTCTACCATATTTTGATACTTGAACAATACTTGATTTGTTATAGCTTCCTTTATAATGTTAAATTATGTATGTATGTATTTTTTTATTTGTGATTGTGAATTAGATAAAACAATTTATTTTTATAGCACTTCGTAAAAACTATATGTTAAATAAGACATATTTATGTATAAGTAAACCTAAGATATTATTTAAGTAAGTTAATATATATACCCACTTGTTGCTTCCTCGCAATATCAAAGATACAAGAAGTTTTGTGATTGTTTTAAAATGGGATAGAAAATTGTTCTCCGATTTCAAAATTTTAAATTGATCTTTCCGTTACAAGTCAAGACAAACACTTTTTGTTTCGTTCTGTCTATCTGTGTGTCTGTCTCCAGAATCCTTGTCACACGCATAACTCATGAACCACTGAACCGATATTAATGAAACTTGGTTGGATGGTTGGGTCTGGTTTGAGGACAGTCTCATTTCAAAATCATCAAAATCGTGTGGAAGGGAGAGGGGTGACATTACAAAATATTTATTTTTTCAAGATATCTCAAGAACAACACTGTTACGTGAAAATTTTGTAGAATCTTTTTTGGAGAATTCAATTTCCTATAATATAGGTCTACAACGTTTGTTGTAAAATATTTCTTTACTAATATGTATCTCAATTTGCTTAAAAAATCGTGTTTTTTTTTCTAAATGAATATTTACTTTGACATTGTCAAAAAATTCAAAGTATACGAAAAAATAATCAGGTGCGTCTTAAGAAAAATTTCGAATTAATATTTTTTAGTAAAATTGTATATTTATCTTAACACTATCGGTTTTTATTAAAATTGTTCAATTATTAACTACCTTTGGTGAAATTAGCACGAGGAATCACTATGCATTTACTTGGCAGATGTTTTTTTCATTATTTCTGTATACTAAATATTCCATAGATATGTTAATAATTTCAAAAATAAAATGTTATGTACATACATAAGTAAAAAATAAATTAATACTTTCTGTATCTTTCTTCATACGACGGGACTAGGTTTATGTAATTTTTGTTTCAATTTCGGATTTTATAACATAGGTATATTTAAATACCTTTTTACCTTAATCGAATATCAAGAATTTAGAGGTTAAAACATCAAGGAATAGATAGAGGTGAATTAAATTTCAATACATTCCAATGAGTCCCTTGACCACGTCAATGATTTCCAAAAATAAAGATCCATGTCATGATACAGAAAAATTACAAAAAAAACAGCACAATTTAAATTACTATCAGCAAAGATTATCATTTAAAGATTTCCGCATATCATGGGATAATAAAAACTGGAGATTTTTATTATTATTACAATTTCCAACGATTGGAAGTTAACGGATAAAGCAACCATCATTGAACAAAATGTCATTATTCACTATTTTTCCTCTTCGTTCTGGCATATCAATGAAGCTATTATTATCATAACGGCATCTCTGTCTCACAGAACTCCATCAGAGCCGTCTGTCTCCTTATCACGATCTATCGCAGTGGTTCTCAAAGATTTTGCAGTTACGTCACCCTATAATTATCTATTATAATTCGCGAGTTTTTTTTTATATAAGAATTTCTAAATTTGTAATTCAAAAGAAATCAATACATAATCAGGTTTTATCAAGAGAAACTATAGTTAAACATCTAGTCTAAATGTTTTACTTAAAAAACATCTGACAAGTAAATGCACAGTGCTTCCTAGTGCTATATTCACCAAAGGTAGTTAATTATTGAACAATTTAAATAAAAACCGATAATTGCCTAGCATAGATTAACCATTTAATTTTTATACAATTTTATTAAAAAATATTTGTTCGAAAAGTAGATATCAATTTAAAAAACATATGACGATTTTTTAAAGCAAATTGAGATAAATCTTTGTAAAAAGGTACTTTACAGTGGTAGACACACACACACAGACAGACAGACACGGAACGGAAAGTGTTTGTCTTGATCTGAAACGGAAATGTTTTTTCTCATTCTAAAACGATCACAAAGCTTCTCGTATCTTCGATATTGCGAGGAAGCAAAAGTTCCTGTTCAGTTGAAAGCAATTATTTTGTCTTTTTGAAAATAAAATATTCAATGCGGCTGTTTGAATTTTCTTGTTTCTCTTGATTGCACAATACAATAAATAAATTAGTTTCAACGGTACTTGCGTTGAAACTGATACAAGAATGATGTCGTTATCAATCAAATATACTCTATTCTAATACTGTTTATTTCAAAATTGAACTGTTATGAATGAAATGACTAAGAAAATTATGTACTTAGATAGCTATTAAATTTAAAAGTTTTATAGTTTATTGTTTCCTGTGGAATTCTTCGAATATTAAGTATTATAGGTAATGAAAAAATGGGTGTGACTGTGTCGGGATGCACAGTCGAGGGATTGACGTGAATACTTATCATTGGGGTTAAATAAAACTTAGACTCATGGATTGATACATCTTTTTTTGTTACATAGAAGCGTTTTAATTTTTGTAAAATAGACACAAAATTTTTCCGTAAACTAAGTCTAAATAAATAAATATATAACTAGTTCTAATGATTTGTACGAACATAAAAACAATGAATTTATTAATATTTACAAGCGCAATCGTGAAAATACGAAATTTACTTTTTATTTTTTTATTCAATTAAAAAAACTTTAATCAAAAAACTAAAAATGTAAGGTCGTGTAGAATACATGCTAATATACTGTTGTATTTTTTTCAATTTAATTTATTAATATTGACAAGTGCAATTGTGGACATACAAAATTTAATTTTTTGTTATTGTTTTTTTTTTATAATATTAAATTTATCACTAGTTAAATATTTTTTTTTACTAGTACCTCGTAGATATAATTGAGATCTATAATTTGAGATTAAAAACAGCGTGGTGGCTGATCTGAGTGTTGAGATATACTGATTTTAAATTTACACTAGCGCACAAAACTGATCTCTGCGTGTTACATCAAGTTTCTGAAATACCCACCTAGTATCTAGCCTGAAACTCGAGACATTATTCACGTCAAAATAGATCAGATTAAAGCTTTGTACTTTATCTTTTGTAAAGCTCAATTATCATTGTTAAATGAAGACGTACCTACGTAAAACGATTAACTATCATGCATGCAAAATCAATTTAAAAGTAAATGACATACGTTAACAAGTCATTTTAAAACTAGCGTTAATTCTGAAAGTAAATTTCGGAGGAAATATTAAATTGAGTCATTAAAAATCCTTTGATGACATTTTTTAATTCCAAAATTTTAACATATTTGAGCTCTCGTTATTTACAAAATTTCAAATTTTGTTCGTAATCGTGGTGCAATTTTTTTGTCGTGACAGTTAATTTTTGTCAAAATACTTTTGTATTTTACAATTTGTTTTGGGTAATGAATTTAATCATTGAAGGGGTAAAAATTTGTAGGGGAATTGCTCCAACAGTGGGAAGGGTTTTGTTTTATGGCCATAAATTTTATAAATGATTAGATAAATTAATACTTGATACACCGTTCGAAAGAGCATATCAATATCTAACTTTTGCCGGAAATTGGCATTTTTTTGGTCCAACAGTGGGATACGGCCTAAAACCTAATAAAAACTTTTATAAAAGCGGAAAAATGAAGAAAACATATTGAGTTGTGAAAAAGTATTCAATATTATTGGTTTATTCAACACTTTCATCTGATTTTACATATAAATCAGAGTCACAATGAACGCAAGTGTAGAAACTATTACGCACAGAAAACAAAGAAAATTTAGCTAAAAAAACATTCAAAATCATTTAAATGTATTCCAATGACAATTTTCAATAATAAAAATGACGTGTCTATACTTTACGAAGAAAAAAAAGTGCATTTCCCACTATTGGAAAAGGACGCCATTTTGAAATTACCAAAAAATTAAAATTCCATTCACTATTTTCACAAATCATTTTTATTAAAATGAAAAACTATAAAAAGGGAATCGAACGCCGTATAAACCTTTATTTTTCGATGAAAAATATAAATTTTATAAACACAAAAAAATTTTACGCTATGTTTGGCACAACTCAACAAATGCGTCTTTTTACTCCGAAACTATCCAGAAAGTGAAAGAGCAAATGACGTTGCCTGTCAAAGTCAAAAGTTTGGTGTTACCCCTCAACAGAAAAAAAATATCGCCATTTCCCACTGTTGAACCGTTCCCCTATTAAATTTTTGCTCACATCTTAGTACTTATATAAAAAAATGTATTTTTAACAAAATCGCTACGTCATTTAAATAGATAGAAGACAACGATTTTGAGAACCACTGATCTATCCCGATCGGGTCATTTATTTCGATCATATTTTTTATACCAAGTATATTTATCAAAGATCGCAGTTGGAACCTCGAGGGCAGAGTTATCATTGAATGGCAGACAACATTTTGTTTCAGTAATAATAAACGATTTGAACCCTTGCGTATCTTCAACAAGTTGAGGTCAAATCGTTATTTGCAGATCACATTCCAGCGACTTTATCGTTGTGATAGTTTTAACCGAGGCGTTTTACACGGGTGGGTTTTTAAAATGCAACTCAAACTTCTACCACATATTTTTATTTAAAAATTAATTAAGGGGTCAAAATATTTCTAGAGAAAAAATGGGCAATTTTCAATGCTGTCTGGATATGGTAAAAATGGTCACATATCAATATATAAAAAATCATTTCAAAGACTCTAATAAACATTTTTACTTTATAGTGATTTTTGCAAATTTAACTTTTATTCATTTTTCGCCAAATTATGGGATTATAATGTCTAATATTATAAAGGAGCTAACAAGTACTTTCAGCAGGGTATTAATTATGTGATATTATCTATAAATTTGTTCAAGAGAACTGTCATAAGTTTCTTTACCCCATTTGAAAGTGCTTGTTTTTGTTAGTTGCCTCTACAATATAATATAATGTAGATTATTCAAACTAAAGAAATTCTAAACAAGAAATTGGCTGACAGGTGTCTATTTTACAAATTTTATTTTATTATTTTAACATGAATATGCGTTATTTTTTTAAAGAATTTCCCAGAACAATGGTGCATTATATTTAAACACCTCAAATACAGTATCAGATTTAGAATTACAGTCAATCATTCTTTGAACTTTAATAGCTTCAATAATTACTATTCCATAAAAAAATTCCGTACATAGTAAAACTATGTAAAGTACTGGCACCAGTTATGGCCGCTATAAGAGCAAGGTTTACTGTTTTTGTGATTAACGGGTTACTTTTTTGTAATTCTCATGAACCCGTGTTACTAATAAAACAAGTAACTCTTTATTTAATCTATTTAATTAACTAAAGTCCGCAAATATAGTTTTTTTTAAATTATAGTCTTTTATTTTGTTTATATTTTTTCTCCAGTAATAAAGTAAAACCAGTAATGGGCACGCAGTGATAGACACTTGCTAATGATTACAAAATGATAAGTACTACGACACAAAAGATATAAAAGAAAGAATCGTCAAATTTGAAACAATGTAAAGCAGTTACTATGATAATATAAAAATTAATTAATAAATTATACGAATAATTAGTTTTGGCACCTATTAACCGATTGTAATCAAATTACGCTGTAAGACAGTTAAATGTATGTATATAGATTAATATTCAAAAACGGTAGAAAGCAAATATCAAAAAATATGTCTAATTCAGTACATTTAATTAAAAATACTGGGGTCATATACAACACTGGTGAGAGTACCTTATATCCTTAAATAGTTTTAACTAGAATTTAGAAATAATAAATGAAAAAGAACTACACAATTACAATAATATTTCTTCAGACTTATATCTAATTAGCCGTTGTTGGTAATCAACAAATATTACGAGGCTGTAAAAATAAAAACAATAAAAGTTTCCCGCTGACAAATTACGATTTACATATATCTCCAATATCTTGGAAATAGATACAATATATACGTGAACAACTCTCGCGTGATTGTATGAGAACTATTCGTCTATAAATTATACAAACAGGTGGATATCTTCGTGCTATTGGTAACAAAAATGTAGACGAGATAATGTCTACGCCATATGTTAGATTTATAATTAAATGTTGGCGATATCCTTTTTATAAAATAAAATTTACATCACTAATTTTTAGAGTGTAATGATCAATTCGTCTTAACCCATTCACTGCCATGGATTTTATACTGAATTGTTAATTTATTTATAAATCGTATATCGACCAACAATATTAAAATATTTTTTTACACTTTTTTTGGTACTATGAAAAGCATTAATTTGTTTATAAAAAATATTTAAAATAGCCGTATTTTAATTACTTAATTAATCTACGGTAAAGCAAGGGCATTTAAGGGGGAAACTGTCAATACCACAATTTAAAAATATATTTTTTCACTAAGCACATATTAATAAGTATATCATTTTAATTTTTTATACGTTTTATTTTCCATTAAATATTAAGTATTTATGATTTTGTCTGTAGAATTTTCCTATGTCCCCGATAACTTCTAAAAAATGTATGGACTTGAATTTTTTTATTACCAAAAACAAGACCTACTGATTTTGAAAATATGCGTAATTTTTCATATAATATTTTGTACCTATAACAAAATAGTCTAATATCTGATATTATAAAGAATTTAGACTAGACTAAAACAAAAACTATCTGCAGGGTATTAAATATAAATGACAGTTCATTGACTGTTGTAATTAGTTGTATGGTAATAAACATGAATAATTTAGCGCATAAGTGTTAAGTTAATCAAATTCATAACAATTTAACATCTCACAGACAGCGGCTTGCTTTGGTTTTGATATAGACCAAATTTTTTATAATACCGAAAATAAAAGTTTTCTATCATATTAAAAATATTTTATGGAAAAGTATGTATATAGTTCTCTTCTATACCGATATTTTGAGGTAAAAAGTTTTTAAACTTCTGAATATAATAGGTAGAATAATTATAATAGTAAAACAAAAGTATAATGTAAAAATTGTAAATGAGGGGTTATAGTGTTACATTCCATATAGAATTTTCATTTGTATTTACATTTAAAGTGATTAATTATAAAAACAATGTTAGGAATAGTTTTAAATGTAAATACAAATCATATTGGTAAACGAAATTGGAGAATGTATTATTATTTAAATGTATGTATGTATTTAAAAAAAGGCGAACACCTACACATGTATATACACAAATACTCGCACACCTGAGGTTACAGTCAATTAAAACTAAAATATTCGTGAATATATTGGACATAGACACGATGAATTGTTTCATATGTATAGTACAAAATGGCGGCTGCTCTTTGGCATTGAGTAAGTATATGTTTATTACATTCATATTAGTTGATTACACATTTTATACGTAATTAATAAATAATGAAACATAAATCCTATTTTCCTTTATATAAAATTTATAGTACTTTATTATATTACATATTTATGCTCAAAGAAATGCGCAGCTCTCTTATTTAGGGCTCCACAAAAATTAATGTACACCTTAATTACAAGAAAATAATGTCACTTAATTAATTAGTTAGATGTACAGTCGCCTGCAGAACTCGTCTGGCACCCTAAAGGCTAGAATCGCTTACAACAGATTCCAAATTTAAAGACAAACATCATCGGTTATCTTTTTCTATCAAGTTTAATATATTTAAATACTAAAATTCGGAATTTCAAATATTTATTGCCATAAAATTTACGTATACAATTTTCAGTAGATTACATAATAATTTAATTGCACAAATATATATGAGTACTGTAAACGAAGAGGAGTACTTTATCTAGCAAATTAATTTCAAAATATTATAAATAAATATTATAATAATCAAATGGGAGGAGCCTACTAAGTTTGTGATAAACGAATATGAATACAAATTGCAAGACCATTCATGCAGGTGACTGTACATTATATAGAGTGTGTCAAAAAAATGAAGATTCGGTCTCGTTGCGAAATAAGTTACCCTATAGTTCAATTTTAAGAAGTGCCGCAAAGGGAGGTCCCGTTTCCCATTTAAATAACATGGGGAAATGATGATTTAGTACTAAAGTTGGTACTACTGATTCATGATAACTGTTGAAAAATTTTTAAACACATCATTTTGTAGAAGATAAAATTCTCTATAAAAGTGTCTACAAAGTTATAACTCTCAATTCAACGTATCAAAAGTTACAGACATTCTAAGTGATTTATTTGTTAAAATGAACGTCTAAAATTATTGTTTTCATAAAAATAAGTTAAATGATAATTTTATGAAAAATTTAATTCTCTATAAAAATAGTTTTGAGAGTATAAAATGTAAATGTAATGAGTTGAAACTTATAAGTGTTTTAAATATTTATTTTTTTACGAAAATCAGCATTTTAACGTCTATATATTCTACAAAAAACAATTAAATAGCAATATATAACCCTACTAAATGGGACCCCCTTTGCGGCACCTATTAAAATTGAACTATAGGGTAATCCCATAGATACTAAAGACAAAATAATACAATTCGATACCTTGCAAAAAAATGTATTGCTTTTGCTTGTGAGTAAATGTTTTACAATTTTTTATGCAATTTTTCTAGTTGTCCTCTTATTATGTACTGTTAATAAGAAATTTAATAGTTGCTTAGGAAATATTCCGTATTCTTCGAAATAATGTATTTTCAAATTAGTAAACGTTAGTTATTATTTTCAAATAACTGTAGATTTATCTTAAACAGTAACAACTACCAAGTATCTACACTGTATTTGTTTACAAATATCCTATTATTCACGTGTTTATATTATTTTTAAGATAACAATTATCGACTAATATTTTTATCGCAATTATTTTAAAAAATACCCTACCTACTTAACCTATTCTTTACCATATTACTGTCTAACAAAACCCACGTTCTAAGAATTTCCACTGTGGCGCTTCAGGTGTTCGGAATGTGAATTATGTGGTCACGTATTGTAAACACTTCTATTTTCTTGTCACAATATGGAACAGTAGTAGAATTTATATATTTCTGGAAATGTATTAATAACAATTACAACAAAGACTTGAAACCTACTGGAAATTGACATTTACTACTGCTATTGTCTTGATTATTGTATTGTAAATGTATGTTAGTGTACTTAAAGCAGTGAACTCAAAACTGTCAATTTAAAAAGAACGGATTTGAGCTATAGAGGAGAACTATAACAAAATGTTTTGATGAAATTATGACTGAAATCTGAATTTTTGATACCCATGCAGTTTATTTATAAATATAGATGGTTTAGGTCACAACATGTTAAGGCACTGGCACCAGTCTTGGATATGATCCCAGTAATGGCTATTTTTTAATGAAATGTACTGAATTAGAAATATTTGTTGATATTTGATTACTACCGATTCTGAATATTAATCTATATACATTTAACTGTCTTACAGTGTGATTTGATGACAATCGGCTATTAGGTGTCAAAATGGTAGACATTTAAACTAATTATTAGTATAATTTATTTATTAATTATTATATTATCATAGCAACTGTTTTACATTGTTTCAAATTTGACGATTCATTCTTTTATATCTTTTGTGTCGTAGGACTTATCATTTTGTAATCATTAACAAGTGTCCATCACTGCGTGCTCATTACTGGTTTTACTTTAAATAAACAGTTATTTGTTTTATTAGTAACATGAGTTTATGAGAATTACAAAAAAGAAGTCCGTCAATCACAAAAATAGTAAACCTTGCTCTTATAGCGGCCATAACTGGTGCCAGTACCTTAATTGTAAAAAAATGATTTATCAGAAGGGAGATTTGAAAAACTATCATTTATTTTTAACATTTCTCGAATGATAGAAGATACCATGCATAGATCAAATTAAAAATGAAAAATCAAACATTAATCGAATCAGAAAATATCCAAAATATCACTTATCAAGTTATTATTTGTCAGCTGAAGATATCTCGCATAAATACGGTGAATGTATCTGGGTTAATAAACAATGTTACAATCGCAAGAACAAGTGATGCTTTACTAACGGTCATTGGAAACCACTGAATGAGTAATGTCATTATTTTTACTTCAAAACCACATTTCATGAATATGAAATTTTCTATACCTATAAGTACAATCTGTGTTTCAACATTTTATTTTTCCGCAATTAGTTTTATTTTTATTACTTGTCTAACCACGAAGCAGCTATCTGAAAAGGCGAAGTTATCAGACAAAAATTCACGAAGAATATTTACTATTATTTATCTAGTATTTTTGGATTTTCTTGTCTAGAATTAACATTTATTTATTTGTTTATATATGTAAAGTGTACAGAGGGGGGGGGGGGATTTACAAGCAAAGGTATATAGCTGACCCCCTGTAGGTAACGCCACTGTAATAGAGATAGAATCAAAGAAGTAACCATTTTAATTTTTTTCAATATTCCGTAGTTCTATTATAAAATAAATTCTCTTACAATTATAGTAATTACTATAATCTGTAAGTAGGTATACTATCAAAATGATTAATATAATATTAATTATAATATATACATGGGTAAACAACATAGGTATAGTACGTACAAACGTACATTAATATTATTTATTACAAACGAGGCGTAAATGTATTAAATATAAATACGTTTCAGAAGGTACCTATTGCTTATATATACACTTTGTAATATATATATTTTCTCGTTAAATACTTAGTTTGTATAACAAACACGATACAATTTAGTTGAGAAACATTGTAGATGTCAAAAAAAAACATATAATAAATAGTGATTAAGATAAGAATTCATGCGGATCATATTCTAATTTTCTTATAATTACAAATTCACTCTTGATTTAAATTACCAATATTGCAAACCTTAAAACACAATTATACGGAATATATTTTGCGTTTAAAAGGTCATTCGATTACAAATAATAATAAAACTGGCAAATGCGTGATAGGGTTTCGTAGTCATTACGATTTGTAAAAAAGAGGTATTTTAAAAAATTTTCATAAACTATTTTTGCTATAGTGTTCGTTATAATTTTCATTGAAAGTAATAATTAAAATCAAAAGGTCATGAAACATTTTTGTTGCAATTTAGGCCTATCTAAAGACACCCAACTTAATGAATTAAGTGAATTTTATTTTAATATACTTTTCAGTCTTTGGAAAGGGGGTCCAAATATTTTTAAATAGACAGAGCGAAACTATAAGGGTTCTTAGATTTCTTCGAAACCCTAAAAAAATGCCATGAACCACGAAACTTTTTTATACTTATCTATTTACATAAAATAATTCTTTCTGGATTATTGATAAAAGATAAAAAAATGAATGGGGCATAAATTATATATATTAATATTCTCAACATGTTTTATCTAATTCGCCCCGTTTCAAAACATTAAAAAATTGGCAAGTCAACATCCGTTTCCAGTTTTTTCAAAAACAGAAGACTTTTTCCCCTAACGAAAATTATTTCTATAAATATGCAATTGTACCCTTATATAATTTGTTGTTTTAAAATTACAGCGTCTACCTAACGATAAATTAAAAAAAGGTGAAAATGGATAATTTAAAAAATATATTTTATGATGATTTTACGTGTCTCCTATTTCCAAAAAATACTTATTTCTGCAGAAAATTAAGTTTTAATCACAAAAATTGACTCTATTAAAACTAATTTTGAATTTGACACCAAAACGCTCGCAGGTGTCATGGCGCATTTTTGACGTCACGCCTATGTAAAGACTCCTTGTCAAAAATAATAAATCCTTGTTCCATCGCTAACGTTTCTCGATTTTAGTTTTGGTAACACAAAAATGAGCAAATTGATAATTTAAAACCACAAAATAATTTATAATCAGTGCAGATATTAATAAAACAAAAATGATGTTTACTTAGCCGTGACGTCATCCACTCTGACTGATGTTTTATCTAACATGGCGGATTGCTGTATTTTGTGTTTTTATTTTAACAAAAATCATATTAAACTCGCTTTGAATATAAAAATAAATAAATTTTTTTGAATCTTTTTAACCTATTTCATTATTTAAAATCATAATTTCAGTTACTGGCATCATGCCTATTCCATCCATTGGCTTATTGTTAGCAAGGAAATATAATGTTGCCGACGCGGCAACGTTTAGATTTAGAGCAATTTGTTTAGGTATTTTTTAAATAAGTGTAGAGATGATACATACGAGTAAAAAACGAACAATATTCTATTAATATTTAATTTGTGTGAATTTACAAACATTTCAACGCGGATACACGCGAATTGACACACGATATTCAACAAACAAAACTAAAAACAACATGCATGGCTTTAGGCTAGTTTTTTTAATAGGTATTCGCTACACTGAATTTGTAATAAAATTCACATAAATGTAAAGATATGTCCCGTTCATTCACTTATATCAAAATCAATAAAAATTGAATATGTTGCTTAGATTTTCTTACGATTATCTTCGTCATTGTATCTGTTTGTCTGTCTGTCGGTTTGTACACATAAAATGCTGTAATTTTATATTTTCACCAGGAAAGATAACCTCCAATTTTCGAAATATTTTTGAAACAAATGCATATTAGAAAAATATGTTTTTAGCTTATTGTTAGATAAAAGACAAATAACACATTAGCGTTGTTACAGTATCGCTCCAGGAGTCATTGGCGTATCATTTAGATTTTAAAATAAATATCAATTGTTTTGAATTATAAAATTAATTAACAATAAATGTTTTATATTGACTTTAAAAGTATTTAAGTGATAATTGATTAACAGAGAAACGTCTATTTTGAACTATCATCTCTCATGCATACCAAATTTAAATGTAATTTAAAGTATATTTGCATATTATAAATTTTCTACGAACGCATCTGGGATAATATGCATGGAAATGACGAAGTGACATTTAAAAAAAGGCACCCCACTCAATGAGATAAGTGGAAAAAAATGAGTACACTTTTCAGTCTGTGGGAGCAGGGTTAGAAATTTTTTTGACAGCGTTATTAAAGTACTAATTAAACGCTGTATTCTTAATTTTTTTCAGATTTTTTTAATTAATAGTTTAGAAAATAGACCCTCTGATAACGACTTTGAAAGCAAATATATCGTGACTGAAGGGTTAAAATCAAAAGGTCCTAAGATATTTTTTGTTGGATTAAGTGACATTTTTTTTTTAATATACTTTTAGTCGATGAGAAGGTGGTCCAAAAAATTAATTTTTTTTTTCAAAAATATCATCATTTCTGTTTTTGGGTGATCAATCCGTCCGTATACCAAATTTCATCTTAATCGGTATAAAGTTTATATAGACAGACAGACAGATGGACGGACATAGTGAAACTATAAAGGTTCCTAGTTTTCTACGGAACTTTAAAAACAATTAAATTCTTTAACTAAACAATCACTAAAAAATAATTACCATTAACCAGAATAATCACCAAGCAATAACATAAGAAATATATCTATTTATTATTTTTATTTCTAGCTATGTCCATCCATATATCTTTATAGCATTAAATCTATTTTAATATAATTATACAGCACATAATTACATTATTTAAAACACATCACTAGCTGCCGATTCTTTAAATACGATTCAGATCATCTAAATCACTGCAAATAATTGTTACGGCCATAGATATATCGTAATTATAATCAAACTAACTGTGTTTGTACACAGTCCCGGCTGCAGCGCACATAATTAAAACAATAAATAGGATAATAACAATATTAAGTTTAAAAATAAATTAAAAACACGCCCCCTCGCTACCGCGCTACGCAGGCCGCGGCAACGCGCGGGGGCATTCTTGCGTAACAACACAATGTATGCCAGGGATGGACAGTCTTGTTGCCATTCATGTTTTTTATTTATTTTTTTTATTAAATATAAAATTTTCATTTTGACTCGTTTAAGTAAGACACCTAAATTATCAATTAGCGATAAAAATAAGTTGAAGAACAATTAATTTTTTTTAGATCTATATATTGTATATATTTATAAAATATTCTCGGCTTATAAAAGTTTTATAAAATGAATTACATTTTATATTTACATATTATATTTTCTTGCTATGAAATTTTATTAAATATAAAAATAATAATTATTATCGATAATGTTAAAAATATGTTCTTTTTGAAAAATCTCTATTTTGAGTTTAATTTTGCAGATATGAAGCCCTCGAATACGTTCATTAAAGATTACTTACAGGGCCGTAACTACCACCAGGGACCCCGAACAAAAAATAGATTTTTTTTTACGAAATCGGATTAAAAAAGTTTTGAGTTAAACTCATTTTGATTCAACACTTATTTTTCAAAAAGAAATACCCAAAAAATTATATTTTTTTACACATTTATAGAATTATCATTAGCGTCATCGCATAATACATAAAAAATCTACAAAAAATAATGTCCCTATATCATTTGTTGTCCACAAGTTATCAACGAGTCAATTTTTATTTTTTTAATGTGTTTTTTAGCCGTTTTGGGTTGGAACTTTTCACAGTTACATATTTATAACCATAAGGAATATTTTTTCCCAAAATTCTAATAAAATCGATTTACTATTAGTCGTTTTAAAAAAACGTACTAATTTTTTTTAGGTTCTATAATAAAATAATAAGATTTTCAAATATGTAGTTTTATAGGGAAATTCATAACGAATAAAATGATTTTTTTATTTTTGCAATCCGGCCAATGGATTAATTAAAAGAAACGTATACGAAAAACTGTAAAAATGGCAGTTTTTTCAACAAGGCACAAAAAATTTCGCTACATGACTCCACTATAAATCGAGTTTTATACAGCTCGATATGAGAAATTATTTAGTTTTTTTTTTAAATGTATTTAAGTACTGGTGTAATTTTAATTGTTTACAAAAAATATTAATACTTAAAATTGATTTGTTTATAAGGGGGCCCTCGATCACTTGCCGCTCGGAGCTCCAGAACCTTTAATTACGGCCCTGATTACTTAAAATGAATTGAAAATAACAAAAGATTTTTATTGCAATATTTTTTATCATAAAAATATTTTCTATTGGCTTAAAACAAATAACAATTATCATAATTAATAATTACAATAGAACAATACATACATTAAACAATCTGATATATCAGAGAAGTAAATAAAAAAGTCGTTACAAAAGAAATAAGGAATTTATGATAAATAAACTTGAATTGATTTGAAACACGAGTGTATGTGATTTGTCGGTTTTAACTATATACATATTTACAGAAAATAATAATTATTAGCACTTATCAGATGTATTATTACCATACATGGTGTCCCAGAAAAACAATAAAAAAACTATTTACTGTAGTAATATTTATTTAAAGTAGATAATTTTTGAAAACTCTCTTTTCGAAATTATAAGAACTTAGAATGATTGTGAATATTGTACGTATATTTTTCAGTGGATAAAAGCAATATAGTTTAAAAATTACTGCTTTTTATATTGAAAATGATTTTACTGCTTTTATATTCAGGAAAAATTTTAAAAATTAAAAAAAAAATAATCTATTGAAATAACATTTCTCATGATTAATTTTGTGACTAGTGTGTATGATAATCGTCTAAAAAACCTAATAGCATAAAAATTATTAAAAGGCAGTAAAATAAGTTTACTGCCTTTTACCTAAGCACGGCAGTATGGTATGATACATTTGCACAGAGATTTTATATTTAAGAAAATATAAAAATACGAATAATAATATTTCACAGTTTTCGATAACGTTCATTAAGTCAAAATTATTTGCCAAGTATGAAAGAAATATATAACTACCATGAACACCAGTAAATACAGAGAATATGTTTCTAATGAGCGACCACCCACTCATTCTTTTGTGTCGTTATTTACATTTTGTTTAGTCTTTCTTAAATTATGTTTTATGAATGGAGAATTATTACATCGTCTCCTATATCCTTCATTATAAATTATATGGGCTATTAGATTAAATAACTATTTTAATTAAAAATAAGTTCAGCTTCTTCTAAAATTAATATATCATATTTAACTTACGTTAATTCTTAATTTATAAGTGTTCATGTTCATATTTATATTGATTTGTTATTACTTGTAAATCTGACTCTAACTTGCACATAATTATTGTAACTAAATTAATAAATAATACAAATAAACAAAAAATGTATTGTACTCTTAACTGTACTTTGTTTTTCTTACGTATTTTTAGATACTGAAAACGAATTTGACAACACCAAATTTTTCTTGCTATCGTCAAAGAATCCACATGATATTTTTTTTTACCAAATCTAATGGATTGCTTCTGTAGTTTAGATTTTTCTATTCAATTTTTTTTTATCGCTGTACGACCTTTTTGCCGGAGGTTTATATAACTAATTTTAGCTTTAACTCTGGATGCCATGATCGTAAAAAAAATTCAAGGGTAGATTTGGAAAGCTGAAATTGTTTCTTCATAACTTAATTCAAAATAATATGTACGTCGTACAATGATACAAAAAAGTAAATTAAAAAGAAGATTCTGATCCACAAAAGTCATTTATTAGATTTTGTCAAATACGATAGTAAAAATTGAATTCCTAAAATAATATTTTTAGGTTTTACATTTAGTTACAATTATTACTGTTTTATTACAATTTTAAAAATATTTTTAACCCTGAATTTATAGATTATAAAATCACAATGACGATTCGATGGAGAGTTTTTTTTATTGATCATTAGCCTTTATAAATGACACAAACATAAGTACATATATTGAGCTATTTCCTAATATAATATATCATTAAGTAGATTTAAGACCCAGTATTTCCATGTTTCATTAAGTACTGTTCGCATTAAATGTCGGAACATAATCATTACATTAAATAGTTTAGGAGCCAAACAGTTTGCAGTACTTTATATTATCATTTTAATGGGGTATATAAAAATAATAAATAAATAATTATCCGACATTTGTTACATAATATCAGCAATGAGTACAAACAATTTAAAAAACAAATTATAGTACCTACAGCATTTATTAAAATGAGATTTAGTGATTTTAATGAATGGTAAAATATTTTAATTTAAAATTACATGTTTTTCATATAGACAAAGTGAAAACGATTTGAAATGACGCATCGCTGATATTTTATGCAAAAAATTATTACTGACTGTCCTCCATATGGCATATAAAAATGACATGTTTCCATGGAAGCTCTTAATTTTATACAGTGATTTCAAAGTTGTAAAAAATCTTTTTTACATATCATTACAATAATCTACCTGAAAAATAAAATTCCCTAAATATATGCTGATTTCATCTTCAACAAATCTGGTCCCAATATGATTGTGCAATTTTTACATCTAAAATGCCCCCCCACCCCCCGAGTAAACTCTTTGGATTCAACTGATTATTTTTATATACTTTACTCAACAGAAAACAATAAGAAGTTTTTAAAGGAGATTTCAATGCATGGTAAAAATATTCTGGGGTTCAAAATTTAATATCAATTCCCAGCTAGACACATCTACAAAAACTATATCATATTTAATTCACGCTCATCGTATAAACTTTACTGCATATTATATATGAGTTTAAGCAATTTTTAAGTAATATTTGAATCACTTTTACCCAAACAAATGATAAATTCGTAAATGATGAAAAATTAAACAAATGGTGTAATGTAAAGTTTGCATAGACATGAAGTAAATCTATTTACTCAAACAAATATAACTCATGTTGCTATAAATTTTGTAAAAAAAATTATCAACTCGTGATTATCATAAATGTCTATCTGGTTGTTAGCAATTAGGAACTAAAAGAATATAGCTGCTTCCATAGCCGAAGAGTACTTTCCAATATATATATATATACATATATAAGATCCATATTGATTACTGGTTTAAATATGATGTAAATGTTTACTACTGGAAAAACGGAGAAACTGTGGTTTCTTACACTTAAACTAAAAATATACACCTTAACCACAATAAAACAATGTCACTCGACACGTGTTTCGACTTCACAAGAAGTCCTCATCAGGAGCCTAACAGTTCCAGACTGACATTGTTTTATTGTGGTTAAGGTGTATATTTTTAGTTTAAGTGAAGATGTAAATGTGTCTATTTGAGTAAATATGAAAATATAAATGAAACAAAAAAAAGTGCCATTAATTAAAAGTTAATATAATTAGGGCTAGTAGATATTGCCTCAATTTTGTACTAATAAATAATACTTATAAAATAAAATAACATAAATTTTCCGCTACGCATTTGAACTGTAGCGAATTAAAGCATGCAAAGGGCGCGATGTGAAACGGAAGAAGAGAATTCTCGGCACCGGCCGAATAAGTAGTTTGGTTAATTATTAGTTGGCCGAGATGATGTGGGCGGCCCCCGCCGCTTCAGCCCGGCTCCGTAACACCGGCAGCGCGGCAAACAAAACGCGCGCGCGCAACCTAACTGTCAACATGCCTGTGTACAGAACCACTGTGCGTTCGTGTGTGTGTGTGTTTCAAACTGCCATGCCGTTGAAATATTGTCATAGATATACGAACTAATTGCACC
The DNA here is from genome assembly GCA_961205875.1 of Sialis fuliginosa. NCBI lineage: Eukaryota > Metazoa > Arthropoda > Insecta > Megaloptera > Sialidae > Sialis > Sialis fuliginosa. The sequence continues at coordinate 6,378,995 of OY540809.1, forward strand.
TGCGTTCATTTGTCGTATCTGTTTGATTGTTGGACGTATCTTTTTTTTTACCCCAAAAATCAGTTGAAAATATACAAGACTAGCTGTGCCCGCGGCTTCGCTCGCGTGGACTACGGAATTATTGTTTAATATAGTTGAATTAAGTACAAACAAGGTAACTAGGTATTAAATATAAATGACAACCAATCACAGATGACGCATGCGTATTAAGTAGAAATCAGCGACTTAAAATAAATGCTGCCAAGTAGGTATACATACCTCATAAAATGCATGGCATTCACAATATTTTTTACCACTGTTTTAAAATATCGTGCAATTTCATAACAATTTGATACCTATTAGAGGGGAGCTAATTTGCATTTGCAGCCAAGAAAATTCTTTATAAAACCGGGCATAAAAGGCAGCGTCGGCTTTAGGAGGGGGCGAATCAAGGCAATCGCCCGGGATGCCAGGCTATGAGGGGCGGCGGCCAATGGGGCATAAGTGACTTTTTTGGTTCAAAAGTTGGAGTCTGTAGGATCGCGTCAAGCTGAGATATTAACTATTCAGCTTATTTGTTAATTTATCAATTTTAATTTGTTAATAAGAGGTGAAGGGGGTCTCGACGGTCTTAGGGCATTTGATTGTCCTAATGTTAATGATGTAAGCTATATTTTAAAACAAAGTTGGAGTCTGTAGGATGACACCAAGCTGAGATATTAACTATGCAACTTATTTGTTAATTTATCAATTTTAATTTGTTAATAATAAGGGAAGGGGGTCTCGACGGTCTTAGGGCATTTGATTGTTTTAAAGTTAATGATGTAAGCTATATTCTAAAAGAGTCTGTAGGATATTTCTAAAAATAACCATTACTGGGGTCATATCCAAGAATGATGCCAGTATTTTATAAATTTAACATACCTATATGTAATTAATAACTTGGCGCAAGAAGTTTAAAAAAAAGGTTAACAATATACTTATAACTTCAACAAAAAAATAATAATTTTACTTTCAACATTCCTCCACAAAATATTTACTACTGGTCTTGATTGTAAAGTAAAATTAATTGTAATTTATACTACAATAACCTGTGCATTATTTTGTTTTTAATTGGTCGTTCAATAAAAACATCTCGCATCCAAAACTTGTTAATTAATGAAGTTATTAAATTCCTTTAACAAGGAAAGGATAGAATTTCGTTGTATAGAGAAAGAATTATGTATACAACCAAACATTCTTCTTTTCTACAAAACTAATTTCTGAGATAAGAAATCTAGTAATATGATATTATTTTAGAATATGCTTTTATTTTTAAATCTCTGAGCGGATTAAAATACATATTATTTTTGAATAGACCTTTGTAATTTTATCTGTTGAAAAGCAAGTTATACATAATATCTAGGTATATTAATGAATGTAAAATTCAAGCTTTGCTTCAAAATAATTTTCTTTTAAAACGTCTATTGTTTACTAATTATGTAATACAATATTTTGTAGATAAAATGTAAAGAAATGGGTAATTATATTAGGTATGAAAACAAATACTTCATACAATCTATAACTATGTTTATAAAACTACTTGTTTAGACCGTAAAATAGGCCGCATAAAGAAAAATTATGTTTTATAAATTATACATCATGATAACGATGTATTTATAAAATGAAAATTATAAAAAATTAACATTATTTTACCTTACAATATGACAACAGCAATCATACCTGAAAAAAATTAAAAATATTAGTCAAATCATACTTGAATAAAAAAATATAATATTATGCCTGGTATTATAAAGAATTTGCTTGAGTGCAAATGCAAATTAGTTCCCAGCTAACGCTATCCGCTAGGTATTAAACCACTGACAGATATAGCCAATGAAATCGTACATATAATGACTTTAACGCATGCGTATTAAGTAGAAATCAGCGACATAAAATAAGTGCTGCCAAGTGTACCTCATAAAATGCATTTAATTATTATACATTTGTTACCACTGCATTTTCATAACAATTTGACACCTAGCAAATAGCGTTAGCTGGAAGCTAATTTGCGTGCAAATTCTTTATAATACCAGGCATTAGTAGTATTAAAGATATGTTACATTTATAATATTAAATTTACATTTAATTAACATATTCTCTGAAAAATATTCCATTGTGTATAAATTTATAATTCTTAAATGTAATTTCTAAATTAATTAAAACTTTATACTCAATTCTGGAAGGTTAAATAAAGTTCAAATCGACATTGTATGATACACATACATGTAAACATACGTCCATGCGTGTTTTTAAATGAATTCAATGTAAATGTATATGTGTTGTAAAGTTTTTAAGCACGATTTTATAATAAAACTCGTTTGGTCTTGGTTTCTTGTCACACAATAGACACAAAAGAGTCTCAGCCGACCCTCGTCCGACGAGTCTGACATTTTCAGAATTGGATGATGGCTATTCATCGCAAACTACAAAAAGAATAATAGACAAGAAAATAAGAGCCGCGCGGAATGCGTCATGGCGCATAAAGAACAACCTTCGATTTGATAAAAGAGACTCTCAACCAGTGGCGTAACTATAATGGATCGAATAAGGGTTGTTGCATCCGGGCCCAAATTCAATGGTTCAAGGTAAAATTAAATTATAAATTGTTTTATAAAGCAAAAGCGAAAAGAATATGTTTTAAAATCATTATTGGTCACGTTCATGACTGACCAAAAATTGGTTGATTCATGGAATTTCTGGTGGAATGCACCAGAAATTTAAATAGTGTCATTTTTTCAGCGTGTAAGGAAGTGAGAAAAAAGTAACCAGAAAGAGATAGAAATTAGTATTCTGACAGAAACGCTCAACATGAAGTGAACATAAAAATTCTTTGGTTAGCCTGGTCACTAGTTTCTATCTCTTTCTAGTTACTTCTTTCTCACTTTCTTACATGCTTAAAAAATAACATTCTTTTAATTTTTGGTACATTCTACCAGAAATTCCATGAATCAACCAATCAAAGCTCGTTGTTCCGTTTTCTCATTGATATGTGTTTTAAATCATACGCCACGGTGTGGTTAAAAAATGAACTATTCCAATAGGGTGAGCTAGTTGTTCGTTTGAAAAACATGTTTAATTAAGTAATTCACTTTTTTATTATTAAACTAAAAGAATTAAGAGATTTTTTAGTTTTTAATTTCTTCTACTGTTGTAAGCACATAAACTCTTAAATTAATATTATTGTTACTTAATTTATTTATTGAAAATAGTATCTGTTCAAAACAAACATTTTTCGTTCTGTGTCTGTCTGTCTGTTCCTTGAGCCACCGAATCGATTTTAATGAATATTTGGTTTGTTATTTGAGTATGATTAGTAAATGGTTCTATATATAAATAAATCGTAGAGAGGGGATGGGGTGGTATTGATTTATTAATATCTCAAGAACGACGAATGTTATTTGAAAATTGCTTGGATTTTTTTTGTAGAGTATTCAATTATTTATAAGTAAGTCGCTACAAATTTTGTAGTAAAGTATTCTCTTACGGAGATAGTACATATATAACAGACAAAAATTAGATTTTGATTGAATTTTATAACAAACAAATTTTTCCAAAATTATACGAAAATTCTAATCAGGCACGTGTTAAAAAAATATCGAATTAATATTTTCTAATAAAATTGTATAAATATGTAAAGGTTAACCAATGGTAGTTCGTCAGAATAATTCGTCGGTCTTTATTAAAATTCTTCGATAATTAACTCACTTTACAGAATTAAGCACGAGGAAACACTGCAGATTTTTTTATGTATACATTTATTTCCTGAAATCATTCGGTTTATTTTCTAAAACAACATTAATAAAGAATTAAAGAATATTTTTCGTTTTTTTTTCCAGAACCTACAAATTTCTTGCAACGCCACTGCTTTCAATCGAGTATTGCTTTCCATTTAATTGAAATTTTTTTCCAATATATTTTTTTCACAAAAAGCACGAAAATAATTGTATCGTCATGACTACGTAAAGTTCATGGAATGAAACAAATCTTGAGAATCTCTGTTGGTATATTAAATTAATTCTCGATTAAACCTTTACTATACTCGTCACTAATTTCTGTTAACAAAAACAAAAATTGATGAGTGGTCGAATAATATAAAAAATTGAAAAAAAATTAATTCTGTTTAGAAACAGTTTTTGCAAATTAAAATCAAAATTACTCATATTCCCAGACTATATTAATGAAAAACAACGATAGCTAAATGTAAAATATATAGTCATTTAACATTCAGAAAATTTTGTCACTTTAACCATTCAGTATAACTATTTATATGAACAAATAGTTTTATCTAAATCAATATTATATTTGTATAAAAGATAATATACATAGAAACTCTGGTATATACATTTGTATTTTCAAATTTTATTTTTATAATCATACATACAGAAATTTTTTTTTTAAATACGATAAATCAGGAATTAAATATAATAACATAAAAAATATTATCAACTTTAAATAGAAAATAGACAATCAATTCAGTTCCGGCAATAATACTAACTGAATAGCAAAGAATTTAACTAAAAGTAAATTTCTACAAAAACCCTATTATTTTATCAACTAGCCTAAATAACATAGTTTTACCTGGAGCCACTCCCCTTACTGCTTCTGCCACCTGTATTCAGTAACCTATCCTTATTTTAATGATTTCTATAGAACCCAACTGTGTTTATCTTAAATACATAATTAAAGATATTTTTAGAAAAAACAATTCATTAAAAATAGCATTCAATTTTCTTTATATTCTACTTTGAATGTACATAAATGTCAATATAAAACATTTTGTCTCTTCTAACTTAATTATCCAAATCTTGAGGCTTCCGCGGTGATCTTGGTATGGGTCTTGGCTTCTGGGTGTAAGCCGCGTCGATTTGGTCGTGTTATCGGCTAACGTTTCGTCACACATTGCAGTGGACATCTTCTAAAGCACTTTTAGAATAGCCCTGAAGATGTCCACTGCAATGTGTGACGAAACGTTGGTCGATAACACAACCAAATCGATGCGGCTTACACTCAAAAGTCAAGATTCATGTCCTTAATTATTGTTTTCAACTTCACAAAATCGAGAAATAATTTTTTTATATTAATAAATGCATATAAAAAGGGCATTATAAATATTGAAATAATTTTGTATCACTCTGTGTCAATTAACAGATGAAGAAAATATTTTAATATTTTAAAAAGCATAAAACTAGTTCGTTGACAAAATAAACAAAAGAACAGAATAAAATTTAATTAAATTAAAAATAAATTACCCTTCAACCAGTTCTTTGGTAAATATACATTCATACATATGATAAAAAGATAAGTTGATAATTGCGTTGGAGAAAGAAGAAGAAAAGAAATAAGTTCTCAGCCATTACAGAATAAATAAAATGCACGAAAATAAATCCCGAGTTATGAAAAATGATATTTCCAAGAGTACGATGATCCTTTTGCCGCCGCCGCTCCCCCGCTCAGGTGCGTGGGGTAACAGCAGGTAAAAATACTTAAATAACAAACGTTTAACGCCAGTCTGTTATGTAAGTGTTTAAAACACAATTCTTCGATAAACTGTTGGACACAGATATTTTTTTATGTTATTTATCATAATATTATTGTGAAGGACATAAAAAAATATTATAATTTGTTCTTAATAATTTTTAACACATTCGCTAATAAGTGAGTTTTCATTTTTCTGTAATTATAAAGCTGCACAAGTATTTGTTTAATATGAGTAGAAAATAAAGTCAAAACGCGAACAAATACCTAGATTTCTGGAAACGCTCGGTTTTACATACGATATATATTAGCAGTGGTATCTGCAGAAATTTTTTCAGAAAGGGGCAAAACTTCTAGATAATTTTTTTTATAAGTAGACTAGCGCATTGGACCCGGTGTAACCCGGGTTAATATCCACAAAATCATAGTGATCTAAAATATTCAACATGCCCACCCAACATGTCCATAACACACGGTTCATCACGAATTTTTTCCAACTTCGTGAAATTTCAAATCGTGTAAAATTATATTTTCAAACACCCAGGACGTGATCATAGTAACCTAAATTAATAAAATAAAATATTGAAACCGTAAATTATAAAATTCTGTATTCCATGATTAGGTACTATGTTTTTATATACCTAAATGACAGTTGTATGCTGTGATATCATGAAAACAAAACACGACTTGATAAAGATTTTTTTAGTCTTTTGATGTTAATTCTTAGATTTTCATAAAATATTAATAGCCACGAACATGCATAGAAAAATTATCTAACTATTGGTGAAAACCGCATTGAAATCGGTTCAGTAATTCCCGAGTTTATAAGCCTCATACAAACGAACATTCATTTTTATATACAGAGATTATAGAATACAGTATAGCATCAATTTACTCGATCCATGAGGTAAAATACCCCGTTTGTGATTTTTAATAGCATCTGAAAGTATCTGGGTGAAACCACAAACCAGAAAAATAATTAAATGCTAGTGCGTAAGGTATACGTTACTCAATTATGTATATTATTATGAAAAATTAAATGTTCATAAAATCAAAAAAGTTTTAAAGTTTCAAGAAATAAACTTAATACGAGACGTGTTAATGCAATTTAAAAAAATTGATAACTGAGGCGTAACTCTTCATTACATTATACAGTACTCAGTACATAAAGTAATTAAAATTCAAGTTACTTTTTCCGAGAAAACACATACTGCAGAGATTACAAGAATACCGCTAAATTCAAAGAAAATTTCGTATAAGTAATGTTCGTGCAGTGTATGATTTATTATTCAGAATTTGGAAGACTATCAATCGAAAATGTATTCATTGTCATTTTTATCTTATTCATTAGCCAAACAAATATTAAGTTACATATATATACATTATACATACACATATGTATATATACATTTTTTCAATTAATTCTTTGTATTCTAAATTCACTACATTTACCAGCACCGGCTTTAAGTTTTCTGCTTCTTTGATTCAAATAGTTTTGTTACTGAAAATGGTATACAAATCAAATATCATTCAAGAGCGAAAAATGTGTTAGTATTTTTTTTCTAAAGTTAATCATTTAGGCAACGAAAATCTTTCTTGATTTAATATTTCTACAGATTGACTTCTAAACTACGCTTTTTTGAGCATGATAGAGTCCTGAGTGACTGGATCTGCAATATCCAGCCCAAAACTCTTTTTCTCATTTTCGTTCATTTTTTTTCCACTTTAAGCAGGGTTCTTTTACTCAAAATTATACTTTTTTATTGATGTAAAATATTTAAATGGTTGAAGGAAGTTAATAAAAGAAGTTCTAAGACAAAACAATATTTTAATTAGTATTAAAACATCAAAATAAATAATCAATTTTTTCCAATTTTGAGCTCAAATCAGAAACGCTTCAATTCGAAACTCATCGCATGCCCATTCGCCGGTTTTGAATGCATAAAAAGAATGTACTAGAGCAGTGTTTCTTAAACTTTTTTATGTCACGGCTCCCCTGCAAATCAAATTGATAACCCACGGCCCCCTAATTTTTTTGCAACCCAGGTTGGTTAAATAAAATTTATTTGTTTGATATTCACTCCTATACAACTGTGGTGCTATCTAGCCGTAAAGGAAGTATTTAGGATTAACGCCAACAGTTTAGAATGCTTGATTTAAATAAAAATAACGCCTGAAATTAAAATGCAGTTCTTTGTAAAAACATAAACATTTTAAAATTTCAGTATTTAAAAAAAGTTTCATAATTATTATTTAAGCAAGTGCTTATTTAAATTTATTTAACGATAATATATACATATTTATTTGTTATATTTGCAGCTCCTCACGGCCCCCTTGTAGAAAGCTCACGGCCCTCTAGGGGGTCGCGGCTCACCACTTTAAGAAGCTCTGTACTAGAGCCTCCTTAAATGCCACAACATATGATAAGGCTCAAAGTTTGTGACGCAGAATGAGGTCTCCTTGTTAGTACGTTTTAATACCGTACGTTAAGTCTAATGATTTATACCAAAATAGTTGAATGTTTAATTTATTAATAAAAAAAAAACGCTGAGGTCAGAAACATACGAAAAGATATGAATATATTTGTTTATATAAAATATATCCATAAAGATTACCATGAATAAAAAATGATTTAACAATGATAAATCTACGCATGTCATCTTAAAATAAAATTTTTATGATAATCCTTTCGTTATGAAAAATGATCGTTTACATTTAAAGCTTTTGGTGCGTGGGGCGACAGCAGGTAAAAACACTTAGAAAACAAACTCGCGTTACGTAAGTGTATGTTAAACACTGAAATCGGTGTTAGGGAAAATAACATTCGTAATAATATTTTTTATATAATATCAGCGAACATTAATTTTTTTATATATGGTTTTCTTGTCAGATGAACTTCATATCTTTTCTGACAGCTGCTTCGTTACATTAATTTTATTTTTAATGTAATGTTATCACAATTAAACTCATTCCAAATAATTCATAGATCCTGATAGAAAATTAATGAAACTAGACAAATGTATAATATTTTTCATCAAGATTAAGATCCATTAAAATATTAACGCCTCCCCCCTAAATTTGTTCTTTGTAACCAAAAAATAAGGTATCCGAAAACTGAGCGTTCACAATTAATATTTAGATTATGGTAAATACACTTCTTGAGATATCTTGAAAACAATAAATATTTTGGGATTCCACCCCTCCCCCTTACACACGATTTTTATGATTTTAAAATGGAACCGTCCTCAAGCCAGACCCAACCATCTAACCAAGTTTCATTAATATCGATTCAGGGGACAGACACACAGACAGACAGACAACTAACGAAAAATGTTTGTCTTGACCTAAAACGGAAAGATCAATTTAAAATTTTGAAATCAGATAACATTTTTTTTGTCTCATTCTAAAACAATCACAAAGCTTCTCGTGTCTTCGATATTGCGAGAAGCAAAAGTTAATAATTTATTAACATATGCAGTATTTATTATTAGAAATAATAAAGCTTAATTATTACAAACTAAATGCATTATACTGAATATAAAGGTCAAATTGAAAACAATATAAAATGAAGACATTAAAGTGACACAGTTTGAGTACCGCTGGCATAAACAGCACTCGTGCTCCTCGACCACCACACCTACACACAATCATTCAACAACATAGCCACTTCACTTTCTTTTTTTGCTTTAATATTTCTACAGCTTTGTCCAGTAGCTCAAAGCTGGGTCTAAGCAAAAAGTGTCTATCGTATTCATATCAAACTATGTTTCTAATATTTCAACGTTACGATTTATGATAATATGAACGAACCATTTTTAATTTAAAAATATAATTTTTTTAAATATATAAACAGCAGGAATGCAAATCAAATAAGCATTTTGTCGATTTTTAATTAGATAATGGAAGATTCAAAAGTGATATAGATGGAAAAGAAAATTTTATCATTAGAATTCCAAAAACAAGAATAGGTTTCGTATATGAGACGAGACCTGCATAAGACGAGATTAATTTTGAAAAATAATAACCTTTATATATAAGCGAAGAATTGAATAATTTATTTATTTTAAAATTAAAGTGATTAGTTATTCAGGAATTTGAAAATAATTATTGATAAAATAAAGTAGGTTAAGAATTCCTAATTTTACGCATTAAATATTATTATCAATAGGTAATATTATTTACCATTTCCTGAAAAACGAATAAATCATTACCGCAACACGGTTTTAATTTTTATAACGTAAAGTAATCATAAACATACATGTTTTCTCTATGGTTAAATAAAATCATTTTTTTGATATAATAAAGCTCTATTGTTTTATTTTACTAAAAAAATATATTTTCTATGTTATTCGTGAAAGATTTGAACATCCGTAGCTAAATAAATAAAGTGTACGACATGTATTATATTCTATTGATAAATAAAGTTATTTATATGATAATAAAGTAATATTTTATTAATTGTGCATTCACCAGATATTCAGTAATAAAGATTGATAATATTAGTTAATAAATAAATAAGTAATAATGGTGACATGAGAATGGGAAATACTTCAATAATATCATAAATATAAGTGCTACATATGTATACATTTATTAGTCATAAATTATTATAAGGTACTGGCACCAGTCTTGGATATGACCCCAGTAATGGCTATTTTTAAATTAAATATACTGAATTATAAATATTTGTTGATATTTGATTACTGCCATTTCTGAATATTAATCTATATACATCTAATTGTCTTACAGCGTGATTTAATGACAATCGGCCAATAGGTGTCAAAATGGTGGAAATTTAAATTAATTATTATTATAATTTATTTATTAATTATTATATTATCATAGCAACTGCTTTACATTGTTTCAAATTTGACGATTCTTTCTTTTATATCTTTTGTGTCGTAGTACTTATCATTTTGTAATCATTAGCAAGTGGTTTTACTTTATCTATTATTGGAGAAAAACATAAACAAAATATATGGCTATAATTTAAAAAAAAAAAAAAAACTATATTTGCGGACTTTGGTAATTAAATTGATTAAATAGAGAGTTACTTGTTTTATTAGTAACATGAGTTCATGAGAATTACAAAAAAAAAAACGTCAATCACAAAAACAGTAAACTTTGCTCTTATAGCGACCATAACTGGTGCCAGTACCTTATAGCAAAACTTGTATATCTAATGTCCATTTATAATTCTAGGAAATGTATTCTAAAATATTACATTATAGTATAAAAAACAAATATTCATATTTTCATATAACATTTTGGTAATTTCTAGATACGGCAATGCACGTAAATATATTTTTCAAATAATTAATGAGAATATTATAACTAAATGATGAGTTAAGAAACTATCAGAAGCAATGACATGTATAGCAGAAATCTGAAGTCTTTATTTTTTGCAAGTTAAATACATAATTATATAGTCGTATAAAATATATAAAAGTGCATTTGTAAACATTTCGGGTGTCACTGGTTAGAAACGTGAGCACGTCTACCTGTTCTGTATTTATGTACCCTACAGGTGTCCAAAGTTTCGTTTCGAAACGGGCAGTGACTTGTTTAGTTTTACATCTAAAAACCCATATCCAACCAAGATATCGCATTCCTCGTAACTAGGAAATAAACTTGCCTGTCAAAAACACAAAAATAATGGGAATTTATTTTATTTGTGTTCGTATAGAATTAATTAACAATTAGCGAAACTTTATTTAATGAGTTAATTCAAAACAAACTTAATTTTGTAAACGGAATTATGAAAATTAAATGTTTTAGGTATACGTAATTTAAACCAAATGAAAATTATAAATTGGTGTGTTTTATTTTCTATGTAATTATAAAATTACAAGCACTGAAAAAACTGGCATAAATTCTTAATTAGAATACCTGAATGCAACCATTTTCTTCGACTGATTTGAATTTTTAAAAGATTATCGTTTATTATTTACATCTAATGAATTTACTTGTATATTTAAGTTCTTTTTCATTTTTTAATTATCAGAAATTATGTTAACATATTTTTTCCTATAATAATTTAACTATTGGTTTAAAAACTTATCTTGTGTACATGACTTCGTTTCCATATTTTAACTATAATAAAATATTTGTCATTTAATCATTTACCTATAAAATATTTTTCGATATTTTTGAATATTTGATTATATTATTGAGGATGTTCATTTATATTTTTTTATATACAGGCTGTCCAAGATAACCGTGAAATGCATGAGGATTTCCTAAACAGTAAGAGATACAGATTGGGTTAATAATTCTATGTGGTTTAAAAATCTGAAAATTCGGAATTTCTTTAAATGTCTATAACTTTTACTACAAACGATAGAAAATTTAATTCTCTTCAAAAAAGATACCATACAATTTTCTCGTAACACGTAGTGTTTTTGAGATATTTCGAAAAAAAACAATTTTAGGATACCACCCCATCCCTGCATACGACTTTGATGATTTTTATATGGGATCATCTACTTGCCAGACCCAATCAATAAACCAAGTTTAATTAATATCGGTTTAGTGGTTCATCACATGCGTGTAACGAGGATTCAGAAGACAGAAAAACGGAAAGATCAAATTTTGAAATTGGAGAATAATTTTTTTCCTACCTTCAGAAATAACCACACATTGGATATAGCAAGGAAGCAAAATATTAAAACTCTTCATAGAAGTTGGTAGTATAGTTAATTACAATTAAAGACAGTCAAGGACCCCGCTATTACCAGAGTATTTTCATTAGTTTCGTACATTAATCCGGTAAGTTTTACGCTGGCCGAATCAGATAGTTATTTCCGTACAAATATATGTCACGTTTAACAGATATTAATTAGTTTAGTTAAAACCAGACGGCTTGAATTTGATGTAGATCAATACAATGTGTGTGTGTGTGTGTGTGTATGTGTGTGTGTGTGTGTGTGTGTGTGTGTATGTGTGTGTGTGTGTAGTCGATACATTGGCACTCCCACACGCTACTAATGAAATGAAAATCGGTCCATATTATTTTTCGATAGAAATCTATTTCATTGTGTATAAGTGACATTTTAACCACTTTCATAATAGGATCGATTAAATGGAAGTCGTGACTTCGTGGACTTTCTCTGTGTTTCATTTACTCGAATAGAAAACGGGAGTTGTTGAACGAGATAAAATATTTATTGTTTCATATTTATGTACATAAATATATTCATATAAATATTTACATGTTTATAAATCGATCTGTACTTATATTCATATGTACAAAGAGCACAGTGTGTACTCAATTAAATGTATTTCTGTTTGTACACACTTAATGCATATATTTTTTTTCTTGCAAACCACTTTTTAAAAAATATAAAATTCTTACAATATATGATTTTTTCATACTGGAATCAGGGATATTTATAAAATAGCATCCAAACATGGTGGGGCATATGCATGATACAAGGTCAAGAAATAATTAAGTAACGGTACAAACACCACTATCCACAATACAAAAAGGACCTTTAAATACCTGTATAACAATCTACAATAAATTACCATCCTCTCTCAAAAATCTTTCCTTAATCACTTTTAAAAATCAATTAAATCTCTCACACTTCATCCTGAAAAACGTTATTCTGCAATGTTTATTGAATAAATTGAATGATTATAATTTTTTTTCTTTTCTTTACATATACAGATACAATATATATTAAAATGTAATGACATGTTCTACACTGTAGATAAATACAGTTAATAGAATAAAGAAATTATTATTATTATATGATAAATACATATATACAATATATATACATGTGTTATATTATATATTGGATAATGACGAACCATTTTAAAGTGCATGTGTTGTTACTGTCAATTATCTTCTGTTGTAAATATTATTAATCATGACAAGAACAAAATTTTGATGGATTTTAAGAATATATAAAAAATTTGCTTTAGTATAAAAGCAAATTAGCTTCCAGCTAACGCTATCTGCTAGGTATTAATGTAGCGAATTAAATCATACATATGATAACCTTGACGCATGCGCGATAAGTATAATCAGCGACTTAAAATAAGTGATTTCTAATTCAGTTGTAGAGAGCATGGTTCATTGTCAAGTTAAGAATACCTCATGGGTAAATATATCATATATCAATGTTTTCAAGAATTGTCAACAAAACGACAAAATATTGGCATCAATTAATTATTGCATAAAATTAAAACCTCAAACTTCGAATGACACATAAAAAACTTGACAAATTGTTTGACATCAAAACAAACTACATACTTACAACTCCATTGAAAAAACAACGAAATTAATTTATTATTTATTCCAAAAACTAATGTCATTAAAAAACTATTTATACATTAACTGTCGCGTCAACTTTTTACAACATTATTGTCTTTGTTTCTTTTTCTCCATGTTGTCCGTATATAAGTCACAAATGAGCGCGAATAGCTTGAAAGGCCGAGCGTCAAAAAACGCGAATGTCTGGGTCGCTTTCAGACACGAACAGCGCGGCTGCAATGACCTGTCAGGTGGTAATTAATGACAGAATTAACTGCTTTCTGCATATTCATTCAGCGTGCAGATATCTGGACCGCTGTCTATGCGTAGATTGTCTATAATCAGTGTATGTGGCGCCAATAATATATAGGTTACAGTTACACCATATATACACCACTTTATTGAATAAATGCATAGTTCATTAACTCACTAATAATCAGAGAAATGTTATAGATACATATATCTATAATCATAATCAGAAAACTACCAGCTTCACACCTAGAACTTTTATGTTCATTAGGGCTCTGGAGCACAGAGTATATTTTTTTATATTAAGAAAATATAGGGCCAAGTTTATTTGATTTAAACTTATGAATTTAATTTCTTTAAGCCCTAATACTCTTAAATATAATTCACTAGTAAATGGTACTGCCACATTAATGTGTACCTATTACAATAGTTTAATAAACCTAGCTATAAGCTATGTAGTAAAAATAAGTATAAAATAGAATACACAATATAAATGATGAAGCTTACATTTGCCTCACTTCATGCTATATAAATTTTGTATCTTACCAATCAAGTTTTCTTGTAACAAAAATAAGAAAGCAACAAAAGCAGAATAAGTTCATTGCTAGATATTATCATAGAGGCACAGCTGAAATACATACTTTTAATGCCCCCGGTGTTAGAAAGAAATTGTATGCACGCAAAATAAAAATTCTTCCAATCTCTCAACGACCCGGACGTTTCACCAGTTCAATTGCTTGTTGAGTTATTTTGTCTATGGATTTTAACTGAGGAATTTCAAAACAACGTGGAAAGCATAGACATAGAGAATGGACTGCTCATCTGATTCGAAAACAGAGCCGTGTCAAAAGAAATATATAGAAAATGGTTTGGGATATACTTGTCCTTTTTTAAACAAGAGTGTTATTAGAAAAAGAGAAAGATACACCCCAAATGCCACCGCATCGCTCTCACGGTTTTGGAGAAATGGTACACCATTATGGTAATACAGAATGCGCGGTCCATGCTCTATGTCTATGGTGCGAAGCAAAATTAAAAAGAACAATTTTAGTATAATATATACATGCATATATATAGTATGTATTTATATATCCTGACAAACATACATAAATATGTATACATAGTTACTCGTACAATCTGAAATCTATATCATTGTTGTAATTTGTTGTTACGCCATGTTTCTACAAAAGATATATTATGTTCGTTTGAAAAATAACCTATTTTAGGCGGTATCCACAACAAAGACAAATTACACATTTTGTAGTGAGATTTTATGTATCTATTTCTTTTCATAGAACGCTAGATCATTCTACGATACGACAAACGCGATAGTGTTTTGATCACAGAGAGAGACGTAGATATATATACGCTTATACCCGTATATTTGTCTCACTCGCACATACGTCTTGTACGACCCGCAGGATCTCTTCGCTACGCCAAGAGTTGTCAAGAGCGAATGATAAATGACGCCTGATTATCGTCGGTCCGGTAGCTATAATCATTGCGATGTTCTCCCATGATTCAGTCAGGCTCTCTTCTCTAGCTTAAAATAGTCGCGCAAGAATTTTATATAAATTCTTACCAAATGTCGCCGCCCGATAAAAAATTTTTATATCATCACTATATTATTGTCAAGGTGACTTTGTATAAATAACTCATACACCGTGCGAAACCAACAAGCACTAGATCTAATGTTTAGTGTATTTGTCAATGTTCAATGTTGAAATCATGTTGATCTTACTAAGAAATATATTTTATGTCTAAAGTTGTGGTCGATGTTTCTTGTATTTATTTATTTCTTTGTGTTTTTATTATTTTGATTAAAGGATAACACAATATTAAACGTTTGCATTCAAATTCTCATTTAGTTAGTCATAACAAAAGACAAGATCATATTACACAATGTTGAATTCATGTATCTTGGTTTTATAGAATTCAAAATATTAATCACTTACATCAGATAACAAATAATAAAACATAAAATTATAAAACCAAAATTAATTTCACATATAGAGCTTATTCGGAAGCAGCAGCAAGTTTTTATCCAGTGTTGGATCATTTTTGTGACGTAGAACTATGTCTTCCCTGGCGGTATTAACGGTAACTTCGTGAACACAAATTAAAGAATTTCATGTCCATACCTTACATCCCTCAATAGCATAAATAAGTAATTTTCATAGGTTTTATACAAAAAGCCGACCTTCAATATTTCACCCCCTGTCACAGATGAAAAGTTGTAGTCGGTATCATTCGATTCACCCCCTACCTCGCATAGAAGCCGATATTTTTAAAATTCTAAACCGTTGATCACAAAATACATACTTATATAGGATAAATGTAAATGCAATTTAAAAAAAATACCAAAAGAACATATAAAATATTTGTGTATTCAATTAAATTAATATTAGCGTGAAATTCAAAATTCAAAAGATTCAAACCATTTACTACAAAACTCTTGAAAGAATTTTATATAAATTCTTAGCGAATGCTGCAGCTTGTTAAAATTTGTTCACAAATTCACTGAATGAAACCAGCATATCGCTTTCTCTTTCGTTTCCGCGTTCCTTTAATATTTTATTTTTCTTCTGCTTCGCCAAACTCAAAAACCAGATTTACACAGCCAACTTTAACTGTTGTCAGCTGATACTGAATTAATTTTATTTTACTAAAAACATCTTGTATGTAGTACATTGCTGTTATCGTATGTAATTTATAATTTAATTGATTCCAAGAAAATTGGGTATCGTATTGAACCCACCTCAAATATTCTTAATCCGTTGGGCGACTGAGAATTTTTGCCCACGATCACGCTCGCTCACAAATAAAATATTTTTAATCACGCCCGCTTACTCACGGTTACAAAAAAAAACATCTGCCAAGTAAATGCACAGTGCTTCCTCGTGCTAAATTCACCAAAGGTAGTTAATTATTGAACAATTTAAATAAAAACCGATAGTGTTTAGATAAATAGCCTGGAATTGGTTAACCATTTAATTTTTATACAATTTTACTAAAAATATTTTTTGATAAAGAAGATATTTATTATTTATACTACATTTTATTAATATAAAGATCCAAAATATATTTTTGTTGCGACTTCTGAACTCGAATTGATTTTCCCAAAACATGTTTACTCTCAAAGTTAACCTAAGGTAATATAAAAAAAACATCCAATAAATTTAAAATGATATCTAAAATTTGTGTACATAATAAAATAAAAATAAAACACACATGACAGTAACAAAAAAGATGGACATCAGTGTAAAACAAATAAATAATGATTATATACACAAGTTATTCTTTAGCCATTATCAGGACGCAAAAACCTTTCTGTTTTAAATGGCACTAACCAATGCACCGAAAAGTGCATATAAATACACACACTCACAAATAACCACTACACATTTGTTCAGTGGCGGCGCATCAGGAAAAATCATCATCATTTGTTTGTATGAGGCTTATAAACTCGGAAATTACTGAACCGATTTCATTGCTGTTTTCACCATATTTACTTTCACTTATTGCCCTTTTCTAGCAATATTTTGCTGCTCTAATATCCACTTTTACACATAAATTGATTTTAATTGGGTATTAATTCTTTTATATTTGCTATAAATTTGTTGTTTAATTCACTTTACTTAAACATAGTTAGTGGCTGACTGTACAAGATATTTATACGATTTTAATATCACTGTTTAACCAAACTGTCTATAAACGTCATGGAACTCCAAGGGAACTGTTACATAAGTTTAATACCCCTTTTCAAATTTTAATTTTTTCTTTATTGTACTATACATTATGAGACATGTGTATAGAATTTAAAAATTGTACAGTCCTTTCAATAATAAAGTAATATTGGGTTGTTCTATCTTCCAGAATTTTTATATATTAGTAATTAAAGTTACACTAATGCGGTTCCCGCCACTGGCTATACACATAAGTTAAGAGAAGTGGTTTTAAGTGTAAATGTTGAGTGGTAGACACTACTTTTGCACTGTTTTCAACCATGTTCCCGAACAATTAGTCTCTGATTGTAATGTGTGTACAAAATGTGTTATACTCTTGTTTTACACTACTTTACATTTCCACAATTATAAGTATTTTGTGTAACAACGTTATGAGTTATTGATAAAAGTTACAATAAACAGTGGCGAAGCGTCCATGGAAGCAGGGGAAGCAGTGCTTCCCTTACTTTATGGGTAAATTAATACAAACCTGTGTTTTCGGTTAATAAATAATTTAAAAATATTATTAGAATATTCATCTTTATTTTCTTGAATTTTAGTCGATATTTGTATGACGAGTTGAAGTTCACTGCAGGAAATTTCACTAAAAAATTTTGAATTTTTTATTTCGTTAAAAATATGTTTATTGTATAGAAAATGACGTGAATGAAGTTGAAATTTTTAAACCGCAGGTCTGAATCTCAAACCGTTCTTGAGATATAGCCTCTCAAAGTTTCAGTTTTTTCAAAAATTTTAAGAAAAATGGCCATAACTTTTAAACTGATGGTCGGAATTGATTTTAATTGACGGATTTGGAAACAGCGTGTCAAAATCTATATAATGACATGTATAATACCTTAAAACTCGAAAAAAAATAAATTGCGAAAAATCGAAAAATTTCAAAGGGGTATACCTTAAAAAAATGTCGATTTTTGACGAAATTTTTTTTGTCGGATTTTAAAGTATTATACATGTCACTACATAAATTTTGACACTCTGATTTCAAATCCATCAACTAAAATCAATTCCAACCACGCGTTCAAAAGTTATTACCTTTTTTCTCCAAAAATTTGAAAAAACTAAAACTTTGAAAGGCTATATCTTTATTTTTTGATATTTATTATTAATTTATTACTTGTTATATCTTACTTTATAACAATTTTACCACAATAAATGTATAAGACTTTTATAAAGAGAACATTCTTATTGTTAGCTATAAAATTCAATAATAATATACAGGATATTCTATTTAAAAACACGTTAATTTTCAATATATCTCTGAAATTCGACATTCAATTATTTTTTTTGAGACCGAGAAATATTAATACTTTGCCCATTTAACCGGTCATCTAGTTTCAATAATAACAAAGTTACCAATGATCACTCGATTCTGGCGAACAGCCTGTATATATTTATTTATTTATGTAGGTAGGTATTGAAACGCATAGTATATGTTTCATTTAGTAGCCAGTAAAATAATACAAAAGCTATAAAAATTGAGAAAGGAAATTGCCCTGGGCTGATCCGGTTAGGAGACCCAGGATTCATAGGCTGGTAGTTGCGTTACGTCGCCCTAATATTACAAACAAAATGACCTCCAGCTCGCGGTCTATTAATTATCTGTTATATATAAAAATAGCTGATACTAAAATTCTAGAGATTTAAATGCCCAATGAAGAATCAAACAATTAAATATAAATAATATAACTTGAAATTCCACTTGAAAATTATTCAAATACAGTTACACACACACATACATACTCGTTTTCGCAAAGTGGCAGAAAAGTCACGAAGCTATCAGAGAAGGTGGCCGTTGGTGCAATAACTCAGAGATATTTCGGCGAAGTGACGCGCTCTCTCAAGACTGACGCTTATCTCGTGAAGGACCGGTGCTATCACAGCGGCTTAATGTGAAACGCGTGTACTGCAAGAATTAGTATCTGCGAAATACCCTCCCTCGTCCTCCCGCCGCCCCGCGTCTGTCTACTCCCCCTCCCACTTTGCTAAGATGCACCGACACGATCCGGAGTGCATTTAGCGGTCGTTGCCCATTTTTTGTCATAATTTATTGTAATTAAACATGCTGCATTTCGTCATTAGGGTGTAAAGAAATTTATTTTATTTTATTTATTGTAAGAAAGTAACGTTTTTGTTAAAAATTAAATTATTCAGTTGTCGAAACGATTAAAGGTTTTATTATTTTTCAGAAAATGTATTGTTCATAATTTAAATATGGTCGTATTATCGGCCAACGTTTCGTCACACATTGCAGTGGACATCTTCAGGGCTCTTCTCAATGTGTGACGAAACGTTGGCCGATAACACGACCAAACCGACGCGGCTTACACCCAGAAACCAAGATCCATATCAAGATCACCGCGGAAGCCTCAAGACTTGCATAAATTAAATAATTTAAATAATCATTAGGTTAAGGCAAATCTTGAATTCAATTTTTGTACGTAGTAATATTTTTTTAAATTTTGAACATAAGATAAATATTTATTTTTACATTGTGTCTTACAGCCATCAATGAATCTAGAATCATACTAATTATTAATTCGGTAAGTGAAATTTTTCATTTCGGTTTTTAAACAACTTAAGTAAGGACTTAAAAAATAAAATTAATTAATAGTTTTATCTGTCAATATTTAAACATTTAAATCTATAAAAACTTAACTATAGTTATTTTCTTTTGATGATGAAGAAATTGCATCGAAATAATAGCAAAAAGTATTTCAAAACAATTTATCTCAAGTTAATGAATTTAAGCACTTAAAAAATATAAGTATTAAAATAAATAAAATAAAGCATTCGTGCTACTGTCTTATAGCAACCTCGATTAAGATAAAATATATTTATTAGACGTATTTAATGTATAATTAAATCAACATTAACTTTGACAAAGTACGACACTTCTATTAAAAATTAATGATACCTCAAAGTAATGAAACGAAGTACAAGTTGTTTTTGTTAACATTGTATGATCGCCATTTTTAAGTAACTACATTTTTTTGAGTAAAAAAATGTCTTAGTTTTAGTTTAATCTATCGTATCGAATTGAAAATTATATCAATTTTGTTTGTTCTATTATATTTTCATTGTTTTTATTCAAAAATAGGTATTACAATAATACAGAAGTCGAATCTAGAAATAAACCAATTATACATACAAAGTTTAAATGTATCTTTATTTTATTTATTTTATATAGCTAGGGGGTAAATACATATGAGTTTAATTTTTTGAAGATATTTTGAACTGATGTTTTCTCAAAACATACGTTTTTTAGAACACTGAATATTTCGAGGGGGGGGTCGTTTTATGTTTATATGCATAACTGTTTATATTATAAAAATGAATTTCAGCAAAATATTTCAATAAAAATAAATTTTTTTACTAACAGTACATATTATGATGTAATGCCGTGTATAAATCGAAAAAACAATACAGCAACATCGTGTCTTTTTTGACAAAAGTGCAATAAACCCTATGCATTTTTAATTACAATGTATTTTCAGACACCGTGTTGCTGTTTTGTTTTCTTTGGTCTAAATACAGCAAAAAAATACCACAAATAATAGAAATATTCATAAAAAAGAATAGTTTACGTATAAACAACAATATTATTACTATCTTTGTTTTTTTCAATTCATTTTTTTAAATAATTTATTAGAAAATATCAATTTTAAATTTTCCTTGATTCGAGCATATCGTAAATCATTTAATTATTTTTCTAATGTCTTAAGCTTCTTAACGGAGAACGTTTTACAAAATCACTTAATTAATTTTCATGTCAAGTCGGAACAAACAAACATTTTGTTTTGATATTACAATTTACTATCTCTATTTTGAAGATTTAAACGACTGATTAAGGAATAAACTAAAGAGACTTCAATGCATGTTTAATACACAAACATTAGAATAAATGTAAATAAAAGTAAGATACTGGCACCAATCTTGAAGAATACGCCAGTGTTGAACATTTTTAAATTAAATGTTAGAAATATTTGATTACTGCCATTACCAGATATTAATCTATATACATGATTTGATCATTTTGTTTAAAAACAGTGGGTAAATAATTATCACGGTTCGGCACACTATCAAGAAAAGTATATGTTCTTATGTAAATGCTTTACATTGTCTTCATTTTTACGACTTTTTATTTTAGAACGTTTGTGTAATAGTATTAATCATTTTGGTTCATTTCTGGAGAAAAAAACATATACAAAATAAAATACTTAATTTAAACAAGAAGCACTATATTTATGGACTTTAATAATTAAATTTATTTAATAAAGATGTGGTTATTTTATTAGTAACATGAGTTCATAAGAATTACAAAAAGTAGCTCATCAATTCCAAAAAACAATATACCTACCTCTTAAAGCGTTCAAGACTGGTGCCGGTACCTTATGTGTATTTTTATCGTTTTTATTGGTATAGGCATACAGAAAAAAATAAACACATTTACATTATTTTAACTTAAAATTATTAATGAGCAATCCAACAATATTAACTTTTATAATAATTTTGTTGGGATAATATATTGATTACATTACCCCGACTAATGTATTAATATAATCAATATATCAAAACGACAACCGACATCTTCAACTATCTCGATTTAAATATATGTAAAAAAAATAAAACGAGAAATACATATATAACATTTACATTCTCAACTGTACGTGTATATATGCACATACATATGTACACAACTTTATAAATATGTACATATGAGTATGTATGTGCACATGTACAACAGTATTATAAATTATGGGTTTAATAAAATTAGTCAAACACTTTATAAACCCTTAATAAAGTTTATATTAATAATGAATCGGAACAGCAGTGGCAGTACAACAATTTGGCAGAAATGCAATAAGTACATACATCGACAATCTTGTACAAGGTTGCATCCCGGTCGGGAACCGGTTTCTCCGACTTCTTCGTCTAATAAACTTTGTAACACTTTTCTCCGGCCGTAAGAGGAATGCCTTTTGAACAAAATAATACAAACAGTATGAATGTATAGTGTATACACATCAGAGGTTGCTTAATGTTCTCAGGATTCGTGTGATACGATTTTTGGAAATCGAAAGTATGGGATGTATTGTATAATATGGATCTTGGCTTCTGGGTGTAAGGCGCGTCGGTTTGGTCGTGTTATAGTCCAACGTTTCGTCACACATTGCAGTGAACATCTTCAGGGCTCTTCTAAAAGTGCAGAAGCCACGATCCATATCAAGATCACCGCGGAAGCCTCAAGACTTGTATTGTATAATCATTGGTAAAAATGTGGAATTGAATATTATTTGATAACTCTGGTAATATATATGTAGGAGTATTGGGATCATAAGCACTAACTTTTCATTTTACTCATAGGGGGAGAATTTCATAACAATTTTTGAATCCATAATAGAGCTGGACGCAGCTGTGATTTAAATGAAAACTATTGTTGTAGTAGTGTTAAGATTTTCCTTCTTATATTCTTATCTGTACGTTGATATATCTATCCAGTTGCATACCGTAGATTTCTACTGTCCAGGGCAGATGGCAAACTTGCCGCCTCGCCCCCCCTTGCACTATATGCTATTTATGAAAAAAAAAATTAGCAATCCAAAATTTTGCGCTTTCTAGTAATTTTGATGACCTTTTTTTTGTTGTCACCTCAAATTTGATGCCCCTTTTACTCCCCCCACCCTCGTCACGCTACTGTATCTATGACAGATTGAAACTTGATACATTAAATTTTTTTATTCTATAGAAAAGAATGTAAAAAGTTGTAATTTTCAAACCGCAGATCTGTATTTTGAATCTGTTTTCATAATCGATTCCGCCTACTGGTTCAAAAGTTATGGACATTTTTCTTAAAAATTTTGAAAAAAATTGAAACTTCGGAAAGTCATATCTCAAGAATAGTTTAAGATACAAATCTGTTTGTAAATTTCAATTTTTCACTCTATTTTCTATAAAATACTTTTAACAAAATCTAAAACAAAAATTTCATGACTGAAATTTATATTTTTCATTAATCTAAATAAATATCAACTTAAAGATAATTAATAATATCAAAAAAGAAAATCACAACTTACTAGATAAACAAAAAAAACAAACCCCAATGGAATTATGTCGACGGGGGCAATTGACCCCATGGCCTCCCGGAGTCGACGTCTATGATTGTGTGAAACGATACCATTTGCCAAATCTAGAAACAGCAAATCTCACTAGTGATAACTTTTTTCTATTGTAAAAACAATTTGTCCCAAATATCGATTTAATCATAAAGTGTAACTGAATTTAACTTTCTCATTTTTACTTTCTTATACGGCCATATGTACCTATATGAAATACATATAGTTATAATTAGTAAGTTAGAAACAAGTATTTTAAGTTGATTTTTTCGAATTCGAGATTTTGTTTTTGTCTATTTATCTGTAAACGCTATAATTTCAAAAGTCATTCATCATGTCATTGACAATTTCAAATCTGTCAACAAAAATCAATTCTGATCACCCATTCAAAAGTTATGGCCATTTTTCTCTAAAAATTTGAAAAAACTAAAACTTTGAGAGACTATATCTCGAGAACGGTTTGAGATACAGACCTGCGGTTTGAAATTTTCAACTTTTCACGTCATTTTCTATACGATAAATATACTTTTAACGATGTCAAAAATTCCAAATTTTTTAGTGAAATTTCTTGCAGTGAACTTCAACTCGTCAAAGGAAATAATTAACAACACATTTTAGATTTATTTTCATTAAATAATCTACAACACAATCAACGTAACCTATTAAAAAAAATTTGCGCACCTGATCTAAAGGATAAACAAATAATAACAGTGTTTAATTTCGTAAAATAAATTTTATGAAGTGACGTTATTTTCAACTATTACACATATTATATTAAGTTTAAGTCGACTTTTTTTTATTTTTTGACAATCATTTTCAATGACAACTTCGAGTCATTTCATAAAAGCATAAAGATGTTTATTAATCGTGTATTAAATTATGCATTTTAATTATTAAAAATAATCAATTAACAAACAGGAGGTTTAATTAGCAACCATGGGCGTCATCAGATTATTTTCTAGAAGAGCAAATTAGTTAACTACAATAGTATTTATTGAGTAACAAATTAATATTTTATGATAAAGAAAAACTATATTTATTTATGATTTCAGATAAAAAAATTGACCTGGAGGGAGCAATTTAAATGTATTCTTTAAAAGAATCTGTTTGAAACCATAAAGAGAGCGATAAATACCTTACCCTTTTCTAAGTCAATTTTATTATGTATATGTACATAAATAAAATTTTTAATTGCACACTGTTTAAAATTCAGTTTAATTTTTAAACAGGTAAAAAACCAAAGAAATTAATACATTTTTATTTCCTCGCAATATCGAAGATACGAGAAGCTTTGTGATCGTTTTAGAATGAGACAACAAAAAAATCGTTCTCCGATTTCTAAATTTTAAATTGATCTTTCCGTTTCAGATTAAGATAAACACTTCGTTCCGTGTCTGTCTGTCTATCCCCTGAATCCTTGTCACACGCATAACTCATGAACCATTAAACCGATATTAATGAAACTTGGTTGGATGGTTGAGTCTGACTTGATATAATATAGATCTACAACGTTTGTTGTAAAATATTCCCTTACAAAGATTTATCCCAATTTGCTTTAAAAATCGTTTCTTTTAATTTGATATTTACTTTGCCATATTAAAGGTCATTTTGACGTTTGCGTAAATTTAGATTGAAACTTTCAAAAAATTAAAAATATACGAAAAAATAATAACCCGGGAAAAAATTTCAGATCTGAAGTGATCTCGGTTGATCTTCATTTTGGAACAAATCAGATCTTTGTAAATAAAGAAACTTTTGTCTACCTTAAATAACAAATACACATATAGGTACTACCTATATAGAAACCTTGTTCATAATTTAATCAATTAAAAAAAAAATTGCACAGAAACGTATTGAATGATATTTGAGGCCCGTGTATTAAATTAATAAATAAATTCACAACTCACCCCCTGTCACAGATGAAGGGTTGTAATTGGTCTCATTCGATCCAGCGGGAAAAATACTTCGGGATACTAGGGGTGTGGGGGGCGGGGGCAAAACAACCCTCTATCTAGCACAGGAGTCGAGATATTTACGATTTTCTATAATGAATACCATAAGTAGCGAAACAGAGAAAAATTCACCTAGTATCCCGAAGTATTTTTCCCGCTGGATCGAATGAGACCAATTACAACCCTTCATCTGTGACAGGGGGTGTGTTGTGAATTTATTTATTAATTTAATACACGGGCCTCAAATATCATTCAATACGTTTCTGTACAATTTTTTTTTAATTGATTAAATTATAAACAAGGTTTCTATATAGTATATGTGTATTAATTTGTTATTTAATTACCTTTGGTGAATTTAGCAAGAGGAAGCACTGTGCATTTACTTGGCATATGTTTTGTTTCATACAGTGCAGATAGGCACGTAACAGAATATATATCAGAAAAATGAGCAGGTAATTAACGTGTTAATATAATGTCATGACCTCCCTAAACCAACTCATCATGATGTATATACCATTTATAAAGACCCCCTTAGCAGATTGAAAACCACTGGTCCGCTATATGCAGTGGTACTTGAAGAATTATTACTCCGCTCGATTCTCTCACATCAGTCATGTGTGTATTTGCAGAACCTCGTGTTGTTTTGTTTTTATTTTTTTTGTTTTCTCTCTTACATTAAAGTTAATCAGTTTTTCAATATGTCTGTCTTACTCTGGCCTGTCAAACGCGTGGTCTGTTAATGTTTGTTGCCAGTGGTGTTTAGTGAAGAAAATCACGACGATTGCTGAGGCTTCAGCTGAATTAAAACTAAATAATGAAATACGTGAAGTAATATGCATGCAATTAATTGCATTCGCTTTTTTATTTGCAATTGTCATTATTGCAGCTTGTGTTTTTAAATTATTCAATATGCTTTTATGTGTATAATACTATATTATACAATATAAATGTTATATAATATTGATTTATAAATATAAAATAACTACTCTACTTTTCAGTTTTCGAAGTTTACTATGGCACGCACAGTAGCAACCTCTATTTCCTATTTTTTTCCCGTTTGATACGTTGTTGAAATTCCAATGCATTATAAATAAAGAAGAAGAAATATGCAAAGGAAATTAGATAGCTGAATTTATAAAGATGATTGCCAAGAAACTTATTATAAAAAATATATCTATAAATTAACAAACTGAGAAATATATTAGATCTAGGAAAACACTAATATCTATAGGAAATAGAATGAATACGAAGAAATTCCAATTCGATTTTGATGATATTGTTGAAAAATCGCAAACAGTCCAGATGATAATGCTTTTAAATTTCTTCAGAGAGGGCTGGGTGATTGTCAATGAGGTAAAACAGAATATGGAAGCTAAAACGATAGGTCTATGGCCTATGAAGTTGCAGATACCACACAGTATAGAGGTCTAAATAAAATAAAAACAACTGCAAAATTTCGAAAATAGTCAATTCTACTATTTGTACCTAATAAAATAATAATGTTTTCGTCTTGGTATTTATTTCTGGGGACAAATTAAACGCGCACTATTTTAAATGAAATGAGAAATAATGAAGAGCATTAAATAAACTATTATAGCATTCGTAAACAATATTGAACAGTATTTTTTGTATTTTAGTCCTTGGTTAGGGCAATCTATTGGGGCAAAATCGAGTTGGTTAGTTTATTATTGCTTAAAAAAATTATTTTTAATGTCACAATCACACTTTATGTTTAGTATAATGTTCAGAATTCAAAATTTTATTGCTCAAATACAATATAATTAATGCTCAAAGTATATAAAATATTGTGCACTTAAATACTACCAAATATGACCCGTTAAAGAGTCCAAACAACTATACTACATAAAAAGAAATAGTCAATTGTATTATTGCATTCTTAAAAAGAGTTACAGCAAATTAATTGTAAGCAAATGAAATATTAAATAACTTGTTTCTGCTTCACGTATCAAAATAATAAAATCAACAAAAAGTAGGGATATACATTTTGTCCTCTGAACGTTTTAAATTCCTGACGATACAGCGGCAATAAACACTTCATACCAGTGTTTCTCAAATTGTGGTTCACGACCGTCCGACAAAACAAGCTGATTTAATAATGGCATTTCCGATCGATTAAAATTCTATTTTAAGTATATGTAAATAATATTATTATCATGGTGTGTTTAGGGGGTGGGGGAATAGAGATTTTTAGCTACGCGAATGTTGTAATGTTGAGAAACACTGGTGTTCTTTTTATTTTTATTATTTCAGTCCTATTTGCCTATGTTTAAGCTTTGAGTCAAAAGTTAATTGTCCCAAAATTTCAGACTCGTAGAACCAACCGGTGAACGGTACAAACTGAGTATTTTTCCCATTTGATTAACATGGGAAAAATTATTTTTTTACTTATGCGTGAGTAGCTCGTTGAGAGCAATATTTTGTAGAAAATTAAGTGCTCAGTTCATAAATCCAATAATTTTTAAGACATCAAAATTGGATTTTACTTTTTATGAAATACACTGGATCTATGAATTGAGCACTTGGAAACTTTTTTATAGGAAATTTAATTCTCTATAATATACTGCTGTGAGAAATTAAAATAATTAAATTTTTCAATAAGATATTCACGCATAAGTAAAAAAGTAATTTTTCCCATGTTAATCAAAAGGGAAAAAGACTCGGTTTGCGCCATCCACAGGTTTGTTCTACGAGTCTGAAATTTTGGGACAATTAACTTTTGATCCAAAGTTAAAACATAAGCCAATGGAACCGAAAAAAAAAACACCTTAGTACACGTTTGCCTACACAAGCACCACCACTGTTTTGCTGACCAGCGTTGCTAGATTTCGGGCCCCGTTGTCATATTTCCAAATGACGGAGAGTAATGTGACTTGTTTTATTATCTTTTTCTCGGTATTCGACAAGTGAAAAGTGAACTTGAGATTGTGCGCGTGTTTTTTGTGTTATTCGGCAATTAGTCAATGTTGTAAATTTTCAAATTAAATAAAAGTTACAAAAAGACGTCCATATTTATTATTGTTTTTGATTTTTATAGTCGTTGTGATGGTTTAAGACGATTGCAAAAAATATTAGACAGGATAAATTAAAAATGAACTTAATAATTAATGGCAATGATTATTTATGTAAATATTTAATGAGAGTTTTTTGATTAATAATAAAAATAAAAACATTAAAAATTGACGTTTTAAGATATAGTAAGTTAAAACTGAATTATTCCTTTTTTTAAACAGGAATAATTATTTTATGAATATATTAAAGATTTAATTATAAGAAAGTATTTCACTATTTTATGCATAGGAATTGAAGTAATTATTAATATTATTGAATTAATTCCCATAATAAATCATTCGTTTTCTCTTATCTGAACGACATTTCGCCACAAATTGTAGTGGATGTCTTCATTATTAATGATATTTAAATCGATCTCCAATTTACACAGGATTTTCACAATTTTAATCAGATTCCATTGAATTGTTTTCAAAATTTTCTTCTATTCCGTTTTTCAGTAATTATCGACTAGTATTCATTCAAATTCGTGTATCACAAACTTAGTAGGCTTGATTATTATAATATTTAAATCATTTCTCCATGTACCAAACAAAGGCAGATATTTTGAAACTCATTTGCTAGATAAAGAACTACTCTTCGTTTATAGTACTCATATATATTTGTGCGATTAAATTATTATGTAATTTATTGAAAATTGTATAAGTAAATTTTGTGGCAATAAATATTTGATATTCTGAATTTTAGTATTTAAATATGTATATTTTGTGTTTTATTTAAAATGATTTAACTATGTTCCACCATAGAAAAAGATAACCGATGATATTTGTTTTAATATTTTCAAATCTGTTGTAAGCGATTCTGACCTTTACGGTGGCAGATGACTTTTGAAGTCCATAGTATTCGTACATATAATAATAAAATAGTAATATTGCTTTTACAGTCCTGGATTACGAACTTTGATGAATAATCACTCAAAAAAAAAATTCTGTCCCGTTTCAAAGTTGCTAATAATCATCTATTGCAGGCTTTAGCATTAACGACCCCTTTTACCCCCACCCCCCTCAAAGACTGTAACTTTAAAATATTCATACATGAAACTGTATTTACAAAATTAAAAGCCAAATAAAACAGTAGAAATAATATAACTAACAGATTAAAATTTAGAATTCAGAAGCCCAAATACATTTAAATATAATTGTAATTTAGAATTACTCATAAATCATTTAAGTACCAGTTCTACTTTTTTCAGCTGTTTTTGTTTATAAACCCAATTAATTTAGACACCAATAATATAAACTCCTTTTTAAAAATAGCCATTCATTTATATATAAAACACGTTTCTTTATAATATAAGGCAAAAACAAATCATAATTACAGTTATTACTAGAGGTAATGCTTTAGTATAATGTGTTTAAAATCACCGCAAAGAAAAATTCATGAAAGATCAAAAACTAGCATTTCTTTCAATATTCTTCTACAACAATTCTTGGAAAGTGCTTTTAATGAAGTTACGGTATTAATATTCTTGGGAACTTTAGACTGTGTCTATAAAAAACCGATAATCAATGTTTGTAGTATTATTATGTAATAATAAAATTAATCGACCTTTTTTCTTGTATAGATTTTTTTTACCATTCTTAAGATATTGTTTTGTTTATCTTTTATAATGTTTCGTCTAGTATTTTATTGCTTACTTTTTTATTCACAGTTAATAAAAATTGTAATTGTTTGTGATTAATTATTATTGAATTAAATAATGGGTATTCGAATTGAGATAAATCTTTGTAAAGGAATATTTTACAACAAACGTTGTAGACCAATATTATAGAAAATTGAATGCTCTACAAAAATGATTTTGTAAATTTTTCACGTAACATGTATCATTCTTGAGATATCTTGAAAAAATAAACCTTACACACGATTTTGATAATTTTCAAATTGGACCTTCCTCAAAGCCAGACCCAACCATATAACCAAGTTTCATTAATATCGGTTCAGTGGTTCATGAGTTATGCGTGTCACACAAGGATTCAGGGAACAGACAGCCACGGAATCAATTTAAAATTTTGAAACATGAGAACAATTTTTCTGTCTCATTCTAAAACGATCACAAAGCTTCTCGTATCTTCGATATTGCTAGGAAGCAAAAGTAAACTACTTGAAATTGTAAAAAGTTAAGATAGCCTCGCCTCGTAAAATATTAAGCTGGATAAAATTTAAACATGCAGATCATATTTCATATCGTTTCCATGTTATGTGAAGCCCTGTATAAAGAATGTACAAATTAGAGTATAGTTAATGTTAGTATTATTTATATAGGTACTAAAATACATTAATAGTACCTCAATAAATATAATAACAATAATTTACAAAATCGCTAAATTAAAACAGAAAGCAGGCTTAAAAAATCGAGGAATGTAGATCGTGTGAAACAATGTATATATCTCGAGGAAAACCAAGAGCAGTTGAGTTTGATTTGAATAAACAAACGCTTCAACACGCACACGTACGCACACACACGGACACATAGGAGACGTTGGTTGGGAGGGGGGAGGGGGGAGGGGCAAGAGGGGGATCGAACCAGCACAACACATCGCACAAGATACGACGCTGCAGGCCCAAATCCAACAACGAGTAATTTTCAAAATCGAGATATGAAAAGAATGTCCACCGCACGTCTCCCATTCACGGGGCCCAAGATCTGATGTGTGTAAGCGACAAGTTATCTCAGCATCCTATCTGTTCTCGTGTATGCAATTACTCTTGTTCGCCGACGGGTAGTGCGAGTGAAACGCGTACACTCGACACGTGTCGGCGCGAGAGAGACAGACGCACATCACTACCGCTCTATAAAATGTAGGCGGGGTTTACATTTAAAATTGTGCGCTAAAAACTGAGATCCTACCAATAGGACTGGGTGAGTTTAATATTCGCCCGGCGGGTTACACATCAGCGAAGCATGATTTATGTACGGACGCGGTCCGATAATGGTCACTGCACTTGTATTATGATAATAGTAATGACGGATCAGCGGCGCATCGCCTTGCGCGCTCGCTTGCTGTCCCGCATTCCGGGACCTAGTGACAAACGCACGCACGCTGCACTCCGCACCCGATTTTCGCACTCTATGAAATATGTAGGGGAATTGTTCCAACAGTGGGAAGGGTTTTGTTTTATAAATGATAAGATAATTTAATGCTTGATACGCCGTTCGAAAGAGCATTTCAATATCTAACTTTTGCCGGACAATCTTGCGGAAAAAAAAGTTATCATCAATTTTCTGAGGAGTTTGAAATTGGCTCTTTTTTTGGTCCAACAGTGGGATACGGCCTAACATCTAATAAAAACTGTTATATCATTGAGTTATGAAAAAGTATTCAATATTACTGGTTTATTCAACACTCATCTGATTTTACATCTAAATCAGAGTCACAATGAACGCAAGTGTAGAAACTATTACGCACAGAAAATTTAGCTAACAAAACATTCAAAATGGCAATTTTCAATAATAAAAATGAAGTTTCAATACTTTACGAAGAAAAAAAAGTGCGTTTCCCACTGTTGGAAAAGGACGCCATTTTGAAATTATCAAAAAATAAAAATTCCATTCACTATTTTCACAAATCATTTTTATTACAATGAAAAACTATAAAAAAGGATCCAACGCTGTATAAACCTTTATTTTTCGATGAAAAATAAAAATTTTATAAATACTTAAAAAAATCTTTAAAAAGTTTTTAGAAAATAGTTTTTAGGCTATGTTTGGCACAACTCAACAAATGAGCCTTTTTGCTCCGAAACTATCCAGAAAGTGAAAGAGCAATTGACGTTGCCTGTCAAAGTCAAAAGTTTGGTGTTACCCCTCAACAGAAAAAAAATATCGCAATTTCCCACTGTTGGACCATTCCCACTGTTGGAGCAATTCCCCTACATTAGGGTGTTTGTTTTTGTTTTTTTTTTATTTATTTTTTTCGCTCCTATTTGTTTATGTTTTAGCTTTAGATAAAAAGTTAACTGTCCCGAAAATTCAGACTCATAGATCAAACCTATGAATTAACATG
This sequence comes from Sialis fuliginosa, assembly GCA_961205875.1. Lineage (NCBI taxonomy): Eukaryota > Metazoa > Arthropoda > Insecta > Megaloptera > Sialidae > Sialis > Sialis fuliginosa. The sequence continues at coordinate 6,411,902 of OY540809.1, forward strand.
GAAAAAATTATTTATTTTAATTTCTCGCAGCAGCATATTATAGAGAATTAAATTTCCTACAAAAAATATTCCAAGTGCTCAATTCATAGATCCAGTATTTTTAAAGATATGTTCGTTTAAACATAATCATAAAAAGTAAAATCCAATTTTTATGTATGATAATTTTTAAACAAATGAATCTTAAAAATTACTGGAAAATGTGGATTTCGACTATGCTCGACCAATACTACGATATATATGTCGCTTTTTTAGTATCTCACACTTTTTTATGTGGCAGAAATTAAATATTTCTTAATGTTCCTTCTGTGCAAGGATCTTACATGTATGTTATATGTGATATTTGATAATTATTTGCTTCAAAGTTTTACTTACAACTACGTTCACTAAACTCCAGATTGAAATATTGACATACCTGAAACAAGAAAAAAATTATAGATAAAATAATAATAACGTAAAATACATGTTTCAGACATAAAACTAAATTGTTAATTATTTCTAAAACACAATATTGCAATAACGATATGGAGAAGTATGTACGAATATACTAAATTATATATAAACTAACGAGTTCAACTTTGTATAATATACTGCAACATATAAAAGTTAGATAAGAGTACCATCCAAAGCATAAGTTAAGTATACTTCTGGTTTAGCACATTTAAAAAGACAATATTTCATACTGTCTAGCAAGAATTGTAGATAAAAATAAATAATAATAACTAACAGCCTCCAACTAGAAATTCGGAAAGATGACTAAATCAGCCAGTATCCAGAAAAAACTAACCTTGACATTTTTAAAAAGCGTCATCCAATCCAGCTTATTTGATACGGCTCTCATAGGAACAGGACGATTCAGACAGTTCGTTACTATTTACTAGTCTTGTCTAATTTTAATTTATTATGTGTATATGTAATTATAATTGGAAAGATAAATCATTTTTTTCGTTAATATAAACATTACACTTGCTATATTTTTATTCAAATTTCAGTTAATTGTCAAATAGCAATCATGATGAATATTATATTTTATGTCATAGATATTTTTGGTTGATGTTTTATTATAACTCATCACACTACATCTTAATTTTGTTCTATTTATTTTTTGTGGTTAGTTTTTAAGCACACCTGTCCGGTAATTTACTTTCATTTGAATTATAAATAGTTTTGTTCATGCGATGCGTAGCCCTTTAAGTTTTAAAGAAATTTAATTTAAAATTTGTGTAATTAAAGATGTTAATATCAGAGGTAACCATAGCCCGGATCATAATTTCATAGTGCGGCTCTCAAATTAAAAAATATGTACAGATGTTCCTTCTAATTTTTGTGTAAAACGAGATCTTAACTCTGGTGTCTCACAGACCTCAGATTTTGATCAAAAAATAAACATAAAATTATTTGTTGCCGTTTGAAAACTTATTTGGTAATATCGACTTATATACATATATTAAAAGGGTTACAAGTAATTTTTGGGTTAATTGTAACATTTGTAACCCTGTTTGATGATAAAAAGTAACTGCAAATTTTGTTCTACAATATTTTTATTAACAAATAAATAATCATTATTTTACAAAAATAATTTTTCGAAAGTCTTGGAAAATAAGACAGCCCTGTAATGTCATTCAAAAATAACAATATATATGCAGTAACGTTTTTAATTTTTTGATTAAAGTTTTTTAAAAGAAAAAAATAAAAAGTAAATTTTGTATTTCCATAATTTTGTTTGTAAATATTAATTAATTGTTTTTATATTCGTACAAATCATAAGAAATAACTATATTATACATACAATAATAGTCACACCCATTTTGTATGGATAATATATGTAGCACAAGTTTTTCTATTTTTTGAAAAAGTATTTGTTAAATATAAATGTGGGGCCACAGTACCCCCACAAAATATGAGAAGACACTGAAGATTAAAGAGAGTTGAGTATTAAAGCAATTTAAATTACAATAGTTTGAATTTCTCCTAAAATATAAAAACAGTAAAAATGTTAAGGTTGTTGCTCGATTCACTTAACGTTTTTTATTGATACAACTATTCTCGCTACCTGTACCTACGAGGTCTTAAAAAACTGATCATAGACACGTAAATGAGACTAGAATACATTAAAACCGATTCAGATTTTTTTTATTACAACGATGACTTTAAATTTGTGAAAAAGCAGTTCGGTAGACAATAAGTTAATTATAACGAAAATCATTTTGCGTTGCAAACTAATTGTGATGACGAAAATGACTTCATTAACCGTTATGTAATTTAGTCTCTTGTGTTTATCGGTATCTATCGCGTCTCGCTTCACTAAATAAAACTAATCATCTTCTAATAACCAAACTCAAAGCTTGCACTAAATATCAGACCGCCAAATTATCGGACGGGAATTTTAATTTTAAATTGAAAATTGCATATTTACTATTTATAGATTGCTATAATATTTGTTTTTATGAATTTATTGTTGGCTTTTAATTAATTTAAAAGATAAAATTAAACAGGTTACATTTAGTAGTCCAAAAATTAATTTTATTATACCTATATGTATTTTTGATTTATGTAATGATTTAACTATGAAATGTACTCGCATTAGTGTTTTAAATATACACATCTAGTTGAGAAATTGAATGAGTGGATTATTTTCATTTTATTAACTTCCCAACTGGAAGTTATTGTAATCGGTCCGAAAATCAAAATAAAAAATTTCAACATAATTGTATGTTTTAAGGTCACTATAGTATATTTACACTATTTTTCTGTGTGTGTGTATGTACGTATGTGTGTGTCATTTTTTACGTTCACGAAATTTCGTAAATAAAAAATGCTATTGACTTCGTTGGGGTGCCAATCGAAGCGTCTTGACGTGATTATGATCTGAAAGAAAGGATTTTTCGAAATTCAACCCCTAAGGGGGTAAAACGAGGTGTAAGGTTTTTTTTTGATCGGATTTACTTGAAAATTAACAATACAAATAATGAAAAATGTATTTCAGTATTTTTTATACGTGCCTAAACAGTGTGCCTAAAGGCGAAAACCACCCTCAAAATTTGAATTTTAAATACTAATAAATTCATTTCATGTTGTTTTAAATTTAAAATATCAGATTAGTTATTCTAAAAATGTGTGTTATATTATTGACATTAGGACATTAGAAAACTAATATTCATAATACAAAGGTGAGTTTTATTTCTGACCAATTCCATTAAAAATTTTCAGAAACATATTAAAAAAATTCACATAAACTATATGGAAACAATAAATAATCAATATTCAAGTATTTATAATCATACCGTGTTGGGAAGTTGATTGTGTGGACCTAAAGGATCTCACTCTAACCCAAGGTTTGTTTTTTTAGTTTTTTTTTTTCAAAGAAGACTGATTTTTTTTGTCTAATTGTTGAAAGCCACTGTAACGAGTCAAAAAAATTCTTAATGTTTGCAATTTTTTTCACAGGTATAACTAATAATTTTAAGGTTGGGTAAAAGACATTATATTAATTAATCAATACAAATTTTTACTGAAATATATTAAAAATTTACAAAGTTATAAGACGCACTTAAATAAAATTATTTCAAAACAAGAAATCAAGAATAAAATCTAACATAAAAACCTAGAGCTACAGGTCCACAGTTAAAAAGCATCAGCATCTTGTATATACCCGCGCGCTTGTTCAAACGTCAGTTGTACGATTTATAACATTTTTTCGTTGTATACATGGTTTATTAGTTATTTGGTATGTCATAGGAGTGTACAAACGTACCAACACACAGATATATTTAAATATCACCATGTGGTTCACACACCGCGTGCGGCTATCTCGAGTTAATTGCGATTTATAGCCGATAGCCGTGAGCCTATAGTTGTTTCCGGTTATCTATTTGGCGATGGGCACCATAACAACAACGGCCCAAGCCACGCTCTTTCTCCGCACTCACGCACGCACGCACTCACACGTCTATACAGTAGCGGCGGGTCATGGTTCAACATTTCTTTCCGAAGCCCTTCGTCTCTTTATCTTATGTCCGGTATTATAAAGGAGCTAACAAAATTTGCTAGCTAGCAATTACATTCAAATGGGGTATTAATTCTGTACTAGTATCTATGGATTAGTTATGGAATTTAGAGCAGTGACACTTCAACTAATTGTAACACGGTTGGCATCTTTCACCGTACAAAATAATTTTCATAATATCACCACTGTTTTAATACCGTTGGTATTTACCTACAACGCGTGTGTGAAACTTTTCAAGGCTTCAACAAACCCCAAAAGAACTGTCATATAAGTTTGATATCTCACTTGAAAGTGCTTGTTAGCTAACAAATTTGTTAGGTCCTTTATAATACCGGACATTAACCACGCGAAATTAAAAGTAGAGGAAATAGAGACAAAAAAAGTGAAGCATTTAACAAATTTTGGCATATGTTTACAAGAAAGTACATAAAAAAGTCTACAATTAAAAAAATAAAATTTACCCTACGACGTTTTCTCATTAAATTGCGAGATTTTCCATTTTTTCAAAAATGGCCGATTGTGGGTGTAAAAATAAAATTTTATTTAAAAAAAATTTATCACGTATTTATAACATAAAAATACATATCTTCTCTTATTTTCGTAAAAATCCTTTCATTTTTACGGTAATTATTGAATTATTAGTGATAAAAAATTTTTTTCGACGTTTGTTTTATTTTTGAGGTTAAGATGCGTTTGAAAAGTAACGCTACCTATGCAGTTCTATAGTCTATTAACTTATAAGTATTTTATTATTTTTTTAATTTTCCTACGATCAATAGAACCGGAGATATTTGAAAAACAGTGTAGCGATACACTTGAAATGTATCAAAAATGTACAATTATGCAATTTTCTCGGGACGCACATTTTAATTTTCAACTAATCTTGGAACATATAAAGATGAAATCCAAAAAATCCAACTTCTTGAATGCATCACTTCAAAATGCTAATTTCCCTTTACTATATCATTTTGGCAGTCTATGAATTTAGTAAGTTCATCTGTTCACTCGCAGAGCCTTAACTATATATACTTGACCGATTTCAATAATCAAACTTGATTGTTTACGTGTCATAGGCTACATTATTTTTTAATTTAAAATGTCAACCGTGCGACGTCATATTATTATAGATTTAAAAAAATCATAAAAACAAATCATGATGGGTATCAAATTAAAGGACTTCAAAAGACCATTTCAAAAATATATAACGCATGAAAGAAATATCTGCTACGGGAGCTATGAGACTTTCTTATACGTAATCCTGACAGTTAACAGTGTACGTGATTCTTATTTTATTAAAGCATATTTCTGATAAACTAAAAAGGATAGAATAAAATGAATGGGACATAAACTATAGATAATATTATTCTTTACATTAAGTGTCAAATGAATTTTTTTAACATAGTAACATAACCGAAAACGGATGTTTACTCTTGTCAATTTTTGAATTATTTTCGAAACAAGAAAAAATGTTTGAAATAAAAAATGTCGAGTTGTCTTTAAAAAGACATACACAGTTAGTAGTAGTTCTGTAAAACCTCTTTCTTTTAAAGAAAACTTTTAGCCGGGTTTTATTTTTTAAATTTTTATTTTTATTAATTTCAGAAAATATATTATTTGACTTTTATATCTAGTACCTGAGTATTCTTTATATTTCTAATACCAAATTTAATAGCACTGTCTCGTTTCTTAGAAATCATTACCTACTATTATAGTACAGTTCACTTACAATTACAAGTTTATGATATTAATCAATTTTAGTGGCCGCATCGTATTATGACCTCAATAATACATTTTTTGTTGGCAAAGTTTCCCTCAATAAATGTAGATATTTGCAATATAATAATTAATAATTAATAATAAAGTATGAAAATATTTGATATAGGTAAACAAAAATTTAAAAAAAAGAAAACAATGTACCCAAAAATTGTTTAAACGTTAATAAACACCATTATAATAGATTTATTATAATAACCAACAGGGCCGTAGCTACCACCAGGACAGCCCCCCCCCACATTTTTTTCATTTACTCCATTGAGTGGGATGTCTTTAGATAGGTCTCCTAAAATGCAACAAAAAATGTATAAGGACCTTTGATTTTAACCTTTCAGTCACAATGTAAATGTTTTTTTCTAATTTCTAAACTATCGATTCAAAAAATCTGAATGAAAATTATAACGAACACTGTAGCAAAAAGAGTTTATGAAAACTTTTGAAATAGTCCTATCATGTGCGTGCCCAATACGCACTTAGTTGTTTTATTTAATTTTAAATTCTTTAAAAATCAATTTCAAAGCCAGCTAGTGTTTCAATAACATATCCACATTATATAAACTAATTAAAATCTTTTCCTTTGGAACTATATTAGCTACGCCACTGCAAACACACACACACACACACACACTCGCACGAAAGTCGAGAGTACGGTCTTCATTTGAATACCAAAACATATACGTGTTGTTAGAGCAATCAATTCTATTTTATTGTTGCGTGGCACTATCGAATAAACAGCATCTGCCCCGTCAGGCCGTGATCTCTCTCTATGGACAGCGGCGACAGAGGAGTCTACAACTGTATGTCAGAGGTCTATAATATTTTTTTATCAAAATTATAATATTGTTCAAAGTTTTGCTTGCTAACATGTAAGAACGTTTACTCAAGAAAAAAATCGATTAAACTTTATTTTAAGTTAAATAGTCAATAGCACTGATTACTATATTTACACCATATGTTCCCAAATATATTCCACCCACTACCTCCTTTTTAGCTATAAAAAAATCACAAAGCTTCCCGCATAATTTACATTTTTAGTACTCAGTGAACATTTATTCATATGCATATCTAGTGTTATATAATGATATATAAATAATAGAGCCACTGGGGCTCCCTTTGATCCCCCAATACCACCAAAGGGAAACCAAGACCGCAGTTTGGGAACCAGTATTTTATGATAAAGAGGAATCTATGATTTCCAACTGTAAATGAAGGCATTATATTGTATACCAATATATTTTTATATCATTAATAATTAATATTCAGTCGCTTAATTGAGAAATAACATTTTTGCAATTATCACGTTATGATCTAACACAAACGATATATTTGAAAAACAAACGTAAAGTTAAAATAAATTTTCGTGTACTGAATTAAATAAGGTTTGTATATTTACTGGTCATTGAAATCACCAGATCATTTCGTTGTTTTTTTAGATTTTGATACATAAATCTGTTTATACACAAAATAAATAAATATTTCGGAAGTCAAAACGATTAAGTCTGCTTACAAACAAGGTTTTTAATAAATAATTTGTTTTTAAACGATAAATACAAAACTGTTTATTTATGGCGAAATACGATAGAATTTTGTTTTATTATGAAGAATTGTGGAACTAAAATTGAATAAAAATTGTTGGTTATAAATAATTTTAAAATTATCTAATTCCATATCATTATTATTCTATAAATAGATTCAATTCTAGTAATTTATTAAATATAATATATTGTAAAATAATAAGATAATATATCTAATATGGTAAAGATCGACCTTACAATTTATAGGTTATTCAACATCTCTATATTGTATAGGTATTTTAAGAATATGAAATTACGAATAAAACTGATAACATCAACATCAACGTATAAGGCAGTGAACACAATAGTGAGCTAAGAGAATTGTTTTAAAATTACTGAAACTTTCATAATACCATACAATACAGATGTGAGCAGTCAATCTTCGTTAGTATAGCGTTATTAAAGAAACTGAAATACACATATTCTCAAATATTATTATAAAATTATTTATAGGGTCAACTGGAGTAAAAATGAAACAAAATACAAATCTTTCATGTTTTTTGATAGTTAACGATACAAATTCTTACTTTAATTTGTTCTACTAGATGCGTTTATGAATAACCACTTTAAATACTTACGTCATTTGAACTGTACGATACAACACGGACTTTAAAAATAAAAAAAGTGTGTTTCATTGTTAACCTCTAATTTGGGAAAAAGTGAAACAGGTAAAGGAAACAGGCCTCTCTCTAATGGAAAATATTTCTAGGCAACTTTGATTTATCTTCTTTGTGGCATATCAATGTGAAATTGTAACTTTAATTAATAATATATAATAATAATTAATTCACACGTTTTGACATAGACTAACAGGGAAATCTGTAGGGGTGACACATCACTTATTAGGCGATTCATATTTCAGGTCGCTTTAACAAACCTTTAATGATGATGTCAGTTTTTATAATTCTCCTATAAACAAATTAGTTTTTTAGTTGCAAGCTTGTTGTTTCACTTTTACCCCATTTTTTTGGTGATTCATATTTACCCCACTCGACCCTACTTAAGATATTTCAATATTATTAAATTAAGGTTATTTGATCGTTAGAGCAATGTATTGATAAAAATTAAAACATTTAATATGGATAACTCATATATGTTACCAATTTTAAATAATATTGGACGCATGGTTTTTAAAAAAAGAGTCTTTAATACACGGTAAATGAGAGAACTCACCGGAAGTAGGTACTCTATTTATTGAAATTCTACACAAAAATTCTATGGAGACATTTTAAACACTGATTATTCGAAAAATTAAACATAATATGTTTAATTTTTTTAAATGTATATAAAATTGAATTTGCACAATGAGATAATTAATTTTTGATGAGACTGTCAGTATAAATCCTAATCTTCTTAGTCTCGTCAGAAATTCTAGTAACTTAATTATTCAATTCTTAAAAAAAAAACAATCCATTTAATTAATACATACAAACTTTTATACTGCATTTAATTGAAGTTAAGTTCTTGTAATTTTCTCGAAAAACAACTTCAGTTCTTTTTTTTCAATATTAGAGTATACGTAATTTTGTGTGTAACCTTTCCCATCACTGATTTAGATATTTAATAACACATAATCTGTAACCTAGATACATGTATATATGTATAGGTACTTCATCTAAGGATAATATTATAATTGAAACTTAATTGACTCGTAGCTAACAGGTTTGAATGAGTGCTGCACCTTTACTCATAGCTCCCGTTCATTAAATGTGTAGGTACACTTTTCTTCGAAACAATTATTTTCCGATCTTTGGGAAATTATATTTTAAATTAAATTATGTAATCTCTAACTGTATTTTCATTTAATTTAAATTCATTTCAGCCGAGAATTATAGTGATTGATTAGTAAATTTTGCTTACAAAATCGTCTTAAAAAGAAAAATTTGAGAAGTTCACTTAGGTAGGTGTTGCTTTTTTCATGAAATTGTGTATATTGCGTACTTTCTTTACTAAAACAAAACCAATTTACACACAAATTATACAACCGTTTTTGCATATTCTTAACAGGAATGGTGTAAAATGCGTTGCAATTGCCACTAAACTTGCACAAAATAATGTATGTTAAATGGAACAAAAAAAAATATCAATTAATTATTTCAATAAAACAGCATAATACATTTTAAGGAGGTTGGGTAATTACGTCAAATCAGTAGGAATAAGTTGAAATTTCTTACAATTGTTTAAACACTCAAATTGAATGAAATACTGAAATTTCAGATTTTTTGACCAACTCACTTTTAAGAAAATAATAATAATAAAATGGCAGTTGTTAAAAGATAGAAAAATGATAAAAATCAATTTAAAAAAAAACAGTAAGATTGATTTGAAAATTAAGAATATTGTAAAGTATACATTTAGGTAATAATACCATTATTAAAAAATATATATAATAAACTTGAAAAATATGTGAAATGATGTATAAATATTTTAAACTAATGCGAAACATGGCAACAGCGCTGGCATTTTAAAATGACAAATACATGAGTGCAAGTGAGAAAGACACAGGTCGTAGTTTTGGCAACAGCAAACACTGCGTCCTGAAAAAGTAACTTCCTAACATCCTTAACAATTTCAATTCGTTACAACAAAATATTATTTTTGAGTTTCGACTTTTTCCCCCAAAGTTTAGAAAACACTGGTTTGTACAAACACATACGTGCCTGAAATAACCAATCATTAGACAGTTTTCATACAAAATTAGACTGAGTTACGATATGCTAACACGAACGTTTGTTCCACACAAATTCGGATTTGGTTATAAATTTCAAAAATAATTCTTGAACCTCATACGTTTATTGCGCCAGACCGCTCGGGGCTAATGTGTCTCTCTTTGTTACTCTAACGTTAATCATTACGTGGATCTAAAAAAAGGGGTGCACTGTGTATTCATTTATCTTATTAAAAACGTATAGAAAAAAAAAAGATTTTTGAAAAAATACGATCAAGAAGAAGGCGTAATTTACACCTAAAAACAATCGCGAAAGTCAATAATTAATAATAATTGCGCTATAATAAGATAATTAATGGGAGCCTACCTGTAGTTAATATAAGATAATGTAATGTATAACATATGTTATTTTAGTACATTTTAGGGTTATGTGATGATACTATAAATGAATAACAAGTGATTTTTTGTTATAGTATATAATTTAAATGTCAAATATCTCCTAAAAAATTTATTTAAAAAATAATCATATATTTTAATTACTTTTAAATAATATATAATTTGCATATAATAACTGATACTTGTGTACCTTTATAATTGAAAAGTAAGTGAAATATTGTCTTAAGTATATAATCATAAAAATACGCCAGTGAGTCATACGTATATTGAATTTAAAAAAACATATAACAATAAAATAAACGAGCATTTAAAATACAAATACTTAAGTGCATAACCATTTAAGACAAGCTGTGGAAGAAATTAAATATTCTGATAGATATTGGAGCCACTTTGTCCGTCCCTAATTATATGTAGACGTTTTCAGCCAACATTGTTTGATGTTTTATAGACGATAAATAACGGATCTTAGACATGTGGTGATTTTATTACTTATTCTCATCAATGTGCCCATGTGAGAAAGTGTTGTGATCGTGAAAAAAATTCCCGATGTGTAATTTTGTGTGATTATACATTAGGGTAAATGGTCGTTTACATTTTTAATGGACGGCGAAAAGATGTGGGACTGCTGAGACGATAGGTGCGTGTTCGAATCCCACATCATTTTTTATTTGTTGATTTGTAGATTCTAGATATAAGCCCTTGATCTTTTTGGTTGTGGTTTACTCGACCAAAATAATAAGTGGTCTAAAGATGTATGCCGACTAGGCCCTCTTTATCCATTGGGCTAAATAGGCTATATAACCTATGGGCGATATTGGTCCAAAGGCGTATATGAACCGAATAAGGTACTAGCACCAGTTATGACCGAGAGCAAGATTAACTGTTTTTGTGATTGACGGGCTTCTTTTTTGTAATTCTCGTAAACTCATGTTACTAATAATACAGGAACTCTTTATTTAATAGTTCGTTTTTGTTTTTTCTCCAGTAATGGATAAAGTAAAACCAGTAATGAACACGCAGTGATGGACACTTGAAACATGTAAAGCAGTTGCTATGATAATATAATAATTAATTAATAAATTATACTAATAATTAGTTTAAATGTCCACCATTTTGCCCCTATTGTCCGATTGTCATCAAATCACGCTGTAAAACAGTTAAATGTATATAGATTAATATTCAGAAACGTTAGTATTCAAATATCAACAAATATTTCTAAATCAGTACATTTAATTAAAAAATTGTCATTACTGGGGTCATATCCAAGACTGGTGCCAGTACCTTATGTTTCTTTTTCTTCAATTTTGAACTACGAGGGCATTAAAATGTCTTAAGACGGCCCTGATACCTACATGCACGTATTGGCACTAATATATGTATGTTTTAATATCTTCACTATCCTTATATAGTAATTATTATTAATGAAAGTAAGTTCCCACCGTTTTCTTTAGTTGACTCAATACAGTAATCAAATAACTGTTCAGCATATTACAGTAAATATTTATAGAACATTCTGAAGATGTAAAATGCAATGTGTGATGAAACGTTGATCAAATATGGAGAATTAAAACTAACTGTTATAAAATACAAACCTAATACTGGATTAAAATTGCACAAACGCTAATTATGAAAGTTAACGGATGATTAAGTGCAATCTTCTGTTTTTCTCTTGCATAATGTTCCCCTTAAAACACTCAATTAACTTAATAGTCAATTCGGATTTTACAGACTAATGGAAAAAATTCAAATCAAAGATAGAGAATACGCAAAAGTAAAGAATACTAGTAGTTACCCGCAACTTCGTTCACGTCTTATATATAATAAGATGGATGTATATGGTTTGCGTAGAATTTAGGTTATGTATAAGCTGTCACCAGCGAAGAAGAATGGGTAATACAGATTCCTGTTATAATTGATAAAACAGATCGCACCTACATACAAATGTCACTTACATATTTTTTTATCTAATAAATTTTTCAGGATACAATTTTCGGAATATAAAGTAGTCTATGTTCTTCCTCAGGATGTAAGTTATCTCCCTACCAAATTTCATCAAAATCGGTTAAGCGGTTTTGCCGTGTAAAGGTAACAAACAGACAGACACACTTTCACATATAAATTACTAGCTGCTACTCGCGGCTTCGCTCGCGTGGATTTCAAAACCCCTATCCCAATGATATTTTTTCCGCTGGATCGAATGAAACTAATTACAACCATTCATATGTAAAAGAGTGTGAAATATAATGTTTTTCTATTATATTTTGGTTTTCATTCATTATGCAAAATCGTAAATATCTCGACTGCTATGCGAGATAGGGGGTTGTTTTTCCTGTGGTATTTTTTCTGCCGGATCGAATAAAACTAATTAAAACCATTCATATGTGACAGGGGATGAAATATTTATTACTAAAAAAAATTCCCCATACAAATTTTTCTCCCCCTTGCAATTTCTTAGGGGTTGAATTTTCGAGATACGAAGTAGCCTATGTCCGTCCTCAGGATGCAAGCTATCTCATTGCCAAATTTCATCAAGACAGACACACTTTCGCATTTATATTATTAGTATGGAAATGGATATAGTTGTTTCATGTTTGTCACTTTAATGTATATATATTTCACTCACTTCACCAATACATCTGATTATCTACAATGTTGCCACACTGTAGTTAGGCCGAAATTAAACATTAATCATGTTAATCTGTTATACGAATTCCTGGTAGCTGACAAAATAATAAAAATTTGAATCCCACTGGTTTTCGTAACATTTATAAAATTTATACCTTATACAAACCTATCAAAAAATATCGGACTTATAGATTATACATATATATACATATATTCAAACGTACATACATATGTATTTTAAACACACACGCATGATGTATATATGTATGTGTGTGTAAGGTTCGTTTTGAACGCACATAATGCCGAGCTCCCCACTGCGACAACCCCCCCGGTGTGGGGATGCCGCTCGTAAATCACACCCGTATAAACTAGATACCATAAAATTGTTTTCTCTCTTTATACAGGCCCGGACACGAGATATTATTGATCAATAATAACAACCGGAATTTAACATCGTATGATCTATTGACTCAATGGGAGCGTTCACGTCTGACCAAAAACGTAACAACGAGCTGTAACGTTATTAAAATGTCTAATTTTTATTTTTTATCAAATCGGTAATTAGAGACCGCAGGATAGAAGCATCAAATAGTATTCTTACAGACTTTATTATAAAATAATAACATGAATAATTAACATACCTTTATACTTGACAATACTAACTTACAACTATTAACAAATATTTACTTTAACAATTATTACAATATTTTAGTACTTATTTTCAGCGACTCCAAGATGCCTTGGCCGCAGCTTGTCTATACAGTGCTGTCGATTTGTAAGTTTATTAAAAAATTTGTTATTCAACTTTAGAATAATAATTACTACTCACTCCAAGACACCTTAGATTCGACTGACTTCTATTTCATTTTCTTGTGCCTTTTATACAAACTCTTATGTAATTTTGTAATGACTGTTATGCGTCTACTAATAACATTACAGAGCTTTGATTGGTTGATTCAAGGAATTTCTGGTGGAATGTACCAGAAATTATAAGAATGTCATTTTTTTAAGCGTATAAGGAAGTAAGAAGGAAATAACCAGAAAGAGATAGAAATTAGTGACCAGGCTAACCAAAGAACTTTTATGTTCACTTCATGTTGAGCGTTTCTGCCAGAACACTAGTTTATATCTCTTTCTGGTTACTTCTTTCTTACTTCCTTACACGCTTAAAAAATGACATTCTTTTAATTTCTGGTACATTCCACAAGGAATTCCTTGAATCAACCAATCAAAGCTCGTTGTTCTGTTTTTTGGTCAGACGTGAACGTTCCCAATGTTTAACTGTTATATACTTATTAGCAGTTTTAACTTATAAATATTGATTTAAAACCAAAAGAAACCCAAGGAAATATTGATAAGAAACTCTTTAATGTATTAAAATATACAGACTGTCCCGTAAACATACCGATAAACTTTCAGGAGTTGTCGAACACATTAAAACAAACGCTTTTTGTTAATAAACCCACATAGTAGAGCAAAAGAAAAGACCCCGCAAAAAAGTAATGAATTTTGCTTTTTGGTTGAAATTTTTTGTGTTGTAAAGGGCGTTACCTACGAAAATCCATGATTTCTGCTCCAGGGGGCATCAAAACATTTTATGTTTAATACATGATTTTGTGTTTATATTTATTTTTATTTTATCTCATTAAGGTTCAACTTTAAGAAAAATTTGTAAAGAATAAAAAGTACTTAGAATTAACCAATGAATGTAAAGAAATTTTTTAAAACCTTTGGTGACATTTTTTACTTTTTTTTGGTTGGACATTTTTTTTATAAAATTATTAAATGTTAACTTTTGTTACTTTTAATCCTTTGCAAAAGTTTCAAAAAATTGATCCTTTAGGGACACCCTTGTATATGCACAAACATTTAATTAAGCAATTATACAAATGTTTTTTAACATTTACAATATAAGAAAATTTTAGGTTTTTTTACATTAAAAATAATTGTTTAGTTGCAATAAAAAGTCAAAAACAGATGAAACAAGAAATAAAAGCGGCTCCAGATTTGTATTTTAAGTATTTTTTAAAATTATTTTCCCCAGGGAAAGACCCCCTAGTTCCCTTTATTGAGAATTATTAAAAGTTTATTCATATTTTGAATAGATTAAATTATAATTACCTATACCAATATATTATATTTTAAAACTACAATCATGAAACAATTTAAAAAAACTTAACCCTATACGTGACACTATTTAAACAAATCATTATGTATATAAATAGATACTCAATATTAACCAACCATTGAACATTATAAAAATATCGAAAAACATTTCAAAAATTAATGATAAGAAAAAACCGCAAACGAGAAAGCAATCCATTTACTATAATCTATTTTATCTAGTGGCAAAGTTAAAACAGCATTTAATAATACGTTTATCCTTACGTCCAATTACAAAAAATGGCAGTTAGACATGGGCAATTAACAGCTATGAACGATATTGAATATTTTATTATGTATAAACCGACTAATTATAAGTATTGTTTACTATGTTGTAATCATAGAAAAATGTACACCACTATGCGTGCTAGAGTTATTATATAAATACTATATTACTCGAGCCATTAAAGTAAATGGTCAGTAACTGGATATGAGTTGAATTAATATTTGAAATAAACAATAACACTCGTAAAAACATTTCTTTCGTGTTGTGTTTTAACAAGAAAAAATTATAATTCTTGTTTTACATGATGTTATTATTATGTATGCAACTGCAATTCCGATCGAAGTGAAATGCAATTATTGATAGTCATATAAAATATAAACAGTGGAAGAAACTGTACATATGTAACTTCTTTATTAATACATTAAGTTTTTATTACATTGGTCATTACATTCATCAATTTTAAATTAGTTCTTAAAATTGTAGTAAATGAGAACAAATCAATTAAATGAAATGAGAAATAGCGAACAGCATTAAATAAATTATATAATATTCTAATACTTAATAGCATTTTTAAACAATATTAAACAGTATTTTTTGTGTTTAGCAATAGTTAATATAAACCAGCGTTAAGAAAATACTTTTTGTTCATTAAAGAAATAAAATGACACAAAAAAATGGCTAAATGACTATTAGGTTGGTGAGATTTGTACCAAATGAGCAATACCATGTGTTTATATAATATTTTATAAATCGAACAGAGTAGATGTTCTAATAAAATACAAGTTAGCTGTCCTTGGTAAGGGCAATCTATTGGGGCGAAATCGAGTTGATTAGTTTTGGGTTGGTTAGTTTTCATTAGGTTAGGTTAGGTTAGGTTTATTCTAACACATTAACACGTGATATTTGATAGTTGTGACGTCAGTAACAACATATTCATTAGGTTTACTATATTTTGTTTGGAGGGAAGATTTATAATTAAAAATATTTAACAAGTTAAACATCTTAAATTAAAGCATGTTTCGAGTTGTTTAAAATAATTATTAATTACAATCACAAAATTTAAAAACAACTGCTATAAAATCGAGTATCGATAAAAGTAACTTCTTTTAGTTTATCATCGTTAACGTTTTATTACATTCTTAAACCAGGTGGTCATTATTTGTGACAAACCATATTCACAACTGTTAAGACTAAAGTACATTATTCTACACTCGTTCCGCGAGAACCGCAGTAACCTCAGACAATAATACATGCTATAAACGTTTCTGTAAATTAAACTTTATCTTACAGACATTACAGCTTCTCTACTAATCTCAAACTTGAAGTTATTTTTAATGAAAATTTTTATCTGGAACGTCACTGTGCAACGCATTACCTGCGTATCAAAATATTAATGGTTACCTCTAAGAAAAGGCAGGTAGGTACTCACACACACAAATACACATACATGTGGATGTGTATGGTACCTATATAAAGCGCTTGAATTCTTAACCCAGTGTCTCAGACACCCCACGTGGTATTTAAACAAATATTGAATTGTTTATTCAATATTTTAAACAATCAATATATGATACTTATATTGTTATATTGTTTCTTTTTATCTTCTTTTTATGAAGTTATCACCCATTCAAAAGGAATTTTCCAAAATTGGAAAGGGAGAGGGCGTTAAAATTTGTTTATTATAAATGTTAATTTCGAGTAAAATATTCTTTGTTTTAAATAAAAATACCCGTGTATCGCGATAGTTAAATATTTAACCCTAATAAATTGGGCGTTAGTTATATAAATATCCGCATGGAGAACTATACATAACTTCCATGTTCTTTCCATCTTTTTAAATAATTTTTAAATATAATTTCTTTTTTTAAATATTTTATTTATATAACCTACTACTATGAATATAAATTTCGTAATACATAAAAAATATACATATATATACTTACGATGGTTACAGCTGTTATTGCCATTTGTATATAAATATTAGTTTTCTAATGTCTTAATGTCAAAAACATATTACACACTCGTAGATAATCAATTTGACAATTTGAATTTAGTAGCATTGTTTCCAATTTAAATTTTGAGGGTGGTTTTCACCCCTTCAATAACTTTTTAGGCACGTGTGTTGAACTACAAATGTACCAAGTCTTATCAAAATGAGTGAGATAATACTCGCAACATTCACTTTTTAGACGATAATAATAACAAAATTTCGAATATTTCCAAAACCCCTAATCTGATTAGCACCAAAATCAATAGGTCTGGAGTACTCACTAAGACATACATTTTCCCCAAAAATTATTCAAATCGGTACATTTTTAACAGTGGTTATCGTGAACGAAAGAAAATTCTACATCCAGACACACACAGAAACACGCACAGCCGCCATGCGGAAAACAACATTTCTTTACGTTTTGAAGTTAGTACAATCAAAATCTGTCATTCTCTCGGACACCATTTTTCGACGGTATTACAATACTTCCATTTCCTTCGGGACATGGCAGTAAAAATAAAAAAGTTAGATAACATAAATTAATATAAAACTATATAAATATAGATTTGATAATTAGCAATTTACTGGTGAATATTAACATGGTTAAGACTTGTTTCGTTATAATACTTTTCAAAGATACTGCAATTATCCATGTCCTAGAAAACAACGCGTCTAGTACCCGGTTAAATACTCACACACACACATAGATGTATGTAAACGAATAGCGGTTGAATTCTTAATTCAAAATCTACGCCTGGTGTTCTCTCCATGGGATATTTGGTCAGACGAATAAAATTTATATATTATTACACTACAGACAAACCTGGTTATAGCAAATCTCGTGGGACCGAAATATCGAACTTGTTTTGTCTTTCAAATTTTAATTTGTTTATAGCTGAGAAAGAATTCATAAATACATATAGGGGAAGAGTGGAATGAAAGAGCCAGTTTTAAAAAGGACCCACAAAAAACATCTGCCAAGTAAATGCACAGTGCTTCTTCGTATTAAATTCACAATTATTGATCAATTTAAATAAAAACCGATAAAGTGTTGACATTGGTTAACCATTTAATTTTTATACAATTTTACTAAAAATATTAGTTCGAAATTATTCTTAAGACGCACCTGATTATTTTTTCGTATATTTTTAATTTTTTGACAATTTCAATCTAAATCTAAATTAAGAAAATTGAGATAAATCTTTGTTAGGGAATATTTTACAACAAACATTGTAGATCTATATTATAGGAAATTGATTGCTCTAAAAAAAAGAATCTATAAAATTTTCACGTAACATGTGTCGTTCTTAAGATATCTTGAAAAAATAAATTATTTGGGATGTTACCCCTCTCCCTTACACATGATTTTGATAATTTTGAAATGGGACCGTCCTAAAACTAGATCCAACCACCCAACCAAGTTTAATTAATATCAGTTCAATGGTTCATGAGTTATGCGTGTAACAAGAATTCAGGTAGATATAGACACGGAATAATAAGTGTTTGTCTTGATCTGAAACGGAAAGATCAATTTAAAATTTTGAAATCGGAGAACAATTTTTTTGTCTCATTTTAAAACGGTCACAAAGCTTCTCGTATCTTCGATATTGCGAGGAAGAAATTATCAAGATGAAGGAGTGTAAATTAACAAGGCTCTGTGGTTCGAAACTGATCTAGGACACTTAGATCACCCCCTATAAATGACATAAATATTAAATAACAAAACAACTATCTTCATTTTCTATTTACCTATTTTGGTATATAAGAATTCTTGATAAGTGGAAAGTTTCAAAATATAAAATTTATTTTGTGAAGTTGATAATTTCAGTGAAGGAACGACTGAAATATTATTAATTTTAAAATACATATAAAAATTCACGCACTGTACGGAATAAAACGAAGCAACGCCGAAGGTCGCCGAAACCAGTTGTGATAAAATACCATTATTGAGTTTCTAACCTTTTAATTTATTAAAATAAACATTATAACAAATGATCTCGAAACGAAGAAAAGAATGCGCCCGGTACCCCCAGTCGTAAACTGAGAAATTTTCTAGTATTTTAATAGCGCTGGATACTTATAAGGCAATACAGTGTCGCTTTGGACACTGGGTACAAAGAATATTTCATTATTCAATGATATATGGGTAATAATAAAAAAAATAACATTTTAAACTCAACATTACAGACATAACTTGAAATGTTTACTAGCATCCGCAGTGGAATCTATTTGCATAAATATAAATTATTGTGTTTTTAATACCACTGTTCAGCATCGGCTCGAAAAACATTGTATTTTAATAAATTGCAAAAAAATGTTTCTCTACGTATTTTATTATACATATATATTTTTTAAATACAAACTTTGAATATGGGTATATATTTTATATACTTTGAGCATTAAATATATTGTATTTGAGCAATAACATTTTGAATTCCGAGCATTATACTAAGCGTTAAATATAATTTTTTTGAGCAATAACATTTTCCGTTTTGAGCATTAAAATTTTGTTTTGCGCAATAATATTTGCGTTCATTATTATTGTATAATTTAATTTGTAACTTTTTTGAGGGGGGGGGGGGAAGTTACATTCTTCGTAACTTGTAAATGTTATATTCTTCCTAACCTAACTAAAACTAACCAACCCAAAACTAATCAACTCGATTCCACCCCAATATATTCCCTTAACCAAGGTCAGTTAACTCGCATTTTATGAGAACATCAACTCTCTTCGATTTATAAAATATTATATAAATTCAACCTGATACTCATTTAGTCATTTTAGGGAGCAATTATTTTTTTCTATGAGCCATTTTATTTCTCTAATGAACAAAATGTATTTTCTTAACGCTAGTTTATATTAACTATTGCTAAAACACAAAAAAACTGTTCAATATAATTAACAAATACTATAATAGCTTATAAAGTGTTAGAATAGTTTATTTATGCTCTTCGCTATTTCTCATTTCATTTAAAATAGTACGCGTTTAATTTGTTCCCTTTGAATATTACCTATGAGTTTTTAAACTGCAATATTATCAATCAAATAAATGTAACATCAATATTTAAAAACTAATGACTTGTCCTGAAGATATACATACCTACTTGTTATTATAATTTATAACAGGGTACGAAATGATAATTGTCAATGAGAATTATTATGTTAACTGGTAATTATCTTGATAAAAATATTATTATATTATATTACGGGATTTCCCCGATCGTTTGCATTTGAATCATATTTATTTTTATGTCTATTTTCCCTGGACTAAATTTTGATTATAACAAAATATAAACCTTCTAACAGCATAATATAGCCTCGACGTTTTTAAAATCTTAGGAGTATTCATTAAAAATTCTTATTTAATTTAAATTTAAATAAGCATAGTTTAATTTATATAAAAACAAATATCGACAGCAATAATAAATTTCGGACGACGTATATTTATAAAGTTTAATAAACATTAAATATTTCAATTAATTGTCGATTAATAAATTTCATTTATTTTATGTGTGTGTAATTCTTTTGCCGTGCACCGAATCGACACGCACGTTTTAATATATTGTTCAACGTCTATAAAAACAACTGTTTTATTCTCTTATTTACTTTTAGTGTACACACAGACAGGGGTGGATTAGGAATAAAAACCGGTCAAGTCGTAACAAATTGCAATTCGAAATCCATTTCATATTCTACTGAAATATTTGTTAAGTATGTATTTTTAATATAAATTAAACGTCAAAAGTCCTGAGTGACTAACTGACTTAATAACGCCCAGCCTAAACCCTTGGACCTGGAAAGGGTTTCTTCCTTTTATGACATAAGCACTAGAGCGTGTCAAAAAAAGCATTTTTTTTCTTCGCTCTCATTACGAAGTTTATGAGCTAAAATAAATCCTTGCTGAAGGATCATCCTGTGTTCAATTTTAAGAGGTGCTCGTTCCTCATTTAAATAACATTGAAAAATTATTCTTTAGTACTCAAGTTGGTATTACTGATTCATGATAATGAATAAAAAAAAATTAAAGACGTAATTTTGTAGAGAATAAAATTATTTCCTAATATAGCCAGTTGTCGGCTGGGTTATTATTTTTTCGATAGCTCAGTAGTAGGGTTATATATTGCTATTTAATTGATATTTATAGAATATTGGCGTTAAAATGCTGATTTTTGTAAAAAAAATATTTAAAAACGTTTATAAGTTTCAACTCATTGCATTTACACTTATACCTCTCTTGACTATTTTTTCCCATAAAATTAACATTTAATTTAACATTATAAAAACAATAGTTTAGTTGTGAGAACCTTTTAGATGTTCATTTTAACAAATAAATCACTTAGAATGCCTGTAACTTTTGATAAGTTGTAGACACTTCTGTAGAGTTTTCAACAGTAATCATGAATCAGTAATACCAATTTTAGTACTAAAGAATCATTTCCCCATGTTATTTAAATGGGAAACGAGACCCCTTTTTGTGGCATTTCTTAAAATTGAACCACAGGATAATCCTTCGGCGAGGATACGACACAAAAGATATAAAAGAAAGAATCGTCAAATTTGAAACAATATAAAGCCGTTGCTATGATAATATAATACTTAATTAATAATGTCCACCATTTTGACACAAAGACAGTAATTAATAATAATTATAATTATATAATAATAATAATTAATAAATAAATTATACCAATAATTAGTTTAATTGTCCACCATTTTGATACCTATTGGCCGATTGTCATCAAATCACGCTGTAAGATAGTTAAATGTATACAGATTAATATTCAGAAATTATAGAAATCAAATATCAACAAATATTTCTAAATCAGTACATTTAATTTAAAAATAGCCATTACTGGGGTCATATCCATGACAGGTGCTAGTATCTTATATATGTATAGTGTATACAGTAATTACAAGCGATAGAAATAATTGAAAATCTCGAACTAATTTTTATTGCAAAATGAACATTTAATAAATTTTATTACGCATGATACAAAACGAATACATTATTTATTAAACGCTCCTAAACGCGGCCCGCCACTGGCCGTGGCCCACGCACATTACTAAGTTTCTGCTTAATCCGGTTCACTGTCATGATTACGAATATAAACTGTATGTTTAATGGCGCCATTAACAATAAATTGTTAAAATATATTTTTAATATTTCGTCTATGAAGTAACTAAAAAATATATTTGAATATGATATTTCAAAAATATACTTGTTCTCATATAAAATATGAGTTAGAAATTTTGTAACGTTTCTTTTTGATATTATATACATATACACTATTATATACCATATACATTCAGTATAATACGTACACTTCAAATTGATAATGAAAAAAATGTAATTGAACTATTTTATTTCCCACCAACAATTATATTACTTATACATAAAACAGTAGAGCCTCGATTTTTGATAATAACAAGTATTATTCTCATAATATCTATCAAAAAACGTCTTACAGGAATCAATAGATTTTGATGTAGATGAAAACGGTTTAATTTTGTCTTTAACCAACAATTGTGTATTATACAAATTTGTCGACTAAAATAAAATACAAGTTTTTAAAAATCTACCAGTTTATTTTTGACTTGAGACAAAAACTACTAAACTGATTTTGATAGGACTTTCACTATTAGAAAGATTAAGATTCTAGAATGAGTTTAAACTAGATGATAATTGATTTATGTACATCCATCACATGATTGAGTCAGGCTCATATTACAAAAATAAATAAAATTTATATTTTCGAATACAATTCACTAACTTTGAAATATACGCGAACGAAGCCACGGGAAAATAATTATAAAAGTTTTCAAAGTTATATTTCGTTATATGAATTCGTGCTCCCGACGTTACAACCGGGTAAGACGTAGTTGTACGTCAAAAATTTTATTTTAAAGTTCCAGATTTTTTCTATTAGGTTTCGGATATTCGCTTCTATTTGATAAAATAAAATAAATATAATATAATGATCATAATCGATCTTACTTTAAAAATAAAATTGTTTCTCAAAAAATATAATTGAAAAGAAAAAAAACGGCCAAGTGCGTGTTGGGAACGCACATGATAGGGTTCCGTAGTCATTCTCACTACTGAAAGAGTTATTTCAAAAAAATTTTATAAACAATTTTTGCTACAGTAATAAAAATCGTTATAATTTTTAGTGAAAGTACTAATTAAAAGCTACATACTGGAATTTTTTCAGATTTTTTGAATCCATAGTTTAGATATTAGAAGGGGGGGGGGAGGGACGCTGTGATAATCTCATTGAAAAGTAAATATATCATGACTGAAAATTTGTTGTTGCATTTTAGATCTATCTTAAGACACCCCACTGAATAGGATAAGTGAAAAAAATAATTTTGAATATAAGAAAGGGTTCCAAAAAACTTTTTTTTTCAAAAAGTTCATCATTACTGTTTTTGGGTCATCAATCTACGTCTGTATACCAAATTTTATCATAATATATATACAATTTACATAGATAGACGGACAAAGAGAAATTATAAGTTTTCCTAGTTTTCTACAGCACCTTAAAAAATGTGCATATATTTTTATCTTTCAATAGAACTAAAATCATTTAATATATTAATTATATTTTTACTGAAAAAATTCCCACAGTAAAGGATTGAAAATTTTAAAACAATGAACCATGGAATAAAAATATAAAAATCAGACTGTAGATAAATCTAATGATCTATAAGTTTACATACGTTACATATTTATACGCCTATTTTTGTACACATACACATGATGATGTACATGTATGTGTGCCGTTGGCTGGGAGCACAGCGGATAATCATCTTGTTCTTATAATTATCGCCTAATTAATTACCGAGTGTGTCGTCATTCCCGGTATAAACAAAACACATAACAAAAACCACTGATCTGCTATACGTAAATTGTAATTTCTATACATTACTCTCATATTATAATTACCGGTTATTGATTGTGTTATTTATTACACCTTAATGAATTTTACGTATTTGTTTTAATTTTTATGTCCCCGGGACATTGATATGTTTCATCTCTTTCGCTCACTTTTTATGGGATTCTAATCAATATTTTTCTAGTTTAACTAATCGGTTTTATTAAAAATAATGAGTGCTATTCAGATGCCTTAATGACTACCTACGCATTTGATTGATTTTAGAATTTTAATACCAAAATACATGCCAACACGAAAATAATTTTCTACCAAAATTTTTTTTATTCAATATCAACATTTTATAAAAAAATAAGTATTTATTGAAATTGTTTGCTTCAATTGCTGTAAAAACTACACCTTTCAAGAAAATATATGCCATGGGAGGACTTTCTTATACGTAATCCTGACAGTGAAAAGTGTACGTGATCATTATTTTATCAAAAAATATTTCTAACAAACTAATAAAAGATAGAATAAAATGAATGGAACATAAACTATAGTACAATTATGTATCAAATTAATTATCATCATGGCGAAAATAGTCAGAATGGATTCAGGGAAGGTAAAAATGGATAATTTCATCAAAATCCGGATTTCGAAAAAAATCGGTTTAGCAATATTTTACTTATAGTATATGTATATTTCATATATATGGTATAAGAAAGTAAAAAATGTACTATGCTACTTGATAATACATGAATCAGTTTAAAAATACCCAAACTTTTTTTATATTATACACGAGTATTCAGCCAAAATATAAATTTTATTTAAAATTAATCTGTTCTTGAAATGTCCAACATAGTTTTTGTTAAGAATTGGTCCGAATATACATAATTATTCCCACCCTCCTAAAAGAATGTATTAGGATTTTTCTTCACAACATACTGATTTATTTTCTTGTTCATTAAACTCTTCACTGACATAGCCTTAAAGACATTGTAATTAGAAACAAATTACTATTTATACACTCGTATACATGTAGAGATAGGTGCTTTAAATGTACATACCTAGATACAATAAAACAAAAACTTATGCGGGTATAAGTTACAGTGGCGGTGCATTTATAAACAGTGTTAAATAAGAAATATTTGTATTTTTATCTCGTTTTGTATATCATTAATCTCGTAACAGCATTGAGGGAAATGTTTTATTAATTAATTTTTATTAAAATTGTTTAAATTTGAACTTTTTTCAAAAACAATTTAGTTAATGCGACTCTTTTTTAATGCAACACAGTTTTGTTAAAAATTGTCATATTAATATGAAAATTCAGAGAAGTGTTGTTTCAAATACCAAAGAGTAACAATTTCCGTGCATCGATAGCGGAAAATTGACAATTTCAACTATTGAAAAAATAGTTTAAAAACTGTTAATTCCAAGATAACGATAAAATTATCATTAATTATTATTTGTTGATACTATCATATTAATTTTAATAACATTTTATTCTATTTATCTTTTGGTATCATCCCCTAAGTTTCGGTCAGCAAAAAAATAGGAAGATTTCAAACAAATTAAAAAAAAACCTTCATAATTTGTTAGAAATAATCATAGTTAATATAAATTTACAATTTCAATAAAATCCAGTTATTTTCAATCACATTTCTACCCTTAATTACTCCAATTGTAAAAATAAAATTGTGAAATTTACAAAATGGGTAGTAAACTGTGTATATGTATGTACAACGGTACCGTATGTTAAAAAATACATATAAATTACAAGGATAGGCATCAACCCTTAAATACTAAACCGCCCTCAATTGTAGGGTAAGTGCGATTTTATAAAAAAAATCAATGAAAGCGGTTATTTAAATATTTTTGTGAAAATTTTGTGCACCAAAATTCACTACCCTAAATTTAAAAATATATACACTTTTTCTAAAACATCATATCTAGAAATTCACCTGAGTTTTTTTCCATAATTTTGTAAAATAAAAGATCCACATTTGGTCTTTCATCACCGGTAAAATTAAAACAATACACTTTCAGGAACAACCCTTAAACTCATTTATCTTAAAATGAAAAACTATGGATATTTATGGACAATTTACTATATAGTTATTTACAAATTTGGCTCAAATTAACTTAAATTGCATACAAATGTGTCAAAATTACCACGTCTAATGTCAGCGACGTTCGATTAAAAGAGGTACAACAACAGTACAATAAGAATCTGACCTTACTTCGGAGATGATTTTTTTTTTACCCAATCACTATATTTCAATTTCCTTCCGAATACGGAAATGATAATTGAGTGCATTTTATTTTATAAACAACGTGTTTCTTTCGTTTTATCAGTAATTTTGTAATCCCCCGCGATGTTTGATAGCGTGCCGCCACTGTACATCACTGTTTTATGTTTTACGACTGAGTCTGTTTGGGTAACAATTTGGAAAGTACTATTAAAACAGGTTCTTTGATATATTTTATTATAGACAATTTAAAATGTGTTAATTAGTATAATTGTTCGTTACAGTAAGCAGACAAAATCATAATCATTATAGTATTATGTGCGGTACATTGCGTTTGTAAACACATTATTTGACTTATTTCGTAATCTTGATGAACAATGATCATTAGAGTGAGCAAGAACTATCTCGCGGAACGACAAAGCGTGTTGTTTTATTAAATGTTTGCAATTGTTGCTCTTATTTGATTAAGTGCTGAATTTACCTTGCTCAAATACCGTGCGATTTTTTTCAACTCTATCCGAATTTCTTATAATTTTAAAATGTTTTGGGTAGGATCTACCCTTTATTAATAGGAAAAAAAAACAAGCATACAATTTGTACAAATCAGTGGCATCAGTCTTGGATATGACCCCAGTAATGGCCAATTTTTAATTAAATGTACTGAATTAGAAATATGTGTTGATATTTGATTACTACCATTTCTGAATATTAATTTATATACTGTCTTACAGCGTGATTTGATGACAATTGGCCAATAAGTGTCAAAATGGTGAACAATTAAACTAATTATTGGTATAATTTATTTATTAATTATTATATTATCATAGCAACTGCTTTACATTGTTTCAAATTTGACGATTCTTTCGTTTATATATTTTGTGTCGTAGAACTTATTATTTTGTAATCATTAGCAAGTGCTCATTGCTGGTTTTACCTTTGCCATTACTGGAGAAAAAACATGAACAAAATAAAAGATCAAGATAAATTTTCATCAAAATCCAGAATTAGAAAAAAAATCCGCTTTACAATAGATATCTACTTACTTATACTATATGTATTCCACACATAATATGGCCGTAGAATAAAGTATATCATTAGCAATCAAAGGACTGGATAAATCCATTTAAGTAATAAATTCTATCCAGTAAACAAATAATTTTTCTTATGCACGGACTGAACTGAAGAAAAACAGTACGATATGTTTGTATTTTTTTACAAACGAGCTGTAATAAAATGCAAGTAATTCTTATTTTCTCATTACAGTAAACACGTCTGTCTTATGGAACGCCGAGCATGCTATTTTGTTAAACGTTTGTTGTTATTTGATTAAAAGCTAACATTGCTTTGTTCACGCATCGGTGTTATTTCTGTTGAGCCGTTCTTAGAACTTGGTACAAACCTGAAAGATGACTGTCGATTTGTTAACTCGATTAACCTATTAATTGGGATTTTTATAGGAATAAAATCCAGATTTTATTGCGTCTGAAAGATTCTTTACTTTTTCCAATTGATTGAAATTGTCGGTAGTGTCATTATTTTATATTTATGTTCTGAATGTTCATGTATAGGTCGACCATAGTCGACTTCCAAATTTTTAGATTTTCAGCATATTAGTTTTTTTTATTTGAGCTTGAATTTTAGGTTTAGCCAATTTGGAAAAATTCAAGCTCAATTTAAAAAAACTGGTAAGCAGAAAATTCCAGAAATTTAGATTTCAACTATGCTCGACTAATACTACAATGCTATATATGTAGGTCGCTTTTTTGACTCCGCACTTTTTTTATGTAGCTGTGTAATTCAGAAATAATCTACTCAATCGTCATCAAAATAAAAAAATTTGGTAATTGACGTATTTTCAGAGAGGGGGGTGGGAAGAAATTTCAAAAAAATTACTTTATTTTATTCCAGTGAGTGGGGTATCAAATGAAAACCAAAAATTCAAGGTAATTAAATATGTAAACGTTTTATTTTATTTAAATCTTCATTTAACAAATTTAAAAAAATATCTCCGAAAGTATATGTATAATGATGCCGAGATCATATGATTTGAAAACCTTTCAAGATTCGAAGATAGGTAAAATGTAATTACCAACATTTTTCTGGAACTTTTTTCATACAATTTAAACTAGTCTAAAACTTTGTTAAAGGTTTTAATCTACGGTACGGAAAACAAATTCGCACGGTTCGAATCGCAGTTGACAATTTTTTTTACTTATGGTTTTTAGATGAGTGATATTTAATAAATGGCTAAATTCAATCCTTTATTTGAGATCTTTAATTAATGCATTTTTGCTTCTAAATATAAAAAAATATGTATAAATTAATGAGAAACGTTATTGTACACATTCACATAAAACTAAAAGCCACAGTTAAGTGACTATCAACTCATCAAAAGTAAAATATATTTAATTCTATGATATATACAAAGACATAAAGTTGTAACCAAAAACCACAAACTCCAATCGTTAAAACATATTTGCATCCGTAAAAATACGTAATCTCTTACGCAATTTTCTAGTTTTGAATTAATATTTCTTTAAGTCGGACAGTAAAAAATAATTTATATCTACCTCATAGTATTATACAAATGTAATACAAGAAAATAAAATTTCACAGAAACCAATAAATGTTTAGACCCTTTTATAATTGGCATTTAATGTGTTAATAAAATCCCCACATACATTTCGAGTTGAGCGCCGCCATTTTGTATCTAAGCTGTAAACCTGCTGTATAGAAATACGCCTTTGGCTAAATTTGACAATATCAAACAATAAATAATATTTTTTGCATAATTTTATACGTATATTTTTTGTTACAATTATCTTAATTGTTGGCTTTTATTCGATATTAACATACCTGAAACCATTTTATATATTTTAGAACTGATGAAAATATTCGATGATTAATTTATAGAATATATCGATGTCTTACAGCTGTATTCATAATATTTGATTGGCAAATTACCGATCCAATAAGATACTTATTTTCAACCAGCTTCAAAAACTATTGGTATCCTCGGGATAGCGATAAATTTTGTCTGTACGTCACTCACTTTTGAACATTTCAAATCATTCGGAATTTTATTGGATATTGAAATATAATCTTTAAAAAAAGTTGCCATGGGTGCCATGAGACTTTCTTATACGTAATACTGTGAGTGTACTGTGTGCGTACATCTACTTAAGATATAAAACAATGAATGAAACCAATGAAGTGACGTGCAATTATAAAAATCTGTTTTCTGTAATTTTTTCATTCTTAAAAATTCTTTAATTTTTGTAAACCGATGTTAAAATTATAAAATGTAACCACGAGTCTAGTCTAGAGATAAAGAAAAATAAAAAGTGGGTACAGTGAAATCTCGTTAGTGTGTTTTTTTCATGGCATTCTTCCATAAGACCCCATGTTAAAATATTTTGTTAGTACGTTTTTCTCGTTGGTACGTGTTTTCCCCCAGTCTCATTAAAAACATACTAACGAGGTTCCACTGTATTTCTATTTATTTTTATTTTTTTAACAAATAATACGATATTATCAAACTAAAGAAAAAATTGGTTCCGGCGCCACTGAATGAAACATAAATTATATAAAATAATATTTTCTACAAATTTTATTACAAACATTTTTTTTCTATTGTGAACCATTTCAAATATAATTTTTTAAATCGATACTTATTTTCTTACTATTTTTTTAATGAAAAATTATGAAACAAAAATCATGCGATAAAGGGTTAACGAATACTGAACAGTGAACACGCTTAATTACTTGTTGAGATAAATTAAAAATGATATCAGAATTCGAATTGACAATATAATATTTAAAATTCTTATAACGATATGACAGGTTCAACCATATGGTAAAATTAAATGCCATCTGATTTTAAAATAATTATAATATTTTTAATTAGCACTGAAATAATTAAGAATATCAAATAAATACATTCATTTAGTTAAAGGCGACAATTATAAAATAAAAAAAGGAACGACTTTTTCTTTCATTAACGATATTTCTAAATTTATCATCTTCGTATATTAATTTAAACGCACAAATTTATAAATAGGTATAACCATACATTTATATTACAAAATATGAATGATCGTTTTTCATCAATTTTTACTAAATTAATTTAAAATGTATTCATAGAATATATACATTCTCATCAGTGGCGTACCATTTAAAAACATTATAAAGAATTTGCTTGAGTGCAAATGCAAGTTAGCTTCCAGCTAACGCTATCTGCTAGGTGTCAAATTGTTATGAAATTGTACGATATATTAAAGCAGTGATAATAAATATATAATAATGTACTAATTTTAAGTCGCTGATTGTACTTATCGCGCATGCGTTAAAGTTATGAAATGTACGATTTCATTCGCTGCATCTGTGAGTGTGTTTTCATTTATATTTAACACCTAGCAGATAGCGTTAGCTGGAAACTAATTTGCATTTCACTCAAGCAAATTCTTTATAAGACCGGGTATGGACATAACATATTAACGCTTTCTTACATAAAAAAATATACATATATCGAGATTTTGAAAAATTCTTAATAGAGGTAAAAAAATTCTTCCAGAATAACAGTACAAAAGATAGGTATTAGATTTATCAATTATAAAAAAAATTTGTAAAAATGGTTAGGTATCTAACCTTCTGCAAAGGTATTTATTAATTCGCACCCTATTAATACGCCCCTGGTATTTATACAACTGATTAAATGAACGTGTCAGAAAGATGGCTAGATTTTTTTATTCGTCATAAAAAACATTGCACAAATATTCTAAATAATGTATTCAATATTTTTTATTGATTTTTATTAGGCAATTACGAAAATATTTGAATTTTATGGTACGTTCATCCTTTGACTTGTCACGATTTTATTGCAGTGGTACTTAACATTGTAAAAAAATACCTGTTTGAAATCTGGAAAAGATAAGTTTAATGTAATGAATGTAAGTATTTTCAACAATTACAAAATGATAAAAAAGTGTGTGGTCTACTATGTATCACAAAATTCTAAAAATAAATACAAGACGTATAAAATCGGTATAATGGGCAATTAAATATTGCCATCAAAATTTTACAGTAATTGTGTTTTGGTAGGTAATACCCACCATATACTATATGTACAGGTTTATTTCTTTTATTTAACTGTAAGCTGCAACGAGCGAATAAAAAGAGAGACCTGATTTTGATTTTTAATTACCTTCAAAATAATATGTATATTTATCAAGTTTTAAACTAAAAAATATCGGTAAGAAGAACCATACATGACTTCCATGTTCTTTAATATCTTTTTAAATAATTTTTAATACATAATAAATTTCAATGAGATTTGTCAGAAATAAAACTCACCTTTGTATTAATGTCCTAATGTCAACAACATTATATTATACACATTTGTAGAATAACTAATTTGACAATTTGAATTTAGTTGCATTTGTTTCCAAGAGAACATGAATTAGTGACGTATTAATTAGTATTTAAAATTCAAATTTGAGAGTGGTTTTCACCCCTTCAATAGCTGTTAAGGCACGTACAAATTATAAATATCCCTTAGGTTCAATTGAACTACAAATGCAGCAAGTCTTATCAAAATTAGTGAATATTTCCAAAACCCTTCATTCGATTAGCACCAAATTCAATAGGTCTGGAATACTCACTGAGACAAACATTTTCCCGAAAAATAATTCAGATCGGTGCATTTTTACAGCAGTTATCGTGAACGAAAGAAAATTCTACATCCAGACACACGCAATGCAAAAATTAACTTTTCTTTATGTTTTGAAGGTAGTATAATCTACTCTTATCTCGGACACGATTTTTCGATAGAATTACAATACTTCCATTTCCTTCGAAACATGGAATTAATAAGTATTAAAATATAAATATTGATTTTAAATTTTAAATAAAATTTAAAATCTATTTTAAACCCCCCTCAGCCATATTTTATTCTTTTGTAACAAAAAATTGAAAAACTACTGAACACGAAATTCTATTTAAAAATGTATAATGGTAAACTCTTGAATGTAAAATCTATAACCATTAACTCATTGTTAGTAATTCGTAGAAGGCAACCAAATCACTGGACAAGTCTTTTTGTTGAATAATTTCACATAAAACGAATGTTTCGTATGTGATGGGCAGCTTCAGGAAGATCGTTTCTATAACAAAAACCTTTCTTAGCCCGTCATGGTGTTACTGCATTAGACTACGTTAGTAAATTTAGTGTAAAATTCTAATTAGTTATGGATTTTTATGTTTACGACAAGAAACGACGAGACGGCCATGACTTTAAAATTTAATCGAAATATTTCAAACGAGTTCAACAACCCTACTCAATTTCTTCATTGTAATTCTTTAAAAACAAATTTACTTTTTGCACCTCACATAATGTATACACACTGTCTATGTGTATTAATGTGTGTATTTGTATGTGTGAACGATTTTTAGTGAAATAATGAAAAACTTTTTACACCGATTTACTCACTCGAGAGTATCTTGATAGAAGCTTCTTTTAAATGAAACAAAAATAAATTATAATCTAAACTGGAAGATTGCATATATGACGGATTCCACGGTCG
The DNA here is from genome assembly GCA_961205875.1 of Sialis fuliginosa. Lineage (NCBI taxonomy): Eukaryota > Metazoa > Arthropoda > Insecta > Megaloptera > Sialidae > Sialis > Sialis fuliginosa. Next base: position 6,445,029 of record OY540809.1, read on the forward strand.
ATCAGACAGAGCGCTCGCGCTGGCCTTTTTTAATGTATCACTACTTTTCTATCTCGCTGTGTCCAGCGCCCACGGAGCTACAAAAAAAATCTGCATACGCAATTAGATAGATTTTTGTCTGCTCTTTCTAATGGTGTCCTAATTTTTCCCGGAAAATGCATTTTTCACCGAGAAAATTGACTTCAAAGTTAAAGCGATTTATCGGAAAATATGTATCTTTCGAACCTGGCTTAAGTTATATCAATCGATAGATAATTTAATGATGAACATCTGTGCGAAATTTCAGAATGGAGACTTTAACAGTTCAAAAGTTATTAACGAATGAACATCGAAAAACGTGGTTTTGCGGCCGCGCGTGCTGCTACAAACAGCGCTACAACGCACGTAATGTTTAGATTTAAAAGTCTTTTGCATTTTTGCATTCGTGCAGAGGCGTATTTACCATGGGGCCATGGGGGCCATGGCCTAGGGCGGCAGGTCGAGAGGGGCGGTAGATTTTTTTAGTTTAATATAGCACATTTAAAAAAAATAATAGGGAAACAAAAAATGAGTAGCGCGACTAAAAAAAAAAAGGTCATCAGTTTTTTATGTACATTATATCATATATTAAACATACTAGTATGTTTAATATATGATTATATTTTCCATTATTTGCAAAAAAAATTATCACTTTTCAGTTCATATAGGAATTTTGACTGTTAAAAATATATTATATTTTCCCATGGTATAGGAGCGGAAATTTTTTTTACCAGGGCGGCAATTTTTTTTTGACCAGGGCGACAATTTTTTTGCCCAAAGCGGCAATTTTTTAAATGTGCTATATGAAACTAAAAAAATCTACCGCCCCTCTCGACCTGCCGCCCTAGGCCATGGCCCCCATGGCCCCATGGTAAATACGCCTCTGCACGAATGCAAAAATGCAAAAGACTTTTAAATCTAAACATTACGTGCGTTGTAGCGCTGTTTGTAGCAGCACGCGCGGCCGCAAAACCACGTTTTTCGATGTTCATTCGTTAATAACTTTTGAACTGTTAAAGTCTCCATTCTGAAATTTCGCACAGATGTTCATCATTAAATTATCTATCGATTGATATAACTTAAGCCAGGTTCGAAAGATACATATTTTCCGATAAATCGCTTTAACTTTGAAGTCAATTTTCTCGGTGAAAAATGCATTTTCCGGGAAAAATTAGGACACCATTAGAAAGAGCAGACAAAAATCTATCTAATTGCGTATGCAGATTTTTTTTGTAGCTCCGTGGGCGCTGGACACAGCGAGATAGAAAAGTAGCGATACATTAAAAAAGGCCAGCGCGAGCGCTCTGTCTGATCGACCGTGGAATCCGTCATATGTATGTTGACTAACTTCAAAGAGTAATCTAAGACATAACATACACATTCGAGATTAACCATCCGTAGAAAAGTGTTTATAAAAGTTCACGTTACAGCCCATATAGAAAAGAAAAAAAACTAATCCTGTAAATACATATTTTACCTCTATAACAGATGAATACACGAAAATACAGTTTTGAATCTAGATGAGGATTCTGGATCCCCCTCTCCCGCCGTTCGGCTAAAATATATTATTGCATATTTTAAGAAAAATAATTATAATATCGGTATGGAGAACCATACATGACTTCCTTGTTCTTTAATATCTTTTTAAATAATTTTTAATATATGAAAAACTTCAATAGGATTTGTCAGAAATAAAACTCACCTTTGTATTATAAATATTAGTTAAGATAGTATTGTAGAATAGCTAATTTGACAACTAGAATTTAACATGAAATAGTGACGTATTAATTAGTATTTAAAATTCAAATTTTGAGGGTGGTTTTCACTCCTTCAATAGCTGTTCAGGCACGTACATATAATAAATGTCTCTTAGGTTCAATTGAATTGCAAATGTACTAAGTCTTATCAAAATTAGTGAGATAATACTCGCAACGTTCACTCTTTAGACATGTTAAAAGTTACAAAATTTCGAATATTTCCAAAACCCCTAATCTGATTAGCACCAAAATCTATAAGTCTGGAGTACTCACTGAGACAAACATTTTCCCCAAAAACAATTCAGATCGGTGCATTTTTACAGTAGTTATCGTGAACGAAAGAAAATTCTACATCCGCACAGACACACAGACACGCACAGCCGCCATACGGAAATTAACTTTTCTTTAAATTTTGAAGTTAGTAAATTCAGAATCTGTCAATTTCTCGGACACGATTTTTCGATGGTATTACAATACTTCCATTTCTTTCAGAACATGGAAGTAAAAACAGTAATTCAGGTAAATATTCGGCATCTTTCAATCAATAATAATTAATAATAATTAAAATAATTAATTTAAAAAATAAACACTATTATCGTAGAGAGGCACGGCAAAGGTTTAAAGACCAATCAATAAGTCATTAAATCTAAAAACTGTCGATAAAAATATCCTGTTAAACCAATTGAATTTTTTTAAATAACAATTACTGGAATTGTTAATTGGTAACAACTGGTTTTTTTATTAGTGATTTCAGAAAAACAAACTCTCAATTTTTAGTACTACACTGACACACACCGTTTGACCTATGAACTACCTTATCTATGTGATAAATTAGGGTTGGGCAAACAAATAAACCTTCTATATACATATAATAAAGTAGGCACATATGTATTTATTATTTGCATATCAGTTATATGTTTCCAAGAGAGTAGTTTTTGTATTTAATGTTTAGAACCTCTTGACGTATTATAAGCGACATTTTCTTTTAGTTAGTCGTAATTATATTTCCCAATATTTTTTTAAATCTCCCATTTAACTTGGACTTAGTCGCTTTGGCTTCTTTACAGTTAAAATCAAATATATACTCGTAAATCCATTGCGTATGGATACTAATGCAACAGATACATCCGCCTTGATCTAATAAATCTCCTCAAAACCGAATCTATCTGGTGACTTCAATGATCAGTAAGAATACAAACCTTACTTAATTTAATTGTACATAAAAACGTCTCCTATTATAAGAATCGTAAAAACCTCGGACGGTTTTGTTATACAGTCTATATTAATATAATAAAATATTAGGTCTTAAGGGGGAACATAATCAGAAAAAATAGGTGAATTTTGATAATTATTTTATTCAATGTTTCATGTAAATTTCACGAAATCGGAAAAAATCGTGGTGAACCGTATATTGTAGGTATGTTAGGTGGGCATGTTGGGTGAGCATGTTGAATATTTTAGGTTACTATGATTTTGTGGATATTTACACCGGATCTAATGCGCTAGTATAAAATATTAAAGAAAAATATCTGCCATGAGAGCCACGGGACTTTCTTATACGTAATACTGACAGTGAATAGTATACGTGATTCTTATTTTATTAAAACATTTGTGACAAACCAATAAAAATGAATGGGGTATAAATTATAGATAATAATATTCTCTAGTCAGAACGGATTCAGGAAAGGTCAAAAAGGATAATTCCATCAAAATCCGGATTTCGAAAAAAATCGGCTTAACAATAAGTACTTTACTTATACAATATATGTATATTTCATATACATATGTAATGGGTATAAGAAAGTAAAAATCATGATTCACGTTTATGTATATAAAGGTAAATGTATTTATTATTGTACATCCTTGCAAATATGTACATTTATTAAACATTTTATTTGCGTGCATTCGTATTTCTATATTCGTGTATAGTATATGCGTAAGAACAAATACGTTCTTCTTGAAATAACTAAAACAGTTACGACCGGTTTTATAAATATTTTCAAATTAACTTTAGGCTTATGTCACCTTTAATTGTTATTCGATACCATTGACTGACAGCAACAGGTAGGTATACTTGTTAATGAATACAATCTAATAGTTAAAGACATAGGGAATTTATTTAAAGGAGAAGAACTGTGAGTAGCGATGAATAACATTATAAAATTTTAAAATACTGCTTGTAATTATAAATAATTTGAGCGTTGATTTATTTTTGAATGCGGATTACAAAGCTTTATATTAGAACCGTAGATTAACAATAATTTAGCTGATGTTCAAAAGATTTTGCCGTTCTTGAGGTTTAGTCTTTCTTTCATAGCGAGAAGTTTTTTATATGTTTCAATAATTTTTTTTAATGATAGTAGGAATAACTAAAATTCCTTTCAAATTTTTTTTATATTTTTTCTTAAGTAAAATTTATGTAAAGCATATTTTGTATTATAATTATAATTAAACTTATTGTAAGATACATATGTACATAATTTTGATGTACATATGTATATCTTATAGTTTAGGACAGAATACAGATTAAATTATTTACCCAGCTAATTTATTCACTGCTTAGCTCTCTTCAATAATAGCGTAACTATATGTACCCTTTATAACTTCTAAGATTTCAAGGAACAAGTTGCTGCAAGTTTCATCAAAATCGGTCCAGTAATTTTTAAGTTAATAATAAACCGATTTGGTACATTTGACGGGTGTAAAAATTACACATAAAAAATCAGCTAACTACACATTTTGTATGATTTTATATTTCGGCACCTGATCAGTCTAAATATGTATTATGTTTCGATCATGTTAGGGTAACTCAACTAGCGGGGTTAGAGTAATAACGTGATCTATTATTTTTTCCTATGTAATCGAAGCAATCTGACATCTCTTGAAAGCTTTAAGTAACTATTTTACTACCTTTCAATCAGAAAATTCATATCTGATTTCAATAAAATAAAAACCATAGTTGATTTATAATAAAACTATGAATTTTATTTATTTTACCTTAATCAGTAAAGCTACTGTACTATTACATTAGCGCCGATCGCTGGGGTAAATATAATTTTATTAAAAACATTTAGAAACTGGAATTTAAAAATAAATATGTGCCTGTTACGATGGTTTAATAAAAGGTCAATCCACCTCAGCAAAAAGGAATACTATAAAGTTATGTAGTAAAAATTAAACTCGGGGTTATCCCACTTTACCTTACACTTCATATTTAATTCCTTATATCTCTGTAAGTACAGTTAAAACGTCATTTAACCGAGCATTTTGGGTAGGCAGCGATTTTTTAGGGGGGTCGGTCGTGAGTCTAACACTGCATTTGCAAAATTATGAACGGATATTCCGGGAAAATAACATTTTTTAACAAAATTTTAAATATTTTTCTTGATATTAGGTTACATTACGAAGTTACGAAAAAAGAAGAACGAGATATTAAAATTGTTTCAAAAAATTCAAAACTTATATTATTTAGAAATCAATAATCGTTTGTTTTTTTAAATAAAATTTTTTTATAACGTTAATTATTTTTTGTTTTTTAACCTCTTTATATACATATGAATATTTTTAATGTTCGGGACTAAGAATGAAATAGTTACACACCTGTTTAGAAAAAGGACAAGTATATTCCAAACCTGTTTCTATCTCTTTCTTTTGACACGGCTCTGTTTTCGAGTCAGATGCGTGGTCCATTCTCTATGTCTATGCGGTTACCTTATTTTTTACTACGCTTTGATGTGTAAGTAGAAACTTTATAGAGTCAGTCAATTTGGTATATATGTTACCGGCAATGTATGTAATTCAGGTATTCTATATAATTCCTAGGAATTCTATACAATGCCTAACGATTTCAGGCAAAGTATGAAATATTTGTTTAATAGACATTTATTATATACTTTGCCTAGGCATTCTATAGAATACCTAGGAATTCTATAGAATGCCAAGACAATATTAGGAAATGTATTAAATAAAAGACAAAATGATATTATTAAAACAAAGGTATTATTTAATTAATTTTAAGAAGTTCAAATTCATATTATGTAAGATTTAGGTCCTTCATTGTTTAAATAACAAAACCACATAAACAATGTGTAACATTTGATATTTATTATAATAAATATCATATTAGTTCAGACGCATATTAAGTTTCCGAGATCACTGTGCTACTTTACTGGACATACATACATTTTTCTATTAAATAACGCGTAAATATAAAATATTTATTTTGATAAATATCGACAATCTAGAAACTTACAGCTATCGAAAAGGAACCAAGATTTTTTATTATATATTTGCAACTGAAGTATTTTATAACATAAAGTAAGATAACCTCTGTACCTGGACCAAAATTGATCGGTTCACCCTATTTATTTTTATATTTCATACATTGCCGGCTATCAATTAGGTATTCTATAGAATGCCTAGGAAATGTATATAATTAAAATCATTTCATACATTGCCGTGTGATTTTAGGCATTCTATAGAATACCTAGGAATTCTATAGATTGCCGTATTTTATACATTGCCGGTAACATATATATGTATATGAACATCGCATATTACATAACAGCAAATATACCCGTGAACCTATGATGAACCTACCACTGTAGCAACATGTGTAAAATAAGTGATCCTTTGTTCACACAACCAATCATATTTAACATCGATCTAGCCCTCGATCGACACACACAAATACATACACACGTCATAATGAAATGCACATCTAAGTACATTAATTCATGATCGTTGCGCAAAACAAATAAAGCATAAATAATTACGATTGAAGTTAAAGATATAGAACAGCGGTTGTGTAGCCGAGAGTCAGCAGCAGTCCAAGGGTTCAATGACTGACTGGCTCACTCTTGGAGTTGTTTTACATCACACACACACACACATAGATATATATACATATACACACTCGCTCGCGGATGGACGTGTACGTATTCTATGTCTAGTACCGCTTATATGTAATTGTGGCAGGTAACTATTGCCTATTATGCACTGTACGCATTGAAAAAATACAACTGCGTGTGTGCGTCCGTCATTTAAAATAGCGATTTTATTTTGTGTTGAATAATGTTTAATGTGTGAAGATAATCTTTTTTTGTAATTCTTGGGAAGGTTTCATTTAAATTATTATTATACATGTTACCGGCAATGTATGAAATACGGCATTCTATAGAATTCCTAGGTATTCTATAGAATGCCTAAATTCACCAGACAATGTATGAAATGAATTTAATTATATACATTTCCTAGGCATTCTATAGAATACATAATTGATAGCCGGCAATGTATGAAATATAAACATAAATAGGGTGATCTCACTTAATACGTACCCGGACAAATATTTGACTGAATTGATTATATAATATTTAAGGTTCCAATATTGTTTCTGTGAATTTGTTATTTTAACAGTAAGGGCCTTAAATCTTACTCAATAGACGTCTGAACTAATATCTTATTGAATGTTTAAATAATATCTAAGGTTTTTATTTTAATAATTTTATATCATACTTAATATGTGTCTGAACTAATATTTTATTTTATTTATTATAATAAATATCAAATGTTATACTATTATTTATGTGGTTTTGTTATTTTAACAATGAAAGACCTAAATCTTACAAAATATGAATTTGGACTTTTTAAAATTAATTAAATAATACCTATCTGCTTTATTAATATCATTTTGTCTTTTATTTCATATATTTCCTAATATTATCTTGGCATTCTATAGAATTCCTAGGGATTCTATAGAATGCCTAGGCAAAGTATATAACACATTTCTATTAAACAAATATTTCATACTTTGCCTGAAATCGTCAGGCATTCTATAGAATTCCTAGGAATTCTATAGAATGCCTGAATTACATACATTGCCGGTAACATACATATAAATAGTAGAATTGAGAAAACAATCAGTACTTGTTTTACTCAGAAACTTTCTTTATAAGTTAATAATTACAATAATCATTGTATTTATGTACTACGTAATTCTATCGGAGAGAAAATGTTTTGATTTTTCTAATAGATTTTATTTACTCTCATGATATTTTTAAAATAGTAAATAAATAATTACAATAATCATTGTATTTATGTACTACATAATTCTATCGCAGAAAAAATGTTTGGTTTAGGTATCTAATAGATTTTACTTGCTCATATGATAACTTAAAAATAGTACAGAATTATTGAAACTAAACTATGTTGTTAATTAAACACATTTTTTACTTCCATGTTCCGAAGGAAATGGAAGTATTGTAATACCATCGATAAATCGTGTCCAAGATAATGACAGATTCTGATTGTACTAACTTCAAAACGTAAAGAAAAGTTAATTTCCGCATGGCGGCTGTGCGTGTGTCTGTGTGTCTGGATGTAGAATTTTTTTTCGTTCACGATAACTACTGTAAAAATGCACCGATCTGAATTATTTTTGGGGAAAATGTTCGTCTCAGTGAGTACTCCAGACCTATTGATTTTGGTGCTAATCGGATTAGAGGTTTTGGAAATATTCGAAATTTTGTAGCTTTTAACATGTCTAAAGAATGAACGTTGCGAGTATTATCTCACTAATTTTGATAAGACTTGATACATTTGTAGTTCAATTGAACCTAAAGGACATTTATTATTTATACTTGCCTAAACAGCCATTGAAGGGGTGACAAACACCCTCAAAATTTGAATTTTTAATACTAATTAATACGTCATTAATTCATGTTGCCTAAAAATTATTTAAAAAGATAGAAAGAACATGGAAGTCATGTATGGTCCTCCATACGGATATTTATACATATAATATAATTATTATTTTCTAAAAAAGTCATTTTATTAAAGATATTTGATTTTTTCTAGTTAAAAACAGTAATAACATCAAATCGAAATAGTATTTTGGAATAAAAAAATTGAAATCCAGTATTTCGGAACAGAGGGGTAAAAGTAAATAAATAAGATAATTTCTTTTTACTTTTGTTTTACACTAATCTAGTCCAGTATTTTGATAACTGCATTTTCTAAGAGTTTTTTTTCCAAAACCCGAACAGACTATTGGAGTAATCATAGACATAGAGCATGGACCGCGCATTCTGTATTATTATAATGGTGTAAAATTTCTCCAAAACAGTGAGAGAAATGCGGTAGGTTTGGGATATATAGTTATCTTTTTTTCTAATAAAAATGAAATAGACACTCTCGTTTAAAAAGGACAAGTATATCCCAAACCATTTTCTCTTTCTTTTGACACGGTTCTGTTTTTGAGTCAGGTCATGTCTATGGGAATAATAATAATATTTGTAATATTTTTCTTTAATGTTTGCATTTCTTACTTTTAAACAGTATAATGCTTGCTTTACACCGAACTGACAAAACCGAAATATTTTTATGTTTTTGTCAGATTTAGCCAAGTCATTTTAGACAAAAAAAAAGTATGAACCTCTAAATATATTCTGGTGAAGAATTTTTTTACAAATATCTTTATTTTGGCATCACAAACAACGTGCAAAAAGTCAATTTCAAAATTATGTTCACGTAGTGAATTATTTAAGATCCAAGATTACAAGAATCAGTTTTTTGCGAATCTCTCGTTTTATATTGGTTGTACGCTAATTTTGGTCATTATAAAAATTGTTCATAAAAAAATTCATAATAAATCCTTGTTCCATCGCTAACGTTTCTCGGTTTTAGTTTTGGTAAAACAAAACTGAGCAAATTGATAATTTAAAACCACAAAATAATTTATAAACAGTGCAGATATTAATGAAACAAAAATTATGTTTACTTAGCCGTGACGTCATTTACTCTGATTGGTGTTTCATCTAACATGGCGGATTGCTGTATTTTATGTTTTTATTTTAACAAAAATCATATTAAACTCGCTTTTAATATAAAAATAAGTACATTTTTTAGAATCTTTTTAACCTATTTCATTATTTAAAATCATAATTTCAGTGATACTTTGTTACTGGCATCATGCCTATTGTAATATTAATTATAGAAGAAATTATTTATTTATTATGTTATGAAACCCTTTAATATAATTATTCTATACAAACAATCATAATATTAAAAACACAGTGTTCCCATAATCAAGTTATTTTATTTTCAAAACAAATTACACCTCAAGTGTTTAAAACATGTAAATGTATGTATACATTCTGACATTTGTAGTAAAATCTTAGACTGGGAATATTCACTGCGTAGGAGTACTTTAATTACATTCATCAAAAATTTAACAAACTTACAAAAAATGTAAATATTTATTTGACAACCACTTTTCTCAAGTGTTGACAATTCAACAAATTTCAGAGGCATTAACAAAATGTTTAAAGGTGATATAATGTACTACCAAACCAAGATACTTCAACGTTAATAAGTGGAAATAATTTTTGCTTTTTTTTTAATTACATATAATCAGTACACAATCTTTTTCTCACAGATGGTATCTTTTTTTATTTTTATTTGGAAACTAAACATTTTAAAATTCATTTCAATATATTAAAATATAAAATTAAATTAAATATTCATGAATGTTTTTAATAATAATTGATATAAAAATTGTGAAACCTAAGTGAAAAAATTATACACCGAAATATATTAAAAACATAAAAACCTATACGCGAAATACATAGATTTTGCTGCTTTTTGTACATATATCTTAAATGTACGCAAAATATATTTATTTTACTTATAGATACTTCATATTATTATATGTATATGTACTGTAGGCGTAATATATCTCAAATATTAAATACTTTTCACTAATTTTTTTTTTTAATGTTAAAAAATCACCGAAAATGTCAATTAAAATTGATAAATTAACTAGAATAGTTAATATCTCAGCTAAGCGCAATCCTACAGACCCCATTTTTTTTAAATATAGCTTACATCACTAACTTTCAGACTATCAAATGCTCTAAGACCGTCGAGACCTCCTTCCCCTATTACTAACAAATTAAAATTGATAAATTAACAAATAAGTTGATTAGTTTATATCTCAGCTAATACCTTATTAAAGGTTTTCTGGTTTTTTAGATTTAAAAAAAATTAACATTGTTATTTTAACATTATATTTTTTGCTAAATCGGGTCTAGCAGATCGACAAAAAATTTAAAGATTAAAAAAAACCAGCCTGTACACTGATTTGAACCAAAAAAGTCACATATGCCCCATTGTGCGACGTGCCACTTGGCCTGGCGCCCCGGGCGTTCGCCCTGGTCTCCCCCTAAAGCCGGCGCTGATCGGAACATAACAATATCAATTGTAAAAATCTACTAGATTTCATTGAAGTTGTCACCAATGACGTCACACGAGTCATGTTCGTAGATGAACAAAGTCTACAAGACCGCACAGGCCGCATCTTGAATATATAAAAGTTAATTTGAAAGTCAAATAGATATTTGTCAGTTAGCGGTCGAGATTTTAAACCAGAGTATTGTTTCTAAATGTCGCATTAGAACTATTGTGAGTACATAATACATAAATAATTTAAATACATCGTCTTTTTTCGGAACTAAAAAAAATTTCACTTAACTAATTTTTGCTAAGACTTGCAAATGTATAATTTATATAATTTTTTGAAGAAATTTTAAATATTATATCGTATAAAATAAACAAACAGATACACAGAAAAAAATTGCGTTATGGCAATAATACAATACTATCATAAGGTATTTCCCAGAAAAATCATAAAAATAAAGAGTAATGTCCGGTATTATAAAGGACCTAACAAAATTTGCTAGCTAGCAATTACATTCAAATGGGGTATTAATTCTGTACTAGTATCTATGGATTAGTTATGGAATTTAGAGCAGTGACATTTCAACTAATTGTAACACAGTTGGCATATTTGACCGTACAAAATAATTTTCATAACATCACCACTGTTTTAATACCGTTTGTATTTACCTACAACGCGTGCGCGAAACTTGTCAAAGTCATCAACAAACTCCAAAAGAACTGTCATATAAGTTTGATATCTCAGTTGAAAGTGCTTGCTAGCTAACAAATTTGTTAGGTCCTTTATGATACTGGACATAAGTCAAGTTTTGTAAATAACTAACTAAATTTCATGAATCGCGCAATAATTCTCTTTTTCTATTGCTCATCGAGAAATACCTGAATATTGAAACAATAATTTTAGATAAATATTTTCTGCTACAATAATAAATAAGAAAAGTTTATGTTAAAAATCATTTCATTCATTTATGTTAAAAACTAAGTAAGCTCTTCGATTTTCCAGTTGAAAAATGGAAAGTGATACTTAGATGACCCTAATAACGCGACTTACATTGAGAAACCAAGACAAAACAGAAAGATTCAGTTAAAAAGGCGATTTCTTTAGTACTTACATAAATTGTAACTAAATATTCATAACTTCATAACAATAACAATATATGTATGCACATATGTAAAACATACATTCTTCTACAAAAAAACTGTATGCAACTGCATAAATATCTACCATAAATTATTAATATTTAAGATATAAACATTATAAACGGGTACATTAATAGTTCATATAACTCATAAAGATTATTATAAAAATAAAAAATAGAACACCTGAATGAACAATAAATATTTATGTAATCAAATCAAGTAAATAACTTAAAATGAAAATGTCATTTCGCTGTTGGAAGTAATAAAATACAAAATCAGACTTATAAGCAAAAGTAAAGAAGAAAAAAGCGTACCTGTCGTAATAAACATTAAGCACAATAATATATGTAGTAAAAAATATCATAAAATGTTATTCTCTAGCTTATTACAATACATTACCAATTAAACCATTTGAAAAGACGGCTATAGGACTTTATAATGTATAAAAATAAATTATTATTACTAATTAATATACACATGTATTATAAAGAATTTTTTTAAATGGTACAAAATATTTTATAAACAGCATCTATTTGGACCATCAATAAATAAAATTTAAAAGTAACAATTTACGTTTTGATAATTTATTCGTTTGTTTTCATTTTTGATTTTTTGTCTACATTCCATACAAATAATTTTTAGATGAATTATTCAGTAAAAATATAATGAATTTGGTACTACACATATAGTGTTAAAGGAATCAACACTTCAGTAAAATATTTGAAAAAAGTACTTCAAGTAGATTTTAAGGTTATTGGCCTAGCACCGCTTTAGTTGTGAACTATCCACATTTTTTTCAATAAAAAAAGATTTGATCTCGAAAAATTTTGTTTATAATTAGAAGTAAAAAATTAGATATAATTTGGCGATCGCAGTATATAGACTGTATCTTTAATATATACTATGGCCTCGCCAACTCTATACCTTTTACAGTATGAATTCACACTTATGAAACAGAATTTCACATTAACGAAAACAGATTTCACACAAATGAAATATAATTTCACATTAAAGAAAACTGATTTCGCACAAATGAAATATAATTTCACATTAAGGAAAATTGATTTCACGCAAATGAAAACAGAATTCACATATAGGAAAATTAATTTTTTGAGTGTAAAAATTAATTTCACACAAAATAATACATGTTTAAAGGTTTTTCATTTCTTATTATATAAACCCACTAGGGTCCTACCTAACCCTACACAGGGATTACCCAAACCCCATAAAATTTAATTCGACATGGAGCAATGTCTTCCAAAATACGCCTTCATAATTCTAAAATGCAAGCACTTTCAAATGGGGTAACAAACCTATCTGACAGTTCCCATAAAGTTTAATAAAATGCCAAATTTCACGCATGCGTGGTAGGTAAACACTAACGGTATTAAAACAGTGGCGATATTATGAAAATTATTTTGTATGGTCAGAATCGCCAACTATGTTATAATAAGTTGAAGTATCACTGCTCTAAATTCCATAACAAATCCATAAATACTATCACATAATTAATACCCCATTTGAAAGTGCTTGCAAGCTTGTTAGCCCCTTTATAATACCGGACATTAATATAGTATTTATAACTACTACTAAGTTGCTAAAAAAATTTAACTGATAATATTTTTTGACTTCATCTTGCAATTAAACCATAACGTATTTGAATATAGACACATTATACAAAATAATTTATTACCAAAAAAACATCAGGCAACAAATGAAATCATTAAAATATTAAACCCCGCATTTCTATTCTTCATAGTCACAATACTTCATTTGCAGATTTTGTTATTTTTCTATGCGTTCGTTTTTTTTATTATTTCGTTTCATACATTTTTACAAATGACACGTGCAAGAAGAGTTTTAAGTGTTTTCTTTTCACAAATAGAAACCCCGAGCGCTGGCCATGACCTTAAGTGTCGATCATTCATACATCAAATAATATTTTTTTGCGTATTTAATCTTATCATTAAACACACATTACAAAAAAAAGGTTCATACAATAACTAATGGCTCTTTATATTTGGGGTAAGTGAGTAAAAATATTTTAATTTTTAAACATTTTTATGAGTTATTATTTGTTTCCTTCTGAATGAACCATATTCTGTTTATTACAGAATTGCGGCTCATATTAAAAAAAATCGTTTTTGATCTACTATTATATTTTCTATTATTTATACCAGGGTTTTAAGTTTTGATATTCATGTCCGATTATTAAAATTAAAAACCAAAGTGTGTGTCATTTCAATAACTAAATTTTAATAAAGGTATTTTTTTGGGGGAGCAAAAAGGCCGCTATATGATAGAAAAAGAGAAATATTGTGCAACTCGTCTAATTCCTCGGAAAAAAAATCAAGAGTAAGCTCAAATTTTGTAAAAAAACGAAAAAAGATAAGAAGAAGGCAAGGTATATAAAGACAAGGTAGTCTCATCAGCTCCTTGACCAATCAGCGCACAGTGTAAGATTTTGCAAATCTAGCAGGACAAAATATAAAAAAAAAACTATCTTAAATTTAACTTATAATATCTTAGAATCGAAGATAATGAACTAGACAAAACATTTACCAAGTATAATAATAATAGGCGCCAGGCTTTTTAAGCCAGACGCTTTACAATTACCGGTTTATACCTGTTCTGTTCAAAAGGTATGGTCAGTAGTATCTACACGCTCGGTTGAAAAGGACGTTATTGTGAAAATAAACATTTGTGATCAGTTTTTGTGCAATGGATATTTCCCAACAAGGTATGTAGTTTATTTATTAATACGATATAATATGCTTGAGTTCATTATTTTGTATAAATTTTCGATTAATTTCAATAAGAAAATAGTAAGTTTTTATTTTTAAAATATTGATTTTCTTTGATTGCCAAAAATTTTGTATGCCTTTGTATGCTCTGATTTTGTACTTATTTCATTCAAAATATTATATAGAAGAAGTAGGATTAATGTTTTCGTGCAGATATTTGCAGTTTTTCAAACTATTTATTTTTTAACAGGTGCGATACTAACTTTGACAAAAAGAGAACTATTTGAAAAATTGAAAAATGATGATGATAACTCTCAAACGTCTGAAGCAAAGCCTGAAAATATAATTCTGGATTATGTTAGAGCCAAATTCAATCTTCAGCACTGTTCTCAGCCAATGCTTCAAGAACTGAATCGTGTCATTCACTCATTTATGACGAATTTCAATAAAAGGTGGCGATCGTGTCATCGCAGTAAGAAAGACTTTTTAAATAAGCACGAGGAATGGTTGAATACCAGTATATCTATACAAAATATTGATATACCGACTACAAGTGGATCACAAAGTGTGCGAAAACCTGGTCGACCAAAAAAAGACTTCGATTTAAGTGGATTAAAATCGAAATCGAGGAAGGTTAAATCTTTAGTTACGGGAAGTACTTTAACCGAGTTGACTCATGCAACCAATATAAAGCTAAGGCAGTCAGGTAAAAGGAATGCTGCTTCTATGCTCGGGAAATTAGTTTCGAGTCCGAAAAGAGCGACCAAAATAAAAAAAGCTGTTCAAAAAGCAGATAAACAAAGAAATATACCAAAGTATTCGCCTGAAGAAGCATTGGCCTTAATACATGGAGCGAAATTGAGCCAGCGAAGATACAATATTATAAGAAAATCAGCCAAAGCAAAAGGGCTTAATATTTACCCAGCCTATGAACAAATAAAAAATGCCAAAACATTATGTTATCCACCCAATGAAGATTGTATAATCAATTAATCAATGGCTGAAGTAAAGTTACAGTCAATTGTTGACTTGACTATAAAAAGACTAAGTTTAGTTCAAAATGAAGTTTTGGATAGAATTATTGTTGATGGAGTATTAAAAATAAGAAACATAACAATAATTTTTAAATGGGGGTGTGATGGTAGTGGTGGACAAAGTCGTTACAAACAACAAGCCGACACTGAGAATTTTGAAGACGCAAATGTTTTGACAACATCATTAGTGCCTTTACAAATATTCGGGTTCAATGAAATAAATAACAGGGTTATATTATGGCAGAACCCCCGACCGTCATCGACGTCATATTGCAGGCCTATTAAATTTATATTTGCAAAGGAGACTGAGCAGCTAGTATTAGAAGAATTTAAAAGTGTCCGTGATCAAATTGCAACAATTTCACCGACAATTGTTGAGTTTAACGGTACTGTGATCGAAGTAGCTCACATATTTGAAGAAACCATGGTCGATGGCAAAGTTTGCAACATTTTGGCATCCAATAAGGCCACTCAAAAATGTTATATTTGTCAAGCGACTCCTAAAGACATGAATAACTTAGAACTTATAAGAAAACGAAAAAGCGATGCTGAGAACTTTTCTTGGGGCTTATCTACACTGCATGCCCAGATAAGATTAATGGAGTGTATTTTACACATATCCTATCGGTTAAACGTGCAGAAATGGCAATGTCGCACGGCAGAAGAAAAAGAAAGCGTTGCGGCCAGAAAAAAACACATAATAGACCAGTTTAGGTCAAAAACAGGCTTATTATTAGACACGCTCAAACAAGGAGGTGGAAACACCAATGATGGGAATAGTGCAAGGAAATTTTTTAAGAACCCTACAATAACTGCTGAAATAACAGGTGTAAATAAAATTCTTATTGAAAGGTTTTACGTTATACTACGGACATTGACATCAGGATATGAGATTAACATAGATACATTTAAATCATATTGTGACGAAACCGCAGATTTATACATATCATTGTACCACTGGTACCCAATGCCCGTTACTCTTCATAAGATATTGCTACATGGGCCAGAAGTAATACAAAACTTTCTTCTTCCTATTGGACAAATGTCTGAAGAAGCGCAGGAGTCTCGACATAAAGAATTTAGAAAATTCCGGCTCGAATATTCACGAAAAGTGTCAAGAAAGTTGACAAATACGGACATTCTGCACAATTTGCTGATAAGCTCCGACCCTGTTATAACGTCTTTGAAGAAAGTCGAGAAGACAAAAGCATTACCAATTGATCCGGCTGTTTTGAAATTAATACAGCCACCAAATATTAGAGTAATAACAGAAGGACAGCAACAAAATGATAGTGATCATAATACTAGTGATTCAGATGATACAACTGACAGTGAATATAATTGATATAAATAAATACAGAAATTATGTAAATTATATATTTTTATAATCTATTTTTATTTACAAATATATACATAATGAAATTTAATCGAATTGTTTGTTTTAATAATTTTGTCCCGCTAGATTTTCAAAATCGCACACTGTGCAGCGGCCGCGTGGGAATTGACGTCACTTGGGGAATGTATTCAAATGCTATATATAATAGAATATCAATTACAAAAAAAATCCTTTATTTATTCTTGTTTTCATATCTTCTGATATTTTAACAACACATACAATCAAATAAGTACAAATTCAACATTGCAAAATCATAATACGCTCTCAGAATCACATAACGTATTGCCAACTTAGTAAAAATGACGCTTGCTGAATAGACCAAATTGTCTGTGACAGCTTTTTTATGATTTTGCAATGTCGAATTTGTACTTATTTGATTGTATGTGTTGTTGAAATTTCAAAAAACACGAAAACAAGAATAAATAAAGGAGTTTTTTTGTAATTGATATTCTATTATACATTTATAGCATTTGAATACATCACCCAAACGACGTCAATTCCCGAGCGGCCGCTGATTGGTCAAGGAGCTGATGAGACTACCTTGTCTTTATATACCTTGAGAAGAAGGTTCCCTCAAAGTTCTAAAATGATTCGCTACCAGTGAGTAAACATATCGTCAAAATAAAATCAATAAATTTAACATTGCTAGTATAGACGATATCTTTTGTTCACAGGTGGTAAATCATTTCAGGTTTTTGAATTGAGCGAATTCTCCAAAGGAAAATATAGCTATTTCATGTTTTCGAAATCATGACAATGGGGTCCGTTCAAAAATTTATGTATGCACGTATATGTATATGTAGAAATGTACAGTCGCCTGCAGAACTCGTCTGGCACCCTAAAGGCTAGAATCACTTACAACAGATTCCAAATTTAAAGACAAACATCATCGGTTATCTTTTTCTATCAAGTTTAATATATTTAAATACTAAAATTCGGAATATCAAATATTTATTGCCACAAAATTTACGTATACAATTTTCAATAGATTACATAATAATTTAATTGCACAAATATATATGAGTACTATGAACGAAGAGTAGTTCTTTATCTAACAAATGAATTTCTAAATATCTGTCTTTGTTTGATACATGGAGAAATGATTTAAATATTATAATAATCAAATGGGAGGAGCCTACTAAGTTTGTGATAAACGAAAATGAATACAAATTGCAAGACCATTAATGCAGGTGACTGTACATATACATATGGCCGTTTCTAGTGGACTCTTTGAGATTAAGTCCCCTCTGAGATTTTTAATTATGATGCGCCACTGATAATAAGACATGAACAGACGTCTTAAGCTTTGAAAAATTATCTAACATGTATACAACGAAAGCGTGTAAATACATTTATGTTGTTTTTTTTATTGTAATCAATTAATTGTGACTTATTTTTAACAAAAAATATTTTCAAATGATGTTTATGATGTATATCTCCAAATGTTATAGAAGGTAGACATTATATTTTAAAGGTCCAATATGTATGGTTATATTAGTATTAAAGCAGAACAATTTAACGTCACAATTACAGTAAGTCCTCGACTAACGCGATTAATTCGTTCCAAAGGTTTTCATGTAAGTCGAGGACTTACTGTAGCATAAATCAGTTTTGTAAAACAAGTGAACGCAGCAGAGAAAAATGTTTAAAATTGTAAACAAAATGCACCAACTCGGTACTAACTAAAAACATTAAAAAAATATAAATTCCCTGTTGTGTCAACTAAACATTGAGCATATAGACAAGGGGGGAATGAGGAAAGGGTGAGGTGTTTGACAATCTCGATTGGCACAATGGCCGCAGGGATACAAAGTGCCGCGAAATAAAATAAAAACACTATTTTCAAATCGCGTAAGTATGAATTCGCGTAAATCGAAATCGCGTAAGTCGAGGAGTATCTGTATTATATTGTAGTTAATAATATATATTTTGTAGATATATTTCTTTAATTTTAGTATAGAATTTAACTACAGATCCTGTAAAATCGAAATATAAGTAGAAAAGATTAATAAAAATATGGTGATATGAATGAGCGATAAACACACGTACTTAAAATATATTATGTACCTACCTACGTGAAAATAATTATTACTATATTATTCTTAACTTATCTAAATAAAATTATCAATGTAGGTAAATATTACCGGAAAACGCCTTTTGTTTTTTGATTTGATCTGTATTTATGTTTGTAAAAACGAACGTTCTGCAAATAACCGCATAAACATTTTATCAAAATTGAAATTATTTCTATATCTAGCTGAAAACTAATTATGCTAGAATATATTTTTAGGTTAATTTATTAAGAATGTAAATTGTATTTGTTTTCCTATTGAATGATAATGCAATTTTAAAAACTCGTTGATAAACGTGAAATACATTTATTCCGTTATGTATATGTTAATTGATTTTTGTTTTATTTTTTATTCAACATAATAACTGAATAATCAGAATAAATCAATATGGTTTTATATTTGTATATGTAGGTAGGTATATAAAATTGTATTTTACTATTAAAAATTATAATGAAAGATAATTAACCGAAATCTTAATAATATAAGTATTAAACATTTAATAAATAAAATATATAATGTTGAAAGTTTTAAACAATATTTCTAACGAATACATTTTGTACACCCCTTTAGCATATTTGTATATTTAAAGAATAAACAATGCACAATAAAGAATGTTTATTACTCGAGAATATTTCACGCCATATTAATTTCGGTTTCATTTTAATAGCTGATGTAATTTCATATAACATTTTTCACATATGTAGAATATTCTTTTATAAGGTATTTTGTGAACAGAATATAAAGTTTTTAATGGAGGCGGGGTTTAGAATAATAATTCATACTTAGAAGTAATTTTGTTGAAAAAAGAAATTAGAGAATCATATAAATCAATAATAAAATTAAATTTATTACTGAGCAAGTGAATTTTGTTGTAAGTCATTGAAAATTAAACTTTAACGTTACATTAGTTGAGGTTTATTATTTTAAATTTAAAATAAATTTAAAGTGGTCATATTTTAGTTTAAAAAATTTCATTAAAATATAAAATTTTCATGATATCTAAATATTATACAGAAATATTTTTAAATATTATATTCTAAGTTGACCGCGCCATTATTATAAAAAACATAATAGCTCGTACATTGTATGAAATTTAGTCAAACGGTATTTCTCAAATATTCTTTTATCAAATACTTGAATATCAGATGAAGATAAAATTAGTAAAATTGTGAAGACCGGTTTATGAAATTTCATTACGCTAAATTAACTTTAGATTGATATCAAAAAGACATAAAGTATTTAAAATAATGCTAAAGATATTTTTAACAAAAGAAATAGTTTTTTGTGGAAACCAAGCATAATAATTCGAAATCTCTATGTCTGAAATTTCACAGATTTATAATTAGCAAAAAATATATATAATTATATTTTACTTCGAACTGTATATATTTAATTTAAATTACCAACTAATCTAGTAAATGTAAACACCACACAACTCATATAAATAGTTACCTTAGTGTTAGAAGTTTTGGGTGTTCCCTTCAATACAATCGCCACGACTTCCACTTCGTACACATTAACTCCAGCTTCCCGATCCAAAATCTCAGCCGTCGACAACACTCCCGATTTCGCGTCAATATCGAACAGTCTATCGACCTGACTGTTGCCACCCGTCACATTAGTTATGTAATACTCAATGTCAGAATTTGAATCTAATTTAGCAACAACTGTCACAATACTCATTCCCGGCGGTTCATTTTCGTAAACACTGCCCGAATATATTTCCCTTTCGAACATCGGACCACGTGAATGTCCCCCAGGTGTAATAAGTGTTATAAATGCATCGCTCGACTTGCGTTTACTTTGTTCGGCTTCATCAGTTGCTTTTACTGTTAAATGGTAATGCGATTTCAGTTTGTCGATCGCACGTCTCAGACTCAACACACCAGTCGCCCGGTCCAATTTGAACAAATTCGAATCACCGGAAACTAAATCATAAGTCACATCACCGTTTGCACTAAGGTCTAAGTCACGAGCTAGCACTTGCATCACAAAAGCACCGTCTCTTCCGTATTGCAATTTGTCCTGTTTTAATGGTAGCATTGCAGCGTTCATAGAAACGAATTTCGGCGCGTTGTCATTTATATCTTCAACAATAACCGTTACCATTTTTTCTGCTGTAAGACGTGTATTTTCAGGTAGCCCCCTGTCTTGTGCTACCACTGTTAAACGAAAGTTGTCAATTCGTTCTCTGTCTATTGGAAGTATCGTTCGGATTACCCCTGTTTCTGAATTTATATCAAAGTGACGTTTATCGTTGACAGGTTCCTGGTTTGAAATAGAATAACTAACTTTTCCATTCAATCCTGAATCAGGATCTTCAGCTGTAATGGTAACTATAGGTGTATATACAGATATACCTTCACTAATTTGTCTAACGATGGCTGTACTAGGGAATGATGGTGGATTATCATTAGCATCTTCCACATGGACAGTGAATATAATTGTTGTAGATAATCGAGGGTTACCTCCATCAGAAGCTGTTATATTGAGTCGATATCTTGTCAATTCTTCATAATCCAATGGCTTGTGTAAATATAATATTCCAGTGATAGGATCGATATGGAATGTATCTTTACGATTACCCGAACTAATCGAGAAAAATATTTCATTGTTGATTCCTAAATCGTTGTCGGTTGCTTTAAACTGAATCAACTTCGTGTTCACCGGAGTAGTTTCAATAACGGACAACTGTGATTCCGATTGTGTAAACTCTGGAGCATTATCATTTTCATCTAGTACAGTAACTGTCACTATTGTAGATGCACTTAAACGTAAATTTATTCCAGCATCATGAGCTACGACCGTCAGTTGGTATTTAGATGTTGTTTCTCGATCTAAAGCTCGTGCTACTGTTATTTGCCCCGTAGCTTCGTCGATACTGAATGTACTGTCTTCATTTCCTTCAGCCAATGAATAAAATACATCCCCGTTCAAACTTTCATCGGGATCTGATGTATACAATCGAATAAATTGAGAGCCTACTGAAATTCCTTCAGATATCGAGACTTTATACGGAGTTCGTAAGAATACAGGTGGATTATCATTCACATCAATAATATGTACATTCACTTTAACTTTATCTTTTAATCGAGGTTTTCCATTATCGAATACAATAGCTTCAAAAGTCAAATAACTTTGTCCATTTACTCGTACAAGTTCTTCTCTATCAAAAACAATCAGCGTTTTGATAAAACCATTTCGATGATCTATCGCAAAGTTTACTTCATTTTGAGGCATTGAAAATAAAAGTTCTGCATTTCTTCCAATATCACGATCAGTAGCAATCAATTTTCCAACAAAAGAATCGATAGGTTCATTTTCACGAATGCTGAATGTAAATGTTGAATTTATAAATTCAGGACTGTTGTCATTCTCATCAATTACATGTATTACAATTGGAACTGTAGATGATCTTGAAGGTATTCCATGATCTGAAGCCATTACTGTTAAAGCATAATAATCTTTTTCTTCGCGATCTAAACTACTCTTTACATACAAATATCCATCCGGAAATACGCCAAATTTCCCTTCAGTATTTCCTTCTACGATCGTGTATGATATTTTTCCATTTTCTTCAAGATCAGCATCGGAGGCAGCTAACACAAAGAAGCGCTCGTTAACATGAGTTGATTCCAACAAAGACGTTTCATATGAAGTATGGTCGAAAACTGGTGTATGATCATTGACGTCTTCTACAATAATCATTATCATATGTTTAGTGGAATACGAAGGTGTTCCTCCATCTGTGGCAGTCACTTCCAGTGGTAAAACAGTTCCAGGTTCAGCGCTTATAGGACGATTCAAATAAATTACACCTGTTGTTTCTGATATTCTAAACTGATTTTCAGGATTGTAAGAAAGTTTATAAGTTATTCTACTATTGAATCCTACATCTCTATCTCTTGCTCGAGACAAGAAAACTTCTTGACCAACAGCAGTATTTTCTGGAAGATACATTTCATCCTTTTCACGTAAAAATACTGGTGCATTATCATTAACATCTTGAACCGAAATATTAACAATTGTTTTTCCATATGATAAATCACCACGAGCTGTAACAATTAAACTGTACATCGGTGTCACTTCACGATCTATTTTATTCATAGTACTTATTACACCAGTCTTTTCATCAATTTTAAAATTATGTTTTTGGTCACCATACACAATTGAATATGTCACTGATTCATCACTTTTTATACTGACTTTACCAACTTCACGTCCAACTGTTACTGGATATTCATTGTGGTCTTCTTTTATACGAAAATCGTAGGCACCATTATTATTAAATTCAAGATATTCAACATACGATTGTTTAATTATTTCAACTTCTGCATTTTCAACAGCACGTTTATCACCTCGGTCTTTAGCAGCAACACTTAATTTGTAAATAGACTTTGGACTATTCAATAAATTACCACGCACTGTAATTACACCAGTCAATTCATTGATAGCAAACAAATCGTCAGAATTATTTTCTAGCATGTATGTTATCAAAGCATTGTCACCTTCATCGTAATCAATGGCAGTTACCTTTGTTATAGATGAACCTGGCGAATGATCATTTGGAATACTGACGAAATACTTTTGTGGATAAAATTCAGGCGTGTTATCATTAACATCTAATACTGACAGAAACACGGTCGCCGTTGAAGACTGCGGTGGTATCCCACGATCATTGGCAATTACTCTGATTTCATATTCTGATATACTTTCTCTATCTAATTGTGTTCGTATAGTTAATTGCCCGGTGAGTGAATCCAAGATAAATGAATCTGGATAATTTTGTTGAACTTCAGGATGTAAACTATATGTAACAGTTCCGTTAGTGCCTTGATCGTGATCGATCGCGGTCAGCATTGCTATTAATGTTCCATTTGGTGTATTTTCTGATAAACTTATGTTTATTAATTGCTGAGAAAATCTTGGTGCTTCGTCATTTTCATCTTTGATGGTTATTTTTAGTTGAGTGTAAGCCCATTTAGGATTAGGCCCCCCATCTCGAGCAGAAATCTTCAATTCAACTGTACCTTGTATTTCTCTGTCCAATGCGTTGCAAGTTGTGACTAATCCTGAATTTGGATTAATATCAAACCATTTCAAATCGTTTCCAGACATAAATGTATAATAAATTTGAGCATTTACACCAGTATCTTCATCTGTAGCTGTTATACTTGCCACGTATGTTCCTGCTGGAGTCAGTTCACTCAACTCTGTTGAATATTCACTTTTCGCAAACACAGGTTCATGATCATTAACGTCATTTACATGAATAATTAAAAATGCCGTCGCTGTACGAGGAGGTGTACCTTTATCTGTTGCCACCACAGTCAAATTATATTTGCTAATCTCTTCACGATCCAAAACCCCATTTACACGCACAATATCAAAACTGGTTGTATAATCAAGACGAAAATGATTTAACTCATTTCCAGATAAAATTTGAACACTGGTTTCACCATTTAACCCTTCATCAACATCAACTACAGTCACAGCTGCTACAACTGAACCATTCACAGCATTTTCATCTACAGTTGCAAATCCAGCAGTCGATGGAAAGTAATTAAATCTAATCACAGGGTCATGATCATTTGCATCAACCAAGTTTACAGTTACATAAGTTCGTCCATCTTGTCTCGGTGAACCGTGATCTCGAGCATACACTGTGAACACGCAACTCTTTGGACAAGATCCTCCAGGTTTCGGTGCTTGTATACAATTTTGTTGAGGGCACTCTAACTGTTCTGTCGTTGAAATCACGCCAGTATCTGGATCCACTGTAAACTGGCTGTCCTTATCTGATAAATAATAGGTTATTTTTGCATTATCGTCTGCATCAATATCTGTAGCCATAACTTGTAACACTGGAGTTCCTGCAGGTACACTTTCATTTAAAGCGACATTGTAATCACTGTGATCAAAAATAGGTGGGTTGTCATTTACATCCAATATTGTAATATTGACTAACAAATAACCATATTTAGGTGGATCTCCGCCATCGCGAGCAGATATGTTTAATTGATAGAAACCTCGTGTTTCCCTATCTAATTTTCCAGTCGTTTCTATGTACAAATAAGATGTTTCTCCAGTTGGATTAGGCAAAACGATTAAACGAAATTTATCGTCAACGTTTCCATCCACAATTTTATAATCATCAGAAATGCTATTTGTCCCACTATCTTTATCAGTGGCCGCATCTAAAAGACGTCTAGTTCCGGCTGTTGCACTTTCAGAAAAAGATATCTCAATACTTGGTTCTAGAAATTCTGGCGCATTATCATTTATATCTTTGACAATAATTCTTATTTCTATAGGATATGTAGGTTGACTGGAAAGTACAACAAGATCATATCTATCAGCGCGCATATTCTCTCTATCCAGAACGATGTTTGTTTTAATTTCACCCGTAGTGGGATCCAGGGTGAATTCTCTAGGCGGCTCGTTAAAGCGATATGTAAAGTCAGGCCTGGTAGGAATTGACCCAACACTGGTCCCGCGGGGCTGCCCCTCGAACACTTCCATCTGGACCCGGGTGTCAACAGCCCGTGATTGCATTTGTGTCGTGTACAATACCGAAGAGGAGTCAGTCATGGGCGAACGTTTGCTAGCATGTATCGGCCAAGTAAAAAACACCAGCAATAGCACAAAGGCCGATAATAGCCACCCACATCGCCGCATCTTTATCATTGTTGTAACTAACATCAACAATGTTTTGTTATCAAGTTCATGGTTGTCTTAAAATTTTGTATTTTAACAATATTTCAATTACACGTGCAGCAGTATATCGAAACAAGAGTCAAAGCTGGTGCTGCTGGTACGGCCGCCGCCGTCGCGGCTAACATTCCTTCAGACCCCGCACTACCCCGTCTGTAAACCTGTCCAGTCTCTCTGGAAGCAATAGCGGCGTCTCTGTCGCGCGCGCCCGCCGCTCACCCGCACCGCACTCACTCGCACTGGTATGCAATATGGCCGGCTGCTGCTGCTGCTGGCGCAGACCAAAGCTGTAGGGAGCCACACCGTTGTCTTCACAACGCACCAATATCAATGTTTTATTACAACTAAAACAAAACACGAATGTACAAAATCTAATTCAACTTGTCAACGGCGCTGCGGAATTTTACACAAATAAACAGTCACTCTAGTATTGTTGTTAACACATGTTTTGGCACGTTTGTTGCCGATATTTGGCACAACAAAATCAATTTTATGTCCTGCAACAATTAAAACTAAACAATTGCACGACACCGAATCAAACTTATATTATATTGCGCTGCACTTATCGTATACGTTTGTTAACACATGTTTTGGCACGTAAATGTTGAGCAACACGATTTTGTTTAAATATCTTCTGTACACTAATTGTCCACTACATGGCAACACGTTTTACACCGGTCACTGATCTACCCAGCGCGGTGATCGGCTTGTAACTGGAGACCTGTACCTCAAGAATACTGTCTTGAGAGCTGTTCTGGGAGGAGTTTGACCATACTCAGCCAATGGTGAGGCGCGCCAGTGTTGCCACGTTAATTCACAGGAGATACAGGTACAACAGATTTAAGAAGATTATGACGCACTGTAGATCATAGGTGTTTACAATGTACAAACAAACAGGTGAAATAAATCAATGCATTAATTGTCATCGTAATAACAATTTACTCTCCTACTATTCCTTTATTTTATTAAGTTGTTTTCTTTTTACTTTATGTACAATACAAATTCCATAATTAATTCATACCGGAATATTAATAATAATTAAATAACTTATATTAATGTATAAGTATTATAAAAAATATTTTACATACAACATACATTAAGTAGCTCATATTCTTTATAATAAATAATATTAAATACTTATAAAATAGAACTTATTTTCAATAAATATTTATTAAAAGCCACAACTTGCATGTTAGGTAATTCTTTCATATTATAGTTTCATAAAATCAAAAATGAATTTTAATAATTACAATATTTAAATAATATTACATCTGTGTATTTTAAATTAAATATATTTTTTGAAATTAATTTTGTTTTTTTCATATGTAAAATGTATTGAATTTGGTTAGTAAATATTTTAATTTTACGTTAAAAGGTAAATATAAAATTTTTAATCATTCTAAAAGACTCAACAAATTTCACTAGATACTTATTTATTTCATTAACATTTAACATAATTTAATAAGTTGTGTTAAAAAAATATTTAAACAATATTTTACAAAAAACAGTAATATTCTTAGATGTTCAAAGACAACATTAAATGTTGAAAAAATTAAATATACATATATTTATAAACCAAAGTAATATGCAGAAATAAAATAAATCCTCACACATTCGACCCCAATGATTTAGCTTGTGTGAGCTATAGAATAACAAGTTCAGAAATAGAAAATGCATGTAAACATAAACAATATTTCATTAGAGCCGGCTCTGCGAAAGGGCCTACTCACAAGTGATACCTAAGCAAAGCCTGTATATAAATGGGCTAAGAGATAAAACCTTTATTAAAAGCGCTTGTTTGTAATTAGTATCTATAGAAGGGTTAAAAACTATCAGTTTGTTTCAAGAGAAGTGCCATTATTTATTTTTTATCTTGAATAAACAGGGATGTAACTTAAACCCATAGTTTTATTTTTTATATATTATTTATAATTTTTACATTTTTAACTCTGCTAGCCAAAGGAAATGTTTAATATATGTATCTACTACAATATAATATTTACTTTTTGTTTTTTTTCGTTTTGCAAATACTGTTATATTAGTAAATATATAGAAATTTACCCTTACCCCTCATTCATAAACTTTTAAATAAGGTAAGTTCCACGAGCAGATATGTAAATATATCATCCTTAAACATTAGAGGTGTCTATAAAGTCAATCGCCAATCAATAAAAAAAACTTGTGAAATGTGGAAATTTAAATATTGTGCTCATATTATAGAAAAAAATTCTTTTTCGCAGACTGTTCAGGGCTCTAGACAAAAAATAATGTGGTGTCACTTTGTTGACAGATTCCTAAAAAAAATAAAAAAATGTTTCCGAAAATTTATTTACGCAAAAAAAGAAGGTTTTTTCAAAGAGAGTAACAGAGAGATTTCTTTTTCTAAAAAAATGGAATCTCTCTGTTACTAAGGGGTCCCCTTTGAAGTTTGTTTATTTGCCAATTGAATAAATAGGTAGTGGATAGAATTTTACTGGAAAAGTAGATTTTATAACAAAAAATAGTGGGCACCATTGGTACTCCAAAACAATGTTCCTCCTTTAACCAAAATGTTAATATTTATTATTGTTATTACCTATATATACTTATGTATTTAAGGTATTAGATGATATCTTATTTATTTTTAACAAAATAAAATGTACATTATAGTTTTTTATTTTTACCTAAAAACATTAAAATTAAGTTTATAATGAGAACCAAAAATTATTGTGGTTGACTGGCCTAAAATCGCAATAGAATTAACTAATAAAAAATTGTATTTTCTTATTGTTAGCGAACACGTACCAACCAAAAAAATATAAATATCATTAATCCAAAAATGCACTAATCTTTTATGAAATGATAATATGAAATATATCGAAAGAAATATTTACTTTAAGACAAAAAGATATCTTTTGAACCGGGGCGGAGGAAGGAAAGTTCGGGGCACCGAAAAGACTTATCTAATTTTACAAAAGTTTTATAAGTCCATGTAAACAGAACTTAATTTTTTTTTTGTAACATAAAAGTTGTCATTGTGGCTTAAGTATAAAAGTTAGATATATAGTGTCGCGGAGTTAATTTTATTTTTTTGTTTACATTGACAATGCTCTGTTATCACTTATGGTCGAATAATTAATTCACTTTAATTTTAATTTAATTATTTTATTTTTGTATCTATATTATTTTGTGAAGATATATAGCATTTTTATTTTCAATCATTTATTTTATACTTTGAATATTTATTTATTTTCTACATGTGTAAGTATGTATACGTACAATCTATAAAAAGAGTAGAGAATATTTTTTCTTAACTCAGTGGTTAGGGTGGCCCTGTTTGCAACTATATTATAAATACAATATTTATAATAAAAAAATATTAAATCATAATAAAACATTAGGTAAAAAATTTTATGAAGCATATTATTATTTTTCTTCTGTAGGCTTTCGTGGTCGTTGTCCATAGTAGCTAACTTTTCGGGCTAACTCTTCTTCAGAAGTGATTCACTTCTGAAGAAGACTCCGGCATGAGAGTCGAAACGTCAAGTGTAAAAATACGACAACGTGGACAACAGCCCGAAAAGTTAGCTACTACATATTATTATTAATTTTCTATTTGTATTATCTTTAAAAATTAATGTAAATAACGCACTAGCTAGTTGACAAATGGGGTTAATTCATTTTAATTGCGATTGGGAACTAAGTCTAAATACAGTTTTGCTTAATTGAAATGAAAATTTCGATCTAATATCTTTTGGAGACAATTTTAAATAAAATTAGCTCGTTCTAGATACTTTAAATATGTTCTTATGTATCCACTCGACTTAAAAAAATAAAAACATTGAAAAGTATATAACAATTAAATTTAACAGTTTTTGATTTTTATTGGCTTGGCACCGACTTCAAAAACTGTTAAATTTAATTATTATATATAGTTTTTCAGTGTTTTTAGGATTTTTTAAGTCGGTTTTGTCGATTTTATTTATTTTTTTAAGTTTTTTTATTTTTCCCTTTTGAATTACGTATCTCGAAGTTCATTGCCAGATTCTGATAAGTATACTTTTTTAAAGAAAAAAAATCGACTCAATCCAGTGGCGTAGATAGGGGGGGGGGGGATTAAGATGATCAATCACCCCCCATGAGAAAACTCAAGACATTTTTTTAAATTAGAAGGAACAAAATAGAAAAAGTAAATAAGAAAAATTAGGAAGTTAAGAGTTAAAAAAAAAATTTATATGATCAAAAAAAAAGTTATTTTATTATAATAATAATTTTTTTAATTTTACATATCATATCCCCCCCCCCCCCCCCCCCCCCCCCATCGCCTAAAGCTATCTACGCCACTGACTCAATCAGTGCATATTTATCAGAGTTATGCCCAAACGTAGATAAAAATATATATACAGCCAAATTCAGAACCCCTTCCTTTTTTAAAGTCAGTTAAAAAACCATATTTCATTTACCCGTTCCTTATTTTTCAAATAGTTTAATCAATATCCGTTAGCACCTATTTCTATACTACCAAAATAAATTCAACTCACAATCAAAATAATAACACTTAAAACTTAAAACGTTATTATTAAATAATACCTACAGTAATCTCAATATAAATTACATAATATTTATATTTACATGTTTCATTTCTGTGTAATTTAATTATTCACTAATTTAAAATAAACTTTATAATAAACACTATATTTTTTCCGAAGTAAAATAATAATTTTGAAGTTTCAATCTCATATTGCGCCACCTATGTACGCATTCTGTAACTAGAAGAAATGTTGAAATGGTAGATAAGGTCACAGTCTGTAACGTGGTGAATTTTCAATTATGTATTTGAGTAAAATCATTATTAATTAAATCAATTAGTAGATTAATATATGATAATATATAGAATTATGGATATAGCCATCTTTGTCTTTGTTGCATAATCAGTTTATTATCAATATTTAATTTCCTCCTCATCATATCGAAAATACATGAAGCTTTGTGATTGTTTTAAAAAAAAAAAGTTATCTGATTTCAAAATTTTCACTTAATCTTTCCATTTCAGGTCAAGACAACACTTTTATTTTTAATTTTTTCCGTGTTTATCTGAATGAAATTTTTTATGCAACTCTGAAATAAACATAATAAAAATAAACGACTATTAAAAAATCACATTTATTGAAAAAATTACAATATTTTTAAAAATATATTAATATTTATTCAGTAATCTCTCAAAGTTGTATGTTTGTAATAATGAGGTGCTAGTTCCGTGAGCCATTCTGGTTTAATAACAAGCAAATCCCTCATATACAAACGATCTGTATAGAGTACTTCACAAAATAAAACCCTGAAACAGATTTTATTATTAATTCATATATTTTAAAAGTATGTATACAAATATGCAAGGCCGGCGTATGGCTAGGGTGACCAGGTCTCAGGTTTTCAAAGCTTTATTTTCAAAATAACTTGCTTATAAATTAAGATTCTTGTGATAAATATGAATTTAATTAAAAGAACTAAATTATATTGTTATATCGACCGCTCCTAAGTGTACTGAGTCAGCTGTTGTATAATACATAATAAATTGATTCAGTACACATTTTTCACGCACCATCTGAATCCCTAGTGCCGGTCTTGCAAATATGTATCACTAGTAAAATTTCATTACTTATATTCTATTAGCAAAATCAATAGCAATCTTTAAAATTCATAAAATTTATCTCCATTTTATTTTGAAACAGGTTTAATAGCTAAAAATTAACCAACTATAAATATTACAGACCATTGCGGTTGTTCTTCTCCATACAAAACACTTGTAGGGTGAATGTGCAACTCAATATCACCACGGACAGTCCTGTAGACACCTGAATGATGTAGGTATGCAGCGTTTGGAAATAAACCTGTTGTTATACATTTACAAATGTTTTCAACATTTCCTAAAAAAATAAAAATAATAATAAAATTAAATATTTGTATGGGTTTATAAGATATTACCTCTCGAAGATAACAGCTGAATATTAAATCTCCTCAACATTTTCAATATTTGTGTTCGTATTTCAACAACACGTTTAAGGGCTTTGTAATTCAAAAAGTTCCTATGACAGAAATCTTTGGCATAATTACTCTTTTCGAACATGTAATAAACATTTAACATCGTGATCAAATCTCCTTCACCAACTTCAAAGTTTCGTTTCTGAATTCTCGCTCTAATAGAAGCTTGACCGCTTGAGGGTTTTGTAAAAATATTTTGTACTTGTAACATTGACACAATTATTAAAACTTCTTCTGAACAGCTGTAGTCACCTGTATAACAAAAATATAATTATTTTATCCAAAAGCGTGAATAGATTTTTTTTTAATATACCTGAAGTTATTAATATTTTAGAAAACAATGGATCCATTGCAAATTCAGCCATCGTAAAACCTAAAGGCTTCGTCAAAGATCCTTTCATATCAATTGCTCCTAAAGCGTATAACAATTCTAAAGCAGCGAGTAGATTTTTTGCTGGTGGAGGACTAGGGAAATTAAATCGTAAAACATTATCAATTCCCAGCGCTTTGAGTTGCAAGGTTACAAATGCTAGATTTGTCCGTTGCATTTCAGGTGGCGTAGCTAGTGTTAATTTTTCATATTCTTCTTCAGTATACAGCCTAAAAAATTAAATAAGTAAATCACAGAAACTTGATTAATACTTTAAAAATACATACCGATACGATTTTCCTGATCTGACTCTACCTGCTCTTCCTGATCTTTGTTCTGCTGATGCTTTACTAATCGGAACGACAGCTAAACGATCAATATGCGTATCCCCACAATACCATCGTAGTTTTACAAAACCGCAATCAATAACTAAAATATTTAATTTACAGTAAATAAAAGCTCTTGTAAAAGGTATAATTTGGTTCTGAGATTCAAATTTAGAAAATGTCTAATGACACCGCCTAACTTTGTCTCTTTATAAGAAATAAATGAAAAAATATTAATTGTAATTTCTTCTTGATACGGGCCCGACCTAATTATTCAATATGCATTGGTAAACCTGTTCATTTTTATATAATTTTATAAGAAAATATTGATTCTAAATTATTCTTAATACGTGCCTGTTTATTATTTTTGAAATTTTAGTTTTTCACTAATTTCAATCTAAATCTATCTTTTTCTGCAAAAAGCACATGTATCAAAGCAATTGTCGATGGCTAGAACGTTAGGAAACAAGATTCTGCAAAGGGAAATAAATATTTTTACGGGAATATTTTAAGTACTACAGAAGTAAATAAACTTTCTTATGGAAAATTAAATTCTATAAAATTTCCACGTAACATAATCGAGATATTTTAAAAAAAGGCTAATTTTGAGGTACCACCCCATCCCTATCACATGATTTTGATGATTTTTATATAGAACCGTCTACTAACTAGACTTAACTAAAAACAAAATTTTATTAACCCTTTATTTGACAGTATTGCGCTCAGGCAACATCATTTTCTATAGTCGGAAGTCAGAGATACACACATACGCATATGGCTACCAAATAAAGGGTTTAAATCACTTCAATGTTATACCAGTGGCGTAGTAAGAAAAATGTTCGGAGGGGGTTAAGCTTGGGGCTCCCAAAATATGTGAAATTATTATTACAATTTCTAATCAAATGATCTAAAATTTTATGTCTAATCTTCTGACTAAAAAAAAAAAAAAGGTCACACAATTCACAAAAAAGATCATTCAGTTCAAAATTGTAATAATAATTTCATATATTTTAAGAATATAAAATATTTCGAGGAAGGGGGAGGGGTTCGACCCCAACCCCCCCCCCCCGTTCCTACGCCACTGAGTTATACCGTGTTTAGAACGAAAAAACAAAACAGCAACATCGTGTCGTTTTGACAAAAGTGTTACTGTTTTTTTTTTTTTTTGGTCTAAATATATTATACGTATAACAAGTATTTAGGGAACAGACAGACAGACACATAACAAAAAGTTTTTGTTTTAATCTGAAACGGAAAAATCGGTGAAATTTTGAAAATTAAAGAATTAAATTTTTTTCTGCTTTCAAAAATGATCACATATCAATGAAAATGTTAAGTTTACATACCATAAACTATACCGGGTATGGTAACAGACGTCTCTGCCACATTTGTAGCTATAACAACTTTTCGGTAGCCCTTTGGAGTCCAACGGAAAACTTTAAGTTGTTCTGTAAATGGTAAAGCTCCGTACATTGGTAAAATCATCAGTTCATCCTTTGTTTTTGATTTTGTTTTTTCTAATTCCCTTGCATGTTCATTCAGTAATTGTATTGCTCTATCGACTTCCTCTTGCCCAGTTAAAAATGCTAAAATATCACCACGACCTTCGAACTCGTGAATTTTTAAGATGGTGTTGACAGTACCAGTGATGTAATCAGGTACAGGATCTAGAAAATGCATGATTCATAGATTCTAGGAAAAAATAATGTCTTATATAATAATATAATCAACCCTTTCATTGCGACTCAAAAGTAAAAAAAAAAACCAAGCTGATAAAATCTCTATATATAAAAATGAATGTTCGTTTGTATGAGGCCTATAGACTGAACCGATTTCAATGCGGTTTTCACTGTGCATGTTAGTGGTTATTAATATGTTATGAAAACCTAAGATTTAACATCAAAAGAAAAAAATCTTTATCAAGTCGTGTTTTGTTTCCATGATGTCAGCATACAACTGTCATTTATATAAAAACCACAGAATAAAGATTAACTCTTAACCCGGGTAACACCGGGTCCAATGCGCTAATCGGTAATAAATTAATAGACAGAGGAAATTCAAGTACTGGATATAAAAACTTATATAAATTAAAAACGATCCAATTTGTATTTGGTATTTTGATCACAGTAATTACAAATCAATTTCTGAGATCCATACAAATGTTTCCGTACAGTTTCACAGTGAAAGGGTTAACGAATATATATTTCCATACCTTGCAAATAATGTACATCTACAGGAAATACTTTTCCTTCGACACTCAATATCACTGCAGTGTTTTTAGATGTATCTTTTGTTTTATTCAAATTAAAGAAATCTCTAATGTTTTCTGCATCCATTGTTGCAGATGCAACAATGACACGCAAAGATGGCCGTTTCTGAAAAATTACAATAATTGATATGATAATGTACATCAAGGTATATAAAGACAAGGTAGCCCTATCAGTACCTTGTCTTTATACACATGTATATACCTTGATATCCGGTATTATGTATAAACGAGCTAGCATAATTACTCACCAGTGGCGAAGCGTCCATGGAAGCAGGGAAAGCAGTGCTTTCCTTACTCTATGGGTAAAATTAATACAAATCTGTGTTTTCAGTTAATAAATAATTTAAAAATATTATTAGAATATTCATTTTTATGCGCAACTCAAACATTTTAACCAAAAATCAAAAATAGCATTTAATATTAATTTAAACGTTCAATTATAAAACTATAATACCTCTACATCTTTTTTTCTTGTATTTTAGTCGATATTTGTATGACGAATTGAAAGTTCACTGTAGGAAATTTCACTAAAAAATTTCGAATTTTTGATTTCGTTAAAAGTATGTTTATTGTATAGAAAATGACGTGAAAAGTTAAAATTTTCAAACCGCAGGTCTGTATCTCAAACCGTTCTTGAGATATAACCTTTCAAAGTTTTAGTTTTTTCAAATTTTTGGAGAAAAAAAGTCATAACTTTTGAACGGATGATCAGAATTGATTTTAGTTGACGGATTTGGAATCAGCGTGTCAAAATCTATATAATGACATGTATAATACCTTAAAACTCGAAAAAAAAAATTCGCGAAAAATCGAAAAAATTCAAAGGGGTATAGGGTAAACTATACAATGATTGGCACTTTAAGCTAAAACTCGATTTTGAAAGACGATATTTTTTTAGATAATCAGTATTACAGGTTAAATTATGGTGGATACTGATTTGTAGGGATTAAGGAATATAATAAAACATTTATATTAATTATAAGTATCCAATTATAAAATATATTCCAAAAAGAACAAAAAATGGTAGAAAAGCACAATTATTGGCACACTTGGCATAGTAATTGACACTATAGGTATCAGTAATTGGCACTTAATATATTTCTATTAAAAATAAAGTTTTAGTAAACAAAACATATATTTCATACTTATAAAATCACATTAAATGATATTAATTATAAAATACATATTAATAATAAACTTTTACCAAACAAAATGTTTTTTTTCCTTCTAAAATCACATTAATTAGCATTAATTATCAAAAACAAATTCATAATAAACTTTAAGCAAACAAAATATTTTTTTTACTTCTAAAATCACATTAAATGATATTAATAATAGTAAAATATATATTAATAATAAACTTTTAGGAAACAAAATATTTTTTTTACTTCTAAAATCACATTAAATGATATTAATAAGGGGCCATCCATAAATTACGTCACACGTTAAGGGGGGGAGGGGGTCGACGAAATGTGACATTGTGTGACAAGGTGGAAGGGGTCCTAAATTTTGTGACATCACATTTCAAAATATAATATACTAGCTTTTTTGTAGACATTTTAAACATTTTAATAATTTTAAGGTGTAAAGTTGCAAAATATGTGACGTTATATTAGGTAGGGGGGGGGTCTCACAAATGTGACCAGCTGTGACAAGGGCGGGGGGGAGGGGGTGTAAAAAAAAACATGGCCCCTAATATAGTAATATATACATATTTAATAATAATACTTCTAAAATCACAATAAATATTAATTATAAAAATATAAATATAATATAATATTGTTTAAATTCCAAAATTTTAACTATTTACATTCTCTTTGTCAGTCTTTCAATACGCAAATATCTGTCTTTACCCTCTCACCTGGCTTTCTCAATTATTCCAATTCTTATAAATATAAAACATAATCGTTATTATAATTTTTGGTTTCTAATAGGGTGACCCTATTTTAAGAAGGTAATGCGGGGCGGAATTTTTGGTGAGGGGGGGGGGGGGTAATTTTTTTTTAACAATAATAAGTTTATTACAATTAAAATATTTTTTAGTTAAAAAAATTATGAAATTAATTTTCATTAATAATTTTCACTGGTCTATGCATTATTTGTCAAATAAAGTATGAACACCATGTGTGGAAGACCAATTTGAGATATTCACAAACATAACAAATATTTGTCACATCTACATCACCAATACGCATAACCATGTGAAGTGCCGCCTAGACGATACTTTAGGCATGTTTTAAATTTTCTGAAATAAAGTTAGATTAGTTCTGAAAGTGATTATTAAATAAAAACGTTGAAAAGAAAACACAATAGAAATTAGACTATTAATTAGCAATTCAGAAACGTATAGTGACTGATATTTAAATTTTAATTATAATGATTGGCACCCTGCTCTGGGTATAGTTATTGTCACTGCCAAGAATTAAAAAAAAAAATATTCTTTATAAAATAACTTCAAAATTCTATTTAGTTTCGATTATACAATTATTTAGGCATTTAAAACAAATAATTAATTTGGAAACATTTATTTAGTGATTGGCATGAGTGCCAATAAATTAGTTTTTAATAAAAACAACAATATCAATTTTGGCATAGTAATATTAACGGTTATATTGAATCATATGCATAAAATACAGTTCAAAATGACATTTTAATTTATATAAAAGTAAATACAAAGCTCATTTTGCAAGTAGCATAAGAAAATAATAATTTATAGAATGATAAAGTTTACTTACTTCTTAAGGAAATTTTAACAAATGTCAAGAAACACAGCACCACACTCACTCTCCGACTTTTTATATTTTATACGCCAATATTGTCAACTGTAAAAATGTTTCTACTTGTTGATATTTAAACAGTAACTACATGAGTAAACAATGAAATATTTAAAAACGATATATATAGTTTGCAATTCTTATTATTTGTTAATAAAGTCAAAAGTGCCAATCACTACTGTAGTGCCAAAATTAGTATAGTTTACCCTACCTTAAAAAATGTCGATTTTTGACGAAATTTTTTTTGTCTGATTTTAAAGTATTATACATGTTATTATATAGATTTTGACACGCTGATTTCAAATCCGTCAACTAAAATCAATTCTGATCACCCGTTCAAAAGTTATGGCCTTTTTCCTCCAAAAATTTGAAAAAACTAAAACTTTGAGAGGCTATATCTCAAGAACGGTTTGAGATACAGACCTGCGGTTTGAAACAAACAACTTTTCACGTCATTTTCTATACAATAAACATACTTTTAACGAAATTAAAAATTCGAAATTTTTTTGTGAAATTTCCTAGTGAACTTCAACTCGTCATACAAATATCGACTAAAATACAAGAAAATAAGACGTAGAATCATTTAGTCACTATATTAATATATAAGAATTTATTAAAAAAAGTAAAAGAGGATTGACAAAATATGCTTCCCTTATTAAAAATTTCACGTCTCGCCACTGTTACTCACTCACCCTTAAAATTTTTTTCATCAAACCCATTAAGATGTCTGTATGTATATTTCTTTCGTGAACTTCATCTAACATGACGGCAACATATTGGTTTAAAAGTGGATCACTCATCATTTCGCGAATTAATATTCCGTCTGTCATGTACTGAAAATTATAGATTTTTAAAATAAAAACGTCCCGAGTAAACGTGAAGTTCAAACAAAAATTATCTATATCTATAATTACAATTCGAGTTAAGGGTATAAATAATGAAGAAACAAAATTTTTGGAATAGACTTTTTGTTAGTCGATATTACTAGACTAAATATTGTAATTTTTCTAATTTATTAGTAAAAGGATGTCACGAACGAATTAGTGAATTTCACTAATTTCATCAGTAGGTATTCAATATTTTTCATTGATTCAATCAGTGAACATTTACTGATTCAGATTAAGAGTGTGGAGCTTCAACATTTCAAATATAAAACATCAATGACCGGTATTATAAAGAATTTGCTAGAGCGTAAAAGCAAATTAACTTCCAGCTAACGCTATCTGCTAGGTATTAAATATACATGACAATACACTCACAAATATAGCGAATGAAATCTTATAAATGATAACCTTGACACATGCGCGATAAGTACAATCAGCGACTTAAAATAAGTGCTGCCAGTGTACCTCATTTACATTATTATACATTTATTACCACTGCTTTAAAAGATCTAGCAATTTCATAACAATTTGACACCTAGCAGATAGCGTTAGCTGGAAGCTAATTTGCATTTGCACTCAAGCAAATTATTTATAATACTGGACACAAGACAAACTGAATATGTATTTCTTGAACACCAAAATTAAGGGATCACTAATTTTTTTATGTATTTTTAAATGGCTGTATCTCCGCCAAAAATGGTCGCAGAACAGTTTAAAAAAAACACTGTTAAAGCTTGAACGTTCTAGTTTTCGAATTGTACTATCCTTAAGGATAACATCTTTTTTTGAAGATGAAATGCTGAAAAAAAAATACAAAAATGTATATCAATTTTGATGGGCTCTACAGGACTTGAGAAATTTTTTTGGTCAAATCAAATTAAGGATGCTTGTAAATCAGACTTTATTCTTTAATTTTCTTTTTTTTTTATTTCTGTACGACCATTTTTGACCATGTTATTTGCAATCAAAGCAAAAATCACACATTTCATTTTGAGCACCTATAACTAGGAAACAAAATATCGTAAAAAAAATTCAAGGACAGATTTGGAAAGCTGAAGGTTTTTTCTTTAACGCCCTTTAGTTGTTCATTTGATAAAAAAAAACATTTTCGGCGTTTCATCTTCAAAAATAGATATTATCCTTAAGAATAATACAATTTTTAACATTCAATATTCAAAAACTAGTGAGTTCAAGCTTTTAAAGAGTTTTTTTAAAACTGTTCTAAGACCATTTTTCGTGGAGATACAGCCATTCAAAAATACCTAAAAATATTGAAAAAAATTTGTGATCCCTTAATTTTGGAGTTTAGTGTAGTTTAAGTTAGCAGGAATTTACCTATTTCCATTAAAAAA
Organism: Sialis fuliginosa; assembly: GCA_961205875.1. NCBI lineage: Eukaryota > Metazoa > Arthropoda > Insecta > Megaloptera > Sialidae > Sialis > Sialis fuliginosa. The sequence goes on from OY540809.1 coordinate 6,485,131, forward strand.
TTAAATAATTCTACACATGAATATGATAATATAATTAATACTATCAATTACTTACCTTAATTTTAGTCATTTCAGAACACTTATCATCAAACCTGACATTATAACCGACTAGCTCGCCTAAAAGAGTACCCGTCTCGTCCGCTACACGATTCGCTAAAGTAACGGCAGCTACACGTCTCGGTTCCGTCACCGCTACCCGACCGCCGTTTTTGGTCCATTCCGCCTCTACCAAATACTGTCGGAACAAAACGAGGATTCGTATTAGATTAATAATTTATGTATCCAGATTTAAATAATTAATTTAAATCTTTTTGATGAATATAGTGCTCTTGAATATATGTAAACCTCGAAAAGGTCATAAAATGTTAATGTTAAAGCTACCTAAGGGGTTACATCTAATGTATTAACTAATTTTTGACAATTTTTTATTGAAGTATAAACATCTTAAATGAAATTATAATATACAATATACAAATTATTTTTTAACTTTTAGAGCTCACTTTCCAAAGTGTCTCTGAACGAACGAAACAACCTAGATGGTGATATTTAAGGTAGTTCTCGTGCAAACGTCATTTCGATAGAATTTTAGAAAAAAAATCAGGGCATAAAAAGAATAATGATATCTATTCTATCCAAACGTGAAATTTTAAAGAGATTACCGTTTTAAACTCGAGATAATTGTCATCAAAGTTTGCCACTTTTGTACGTATCTAAGTATCCACTATATCAAGTTCGTATTATGTCCATTCTCATGACTAAAAACTTCGACAGATTTTGATAAAAAAAACTGTCAAACAGTAAAGGCTTATAATTCTGATATGTGATAAAAAAATTCCAAATGATTGACCGTTTTGTTTTCGAAATACACCTTTTATTTCAAAAACAAAATGATTGACCGTTTCGTATTTGAAATACAATTGTGTTTCAAAAACAAAACGGTCATTCGAGGCGAAAATCGAGTCACGCACATGCGGGCAATGGCGGTCAACGGTATGTTTTAAAAAATGTATAAAAATATGCCAAATAGCAAAAATCTTGGCAATTTATACCACATAGTTATAAAGTGAACTTACTTTTGCAATAAGTATTTTATTGAAGGGGTTATTTTGATTCCCGCTTAAGTGACCGCCATTCACCCATCCTACCCTACAACTTATTGGCCGATTGTCATCAAATCACGCTGTAAGACAGTTAAATGTATATAGAATAGTATTCAGAAATGGTAGTAATCAAATATCAACAAATATTTATAATTCAGTACATTTAATTAAAAAATTACTATTACTGGGCTCATAGTCAAGACTGGTGCCAGTACCTTATAATTTTTTTTATCAGGAATAAGAAATGTTATTTATATACTTTAGTTATACCATTTCATTATATGTCTCTAATAGGTATTTCTATTACAATTTTATCATTATATAAGGTAATATATTTTGTATCGTAAAATAGTTAGATATAAATCATTAAAAATACTTGAGTAAAACATGATAATAGTTCGATTTTTTTATATAAATTGGAACAGGTACCTAAGATAAATGAAAAAACAAATAAAACTAATACGCAATAAGTTGAGGTCACAAATATCAAGACGATAAACACAGAAAAACGTATTTATTTATATACACAATAATAATCAATAATAAAAAAATATACAGTAAATAAAAATTACACTTTATATAATGTTAATTATGGATACCTACTTCATATAATTATACATAGTGAATATACAAGAAACAAATAAGTATTCATTTTGTATATACAAAATTCTTGGAAATCATGCATGAGGTAATATAGGTTCTATATCATTTGGCATAAATTAATACATTCTTCAAAAATATTCACATCTAATTATTTATTAAAACAATAAAGGATTCGAGTAAATACACAGGTTGCCTCAGTAGCTTTTGACCAATCAGCTTGGGCACTCTAAGTGACGTATTTTCCCCTTCTCGCGCCGATTTACAAGGCTATATTTGTTATGATTTGATATATCGTTCCCCCTCTCCACATTTGGGCACCCCAGATAACGTGTTTCCCTCTCACGCGCCGAGCTACTGAAGCTACCTTGTACTTATACCTTGGTATTAATAATAAAATATAACAGTCAAACATAATATCATATATTAATCTAATAATATCAAACTTCCTGGTAGTGTGTTGCTAATTTCGTTTGAAGGATTCTACCAACCCCTTTCTACCCCTACAGCACATCACATACCTAAGTACCATACTCTTTTATATTTCATGTACTCTGTATCTAATTTTAATTATGATTTTAATAATATATTTGTATAGTGTAGTCCACGGTAATTAGATTAAAATTCGCCAAATAGAAGAAAAAAATGATAAAGTTTTGATACTTTCGATTTTTCGCTGCGTTCCCAAAACTACCCTTCACTTTGAGCAACGATTGCAAGAGTAGGCTGGGAATTAACCGAATAGTGCACATGACATTTTTTACGTAGAATCTTTAATTCCTGTAATACTTTTTTCTCCGAACCGCGGTTCGGATAAAAAATGATAAAAATTGGAATAAATTCCACAACAGGGGTTGTTTTTCACGTGAAAGGGGATGTTTCATGCTCGATTTAGGTGGGAACTTTATGGGCTCTTATTCCAAATCCTACTAAGAGTTTGTGGACAAAGTATCAAAACTTTATGATTTTGTTCTTCTAAAATATCTAATTTACTTGGACTAGTGAGTCATTTAGATTTACTGTATTGAGTATTTGTTAATAATTAATTCTAAATACATATCAAATATTTAAAAATATTTCTTTCGGTGTATTTGATATTGGAAATACCTATTTTTTTCACAAATAGTAATATCTTATCTTAATGTGATATCATTCTGAAATCTTTCTGTGTATATATTTGTAAAAAATCTTTACAATAACAAATCTTGCGAATTTAATTGAATTATAAATAAACATATTAAACTAAAAGTCAAATATATTTTATTAAACAATATTTGGAGGGATCTAAATAAATCGTAAAGAAGCGTATGTTTTTTTTTTCAATTTATTAAAAAATAAATGGAATGTTTTGGATACTCATATAATTTTTTTTTTTACTATGTATAATGTAGATACTCTAATACCAATGAAATAAAATAAGTATAAATATAAAATGGAGTTACTCTTTTTGACATCTGAATATTTCAATTATGTGTGAGTCCGTATTATTCTCCCAATTCGTTCGTTAATTACCAGGGCCGTAACTACCATCGAGACAGTGCCCGGGGCAAAAAAAAAAATTGAGGTCGGCCAGATTGAGGAACAAAAAAAAGGTAGCAACGAAAAAAAAGGTCTTAAATTTTTATATTTATATTTTGCATATAGTAAGGGCCCCTCGGTTGCTTGCTGTCCCGGGGCCTCGGAGCCTCTAGTTACGGCCCTGTTAATAACGCTAGAATATTTTACGTAATCCAATTACTTTGTGTTGTAATATAGGCATTATTTATATTGTGACATTTATTGAAATAAAAAAAAATCGAATTTCTTTTATTTCCAGTTCAATTACCAAATTACTAATTAAAATTAATATCAATCACTGTTTTTTTTTTGTCTAAAGTATCTAATGATGTCATACGTTAATATTATACAGTGTTCTATGTATATTCATTTTTTCTGTATAAATTGGTGACAATTAATTTGAAAAATTAAACAGTCTCGACCACGAAACATTATAATTAATTATACTGTAAATAAAATTTATAACATACTAGCTGAATTGCCCGGCGTAGTTCGAGGGTTAGTAATATTTTTGAAAATAACACATTATTTGAATAATGTATTCTTATTATCGTTATTGTACAGGTAGTGATGTAAAAAAACAGTGAACAATGAGCTTTGATTGGTTGATTCATGGAATTTCTGGTGGAATGTACCAGAAATTTAAAGAATGTCATTTTTTAAGCGTGTAAGCAAGTGAGAAAGAAGCAACCAGAAAGAGATAGAAACTAGTGTTCTGGCAGAAACGCTCAACATGAAGTGAACATAAAATTTCATTGGTTAGCCTGGTTGCTATATCTCTTTCTAGTTACTTCTTTCTCATTTCCTTACACGCTTAAAAAATGACATTCTTTTAATTTCTGGTACATTCCACCAGAAATTCCATGAATCAACCAATCAAAGCTCGTTGTTCCGTTTTTTGGTCAGACGTGAACACTCCCATTGAAAATTTTCATAACTTTTCAATTTCACTGAAAGTTTTCATTCATCTGTGATAATTTTTAAAGTTTTGTTTATACATATTTTGATTGGTACTACTCACTTTTGCTAAAACAATACGCAAATTTTAAAAAATAAATATATTTTTAAATTAGTTTTGGAAATGATTGATTCTTATAATATATAATTATATTATATATATATATATATATATATATATATATATATATATATATATATATATATATATATATATATATATATATATATAATATATTATATAATTATATATTTATATTATATAAACAATCGGACATCGGGAAGTTGGTGAAAAATTGGTTACAAGTTTTAATCGAAACGGACAAACAAGCCAAATTTATAAAATTGTAAAATAATAAATAAATTATAATTTAACTCATAGCATTAAAATCTGAACTTATCACCGACTTGAAACTTTTCATGTTTGTGTCGGTAACTTTTGACCTGCAGGTCACCGAGTGACTCATTTGATAATTTCAAGTGACCTATTGGAGTTCCGTATAAATAAAGTATAATATATCTATAAAAATAAATTATAAAAAATAAACATAAATAATAAGATTAAATTAAAGTTTATAAATGATTAATTTTAACGATTACTATCTCTGTTATTTATTTATTTTTTTAAAACTTCCACACTTTAGAGCTCTCTCTCTTTTATCAACTGAATATTAAAAACATTTTTTTTATTAAATATTGTATGATACACATACCTACTAAATTAAATACAAACGACTACATCCTAAAACTAAATTGGAGAGCTAATTAAAAATTCGACAGTATCATAGACATGACAATATACATGGATTGCGCCAGTGGCGGGGGTAGGGGGGGGGGGTTAAGATGATCAATCACTCCCCATGAGTTTACTTCATGAGAAAATTCAAAGACACTTTTTTAAATTTTCCAAGTATGAACAAAATAGTAGAAGAAAATAGGAAAAATTAGGTAAATTAAGAGTAAAAAAAAGGTCTTCAGTTTTTTTTTAACTTTTGAATTACTTTTTTTTTAGTAATGAGAAGTACAGTGAATACAGTTTATATGATCAAAAAAAAAGGTCATTCACTTTAAAATTACATAAATATTTTTTTTTATTTCCCATATTTTACAGCCACCACTTGCCCCGGGGCCTGGTCATATCGCCCCCCATCGCATAAAGCTATCTACGCCACTGGATTGCGCACTGTATATTAACAAAATGTTTAAATTTTGATTCCCAAAAGTGAAGACAGAGATATAACCCCAATAAGACTTTTTTTACACTCATATTTAAATAAAGACAATCATAGACCCAGAATACTCTCTATCTTTTTTTGTAAAGATTCGCTTTTCGAATTAAATGTACAGTCCATGCTCTATGTTTATAGACAGTATACATAATCAAATAATTAACAAAGTACCCAAAACCCGTTAACAAAATTATAGGGAATGTATTGTTACCACTTTCTATTATCACTACTGGAAAACGGGGAAATTGTGATTTCTTAGTCACTTAAGGCAATATTGCGGTGTGACGATTTAAAATTTTTTAATTTTTTATACATATTTTGAAAGTAAAATATATTGACAGTATATTGTGAAAATTGTAAACCGAAATTCAAAGTATTTACGAAGTTATAGCACAAAGAAGACAACGGGCCGTGTTTTACGGTTGGTGGGAAGCAGAAGTGAAATTCTAATCAACCGATCGTGCTATAATTTTCACACGTTGTTCTACACACTAATAGTTATCGTATTACCTAAAATTATTTATTTTTATTAACCATTTTTTTTTTTATTTTCAACGAAAAACAAGTACGCTATTTTGTTATTTATTAAGGTAATTTAGGTAATCCGAGAGAGACAAGTCTATAAAATAATTTGATTTTGATTGTTTCAAATCACTATAAGTGGAGTTGTGCTTCCCGCCACCCAACTACCTTTTTTGACCCCAAAAAAATACAAATAAAGTTTTATAAAATTTACTACAATTTTTTTTGTATAATTTAAGATGCGAATAAAAACATATAAGAAGACTGAAAGATTATATTTTATTTCGTTACGAAAAAGATTAAATGTTTAGGCGTCACACCGCAATTCAACCTTAAACAAAAAATATGCACCTTAATCACAGTAAAACAATGTCACTCGACACGTGTTTCGACTTCACAAGAAATCCACATCAGAAGCCTAACAATTTCAGTCTGAAACTATTTGGTATAACATAACTAGAATTTTATTAATAAAATTAAAATATATTGTACTTTTATACAAACAATATTGGCCAATACTGTGGTTATGAGTGACAAATAACATAAACCACTGACCACAGAGGTAACATTAAAAATTTAACACAAAATGTGTATTATATTATCGACATTAGGATATTAGATAACTAATATTCAGAATACAAAGGTGAGTTTTATTTCTTAGAAATTTTAGAATGTATGTAAAAAGGATTGCCAGTTTTTTAACGTGGAATATCGCTTCTAACTATCTTTATTTCAAATCGGAATTATAATTCCATCTGACGTCACTTATTCTCGTATGTGTAAACAGCACTGCTTAAAACGGTTTAACTACATCGGTTATAATAAAACCTGAATAACGGCGTTGTGTAAACGTACTCATTTTTCAATGTAGATAATATATAGGTACTGAACATTCGTTTTTCGTCTCACGTGCTCATAACACGTATCGTCAGAAATAGTGTACTCACATTTTTTTAATAAAACTATTTAATTATAAAATATAAAAAGGAGTATTTGTAACAGGATATTCGGAAAAAATATTTGAGCATAATTAAATGTAGGTTAAATCACAATTTTTCGATGAAAGAAATCAATAAAACAAAATAAAAATAACTGCAATGAAAACATGGATGTGGAAGGTAATATTTTGTATGAAACAAAAAAATCGTGTTGTGAATTATTGCCAGTCTTCCTGACACAAATAAATAATAATATATAGAGGACTGATGACTATAGTTTAAAAAATTAATAAAACTTAACTATTTCAACCTGATTTCAACAATATAAATATAAGGAAGAACAATGTAGAAATGTCATTTAAAAAAAAAATTAAAGCTCTTCTCAAACTGGCGCGATTCGCTCGAGTTGACTCTGGGAAATGGCAACTAACTTATATGTTCATATTGGGGCGAATAGTCGCATGAGTTGCGCGAATTTAGGATAGGACAATGTTATTTATCAAAAAGAAAACTTTAAATGATAATTTATATTGAATTATTAATACAAAAGTCAGTGTTATTGATGTGCGAGAAATCGCGTTAGTTAGAGGGGCTTTGCGAACGAGCGAATCGCAGCAATTCGCATCCCGTGCGAGTTCGCGTCAGTGTGAGAATAGCTTAATATATATATGAATAATATTATAATAATATGAAGTATTATATATAATATAATATATGAAAGAGTATTATAAAGAACATATTGATTTAAATGCATCCAAAGAGCTATATTATATAGGCACTGGTGCAATATAAATGCTTATATTCAAATGGTCATAAATTGCAGGGCTTCGAACCGGAAAAACATTTATTTTTTGCCGGAACGAAAACCGGAACAGAACCGAAATAAAAATATCGGTTTTTACGGTTCAGTACATGTTAAAATACGCGCGTTAACATGATCTTATTTTCCACTTCAATTGTCGTTCGGACTATCATACAAGTACCATAAAATATTCTAAATTAAGGTAGAAAAAATTTTTTTAATACAAATATTTTTTTTTTAATAAATCACTCGGGGCTGAACCGAAAACCGTTATTTTTTGCGGAACGAAAACCGGAACCGAACCGAAATATATTTTTTACTCGAACTGGAACGAAAACCGAAACTAAAAAAATTAACGGTTCGAAGCCCTGATAAATTGTATGTAACATAAAGCTCATGCCAATATTTTAGTAAGTTCTTTGCATTATTATAAAGGCAGCAGTTAAAAAAATTTAAAATTTATTTTGAACAGTTGTGATAATATTTTTTTAAAGTACTAAAATCGTACTGTTAGACCCTTTACACACTAGCGACTTTTAGCAGCACGATAGTCGCGCTACCAATGTCGCGATTCAGCAGCGCGACTAAATCTCATGGCATATTATTGTAAAACACATGCGCAATTGAAACAATAGGCATGATGCCAGTAACAAAGTATCACTGAAATTATGATTTTAAATAATGAAATAAGTTAAAAAAATTCTAAAAAATGTATTTATTTTTATATTAAAAGCGAGATTAATATGATTTTTGTTAAAATAAAAACGCAAAATACAGCAATCCGCCATTTTTGATAAAACACCAGTCAGAGTCACGGCTACGTAAACGTAATTTTTGTTTCATTAATATCTGCACTGTTTATAAATTATTTTGTGGTTTTAAATTATCAATTACCAAAAGTAAAACCGAGAAACATTAGCGATGGAACAAGGATTTATTATAGTTGATAAGGAGTGTTTATACAGGCGTGACGTCAAAAATGCGCCATGACACTTGCGAGCGTTTTGGCGTCAAATTCAAAATTAGTTTTAAAAGGGTCAATTTTTGTGATTAAACCTTTATTTTCTGCAGAAATAAGCATTTTTTGGAAATAAGAGACACGTAAGATTATCATAAAATAGTTTTTAATCCTAAACAAAAATGATCGACGACGAGTAGCATGCCATGAGATTAAGTCGCGCTACTGAATCACGACCCTTTTACACGCTAGCGAATTTTGATAGCGCGTAAAGGCTCTTATGTTACATAATTTATAAGTATGTATAATAATATGTATTATGAGAATCATACTATACATACTAGATTCTGGCAAGATAGAACGTATATGTTTATTTATGTTATTAGTGATACTTCAATTCAATACCATATATTCATATATTATCATAAATATTTATTTATGATTAAATGTAAAAAGGGTATTTTTTATTATTTTTTTTCTACTTTATCATAATTTACCTTAGTTACTTTTAATGAAGTACCTATATCAAAAATGTAACTAATGACTGGAATATTTTACCATCATATTAAATTTTTATATCTTGACAATTTATTCATTTTATATTTATAGATTAGGTAGTTTTTTTAAATTAAGTAAAAAAAAAATTTAATATTGGTTTGGATTATTATTATTTATAAATATCTAATAATTCAACAATAAGTAACATTTAGTAAATAAATTTTATATAAAAATTATAAATAACAATAAAATAGTTTTATTTTAATGAAATAACAAAAATTATGTATAAAAAAATATTTATATCTACATACTAGAATGAAAAAATACTGAAAATTGTGATGTACATATAACATAGTCCTAATGATGTCATATTAAATCAGACGTGGGCAAAAATTGGTCCGCAGACTAAATCTGGCCAGTTGTTATTTCCAAACAAAATGAATTTATGTAATATTAGCAAAATCATTTTAAATGTAAAGTTACTGACATATGTTAACAAAGAATGCTTTAGCAACGAGCTCTAATTTTGACACAAAATATCGAATTAAAACTGTTTTAAATAGCCTTTAATATTCTATAAAATTCTTGTGAATTCTTTATTCCAACAAGAATTGAGCACTATTGAATACTTTTGACCTCAAAAATTTAAAATGTTTATCAATGCTCATATACCGGGTGGTCTATTTAAATTGAGACATTTAAATATTTCGAAAACTAAAGAATTTCAGAGAAAATGTTTGGTACAAAAGTTGCAGGGTTAGGAGGGGGAAAACTAATGAATGTAAAAAAAATGAACTTGAGTGTATGTTTTAAGGTCATTTTGAGGTCAACTTCATTTTTTTAAATGGAAATATATATATTTTTTTACATATTCGTATTCTAAAACAAAAAGGAAATAACTTTTGTCTAAAAAGTTTTTTCGAAAACCTTCCTGTTGAAACCACATTTTCTTTTTTCTTCGTCAGTTAACTTATGTAGTTCATATAGCACTTGATCCAAAAAGTTTCGATATTTTACACCATTCAAGTTTCCATAACAATAATTTATTTGGAAAGGCTTTCAGTTTTCCAGTTTGGCTAGGCTTTCGAATTATTTTGAAATATCTAATTATTATCATGTTGAAAAATGTATTGAAGTTGATGGTTATCACTTTGAATATTTATTATTTACATTAATAAAACATTTTAAATTTAGAGAGATTAATTTCAGATATTTTTAACAAAAAAAAATATTTTTTTTTTTTAATTAAAATTGGGATTTAAAAAAAAACTTTTTAGACAAAAGTTATTTCCTTTTTGTTGTAGAATACGAATATGTAAAAAAATATATATATATTTCCATTTAAAAAAATGAAGTTGACCTCAAAATGACCTTAAAACATACACTCAAGTTCAAATTTTTTACATTCATTAGTTTTCCCCCTCCTAACCCTGCAACTTTTGTACCAAACATTTTCTCTAAAAATTCTTAGTTTTTAAAATATTTACTTGTCTCAATTTAAATAGACCACCCGGTATACTTTTGTACTTTTCACATGAACTTGCCAAATAAAAAGTATCCAAGAATTTAATGTCATGTAAGTACTCCTTAAAATAATTTAAATAATATTTAATGGGAACCTCTGTTAAAATGATTTACCCACACCTAGATTAAACGATTTTTAGTTAATTTACTACTAAAATAAATAAAATTGATATGATTTTATATGTACATCAAATACAATAACAATTAACATAATGTTAAATTTTTAGAAGTTTACATAGTAAAATAAATATTTTAGAATATTTAAACTAAACGTCATGATTTAAAAATACTTTCATTTTGATAAATAAAACTGAATATTAATTTAAAATGATGTACTATTCCCTGTAAGTTTATTAAAAATAAAATGCTGCACTTCCAAAACATGCATTTCAGTGACACAAATGACACAAATCAGAACAACAAACCCAATGTATTGAATAGCGCAAAGAAACTCCCAGAGTTTATCACAAAACACAAACAACAACATAACATCTATCATGTTATGTACATTAACTATCTTCCAAAACCACGCTATACAAAAGAACAGGGTGCTCTTAAACATTACATTCTGTTTTATGAATTGTGTTTTAGTAACGGAATCTCTCTCCAGCATATCTTGGTAAAGGGCTATGTAACGATTCCACAATGTAGAACTCAGAAGTAACTGAGCTGCGTAGCATCCAACTTTCCTTGCAACTTTCTTCGTCGTCGTTTTAGCTTTATATACAACACCGTCACCTTTGGAATCTGTCGGTAAAATAGCTTGCAATTGAATGTATCCTCTACGAGGTGGATTGTTTTTCAGAAACACAAATATGCCTAAGAGCAATGCAATACAACCCAGTCCATCGCACAGACCGTCGACATAGTAACCGAGAGTGCCTATCTCTGAATGTTCACCTCGTATGTGCTTTCTCTCACGTGCAACATGTCCGTCCATGTCGTCTAAGAATGTTCGAATTTGGAATAAAACTACACCGATACGGCGTGAAACTAGACTATCACTCGATATGCATTTTCCAGCGAGTATTGCGATAAAAACATGAAAAGCACTTATCATATTTGGTGTTATCCATTTTATCTGAGATATCGAAGTAGCTTTGTCAAGTATATTAGCTAGCGGACTAAATAAATAATGGTTGGTATGATCCAGTAGGAGAGCTTTCACTGTAATATCGCATAGAGGTGATATGTCGCAGCCTAACCAGCTGGCATCTTCGTAACTTTTAATTTCGTTAGTTAAATTAAAAGAAAATTCACATGATTCTGTTCGTTTACGAGGATAATTTTGTATCCGAAGATAAATTTGTATGTCCATATATATGTAGAACAGAATGACCAGAATGAAAATACAAAGTAACAATTTACTTATTTGGGATGAAGGTCCGATCATAGTGGTGTTTACTCCTTTTTTATTTCCATTAAATTTTAAAATTAAAATATCATTTTAACTCGATAACTATTATTTTATTCATTTCGCAATAGCACTTTGCTGAATGAAAATGGCACTCTAAATACTTTCATTTTACTATTTTAATACTGGGATGGCATAATCTTCTATTTAAATGTTATAGTTGGTATTTTGGTATTACCAATAATATTTTTAATTCAATTTAATTTCAAATCTGCTTTAAGCATTGTAATTGAGTGATCGATTAAGCATTTTAAAAACTTCATGAAATCATTTGTATAAAAACCAAACATATCACAAATATAATTTATTTAAATATTAGTGTTCACTTGTGTCAACAACACAATGAAGTAGACCGATGTACCTGGAAAGAGAAGATAAACTAAAGTAATAGCAATTTCAGTTATAAAATATTAATTATTAGTCATTCCCAAGCCACAAATATACCCACACATACCTAATATTTGTTATTTTAATTTTAACTTTTATTTATAATAACCACACAACATAAACCAACATTTAATTTATTACAGGAAAATATTTATAAGCGTAGTAAGCTTTTTAATTATTTAATGTACCTTTCGTTAGTTTATAACAATTGAAAAATAAATGCATATTAGATATTAAATACTTACTATTTTATATCCTACTTATAAAGAAATGTAGGTATTGTATAAGTTTCTATTGATAACTATATAATTAACAATATAATATGTATATATTATACTGGTATCAGTGACAATAACTAATTATTGTAAGATGATTTGTACATATATATATATTTTATCAACATACACTCATTTCCTACATTAATATCTGTTAAATGAAACTTGTATGCAATATACTAGTTTGTTTTTCTGTTTGTTAATAATTTCCGATAAATTATTTATCTATTTACACAAAATAGATAAATAATTTTTATTTATTTAGCACTTACTTATCTAAAACTGATAATATTTATATTATTATAGTTTTTTTTTATAGTACCTACTTTAATTACACGATTAATTTTTATTTGATGAGTTAGCCTCTTTCCAAATATTATGAATTAAGACTATGTACACTACAAGGTATTCTAAATTAATTAAAAATAAATTATTTAAAAAAATTTTAAACTTGACTGTGAAAAAAAGAAATATGAATTAAAAGTAAAATGAATGAAACAAGATTACCTACTATAAAGATGATAAAAAGTAAGCACATATATATAGACTTAATATTGAAAGACTGCAGTTGGAGACCCACCAAATGAAACAAAATTATGCAGATATCCATTACTATCAATGAGATTAGAATGTAATCTAATCTATATAGTTGATTTACAACTAGTGTACAAAAATTTAACAGTATTTGAGGATGTCTTTTTAAGCAAAAAACCTTATGTGAACCTATTCATGAGGGTGAGGGAGCTACAGTCTTTTGCCCAAAATTAGTGTTTATTGTCATACAATTATGAAATTTTGTGCAAGAATGTGCAGAAATAATATTTGAAGACTTTTTTTTGTCATAACTTGAAAATTTTACACTTGTTACTTACTTTCAATTCAATGACGTGCACAACTCAGGAAAAAAATTAAAGAAAAAAATATAGTTAATAAAAATCGGCACCCCTGGTCTAAATTATTGTTGTTTGGTACTGGAAATCAAGAACACTTATTAATAATAAACCGGTTATAAAATTTCATAACTGTTTCACAATGGGTTCTCTAGATATTAAATAAACAATAATTTTGGGCAAAATTTTTGGAAGGCTGTAGCTCCCTCATAAAGAATATCCAAATACATGTTCATATGAAGTTTTAAATTAATCTTTATATTTGCTTACTTTCTATATTATGACTAAATCACAATAATGTCTTTATAATGTAGGTAATCTTGTTTAGTTCATTTTAGTTCAAATTTCTTTTTTTCACAATCAATTTTTTTTTTAAATTAATTATTTTATTTTTATCTTTTAAGTGATTTGTTGCAATCCTCACCTACAGACATACACTAAAAAAAAACATAATACCTTTAAAATAACTGAATGATGCAATCGCTTAAACACAGAAATTACATATGACAGATCTTCGTTTTCTAATAACAATAAAATTGGATAATATTCTGACAGTTTGAACTTGTATTTGTTTCTATGGTAACATGAATTAGTAATGTCATTAATTTAGTATTAAATTTAAAGAGTATGTTATTATACGCTTACTATCCACCCATTTGGAGTTTCAGGTTTTTATATACCCTACAACATTTCTGGGATTAATAGGAATCATTTGACGTTTGTTTTATGAAAATTGGTTCAGCTGTTTATGCTGTAGTATGGCGCAAAAGAAGTCACATACATATATATAGACTGGTAAACACACTACCCTTTTGCTTTGAGGAGTTGGGTAAAAACTAGTAATTCATTATTTTTACCATTCCATATAGAATCATTAGCGTAATCAGTGAAGGGCCAACTGGGAACACTATATAAGTAAAAATTGAATAAAATAATGTAATAAATTACCTAATCATAAAATAATTCCAATATTCAATTTTTAATTTATGAATACCAAATAACTGCACTTTAGCAGTTAAATGGCTTTAATATTTAAGTCGCTGAATATTATTCATTTAGATTTTTCTTTAAAATAAAATTGAATGGGTGTTGTAAAAACAATATCAAAAAAATTACAAATTAGCACATGACCTAATCATTAAATACTTATATCCGGTATTATAAACGAGCTGACAAAATTTGTTAGCTAACAAACTAACAAGCACTTACAAACTAACAAATTTTGTTAGCTTCTTTATAATACCAGACATTAGAAATGTTAATGCAATAATCTCTTTATCATTACAAATAAATTGAAGGCGTTTTTATATGCTATCTTTGTCTTACCTGTGGTATTTGTGTACTTTTCCCACAGCCTGTTTCACCAACTAATACAAGACATTGGTGTTTTTCTAACAAGTAGAGGATGTGACTTCTGTTGGTAAATATTGGTAATTTCTGGCGTTGATTCTCAAGCGAAAGAGAATGATTCTTGTTAAATATGAAATCAGTCACATCATTTTCATTGACTGTTTCTCTTTTTTCTAAATACACTATATTGTTGTCCACTGACGGTCTTAAAAATTTTGGCTTGAACTGTTCTAAATTCATTACGAACTTTATTTATTTTTTCTCTATTTTACAAACATATGATATTTGTTAATCATGTATTTACAATTGAATAAGACGTAATCTTTAC
Organism: Sialis fuliginosa; assembly: GCA_961205875.1. Classification (NCBI taxonomy): domain Eukaryota; kingdom Metazoa; phylum Arthropoda; class Insecta; order Megaloptera; family Sialidae; genus Sialis; species Sialis fuliginosa. The sequence goes on from OY540809.1 coordinate 6,500,460, forward strand.
AATTGAATTAACTTGATATTACGGAATTGCATTCCTTTTGTTATGCGCAAGAACTGAAGTTTCACAATATAAATCGTTATTTCAGAGTATTTTTAAGATATCAACACGAATAAAACACATGCGTAGACATTTATTCTACTTATTTATTAACAGATACTGGAAAATATTTTCTTCAAAACATACGATTTATTCATTATTTATTACAAAAACAATTCGATCAAATTCAATTACATCTATTTTCTTCCTACTTCCCCACAAATACTCTTCCACCAAACTCCCCCCACTCGTGTAACTATTCAGTTATTGTCAATCAGTGATTGTAAAAATCTGATTTTAGAGAAATATTTTGTTGAATTTGTTATTAAAATAAAATATTAAATTTTTTATGCTTGTAAATGAAAAATAAAGGAGCAACAAGTTTTTTTATTTTTCAAAGCATTTGATATTTAAGAAAAAAACAAATGTTTTAACGATGAACACAAAATAAACATTTAGAACTGCTAAAAATTGCAAACTGTTTATGCTGTTTATTCATTAATGTCAAAAACGTGTCAATGAAAGAAAGAAAAACACGTGGTTTAAATACAACAGACAAATTTAGGTTATAATAAATAACAATTTCATATTTATGATATTTATATTTTTTAACTGTTGTTGGTGTTAATAAATAATGATATAACGATGTCTTTGTGTAAAGGTATGTATTTGGTACACATTTAAACACTTAATTAATTTTATAAGAGAAAGATTTATATAAGTACTTTTATAGTTATTTACACATTATTTATATAATTTCACTCCTAATAATGTATTTTATTGACTTAGAACTAACACTACGTCTGAACAATAATGACGAACCGTTATCAAAAAGACTACATCTTGCTAAAAATGCATTTATCAACAATGATGTTCCAATACAGAGAAAAGAGGATGTTATTCTTGATTGGTTCTGTAATAACGTGAACGATGTTGAAGTTTGTTCGACCCTTAGTGATTGCTTAGCATCTGATCACATGCGAGTTTTAAATTCAAATGATTTGCAAACTGAAGTAAAAATAAATCTTATTAAGGTATAAAATTATCTCAATAGATGTTTTAATAATTTTAAAATAATAAACACACATTTTATTACAGGTGATAACAAAACATTTGAAATCAAAAAAAACTAATTTAGAATGCAAAAGTGTGTTGATAAATTGCGCATTGAATATTTGCAATACTGGAGCTATTCAACAGTATTTCAAAACATCATTAAATGATTTTACTAAACTTGTATCAGTGATTTTAAATGAAATATCAACTGGCCAGCAATTAGATAAACTGCTACAAATAATTTTAGTTTTTCATAAAAATCTACCAGATAAAACTAATTTCCTAGAAGTTTTCACAGATGATGTATTATTATCTTTTTGTAAATTAATAAGTAATTTTAATAACGATGCAAGTTATTTTAATAAAATTTCTGCAGTTATCCAGAAGGTATATTATTATAAATTAAATAATAAAGTATCAATTGAATTTATTATCATTTATTTTAGATTTTGTATCCTCATAGTATCATCGTGGAGAAGAAAAATAAATTACAGCAATTTTTGCAAACCGGAGCATGTAATAATGAAGATTCTGTTATTTTAAATATTTTACTAAAAACACAAATTCTCTATTATGATAACGAAGATGAGAATATAATAAAATTAATGTTCCATGCATTGGTTAATACTTTCAAAAATAAAAATCATATCGTCTTTCAATTATTGATTATACTTTGTAACTTTACTGGCTTAAGTGATTCAATCAAATTAGAAACAAAAAAAGATGATTTAAATATTGAACAAGTTTTAAATATAATAAATGATGTGTTAAACTTATTATATGATATCGAAATTAATATCGAGATGAAAAATGGTGAAATGAAGTTCAGTGATTTTATAGAGAAAGTAATAATGAAAATAATTGAATTGACAAAAGTTCCTACTTGTAACTCATTGAAAATCTTAACAACAATTATAAAGCTACATCCTTTAGCAATGGAATCATTATTAAAAGATTTGATTCCTTATACAATGTTAAGTCGTAAAAAGAATGAAAACGTTAAAAATGAGTATTCTGTATTTATGATAAATTTGTTTAAAATGTTTTCAAAGTTACATAGAGAGCCTAAACTACTGTCTAGAATTCTTAAGTGTATTAATTTATACTTGGGTTCTGATTTAAAAAATGAAGATGTAAAATACAAAATAAAAAAATTATCAGAGATAGAATTGCACGATGTACTTCCACCATCTGTAATTAATCATTTTGGAGAGGTAGTTGAAACATTATCCAGTTCCCAGTCAATTTCAGTCTTTCGAACATTGAATTTTCAATTAAAGAATGATATAACTGAAATTTTGAATATCTCAGATCATCGTAAGTTAAAACTATTTTATATATTTGTACCAAAAAATAAATGTGTCTATAATATCATTTTTATGTTTTAGCAAAATCATTTATTTTACTGACTCAAATAGAATCTGAATTACTGATTACGTTTCTGAAGAATGTAACTATCGCAGAACACACAGTAGCTTCAGTTGCATCAGAAAGGTTTATTAATGACATGAATGACCTGAAACTTATTTTATCAGAATTTGGTAACAAGTTGATTCACATTGAACATGTAAGTTTATTTTTTAATATTTTTTTGAGGACTTTGTACAGTTAAAAAAATCATTACTATTATTATAGAATCGTGATCTGATAGTAGCATTTCTGAACATCTGTTATTTCTGGGGCGAACTTGCATTAATTATTTACAATTATACTAATGATGGAAATAAACTCATCACTATATCAACAACAGATATATCTGCAAATGGTTTTACGTTCATCCACAATTATTTGACAGTAGATCAATGGAAAACAATATCACAACGTATTGCTAACTTTGGAGAATTTAACTGCAGAGCATTACTGGTATGTATACAAATTGTTTATATAGTTTTAATGTGATATATTAAAACATTTTTTTTATAGCAAAAATTTAGAATTCAAAAAATCAGATCTATATTGTTAATAAATGGAAAAATAAGCACTGATTTAAAAACACCCATGTTGAAAATGTTAATGACAAATTTAGATGAAACATTAAATGTTGTTTTAAGTGAAAATGTAGCTACGGATTGTATCATCCCGTTACTGGATACTTCACAATTATTGTTATTTTCTAACGGTTTTGTTAAAGAAATTATGAAATCATCCGATTATAACAAAATAACAAGAGATGATTTTCAAGATCAAAGGTAGGAAAATCTATATATATAATCCCAATTTAATGCCGTAGCACTTTGATTGATGTTAAAACACGACACTCATTCATTTACATGGTTATAAAAGTCTTAGGTAGTTGTTTTCCATTATTTTTTCCTCTATGCAATGAATGACTACTTAATATAAGTTTAGTATAAAATTATTCTATTTAATTTCCTGTATTAATGACTTTAATTACTTTACAGAATGTTCATGTTATCGATCTTAGTAGTATGCTTCGATAATATGTATAAATTATTAAAAATCAAACGTAAACATGATGACACGAACAAACCGTCATTTCTTTCTCGAAAGATTCTTTCAATTATTAATTCAGAAAAATTAATCCTTGATGAATCTACATCTTCGTTAATGTCAGAAGAAATATCTGCAATATTAGATCAGTGTGATTTACCTACTGAAAATCTGTATGTTAATGAAGACAATATCATATCGTTCTTGAAAATTATACAACTGTTACCTTTGGCATACTTCTCGGAAACAGTACAGACAATGTTGGTATTGATTTTAATAGCTTTACGATCAGATTTAACCATGACATGCTTGAAAAGTACTGAAGCTATTGATATTTGTGAAGAAATTGTTATAAGTACGTATATTAAATAATATTTTTAATCTTAGTTTAATTAATGGAATTTTATTAATTCCAGATTTATTAGAAAGTGACACACCGGCAAATATTGTAAAGTATTTAAACTATGAAACAATTATTAAATACATACAAAACTTTACAAAATTTAATTTGATAACAAATTTAATAGTTGAAAATACTTTTAAAAATGAAGAAACCTTACCAAAAATCAAAGACGGACTAAAGTATTTGTCAAAAAATCTTTCATCCATAGTGTGTCTTCAAATGTTTACTGTTTTTATTTCAAATATATTTAAGGTAAGTTATTTTTCTATATTCATAATTTCAGCCTTAATTTAATACGTGCATTTGTTTTAGAAAAAGAAAATTAAGAATGTTGAAAACAAAAAATTAGTTAATAAATTAAAAAAGAAATCATTAAAACTTGTTCTTCGATTTCTCAAAAGTAAACATACTTACGAACCTTCACATTTGATAGAAATATACACATGTGTTTTAGAATATTGTTTTGTAAAAGAATCTGAAGAAGAACCTAAAGAATTACAAAATTATATAAAAATGTATTTGGATTATTCGGTAAGAACATAATTGATATTAAGGGGTCATTTCAGTAAAATAGTTGGTGGTCCAATAGATATATTATAAAAGACAAAATATTCAAAATTTGATTCCTTTCTTATACCTATGTATAAACAATAGAAATTAGTAACAACAAAAAAATGATATTTGACCAGAATTCCAATATTTTTATGTGAAATGTTTGATACTATAAAATATTTTTTAGTTTGATGATTCAGAAAAGACGATTCATAAACAAAATTTTCTGGTTGTCGTCTTACGATTTAAAAATAAATTTAATGACTTACCAGACGATTTTATCTTACAATGTAAAAAAATATTTGAAAGCAGTTCTTCAATAATGGAACTGATATTTGAAATTTCATCTAATGAACAGTTGGCAGGCATTTTAAAAGATTTGCAAAATGAAACTGTAAGTATATATAAATAAATAGTATAATAGATAAAACACCGGTAAATAAATGATATCCTTTTATTTTAGGAGACAGCACTTCAAAAAAATGAAGAATCAGTAATTGAGCAGAAATTAGTGACATGGACATCTCTTATAAATAGTTCATTAAATCATGTTAAAGATACTGAACGTCAAAACGCACTTACCAGTTTTTTAATGGAAGTAAATATCTACTTAACAAATAATAAAGTATATTCTAATGTTCATATAACACTTTTTGAACTGTTATTGAAATTAGTGGAAAATAAGCAGGTAACAGTACAAAATAAATTACTTACTCAATATTTCATTTATTTACTTAACCAGTGCTTATGTTTATGAGATGAATTTTGAAAAAAAGTCTTTAGAGTTCGTCTCATAAAAATAAGTATTTTTTGTCTTGTAATTTTCTTCTAAAATTTATAGATTCCAAGTAAAAAATTTGTCTCATAGAAATACTATTTTTTTTTACAGATACCTACTAACGGATGTACAATAGACTTGATATTACAAATAATTTCTAGCATGCATTTCTACGGTGATAACTACGAACTTTTCCATAAAACTTATTCACTAGCTATTACATTACTTGAATCATTGTTTACAAATCGGATAGTTCTCATGCTTGATCGTCTTCCATCTTTAATGTCGAGATTTAGATATTTAGTTAAAGTTCTCGTTGAAAATAGTCACACCGATAAAAATGTGTCTACATATTTCTTAAGCAATTTATCAGACTGTGGACATAAACTTGAAAGGTACATTTTACATAAAATTTTATTGGAATTTTATATTTAATATCAAATTTTTCAGATTCGTGAACAGATTGGTAAAACATAAAAAACATTTCACAAGATTAGCACCGTATTTAGTTGCAGATATTTTACAACTTTATGAAAAATTTAATATCTACTTACCTGTTAAGGTAATTTATATTTTTAATATAACCATATTCATGATATAATAATATAAATCCTTTTCTTTTCAGATGCATTTAAATAAATGCGTACATGCTTTTATTGATGTTTTTGATCCTCATGCTATACCATTTTTATCAAGGAATTTAAGTACAACTAGTAATGAAATATTTAAAACATTTTATAACGAATATAAAAAGTATTATAAATTTGTTGGAAAAATATAAATACATATTAAATTTTTTTAATAATTTGGTCATTATTTATTTAATAAAGTACATAGTGAAAGTACTTGAAGTACAAGTACCAAGTATTTAGTGAAAATACTTGAAGTATTAAGTACACTCTGCTATTTTCAAATGTACTTGGAGTAACTGCATAAAGTTCTTTACTTGTTAAAATCAAGTATTATAAAAAACTACATGAAATATTAAGTACTTTTTACTATTTTTAAATATACTTAATGTAAAGTACTTCAAATATCAAAAATTACTTGAAGTATTGACAGTTGATGTATGTATCCTTCTAAAATATATTGGGCCATTTACTGATAAAGTATTTCTTATTTGTGTCCCATGTAAAAAATGTTTGAAAAACTCTGTTATAAGAAAACACCTGTCGGTTGCTAAGCAACTGTGTTTTCAAACAACATACATATATTTCTGAGTTTTAATTTTTCGTGAACAGCTGTGTACAAAAACTTCTTATGTTTTGACTTTAAATGGGTGAACTTCATATAATTGGTCAAATTGTTGGTGCCACAGATTTCACTAAAACTAGTCTTTTATGTAAGTGGAGTTTCGTGTCAGGTATGTATTTATAAAAATTTAATATCTTCAATATTCATTTAAGAATTCTACGCTTTGCATTACTATTAGGTACAAAATAAACTTGGGTAATGATTATATTATGAGATGAATATGTATACATATAAATAATGATATTAAATATTTAAATAAAATATTCAGGTACAGGATGGAAAACCATTTCTGGAGATCCTGAAGGTCAAACGCAAGTTGATTCTCCTCTTTACGGGAATAAGTGTTATTGGGGATACCCTTTAGATATACACTTTGTTACAACAGGAGTTCAAGGTAAAGAGAATCACAATAGTATAAAATAAAGGTAATAACATATCTATTTTTATAATAGGTTGGCCAAAGATACATTTACAAATTTATCATTTCGATTCATATGGAAGAACTCATTTATATGGTTACGGTTACTTGAACGTACCAACAACGCCTGGTGTACATAAACTAAAATGTTATACGTGGCGTCCAATTGGATCTTTGTATCAGAGATTCGTACAATTCTTTATAGGTAAAGTGAAAATACGATTTATGTTTGTGTATTTTATTATTTAGTCATGATAAGTTAGTGAACAAATTATCTATTATTATAGGTGGAGGTCCACAGCTGAAACATCCTGATTTTATACATTCAGGAAACGATCGATATAAATTAAATACTGAATCAATGGGAATCGTTGAATTTGAATTAGGTGTAATTTTACGTAACTTCAACAAATACGGAGTTGAATATAAATAATGCTACCAAAAATGTATTTCACCAAATATATTTTAATTGTAGTAATATTTAATTTATATATAATAACAACATACTCACAAAAAAGTAATGTAAAAACAAATAATAAAAAAGATCAAGATACAATAGTTGCAACCACTTCTGTTCTTCCATGTAATGACACTGATTGTGAAGTGACTAGTGAAATATCTCTTGAAAATATCACAGAACCTGCGTTGTATGATGCAATACCAAAAGAAGATGAAACAACTACGAAAAGTCCAAGTATTGTTAGTACGGTGAAGCCTTATGGAATAGGAGAGAAACCAAAAACAAGAAACAACCTGAAAAAAAGTATTTACTGCTCGTGTGATTTAACGGTATACTCAAAATTTAAAATATATCTATTTCTTCGATTGCGATATAAATGAATTTGTTCAGAAGTTGATATAATGCCTGGGAAAAAATGATCAGATCCAATTGGATCAAAACATAAATACATACATATTAGATCTAATCAGACCCAATCAGATCTGACTAGATATAAAGTTTGATCTAATTAGATTAAATTGAATTTATTCAGATTTGTTCATTTTTTTCTGGGTAAAATTGTTGAAGTATTTAGATTATAGTATTTATTTTATGATTTTTATTTCAGGTATCTCTTTGTGATTTAAATTGTTGTTGTGACTTAGATTGCAATGATGATGATGCTCAAATATTTTCCGGATGTATTACCATTGATAAAAGTAAATTTAATAGGAATTACTGTTACAATGAAGATTTGCTTTGGAGAAATAACACGTATGATATTGCTGAACTTGGTGGTAGTGGCATGTTTTGCATTGTGAAAGATAACTTACCGCCAGAATTGCCTGACACAGATATTAAGGTTGATATTTTTTTTATAAATATTAATATCAGTATAATAATGATATTATAATTCGTTTCAGCCACTGAAAAACGATGAAGAATTAAATAAATTAGTTTCTAGGAAAAGCATGTGGAAAATATATGAAATTAATTCTGGACCAGATTTTGTATCATCAATTTATAAAGACGGAAATGAAATATGGATAATTAGAGAAAATAAATTAGAAATTCTTGGTAAAATTTGATTTCATATTTATTATTTTTAAAATAAAATAAACATAAATTATAATTTTTAGAAATCCCATCTAGTTTATTGACTGGAACCTGCCTTATGACAACTAAATTAAAATATTTGAGAAACATCGAACAATCGTGTATGCAGTATAATTTGAAGAAAGAAAATGCATTTTTAGATTCTATTTATTATTTTCACAACGTCAGTGTTATTTCTTCACCTAAATTGTTTAATACGAGCTGGTTACCGAATGTTACTAATGTAAGATATTGTTTTTATGTTATTCATCACTGCACTTGTAATATTTAAATATACTTACACTCAAGTTGTTTTTAGGACTGTCCAAAAAATATTTGCATAATCATAATTCCATATATATGCAATACAAATTACAATGATTGTGAATATTTTAATGAAACTACAACAAATCTTAAATCAGTTTCATTGAAGTGTGATGTAGACTGTACAAAAAATGTCTTACAAAAGTTAAAATTAGAAATCATATATAACGTTACGACTGGAATAACAAAAGTGAATGCATATTTCATTATAAAGAATATGTTCTATTTAGAAAAGCAAATTTTGCAGAGTTTTTCCGTAACTTACAAAGAAGAAAATCGTTCGAGTGATATTACTCTACTAAAAAGCGGAAATCCCGGTTATTTACAAAACAAACCTGTGTTAATTCATGATCTTATTGAAACTTCCAGTAATTCTAGCAACACGAGTGAAATCGATTCAAGAAAAACAGTAAAATTTGATATACGACCCAACGATATTACAAAAACGTTTTTAGTGTTACCTAAAAACAATTTTGGTTATTGTGCTTTAAGTAGAAATGACTATGAACTAGTGACCTTTGAGGAAAACTCTTTTCACGGATGTACTGTACAATTTAATATTAATTCTACTGACTCTAAAAAAGATATTTGTGAAAGATTACAAAGATTTATTTTGAATTTTTGGTCAATTAATAATACATTGAATACCACAATCAAATTACAAAAATATGTAGCTATGTTCGGAAATGCTAATCATATGAATATTTACGAATGGGTAAAAGTTATTACAAATAAAGAAAACTTTGCAACTTATACGGTAATCAATGATGAAAATAAAATTGTAAAATGTTTTAAATTGATTACGTTTTTATCGATTGATATTATATTTGCAAAAGTTGACTACCAAAAATTAAGGGGTCAGAAAAAAATATTAGCTGTAAGATATAAATTTAATGAAGAGGATATAGTTTTTGATATAGATAAAAAAAATCAAATTAATGTTGGAATATATTCCAGTGTAATGTTTCACGATGTATCGAAGAAGCGTCACGTAAAATTTGCAGATGCTCCTACATTTGAAATAAAATTACCTCATGATTTTTTTTACCCTTTTATGTTTAGTGGAGTTGAAAAAATAGATCATAATATGTTTTTTAAATATATACTTATATTTATTGCTATTTTCAGAGTATGATTGTTTAATTTCTTTATCAAATATGAAATATTGTAATTTCTTATTATGATTTATGTAAATGTAAATATATTAAAATGAAAAAGTATTTAAACACTTGAAATTTTGTCATTGGTATATTTTATTAAAAGTTATTTACTTTATAACTTCTGTGTAATTTCAGTTATTTTTTTAATTAATAAAAAAGTTTAAGTGATATTTTCATGTTTATCATTTAAAATTTAAAAGTTATTTAAACTTCTAGCGGTGCATCATAAAAACATGTACTAGATGCGCAAAAAATGTTGCGCAGTAGTAAATACAAGATGGTCACAATTTGTGAAATGATTTGCGCTGTCAAACCAAAAAATGTCTGAAAAAGTGCCTTTTCCGTGTTACAAAAATCGTACATGAGTGATATTTTCGTGTTTATACATTTTCGAAATTTTATCCGAGTGTAAAAGTGCCTACAAAGTGATATTAGTGGGTGTAAAATGAGTTCAAACAAGTTATTACATACAATTATAATTTATAGTGTCGTGAGTTGATAATTTTATTTGAAAAAAATGGATAACCCCCATCTAGGAATAAACGATCGGTAGGTGGAATTGTTATAATGTATTTTATTAAAATTAAAGATTAAAAGTTAATTTTTTATGACTTAATACAAGCGTGTGGCAAGATCTACGACATGCGTATACAACAAGATAGATTGTTTTTGTTTGTGGATGAAAGAGATGGGTGTACAGCTGATATGAAGGTGGTTTGGCATATTGTTCCTAATTGTGGCTAGTAGTTTTATGGTCACTCCCATATAGCTGGACGCTTGGCAAACGCAACATTACCTTTTGAATACGTATTATTTTTTTCGGTCCAGCGATTTTTTGTGTAATTAATTCATGTCAAGTTAATTTAAACGGCTATGCATAAAAACGCGAAAAATTATGTCACCGCTAAAAATGGATAATCTAGCGGTTTCAACAGGTGGATATGGAGTTTAATAAATCGACTGTGTCGGGTTAGAAGGACATTTCGGACAGAGAGGTGTACAGGGGTTTTATATTGACAGTCCGCACTCTGTCCTTCTCGCATTGTTCCCGTCTTGTTGATCAGCTGTTTAGATTTTGCGTGGTGATAACGTTATATAAAATTAGTATGTACTCCGGTTAACAGATACGCTTTCTTTTGTGCCTTACTGGGATGTTTAATTAACCACATTCGTGTAATAATGACGACGACAACGCTTTAATGGCTTCATTGAGGTCAATGAGTAAAGATCGTCGTGGACAATTCATATTATGTAAAATAGAGATAATCGATATCTCCTCTCTTACAATCTACATAGGTGTACAAATATCTATGATACATACATTGCAATAATAATTCATTCAATACCTATACACTGTATCAATGTTTACTTTCTGTATGTGACTTAAATATATCATACTATTGGCTGCTATAAATGGGGGGAATAGCTTAGCCAGATGCATGTCCATCTGTTCTTCCAGGAAGCTCACCCTTTAAGATATATTGTATTTGATCTAATAAATATAAATAAGTTCTTCATACGGCAATCTATTATTAATACATGCTTTATTTTTTTCAAGATCAAATATATATCGTCATTTTTTGTGTGCCAACATTTACATTTTATTTTACTTCAAGTATTATAAAGAAGTATAAAAATAAATTAGGCAATTAATTATACTGTTTAGTAAAGATTTAATATTTCCAATTAACATTTTATTTAAGCATTTATTTGTAATGAATGCATCTTTTTCAACCTTGTAAACATTTATAGTTTTACTTTTTATATGTATGCACATATTGCAATTCTTCATGTACTTATTTTCAAACATTGTCATCATATTCTCCTTCAAGATATATCTGGTAGATGATTTCATAATTTTTGTTTTCACCGATTATTCTTATGCTTTTTACAATCATTAATATAAATAGAAATAATAATGTGACTTCATATTTTCATTTTTTAATATTTTATAAATATCTGACAGGGGTGTATTGTTTATATAATTTATGAATATTTTACCATTGTTACATAAAAAAGTGCATGTAAATATATAAAATAAAATTATTGTTTACAATTTATTTAAACATTTGGAGTTATCCAAAAACTATACATTTATGTGTGATATTTTTTTGTAAATTGTAAAAAAAGGTGTTCATAATGGTACTCCATTATTAAAATTTTAGAAATGAAGTGGTTGATTAATACACATATTCCGGACAAAATATAAAAAATCATGGAGATAAGGATACGCGAAATGAGATAAGAAATAAGTATCGTTATGAAGAGGTACTTCATTGTGTGGATATCAAACAATACATATAACAGAATCTAGACCATAAACTATCACCATTATGAATTGTTTGCGTAGTCGTATTTTATCCTGATATTGCAGATAAAAATGTACACATTTGAATGATTTTGAAATAATTTAGAAGATGCACCAATCACCAGTAAGAAATATTATATCTGGGATTATCACAGTATTGTTATTATAATTATCTTTGTAACAATATGATAAGAAATCAACCTCAATAAAATTGATATAAATTATACATAATTTTTGGATAAAGTAAATAAACTGAATGCAAATTACTTGATACGAAATTGTTTGTATTATTAATTAAATTTAGTATGGGTTTATAGTCATGTTTACAAAAGAATATATAATATTATTGTTCAGTGAGCTTTGATGAATGAAACTGCAAAGTGGGACCACAATAGTGACAGTATCAACCGCATTAAAATAGTAATTCATAACTGCATGAAATACATACATACATGTAGTAACCGTTCTAGTAAAAAACACGCACCAAATATGTGCTGATTTATTCAGTAAAGGAATTTATTGTTAGTGAGTTACATTTTAATCTTTGTAACAGTAATTATTTTACATTTGAGTAGAGATGCAATGGATTTTGAAAGAATTTTTGGCATTCTTTCATATTATTATGTCAGTTTTGAGCAAAACTCACTCAATCATATTATAACTGAGCGAGTTTTGCTCAAAATTGACATTACGATATGAAAGAATGCCAAAAATTCTTTTAAAATACACTGTATCTCGATTATTTTTTAAAATGGAACAAACGAGTTTTGGAACTCACCTCTTCATTTGTATAAATACAAACTTGACGACACGTTGATTCTGATTATATTTTAGGCAGTAATTGGTGAGAGGACAAAAAACATAAACTTTTAAAAATTAACTTGAATGTATATCATATATGTATTATTTTAATAATTGTTCAGTTTCCAAGAGAACCCCAACCAGAGTAATGTCCGGTATTATAATGAATTTGCTCTAGAATAAAAGCTAAGCTAACGCTATCTGCGAGGTATTAAATATAAATGACAGCCCATTGACAGTTTTAATGAATGGTATTGTTTATATGAATGACCTTGACGCATGCACGTTAAGTAATCAGAGATCTAAAAGCAGTGGTGACATGTGTACATCATAGAATGTATGGAATTTACATTATTACCTATATATTTATTACGATTCACGATTCGTACCGTCAAAAACCCCGGCAATCACTGCAAACTTAAATGAAACAGAGAATAGTGTTTATTAGAAATATAAAGATACATTTCGTTATATTTGAAAATTAATGCATTCCAAGAAGTTACTAGTGTGCGTACAATAGCGAGCGTAGTAACCAATTCTCTTCGGGCCACCAATATTAGGGGTTCGCCGAAAAAACCTTGTAGTTCTAATGCCGTGTTTAGACCAAAGAAAACAAAACAGCAACACGGCGTTTGAAAACATTTCGTATTTAAAAATACATCGAGTTTATTGCACTTTTGTCAAAAAGACACGATGTTGCCGTTTTGTTTTTTCGGTCTAAACACGGTATAAGGGTTCCACGAGTCGACAAAGTTTGAAGACCATTGCTCTAGAATAAATTCTTTATAATACCTGACGTTTGTGAACTAAAACTTATAATACCAAGCATTAAAATTGTAGATTTAAAAATTGCTTCTCAGTAACATCTTCAAAAATGTATATGGCTTTGATAATTATACTACTGTCATTATTATCTATTTATTAATTGTGAGTCACGAGTGTCGTTTATATTCAATTTGTTAGTGTGAAATATAAATCTGCCAGGTCATGGTTGTTTATATTTTCTGTCAATAGTTTGCAGTACAATTTTAATGAGGTGATAAAGATACATATATTTACTAGGGTGTTTTTTTTCTCGGCCCCATTAGCCTTTATTTTAGCTTTGGTCTGAAAGTTAATTATTCCAGAATTTCAGACTCATAGATTAAACCTGTGAACGGCGCAAACCGAGTTTTTTTCCCCATTTGATTAACATGTTGTTTTGCTAGCTCGTTTATAATACCGGACATTAGATTTTCATAAAATATTAATAGTCACGATACTGCACATTGGTGAAAACGGCAGTGAAATCGGTTAAGTAATCCCCGAGTCTATACGCCTCATACAAACGAACATTAATTTTTATATACAGGCTGTAGCTCCCTCACGAAGAATTTCCAGACACAGGTTCACATAAAGTTTTTTGCTTAGATTTACATCCTCGATCTACTGTTAATTTTTTTTTACACTAGTTGTAAATCATCCTGTATAGAGATTGGAGCGAGACCGGCTCGATATATAGTCTGGATCGACCCTTTATCTTTCCACTAAATCTGGATTACCTCTTCTTCAACAAGCCCTGATTATGCTTAAGGGGGCAGACCCAGTTAGAATTTTGAAAAAATCCATTTTTTTTGCATTTTCTCAAAGTAGAATATTTCAAAAGTATTCTATGAAAATTTCAGACAAATATCCTGTTCATAGACGATTCAGTGTAAGTTTCAAAATAAATTTTTCATCTGCATACAATTCGTACTCAAAACTTTAAACGCGTTTTTCTCGAAACCATGTTTTCGAAGTCGGTGATCACTGTAACTTGAGAACGGCTTTGCCGATTGGTTTGAAATTTTTCTCACTTATTCTATACATAATTGTCCTCCGGATGAACGAAGAATTTTTGTTTGTACGATTATTATTTTTTTTATAGCCGAAAATGCGAGTGAAATTTTAGGTGAATAAAGAATTTTAACTTTCAATATCCGCCATTTTGTGAAAATTCAAAATTTTTCAAATCCCTTCGTTCATCCGGAGCATTATGTCATTAGCTAATGATCCCTTATGTTTTTTTTATTTCAGATGATCTAGTGACGAGCAACAGTGATCACGGCAAAACACTTTTTTTTTGGACCCCTTCCAAATTTGCTGTATCCCACTTATTTTTTAATATTTTGCCACAAAAAAATTACAATGTTTTCTGTAAATACATATCTTTCATGTGGAAAAACATTTGTTATTACTTATTTTAATGCGTGGCCAAAAAAAATTCTAAAAAAGAGCTTTTTTTGGAAGTCCCAACTGCTTATGTTTACCCCATGGATGCATTCTGATAGGGTTAAATTTAATTCGTTTTCGTTTTGTTCCAGCAGTGCAATATCTAGTGCGACGCTGAACGGCAGCTGCGGCAGTGGCGGTGGTGGTGATACCGATTCAGTAGGGTTACGCAGGTCCCATGGGGGCGGGTCCCCGTATGGACATCACCACCACCTATCCACCGGAGGCAGCGTTGCCGGCGGCTCGCATATCGTCACCGTCATCGTACACAAGGATGAGAACGGATATGGTATGAAGGTGTCCGGAGATAATCCTGTCTACGTGCAGAGCGTTAAGGAAGGTCAGTATTAGTTAACCCTTCAATATTTCATATACATGACTAGGGTTTGCAATCCCGCAGACTTTTTTTTCCCGCGGGAATTTTGCGGGAAATCTGCAAATCCCGCGGGATCCCGCAGTTTTTCTAAAATTTGTATTATTCATGCTTAAAATTACTATTATTTAGTTAACATGACAATTAAATAATGAAAAATAGTTTCATGGCGGTGATACATAAACGTAACATGTACCGTATAGACCGACGTAAAATCCATAAAATACACCTGTGAATAGGAGATTGTCTAATATGTTAGGTACAAGTACAAGATGCTTCTAACTACTTTTGTCTTTTTGTTCGATAATCCATTTCAATTTTTTTAAGTACTTCGTTGCGTATAAATTAGCCCTTGTTTTATACGTAGTTCACCTTTTACGCCGCGCTGGTATATACTGTATGTCACGTAAAACTAAGCCACTAAATATCATTATTTACGGTTGCATTTTCAGGACAATCTGTTAAAAAAATATCGTGTAGATCGTATAGAAAAAGATAGTTTTGAGAAAACACGAATTTTGTGTATTCAATTTTTGTTCTGCCATTCTTCTTCTAAATTTTTGTATTTCGTATTTTTTATTTTTATTTTTTGTAATCTGCGGGCTGTTCGAGCTTCTTTCGTCGCCTGAGTCGCGCGAATCCTGGCATGTTTTAATCGGTTGTGCGGTCACATTTTTCGAACGTTTTTTACTTCCATGTTCTGAAAGAAATGGAAGTATTGTAATACCATCGAAAAATCGTGTCCGAAAAAATGACAAATTCTGATTGTACTAACTTCAAAACGTAAAGAAAAGTTAATTTCCGCATGGCGGCTGTGCGTGTGGCTGTGTGTCTGTGTGTCCGTGTGTCTGTGTGTCTGTGTGTCAGGATGTAGATTTTTTTTTCGTTCACGATAACTACCGTAAAAATGCACCGATCTGAATTATTTTTGGGGAAAATGTTTGCCTCAGTGAGTACTCCAGACCTATTGATTTTGGTGCTAATCGGATTAGGGGTTTTGGAAATATTCGAAATTTTGTAACTTTTTTCGTCTAAAAAGTGAATATTGCGAGTATTATCTCACTAATTTTGATACGATTTGGTACATTTGCAGTTCAATTGAATCTAAGAGACATTTATTATTTGTACGTGCCTAAAAAGCCATTAAAGGGGTGAAAAACACACTTAAAATTTGAATTTTAAATACTAATATGTCATTAATTCATGTTGCCTTGGAAACAAATGCAATTAAATTCAAATTGTCAAATTAATTTTTCTACGAATGTGAATTATGTTTTTTGACATTAGAAAACTAATATTTATATACAAATAGCAAAAAGAGCTGTAATCGTTGTAAGTATATATGTTTTTTTAATGTATTACGATATGTATATTTATAGTAGTAGGTTATATAAATAAAATATTTATAAAAATGTATATTTAAAAATTATTTAAAAAATAGAAAGAACATGGAAGTCATGTATGGTTCTCCATACCGATATTTTTTTTTAATTCTGGAGGTATATAACCACTTAACTAATCGTGAAAAAGATATAATTTATTTCACTAGTTTCATATTCAGTCATCTCAACCTTAATTTCTTTTTCAAAATTGTTACCTTTTTTATCCATATTTACGCTTTATAAGTATTCAAAACGCACGCGACCTACAAAAATTCTGCGCGGATCCCGCATTTTCAGTGCGGGATCCGCAGATCTCCAAAACGTGCGGGATCCCGCGGGAATGCGGGATCCCGCATTGCGGGATTGCAAACCCTATACATGACCAAGGTATGTATATAAAGACAAGGTAGTCTCATTAGCTCCTTGACCAATCAGCGTTGGCGCGGGAATTGACATTACCACGAAGACATATTCAAATGTTAGAAATGTATAAAGAATACCAATTACATAAAAATCCTCTATTCTTGTTTTCGTATTTTTTGATATATTAACAACACATACGATCAAAGAAGTACAAATTCGACATTGCAAAATCATAAAAAAAGCTATTACAGAAAATTTGGTCTATTCGGGAAGTGTCATTTTTACTATTCTTAAGTTGGCAATACGTTCTGTAATTCTGACAGCTTTGTATGATTTTGCAATGACGAATTTGTACTTCTATATTATCAAAAAATACGAAAACAAGAATAAATAGAGGATTTTTTTGTAATTGGTATTCTTTATACATTTCTAAAATTTGAATGTGTCTTCGTGGTGATGTCAATTCCCGTGCCAACTCTAAAATTGGTCAAGCAGCTGATGAGACTATCTTGTCTTTATATACATACCTTGAGAAGAAGGTTCCTTCAAAGTTCTAAAATGATTCGCTACCAGTGACCAAACATATAGTATAGACGATAATTTTTAATTTTCGCTAGCGCGCAAGACCCATTAAGTTTCTGAAATGCCCACCCAGTATCTGGTCTGAAACCCTAGACGTTATTCACGTTAAAAATCAGATGCATTTATTTTCAGATAGAATTAAAAAACAGTCAAAATAAAATCTTCTGGTTTAATAAATATTTATAAGACTAATATGTTTACATATATGTTCTGATTCAAGCGATATCATTTGCTATGAGGAAAAGCGATTGGCATATAAACACAAACTAAACAGTAACATTATAAATAGTCTTGAGAAAAAGCAGGTAACTGGTGTGTTTGTTTAATTATGATGACGTCACAGTGGATGCAGCTATGTAACGCCTACCGCATTTACCTGATGTAACTTATTATTTGCGATGACACAGGTGATGTGATCTCTTTTTATTCGCGTAGCTATCGCGTGACTCACACTCGCTCATGCACTTACACATATATACACGCAACAGTAGCGGGTCATGCTAATAAACAAATTTGTAAGAGGTGTGAGAAAAAAGGGCAATATTTAAAGTTTTGTAATTATAATAAAAATTGGTTGTAAATGGATGAAAAAAGTTTTAAAGTTATTCTTTCAATGCTTTTTAATTTTATTAGTTTATTTCAGTAAATGCCAGGTAAATACACAGTGCTTCTTCGTGCTAAATTCATCAAAGGTAGTTAATTATTCAACAATTTAAATAAAAACCGATAGTGTTTATATAAATTGCCTGGAATTGGTTAACCATTTAATTTTTATACAATTTTACTAAAAAATATTAGTTCGAAAGTTTTCTTAAAACGTACCTGAATATGTTTTCATATATTTTTAATTTTTTGGAAATTTCAATCTAAATCTAAATTTATGCAAATGTCAAAATGACATTTAAAACGTCAAAATGACATTTAATATATCCAAGCATCAATTTAGAAAAACAAAACACGAATTTTTAAAATAAAGAAGAGTTATGCGTGTGACAAGGATTCAGGGGACAGACGGACGGACAGACAGACAGACATTTTTTTTGTCTCAATCTGAAACGATCACATAGCTTCTCGTATCTTCGATATTGCGAGGAAGCAAAATAAAATAAAAAGGGAATTCTACTATTGAACTGTTTGAGTTGAGATTCGGTATAATATACATAACATAATATAAAAACAAACTTGTTTGTCTAAACGTCAAAATTTATTTAAGAAAAGGTAATCGCAAGCTTTCGATTCACAGAATCATCGTCAGGCTAATAATAAAGATTTAAATGTGAGAAAGATGTTGTTATCTCAATAAAATACATATTAAATCAGTAATGGATCTTAGTTATGAATTTTTGCTTCCTCGCAATATCGAAGATACGAGTAGCTTTGTGATCGTTTTAGAATGAGACAAAAAAATTCTTCCCCGATTTCAAAATTTTAAATTAATCTTTCTATTTCAAGTCAAAACAAACACTTTTCATTCTGTTTCTGTCTGTCTGTCCCCTGAATCCTTGTCACACGCATAACTCATGAACCACTGAACCGATATTAATGAAACTTGGTTGGGTCTGGCTTGAGGACGGTCTCATTTCCAAATCATCAAAATCGTGTGTAAGGAGGAGGTGTGACATCCCAAAATATTTATTTTTCCAAGATATCTCAAGAACGACGCAAATTTTATAAAATCTTTTTTGTAGAGCATTCAATTTTCTATAATATTGTAAAATATTCCCTTACAAAGATCTGTCTCAATTTGCTTTAAAAAATCGTGTTTTGTTTTTCACAATTGGTATTTGCTTTGACATATTAAATGTCATTTTGATGTTTGCATAAATTTAGATTTAGATTGAAATTGTAAAAAAATTAAAAATATTCGAAATCGTACTAATATTTTTTAGTAAAATTGTTTAAAAATTAAAAGCAAGTGCCAAGCAATTGATCTGAACACTTTATCGGTTTTTATTTAAATTGTTCAATAATTAACTACCTTTGGTGAATTTAGTAAATTCAGTTTTTAAGAGGAGAAATAATATCAAAAAGTAAATTTTTATAATAAAAAAACAACATAAACTTTCTCCACAGCTCTTTTATAAATTTGATCACTGTGTCATCTGAACAACTCATATATTATTACCAGACATAAATTATAAATAATTCGACAATACCTCGCTGTCAGAACATTCACACAATATATGTAACAGCATGTAGATAAGTAGTTCCAGATCTAATTAACCCCAATAAATATTCATGTATCATTGTCTACGCCACTGATATTCACACACGTACAACCAGACACACTAACACCAAGCAGTCTGGGTACGCACATTCCGGATGTGTGAAACTTTCGTGAGGTTTGATTGCGCTGTTATGGTGCAATGGCGGTATGAATAAATATGCGTCGGAATTATCATATTAGGATGCAGTCAAATGATTTAGTAATGTGAAGAGGAACTGAACAACAGAGATTTTGTAGGAGAAGGTTGTATATGCTATAAAATGATTGATGGGCGGATTTGACGTTGAAATACACTACCCTGCAAAAGGCTACCTGGAAAAAAACATCTGCCATGTAAATGCACAGTGCTTCCTCGTGCTAAATTCACCAAAACCGATAGTGTTCAAATAAATTTCCTGGCATTGGTTAACCATTTAATTTTTATACAAATTTTACGAAAATATCTTAGTTCAAAATCTTTCTTAAGACGCAACTGATTATTTTTTCGTATATTTTTAATTTTTTGACAATTTCAATCTAAATCTAAATTTATACAAATGTCAAAATGACGTCTATAACTATAACGTCATAAATCATTTTTCTAAATGTAAACAAGTTGGCCTAGGTTTGCGCCAATGTTAGCCAACACTGGGCCAAGATACAAATGATAACTTCGTTTAAGACTTGGCTAAGGCTTGTCGTACCAAGATTGACAGAGTTGGCCCAATCTTGGGTAAAGAATAGGTAAACCGAAGCTCGGTATCTGAAGGCTGGTCTAGACTGGGACCAATATAAAAAAGCAACACTTGCAAATTCCATACTATACTTCTATACATATTGAATTATACATTTTTGCTATTTTTTTAATCCTGAATTATCGAAAAAGTAAAATAAAAATCTTGTTTTACCATACTTGAAAAAGTCAAGGAATACATAAAAGTATTAAATTGGGATAGAAGAAGATTCTAATATTGTCAGGAATTATATTATTGCATTTGCCCTAAATAATATTTTTAAATGTTGATGGATTTTTAATAGAAAATATTAAATTACGTATATAGTTAATTATCCCATATTAATGTACTAATGATAGATATTGACATACTTTTAAAATAAATTTTCTATTATTATTAACTATGTGTAATAATATGATCTCATCTTGCCTTTTACGTTTTCGTATTTTGGTATTTCCTAGTGTAAACATTGAAATTTGTCATTTCAATAATTGAATATTTAAGTATATTAATAATTTTGTTATGAATCAGTTGGTATATTTATTTGTGTTGGAATGACGTAGTCTGGCTCTCGAAACGAAGATGCCCAGAATTTAAAAAAGTACCGGACAATGAGTCGTTTAGAAACCATATATTATTACAATTATTAATTATAACAATCTTAATTTCAAAAAAGAAAATAAATTGTCAAAAGAAATAGATGGACAATGGTTTGGGATATACTTGTCCTTTTTTAAACAGGAGTGTCTATTTCATTCTTATTAGAAAAAGAGATAGATATATCCCAAACACCACCGCATCTCTCTCACTGTTTTGGAGAAATGTTACACCATTATGTTAATACAGAATGCGTGGTCCATGCTCTATGTCTATGATTGTCAAGTATTTTATGTTTTACTAATAAATTGTAGATTTTTTTTGCATCTCATACTTACTTTCTATAAAAGCGTCAATTTCTGGAACTTTTTCATTGTTTATTTAAATTTTTATTATTAATTTATTTGATAGTAGTTTCTTCAAAAATTGATGCCAATTTTAAAGTCAAGAAAATATTTTATTCGATATTGATTTCTATTTATTTATTAACAGTTTGATTAGTTTTGTATATTTAATAATTCATTGCTATTAATTATATTATTGATTTTTTAAATTTATTAATGAATCACTGATATCAAATATTTAAATAATTATTTTATTGAATTATAATTATTTATTCGGTATTCGCTGCGGTTTTCCTGTATTGACTATACATTTTTAATTATCTTTTATTTGGTTATTTATTAGAGTATCTTTTTTAAATAGGACTTTCGATAAAAACTTACAGGAAATCCAAACAAAATGATGTATATTAAACTGATAAAATAGAATCACAACTACTAAGTTTTGTTTTTATAATATGGTGTTTTTGTTTTGTCAGTTTGGTGTGAACAGGCGTGTGAGCAGTGGCGCTGGAACCAATTTTTTTCTAGGGGGGGGGGGGGAGCCAGTACGAACCTCAAAAATTAAGCTGACCTAACTTTACTTGCGTTCTTAAAATTCAAAATTGATTAAACTTTTCTTTAACTTCTTGATATCGTATTATTTGTTAAAATAAAAATAAAATAAACAGAGGTACTAACTTAACATTTTTTTAATCTCTGAATCGACTCGTGGTTACATTTTATAATTTGTTTGTGAGCTTAAACATCAGTTTACAAAAATTAAAAAGTTTTTATGAGTAAAAAAAAATAACAAAAAATAGATTTTTATAATTGCACGTCGCTTCAAACCCGTCCTAAAAATCAGAATCAATTTTTTTTTTTGGGAGGGGGCAGAAAGTAGTCATTGCCCCCCCCCCCCCACTTTTGGTGGGGCAGCTACCCCCCGGCTCCGACGCCACTGCATGCAAGTTAAAATTAAACCTTTTTGAGGGTAATGAAAACAAGTAATTGTTATATTCTACTGATTGTCTAATTATTATTTTCTTATTGAAGGTGGAGCTGCTTCCAAAGCCGGACTGTATCCTGGTGATAAGATCATCAAAGTTAACGGCGAAGACGTCATCAAGTCAATGCATACCGATGTTGTTGCACTTATTAGATGTATGTAAATTTGTTTATAAATATTTTTATATTATTTACAAAATGCGGTACCTACTAAACATTCCTCATTCAAATTTGTGTTATCATTGAGTGCATAAAAAATCGAATGAAATTTGAAACGGGGTAAAAAAAAGTCACCAGTAAATTGTAATACCACTGTTTTAAATTCCAAAACAATTTCATACAGAATATCACAGAATTAATACCCCCTCTAAAGTATTTGCAATTTAATTTCTTTATAATATAGAGATTTTCAGAAAAAATTATCTGAAAAATCTAAACATGTGTGTTTACATGGATCTTGGCTTCTGGGTGTAAGCCGCGTCGATTTGGTCGTGTTATTGGCCAACGTTTCATTACAGTGGACATTTTCAGGGCTCTTCTAAATTAGAAACGTTGGCCGATAACACGACTAAATCGACGCGGCTTGCACCCAGAAGCGAAGATCACCGCGGAAGCTTCAAGACTTGTTTGTTTACAAATAATAATGCATAAAAACATGATTCTCATCTAATAATATTTTATGAGTCGATAACCCTTGAAATTAAAACTGTTAAAATATTTATGAATACTTTATTTGTCGACACCTTAGCAAAATTAAACAAACATCTGTAATATTATGTTAATAAGGGTTTTTTTAGTAATAAAAATGTCCATTTAATATGATATATATCCCAATGTTCGTATAATTTAAGTAAAATTTGCTAAGTAAAAAATATCGCACTGTTATTATGTTTACTTAAAATGAATATACCAAGTCTGAAATATATCAAAAATATGTCCACCTACTGGCTAATAAAAAAAACCGTAGAATCGTTAACCTCATTAATAATATTAGAAAATATTGTGTTTTCACTGTTGCTGAGTGGAAAATATGTGATGGTTGTATTCCAAACGACATATTTCAGTTATGTTGCAAGTAGAAAAAATAACTTTAATCGGATACAATTTTATTTTTTTATTTTTATGGTATTAAAATAATATGTATATTACGGTGTGTCAAAAAATCGCTCTCGTTATGAAATAAGGTAGTTTATTACTCCCACAAGGATAACCCTTTAGTTAAGGGGTGCCGCAGGGGGGGTTCTTGTTTCCCATTTAAATAACATGGAAACATTATTCTTTAGTACTAAAGTTAGTATTATTTTCAGGACGTCATTTTGTAGAGAACAAAATTATATTCTAATAATGCTATTTGTCGACTTGGTCATTCCTTTTCCGTCAGGCAGTAGTAGGGTAATATATTGCTATTCTTATAAGTTTTAACTCATTGCATTTATTTATACCTATAGCTCTCTGAACTCTTGTTGTAGAGAGTTAAATTTCCTACACAATTACCATTTAACTTATTTTTATAGAAACAATAGTTCAGCTGTGAGAGCCTTTTAGACGCACAATTTAACAAATAAATCACTTTGAATGCCTGTAACTTTTGATAGGTTGAATTGAGACATGACTTTGTAGAGAATTTTATCTTCGACAAAATGAAGTTCTTAAAAATTTTCCATCAGTTATCATGGATCAGTAATACCAACTTTAATACTAAATGGGAAACGGGAACCCCCCTTGCGGCACCTCTTAAAATTGAACTATAGGGTAATTATTCGGCGAGGATTTATTTTAGGTCAAAAACTAACGTACTCGTATTTCGTGACGAGAGCAAAATATTTTTTGTGACACACCCTAATGTATATTTTTATAAAAAAATTTATTACAACAAATATATTACCAGTGGCGAGGCGTGAAATTTTTAATAAGCATATTTTGTCAATCCTCCCCCTCCTAAAAAACTAGTTATGAAACACATTAAGTTCAAGCTTTTACTTTTTAAAATAAATTCTTATATAATTATATATTTATATAGTAACTAAATGATTCTACGTCTTATTTTCTTGTATTTTAGTCGATATTTGTCTGTATTTCAAACCGTTCTCGAGATATAGCCTCTCAAAGTTTCAGTTTTTTCAAAATTTTGAAGAAAAATAGCCATAACTTTTGAACGGGCAGTTAGAATTGATTTTAGTTGACGGATTTGAAATCAGCGTATCTAAATCTATATAATGACATGTATAATACTCTAAATTCCGACAAAAAAAATTTCGTCAAAAATCGACATTTTTTTAAGGTATACCCCTTTGAATTTTTCCGATTTTTCGCGAATTTTTTTTCTTCCGAGTTTTAAGGTATTATACATGTCATTATATAGATTTCGATACGCTGATTCCAAATCCGTCAACTAAAATCAATTCCGACCATCCGTTCAAAAGTTAGGGCCATTTTTCTTAAAAATTTCGAAAAAAACTGAAACTTTGAGAGGCTATATCTCAAGAACGGTTTGAGATACAGACCTGCGGTTTGAAAATTTCAACTTTTCACCTCATTTTCTATACAATAAACGTACTTTTAACGAAATCAAAAATTCGAAATTTTTTAGTGAAATTTCCTACAGTGAACTTCAATTCGTCATATAAATATCGACTAAAATACAAGAAAATAAGATGTAGAGGTATTGTTGTTTTATAATTGAGCGTTTAAATTAATATTAAATGCTATTTTTGATTTTTGGTTAAAATGTTTGAGTTGCGCATAAAAATGAATATTCTAATAATATTTTTAAATTATTTATTAACTGAAAACACAGATTTGTATTAATTTTACCCATAGAGCAAGGAAAGCACTGCTTCCCCTGCTTCCATGGACGCTTTGCCACTGTATATTATCTACATTTTTAATATTTATATATCCTTTTCGCAAATAAATGTAGATGCTATCCAACAAGGGAAATCATTGAGTGTATTGTGTTGTATTGAACCGCAATCTTCATTTCCACCGACAGCGTTATTTGGACGTCCTCCAAACCAATTAGAAAGGACTTCACCTGTTAATTAATGTGTATCATGTTTAAAAATCATTTAATTTGAAAAAAAAAAATTCAGTTATATCAACTCTTCATTGTTTAAAAGCTAGGTTTTCAAATTTATTGTGAAGTATTAAACAGACGTTTCGAATTACAAATTCATCGTCAGACAATTATATACAGGTGGAACAAACATAAAGAGTTGATCAAGAAAAAAAGTCTTCCATATTAGGTATATTTCTGAATTTATATTTTAAAATATCAATATTTTCATTAAATCAAATTATATTAATTGTTATTTATTATATTTTAGCCTGACGATGATTCTGTGAATCGAAAGCTTGCGAATTCTTTTTCTTTATTTTTTGACGTTTAGACAAAGAAGTTGTTTTTATTTATATATTTAACGTCACTATTAGTATATTATAAATATGTTTTAAACAAATAACATAAGAAATATTGTTTAACCCTTTGTTGCATAGTGTTGCTGTACAGCAACACCTTTTCTAATGCAGTTTTTTTAATATTATATATATTGTAACGTATATTTCATGCACTTTCATTTCGGTATCCTAGGACAACAATTGTTATAAAAGAAAAGTAATATGCGCTTTTTAAAATAATTACTGCATTTTATAAATAAATAAAGAGCAAAAAAGTAGCTATTTTGCAGATTAAATGTAAATGTAAAGGTTTTTGGGGTCGCTGATTATAAATCTGAAGTCAAAAATTCAAAATTCAAAATGGTGGATCCAATATGGCGGTTAAAAAAGATAAAATTTATTAGATTACGCTGAAAACTAGTATGCGGGGGTTTTTGGGGTCGCTGATTACGAATCTGAAGTCAAAATTTCAAAATTCAAAATGGCGGATCTAATATGACGGACAAAAATGATATAACTTTTTGTACTTTTGTCCGCCATATTGGATCCGCCATTTTGAATTTTGAAATTCTGTGCTCAGATTCGTCATCAGCGACCTCAAAAACCCCCGAGTGCCCATTTTCACATTCATCGAGCAACTTTTTATACTTTTATCCGCCATTTTGAATTTTGAAATTCTGTGCTCAGATTCGTCATCAGCGACCCCAAAAACCCCCGAGTGACAAATTTCAAGTCCATTGAACCCAAAAAAAATGTATGCATGAAAGGGTTAAAAAAGATTCGATCCGGCCCGTTTCTCGAAAAGTTTGGTGACCCCTGACATAAACTATATAAATAAGTATATTTTACCTGTGCTAGTCACATGGTGGCCTTCCTTCTGTATATCATTGAATCCTATTAACACATCGCCCTTATATGTTACTGCTGGCTCGGGGTGTGCTTTGAACAAACTGTACAGAAAATCCAATTCTTCTTTAGTATTAGGAACGGCCAAATAAGCGCATTCAGATTCACAAATTTCTCTAGCATCTACCCACAATGTGGGTGTTCTTATGTACTTGTAGTACCCATTGTACGTTTCTCCTTTGTAGTGTCTGTATCCATTCTTTACCTCTTGTTTTATACATTTAAGGTTTTGCACTGTAAATATTTAAATAAAATCAAATGTAAATAAGTAACATTGATTATTCAGCAATGCTAATTTAGATTTAGATTGAATGTGTAGCTCTACTTATTATCTCAAAGAAGGTTACTAATGCCCGATATTATAAAGAATTTGCTTGAGTGCAAAAACAAATTAGCTTCCAGCTAACGCTATCTGCTAGTTGTTAAATATAAATGACAAACACTGATGTAGCAAATTAATGTAATCGTACATATGATAACCTTGACGCATGCGTGATAAGTAGAAATCAGCGAGTTAAAATAAATGTTGCCAAGTGTACCTTATAAAATGCGAAGCATTTATATTATTATACATTTATACCACTGCATTACGACGAAATCCCTACTTATATTTTTGGGGTTGGGTAAATAGATATAATAACTATGTCCATGCAGTTTACATGCTTTTTATTCCGTCTCTATTCCGGTTTAGTTATGCTATACCTGTACGTCTAGAGGAATAGCATAACTAAACCTGATTAGTTATGTCTGGTGTAATGCGCCATCTACACGAATTTTTAAACTCGGATTTACTACACCGGTTACAGTAAAACTGGATTAACAGCGCTATGTAAACGTATTCAATGTTCATGCAAATAAAAGTATAAAATGCAATATTAAAAAAAAATACCTGTTAATTTTGGATTATTTTGAGATAGATTTGTTGCTTTAGGTTCCTACAAAAGTATAGAAATAAATATGAATATAATCTTATACTATAAAAATAAATTTAAAAATTTTACCTCGTCAAATGAACTGTTACATATATATTCTTCATTATCTATTAATATTGTTTTTGTGTCACCATTAACCAATTTAAATAGACATATTAACGATAATAACATCAAAGTAGCGTACTTCATTTTTAGTTCCTTAAAAAATATTTGCATAAATTAAACTTATTTGATTTGGATTTGAGTTATGAGAAAGTCAGTCACTGCAGTATGACAAAACGTTCATTATTATAGTGCAAAACATGAATCTTTTAATGAATAAAAAAAAAAATATGTATATTAATATAATTAAAAATCACTTACCGAAAATTTTAGATTTGGTATTTATTATTTTAAATTGTAAATTCTGTATATGGCAACCACTATTCGATTGAACTTAGTTCCTTGAATCA
Source organism: Sialis fuliginosa (assembly GCA_961205875.1). Classification (NCBI taxonomy): domain Eukaryota; kingdom Metazoa; phylum Arthropoda; class Insecta; order Megaloptera; family Sialidae; genus Sialis; species Sialis fuliginosa. Next base: position 6,529,036 of record OY540809.1, read on the forward strand.
CATATATTTAATTATATAAATTCAGTTTTAATGAAAAGTGGTAGAGGTTAAAATGGTTAAGTGATAAGAAATAATATAAATTAATTTTAGATACAAAATTCATGGTAATTATTATTTTTGTAATTGGTTTATTTTAAATTGTACATAATATTTGGAATCTTTGACATGTAAGTAATGTAAAAAAATTGACTGATAATAGTTATTTTTTACTTATAATTAATTTATAATTAGTTGATTCACATAAATTTTTATATGAATAATATATCGTGACTTAATTGTTTTAAAATATTCACAAAGTATATATATTATTATTAATATATATATTGATATACACTAGTAGATACATATATAAAAATGAATGTTTGCTAATTTTTATATTAAAAAAATATTTACTAATCAATATAATTTTTTTAAACTAAAAAATCGTATTTCCGTATAGTACGTAAATGGTACCCAGCAAGATATATTATTAAGGACATTATTTTGTATAGAACTACAATCTTAATTTCTGCCGACAACGTTATTTGGATGTCCTCTAAAATCCAAACCAAATGACCCTTTTACGAAAATTGGTTACTAAACTAACCCAACCATTAAAAATACTGAAAATTATATGCTCTAACTTACAAATCTGATTGTATATATTAAGCCGGATCTAATATGAGAATAGAATGTGTTTTGAACTAATGAATAAAAAAACATTACAATAAATTGTTATATTCATAAAAATATGTATAATTATAAAAAAGCATTTATTTGTCCTTCTCACAAATGAACGTAGAAAGTAACCAACAAGGGAAATCATTATGTTTATAATGAGCTAAAGAACCGCAATCTTCATTTTCTCCTTCTTCCTTTGTTGGAACCACTCCGAACCATTCACCAAGTGGTTTATCTGCAAATCAAAATACAATAATTTATAAACATACCTCTACATGTAACGACTATTCAAATATCAAATTAGCAAATCGTAAAAAAACGTTATAACTTCTCAGGGGCTTCTATAGAAATAATTTTACCTAAACTAGTCATGTATTGGCCTTCTTTCTGTATGTCATTAAATCCTACTAACACGTCTCCAGGAAATTTAACTGAAGTAGGTGGATATGTCTTGTGGAAACTGTAGAGAAAATCTAATTCTTCTTTAGTATCGGGGACTGCTAAATAGGCGCATTCGGATGCACAAATTTCTCTTGCATCTACCCACAATGCGGGTGTTCTGTGGTATTTATAATAACTGGAATACGATGTTCCAGTATAAAGTCGATAACCATTTAATTCTTCATTGCATTTCGAAAATTTTACTAGAAGAAAAATACATTCCAATTATAATTTATTTCTTGACTCATACGAATGCTTGGTGAAGTCAGTGGTGTGTTATGATATGGGTTAAATAGTTAAATGGGAAATTGCCTGGGGTATATTAAAAAAAAATTAAACTTTGAGAGATTATACAGTACCCTGCAAAAGTTTAAGACCACCTGAAAAAACGTCGATTTTTGCTAATATTTTTGACCGGTTTATTCAATTCGCCTCAGTAATTTTTCGCTGTGAATGGCCCAATTTATTCAAAATGACTATTTGAGCTCGTTATTTCTTTCGAAATTTGTTGTGCTTTCCCCATTTTCGTGTTTTCTGTAAAAAAAAGATTTTTTGGGGATCACACAATATTGAGGTTATGTCATTTGAAATGTGAAAACACTGCAATTGTCGATGCAAAAAATCGAAACATAAGGTTATAACATGATAATAAGTATTGTAAATATAGAATATACTCATTAATTTGAGAGAAAAATAAATTGTCACTATGGCAAAACTGAGACAATTTGAATTGATACTTTGAAATACATGTGAGGGTCGGGTAACTAACCGAGCGTCCAGTTATTTTATTACCGGTAAATACAAACACGTTGAATATAGCGGTCATAGACAGAGAAATATTCGCAAAAGTCCAAAAAAGGAAAAATTTTCAGGTAGTCCTAAACTTTTGCAGGGTAGTGTATCTCGAGAACGGTTTGAGATACAAACCTACGATTTAAAATATACTTTTAACGAAATCGGAAACCCATTTTTTTTAAATCAGAAATCATGCTTCAAATTTTAAGTTTTGATAGAAATATCAACTCAAATACATTCCCCACTGTTTTAATATATCTATAACGTTTGTTTTACGTTTGCCGCATATGCGGCTAAACATTTGTAAATGTCATAAGTTGAAAGTGTTTGCAAGTTAACAAATTGTATTACAATTTCTTTATAGTTATCGATTTGAATATTCACTTCCTCTTCTGGAGCAAAAAGACAATAAACACACGTACTAACTACTAAATATTATATTTACCTGTTTTTGTAGAATTCTTAACTGGATGTATTCCAGAATTCTAAAAAAATATTATAATATATTTTTATATCTATGTAGTAATACCATAATATGTAATATATATTATAAAATGGATATTATAGTGTAAACTGTCATTCTGTTGTAAATAATAATGTTTACATCAATTTTATTAGGAGTGTAAAAATTACGATATGTTTATATGAACGTTTTTTCTAAAATTCCAACAGCTGGGCACAACATAGGCAGTTTATTTATTTTTATCTTTATAGAGTTAATTATTATAAATAAATTGTAAATAAGTATATTTACTATTTACAACCATTTAAAACAATTTGCCTTTGTATTTGTTTTTCGAATAATACACTCTATAAATCCTAATTTATATGAGTATTAATTAAAGACAGTTAAAGTATTAATAAATATTTCAATATAGGATAAAATTATTCATCCTTACCTGATCATATGAGCTGCTACAGATATATTCTTCATTATCAATTATAATTGTTTTTGTATCAGATTTAACCAAATCAATCAAATATATTATTTGAAACAATATAAATATGACAAACTTCATTATTAAATTGAATCCTAAAAATTTTTTCACTTGAAGATAAAATTAAATCTTTGAAAAAAATACTTACTTAACCAGTAGGGATTATTTTTTTTTATATAACTTTCAATGTAAGATAATATCCCTGTTACTACTGGAATAATTGATAGAGGGTTTAAAATATTTATTTAAAAATGATAACGAATATAAAATGTGTTGTCTGATTGGGGATTCTTGGCTTTGGATTTTTATTTATTTTATTTATATTCTTATGCTCATAAGCGTACAAGTATTGATATTTATTGTAAAGGTATGAAGTTTGTACAAAAACCTACGACTTTGACTCTATTTTCTACTGTCCGTCTCCAACTCTTTTAGGGTCGATCCAGACTATCGAGCCGGTCTCGGTCCATTCAAATCTTATGATATTTACATTAACGAGCCGCTCTCGCAGGGCCGTAACTACCACCGGGGCTGTGCCCCGGGGCCCCCATGCTTTGGGTGCCCCGAAAAAGGAAGGTATTTTTTACGATTCGGATTTAAAAAGTTTTGAATTAAATACATTTTGATTCAACATGGAGAAAATTTTTCAAAAACAAAAACTCAAAAAAAAAAAAAATTGTTTAATACATTTATAGAATTATCTTTAGCGCCATCGCATAGTACATAAAAAATTTACAAAAAAAAAATAATGTCCCTCTACCATTTGTTGCTCACAAGATAGCCGTTTTGATTTGGAACTTGTCACACATATTTATAATCATAAGTAATATCTTTCCCCAACATTTTATTAAAATCGATTTTATTAGCCATTGTAAATAGGTTCTGTAATAAATTATAAGATTTTTAAAAATTTAGTTTTATAGGGAAATTCATAACATGAATTTTAAAATGATTTTTTTATTTTTGCAATCCGGTCAATAGAATTGAAGATATTTAAAAAAAAATCGTACACGAAAAACCGTAAAAATAGTCGTTTTTTCAACAAGGTACAAAAATTTTTTCGCCGGATCGAATGAAACAAATTACAACCATTCATATGTAAAAAAGTGTGAAATATAAATTTTTTCTATATTTTGGTTTTCATTCATTATGCAAAATCGTAAATATCTCGACTGCTTTACGAGATAGGGGGTTGTTTTTCTTTCTGAAACTTCACCCCTATGGTATTTTCCCGCCGGATCGAATAAAACTAATTACAACCCTTCATATGTGCCAGGGGATGAAATATTTATTACTAAAAAAAAATTTCCCATACAAATTTTTCAACCCCCTTGCAATTCCTTAGGGGTTGAATTTTAGAAATACGAAATAGCCTATATCCGTCCTCGGGATGCAAAATCTCTCACTGCCAAATTTTCATCAAGATCGGTTCAGTGGTTTAGCCGTGAAAAGGTAACAAACAGACAGACAGACAGACACACTTTCGCATTTATAATAATAGTATGGATATCGGTGACGGTGGTCCATTTAATCACGGTCGGGAGTTGATATCTCTGCCAGCGCCCACTCTGATTGTGTTTAGATATATATTCACCGTCGTAACTTTTTGTACTGCCGGCGGCGTCGTTTGTCACACCGCGATCCGGCCACCGTTCATTCGGGATGTCTGTACGTGTACGTGCCCGTGTGAAAGTATGTGTGTGTGTGTGTGTGTGTGTGTGTGTGTGTGTGTGTGTGCATCTCCGTCATTCATCTTTTTCATCGTTTATGTGCGCACATATAAATGTGTTGTAGTGAACAGAAATAGTGCGGTTATCATTTGTCATGTTTCTAAACAGCTCCAAGAGATTCTGTTGCACAATATTTGTGTTATTTCGTATATAAAGTACTGGCACCCCAGTAATGGCTATTTTTTAATTAGATGTACTGAATTATAGATTACTACCATTTCTGAATATTAATCTATATACATTTAACTGTCTTACAACGTGATTTGATGATAATCGGCCAATAGGTGTCAAATGGTGGACATTTAAACTAATTATTAATATAATTTGTTTATATTGTATAACTGCTTTACATTGTTTCAAATTTGACGATTCTTTCTTTTATATCTTTTGTGTCGTAGTACTTATCATTTTGTAATCATTAGCAAGTGTCCATCACTGCGTGCTTATTACTGATTTTACTTTATCTATTACTGGAGAAAAAACATAAACAAAATAAAAGGCTCTAATTTAAAAAAAAACAAAACTATATTTGCGGACTTTGATAATTAAATTGATTAAATAAAGAGTTACTTATTTTATTAGTAACATGAGTTCATAATAATTACAAAAAAGAACCCCGTCAATCACAAAAACAGTAAATCTTGCTCTTAAAGCGGCCATAACTGGTGCCAGTACCGTATAAAGGGATTGATTAATAATAGAAATTTGTATTTAATTTAATTTTTTACTGTGTTTTAAATTTTTCGAAATTTTGTTTAGTGGAGTTAATAGTTTTTGATGTGAATTTACAATACTATACCATTTTTGATAAATTATAAAGAAGACTTTACCTACCTGTTGATTCTAAGATTTTCACCAGTATTTTTCAGGTAAAAGGAGTATTTTATTATAAGTAAGGTATTATGTAAATTCACTTAATTTCATAGCGGCTTTTAGCTAAAAATTACGTAGCACATAATATAATACGCTAAGTACTCAAGTTATTACAAATAAATTTTAAAAACAATGTACTCGAAACAAAAAAAGTCACTGTATGCGTCCCTCCTGGTCTGGCGCCCCGGGCATTCGCCCTAGTTCGTCCCAACCCCCAAAAGCCGGCACTGAATATACTTTATTTTTAATTAAAAAATGAAATAAAAAAACTTAAACTGCCAAAATCTGTTCCAAAGAGATATCACATTTAACAAGTGGTCCACTTTACGGATGGCTTCTAAAATGCACTACATTTACTGTTAATTGATAAATATATAAACAGAAATCGCCTATGTAAATGATTGACGACATGATGTGTGTATTTAAAATGTGTGTAAGATGGAGAGAGTAAATATAAATTCACTTAACGGAACAAAAATCATTATAGATGTTGTGTTTAATAGATGTAAATATTGTGGGTGCTATGGGTAATTGAAAGTATGAACTAAATGTTGTGAGGATAGATGGGAAGATTCGCTAGTATTCATTTTATAAAATTCTTTGAATGATATCGATTTTCTTATTTTTAAATTCTTTTACATTTCACATGTTTTACAAAATTTAGTCTTCTCATTAAAAATTTATGATGGACTTATTAAGGCGTTTTTTTAATTTTTATTTTTTCGGTCCCGTTGGCCTATGTTTTAGCTTTAGATCAAAAGTTAATTGTACCAAAATTTCAGACTCGTAGATCAAACCTGTGAACGGCGCAAACCGAGTCTTTTTCCCATTTGATTAACATGGGAAAAATTGTATTTTTACTTACTATTTTAATTTCTTACAGCAGCATATTATAGAGAATTAAATTTCTTACAAAAAAGACCTCAAGTGCCTAGTTCATAGATCCAGTATTTTTAAAGATATATTCGTTTAAACATTATCATAAAAAGTAAAATCCAATTTTTATGATAATTTTTAAATAAACTTATCTTAAAAATTACTGGATTTATGAAGTGAGCACTTAATTCTCTACAAAATATTGCTCTGAGAAATTTGAAATAAAAAAAATTTCAGCGAGATATTCATGCGTAAGTAAAAAGTAATTTTTTCCATGTTAATCAAATGGGAAAAAGACTCGGTTTGCGCCGTTCACAGATTTGATCTACGAGTTTGAAATTTTGGGATAGTTAATTTTTGATTCAAAGCTAAAACATAGGCCAATGGGACCGAAAAATTAAAATAAAATAAAAACACCCTATTACATACTTATATTAATATCTTTAAATCCTTTAAAAAAATGATGTACATAGAATTGCAAATATCTTTTAGATTACTTATTTACTATTAGCAAATAAAATACAGTTATGGTTTATGTTTATATTTAAGTTTCACATGGAAGACGAATCGCTATCGAAATGTAAAAAAATAAAATAAATATACAATATGTATTCTTATCATATTCAAAATTTCATTTAAAAAACTTGTTTTCCCAATGTTTCTTATTTTGGAACTTCAATTCAAATATAATGTTTTTGAAATCTGGTGTACGTCATATTTATGATATCATATTTTTATTTTGTACAAAAGTCAAGAAATAAATATGTATTGTATATGTTTACTTCACATGACAACTTCAAAATTACTGGACATTTTGCGTGTGTTTGACATACAGCCGAATTATATCAGCTAATTGGAGTTGATGTAAAACATTGAGTAGTTTCAACCTTAAACTTTCGATAGAATTTTATATACGATTTTATAATATATTCAAAAAGTGTATGTGTATATGAATTCGACAGTGCAGTAATAAGATAATTTGGTGATAATATAAAGTATTTTTAAGATCTATTTAAGGTACTGACACCAGTCTTGGATATGACACCAGTAATGGTTATTTTTTAACTAAATGTACTGAATTATAAATATTTGTTGATATTTGATTACTACCATTTTTGAATATTAATCTATATACATTTAATTGTTTTACAGCGTGATTTGATGACAATCGGCCAATAGGTGTCAAAATGGTGAACATTTAAACTAATTATTAGTATAATTGATTAATTAATTATTATATTATCATAGCATCTGATTTACATTGTTTCAAAGACGATTCTTTATTTTAAATCTTTTGTGTCGTAGTACTCATTTTGTAATCGTTAGCAAGTGTCCATCACTGCGTGCTCATTACTGGTTTTACTTACTTTAAATAAAAGGCTATAATTTAAGAAAACAAACTATATTTGCGGACTTTGATAATTAAATTGATTAAATAAAGAGTTAGTTGTTTTATTAGTAACATGAGTTCATGAGAATTACATAAAAGAAGCCCGTCAATCACAAAAACAGTAAACCTTGCTGGTGCCAGTACCTTATTACATATTAGTTTGTGTCAGGAGTCGGTAACCTTTTTTGAGTAAAGAATTATTTTTGAAATTACAACTGCCTAAGAACATAATTATTTTCTTATTTTTTTTAGGATTTTAACATAATAAATTGCATAATATAACGTAAAAATTGAAGTTTTTAATAGGTACCTATATATAAAGAATATGGATGTCCGTAGAGGGGATAAATAAATCGCCACCCATCTCCCCAATATCGGGTATATTGTATTCTATATTATATTTGTAAAAAAAAAATAATAAAACAAAGAAGCTTTCTTCTCCCTTGAAAATTTGTCTGTAGACGATCCTGGTGAAGAATTATACATATAGCATTTAACGGCTTCAGAGCCTGTACGTTATTATTTTTTTAGTAATATACACGTCGTTTTACAGGTTCCGATTTAACACCGATTCTGATATAACTTTCACTGTTGGAAGGCTAAATATCCTAGAATTAGTTTAGGCTATATGATATTTGAATTAAGGCAGGTCTGTATTAAGGTAGTTCTCGTGCAAACGTCATTTCGATAGAATTTAAAAAAAATTCAGGGCATAAAAAGAATAATGATATCTATCCAAACGTGAAGTTTTAAAGAGATCGACCGTTTTAAACTCGAGATAATTGTCATCAAAGTTTGCCACTTTTGTACGTATCCACTATATCAAGTTCGTATTATGTCCATTCTCATGACTAAAAACTTCGACAGATTTTGATAAAAAAACTATCAAACAGTAAAGGCTTATAATTCTGATATGTGATAAAAAATTCCAAATGATTGACCGTTTTGTTTTTGAAATACACCTTTTATTTCAAAAACAAAATGATTGACCGTTTCGTATTTGAAATACAATGGTATTTCAAAAACAAAACGGTCAATCATTTTGAATTTTTTTATCACATTTGCTGTTTGGTAGTTTTTTATCAAAATCTATCGAAGCGTTTACTTAGTCATAAAATAAAGAAAACTGCCCTTATACGTACTAATACAACAATAGACGGCTTTGGGTATAGACTTGACCAAAAATTCTCTGTAGCAACACAATTATTTTCGATATTTTACCATGGTTTTATAAGCGTAATTTTTTGATAGTACTGTAGAACGAGAACTACCTTAATGTCCGGTATCATAAAGGACCTAACAAATTTGTTAGCTAACAAACACTTTCAACTGAGGTATCAAACATATATGACAGTTCTTTTGGAGTTTGTTGATGACTTTGACAAGTTTCGCGCACGCGTTGAAGGTAAATACAAACGGTATTAAAACAGTGGTGATGTTATGAAAATTATTTTGTACGGTCAAAGATGCCAACTGTGTTACAATTAATTGAAGTGTCACTGCTCTAAATTCCATAACTAATCCATAGATACTAGTACAGTATTAATACCCCATATGAATGTAATTGCTAGCTAACAAATTTTGTTAGGTCCTTTATAATACCGGGCATAAAAGAAATTGCAGTTGGTTTAATAGTTGTTGCCTAGATAGAAATTGTTTAAATTTACTGTACATTAAATGAAAAGTAAGTGCGTCTTATAACCGATTATATATAGTAAATCTGGACCTGATCAACAGCTCTGTCTGTATATCTGTTTATTTGAAATAAACACACAGACGTGTCTGCTATAAATAGCACCGCGAGAGTGTTTTGTGCCGACACCGCCGCTGTGATTGCGGCTTCCTGGTGAACCAAATGTATCGCGTCACAGTGCAAGAATCTGCGACGATGTTTCGCACTAATTGGCAGATTCAGAATTCGATATCATGTGTTTTTATATAATTAGGATGGGTTTTCATAAGTCGTCTATTTTAGCTCTTTTTTGTCAATTCATTCGTATTTGATCAGTATTTATTATTTTAATTTTATTTTTTTTATAATTATTGTTTATTGTTTAATTTAATACAAACACGATTAGTTATTATTTTAATAATAACTAATCAACACCTAAATTACCTATAACAAAAACGAATCAGAACAAAAAATATAAATCATTTTTGTTCTGTTTAAAGTCCGAATGCCGGCCTGTGATCTTTCCCTCTGCCCCGCTACAGCGCGGCACGTTTTTAGTTCACGCGTTATTAATAATTACCGTATATAACTTATTTAAAGTTATTTCCCAAACTATACGACCAAATTTGATGCTGTAAAGATCAAATTATATCTACATTAAGTACTTATGACGATGAAATCATTTATTTCGATATGGATTAATGTTTTGCAAGTCAAAGTCCACGTAAACAGAACCCAAATATTTTTAATTTTCTTTGTAACATAAAAATATATATATCCTATAACCTGGCCAGAGAACATATCTATGAATTAAAAAAAACACGTAAATCGGTTTTCGAGTTATAAGCGCACTAACGGACAGACAGACAGACAGACGTTGAGCTTTATATATATTAAGGATATCTATACAAGAGAAATAAAAAATAAATTTTTGTACGTTCTAAAATGTTAACTTTTTGAAAAAGAATTTTCTGCAAAAAATTGGCTATCTCAATTTTTCCATACTAGTACTTCAGAAATATAACTTAATCGATTTGTTTTTTTCCTGCCCATATCTCCAAAAGTAATAGTGAGAAAAATCTGAAAAAAAATTGGGAATATGTATTATGATGCCGAGATTACACGGAAATTAATACCACTCACCGCACTCATGTATTTAAAAAGAAATATTTCAAATAAGATTACAATAAAATGTTAAATACATCATGCTGCCACCTTTTCGATAATATTTAAACTTATTGTGTTATATTGTATACATATAATTTTTTTTGCGTCTAACAAATAATAAGAGATAAATATTATAAAAATGTTTCTTGTTTACGATTATACATGATTTAACATTATGTTACAGCTTCTACACATGTGACGCTGACAGTACAGCAGCGGCATTCGTCAGTGTTGCACCATTATCACCATCCTGGTGTAGGTGGTGCGGGTACGGCTAGACCTCTGTCAGCAAGCTTGCATCACCATACCCGCATCACTGGACCACAACCTGTTGACGTAAATATACATACATTAATTTTATATACCTATTAAAATTATCATATCGATTATTTCAAAAATATATTTTCTATACTTACAAATTATAACTCAACCCTTCAAAATATGTGATTATTTTCAAAAGGATTTACAGGGTGCTATTCAAGTAAAAATGAAGTAATTTATTTTTAATTAATATCTCTAAAAATACATTTTTATCAAATAGTTCAAATCAATAAATACAAGTTGTTCTATTTTTATAACAAAGAGATTATAAGAAAATTTACTAATATTTAAAATTACGTTATCAAAACAAGATAAATTTTATGTCACCAAATTTTATATTGCCAAAAAATATAGGTCTACTAGATAAGATATAAATATTATGATATATATATATAATTTGACAGAACGAAAAGCTGCGTGAGTTTGAAAATGAGCGAGTGCACACATTCAGACTAATGCTCGAGAAAGAACAGAGGTACGTCGAACAGCTCCGCAGCGACCTGGCAACGTGCGGAGCATCTGCTGCAACCAAGGTGGCGACTGACCTCGCAAACGCTGAACGCAATGTTGCTACGCTACAGACACAGTTGCAGAACCTGTTGCATGCCCACAGTGAGGTAAGATGTTTAATCTGTAACTTTATATTGTGTACTGTCCGTTTGAAGAATAAGTTATTTGAGATTTCAATACGATATTGAATCCACTGTTTAAATTTCTTGTATTGATATAATATTTATGGGAACCTAAAAAATAAAAATAAATTTAAAAAAACATGAAACGTTTGTCTAAATGTTAAATGTAATAATTAAAGTGCAAAGAGGAATAGACCCCAAAATAATTAAAATAATTTTCTGTTTATTTAATGGAAATTGGAACAGTTGGTTTGAATCTCAAATAGAATGTAGTTTTTAATCTAACAGTATTACAGAATTTGTAATTGCTGTAAATTTGAAGTACTATTGAAAGTAACAAATTAAGCAATTGGATTTTTATTAACTGAAATTTTTTTTGAGAATAATAAATTAATAAGATTAATATGTTAAAAATATAGTCAACGATTGTATTGTATATACAACAAAAGAAACAAATTTATATACGTAAATATAATATAATTTGATGGGCTAGTCGTGGTTAGTAAGACAGTTTCTATGTATATAAGATGTATTCAAAAAAATCAATGTATAAATTAGATGTCATAATTCTGCTTGTGGTTGATGGTGAAGTATTTAATATAGAAAAAATTAATGAATTATGCATTTATTTGTTATTTGTAAGGGAACTGAGAATTCTATTAAGATACTTGAGATTGTTGATAAGTGGCAAATGAAATTTATAGAATAATATGATATCAATCAAATAAAGATTTTTTTTTTCTATATTAAATACTGTAAGAATGTTGCTTATGAATCGAACCACATGTATAAATGTCAATGTATTTTTGTTATTGTTTCGATATATATATATATATTGTTTTTTTTATTCATTCAAATATTTTTATCGAAACAGTAAAATATTACTTTAACATATATTTTATTAAATGGTATTGGTTTTTATTTCTTTTTCAAATTTATTTTCTATAAAAATAATGATGATATGAGTATATTGATTTTTTCTTACCACCTCTTTCTTTTTGTTAGTTTTTACTAATATTTTTTGTGTGGCTTTTTATTTAGTAACTAGCGGAATGACATTTAGTTTGAAAATTATTATTTTTCATAAGAAAAAATCAAAATGCTCGATGTAAATCGCAACTTAGTGTTGGAAAATGTTCATCGTTATCTAGCTAAGCTCTATTGAAATTATGGAACTTATATAAAAATATATGAATAAGAAATAGTTCAACATTTCTCAACACTTTTATAAAACAAAATTATACAGACAACGATATACACTAACACTAGCTGGTCTATCTCTCTTTCTCTTACAGTTATCTGCTAGTTCCTCTTTATCCAACACTCTCCCCAAACCCATAATTTCCACAAACAACTTCCAGAACTCAATGCCTCATTCAAAAAGCGATAACCAAATAACCGAAAAACCTCCACCATTACCAGAACGCAACCGTCCGGTAAAATCCGTCGACCACGGTAACTTAGACATTGTTAAAACTGCTCCAATTAAAAATCTCGACCAAAAGTCAATATTCTCTGACGAATCTCAAAATTTAAACAGACTGAAAAACTTTACTCCGCCCAAAAAGAATTTTCCCAAGGCAAGAAAAGAAATAAATTCAAATTCTCTATCGCCGAGGGTTTGTTCACCAAGTAAGTTCATAGTTGAGAATCAGTTGTACCATGATCTAGTCGATTCGCATAACAATCTTCGGGAAAAAAGGTTACGGCAAACGAGTCCGCCAATACCGATGAGTCCAAAATGCCAGAATGCTAGGCCCTACACTTCCGGGTCACCGGACGGTTCAGTGCCGCCCCCCCTCCCACCCCGAGTCCCAATGGACAACAAGTGTCCCCCGGCCATCACCACCACCTCTAGCGGATGTAGCGAAGTTGATCCCGACGCAGTAAACTCAATAAATAAACAAATGTCGTACCCGCTAATTGCGACTTGTGCTGCGCTTGTTAACCACTCTGTAAGTAACAACCAACCTGTTAACATTTCACAATGCCGTACTCATGAATTAATATTTGCTTATTATTTTATGCGCAATACTTAGTATCATAATAATTATTTAACATTGGTAAGGTAAAATATGGTATCTCCGATGTAAAAAATAGGTAAGGAATATTAATGTAGATTTGAAGTGTATATATTTTGTTTAATAATAATTTTAAATTTAATTGAAGTTTCAGTTGTAATAATACTCTCTTCAGTTTTAGTTTTACAATACCATTTATTAACTAGAATCAATTCATTACTTATTTTTTAGCAATAGAATAGTTTGTATAAAATATGTTTAAACTTCTCCAGAATTTTCATGCTCTAATTTACATCACATGTATTCCGGAAACTGTTTGAACATATTATGATGTAATAGAAAAGAACTAAAAATATGATAATAAATTACTTCAATTACTTTTTAGTTTCAATAGAATATTATTTATTGTTATGATTAAAAAAATGTATATAAATATGAAAAACTGTTACATTATAATAAATAAATTATCATTTGCTTATTAATACATGACGCTTTATCTTTAAACCCTTTAACAATTGTTAATTTATTGACAAAAATAATTCAAAATAAATTTTCAGTTTGTACGTAACTAAAAACACATCTTTTTGGTTACTTTCTGTTATTTATTTAATAGGAAGGAAAAATAAGTGCAATTTACTTCATGAGTATGGCAGAACATCTATCATTTGTGGGTAATCTTGTTTGGTGGACTGTTTTCTTTGTTTTTGAACATATTTCACAATGTAATTTTGTGTGCGTGCATGTGTATGTATATTTTTGCAATGGCATGGTTTAAATAATTACACGAGATATGTTGTAATTGTTATTTTTGTATGTACCGAACATCAACAAAAAAATATACACGTTAATAGATTTTTTAAAAGTTTTGTCTTTGTTGACCTGTTTTTCTCTATAAATTTTTACCAATCAAATATTACAAATTTGTTGACGGGTAGTTTACAAACAAAAAAGTAAAATGGTGATTGGTCTATTTATACAATTCTTACCATATATATTTATTTGTAATTTGGGTATGGTTTTATATTATTTTTTTAAATAAAAAATAATAAGCAATGATTAAAAGATATTCAACCAAAAGTAATTATTTAATAAATAATTCTAGTTGGAAAGAATTTGTCACTACATCATCACTATAATCTTTGCAATGACTTGTATAAAATTTGTTATAATTGTACTTTTAATTTCCATAATTTCTTGTAATAACAAGATTCAATTAAACACCATTATAGCCTAGTGTAAAAGACATACCTGATGTGGAATTATTTAACTTTTCACGGTTACTCATCACATTCAAAAGTAATTATTGTATCTATTAGTTTTTTATATTTGATATTTATCTACTACATAGTTATTTATCAATATGTGTTATTATTATGGTATATCTAGGTTATAATATATAGCAACTTCCATTTAAAAAATTACTTTTATAAAACTAGACATGTTAATTAAGAAATAATCAATAAATATACATATTACTTATTGTTTTATTCAGTATAACGTAAACATCGTTTTCAAGCGAACGCATAAAATGTCTGAATATATATTTATATTTATTATAGTAATTTTAAGTGTAGTTATTTTTAATTATATTTGGGTAGTAGAGTACTTTTATTAAATATGTTTTCTTATTTTGTTGAAATATTCTATTATTTATAATCATTTTAACTGTTTCAGTGTTCGACCAAATCTCCTCATATTGTAAACAAGCACCATAGAACAAAATCAAGTCCAGATCCACTAACTCCGCACATTTCTCCGAAAGATGCAACCAAAAAACTGTTGGCTTCTGAATCTATGAGTGATTTATCAGGTCAGTTATTTGAGTAATTTTACTTGAAACATTGAAGAGTTGTTTTAACAACAAATCTATATCGTTTTCCGTAGTATTTTATTTTACTACTACTGACATTTTTTTAAGTAGGCGTGTTCTGTATGTGGATTAGTCATGTGGCATCAATTACTTTACACTACTATGTTAGTAACCGTGTGGGTGCATAATGAATTAGTTTATTTTAGTATAGATAGCAGGGTTTTATCATATATTAATGTACTATTTATCATTTTATAAAAAGTTTTAGATACAGTGTTCACTTATGTCTCTTTTCTTTAATATATATTCGTAACGATCAGAGGTTTACAGGTGGAAGCAAAGTTTTACAAAACAATCAACTGTTAAAGTAGTTGAAACCTTAAATTTAATTTTAATTTCAGAAAATGTACCAGTACAGGCTTCATCAGATTCTTGGGAAATGGTGAGTCCTGACTCAGCAGATCGAGTGACACCACCGGGCACGCCACCACCACCTTACCCAAGTCCATGCATGAGCCGTAACCCAAACATGAGTGGCCGCAGCATCAGTGTTAGTGGTGGTAGCAGTCAACGTAGCTCGGGTGAACACAGCGATGGCGCTTTTGTTGAGGAGGTATGATATCTATTATTTTATTAATCATTGTCCATATAGAAGTCATAATACATTTTTTTAAACTGTATAATTGTTACAGGGACCTCCTGGGTTTGCTGATAATGTAGCTGAAATGTTACCTCCGATTTTGGCCACTAGCTCTCCTATAATGGCGGCGACTAGTAATGTAGTTCAACAACCAATCATCAGCATGGAAGATGAGTTGTCAGATCAAGAAATGGTAATTAAATAAAATATTTTTGTTATATTTGATAGAATCTAAGAGAAACAAATATGGTTTATTTCAGGAACAAATAGAAAACCATGGGCCGTTTAAATCACTTTCACGATTGCTGGAACATTTAGGACATTTAGCTGTGTTCATGAACTACATTCTGAGTAACTGTGATCCAAGTAGTATCCTGTTTTATCTTCTTACTGATTTATATAAGAGAGATAAAACTCAGGCGAAAGATCTTAAGAAGTGGGCCTATGAAATCCATTCCACCTTTCTCGTACCTGGTGCTGTAAGTAAATTTAAAATTGTTTTATTTCTTCTTCCATGTAATTTCACTGTAAAGTTCATTGAAAAATGACGTAATCAAATAAAAAACACATTTACAGAATATATGTAAATTTTAAAATATTACCTTTAAAATTAAGAATAAAAATAAAGAATCCTTATTTGTTATCTGCCACTGGAATAAATAAATTTGCTCAAGCCGATGATTTTTCAGCCTCTTCTCGTTCATGCAAACAGGTTCAAAATGCAATAAACCTTTGTGAATTAACAAAGAAAATATTGATTTTTATTCTTTCTTTTATTATTTCAGCCATTACGTTTAAATAATGTGGATGAGAACATTGCACGCGAGATAGATGATGCACTTGCAAACGAGTCTGACAAAGAGGAAATACTGAAGAAAGTGTTCTGGAAGGCAAGAAGTAGAGCTAAGGAAGAACTAACTGAACGATTGGCAGAATTCAGGCAAAAGCGTAGTGCCGGTTTAGGTACTATGTATGGACCTAATGATGCTCAATTAGAAGAAAGTATTAACGACAAGTTAAAGGAAGCTAAAATTGCAGAGGATTTGTTGTTAAAGAAATTAGATGGTTATATGTAAGTGTTATTTAATTTCAAATATTTCTTTATAAATATAACTTAAAATTATATTTACAGAGAGGATATTGAAAGAGACCCTCCAGACCCACGCCGATTTTCGATAGCAGCCGCGTTAGCTACAATTTGCAGTCGTATGTTTAACTTCCGACAACATCCTGTTCTCGACCGTTGTCCAACGTTTGTCAGTAAAGACAAGAACTTTAAAATAAAGTTCATCGGTAAAAGTAGAAAGGTACATTAATATACATATTTATAATCAGAAAGAATGTTTTTAATATTATATTTTTTTATAGTTGAACCATCGTGGGCACCATTTCCTCGCTCATCAGTATTATACAGTAACTTATTGCAATAACTGTCAACTTCACATTTGGGGAATTGGACCGCAGGCATACCAGTGTTCAAGTAAGTTAATATTTTTTACAAGTACTGGCTTTGAATGAAATCTTAGTCAAAGGGTTTGTTCTCATGTATGAATAAACTTTCAAGCATGTACTGTTCAATTTTGGCAGCAATATTCCAAATATTCTCGATTTTATAGCCTTTACTATGAACCAGTTGATCAGTCTAATTTTTTAACATATTATTCTAAATACTATTGGCTATTGCATTCATATTGTTAATATCAAAATCCCTTCTGAAAAAATGGTGAATTTTGATATTTTGAGTTTCAGTTAGCACCATTTTGTTAATTTCTTACTTATTATAAAGAATTTTCTTGAGTGCAAAAGCAAATTAACATCCAGTTAACGCTATCTGCTAGGTATTAAATATAAATGACAACACACTCACAGATGTAGCGAATGAAATCGTGTATATGATAACCTTAATGCATGCGTGATAAGTACAATCAAAAATAAGTGCTGCTAAATGTACCTCATAAAATGCATAACATTTACATTATTATACATTAATTACCACTGCTTTAAAATATTGAGCAATTTCATAACAATTTGACACCTAGCAGATAGCGTAAGCTGGAAGTTAATTTGCATTTGCACTCAAGCAAATTCTTTATAATACCGAGCTTAAATATAGCACCTGTGATAAACTATTTTGTATTATTGAAAAGCTTATAAATTAAATAAAAACATTTTTGGTAGAAATTGTTTATGAATCTATAAAATAAATATTAGTGAGTACCTATTGCTTATATTATAGATAAAAATGTTTTGATTCATTCTCCAAGTTACAGTTAACATTATCTGCACAACTAACAGTTTTGATTTATTTATTAATACATATCATATTCAATTGATAAGTGTTGCAAATTGTGTATACATTTACTACCTACTGACAATGATTATTTTTATACAAACACTCAAACACATACCTTGTGGAATGTTTTATAAACAGTTTCAAGTAGGCATTAAGTTTATGTAGTTGAATTTTTTGTTTAGTTCTTAATTAAAGCTAATAATTTAGTGATTATTTCGATATTAATATAAATACAAAAATATAATTTCAATTTGTATTTTTTTTGTCAATTCAGCTAATGAATCACAGTGTAGTCAAAAGCTTTAATTTAATCTATAAAAGGCCTTATAAGAGGTTATGCATATTCAGTTAAATATTGAAAATGAATGTTTTAGGAAGTGTATTGTAAAAAAAAGGAATTACATATGATTTATTTATTGTTCCTTTATGTATGTATAAAAATAAATACATTTAGAAAAAATTACACCTTACGGTGCATGATATCTTCTTTGAATTTCAATGGATTTGAAAAATTCAAAGGGATTTTTGTAAAATAATGTTGTCATTATAGTCTGTCGAACCAAATTTTTTAATTAAAGGGAATAAATAAACAATTAATAATATTTTAAAGTTAATCATGCAGACCATATAGAAAAATGACTCTTTGACTGTTACAAAATAAAATTTTTTAAAATAAATATTCTTAAAACTATAGATAATATTTAATAATAAAATAAAATTAGTTCTGGACGTATGTAACACCTTAATACTTAAGATATATAACTTAATTGTAGGCTTCCTCTTAAAAAGTCTACAATCATTATAAATTCATAGTTCCAAGTAGCTTAGTAATAAATAAATATAAACTAATATTTAAGTGTATTAGTTGTTAAAATCAATTTATTATTATCAGATTGTAATACAAACGTACATCGACACTGCGTACGTTCTTTCGAAGAGAACTGTCCAGGTCCGGTGGTGAAAAAGGATCGAGGCGGTGACGCTATCAGCAAATTCATGGGAAGGATAAGGTCTGATTCAAGAATCACTGGAGATGGGAGTAGGCGGAAGGCGAGCGGCAATTTCCTCATAGGTTAGTTATCTTTTGTTTTTGCGTCATCGAAATGACTGCTGTAATTTTAACTCAAGTTCAAACAAATGTTGCAATAATTAGAACCTATTTGTTGAGTTGGATATTTTTTACAGCTGAAAGGGACAGAAGGTTGCAGGAGGAAGGCGGAGATGAAGTCAACAACGGTGAGTTTATATTTTGTTTTTTAATCTTGCGATTTTTCTAAACATGTATTTTTTTAAATTGTTAGCTATTTTCTGAGAAGTAGGTACAGCGAGATGTTATTTTAAATGTATTAAGGTATAAATTAAACCACCATGTCTGATTACCGGCCGTGCTTTGTTTATAAATTTTTTTTTATTTCTAAAAGAAACGTCCTGAAAACTGTAACTCCATCTAATCTTACTTTATTGAATTCCCAACCCTTCTTTGCATTGCTTATGCTTATAATTAAATATCGACTGTAATTAGTTCAGCTCTCTTTACTTACGTTACTGTATTATTTTACGATGCATCGGTAGATACTTTGAATATTTTATTTTCAAATTTTAAATGTTTTATATTTTACCAAAATAAATTAAAATGTTGATATTTGTTTTTAGTACTTTATCAATATTTCGTGTTGTTTTGAAATAGTCTTTTTTTCCTTAAAATTTTTCTATTAACAATTCAGTAAAATTAATTTTTGTTAGTAGAGATTAAAAATATTTTGTTAGAATGTATTTTATTTCATGTTTCTAAAATTACCAGCCTCACAGACGGCATAAAATATGACCGTTCATGCACCAAAAAATCACATGACCATTTAAGGGTTAAAATATTTAATCAAATTTTATTTAATTTTATGAATTTTAATTTATAAAAATTGTTTGTAATATTATACTCGTAAAAAATACTGTACTTATAAATTGTAATTAACAATTAGGTACTTGTATTGTTATTTTATGATATATGATAATTTATATTAAATAGCAGTTGAAGATCACGGTTCCTATATCGATTTTATTTATGAAACATAAAATATAACTGGTTCTCTAGTCACATTGGGTCAATGCCAACAGGAAGAAGATTTATTACGTATGTTATTGTAAAATATAATTTTCATACGCATTTTTCATTTTTATTTTTAAATATAAATCGGAAAAAATACACCGAATTTTTTTTTACTTCCATGTTTTGAAAGAAATGGAAGTATTGTTATACCGTCGAAAGATCGTATCCGAGATAAGAGCAAATTTTGATTGTACTACCTTCAAAACGTAAAGAAAAGGTGATTTCTGCATGTGTCTGTGTGTAGAATTTTCTTTTGTTGACGATAACTACTGTAAAAATGTACCGATCTGAATTATTTTTGGGGAAAATGTTTGTCTCAGTGAGTACTTCAGACCTATTGATTTTGGTGCTAATTGGATTAGGGGTTTTGAAAATATTCGAAATTTTGTAAGTTTTGAAATTTTTCCTATATAAAGGAAGTAATTTTGTATTGCATAAATAATGAAAATAATGTTTTTAACGGTTCCAGGAAACCAAAAAAGTGTGTAAAATTAAATATTCAAAGGCACTTGTTTTTTCAACTTTACATCAAAATTATGTCTCTATTTCAACAGCATTCTTTTAATTAGTCAGTCACCGTCTAACCTAGTAACTCTCAATGACCCCGTGCACGCTATACGATTAGAATAAACATTAAAGACGTGAGTGACGTTGCAATCGCTCCGGTACGTCACAGTCTAATGTCCGTGCTGACGGTAACGTATGCGATTGTTCCGCTTATACTGTGATCGTACCGGGAACACGACCTACATCGCGATACAGGCGCCACCTAGGTGACACAACTGCTGCTTAAAATAAACTAAGGAGCGCTGCGATATCAAATCAATAAAGGAAAAGGTTGATTTACGGTTTGTTTTCTGATGTCCACTATGTCATTGTTATAAAATAATTGCAGCGGTTTTATTTTTGATACCCGTTGAACCGTTATTTTTTTCGTTTCGGTTTTTGTTCTGGTTCGAGCAAAAAAATATATTTCGATTCGGTTCCGGTTTTCGTTCCGCAAAAAATAACGGTTTTTCCGGTTTTTTCGGTTTTCGGTTCAGCTCCGAGTGATTAATTTAAAAAAAATTATTTGTATTAAAAAAAATGTTCTACCATAATTTAGAATATTTTATGGTACTTGTATGATAGTCCGAACGACAATTGAAGTGGGAAATAAGATTATGTTAACGCGCATATTTTAACATGTACTGAAACGTAAAAACCGATATTTTTATATTCGTTCCGGCAAAAAATAACGGTTTTTCCGATTTTCGGTTCAGTTCCGGTTCGAAGCCCTGCATTTTATCGTTTTTTGACATTGAATTTAAAAGTTACCGATGAAAAAAGTTGTAGGTCACTGGTCTAGTCAGCGAATTTATAATCCACTCTATAGGTGTCCCGTAAGTGAGAACCTATAGAGAAAAATAATATCTATAGGTCCTAACTTACGGAACACCTGTATTATTTGTGAAATGAAAATCATCTTTATTTCGTTCTTTAATAATTAACTATGGAATTTTGTTTTTATCTCGAAATAGCGAAATTGTTTAATATAAGAAAAAATTATAATGGTGTTGTTATCATTTTTAATAAATTAAAATATGATATTCTTATATACCTAGCCTATATAATTGGTGTCATTTTTCTTAATCAATAAAATTCTTAAGAAGATGGTTATAATAAAGATTAAATAATGAACTTTAATACACGAAATAAGAGTATAAAAAAATCACTGCTACAATAATCTTGTTAAAATATTATTTTCTTTTTAAGATAAATAAACTTTATACTAAAAATTCGGGAGACGTTTTTAAAAAAACGACGCCTGAGACGAAGAGATATAAAACAAAAAAAAGCGTGATTCGTGGGACGTACAGGAATTATAATTCCAGCTGGCGTTACTTATTCTCATATATGTAAACAGCACCGCTTAAAACGGTTTAACTACATCGGTTATAGTAAACCCGGATTATAACAGCGATTAAACGTATACGCCATAGGTGTCCAACCTTTTGAACTTTGTGGACCGCATAGATCAGAATATAAAATTGAGGACCTTTTTTTTTAGTCGTACTAATTTCAATATAAATTTATTATTCAATTTTTTTTTTAATTATCCTCTCGGGCCGCACCAAAGATCCTCGAGGGCCGCGGGTTGAACAAGCTTGGTATACACTATAACAAAATATTTCATTTTTTTATTTTGGTTTTCGTCGACGGATTTTTTTTTATAAATCAGACATTTTTTGATAAAATACATACCCAATAAATTATTGTTGTCTACAAAACAGTTATATCAAAATAAATCATTAAATGTCGACCACCCAGGGTTAATTTAAAAGCACCGTTTTAATTATTATAGTTCTTATAGTATGTATAATATATATTATTAGATTAAAAGAAATTATTATTATTTTTATATCCAAAAGCTTGTCCCCGCTTTCAGCTTCCTGCTATCTATAGGATCTACGTTTTTAAATTCATTCATTAATATTATTAAAAACAACATAATAATGAAGTAGGTTCTAAAACCTAGTCTGCCTCGAATAATACTTGTATGAGTTGTTTTCATAACGAAACATAAACATTAATCATTTAGCAGAAAATAAAAACGCCGGTTTACGAACCCATTTAACTAATTACGAAACGTTATTTGAAGACGTTTTATTCGCTAATTATATGCCTTTCATTTTTCTCTACGGACAGCGTTTTTTATTTTGTTTTAACGCTAACCTTATTGTCATACTCTATTTTGCACGTTTTTCCTTTATATAAATAATGGTCTTACCGTTGGGAGATTATTGTTGAAGCAAATAATATGATTTGAAGCCCCATTTTATCGTATTAGTGTTTTAATTTTCCAGCCCTTTTTCTTGTTAACGTACTTAATTAGTGTTAAAGTGACTTGACGTCAATTTAAAATTCATAACATAATTTTGTGATAATTTATTTTAATATTTTTTCCATAGAGCAGGTATACCTATGTATATTTTGTATATATATTATATTAATAACTACATTTGAATTATAGTGTTCATATTTGGCTGACTCACTTTCTTTGTCGTTTAATTTGGCATCAGTTTAAAGAATTTTGACGTAATATATAATTAATATAATAATTATATCTGCGATTTAAAAAAAAATTATTTATGTTCGATGCCTGACCTATTCAATATCTATATAAGGTGATTGTTTAGATAAAATGTTATTATAATTGTACTAAAAAATAAAATATATAGAATATTTCTAGTTATTTTTAAAACGGAATTTAATTTATATAAAATACTAGCTGATACCCGCGGCTTCGCTCGCGCGGATTTCTAAACTCACACCCCCGTAATTACAACCCTCCATAAATGACAGGGGATGAAATATGAAATTTTACTTTTTTTTCATTATACAAAATCGTAAATATCTCGGTTCCGATAGGGAGTTGTTTTCCTCCTTAAAACCCCCGCCTCCGTAGTAATTTTCCTGCCGGATCGAATAAAACTAATTGCAACCTTCCATACGTGACAGGAGATGAAATAAAAAAAAACATTTTTTTACCATACAAACTTTTACACCCCCTTTTACCCCCGTAAGGGTTGAATTTCGAAAAATCCTTTCTTAGTGAGTACTTCCTTAATATATATAAAGCTCAACGTCTCTCTGTCTGTCTGTCTGTCTGTCTGTCTGTCTGTCTGTCTGTCCGTTAGTTACCTTATCACTCGAGAACCACTTATCCGATTTACGAGTTTTTTTTTTTAATTCATAGGTACGTTCTCTGGCCAGGTTATAGGCTATATTTTTTTACGTTAGGTAACATAACAACAAAGCAGTGACGATAACAGTAAATCAAGTCGGAAAAAATTTTGCCGTCGGCGCGCTGTTTTGTAATACGCTGCCTAAACCGTTCAATATAGAACAAAATAATGTATTAAAGAATTGTGTAGAATCAAAAGTTCTACAATTAAGTCAGCGACACGATATGTCTAACTTTTATATTTAAGCCACAATGACTGCTTTTATGTTACAAAAAAAACATAAAATATTTGGGTTTTGTTTACATGGACTTATGACCTGCAAAACATTAATCCTTATCGAAATAAATGATTTCATCGTCATAAGTACTTAATGTAGATATAGTTTGCCATTTACAGCATCCAATTTGGTCGTATAGTTTAGAAAATATCTTAAAATATATTTATAAAGGTAACATTTTAAATGTATGGTGTCGTGCCGCATCGAAGCGATGTACATCAGACTGGATTCGCTTACGTTCGGTAGATATTCGGAGTCCCTCGGCTGACGTTTGAGTTAATTTTGTTTTCAATAATTAACATTTAAATTTAAACAGAACACAAATTATTTGTACTTTTTTCTTCTGATTCGTTTTTGTTAGGTAATTTAGGTATTGATAAATTATTATTACAATAATAACTAATCGTGTTTGTACTTAATTAATTAAACTATATTTTTCAAAAATCCTAAACAATAATTCCGTAGTCTACGCGAGCGAAGCCGCGTGGGCCCAGCTAGTATGTCATAAAATGAAGACACTCCTGAAATTTCACGTTTCTAGGTCCAAGGGTTTCGGCTCGGCGATGATAAATCAGTCAGTCAGGACATGTTATTATATGTATAAGTATATAGATTACCTAGGTATAATTTTCATTCTGTTCATTTTCCTGAAATGTTTTTTCAAGATACATATTCGTTTATGTATAATACTGTATTTTTAAAAAAACTGCGATGACCAACAGCATTTTATTGCAATAATTTTATTGATTTAATCAATATATTTTTAAACATACATATATATCAAATTAAAAGGTTAACCATATGAGAATACTTTATCGGTGTTTATTAAAATTATTCTATATTAAATTAAGTACCTTTGATGAATTTATCACGAGCAAGCACTGTGCATTTACTTGGCAGATATAATTTTTTCAAGCATCCTTTTCAATGCTAATTTAACTGACCTATTACGAAATTAATATATTATAATTACGATTTCTATAGAATCCACTTTTGTTTGTTTCAAATGGGTTAATTGGTTACAAGTGTGTCGGATAATGGAACAGTCGGGATTCACAAACTTATATTTGTGTGTATAGTGTATGTTTGTATTATGCAGATAAGAGAATGCAGGTTTTGGTTTATTTCTGGCCGTGTTGCAACGTCTAAGAACCTCAAACACTTACATACGTGTACCGCAGCCTACGTGTTGAACATTTTCAATTAAACAGTTGCAAATGATGTATATTTGTGGATTTAATGCAGTAAAGCGTCGATTACATTGAACGAGTTTACAAGCTACAAGCCAGCTTGTTTACAAGCTGCTGCTTGTAAACTCGCTCAGTGTAATCATGTTCACTAGCTAACAAGCTGCTTGTAAATAATCTGCTACAAAAGATGAAAGCCGGACTACTTTACTCGCTGGCTTGTAGGTTTGTTAGCTTCTTAGCTTCTAATGCCGTGTTTAGACCGAAAAAACAAAACAGCAACATCGTGTCTCTTTGACAAAAGTGCAATAAACCCTATGCATTTTTAAATACGATGTGTTTTCAAACACTTTGGTCTAAACACGGCATTAGCTTGTAAACTATCCGTGTGTCATCATAGTAGATAGTTCGCTAGCTGCTAGTATCTCGGTGATTCCTGGTTTCAGTGTCTATAAAATGTATTCATAACATGTGCTTTACTCGCTAGCTAGTTGGCTACTGAGCGAGTGGAAAGTTTTGTGTGTCTTCATCACTATCTTACAAGCTAACAAGTCAGCTTGTAACAAGCTGGCTTGTTAGCTTGTAAATTCGCTCAATGTAATCGACCCTTTAGGAAACTTTGGAGTTTTTGAGATGATATGTGTGTGAACAGGGGTGGATTTATTGTTTCTTATAAAATTTATTGATACAGTAGAACTCCTATAAGTTCTAAGCTACGGCACCTAAAATTCTCGGAATTAGAACCTATGGGGTACCCCTTCCATCACAATACCGATCTAATTAAATGAAAGGGAATAGCTTTCTCTCTCTCACACTACTCAGAGCGATCTAACATAACCCACGTGAGACTCTGGTGGTAAAATTGAAAAGTTATCGGACAGTTCATCATTTGTAAAATATGGCGTCTTCAGAAAAAGATATAGTGACTATATTTGTTTTATTTGAATACTAATGTAGGTATTTGATAACATATTGTTTTTTTTCCTCTGTAAATTCGCTTAAGCTTATATGTACCTATCAAAAAAAAAATCGATCGCACCGAGGATCGAATCCGGCCATTCACGGTTGTTAGCCTGTAGCGCTAACGGCCGAGCCACCGCTAGTGTTTCGTTCGATTTCTACTGGACATGTAGGTACACAATACGTTTAAACGAATTTACAGAGGAATTTCATAATTTTTTTTCTCGTTTGTTTACGAGTTTTCCATCAAACGGCTTGGTGTGTAGGTTTGTCCATGCCACTACAACAACCCTAATTTTTTTTAAGCAAATTGGTGCGACAAGGATCTGGTGGTCCCATTGTTAGTAAAAAATTGAAAATCTATTATTAGAAAACTTGCACTTTGGATCTTGCTGTTGATTTCCACATCCATGCCTCTATACTAAATGCAGTGCGCTTAACCGGATAGTGCACTTAGTGATGGGCTTCCGGTGTTGAGTTCCCGCGTTCTCCCGCCAGGCGGCGGTCAGATGATCGCGTCACCGTGGTTGTAATGAATAATGCCTTAATTGCATTCGCCCTGGTTACTACAGCGCACTCTTGTGTTGAATTAATATTCGGTTAATGGATGGGTAAATGTTTTCCTTAATTTGCGATCGATTGATGGGATTATTTTCAGCACGCGCGTGTTTGTGTTTGTTCATGTTCGTTGACGGTGTTCTATTTACGTTGTAATAGAATTTCTGGATGTAATGTAATATGCAGTATCTGATGGTTTGGATATTATTGTATTTTTACGTATAGCGTTAGTGCACAGATGCGTACTAAGAATTATTTGATAGATAGATAGAAAAATATTTATTCATAAAATATATAAAACAAGTTAAAAAAGGGAATACATATTCATAACATATACATTCGTACACAAAAACATACATATATACTAGGGTGCTTTTTTTTGCGACTTTTTTTTTTTTCACTCCCACCTCAAAATTTTCTTGGAAATACCTCAAAAAAAATTCCCTGAAAATTTGAGCCCTTAATATTAATATTAAGTACTCGCTCTCAGCGTTTAAAGATTTCCCATTGAAAATACACGTAAACTTGAACTTTTTTTTTTTTACTTTTTATAGCTCAGAGGCATTTTATCCTATTTGAACGTTTGAAAAACCAAATTACGCAGAATTAAATGTTCTATAAAAGTATTTATTGCAACGAAACTGTAACTTACAAGGGTGAGACAGTACAGGTGATTAAAGTCAAATTTTTCATGAATTTCTTGTTTTTTTATTGTTATTTCATAAATGGCTGAAAATACAGAAAAAGTTTAAATAAAAAAGTTGTAGCAAATTCAATTTTCTTCAAAAAAGATCCTGAGCATCAAATCTCTATTATTGATATTTTTCAAGATAATAAGCTTTTTGTTTTTTATGATTTACGATTTTCATGAATTCGCGACTCTAATTATTAAAAACAATTTTTTTTTAAAGTTATTATTTACTTTTTCAAAGTCAAGAAGAAAAGAAGAGGTAAATAACCTCAAATAGATGTTCTTTATGTTCATGAAAATCGTAAATCATAAAAAACAAAAAGCTTATTATCTTGAAAAATATCAATAATAGAGATTTGATGCTCAGGATCTTTTTTGAAGAAAATTGAATTTGCTACAACTTTTTTATTTAAACTTTTTCTGTATTTTCAGCCATTTATGAAATAACAATAAAAAAACAAGAAATTCATGAAAAATTTGACTTTAATCACCTGTACTGTCTCACCCTTGTAAGTTACAGTTTCGTTGCAATAAATACTTTTATAGAACATTTAATTCTGCGTAATTTGGTTTTTCAAACGTTCAAATAGGATAAAATGCCTCTGAGCTATAAAAAGTAAAAAAAAAAAAGTTCAAGTTTACGTGTATTTTCAATGGGAAATCTTTAAACGCTGAGAGCGAGTACTTAATATTAATATTAAGGGCTCAAATTTTCAGAGAATTTTTTTTGAGGTATTTCCAAGAAAATTTTGAGGTGGGAGTGAAAAAAAAAATAGTCGCAAAAAAAAGCACCCTAATATATACACATATTAAATAAACAAAATTCTAATTTAACAATACAAATTATTAAGGTATTTCTCGGGGAAAAACAAGGTACGCTATATGTTAGAAAAGGAAAAAAAAGTGAAGTATAAAATCAAGATAGCAATGGAAAATACTTGAGATTATTTATATTAACTCCAATTATATTAATTTAGTTTTTCTCAAAATTTCATAAATTTCTTGATCTTCCTTCGCATAAAATTATTTACTTTTTCATTGAAAATCCGCTTAAAATATCGTAATCCTTATACTCGCAATGTTAAATTTGTTATTTTATTTTGACGATATCTTCGCTCACAGATGGTCAATCATTTTAAGATTTTGAATGGAGCTTCTAATAACCTTTTTTTAGTTTTTTTTACAAAATTTGAGCTTACTCTTGAATCTTTTAATTTTTCCGAGAAATACCTTAAAGAAACGATCACGCTATCAACAAATGACACATACTGAATGTTTTTTGGCGAAACAAATATATGTATTATCTGTGATATTAAATGTGTTGCTTTTTATCATGGAAGAATTATTGAAATTTGTTCGTATGAAATATCCAGAAACTTGAGTCGTTCAGAATTTTTAAAATTCCAATTTTTTATAAAAAACCGAAAAACGAAAATTTTTTTCTCAAAAAGTTTCGGAAAATTCTACTGGAATATTCCCCTTTAACTATAAAAAAAATGTACAGTGAAATGCAGAAGTGGTCGTCCAGTTTTCATACAAATTCGCTTGTCACAAACTAGTAAAGCTAGTAAATTAGTAAGCCCCTCCTATTTGATTATTATAAAATGTAAATCACTTCTCCATGTACTAATCAAAGACAGTTTAAAAACTCATTTGCTAGATAAAAAAGTACTCTTCGTTTATAGTACTCATATATATTTGTGCTATTAAATCATTATGTAATCTATTGAAAATTGTATAGGTAAATTTTGTGGCAATAAATATTTGATATTCCGAATTTTAGTATTTAAATATGTTAAACATGATATAAAATTAATTAATGTAATGGACGTATATTTTTGTTTTTATTTAAAATAATGTAACTATATAAGCTCTGCCCTAGAAAAAGATAACCGATGATGTTTGTCTTAATATTTTCAAATCTGTTGTAAGCGATGATTCTGACCTTTACGGTGGCAGACAACTTCTGAAGCCCACAGTACTTTTAAATCATATATCTGAATGCAAATTCTAAAAGCAACTTTCAATTGTTAATTAGTACACTTCTACCCAGTATTTGTAACAAAGTTTTGTTCTATCTTCACACTAATATGATTTTAAACAAGGTATACGCACAATTTACAAAATAAACACTGTATCAACTTTGTATATATAAAAGCAATAAATGCTAAACTTAGTTCATTAAAACTTTAAAGTTGTTTACAGATAGTATAATATGCGATTAAAATTACAACATTTCAAATATGCGTATATGTATGATTTTCTAATAATAAATAGGTATCAATTATTCACAACTAAAGAATTTCCTTGCATTCTTAGACTCATAGACTATTATTTAATGACGTCAGCGATATGTATGAGTGAACAATTCGACTAACTATATTTTTATTGATTTTATAACTTTTGTATCAGAATATTTTATTTGTGTTTATTACCTTTTCTCGAATGTGTGATTTCTCAGGAGAGCGATTTGAAAGTATGAAATGTACCTGTTTTGTTCAGATATAAAGTTCAATTATGTATTTATCGAATGAATCAAGGTACAATGAATAGACAACGAAGGATACAAAACTAAATCGGAATTGGTTTATCAGAAAAAAAGTCAAAATAGCCAGCTATCATGTTTATTACCAAAGACTAGGGTGACCAGATTTTAGTTTTTGTAAACCCTGACATGTAAATGAAGACCCCGCCCCCCTTTTTTACCTCTTTTATTTTTTTTTTCATAAAATGTATCACCCTAATCTGCACTTTTGCGCCCCCTGCTCTATTTGACAACCTTTTTTTACTCATCATTTTTTGCAAAACCCGGAGAAATTACACCGAAACCTTGAGCCCGGAGAACCAATATGGAAATCTTGAGACTCTGGGACAAAAACCTGAGACCTGGTCACCCTACCAAAGACTTAAAGTTATTAGGGATATGACTTATATATTGCGGATACGGTTTTTTCGTTGTTTCGTATTCGGATATGATTTTTACGGATTCGGATAACAAATGGAAACTATTCGAAATAGTTATTTCGGATACGGACAATCGATTTTATTTTGTTGAGCTTTTTGCTTTTGACTATAAACATTTTTGATATTTTCAGCAGGGATTTGAATTAACCTGAACTCGAAACCTGAAAAAACTCGTATTTTTTATTAACCTGAACCCGAACCGAACCGTTATATTTCAAAGTCAACGAAACTGAACCTGAATAGGAACCTTTTCATGGATAACCGGTAACCATATATTTTTAAAGGTTCAATAAATTATTTTTAATATTTTTCTCCAAAGGTTTTTAAAAGATATAAAATATATTAACTAGAAATCTTGGTATGATGTGAGTTATCAAGTCGATCCACTCCTAAAATTTACATATTTCTTACTTTCATTTTTAATGCTATAACTGAATTACCTTTCAATTTGATAAAAAAATCTGAAAAGTAGAGATTTCATTTTTCGCCCTTTTTTCTAGCCATTTTTTTAGCCTTTTTTTTCTTCAGTAAATGTAATATTTGTTTATATTGTTTTTTTCGAACAAAATAATTTTCTTTCAATTACAAACTAGAACCCGAACCCGAATCTAAACCCTGAAAAAACGGGTTTTAAACCCGAACCAAAATTTATATTTGAACCCGAACCGAACCCGAACCACAAATAAATTCCTGTTCAAGTCCCTGATTTTCTGTAAAGCACATTTAGAGTAGAAAATATTTTTATGGAATTATTTAATGTAATAAACTGAATTGTTTAGTATAATTTATAAATCATATTTCAAAAGGATACCGAAATAGAATGAACATTGAATCGCAATATAATCTGACCCCTTATATTGAATTGGAAAATACAAAATACCTAGAAGCCAAAAATAATTTAACTTTTGATATTATTGAGTGAACTCGTATATTTGTCCATACTACCTACCTACAAAGTTTTTAACAGTTATTCATTAATGTTATAAACATTTCCATCATCAAATCTAGATTAAAACTCAGATGATTATACGTCTTTTGAATTTGGTTTATTCGTTTGAAATATTTTCTCTTTGAATAATTATGTCTAATTCAACCGACAAACGCTTCTACAGTTCATTTCGTTTGACTTTTTGTTACTGAATGCTACAATAACTTTTCAGTGATTTTCTTAGGTTTTTCTTTTATTTGTAAGTATATTTTTAGAACTTCTATACGTGCTTGTGTGGTCGATTTGAATGAAAATGTCAAAATAAAATTTACCTAGGTGTTTCTTATATTTATTTTCTTAAAATACTCTTGATACATAGGTAGAGTAAAGTCGGTATATATGGAATACCGTTCTTGTTTGAGGTAATAAAACTTTGGTTTATTATTTAAAATCAGCCCTTATCATTTCATTGAAAAGAGAATTTAATCGACCAGGCAAAAATAGAACAGAAAATCAACCTCTTAAAAAAATTACGTGTATTATGGACCAGAGTGTTCCATAATACAGGATTATTTACATTAGGTGGTTAAAAAATGTGTTTAAAAAATATATTTAGTTGTTTTTATTTCAAAATTTTGTTGCCACTGTTAAAAAATTGGTTAGTGCCAAGGCAACAGTTATTACGTGGATTAAAAGCACTATACATACGGTCAAACCTTATACCTGCATTTTTAAACAGCAATATAAACAATTGAATACAATAAATATTTAAGCTAACTTATCTTAATAAACATAAATAATCAAAAATGGAAAATTTCATTAAATTGCTCTCAATGACGTATCAATAAAACACTGGCATGTCAACTGGCGTAGGTGTAAGCTTAAATACATATTAACTTTGTGTTTATAAAATTTAAAATAGAACAGCAAAAAGAGGTTTCCATATTACCCTCCTGTTCTATATATTATGCTGATTTTATTCTACTTTAATTTTATTTCTATTCAACTGTCAATGTTGAATAGAAAAAAAGTACAAAGTAATTTTCCCGACTTATAAAGGTGTTTTATATAAATATAAAATTCAATACATTTATTGCTGTTTCTAGTTTCTACGTGAATATTCTTAATGTTAGTTTTATAATCCTCTGCGAACATTACATTTAATATTTATGATCTTCGATAAAATTTCATTATTCTGTATGAAAAGATTTTTTTATAATAGTTCATTTTGCTGCCATTCATATCAGTTAAAATACCTTTAAAACGTCGATTCTCCTATGTCGATTATATCCACAACAGTTTCATATTGTGAGGTTGCATTTAATGTCTACATACTGTAAATAACAGCGGTTTTTAAAACGTGGTTTATGAATTTCATGTTTTTATACTAGGTTATATGAAATTTATATAGTTATTTTTATGTTATAATTATTTAAAACTCTGTGAATGTTTACCCTTGCATTTTCTCTTTATTCATCATAAAATTGTAAATATTATGGACCTCCGCTATTGATATATCAAAATTAAAAAAAAAGAAACACCCCTTTGCAACCCCTCAGTGGTAGAATTTTGGAAAATATTAAAATACGTGTTTAATTATTTGTATAATAGAGTATTTATTTATTTTAAGTTCCAAGTAAATCCCTCCAAAAAACTTTTACACTCCCTTTTACCCTCGTAGGAGTTGAATTTCGAAAAATCTTTTCTTAGTGGGTACTTACGTCATAAAAGGAAGACACCCCTGAAATTTCACGTTTCTAGGTCTAGAGGTTTCGGCTCGGCGATGATGAATCAGTCAGTCAGTGAAGACATGTTTTTGTATGTATATGTATATAACCAACATTTTAATGTTCACTGGTATACATTTCCTCCCCCGCCTTTACCTTGCATTGAATTGCATCGTGGGTGCATTCATACACGCGACCCCTGTGTTTCCGGGGTTGAGCGGCCGCAACCCCTGTCGTCGACACGTCCCACAGTAATTGGAAACAAGTGCACATCGCTCCAACCCTCACGGGTGTCTGCAATGCAAATGTAGCAGTAGCAAAAGTAATAACTGATCGTCCTGAATCCTGTGCGATTCTTTATCTCTGACAAGGAATTCTATTTGTATTTTAGTTATCAATTGTTTGTT
Organism: Sialis fuliginosa; assembly: GCA_961205875.1. Taxonomy (NCBI): domain Eukaryota; kingdom Metazoa; phylum Arthropoda; class Insecta; order Megaloptera; family Sialidae; genus Sialis; species Sialis fuliginosa. The sequence goes on from OY540809.1 coordinate 6,562,826, forward strand.
ATATTTTAGTATTGCATAAATTTACGTCTGACGTCACTACAAAATTGTGTTTTCTACATATTCTGCAATTTTTACAGCTTCGTCAGGGTGTCCACTTTCTGGAAAGTCAGGGAAAAATCAGGGAAGCCTAAAGTGGTCAGGGAAAGTCAGGGAATTTCTTTAAAATTCTGAAAAGTTAGGGAATTTATTGAATTTTTTTTTTGGAAAGTCAGGGAATTTATTATATCTGGGAAGTCAGTAAAAAAGTGTATACATTTAAGTTGATATTTAAGTAGTGACGTTAAAATATTCATTTTAATTCTACATCGTGAGTTCCGGCCGGAATTCCGGTATACCTCTATTGAAAACAGTTGGGCAGTGGGAATTTATACTTTTGAATACCCCGGTAACACCGGATCAGTTAAATAAATAAATAATTCACGTTCGACAAAAATGTACTCGCACACACGGCTGTTTTATTGTAATTCTGATATTTCACAAGCCAAAACAGCTTAAGTCAGTAAAATAAATTTTTCATGAGTTTATGTTAATTCGTCTTATTTGAATAGCTCTTTCAGGAAAATTGGAGAAAAAGGTCCGTAAAATGAGAGAAAAAAAGGTATAAAATATAATAGGGTGTTTGACTAGAAAGATTTGTACATTTATTTATTTTGTATATGTTTGTTAGCCACCGTTTTTTATATTTAAATAAATATAAATACATTATTTGATCGTGTTCAAACAATTGGGATATTCTCTACCCCCCCCCCCCCCCCCCCCCAAAAAAAGCACATAATTTACTTAATTTCAGTGTTGATGAAAAATGTGAGATACATTATAACTTTATTTTAATATAACAATATTATTATTTATTTAAATATAACTGGCAAAGAGGTAAACATGAATATATTAAAAGCGCGACTGCTAAAAAGTAATTATTTTTATTATGAAAAATTATGTAGGCGACTTTTCTCTTTTCCGTGAAAATGTGTAAATTCACTTGAATGTTTTTTTTGTAATTCAACTCGTGCCGAGATTTTATTAATATACGAGTATTGTTTTGTACATAAAGTTTTTTTTTCTACGACATACATGTGTTATAAAAGTAAACTTTTACTATACTGAAAGTAACTGAACGTAATAAATTCTACGTATTTTTCAAACAAAGCTGTTTATTAATGTTAACATACCTAAGGCCGTAATATAATATACAGTAGTACAGCCAGCGGAAAAATTGTAATTAAAATAAAAATTGATGCTACGGGACTTGCTTATATATACGATGTATGTAATGTTTCTAATTATATATGTAAAGCATTAACTAATATTATATACTACTTTTAGCAAATATATTTTTTTCAGTTCGCCCCATTTCGAAAATAATTGAAAAATTCAAAAATTGACAAGATTAAACATTCGTTTCCGGTTGTAAGATCGTTTTCAAAAATAGGTTTTATTCCCAGACAAAAATTAATACTAAATATAAATTCCAATCTTCTATTTCCGATATACGATATACTTTGCTCGAGAGCAAAATATATGATTTTACAACCCTTTATCCGTTACGAGACGAAATATTCAGATTTTTCTTTTTCGCTATTTGTATATTATACAAAATCGTAAATATCTCGGTTCCTATTCGAGGCAATGGGTCATTTTTTCCCTAAAACTCCTACAGTCCTGTAGGATTTTCCCCGCCGGATCGAATGAGATCAATTGCAACTCTTAATCTGTGACAGGGAGCGAAATGTTGAAGGTTGGCTATTTGTATAAAATCCTATGAAAATTAGCTTTACATTTTTTATGCTAATACATTTGAGAGTTTAGAGTTGGAGGGGGTAGGGGGGGGGGGGGGTAAAAGTCATTATATTATAAAATGGATTACATGAGTTATCTATTGGTTTTTTCGTTATTGCTCTATGATTATTAGCTTCAGAGATGTATGCTTTCAAAGTGACATATTTTCTTTACATTCGTGTTTCCGAAGTTATTCCCTAATGTTGCCGGGGATGACGTAGCTCTTCTTAAAAAAAAATTTACCGGAAAATCCAATTTTTTACATAATTTTGTATTTGTTAGCTTAGCTTTTGTTCGAGATCAAATTCTTTATATTTTTATATATTCGTCTTTTTTAACAGCGTCTATAGACAACATCAAAACGGATATAACTAAAAAGCATTAGCGTTGCCTATTGACTTACATTTCACTATTTCATCCTTTAACGCCTAAAAACCATACAAACCACTCACAAAACCATGTCAAGTATTAATTAATCATTATGCGCGTCAATATCATTTAGCATTTCAAGTGCCCACTTTTCACTTTGGCTGTACGTATATACGCGGAAGCTCACAATAGAAATAGGTTACGTGGATTCGTGAGTAGCTTTACCTCGGAACTTTGACAGAGTTTGTAGTGCTTCCTCTCCACGTGTTCCTCGATACAATGGGTTGTGCAGGAGGAATGGGGCTGGAGGTATCTAGATACAGGGGTTTCCGTCGTCTAGACTGCTGCAGGGGTGTCGCAACCGGCGTTAATTTGTGTCCGTAAACAATATTTTATATGGTGTGAGAAAGTTCGCTCAACTTGTTTAATGTTTTCGTTTTTGTATGTTATTGAAAATTTATGTTTCTAGTTGTTTATTTTGTTATTTTTAAATAGACTTTCTGGAAATCGAACATTTGATTTTAAATATACTTTTTCATTAATCAAATTATTTTTAAAATAAGCTACATTAATTGATTTAATTAACTAACTCAACAAATTTAGGAGCGTTCATTAATTATTATTGTTAGTACATTTGATGATGTGAGCCTAAACTTATTCTAGTTTTAGGCTTTTTAACAGTAAAATCCCCATCAAAATCGGTTTTTATAGTTTTCGAAGTTAATAGCCACTCAGGTAAACAAAAATTCTAAAACCTATAAAAATTAATTATATTCCTTGCAAAAAGACGAATAGAATCAAAAAAACATATGTACTATGGGCTTCAGAAGTCGTCTGCCACCGTAAAGGTCAGAATCGCATACAACAGATTCGAAATATTAAGACAAACATCATCGGTTAATAAAAACACAAAAATACGTATTAGTTTTATATCAAATTTAACATATTTAAATACTAAAATTTGAAATATCAAATATTTATTGCCACAAAATTTATTTATACAATTTTCAGTAGATTACATAATAATTTAATCCCACAAATGTATATGAGTACCTATTATAAAAGAAGAGTACTTCTTTATCTTGCAAATGAGTTTCAAAATACCTGTCTTTGTTTGGTACATGGAGAAATGATTTAAATATTATAATAATTAAATGGGAGGAAAATACTAAGTTTATGATATGTGAATTTGAATGAAAACTGGACGACCACTTCTGCAATTCACTGTACATATGATAAAGATAAAAAATAATATTCAAATTTTAGTTTGTGAAGAAATACATTCCTAATTTGATGCACTTGTTTTCCTCTAAAATAGGTTCAAATTATGTATGTATGTAAGAGATATTTTATTAATTCTAATAGTACAGGCAATGAAGATAAAAATTGCCCTGTTTTTGGAACAAATTCGGAGTGCGATGAAATTTGGTACCCATATAATATCCATAATAGTACGTCTGTACACAAAAGTCCCCATCCATAGGCCTTGTGGAAAAAAAATTATAGCCATTTGAAGTTTAATTTAGTTTTTATTGAATAACTTTAAGAGAAATAAAGATACCGAGACGTGCATTATAAAATTTTCAAAAATATTTTACGTACAGACGTATGTACTGTTATGGATACTATATGGGTACCAAATTTCATCGCACTCCGAATTTGTTCTATTTAAATCCCTTCGTTGTCTGTACTATAAACATACATGTGAATATTTCATAATTCAAACCGCAGATTTATTATTTGTTGTTTTAAATTCTGGCAAGAACTTTGTCTTAAGTCATGTTTTTCATTTTTGGGTAACAAATTTTGTACACACTTGTTCCTACGAACTGTCTTGATGTCAAATTGGTAATTAATTCTATAATTGGAAACATTTGACTCCGTAAAACGTGCTCCTGTTTTATTTTTCGGTACAAATATAAAGACATAAAATCACCCTACCTATTAGTTTATTTCGTTACCTTTTTAACGTGATATTGTTAAGGTTTAAAAGCGGTTAAAACTGTTCTGAATTCTGATGAAACCTCCTATTTATAATTTATAATGAATTGTGTGCCACTGAAGTAATACAATTCAATTTATAACTTTAAACATAAAATATTTTAAGTTATTTTAAACAGTTTTTTGCTCTCCTCGAAATGTCATTTCCACCACATAGGAGGTATCATATAATTAAATAAATAACAATTCTGTTATTTTAATTATAAATGATGTCATTTTTAAGTATTTAAATTATTCATATGTGGATATAGTTTAAGATATATTAATTTAACCTTTAAATTTTGGGAATTCCTTTTTTATTTATTTATTTCTTAATACTAGATTATTTTTTATTACTGATATGAAATGACCTGTATCTTGTATAAAAAATATAGAATAATACGTTAGTCATGTTCAAATTTAAATGTTATTTATAAAAATTCACTTTAAAAAAATAATATAATCCACATTTTAATATAATTATTTACAAAACATTATATTGTACGTCTGATGATTATAGCTAACTAAACACATAATATGCTGATGTATTATTAAATACATTTTAATAATATATTTTATAGTTAAACAAAAATTATTTTTTGTGTTTACAGCATGTATGTATATTTATTATATACTAGCGCATTAGACCCGGTATTACCCGGGAATATTAATTTAATTAAACATAAAATAATCATGCCAACTCAATATGAATTCTTTATTCCACGGCTACTATTTGTTTTTATATTTATAAATGACAGTTGTATGGAAACAAAACACGACTTGATAAAGATTTTTTTAGTTTTTTGATGTTAAATTTTAGTTTTTCATTAAATATTAATAGCCACGAACATACACAGAAAAATTATCTAACTACTGGTGAAAACCGCATTGAAATCGGTTCAGTAATTCCCGAGTTTATAATCCATATACAAATGAGCATTCATTTTTATATATAGAGATATCTGTAATATCTATTATCAAAGTAATTATAATGAATACGTTTAAAAAGTTTGAAAACCACTGATAGCCGTTTAATATGCTTTTATATTTCCACGGTCTCCCCAGATCATATTTGCGGCTCTATTTTTAATTTAATCGAATAACTCGACGTCGAAACACGTGTGTAAATTTATAGTTGTGTTTGGGTTCATAAAAAATCCCGCCTAATTATTGTGACACAAAGAACTAGAACAAAACGATTTGGGTTGTCTAATTTTTTTGATTGTGACCGTTTGGTGAAATGTATGGACTTTTGTTTATTATTGGGTAGACTTAAATCTTTTTGCATATTAAAAATTCTATTTATTGAAGAAAAATAAACATGCATGTTTTCGATTCACATAATCATCATCAGGCTGTTAGAAAAGAAGATAAAAATAAGAAAGGTGTTACGTTATCTCAAATTTAAATGTTAACGGAATATTTTGAATACACAATAATATTTTAATGACACCACATTTATTATTACAGTGGGACCTCTTTAGTACGTTTTTCTCGTTAATACCTACGTGTTTTCCTCTCAGTCCCTTCAAAAACGTACTAACGACGTTCCACTGTAGTTAGCCATTTACCATTTATCTTTATGATAACGAAATATTAATTATCTGGAATGTATTGTTTTATTATTAAAATCGGTAGATGCAATATTTGATTTCAATTCTCGTTAAATGATTCTCAATAAAGTTTTATGAAAGCTTAAGTAACTGATGTTTTATCATTAGATTACTTATTCGATGGTAGTAAATACTAGCAGAATCCAAATAACAGGATTATTCTAAACGGATTTTTACGATCATCCATTCTATTCTGTTAGAATCGAAATGAACTCCATAAAATTCATAGTAAATGTCGTGTTACCATTTTTATTATTTATATAAATGAAATTATTACCATTGATTAGATATTTTGCTTCCTCACAATATCGAAGATACGAGAAACTTTGTGGTCGTTTCAGATTGAGAAAAAAAAATGTTCTCCGATTTCAGAATTTTAAATTGATTTATCCGTTTCACGTCAAGACAAACATTTTTCGTTCCGTGACTCATGAACCTCTGAACCGATATTATTGAAACTTGGTCGGATGGTTGGGTCTGGCTTGAGGACGGTCCCATTTCAAAATATAATAATATGTACGGGGGAAGGGTGACATCCCAAAATATTTATTTTTTCAATATATATTATATCTATATATTATAGAATATTTTTTGTTAGCATTAAATTTCCTATAATATGGGTCTACAACGTTTGTTGTAAAATATTCCCTTGCCAAGATTTATCTCAATTTATTTTAAAAATTCGTGTTTTGTTTTTCTAAATTGATATTTGCTTGGACAAATGAAATGTCGTTTTGACGTTTTAAATGTAATTTTGAAGTTTGCATAAATTTAGATTTAGATTGAAATTGTCAAAAAATTTAAAATATACGAAAACATAATCAGGTGCGTTTTAAGAAAAATTTCGAACTAATATTTTTTAGTAAAATTGTATAAAAATTAAATGGTTAACCAATTCCAGGCAATTTATCTACAGACGGTTTTTATTTAAATTGTTCAATAATCTTTGATGAATTTAGCACGAAGGAGCACTGTGCATTTACTTGGCAGATGTTTTTCAATTGATACTTAAAACCTACGCGTTTGTTTTTCACAGTTTCAAGAAGGTTTTCAATTAAATGAAGCTCCAAATGTCATTGTGAACATTTTCTCAACGATTTATTTTGTTTTGAAAAGCTCGTTGAAAATGTACCAGCTCACAAGAAGTGACGTTTAGCATTCAGACCACGACAGTTCTCGTGATAAATAAAAGTATCCTTGTAATTTTTCAATTTTAGACAGCGACTTTTTCTTGGCATTGTTTTCCAATTCTAACAAACAAAAGGTCATACATGTGTTCTATCGTTTTGAGAAAAATTGATTTGTGTCACATACACACACACATTTGCATGCTTTGAGTGGGGGTGTCAGTGGGTGGTTTTGTTAGTGACTACTTGTGTTTAGATAAAGCAGGGGTGGCCTAGTTTGCAAATATCAAAGGTCATTTAATTCAATTAATGTTCAAGTATTTACCTCTGTTGTCCCCAGTAGTATGAACATTTTTATTACGATGCAAGGGTGTAATTAACATCAAATACGTCGATTTCCATTATTGTTCGTGTTATTCGATTTAAAATCGTTTTTTCTACACAAAAAATTGTGTTTGTACATCTAATTTGATTTTTTTCTGAATATCTTGCGAAGTAGGTAGTAATTGTTATAGGTAAGCATTTTTGCTTCCTTGCAATATTCAAAGGATAGGGGAAGCTATGTGAACATTTCTGAAAGTACATAGAAAAATTCTGTTCTTCGATTTCGAAATTTTCACTGGATCTTTCTGTTTTGAGTTAACCTAACCTTTCGTCCCCTGAATCCTTGTCACACCCATAACTTACGAACCACTTTTAATGAAATTTTGTTTGTTACTTAGGTCCTGTATTTATCAGAAACTGTTGTTTTAAAATATCAAATTATTTTTTAAATGGTAATCTTTATGATTTATGTGGTGGCTACAGCACTTTCTTAAAAAAAAATCTGTCTGATTTTCAACTTACATTTGTTTTGTAAATTCAGTATTTTTTGACTTCTGAGCATTTTTTAATTCGAATATCGTAGTATTTATGTTTTGTGCTTCATAAAGTAAAAACCTCTTTTACGCTATAAAAACATTTTGAATTTAAATAATTTGTAAGCTCTCTTTTAAATTGGTTGTAAGAATCTATTTCCTTAAAAATTATTGGGAAGATTATTGTAAATATTAATTGACGATATTTGAGGGCTATTTAGAAAAATGTTACTATAAGGTGCAGTGGGGTAAGTGCAGAAACAGGGCAAGTGCATTAACGGGTTCTTTTTATTATAATACGAGTGAAATTGTAATAGCTAATATGTAGTGAACTACTAAAAGTTAATACCAACTTGTTTAAAAAGTTCACTACTCCAAAACTAAACAACGTATCTTGATGCGGTAAAAAGCATTTTATACTAGGCATATTCACAATTCTGCTATTTCCCCATAGCTTCATATGCTTCAAAGCGTTTTTAACTACCGGTAATGCACTTACCCCGAAAATGGAGCAAGTGCACTGTAGTTGACATTTTTTACAATTTTCTATCATAATGCAAATATACAAAGAAAATTGGCGTCCTATTCAATTTAAACTAGTCAGTAATAACTGCACAATCATTTGATACTGAAAATATTAAGTATTTATATAACAGATTGAAAATATATGGGTTCAAAGTCCAACTATGCAAAAACCGGTCTGCACTTACCCCACTGCACCTTATATTTTTGGTGTTAAAAGTTTGTCTTTATTCCTGGTGTCATGTTGATGAACATCTGATTCAACTAAATATGTATTTATGTTTTTTTTAATAAATATAATATATATAGTGAATAGTGAGTACCTTAAAAACAGACAACTGCAGTTGTATTGAGAAGTTTTTTTGCCGACCTAGATTTATTGAACGATTTTTTCCACCGATAAGGGGGTGGTGGTGGTTGTCACCTTCGTACGTCATGTGTAACGCATATTGTGCGGGGGCGGGTGAGCTACGCGACGCGCGGACGAGGCCGGATGCAGAGGAGTGGTGTGGGGGAGTGTAGTCTAATAACGTCGTCGTCGCTGGACGTGTGTCAGCGAAGCACCAGGAGTTTACAAAATTGTGGATTCATTGTTAAAAATCAACGTTGCTACAGAAATCAGTATATAGAAATATTTTTATTTAGTATTTCGATATGATCGGATTTTCGAGAAAAATTTGTTTCAGATAAAACTTGTAGGGTTTTTTAAAGAGGTTCTCAAATGGGATATTTATATACATATACTAGCTGGGCCCGCGCGGCTTCGCTCGCGTGGACTACGGAATTATTGTTTAGGATTTAAAAATATATAGTTGAATTAATTACAAACACGATTAGTTATTAATGTAATAAAAACCAAATAACACTTAAATTACCTACCTAACAAAAACGAATCAGAACAAAAAGTAAAAATAATTTTTGTTCTATTTAAATTTAAAAGTTAATTATTGAAAACAAAATAAACAATTGACAATCAAAAGAATACCGGCCTGTTCGGCTGTTCCGTCTGCCCAGCGTGTTGCCACGTTCCCTCGCCGCACCCCGTGCACGGTCACAATCGCGCGAATAATATGATCCAATATGTATATTTCGATATTTTCTAAACTATACGACCAAATTGGATGCTGTAAATGGCAAACTATATCTACATTAAGTACTTATGACGATGAAATCATTTATTTCGATAAGGATTAATGTTTTGCAGGTCATAAGTCCATGTAAACAAAACCCAAATATTTTATGTTTTATTTGTAACATAAAAGCAGTCATTGTGGCTTAAATATAAAAGTTAGACATATGGTGTCGCGGACTTAATTGTAGAACTTTTGATTCTACACAATTCTTTAATACATTATTTTGTTCTATATTGAACGGTTTAGGCAGCGTATTACAAAACAGCGCGCCGACGGCAAAATTTTTTCCGACTTGATTTACTATTATCGTCACTGCTTAGTTGTAATGTTACCTAACGTAAAAAAATATAGCCTATAACCTGGTCAGAGAACATACCTATGAATTAAAAAAAAAACACGTAAATCGGATAAGTGCTTCTCGAGTGATAAGGTAACTAACGGACAGACAGACAGACAGAGAGACGTTGAGCTTTATATATATTAAGGATAAAAATGAATGTTCGTTTGTATGTGACTCGTTAATTACTGAACCGATTTCAATGCGGTTTTCACCAATAATTAGAGCATGTTCCGTGGGAATGCCAATATTTTAGGTCACTATGATTTTGTGGATATTAACCCGGGTAACGCCGGGTTCAATGCGCTAGTTATTAATAAAATACGTGCCCTGGGGATCCAATTTGTTTTTTTTGTGGAATCAAAATTTTTGTTAATAAAAAAAATCAAAATAAATAAAAAAGAAGTTAATTTAGTTCTTGTTGATTTAAATAAATAAGAATCTAGGCCCGAATGAAATGGTACAACAGTATTTATGTTATTGAATGCTTTATTTTAGGCCACTCCATCTTTGTCGTTTTCTAATTTTGATCTGGAACTACTCAATTACAGAAATAGATACATTGACAACTCATCTGTCATGAAAATATCAATTCTTTTGGTACTATTGTATATCAGTTTAACTTCTGAACCTATTTAATCACAGCTGTTGTTGCTTAAATACTGTTATAATATAAAAAAAGAATATTTTTTATTTCATGAGTTTCAGAGATTATCACATTAATAGGATTTCACACGAAATTAAACAGATATTAAATATTTGCAAGAAGAGACCGGTTTAATTTTTTATAAAACGAGATCGACTTAAATATTTTTTTCATTTTTAATAAATGTCATTTTTATTCAATACGAAACGAGACGTACAAGGCAAGTCTGATGAATGAAATGTTAGTAAGTATTTAAGCTGATCTCGTCTTGTAAACAAATAATCCAGTCTGGGCTCAGATTTATGTGAAGCTACTACATTTTAAGCATCAAGAAAGTGATAAAATTAATAATACCCGAAATACCATTTGTGTTTCAAAACTGAGCTGTTCTGACTATCCCTACCTTATCATACTTGAGATACTCTGGATAGCATAAATAAAAACTAATGTAATTGTATGATTAACTAATCGTTGCATGAACGCCGACTAATTAATGTTTTACTTCGACCTATAATGAAATCTATTAGTGAAGTGAGTGCAATATATACACAATAACATAACATATTACTTTATATCCTACTTTTAAGAGATGGCTAGAGAGAGAAGATTAGTAGACAAGATTTAAAAATTTGTAAGATCTTGACTGACCATTCTTGGCCCGTCAGTTTAATTGGACGTTTAAGGGAAAAATGTTTTATTTTCCTCCGTTAACTTTCTTAATCAACGTTTGCATTGTCCAAAAAAATACCTACCTAACTTCAAATCACTGCTTAAAGTTTGTTTCTTAAGAAACGAATTGTATGCAGAACATTTTTTTACATACAGGAAGGCCCGGTTTGGTATACAGATGTTTTAAGAGCTGATTCCTTGACTCATTGTGAGTAAAAAATTGTACGGGAAGGTGGGGTCTATCTTCAACACCCTCTGAGCTACAGGATTTTTAAAAACTTACTTCAGAGTAGTATTTACAAACATAGATTATCTCATAATTTCCAAAGGAACGTAAGGAAAGCAAGTTTCAAAATTATGTAAATTACCATTAAAAATAAAATTATTTAATTTTAAACAAAAAATTGTATGACTGTTTCATTTAATAGGGTAGGTAGCAAAATAGTCACTTTGGGGATTATTTAGATAAATTTATAACTGGAAAACTGTAAGAGCCAGGTCCAAACTTGGTATAGTGATTTTGTAGGTAACATTATGACACACCAAAATACCACTTTTGGAGAAAAATGTCATTTTCGTAAAAATTTTCAAAAAAATATATATATATTTTTTTACTTTAATGAGCAACAACTCTGAACTGGAAACATGGCTAGCAATAATGCTAATACTGAAAAATACATTAGTTAATTACCTATGAAACAGCTTCATTGTGGTTGCTCTAGTTACGTTTCTTTGGAAATTATGAGATAATCTTTGTTTGTAAGTACACCTCTGAAGGAAGTTTTTAAACATCTTGTAGCTCAGAGGGTGTTGAAGATAGACCCCACCTTCCCGTACAATTTTTTACTCACAATGATCCAAGGAATCAGCTCTTTAAATATCTGTATCCCAAACCGGATTACCGGATTACACCGCATAGACATAGAGAATGGACAGTGCATTCTGTATTAACACAATGGTGTAACATCTATTCAAAAAGTGAGAGAGAGATGCAGTGTAGTTTGGAATATATCTATCACTTTTTCTAAGAATCTGATTGGTAGCTTACTATAGTCCGATATATTTTTGTGTATATCTATCTTGTGATTTTTGTGCAATAAGTTTTTCATTAGAAAAGTAAATAATATAAACAATAAACATACTATAATGGTTCATATTTCATCGAGGAAATTTAAAAAAAACCTCAATTGATCTGATAGAAATTTGCAATATTATGAACGGATATTCCGGGAAAATAACATTTTTGCTACCAAAAATATTAAATATATATTAACAAAAACTAGTTTTAAATCAATTCCCATATGGTTGCTACAAAATGATGAGGTGGATTGTACTTACAAACAGCACATACAAGCTTTACTTAACAAAATTTTGAATTTTTTTTTTGATATTAGATCAAGATATTAAAATTGGTTAAAATAATTCGAAACTTATATTATTTAGAAATCAATAATTGTTTCTTTTTTTAAATAATTTTTTTTAAAACGTTACGTATAGTATATCTATGAATATTTTTAATGTTCGGGACCAAGAATGAAATAGTTACACTCCTGTTTAAAAAAAGGGACAAATATATTCCAAACCTGTTTCCATCTCTTTCTTTTGACACGGCTCTGTGTTCGAGTCAGATGCGTGATCCATTCTCTATGTCTATGGTTCACCGTAGTCTTACATAAAACCCACCTATTTTCTACCACTGTTACACTGTGCATCATCAACTGTTGCATCCCGTTGTCCCCCCCGTGCGCGCGCTATCACAGAAACACACACACGCACGCACTAACGCGAGCGCCGCGCGCGCGTCTTCGTATGTTGTTGATGTTTGCATGATCCACCACGAGTACAACGCACACATACAAACGCGTGTTCAGTTTGAGAAGCCGCGTCGTGTTTCGCGCGCTCTGCCAGGAGCTAATGATCTTGGAAGCTGTACTGTCATAACTACTTTATAGTGATCTATTTCAAAATATTGTTAAAAATTGTTGTGAACTGGTGTAAATTTAGTGTAGATTGTGTATTGTTAGTTTAAATTTTATCTAAAAAAAAGTTTGTGACATTTAAAATTTAAGTGAACATTATTGAAACATTTTGTAGGAAAATTATTTCGTAACCTGTCGAACTTATAATCGACTTTACCTTCGTATAATATATACAGTGTAACCTTAATATAACGAGTCTCAATATAACGATTTCCTCGATTTAACAAATTTTTCGAAATCCTCTAGAACTACCCGTAAGAGCTAATGCAAAATATACCTTTATATTACGAATACATTTGTCAACAACCTCTTTATAACGAATTTTTCGTAAGACAATCATTATTGTTTTTTTTTTGCTGTTTGTCACTGTTGCTAGTTTTAAAGTTGGAATGGCTGAAAAACAAAAAAGGTGTTCCTTAACTGTCGCAAAGAAACGAGAAATTATTAAGTATGTAGACGAGAATCCTACATCGAAAAAAATAGACATCGCTACATTCTTACCTTGTTATAATGAATTGTAGACCAACCTAACCTTTATATAACAAACCTCACTGTAACAAATTACTTGGTATAACGAATATTTTCTACTTCCCTTCAGTTTTGTTATATCGAGGTTGCAATGTAGATAGTTTTACTTATTTTATATAGTATAGTTTGACCTTTAGTCTTTCGATTTTAGTTTAATCGCAGTAAAATATGTTTAGTAACATAATTGGAAAATATAAAGAATATCTTTCTGATTATAAAGATTTAATTAATTAAAATCTAAACGTCAATGGAGAAATCATTCATGTATATATATATATTTTACAACATAATTTGTTTGTAAATAGTTTTCTATTGTATGTATTTCTTGTACTTCAGTTTGTTGAGTCAACTGAAAAAATAGTGATTCAGTTTCGAGTTCTATTTTTACATTGGTTTGAATTTTATTTCTCAAAATAATTTCATGTTTACTGAGAAGGATGTATGTTCTATTTCTGTTTATCATTCAGGTTGTTATGTGTACGTGCATATACTCAGATTTTATTTCTTAATTCAAAACTTAAAAATATATCGAAGAAAGCAAATCGAATTAAACAATTCTGATTTTAAAATTATATAAAGAAATTAGTCATTTTTTTTCTTAGGAAGCACCCCATTTTTATCAATATTAACGTTTAGTACTTTCCTCGGTCAATGTGTACTTTTTCCTGATGCTTTTTCAAGGTCGAGTCGCTCACCATTTAATTTAGAAAAATTTACATATTTTGTTATTTTTTGTTCTACTATAATTATAAATTATATTTTATTTTTTAATTCAAAACTTTAAATAGAATAGGAAGCACCCTAATTTTATCTATATTAACATTTAGTACTTGTATTTTTTCCTGACGCTTTTTCAAGGTCGAGTCGCTCACAATTTAATTTATAAAATATTATTAAATTACACAAAAATATTTACATATTTTGTTATTTTACGTTCTACTATAATTATAAATTGTTACAATTTTGAAATTAATTGCTGATGCATTTATATACTGGAATGTATAATAATGTCATTTTAAAAATGAATACAATATATTATTTATATTAAAAAATATAGTTAATTTAAAATAATTAATATCATTTAGTTTGACTGCCACTGTTTTATGATATTTATGTAATGAGAAAACACATTTTCAAACATACATATAATTAATGGTATTTACATGTAGATATTTATAAAAGTGTCAAACATTATTAATTTTGAAGTAAAACAAAACGCAGTCAATGTTTATTATTATCAAAGTCTTTTTTCTTAAATCAAAACATTATCGAGATGTGTTCAAACAACTGAAATGGTTTGTGTATAATCGAGAGTTTAAAATGGACCACAAAAAAATAAACACCTTACACTTTGGCGTAACAATTAAGATGTAAAAGGGAAATAAGTCTGTATTTCTAATCTAACGTTTATAATTATATTCTAGTACAGAAATTATAATTAATTTATTTTTATTATTTACTAGCGCATTGGACCAGGTGTTACCCGGGTTAATATCCACAAAATCATAGTGACCTCAAATATTCAACATGGCCACAACACAACACACAGTTCAATGCTAATTGTTTTTTCCGAATTTATACAAAATAAACTTTACCTATCCATTAGTGAAAACCGGAATAAAATCCGTTCAGTATTTACTGAGAAAATCGAGTAAAATTATATTTTCAAACTCCGAGAAAACACCAGGTCCCGTCACATTTTACCTTTCTTGGAAGTGAAATGTTTCTTTATATTTCAATTTTCAATCAATACATTTCAAAATATTTAATTGTTAACGTGTCAAAAATCATCGAATTGTTCGACAAAATATTTGAAAATAAAATATTGTAACCGTAAATTCTTGTAAATTATAGAATTCTTTATTCCATGGCTACTATGTTTTTATATAAATTGTACAGTTGTATGCTCTGATATCATGGAAACAAAACACGACTTGATAAAGATGTTAAATCTTAAGTTTTCATAAAATATTAATAGCCACGAACTTGCACAGAAAAATTATCTAACTATGGAGAAAACTAAATTGAAATCGGTTCAGTAATTCCCGAGTCTATAAACCTCATACAAACGGACATTCATTTTTATATATATAGAGAGATTGTTCAGTGCACTTAAATTATGTATATGTGATAAATTCATTTTCAGTTATAAAATAAAAAATGTGGCGCTGCAAAAAGGATGTGTGAATTTAAAACGGAAACGTACATTCACAAAGATAATTAGTTTAAATATAATATGTAAAATTGTATTCAGGATTTTATTTTTTTACACAGTTACAAATAAAAAAATTGAATTGCCAAATATAAAAAGTAGAGTTACAATTAATACATAATATGCATAATGAGAACATTTTTAAATATAGGCGATCGTGATGTCAAGCTATTTCACAGTTTATTATCCACAATAATTATCTGAACTCTCTGTTGATTTCACCCCACACGCAATTCTTAGAGGAGGGGGTTGTATCCAGGGAAAATACTCAATCAAGCGTGATATTATTATTCTGTCTGGGGATTTTCACGTGTCCTAATATAAAACAATTCCCCTTTCCAAATCTCGATAAATCGGTTACCCGACGTCTATATCGAACAAAAATGTCCTACTTTATTATAATTTCGGTTGATACATATTTGTAGTGTTTTTATTAAATACTAGCTGATACCCCCACCAACGTAGTAATTTTCCTACCGGATCGAATAAAACTAATTGCAACCCTCCATATGTGCCAGGAGATGAAATAAAAAAAACATTTTTTTACCATACAAACTTTTACACTCCCTTTTACCCCCGTAAGGGTTGAATTTCGAAAAATCCTTTCTTAGTGAGTGCTTACGTCATAAAAGGAGACACTCGGCTCGGCGATGATGAATCAGTCAGTCAGTCTCCCAATATTCTGGTAGTTTTTCTATTCCACGCCTGAAGAAATCTAATGACTTTGGAGGTGAAGAAGTTTTCAAGTCGATTTTGAAGGGCAGTGTTTTTATTAACCCTTTCAGTCCCACAGAGCATATTAAAAGTAACCTGTACATCAGATTTGCTTCACGATCGAGATATATATTTCTTTCGGTCTGACTGGTATAATAACTTATTTGAGAAAAAAATAGTTCAGTAGTCAAAGGGTTAAAGAAGATTCATCAGAGATTGATAGATAGAGCATAAAATCTGATCTTCCCGATTTTTGAACTTTTCTCATGAAATCTAAATGTCGTATGATGATATGATTCATCATATTGGGCAATTCTTGAGTTGGTTGACGTAGGTCATGGATAATGGAAATGTTTGAAGGGTCGGATGGTCTCCCTGAACGTAGAGAATAATTTATGTCATAATAACCCTATTTGAAACAAAAAAATATTCGTATGCCATATTTTTCCCAGTAAACAGAACAAATAGTTTAGCAGCTTTCTATACCATAACTCCTTCGTTAAACTCAAACAAAATGTTGTGTCCGAAATGTTTGTTTTTTGTACTTAACACTTTATTTTCTTTAGCCAATAGTTTTCTATTTTTGAAATTCTGAAAAAATTTAAAAATTTTACGAACTTTGCGTCAACTTATTATAACGGAATTTCGGCTTGAAAAATACTTCGAGTAAAAAAATATATTTCGGTTCGGTTCCGGTTTTCGTTCCGAAAAAATAACGGGTTTTCCGTTTTTTTTCGGTTTTCGGTTCAGCTCCAAGTGATTAAATAAAAAAAATTATTTGTAGGTATTAAAAAAAAAATTTCTACCATAATTTAGAACGATTTATGGTACTTGTATGATAGTCCTAACGACAATTGAAGTGGGAAATAAGATCATGTTAACGCGCGTATTTTAACATGTACTGAACCATAAAAACCGATATTTTTATTTCGGTTCTGTTCCAATTTTTTTTTTCCGGCAAAAAACAACGGTTTTTCCGGTTTTCAGTTTTCGGTTCAGTTCCGGTCCGAAGTCTTAAAAAATACGTACCATTTTTTTGGTGGAGTTAGTTATTTTTGATTCTATGTGCCTGAGATACTGCTGAGGACGCTTCGTTTTCTGATTATTTTGTACGGCAGGAAATAGATAGAGTATTTGCATTATAATATTTAGAATTTATTTATTTATATCAAGCGATGATTGGCATAGTTTATTTACTTAATGCGACCTTCAATTAATGTTTTATGACATTGAAATTTATACAGTGTGCTCATAAAACAATGTTTATAGCAAAGTATCTGTAGGAGATAATATTTTAATATTTGTTTATAAATAAACATACATACACTTGTATATTTACTGTATTTTCATGATCTGTATAAAGTTAAACACATTATGCACTTTATAACTTATTTACTTTAAATATTGTATACTTGAAATATTATTATGTTTCCTTCACGTGTTATCATGATTTCCTTTTTTAGATTTCATTATTTGACCTAAAGAACTTTATAATTAGAACAGTAATATATACATGCTATTCGCAAAGTGTAACACATTATTTTGATAGCACGGTATAGAAACACAAAATTATGGTGTTCCTTTTTAATTTATATTATATTTACTTTTCGTGTTCTTGAAACATGATATTGAATTTTATTTTTCAAATATTTGCATGTTCAAATATAAATGATTGAGTGACAGCTATAGTTTATTTGCTGATGAGAAATATTAAAGGTGAATATAATAATACAAATAGCCATAATTTAAATACAATGTACAAATATTGAAGTCATATTTTGAATTAGAATATTGTAATTTTATGTTCTTATAATTTTAATGCTTATCAGTCAATGCTCTTTTTCGGAAAATATTCTTTTTAACCTTTAAAATACCGGCATTTTTAGTTCAAAAGTGATATCACAGATATGGCCAATTAATTCATATGTGGGCCCAACATGTCCCCCCTCCGTTAGTGGCCACGCCGGTCCTGTAAAGGTTAATATTAAAGTAAGTTTGTTTTATATAAAATCAGTAAACATGAAATTATTATTTTTAATGCTTTATTAAAATTTCATTGTTTTTTCTCCTTTGGGTCAATTTTCTATATGAATGACTAATCTACATTAGATCAGGGATGGGCAAACTTTCAAGCTGAAGGGCCACTTATAAATTAATGTTTAAAGGCGGCTAATCAAGGAATAGTATTTTTTTTTCAAATATGTGCCACCTAAAAAACATAGTAGTTGTTAGTTTGCCCACCCCTATCTTATCTTCTGAAGTATGATATGCGATAGAACCAAGGAAAATGATATCCAACTATTAATATACGAAAAACTCTCCACTAAATTAAAATGAATATGTACTTATACATTTTTACTTTCTTATACCATGTATATGAAATATACATTAGTATAAGTATAGTGAAGCCGATTTTTTTCGAACCTCGGATTTTGACGGAATTATCTATTTTGACCTTCCCTGAATCCATTCTGACTATTTTCGCCATGATGTCTGTGTGTCCGTCTGTCTGTCTGTCTGTCTGTCTGTCTGTCTGTCTGTCTGTCTGTAAGCGCTGTAACTCAAATACGACAAATCGTAGAAGGCTGATATTTTATATTTAAGATTAATTTTTGGCTGGGAAGAAAACGTCCTTTTTTTTGAAAACGATCTCTCAACCGGATACGGATGTTTACCTACGTCGATTTTTTAATTTTTCGAATTACTCTGAAACAGTGCAAAATAGAGAAAAATGGTCAAGTTAAAAAATGTAGGTAATATCTATATCTATAATTTATGTTCTATTCATTTTTTTGTAAAAACGAATTTTTGAAAAAAAAAAATTATTATAATTCAAATGGTTCATAACAGAGGAGAAATATCTGCCATGAGTGTCATGGGACTTTCTTATACGTATTACAGAGATTGAACAGTGTGTGTATTTGCCGTAGGTAACATGGGACTTTCTTATACGTAATACTGAGAGTGAACTGTGTAGGTGAATCTAAATAATTACATTTAAAAAATCTTTCTTTCTAAATCATAAATGTTGGAAAAACATGTATGGGGAATAAATTATAGATAATAATATATTCGACATTTTTTATCTAAAACATTTTTTTCTTATTTCAAAAATAATTCAAAAATCCAAAAATTTACAAGAGTAAACATCCATTTTCAGTTATTACGTTAAAAAAATCACTTGTTATATAATGGAGAGAATAATATTACCTATATTATTCATTTTGTTTTATTTTGTTAGAAATGTTTTAATAAACAAAGAATCACGTATACAATTTACTGTTAGGTTAGGTTAGGTATAAGAATGTCCCGTGGTTCCCAAGGCAGATATTTTAATTCAAGTATTAATTAATAAGGAAACAAAAACATTCCATAAATAAATAAAGTGCTCTACTTGAAAATCCAAAACTTTGCAAATAAAAACATCAAACAAGCGGTGAGTGCGTCCTTGTTTTAATAACAATCATCGAAGACGATACGAAGAAGCCATAATATCAGCAATAGCCTGTGTCGTATGGATGGAGCCGTGTGGGGGTGGAGTGATCGCGTGTTCTCCCGGGACTGACGCTCCCCCTGCGGAGACAGTGGTCGTTACCGCTACGGCCACGGCGGGGCGCGCGAGCTCTCTTAAGCGATCGTCCAGCTTCAAGAAGCTGCTCAAGCTGCCTAACTGGGTGTCGTCGTCACAGCCTTCTTCAGTCACTATAGCAGGTCGGTTTTGATGTCAAGTTATGTGTTTATTGCCCACCCCATCCTAAAATTATTTTTTTACGTATGTACATTGATATAATGAGCATTATGCCTTAAATTTCTTTAGTAATTCACTTGAAAGTTTACATTTTCTGAAAGAGAACATTACAGTCTGCATATTTACTTACAAGGGGAAGCAACAGCACGGTTAATGAGAATTTCAATGAGCTTGTGGTATGTCAAACTAGAGCAAAAATAAAAAGACACGTGTCCAACAATTTGATCTCATAGGCCTTAATTACAAAGATAATTAACTTTGAAAATTTGTGTATGCAATATCACCGTGTATTATGTTCGCTCGAAATATAAGTGTGTTGGCCCTACGGTCAACGCGCTGGCGTCTCGCCTGGTTTTAAGATTTTGATTTTAATTTTTATTTACAATTATTTTTTATTTTTTTGTACACATTACCTCTCCCACTTGCGTAAAAATCGATAAATTAGACATAAATAAAACATATATTATTATTGACAATAGATGTTTGTAGTTTCTTTCAAGTTTGTTTTTTATTAAAACTTTTCAATTTATTAATTAAAAACTAATGAGTTGTGTCAATAATAAATTAAATTTACTTTAATACAAATTAATAATTATGTACTGGCGTATATATTTTCATTGTCAATAATAATATATGTTTTATTTATATCTAATTTATCGATTTTTACGCAAGTGGGAGAGGTAATGTGTACAAAAAAATAAAAAATTGTAAATAAAAATAAAATCAAAATCTTAAAACCAGGCGAGACGCCAGAGCGTTGACCGTAGGGCCAACACACTTATATTTCGAGCGAACATAATACACGGTTATATTGCATACACAAATTTTCAAAGTTAATTATCTTTGTAATTAAGGCCTATGAGATCAAATTGTTGGACACGTGTCTTTTTATTTTTGCTCTAGTTTGACATACCACAAACTCATTGAAATTCTCATTAACCGTGCTGTTGCTTCCCCTTGTTAGTTTAATATCGATTGGTTTTAATTTTCTCTTATAAAAATATAAACAAAGTTCAATTTGTCGAGAAATTGAAATTTTTAAGTGACGGCAACGCGCTACAGACTGCAAAACATAATAAATTAACAGAAATCCTTGTCACAGCCTTCTTCAGTAACTATAGCAGATCGGTTTTGATGTCAAGTTATGTGTTTATTGCATACCCCATCCTACAATTATTTTTTCACGTATGTACAGTAAAAAAATGAACATTATATCTTAAATTTCTTTAGTAATCCACTTGAAAGTTTACATTTTCTGAAAAAGAACATTACAGTATGCATATTTACTTACAATTAGTTTAATATCGATTGGTTTTAATTTTCTCTTATAAAAATATAAACAAAGTTCAATTTGTCGAGAAATTGAAATTTTTAAGTGACGGCAACGCGCTACAGACTGCAAAACATAATACATTAACAGAAATCCTTGTCACAGCCTTCTTCAGTAACTATAGCAGATCGGTTTTGATGTCAAGTTATGTGTTTATTGCATACCCTATCCTAAAATTATTTTTTTACGTATGTACAGTAATAAAATGAACATTATATCTTAAATTTCTTTAGTAATCCACTTGAAAGTTTACATTTTCTGAAAGAGAACATTACAGTATGCATATTTACTTACAATTAGTTTAATATCGATTGGTTTTAATTTTCTCTTATAAAAATATAAACAAAGTTCAATTTGTCGAGAAATTGAAATTTTTAAGTGACGGCAACGCGCTACAGACCGCAAAACATAATAAATTAACAGAAATGCTTGTCACAGCCTTCTTCAGTAACTATAGCAGGTCGGTTTTGATGTCAAGTTATGTGTTTATTGCACACTCCATCCTAAAATTATTTTTTTACGTATGTACATTGATATAATGAGCATTATGTCTTAAATTTCTTTAGTAATCTACTTGAAAGTTTACATTTTCTGAAAGATAACATTACAGTCTCCATATTTACTTACAAGGGAACTTTTTCAAGTGATAAAATCGTATCGAATTAAAATTTTGTATATAGTTAGAGGGGGTCAAGGGTAGTAAGAAAAAATATTATTTTAGCTGCGGTAAAATGGTTTAAGGGGGTGAAATATTCCTATGAAAATATGTAAAATAATCATTTTTTCAAATATCTTCGAAACCAATAAAAATATAAAGAAATGTACTGTACAACATTTTATGGATTTTTTATACTCTTTCGAATGGTTATAATAATATAGTCAAAATTCGAACAAGTGAAACCGTTTACCCCCACTCCATTACTTATATAAGATTTTTATTTCTATTGAATAAATTTTTGTGTATTATAGAAAAGTTATCATAATTCTCATTTAAATATTTTAACCCTTTCGTTGCAAAAAAAAAAAAAAAATCTAACAATTTTCTCATATTTAATAAAAAAAAATTAAGAACTTAAAAGAATTTGCAATGAAAGGTTTAAAATAAAAAAAAGTTTGAAAATATCATGGTTTTTAATTGCTTTTCTATAATACACTAAAAAATTTTCAATAGAAATAAAAATCTTCACATTTTCGAATTTCGACTGTTGCCATTTGAAAGAGTACAAAAAATCATGAAAATTTTGTATTGTAGATTTTTTGAAATCTTCATTTGTTTCAGAAATATACGATTTTTTTGCACATTTTCATAGGGGTATTTCACCCCCTGAAACTGTTTTACCGCAGCTAAAATAATTTCTTTCTTACTACCCTTGACCCCCTCTAACTATATACAAAATTTGAATTCGATACGATTTTATCACTTAAAAAGGTTACCTTGTTAGTTTAATCGATTGATTTTAATTTTCTCTTAAAAAAATATAAACAAAGTTATATTTGTCGATAAATTGAAATTTTTAAGTGACGGCAACACGCTACAGGTCGCAAAACGTAATGAATTAACAGAAATCCTTTTTAATTAACTTCATCTATTATCAGAATAGAACCCTATTAAAACTCAAGGTTAAGGAAAATGTAGGGAATAGTAATCATAAGAAACATATTTGGTTTTCTCTTTACAATAAACAAGACAAATATTTGAACTAATAAAATAAAGGAATGGAGAAGAATTAGGTCACAATCTTTCACGTGAGATTCATTTACACATTTACTGATTTTGTAAATTGTAACAAAATCTGAAAATAGACAAACATACTGTTTTGATTCTAAATGATGATGATGAGAAATAACAGAGAAAATTTCGTTTTATCATGATAGTATTTTATTTTTATCCATGCAAAGCTTGCAAAACAGTAATATTTTATAAATACAGCCATCGGATTAATTAAGAGATAAAAATATTCGTGGAAAAAGGTAATATTAAGAGCTCATTTTCAATGCTTTTCACAGATTGGCATTGCATTTATTTTTCGTAGAGTTAGTTAGAAAACAAACAAAAAAGTGTGAAAGGGTGCATGGGGTTAAAAAAATGTTTTGAAAGCATTGAATTCTATCTTCAAGATTTTTTTTTTGTTTATAATTTTTTTGAAGATGTTTAACATTTAATAAAATTGTCATTTTGACTGTGTGCACATATAAAGGGTTAAACAACAACATTCGTAAAAAATGTGCAGAAAGCTTGAACTTTTTTTTTTAATATGCGTTTATTTGATTCTTTTATAACAGATTTATTTTTGCGTATTTTTATATTCAATAAAATTTGAAATTGAATTTTTTTTATTTATATGCATCGATTTTAACCATAATGACAGAGCTTTGAACATCGCTCTTTTTGACGTGAATAACGTATAGAGTTTCAGGCCAGATACTGGGTGGGCATTTCAGAAACTTGATGTAACGCGCAGAGATCAGTTTTGTGCGCCAGCGTAAATTTAAAATCAGTATATCTTAACACTAAGAACAGCTACCACGCGGGTTCTGGTCTCAAATTATAGATCTCGATTAGATCTACGAAATACTAGAGAAAATCAAAACATTTAATCAGTTTTAATGAGTGATAAATTTAATATTATAAAAAAAGTTAATTTTTGTTTTTCCACCATTGTGATTGTAAATATTAATTAATTTAATTGAAAAAAAACAAACAATATTTTAGAATACATTCTCTACGATCTAATGTTTTTAATTTTTTGATTAAAGTTTTTTAAATTGAATAAAAAAATAAAAAGTAAATTTCGTATTAATTAATTAATTATTTTAATGTTCGTACAAATCATAGGAAATAACTATATATCCTATAACTAACCCCACTGCTACGTATTCACGTCTTTCCCTCGTGTGTACCCCGACACAGTCACACCCATTTTTTTCTAATTTTCTTAATTTGACGAGTATATAATGTATTTCTAATGTAACATGATTTTACAGAAAAAGTTTTACGTAGGTACATGTAATAAAATAAAGCAGTACTACTAAAAACCCTGTTTAAATGAAACGCAAAAAGGTTTCATTAGGTCGTCCAATACTCTTAACAGGATTTATTTCTAATGTAACAAAAACCTACCTTTTAAGGGATGAGGGATCCTTTGACGCAGTCGTTTATCTCCATTAGAGTTTTGTAGAGGTCACAACGTCACTACCATCGCCAATATCGGTTAATTACAATGACTCCGGGGGTACGGACGTACCGGACTAAAGGATGTAAACACATGCACAGTCCTGTATTATTGTTTAGTTTACAAACATACATATTTTGTTCTGGGTTTCAGGTATATCTACTGAAAAAATGCCACTTAAATAATTTTAAGTTATTATTAACTTCTTGTTGAATAAATTATGTAATGTCATTATTTTTACATTAGGGTAGAAGATATTATACCTAAATCTATCCTATCCATTAGTGAAAAAAGAAATAAAATCCGTTCAGTAGTTGCTGACTAAATCGTGTAAAATTATATTTTCAAACTCCCTGAAAACACCACGTCCCGCCTTAGAATTTGTATGAAAATCAAAAAATAAAAATAAATAGGTTAGCAACAATCATAATCAATTTCGATATTTTACCTTTCATGGAAGTGAAATGTTTCTTTATATTTCAAAATATTTAATTGTTCATATATGTCAAAAATCATCCAATGTTCGACAAAATATTTGAAAGAGACGTAATCATTGTAACTTAAATTAATAAAATAAAATATTGAAACTATAAATTATAGAATTCTGTATTCCATGGCTAGGTACTATGTTTTTAAATACCTAAATGACAGTTGTATGCTGTGACATCATGGAAACAAAACACGACTTGATAAAGAGTTTTTAAGCTTAGGTTTTCATAAAATATTATTAGCCACGATACTGCTCAGAAAAATTATCTAACTATTAGTGAAAACTAGAGTCTATTTAAGCCTCATACAAATAAAGATTCATTTTTATTTATAGAGATATTAAATTTTTAGACTTTTATCTATACATTGTTCTAACGATCGAATAACCTTAATGAGATCTTATTTAAGCTCTTTACGTAAATTTCATTTAAAAACTTTTCGAGCTTCTACCCGGAGTTACGATTGCGTCTATACTCCGGAAAGGTTACAAAGCGGCCCTGGAGGCACGCGTACACACACACAGACAGACCGGACGGCATAAAGCTTTGTTGTTTGTAGTACACATGAGTTAAATGTAACGACCGCTTCGACATTAAACAAACTTTTTTATTTGTTATTGTTATTGTAATGTTGATATAAATTTAACGAAACTTCAGCAGGTTTTCCATTAAACGAATTTGATGATATCTGTCGTTGTAAGTTGTTTGGTAATACTTTGATAAAGTGTAGTATATTTGCTGATAAAGATTTTTTTGTTTTCTGCGATGATATAGAAACGGTATTAATTTGTTTGCGTTTCGTTTATTTTTGCGGAGTAAGGAGTTTGATAAGAGAATAAACATAATTTCATTTTATTTTGATTCTTTATATTAATTATACACTGTTAACATTATGTTATATAACAAACAAAAATTTTTACTATGTCAAAAATAAAAAATACACAAATTTGAGAGCCCTATGGGCCATGGTAAATTTGTTTTTTTTTTGTAGATCAAACTTTTCTCTTCAATTTGCTTTTTTGGTATCCGTTGTACAACCATTTTTGACCGAATTATGAAGAAGACTTCCAGTTTTCCGAATCTGCCCTTTATTCTTTTTTTTTACGATTATTTGTTAGGCAAAAAAATACAATTGAAGAGAAAAGTATTATTTACAAAAGTCATTATAATTAGATTTGGTCAAAAAGTTTATAATGACCCGTGGAGGCTCTAAAAGTTAATAAAATAAATTTTCTATTTGTAATTTTTTTACGATAGCAAAAATTTGTGGAAGTTAACGAACTTTCTTTTTCAGTAAGAAATACAGTGCAGTTAAAGTACAAAATCTTTTTAGGGTTCCGCAGAAAAGTGTCTGTCCGTCCATCCGTCAGTTTATATAAATGTTATACAATTAAGATGAAATTAGGACCTTTTGGTTTTAACCCTTCAGTAATGATATATTTTTCAATGTCGTTTCCAAACTATCCATTCAAAAAATCTGGAAAAATTACAGAATGTAGCTTTAAATTAGTACTTTCACTGAAAATTATAATGAACTCTCAAAAAAACTGTTAAATGGGGTAAGTGAATTTTTTATTTTTCAACAAAAAATGTTATTTGATCTTTTGATTTTATTCCTTCAGCAAAAAATCTGAAAAAATAAAAATAACAAAAACAGTTTATGAACAATTTTAAAATAACTCTTTTTTATAAATCGTAGTGAGAATGACTACGGAACCCTATCATGTGCGTGTCCAACACGTTTGGCCGTTTTTTTGCTATTTGCTAATGCCGTGTTTAGACCAAAGAAAACAAAACAGCAACACTGTGTTTGAAAACACATCGTATTTAAAAATGCATAGGGTTTATTGTACTTTTGTCAAAAAGACACGATGTTGTTGTTTTGTTTTTTCGGTCTAAACACGGCATAATGCTACAAATAAAATAAAAAATAAAATGTCACAGTTTTCATAATTTACAATCTATATTCTACAATTTTCCGAACTTGAAGTTATTGTACAGAATTCTTGTGAGGAATTCAACAAATCAAACAAAAGTAAAATTACATATCGCCGGGAATTTGAAAACGACTGTGAATGTGTCTGAGAGACCTGATGACATGGAATTTATTAATAAACTGAACTCTTGGTGCGGTTGTGTTTCCCTCCAACATTTACATGTACACGTACATATGTATGTGTGTATACAGACAATTCCTTGCACAGACACATATACATATACATATTCGCTCAATCTGTGACGAATCGTCGAAAGGTGTCAGCGCGAAATAACCTGGCAAACGTTTGCGTATCCAGGTGGAAAAATAATGCCGCCCCCTCCGTGTCTGCCTGGTATCGTTGATTTGTCCGTCAGAAATGATGGCCTGTGATGAAAAATCATGGGGGTTCAAGATTTATTATCTATATATATATATATATATGTTTGTTGTATATTCCAGGGATTCGAACCGTTATTTTTTTCGTTTCGGTTTTCGTTTTGAAAAAAAATAACGGTTTTTTCGGTTTTCGGTTCAGCTCCGAGTGATTAATTAAAAAAAGTTTATATTTGTATTAGAAATTTATTTTCTACCATAATTTAGAACATTTTATGGTATTTGTATGATAGCCCGAACGACAATTGAAGTGGGAAATAAGATCATATTAACGTGCTATTTTAACATGTAATGAACCGAAAAAACCGATATTTTTATTTCGGTTCGGTTCCGGTTTTTGTTCCGGCAAAAAATAACGGTTTTCCGGTTTTCAGTTTAGTTCCGGTTCGAAGTCTTGGTATATTCGAGAAAGTTTGAAGATATTTTTCATTTCTTTCGAAGACAAGAAATTTTTAATAAGGGAAGCATATATTGTCAATCCTCCCCCTCCTATTAACAAAAACAAAACTAGTTATGAAACACCTTAAGTTCAAGCTTTTACTTTTTTAAATAAATTCTTATATATTTATATAGTAACTAAATGATTCTACGTCTTATTTTCATGTATTTTAGTCGATATTTGTATGACGAATTGAAGTTCACTGCAAGAAATTTCACTAAAAAATTTCGATTTTGTTAAAAGTATGTTTATTGTATAGAAAATGACGTGAAAAGTTGAAATTTTCAAACCGCAGGTCTGTATCTCAAATCGTTCTCGAAATATAGCCTCTCAAAGTTTTAGTTTTATCAAATTTTTGGAGAAAAAAGGCCATAACTTTTGAACGCGTGGTCGGAATTGATTTTAGTTGACGGATTTGAAATCAGTGTGTCAAAATCTATATAATGACATGTATAATACTTTAAAATCCGACAAAAAAATTTTGGCCAAAAATCTACATTTTTTTAAGGTATACCCCTTTGAATTTTATCGATTTTTCGCGAAATTTTTTTTTTCTACTTTTAAGGTATTATACATGTCATTATATAGATTCTGACACGCTGATTTCGAATCCGTCAACTAAAATCAATTCTGACCATCCGTTCCAAAATTATGGCCTTTTTTCTGCAAAAATTTAAAAAAACTAAAACTTTGAGAGGCTATATCTCGAGAACGATTTGAGATACAGACCTGCGGTTTGAAAATTTCAACTTTTCACGTCATTTTCTATACAATAAACATAGATGTTTGAAGAAAAATAGGCCGATTATTTCCTTCTTACTGTCTTGTATTAAGCTGTAAGTAAAAACTGAGATTATTATGAACTTATATAAACGATGGAAATACACTTCATTAGTGAGAGTTAAAGAGTATCCCATCGTCTATCGTTTTTTTACAAATTCAAATGTCAAACTGACGTTTATATTTATTTTGAATTATCAACTGTCAGTTTGACATTGAATATTTATGACGTTTTAGAATGACATATACGTGTAGAAATTTCACTTATTATGTAAGGATATATCAACTACCCCTATATATCGCTACTGTCGTTTAGTATGAATGTAATAACACAAACATATCCTCTTCGTTAATGCGATTAGTGACGCCGGTCATCAGCTAGAAACGCTTGGCTTTGTCGTCATGTGTTATCGGATAATGATGATATGTGTGATTGTACATATATGCAAAACTCACATACATACAATTATATACAAATCTCTACAATAGCGATGCGTAAGCTTTTCGAAGGACGAAGGATAATACCATTTATTAAACATACTAGTATGTTTAATATATGATAATATTCTTCGGGGGAACTGGGGAATGAATACAACAAAAATATGTCACCTTTTGTAAGTTTATATTTCCGGAAATAATAATCACCTTAATATACAGGCTGGAGCATTTAAAGTGTTACAGTTGATTATCTCAGAACCATCGCATATTTGAAAAAAATATTTCAACCAAAAAATGTTTGGTTGTAAAGGGGTAATCGAATAGTAATATTTTTTTACTATTTTAACGTGGCCTTCAAGGATATTTGAAGGTCAATATCATTTTTTTAAATAGGAACCTATAGTTTTTATTTAGTAATCTTATTCTACATGAAAAAACACGAATCATTCATTGAAAACTTTTTTTTAAACAACCCAAGCTTTCCAAGGTATCTAACAAAATAATTCAAGATTTTGAATTTTCAATAATTTTTTACTCAGAAACCATAAACTTTAGAAAAAAGTACAAGATACCAAAAATGTTTATTTTGGTCTAATGAAACTTGGAGAATTATTCTAGATTTTTTTTAACATTTCGTACTTTTTTTTTGTTTTTGTTAAAATAAAATAAATAGAAAAAGTTTTTAAAAGTTTTAAATTTTTTTTAAATAATTCTCCACGCTTTATTAGACCAAAATAAATATTTTGTGTATCCTGTACTTTTTTTCTAAAGTTTGTGGTTTCTGAGTAAAAAATTCTTGAAAGTTCAAAATCTCGAATTATTTTGTTAGATACCTTGGAAAGATTGGGTTGTTCAAAAAAAAAGTTTTCAATTAATGATTCGTGTTTTTTCACGTAGAATAAGATTACTAAATAAAAACTATAGGTTCCTATTTAAAAAAATGATGTTGACCTTCAAATATCCTTGAAGGCCACGTTAAAATAGCAAATAAATATTACTATTCGATTACCCCCTTACAACCAAACATTTTTGGTTGAAACATTTTTTTCAACTATGCGATGGTTCTGATATAATCAACTGTAACACTTTAAATTCCCCACCCTGTATATGATGCTCAACGTCTTTTTTAATTCATGGATAAGTTCTCTAGTCAGGTTATAGGATATATTTTGTTACGTTAGGTAACATAAGGAATAAGCAGTGACGATAATAGTAAATCAAGTCGGAAAAAAGTTTGCCGCCAGCGCGCTCTTTTGCAAGACACTGCCTAAACCTAAAACAAAATAATGTAGTAAAGAATTGTGTAGAATCAAAAAATCTAAAATAAAAATTATTTAGTTTAGGAAATAACTTTAAATAAGTTATATACGGTAAAATATTATTAATCACGTGCGAACTAAATAACAAGTGCCTAGTCGGAGCGGGGCAGATGGAACGATTCAATTTATTTATTTTGTTTTCAATAATTAACTTAACAAAAATGATTTGTATTTCTTGTTCTGATTCGTTTTTGTTAGGTAATTTAGGTGTTGATTAGTTATTATTACGATAATAACTAATCGTGTTTGTACTTAATTAAACTATATTTTTCAAAAATCCTAAACCATAATTCCGTAGTCCACGCGAGCGAAGCCGCGAGCACAGCTTGTAAAGGAATAAATAAAACTATATAGCCTAATTTATAATAAAACGATTTTTAACTCTCCATCCCTCAAACCTTAAATACAGTAGCATAAAAAAGTCAATTCATTATTACATAGGGAAAAAAATTCTTGGTTTCATTTAAAGTCCTGAAATCTTTATTACACGTATGCTATTTATTGCATTTTCTATTTTAATTAACTACTCGCTTTACGACAATTAATAATTTATTAAAATATTTCTTAGGCAAAAATAGACCTTATAAAATATTACTATGTTGTAACTGTTACGCCAATATAATATTTAAGAGAGTTTATATTTTAATTAACGACAATATTGTAGGCTCCTTTAATCTCCAAATTCTATGTCAATAAATATGTTCATGTAATTACGTTCCCCCATATAATCTCCTATACCGTTATAAGTAGACTTTAGGGGTGATCGAACAACAAGAAATAGAGGGCGTTGAATTCAACATAAACTCAAAATTGTATGATAAACTTTTTTTTTAAATAGGTAGTATAAATTATTATTTATAGTTTTTAACTTTTTAATGTCAGCATTTATAGAATAAAAAAAAATCTAGACTTTTTAAGATAAGCTTGGTCTTCTGGAAAAAAAGTTATTTGCCTAATTGGATTTCTTCACGACAACATTTTTTAATAAAAACAAGAAACTGTTTGAATTATTTATATAGATTCAACATTTTAACAAAATAAATATTTTACAATCACTAAATAAAAAGATTCACAATCTATTCACTACTAAATTGAAACATTATTGTTTTAAATCGAAATTGAAACAATCGATCGTTCAATAAATAAATACCTTCGTCTTTTTATTTCGCCGATCGACATCAGAATTGATGTGTAGAAAAAACCAATTACGAAGTAAAAACTTCTAGTTAAATTACAAAAAGAAGTGATGCGAAATCTGAAAAAAAAATCCCAGACATACCGATAGGTTACGCTACTGTATGTTCTGTATCCATCTAGCGGCTGGTTTGTGAAGTATGATCTTGCATGAGCGACAGCTTCGACAACTTCACCGATAGGTGTCACTAGCTGAGGGACTGTTGCAATTTTTGAATTGTTTGTATAAATTGATTTGATATTTGTTTTTTATTCAAGATATATTTATGTAGGTACTTTATTTGACATAGTTTATCGATTCAGTTTGTAGTCAAACGAATATGAAAAGTAGAAAAGTGAATTTTGATTTAAAAAATTGATTTTGGATTAATTGTCAAAAATTTCTGCCATGGTCAAAATCAAGAAATTTTGAGATGAAAATTTTTCATCGAGTAGTTTAGTGTTACTTATTGAGTTTAAGGTCAAATACTGTGTGGGTATTTCAGAAACTTGATGTAACGCGTAGAGATCAGTTTTGCGCGGTAGCGTAAATTAAAAATCAGTATATTTCGATACTCAGAACAGCTACAACGCGGGTTTTGTTCTTAAATTATAGATCTCGATTAAATCTACAAGGTACAAGTTATAATCAAAACAATGGACCAGTTTTAATGAGTGATAAATTTAATATTATAAAAAAAATAAAAATTTAATTTTGCATGTCCACGAATGCGCTTCTAAATATTTAATTAAATTGAAAAAAAAATAGCATATTATTGTAGAATATATTCTATACGATCTAACGCTTTAAATTTTTTGATTAAAGTTTTTTAAATTGAATAAAAAAATAAAAAGTAAATTTCATATTTCCACGATTGCACTTGTAAATATTAATTAATTGTTTTTATGTTCGTACAAATCGTAAGAAATAACTATATTATACAATACTAGTTTGAATTTTATTTAACCCGTATTCACGTCAATCCCTCGACTGTGCATTCCGACACAATCACACCCATTTTTTCGTTCAAATTTTGATTTAATCAACAAAGAAAACAAACTAAATTGGTTTTGATCGAATTCGAATATGGTCTCGGGTACGAATTTTTATTAATTCTTGTTTTGAGTAAGAAACTATCCGAAATAATTATTTCAGATAAGTTTTCGGTTTCGGATACAGAGCTCCGTAAATTCCCTAAAACTAATATACAAGGTATTCCAAGTTGATTAAGACATAGGAAATTTAACAAGGGGGCAATTAGAAGTGTTGTAGTAACCTTTGGTCTTTAACAATGTGTGATTGGTGCATTTTGAAATGCCGCCAAAAAATTTAATAAAATAGTAATTAGTATTTTGTTTTCAAATTCATATCTTCCAAAAAATATGATTATAATTTTATCTAGGATGCTAACTTTAATTTCATTATGTATTTTATTGTTAAAAACAAAATACTGTTGATTAATTTAAAATTTATCAGTTAGTTTCGAGGCGGCATTTCAAATTGCACCAATCACACATCGTTAAATTTGACCAAAGGTTACTACAACATTTCTAATTGCTCCCATGTTAAATTTCCTATGTCTTAATCAACTTGGAATACACTGTATATTAAACACGTATTTAGATACGAATCTAAACGTACAAAAGTTATTAAACAACGACGCAGTTAAACTGGGGCAAGTTCATTAAGAGAGATGTATGGATATTCTAAATTTATCCTCGCTTATCGAACTGCACAACCTTTAGTGGTGCGAACATTAATCAAGGGGTTTATCATTCAGTAGGTACTGCACACCCCCTTTAGCGCAAATGTCAACTGGAACTGCATGCATTGTCTGCGAGCCTACAATTGATGCGCTATATTGCGATCTATTTTTATACAATGTGAATTTAACATTTACTCTTGAGAAATACAGGGTGAGGTATTTATCTTGAGACTGCTTAATATCTGGAAAACTACGGATTTTTACGGATAATATTTAGTACAGAAGTTTCAGGATTTGGAGGGGCAAAACTAATATAATAGAGGGAACAATTTTGACCTTGAGTGGGGATTTCAGTCATTTTGGAGTCAACAAATTTTTTTCTAATAGAAACCTATTATTTTTTTGCAGATTTGAATTTTGCAGAAAAAATGAAACATAACTATTGCCTGAAAAGATTTTTTTTAAATTCTGAAATTATTCTCCTAGAAGTTAAGAAAAAATGCAGATTAAAAAAAAGAAATTTTAATAATTTCTGAAATTTTTAACGTGTGACAAAAAAAAAAAATTAAGTTAAAATTGAAATTTAAAAAAAAAAACTTTTCAAGCAATAGTTGTTTTATTTTTTTTGCAAAATTCAAATCTGCAAAAAAAATAAATAGGCTTCATTTGAAAAAATTAGCTGACCCCAAAATGACCTTGAAACCTCCACTCAAGGTCAAGATTGTTACCTCCATTAGTTTGCCCCTCCAAATCCTGAAACTTTTGTATTAAATATTTTCCGTAAAAATCCGTAGTTTTCCAGATATTAATTAGTATCAAGATAAGTTAGTTTGATCAATTACAACAAGGAACGGGACCCCCTTGCGACACCTCTTAAAATTGACCTACAGGATAATCTTTCGGCGTGTTTTTTATTTTAGGTCAAAAACTAACATATTTCATAACGAGAGCAAAATATTTTTTTTCCACACCCTAATTGAAGAAACTGTTTTTTTAACCCAATCGTGACCAGATCATGTCACAGAGCGCAAATTTTTAAAATAGTTACATTTATAACTATGTAGTTTTAAATTTTTTATTTTAAAAGTTTGCGCTCTGTGACATATATGTCACGCTGGTTACGAATGGGTTAATAAGAGCATTTTCAATCTTGCCTATTTTCAACGTACAGTTGCATTTGCGCTAGGTCGTGAGTGAATACAAAGACGACACTATATGTATGGGCGTTGAAAGGTTGAGTAGCATTACATAATTAATTAATATATACTCTGTGATCGCTTCGTGCGTAAACATTGTATGTTTTTGCGGTAGAAGTGTTTGAATGATATATGTTTACTATGCTAATGTAATCGATTTATAAATATCGATGATTTGCGATGAACATCGCACTCGAAGCTTTCCAGTATTATTTTATAAGGTTGCGTCACTTTGAAACTATCGACAGTTTACTTTACATGACATAATGATCTGCTTTATAGATGTTAAAAACACATATATACACGCGGTTTTATTTAAATACCTTACATAAGTCGTGTCAATGTAGAAGTCATGAAAATAGTATTTATGTGGAAAAACACTTTATAATAATAGTTTATGTATATGTTTTCTTAATATTTTGTGGCAAATTATTATTATTGACGTGTCAAAATTACAGAATTATTTGTGTTATTTACAAGTTTTTCCATAGGAATTTCTATTCTTATGTTGCACTATAGTTGTGCCCGTGGCTTCGCTCGCGTAGACTACGGAATTATTGTTGAGGATTTAAAAAAAATATAGTTGAATTATTTTAGATCTTTTTATTCTACATAGTTCTTTTAGTTTAGGCAGCGTATTACAAAAGAGCTCGCTTGATTTACTATTATCGTCACTGCTTATTCCTTATGTTACCTAACGTAAAAAAAAAATATACACTCAAACCTAGGCAAAGAACATATCTATGGATTAAAAAAAAGGATTTCATATTTCAGCAGGATAATGTTGCAAATTCTTGTATCAAAATATATAAAAAATTGGTTCCAAGATAAAATAAACGATTTATTGAATTGGCCAGCTCGCAGCTCGGATCTTTATCCAATTGAGAATCTTTGGGTCTACATGGTTAAAAATGTTTACGAAAATGCTAAACAATTTTCCACCGTTTCAGAGTTAAAAACCAAAATAAAAGAAATCTGGACTAACGTACCAGAAAATTTATAAATTAAATTGGTACAATCAATACCACAACGTTTATTCGAAGTTATTAGAAGGAATGGATGTTATACTGATTAATTATTATTTTTTTCCTGTTTTTTTAAAATTTTATTAGTTTTTATAACAGTTGTAAGTATGTCCTCCTTATTTTCAATAATTTTCATTAATCTTGTTTTTTTTTATATGTAATAAATGACAATATTTCATAGCAATATTTTGATATTATTTATATAATTAATAATATATTAATAGTCAGCCCTGAATAATTTGTCTTTCCATAAAAATCTAGAAAAAAATTGATGAACTTATAATTATGTCCTCCACTTTACAAAAATGTGAATAAACTTCAAAACGTGATGTTAAGATGAACTTATGAATATTTCCCAACTTGAGAAAACTCAAGTATGCACTAGCCAAATAATGTAAAATTAGAATGTCTCTAAAATTTCCACATCGTATCTAATCTGCCAAACGCATAGTTCAAACGTCTGCATTGCGACATTGGTTCACATAATTAAAAAGAATCGTCTTTACGTCGTACGTGTGCGGATTTTACGTAGTCCTGTTTGAATTAATTATTTATTGTGGCACGTTAACAAGGTGCCAAAAATTCATTTTTCACTGTATTTTTTCATTTTGTCGCGATAGAATGAAAATGATTATATCTAAACTAATTGAAATGTTCATAATGTTTTGCGTTGAAGTATTTATTTGCTGACGATATTAATAAATGCGGAATTAGTTTTTATTTCCACTGTTGCCAACAGAATTATATCACTAAATACTAATTATATGATTCCATTAATGTTGACGTTGTAAATATATACAATAATATTTAATATATTTTATATGTCCTACAAGAAGTATTAAATCGTAATTATTTAAGTATAATTTTGTAAAGATTTTATGTTTCAAAATTTTAATTCAATGTATCGATATTTTTATTTATAAATATGTTCTAGTATTTTTGGATTAGTCGGCAGAATTTTTGTATGTATAATCGCGGAATAATATATTAATTTACTAGGTTAAATTGACATCATTTATATACCAAAAACCTGATTCCGAAGATTTTTTGTGTCTACTCTGCAAAAAATATCAAAAATGTATAATGAAAGCTAAAAATCATTTATGTACTATTTGTTGCTGTAAATAAAATCGCTTGGAAAAAAATTGACTGCTTGGTAACCATCAAAATCGCCTATTCAGGTCTCCAATAAAGAATTTTTTTTTACAAGTCTTGAGGCTTCCGCGGTGATCTTGATATGGATCTTGGCTTCTGGGTGTAAGCCGCGTCGATTTGATCAACGAAACGTTGGCCGATAACACGACCAAATCGGCGCGGCTTACACCCAGAAGCCAAGATCCATACAAAAATGTTTTTTTGTCAACCAGTGTTATCAACAAAATCCTAAGTGACCCTAACACAATACCCTTTATACTCCTCCCCACCCCATTTGTCAAGACCTGCGATGATCGGGCCATCAGCAACTTCCCAATTCTTCTTGCATTCCCGTCAACATCTAAAAAAATAAATAATACAAAAATCTATACACACAAAACTGAGCTGTCGGACTAGAAGAGATTGCCGACAAATAATTCGTCAAGAGAAAAAAAAAATACTATTAAAAATTACATTACACGGCCATTTAAAACAATGTCCTATTTTCCATTATTTGATTCCAACCAAGGTGAAGAAGACAAACTCTATCGGAGAACACAAACAAACTTAAACTTGTTAATTTTAAAACAACGACATTGGAAAGTTTGCCATCATGTTTAAAACATAGCACACAAGTTCAAAGTCGCGTTTTTTTTATATACACTAGGTATAGGTCAAAAACTCTACCTCAGGGAATAAGAGCAAACACATCGACATCTCTGTGACTTGAAAGAGAGTTTATGTGACTGGAAACACTTTAAAAATTGTTGTCTGTTGAGTGACATGAATGTAATCAGTTGATGCAGAGAAGACATTGAAGATCGAGGTTTTTAATTGATGGTAATATGTGTATATTGAATATCATTATTATGAGAAAGACAGTTTGTATTTATATTATTTATTTTGTAGAAGATGAAACGAGTAGTTTCACAGAAAAGACCTTGTTTATAAAAATGAACTTTTGAGAAATACAGTATTAATTAATTGAAAAATAAATAAAATATGAATGATGCTTTGGTTTTTAGTACTGGCTGTGGAGGCCAAAATAGTTTTTTTTTTAGGTACAGTTTTGCTATTTACACGATTTGTTACAAATGTGCTTTAGAATAATATCCTAAGTTTGCTCCGATTTTGGTTGATTCAATTACAAAATTCTTCAAATTTTCGGATTTTTGCTAAACAGCGGTCTAAATGAGTACCTAAAAATTCCTATTTTAGGTACTTTTTAGCATGACAGTCCGGACTATTTATTGAAATTGAAAAGGAATATAATTCAGATATAAATAGTTTATTAATTCGGATTTCCCAAAGAAAAAATACTAAACAAATGCTCCTACCATCTAATGGAATAAATTTAATTTCTGTGAATAATTTTTTTGAAAAGAACTAGTTCAGATTTTGTATTGCATAGCAAACTTGTTTTTCTCTTTGAGTTTAGTATAATAGATAATTTCTACATTTAAGTCTTGTGGTTTACAAGAAACAACTACAATCAATCTATATTTATCTTCTTCTGGTTATTTTGTGCTGGTTGCTGGAAACCTATTAACAAAAACTTTTGTTAAGAGAAATCAAATACAAATCCCCTAAGACACTGTGTTT
The DNA here is from genome assembly GCA_961205875.1 of Sialis fuliginosa. NCBI lineage: Eukaryota > Metazoa > Arthropoda > Insecta > Megaloptera > Sialidae > Sialis > Sialis fuliginosa. The sequence continues at coordinate 6,601,210 of OY540809.1, forward strand.
TTAGGACTCCGATGATGATAGCATTGCTATTGAAACACGTGTAAATCTAAACTCTTACAATTTTTATGGTTCGGGGATTTGTATTTGATTTCTCTAAACAAAAGTTTTTTGTTTAGAATTTGACTATCTACATGGATTTATAAATTTCACAGTATAAATTAGTATATTCTTTTATTTTTACATAGACTACCACTGATAGTGAATGTACATATATTTACATATTACTTTTATTGTAATTTTATAGCCTTGGTTTAACATCATCAGTCACATGTCGAATATATTATTTATACATTTGTAATCCTGTCAAAGATAGTAACGAAAAGGACGCTGATTTTAAACTAGATTTTACCCAATTTTTATTGAGATTGATAGCTGAAAACGCGAACTAAATTCAGATGAGATGCGGTAGAGTTAACACTGACAATGAGATCGGGTTCGTTAAGATTATATTATATTATATTATGTTACAAATTTTCAATTCATATTTTGAAATATCTCGATATAAAATTGATTCATTTGTTTATAGTCTATCTATAGCTTTAAAATGCAATGGGAAATGTGTCATAGATTAATGGAAATTTATGTTACCAAGAAAATATTTTCAACAGTTAAATATTTCCATGACATAATTGTTTTTCTTTCTTTGTTGATAGAATTTCAATTGTATATTTCGATGAAAAGTCCTAAAATTCAAAAACTAAGTTTTGCATTGTTAAAAACTTAAGAGAATAGAATTTACTTTATTTTATTAAAAGAGGGAGTAACGTAGTTAGATTCATCAATACGTTGATTAATGTTTTGGCAAAAACAAGGTGCAAAAGAGAGAATCGATAATACTACAGATACTTTGAATTTATCGACTAGTGTAATTTTTAATATTCCACGGAAAGTTAGAAATTCAACACAAATATTTATGCATTTATGTACTTCTATTTAACACTTATTTAACGTATTGCACGTCTCAGGCAGCCTTGAACGCATTTAGTGAATAAACAATAAGCAAAAGATAAATTAACCTCGATTTATATTTATTGTAGTGTTAGAAATTAGTTTGATCAATTACATACAACAAGGAAGTTTTCACTCTTGTATATCATGTGAATATATTATTATACATTAATGGTCTTATGTAATATGTATAAGAGCAAGCATTTAAATAAGTTTATCTTGAAATTTAGAAAGCAATTAGCCAATTATTTTAATTTTCTATTTTTAGTAAATTAAAGCGCTGGCACTTGACAAAAACGAAGACTGTTACTCTATCATTTGCATAAAATCTAAATGAATAGATTTCCAGCGCTTGACGGACATCGTTTTTTTTCTTAAATGCCAGTTTGATTGAATTTAATAATACAGATCTTCGAGGTCACGTCGGCCGTCGTTCTTAGACGCCAGCAAAGCGTTTCGACGGAGCTAAAATGCCACTCGTATTAAATCACTTATAACAGATTTTCAAGGTCGATACGGTGACGGTCTCCGTTTTTGTTAAGGGCCAGCGCTTAATATAAAGAAGTGCTAAAATAAAAATAAAATACACTGTTCTATATTCTATTTTGTTAAACATTTTATTAATATTTTAAGAAAATAAAATTTTTGCTTCTAGTACGGAGATGCGATGTTAGGTCTTCGATAGAATTTTTTCCATAGTGTGTCTTTTTCGAAAAGTCTTAAGCAAAAATTAAAGAGCAAATTTTTCGATCCGGAAAAATATGTTTTTTAAGACGATTTTGTTATATTTTTCGCTAAGTCGTTATTTATTAATTGCAGAATCTTAATAAATAAATAAATATTTTTCAAATACATCGCAATCATAAGTTTTTTTTATGATTTTTCGAGATATGTACTTTGCTTTAAAATTAGTTAAATCTTTAATGTTCTTTGTATATTATATAGACTGACGCCGATTTTTTCATTTTAAATAATTGTTACTTATATTGTAACCAGCATTTGAAGTATAAATAAATACATTAACAAACTCAAGTGAACCCCAACCAATAACTATAGTTAATGAAATCGGCCATAAACATGTTAAAAGGAAATATCCGTTTAATTCATCTTTTGCTAAATTTAAACTAGGTATATTTATTATTTAGAATCACATAGATATTCAGATGTTATTTTATCTCGTAGATCAACAAACTTGATCTCCACACCAATAAAATAGCCATCTAGATATTGCAGTTGTGTTTGTTTTCATATTATTTACGTAGTCTGAACGCAGTGGAGATGATGATTCCGTTTGAGCGATGTTTGTAATAAATATAATTTACATTGACTTTGAGAGACCTATCGTAACCTTTAAGTTTGTGAATAATATGTGTGTCTGTTTACCTGCGATAGTTGTAACAGTGGCGCAGTATCTGATTTTTAGTAGAGGTGTACCGGAATTTACGTCTAACGATTGGATTTATCAACCAGGTTGTATTTTTAGGTGAGTTTGTCCTATATAACTTTTGTCGCAATTGAAGCAGTTAATTTTATAAACACCCGATTTTTTATTTAATTTTGTTTTATCTTTGGGGTTATCTAAGAGAGTTCTTATACTTATTAATATTAGAATAAACCAATTTAAAGTCGAATTTCTTAAACATTTTAGACAATCCTTTAGTAGTCTGGTCAAATGGAAGTTTAATATAATGTTTAGGTTCTTTAATTAAGGCGATGTCTTGGAGACGGTTTTTTTAAATTAAAAATATGATTTATAATTTGTTTGTTAAATCCGTTTATTAATTATACACCTGTTTTGTTATTTGCTGAAAGCGCCACTGATTGTACGTATGTTCTTTGGAGATATTCCAGACGTCTAAATATACATCCAAGTTGTCAGACCAAGATAGATTTTCCCAAAATAAAGTACAATTTTTTTACACTCACATCCGCTATGATGGCGACGCGATCAACTTCACTGGGATTGTGTCTCGCGCCGATATGTTTATTGTGTTGCCGCTGTTTTTCACACATCTTTAAGTAATTGCTGAGAGTTTTATTGCACCAGTTTCAGTCGTTTAGATTGACTTAAATTCAAATCATTGTTTTTGATTAGTTATTCACATGCGGCGTTGTGAAGAAAATCGTAATTGTTTTAATTGGGTTATTTGAGATAATTTGGTGATTTATTATTCGTTGGTAATTAGATGATAATTTTCTCGAAACTGTCAAATGTAGGGAATTTTCAGTATGACATAAATTATCTAATTTGTATCCATACTAATATTATAAATGCGAAAGTAACTTTTGTACAGCTAAATCGCTGAACCGATCTTGATGAAATTTGGCAGGGAGGTAGCTTGCATCCTGAGGAAGAACATATATGCTACTTTGTATTCCGAAAAATTAACTAGATAAAAATAATACAAATTCCACAGATAATAAAAGTGGTACACAGTGTGTACAGAAGGTTACAGTTTTTTTTTACAGTAAGTTAGTTTATGACCTAAAATAAATCCTCGCCGAAGGATTACCCTGTAGTTTAATTTTAAGAGGTGCCGCAAAGGGAGGTCCCGTATCTCTTTTAAATAACATAGGGAAATGATTCATTAGTACTAAAGTTGGTATTACTGATTCATGATAACTGTTGAAATTTATTTAAGGACATCATTTTGTAAAAGATTAAATTTTATGGGAAATTTAATTATCTATAAAAATAGTCTAGAGAGATATAAGTGTAAATTAAATATTTTTTTATATAAAAATCAGTATTTTAAATATCAATTAAATAGCAATACATAACCCTACTACTGAGCTATCGGAAAAAGAATGATCCAGCCGACGACTGGTATTATAAAAAATCGAATCAAAATGAAGCTGTACATTTCTAGTGTTATTTACATATTATATTTTCAACCAAATTATTTAATATCGCTGATGTTAAACATAAATTGAAACCGTTACGTTTCAAACACGCATGCTATTTTTTCTTCGCCCACCCCTGTATTTTGACTTAAAGTTCCACTGTATTACTGTTGTAAATGATGCTGAAATGACAAATATGGCTTCCATTTGTTAAAGTTTTTTGTTGGACTGGTTACATACCACAATATTATCTTTGTTATATATTCGCTTGCATGTTTTGTTGCCAATTTTATTTTTTATTTTATTAATAAGACAATGTCCAGTTGTAACCGACTTATTGTAAAATATAAGTTATTATTAAAATACATAGAGGGTGTAGAATTTAAAGTGTTATTTCAAATTGTAAACACTTAAAGTTCTTACAAATTATTAACAAAATATAGAAATAAATTGCTTTGGTTTCTTTAACAACTATATTAAGTTCATTTTGACTTTGATAATTCTTAAAAACTTAAGTTATTACTTTTAAAGGAAGTTATAATATTAATTAAATAAAATAAGCTTCTACGTAATCGTTAATTATCAAAAAATAAATGTTTCGTATACGTATTATACAAATCATAAAATTAATTTGATAAAGTTTAAAAATAATCAAAAAAATCTTATTTTCTGAAGAAATCAAGAAAAAAATTGAAACTTAAGGTAAAATTTGATTAAAAAGTATTCAATTTACAAGAAAAAATGTAAATATAAAAACAAAGACTTGTATATATCTTAAATAACATTGGTTTCCTTATGCACCGTTGCTGAATTCTGTACCCTGTGTATTTATACATATAAACGAGGTATTTAACTGTCGAAAGTTGTAATTGTCCTCGAAGCTATGAAACTACTTCTTGTCTATAAAATAAACAATCCACTTATACACCCACACCGCAAGACAGAAGAGTCCTCAATTTGTGATACGATTTCACTTAATTATTCTCAAATGCCAAAAAGATTTGTAAATGAGGCCGAATAATGTGCACTTTATTATTACTTGTACCCGGTATTATAAAAAATTTGCTTGCGTGCAAATGCAAATTAACTTCCAGCTTACGCTATCTGCTAAGTGTCAAATTGTTATGAAATTGCTATGCATTTTATAAGGTACACTTAGAAACACTTATTTTAATATCGCTGATTTCTACTTATTGCGCATGTATCAAGATTATCACATGTACGATTTCATTCGCTATATCTGTGAGTGGTTGTCATTTATATTTAATACCTAGCAGATAGCATTCGCTGGAAGCTAATTTGCTTTTGCACTCTAGCAAATTCTTTATAATACGTGGTCATTCATTATGTGGTTATATGTATATCTACACAAATGGATCAGTAGTTAGGTGACCAGATTTTGGGTTTCGTAAACCCTGACATGTAAATGAAGACCCCTTTTTTATTTATTTTTTCATTTTATTCTTTTTATTTATTTTTAATAAAATGTATAAAGATAGAAGTTATTACCCTAATCTGCACTGCCCCCTGCACTAGTATACAAACCCTGAGACCTGGTCACCCTAATCAGTGGCGAAACTAATTTGGTGCCCTACCCTCGCTTTGTTTGTTTTTTGTTTTTTACTTAAATTCAACCAAACGTTGTCTGAACTTCACAAGTCTTGGGAATTTTTATAAAACTCACTTATCAAACAACTAAATCATGTCGTATAATAGAAACACTTGACTTCTTCAAGGATTTCTATACAAAGTATTTCTTTTGTAGCAGACATTTTTTACAATTTTCGGTTTTCAAATATTAATAAAAACCATTCACTTTTCATCGAATTTTATAAGGATATCTACAACCTTCATCCGTGATTCATTCTTTCACATTATTCACAACGTGAGCTCAATTCCGTGAACGTTAAAAAGAGATAGACATTAGATATACAAATGCATTCAAATATATACCTCTCTATATTGAATATTTATACTGTTACTTATTCGACCCATCGAGTGTAAAATAAAGACGCACAGTGAATTCTTAGTGGTAGAATGTACTCGTACCTCTATTAGCATTTACCATTTCGGGGTTGTTTGGTTTAATTAGTAGGCGACCGTTGTTCTAACGTTGTCCCTCTCTTCCTTATTTAGATATCCATACGTCCGTTTGTCTTTATTGAAAGATGCTGTTAGAATACTTAAATTGAACAGATGTAGTTGAGTTTATGAATTTCAGCTGTCCTTGTTACTTTTTTGCGTTAATGTTTTAAGTAACAGACTTAGGGCTGAGACAAGAAGAAGAATTTGGCAAGAAAAGATCGAGATTTAAATTTTAGATAAACTGATGGTTTTTGTTTTATTGTTTTGTTAATTTGGGTATATGAATCATGTCTTAAATTATTCTGGGGTTTGTTTTGTTTTCCTAATTTTGAAATGAATAAGCAGTTTCCGGTCTCATACAATAACTAATATTTAAATTATAGGTATTGTATTTTTAAACAAACCTAAGCATGTATTACATTTTTACACAATTTCTCTGACTTAACCTATTAACGCCCAAAAGAAAACTAAATTTTGTATGAGACTGCTTTTCTGATATCATTTTTTTTTTAGATAAATTACATTTAAAAATTAAGTTATATGTACATTTAAGTTATTTCATTTGATTTAAACAAAATTCGAAATCACATGCTTCAGTTGGATAAAATATATTAGCATATCACGTGCCTCTATTCATATTTAATAATTCGCAGCAATTAAAACACGTTTAAACACTCATGAAACTAATAACGTTAACAGATTTTATTTGTTGCACTACTAGCATCTGATTTTTAAGGAAATATTGTGAATTAATATCCATAGAAAGCAACACGGAATTATAAAATGAGGTGTAGACAAAATGGGTTAAGTTCTTGAAATTGATGAGTGTAATACTTGCTTCCTTTAAATATATTTATTCATT